>CM057453.1:911485000-913885000 GCA_016271365.2 Neoceratodus forsteri | reverse complement strand
CACCCCAGCCCCTTCCAGCCACACCCCTTCTGGCCTGCACCTACCAAACTAGTGCTGCACCTTCATCCACACCCCAGTGTACCTCTTGTTGCCTGGTACCATACACCATATCCCCTGTACCCTTCCCATCCCCATCCATGCCTCCTCCTCTAACAGTGGCCTTGTGGGTAGCCTAGTTGTGCATGATTGGATAAGCCTATCCCTCCCACCCTATGTATCTGTGTCACATCAGTAGGTATCCTACTGCCCCCTCAGTGCCTCTTGGTTCTGACCACTCCTTCTGCATGCCCTGCATGTTCCTCACCCCTTGTGGCCAAGCCTTGCACAGGTCCTTGTGCCTACCTTTAATCCCTGCTATGTGTTGTCCCAGTTGCCGTCATGATACCTGGTCAGGGACCTGGTTACCTGAAAGATCTCCTTCATCCCTACTGTCCCTCCTGCTCACTCCAATCCATTGATGAGAGATTGCTAGAGAGTCCCAGGGTTAGTTTAAAGACATCTGGGGCCAGATCTTTTAGTTTTATGGCCCCAACCCTGTGGAATCTCTACCTCATCAGGTATGAGACTGCCCAACCATCAAAAACTTTCAGGGAGCATTAAAAACATTTATTTTTAGTCGTGCATATAATGATTTTTAATGTGGCTGTCATGGAATTTTATTTATGGTTTTAATTATTTATTGATTTGTTTTATTACGTTATGTACAGGTGCCTTGGTTTGGAAAGTTGCCTTTTATAAATAAAGCTTATTGATTGATGATGATCCAGAACTGTGCCTGGCCTCTTCAGATGGGCCCTAGGTTTGTCACACATGACTTCCCAGGTCTCCCCCCTTCTGCATTGTCACATTGTCCCTGCACATCCCCCCCTCATCATGCGAACTGTAGTGTGTCACAGTGTCATGCAGCCATGGCTGCTGTCACTACCATGTTCTGCACACAGTCCCCATCAGCTAGGGACACACACAGGTTATGGTTGGCCCTCATGAAGTATGTCAGTAGCTGCTTGTGGAACACAGCCAGACAGACAGCCAGGCAGCCTCTGCTCACGGATTTCTGTTGACATCAGGGTTCCATACTGTGCCACCTACATATTGTGGTACCCGATCAACATCACTACAATCACCTTACATCCATTTTGCCCCTACAGTTTGCCAGCACTCAGTCCTGTTGGTCCTGTGCCTTGCACTGATGCTTATGCACCACCCTCAACAGTATTCTCCCACTTGCATGTGCCCTCACAGTGGCCCACAGGGCCTACATGCTGCCCTTTGCTGCATGTGCCCTGCCACCCTCACTGTGCTGCACGCTGTGGCCCTACCATACACAATTGTCATCCCCAGCTCCTGACAGGTGGACACTGTGTGCACCTACCTGACACCCTCCAGTAGCACACTGTCAGTGTCCAGCATTGTCTCCCTGTGTTGTGCATGACATCCACCAGCCGGTTGGCACACTATCCATCATACTGGTATGTTACATCGCTACATTGTGTGCACTCAGTCATTGGCACACCTCAGCAGCAGCCCTCATGGTCCCTTCCATGTGCATCATTGCCACACCTGTGTCCATGCACCCCCACCATGTTCTAGGGTGTCTATGTCGTGTGCACGATGCCTTCCCTCACATACCTTTGTCCTGCTGCATCACTGTCGTCTACATGGCTTTGCTGTGTCACCTCTGCAGTATGTGACCAGGCATGTCACCTTTTGTTCACTGTTCCTACACCCTATGCATGCTGTGTGTGTGCCTCGTTTGTCATGTTGCATGTGTGGTACATCACCCTCCATCTGTCACCTGTGCCCCCACCCACTGCTAGGCATCACGGCATTGTACATTCAGTGGTCATCATTGCATTTGGCTGACTGTCCATGTGTGGTCACTGTGGGTGTGTGGGAGTGCCAGGGTCCCACTGTCTGTGTATTCATACCACTGTTTTGAATGGTGTTGCTTCCGTCCCAACCTGCCATTTTTAGTTTTTTTGTTGACCGGTTAAGTGCACTAGACAAATTCTGCCTATTTTCAGGCATGACCTGGGGGAGAGGAATACAGATGAATGCCAACTGACCTTGAACCAGATGAAGCTGTTGGTCCATGGGTGGACATCTGTGTCTGGACTGTGCTCAGGGGCCATCCACCTGCCCTATGTTGTGGCCCACATCAGCTGTCACATTATGTCCATCATTAGGCAATGCCTATGCCATACATGTGCTACGTGTAAGCAATAATGCCCGACAAGGTGTGTATCGTGCTGTGATGACGTCATGCCTCAGGTGGTTGGGCATGAGGCCGCAGGCCGAATGCGTCTGATAACTGAGGCATGACGTTATCGCAAACGACACACACACCCTGGAGGGCATTATTGCCATTATACAATTTGTTATACAGAAAGAAAGTAATCATTTTAAAAATTGTTACTGTGTGGGACTATATTTATTGTTATTTGAGAGATGATGAAACTATCAAGGACATGCTCAATTAAGTGTCGATCAAATGCTCATCTACATGTTCACAGTGAAGCTGAGACTAGACCCGTGATGTTGTGCTGGGATAACATCACAGGTCCAGCCCACGCCTGACCAATCAGAGTCCAGGATATATCCTGCCATTGTATAATATGTGTTCTACACAGGGCGTGTCACGTGTCTGGTGGCACCTTGCTTCTCTATGTTGCGTACTGAGGGTGTGTTGGGGTGACACAGCACACACCAGCTAGTACTTGCACTGTCCAGAGTGTTACAGTTCCAGGTGATATGGGGCAATGGCATGAGGAAACACCTTCAGTCATGCCAGCAGTGCACATGGCACCATCTGTGTGGGCATACATTCCATGCCACACTCATTACATACTCAGGGATGTCCCACTGTGCTGGGCATCATGTTGGCATGCACATGCCCTGTGCTTTCTGCACTGCTGGTGTGCCTGCCATCCATCAGGTTGTGCATTTCCAGCTCATGGTGGTGTGCCTGCCATCCATCAGGTTGTGCATTATCTGCACATGGTGGTGTACTAACAGTATTTGTACAGTATCTCATATGTCGTGCATGCTCTGCACTCCATCACGGCCTGCATTACACATGCTGTTTATTTTGCATTGCTGGTCTGTGACTGTGGGCCATACCACTCCATCATGTGTGCTATGTTATTAGGGTGTATTGCTTGTTTGGCTGTTTCATGAATTCTGCTCTGGGTACACTGCATGTTCACTGGATGGTGTGTCAGTTGCATGTATATGCACATGTGTCATGCACCTGTTGTTTGCCTGCAGTCCACACTATGTCTTGTGTTCGTGCAGGCCCAGATACTGTCATGGACATTTTTTGCACTGTGCCTCATGCGTACCACATGCCTCTTGCACTGGGGTTGCCTCACACATGCACCAGATTCTGGTACATGTGACAGTGTGCTTCCTCAGGTGTGTCTGCATAGTGTTACCCATGTTCCTGAGGTGACCTGTATCTCACTGCATGTATTGTGTTGATGCTCCTGACATCACTTCACAATTCTGTGCTTTGCCTGTTTGTGAGTTGGCCTGTTGTTCTGCTGGCCATGCTCACCTTGTGTTTTCTTTGACTTTGCAGGTCGCCTGATTGGCCACCGGGAGCGGGATAAGCTGCAGCATGACCTTGCGGCTCGGAGGATGCTGTCAACCAGGCATGCAAGAGGTGTGCTGGCTCACCGTCGCCACAGTGTTCCTGCAGTCCACCATTCAGCAGATACTATGCCACGCACTGTGGAGGCAGCACAGGGGGCCCAGCAGCATGTGTCCCAAGCCTAGGGTGGGTCTTATGATGCTACTGTTCAGGATGATGTGGGTGGCATTCTGGAGGATGTTGTTGAACTGGACCCTGTCCTTGAGGTTCCAGGCCCAGTGGCAGCAGGAGATGTTGCTGCACCAGTGCCAGTGGTGGCTGCCAGTGCCATGGTGGCACCTGAGGGGATGCTGGGAGGCAGCTGTGACTGCAGTTGCCGTTGGGCACTGTTACAACACCATGTGCAGGACATAGCATCAATCTGTGAGAGACTCACTGCCCAGTTGCATGCCCTTGGTGAGGTACTGGCTACGCTGGCCACACATGAACACTAGTATTGTGCTCCATTTCAGTGACATTTGTGTTTATAGCCTGTGTTTGTACCATTGTTGATGGTGACGTACTGCTGTTTGGACATATCTGCTTACAGTTGCCTACTTTCTTGTTGGAGTCTTATGCTGTTCATACTGTTGTGTTGTGTTTATGTATATCAATAGTTGTTCGTATAGTCATTGTTATTAAGCCTACATTCCATACGTTGTGTCTCTGCTTGTTGTATGGTGTATGCCATTATGTCCTCCTAGGGTGATGCCACATCTGTGCATCCATTTTAGTTCTGTGCCCCTGCATGTTGCACTGTACACATGTACTATTGTTATGTTGATTCACACTACATTGCTGTGTCCTACTCCATTGTGGGTTCTGTTGTGTCATGCACAACATTCCTCATTGTGCAGGGTACATCCTGTGTTGATGGTTGTATCCTGCTGTACCATGCTGTTGTGGCATGGCATTCTCATGTGTGTACTGCACACTATGGAATTCCCATCCACATGTGTCCATTGTATGCAACCGGTGGTCCATGCTATGTTGTTGGTTAGATGCCCTTTGCACATGTCATGTGTGGTGTACATGCAGTCCTGCACCATGTCAGGTGGCACACATGTTCTATATTTCCACCTATCGCTACCAGCATGTTGTGCATTGTTTCTACTGTGTTGTTGCCATGCTCTGTGTTGCGTGCAGTACACATGTGTCTGTGCCATGTCCTTGTTCCTGCTTCTTCTTTCACTGACTGTGTACAGGCCCACACCTGTATGTCAGTGGTGTATTGTTCCTGGTGGGCCATTGTGTTTCGGGTGGTCAGCCATTGGGGTGTGCTATGTACTACACCAGCCTGCAGTCCTTCACTCAGTGTGTTCTTGTCTCCATGCAGACATCAGCTTGTGTTGCACCTACCTATCCTATGGTGTCCATTACTGTCCTCTGATCCCCTACTCTTCATGTACAGGTCATAGTGCATATGTGTCAGTACAGCATGTTGACCTCGTGTCTTGTGACGTTGGTACACACATCCCTGCACACCTGTCTGTCATTGTTTTCCTCACATCTGTGTATCGGTCTGCTATCCTGTGCATCCTCCCATGGATGCTTCCAGCATTCCCACCACCAGACATCACTGCTGATCCAGTCGCCCTGCATCAAGGGTGTACCACCATCCCATTGCACACCTACTGAGGCAGGGCACTGCCATGACATCAGGATGGTGGTTTCCACATTGTCATTAGCATTGTGCCTGCCCCGGGGTGTGGGTCTGTTACTTGTGCCCCCTTGTGTACCACACAGCCACAGCAGGCATCCTGGGTGTTTATAATGCGTGTGTCCACCACCCTGGTGTTGCAACAGGCAATGACACAGTTGCACACTGCAACCATGCTGATGGGTGCAACACTACACCCCTCCACTGTTTGTAGCCTTGTACTGTGATATTCCCAGTCACCATTGTGCCTCACCAAGTTACCGAGCACTCCCAGTGGTGTCCCCCAGGGTGTGGTGGGCTGCCTGCTTTTGCTACCTGGATGACCTCTCATGCCATCCTCTGGCAACCCATGTCCATATCCAAACATGGGCAGCCCCGATATGTGGTGCATGGCATCCACCACCTCATCCCTTCATGCCACCTTACCTGCTCACATCACTACACACTTTGTCATGTGCTGTCCGTATGCCTCCATTGCCTTCTGCCACTGTGACAGTCCAGGGTGTACTTCTTTAGGGGACTTTTCACCATGTTTGTGCCTCCTTCACTCACCTGGACCTGTGTCCCACCACATATGTCATGGCTACTGCCATTCCTGTACACACTGTCCTGTGCCATGTTGCTAACCTGTGCCATTAGGGGAGGATGTGACGTTGTGACTTGGGTACCACATCCATGGCACACATGTACCACTGGTGCACTAACCTGTGTTACCTGTGCCACATGCCCAGTACACAGTGTGTTCTGTGTGGGTGTGCACCAAGGCAGGTATTCAGTGCTGTGGTACTGGCTGACTGCATGGGGTGCTGTGGCATTGTCCTATGTGTGCTTCTCAGTGTGTGTGTGCTATGACACACATTGCAAGAGTACATGTATCTGCTCTCCACGACATGACTGCCATTAGTGCATGTGTGCCTGGCATGTTACACTATCACGTGACATTCTACAGTCACAGGCATGGCCTGTGCTCAGTAAGTTGTGCCATTGCTGTGTATCGTCATGTGGAGTGTACTGCTTTACTGCTATCCATATTCCAGACAGTTCTGTGCCCTGCTTAGGTGACACATGCCAGCACGTGTTGGTTTGTGACACTGTGTGGTTACACATGTGTATCATGTGCATGCATGTGTATGCCTCCACTGGCAGGCCTCTGTTGTCACACTGACATTGTGTATTGCTGTGTATTACATGTGTTGCTCTTGGGTCACTGCAAATGGTCTGTTCCTGCTCAGCTGTGTCTCTCTGAGGACCAGTGGTGTGTTCAGGTGTTTTACCTTTCTGCCTGGTATGTGCCTGTGCACTAGTGGTGAGGTCCATGCATCCTGTGCATCAGGTCAGCCTTGGCTTTACCTCTGCCTTCAGCTCACAGGTTTGTCTGCACCAGTTGCATGTGGGATTGTGTTTCTGCACATGTCTCCATGTCTCACAATGATGGTACTTCATTGCTGCTGTTGCCTGTGTGCCATTGTGTGGTCTGCACATGCACTGCTGTGATCCATTGTACAGTACAGTGTTGACACTGTGTATTGCTTCGGCCGGCTGCATTGATACATGGACACTGCCTGTGGTGATGGCACTAGGCCCATCAGAGTGTGGTTGAGTTGTGTTGTGTGCCATGTGTGCTGTGTTCCTGTTCTGTCTACCCTTGACCTGGTTTTCATGTCACTCCTCTTGTGTATCACGTGGGGTCATGGCACCTATGGCTGTTGGGTGCCACACTATGTCCTCTGACAGGGTGTATGTGCAATCCAAAATCCCTTTCTGTGTGGCTATTCATGCCCCCACTTCCACTGTGACAGCATCCCACATACCTCTCTCCATGCTCTGTTCACCTGCCATTGCTGACTGTGATGGCCTGGGTACCTGGGGCCCATACCTCCCTGTTGTATACATGTCCCTGTGTTCTGTCCTGTCCCTACCTTCATTCCTCATGGGGGTGCATGTGCAGGTCCATGTTTCGGTCATCACTGGACATGTACTGTCCACCCTGTGCCATGTGTGACAGACTACCATGCACTGTCTGTGTTCTGTTCCTGTCCTTACATGGTGATTGTACCCTTGTCTGGGCAGTGTGTCCATGGGTATACTCTCCTGTTGCTTGTCTAATGCTGTGTTACTCACCATTGTCCCACAGGTCTTGGCCAGTTTGTGCATCTGAGCATCCTACATTCCTGTCCAAATGTCATGTGGCACCATGTTAGTTCCTTCTGCTCAACATTGCTCCTGTCCCATGGTGTCATTGCTGGTTTTTGCTGTGTTCATGTCCCACTTTCTGTCTTGCTAGGGTGTTGCATGCTGTGTGTGGGCCACATGCATGTCCTGATGCCATATCCTTGACCATTGGTGTCATTTTGTCATGACCTTGCCCCTGTGTCCTACACTGTGTGGCATGTCCCTGCCCCTGTGTTCTACACTGTGTGGCATGTCCCTGCCCCCCGTGTCATACACTTTGTGGCTGGTTCACACTGTTTCAGGCCTTTGTGCCATGTAGCTGCAATTCAGACTGCAGTCTTGCTGGTGCGCACTATCACAGCTGGTGGTGTTACACTGCTGCCATCACAGCACTGTTCCCTATGTGTGACACTTGGCACTCTGCCTACTGCAGTGTGCCGCTCACCACGCACCTTCATCTGACTCTTGTCACACACCCACTGTCCCTGCACCACATTGGTGTCCTCCCCATCCCCATATTCCCCATGTCCTTTTCTGCCCTTCTATCTTGATCATTGTCTTGTCACATTCTGTATTCCGGATGTCCATTGTCCACTGCAGTCCCTCTGACACCTCCCATGTTGCCCATTCCTGGAATTCATTGGTACAGTGGTAGCCACAGACATGCCAGCTATTTCCTGATATTTTGTGACATCTCTGAAGAGTGTCTGTCTGCTGCCCCTACTATTTAAATGCAAAAAGCGTCAGTTATTTCTGGAAATATCACAGATATTTTGGGAAAGAGCCGACAGTGCCTGTGGCTACTACTGTACATGTTCTCCCTGTAGTGCTGCATGGCAGCTGTTCTCCCCTTGTCTGCTGGCAAGCTGCCACTCACCTGGTACATGCTCTGTCTCCTACTATGCACATGTCAGGTCTGTCAATCTGTGTCACTGTCTTGCTACACTGTGGTCAACTTTCACTATTGATGGTGTGTCATGCATATGTCACAGACGTCCATGACTGGCTCTGTGCTTATTTATTGCATTTGTGTGTCTCCTGCCATTGCTCACATCACCACTGTTTGGCATTGCCATTGCTGTGCCCATGGTTGCTCCAGCTGCCACCTATGGTTTCTCATTGGCATCCCCTGTCTCGTGACATGTCACACATGTGCACTGTGTTTCTGGACATGTCCTGCACTGTCATTCACCCCCCTGCTCAGTCAGTCCCAGTGATTCAGTTCACACATCATGGGTGTTTGCGCTCCATGTACCTTGCCTGTGCTCTGTTTCTGTGCCCACCATGCCCAGATGTGTACTTACCAATCAGCCATCCATGCTGTATGTCTCCCCATTCATAGAGGTTACACAACATGCTCTGCCTCAGGATGTAGGCATCATGGCATGATCCAGGGAACCGTGCACACACATCCAGGATCTTGCAGTCACTGTTGCACACTACCTGAACATTGATGGAGCAGTACCCCTTGCGATTGACATATGCTGCCTCATTTTCAGTGGATGCCTTGATTGCTACATGTGTGCAATCTATTGCACTCAATGTTCTTAGGAATCCTGCCATGGCATAGAATCTTTCCATCACCTCCTGCTGCTGTTGTGCCTGTAGTGGGTACCTGATGTACTGATGTGCCTTTGGTATAATGGCATTTAGGGACTTTTCTAGGTACCGTGACACTGCAACTTGGCTCATGCCGGTGGTGTCCCCTGTTGGTGTCTGGAATGTGCCTGTTGACAGCACACACAGGGCAGCTGTCACCTTTGCCTCCACTGTGAGTGCATGGCCCCTGTGTGTCTTGCTCTGCAGATCATCACGTACTGTGTCACAGAGGTCCGTTATTGCAGACTTGTTTAGCCTATACCTGGCTATGCACTGCTCCTCTGTGAGGTCTTTGAATGCCAGCCTGTGGCAGTACTGTCTGGCAGGTTGCCTTTGTTGTGCCTCATGTTGCCGTTCCTCCCTTCCTGCATGTGGTTGCAGTGCTTCCCCCTCCTGTTGTCTGCACCTTTGTCTCTGCATGTGGTGGTACCATGCACCCAGTGGCATGTTGGCCTTGGCATCTGTTTTGCCTTGGCCTGCTCCTATATCACACACTGTTGGCCTGTTCACTGTGCCTCTGCCTACACTGCCAGTGGCCCTCTGGTGTTGTCTTTTCTCTTGTGGGTTTCCTCTGTGTGGTGTTCTGTGTATGCTGCACTCACATGTCCTTATATTGCCTTATCCCACATGGTTGCTGTTGCCTGCACACAGCTCAATTGATGTTTGTTTGGTGTTTCACTTCTTTTCTCCCCAGGGCATCCTACTTCACTGTCTCTGTGGAGTAGCATTTGTGCAACATTCTTTTCTCAGCTGCGGGATTTCCATGTCTGTGTATAGCATTTTATGTATTTCAGCTCCCTGCGGGTATTCCACAGCTGTGGTTTTCCTACAACCTCTACTCCCACAGCTGTGGGAGTTTTGTAAATATGCCCGCAGCACAACTCCTTTGTTTTTCCTGCAGCTGTGGCATTTTTGGTGACTTGTGTGAATTTTGTGGGATTTCTTTCCTTTGAGTATCCTGCCCCTGGTCTTTAAGACTTCCGAAATCAATAAGTTTAAAACTGAAATATCACATAAGCACATGCACTAGTACCTAGGTTATATTTGTAGAGTATGTAATCAACAATGTAATTGTGAAATATTTTATCAGTCAATACCTTTGGAAATGTCAGAAGTTCAAGCAGGCCTGAAAACCTTAGCATGAAGTCTAAAAATGTGCAATCGGCGGGCACCATGGCAGATGCTCTCAGCGACCACTCGCCCACTTTCTGTGTTTGGAAAAACAAGGCGGTAAAGATCCCGCCCAGAATACTCACTTCCAGGGACTACTCAAAGTTCTCCCTGGAGCACTACAACACTCTCTTATGCAACTTGGACTGGAGCCCGATAAGAAGCCTCCCTACCTTGGAAGGGCAAGGACTACTTTAACAGGGTCTATCATGTGGGGCCGCTGACTTCTGGCCCCAATTAAAACTTACAGAGTAAATGGCCACTGCTACAAGTGGATTACCCCTTAAAGGCTCTGATGATGAGCGGACAAAGCCTGGAAAAAGTGCAAGGACACGGCTCTCCTAGCAGACCGGGTCATCTATAGAACCCTCCGAAACCAATGTAAACAGGCCACCAAATTAGCAAAAAAGAAGTATCTCACCCACCTCCAGAAAGCAAACCTTGGTAACCCAAGGGCCTTCTGGTCCCACATCAATGAACTGATGAAGGGGAAAAAAAAGACAGCCACGGGCCCTATCACAGCTAATGGACAGGTCCTACATGATGAGGCACTAATTGCCGAGTCCCTCAATACATACTTCTCAAACCCTGATAAACATCAGGCCGGGTCATTGGTATCCAACAACCAATCCGCTCAGCTGGATCCCTGTACGCTCAACCACCCACCCTTTCACCTGAGACTGGCAAAAATAAAAGAGGTCCTGGCCATCCTGAAAACCCTGAAAACAAGAGGATCAGGAGGTCCAGATGGACTCAAAGCTAGATTGCTAAAAGATGGGGCCACAGCACTCGCGCGGCCACTCACCTGGCTGATCAATAGGTCCTTACTTGAAGGATCGGTCCCTGAGCTGTGGAAGCAGGCACATGTGGTACCGATTCATAAGGGAGGGCCTGCAGAACCAATTGAGAACTACAGGCCTATCTCCTTGCTGTGTACCCTGGCAAAAATACAGGAGAAACTAGTCTACGCCCAACTTCGAGAATATCTGGAGGCACACATGCTGTTGTCTCCATCGCAACATGGCTTTAGAGCTAACCACGGGACAGACACTGCCCTGACCAAATTCTCCTCTGATGTACTCAGAGACCTAGACTCCGGATCCAATACAGGGGCGGTTTTTATAGACCTCTCCAAGGCCTTTGACCGGGTGGATCACAGACTACTCCTCCAAAAACTCCACCATACAGGCCTAGACGCCCACTCCCCTCAAATGGGTGGAAAGCTACCTCTCAGATCGCACACAAAGGGTTAGGTGGCAGGATAAACTCTCCAAACCACAGCCCCTAATGGACGGAGTGCCCCAAGGGTCTATACTGGGGCCTCTTATGTTCTCATTGTTTGTAAATGAACTGCACAAACACTGTGGAAGCAGCAACCTAATCCAATATGCGGATGATGCTGTTATCTACAAAACCTCGGATAACCTGGATGACCTCCGCATTTCTCTCCAAGAGGATATTCTTGCCATGGAGAGGTGGCTCATCAAGAATAAAATGGTCCTCAATACCAACAAAACCAAAGCCATGTTGTTCAGACCAAGAGCCCTTGGACAAGATAGATCACACTTCTCCAACTTTCATCCCTGGAGGGCAACAAGCTGAAGTAGTTCCTCGACAAAGTACTGGCCTCACCATCGACCAAGGTCTCACATTCAAACAACACGTGGAACAAGTCACTAAAGTAATCCATACAAAACTCGGATTACTGTATCGGATTAAGGAACAGTTAACCCCAGAAGCCAGGACTACTATTGCAGCCAGTGTCCTACTTCCAACACTAACTTATGCTGCCCCAGTCATTCAGGGTATTACAAAGCTGGAGTACAGGAAATTACATACTCTATACAACAAGGTGGCCCGCTTTGCCACCTTATCCCACTCCAGGAGTCACCACTGTGAGACGTTAGCTAAGCTAAACTGGCCATCCTTCGAGGCCTGCCTCAGTTACCCTGTGCTCTGTCTGACAAAGAAGATTATCAGCCCCACGCCTCCCCTGAGTCTAGTGGGACTCCTCACAATAAAAAGAAACCAGCGCAGCCTTAGGTCCTCGGGCCTAACGTTACTAGAGGTCCCCAAGGTTAGGACTAAGGCAGGTCAGAAATCTTTCACGCATGCTGCCCCTGCCTTGTGGAACAACCTACCTCTGGAGGTAAGAAAAACCCAATCGGTGCCGTGCTTTCACTCAAGACTCAAGACCTATCTTATGACAACAAGCGTATGCCAGTGCCACCGCACCTGACACTACTACTACTACTGACCACAACTTGCCTGTTTACCAAACTAAAATCTCTAACCCTCCCACAACAAGGTAGCACTAACTTTTCCTCCCCCTCTCTGAACCCTCCCGATGCTCCAGAACTATTATACCTAACGAATCTCCAGTACTAACTCGCTAAGATGTAGGACAAAGAAGAATGTAATGTAATGTAATGAAATAACAACTTTGCAACTACATATATGAAACCACTATTACAACTGCTATGTGTACACAGCTGAATACTGTATACCCATGATAACCTGTATCTGCTTATGTTCTACTGTTTAATTATACTTGTATTGTTATTCCCGGGTCGCCCCTGAAAAAGGGACCTTCGGGGCCCAGTGGGCCTACCCGGTCATCAAAATTCAATAAATAAATAAATAAAGACTACATCAATATAACCTGCTGCAACAGCATGTACAATTACTTCATTATTTGTTGTGAAGAATATATTTAACAATAAAGACTGATTATATGTTTGTATTGTGTCACAGGTAGGCTTTAACCATTTTTCCCTAAGCTTGTTATACCATGAGCAGACAAAGAACAAGTGAAACAGAGCCTTTGGGTATTGAGAAGAACAAGAACAATAGCTATCCAGAATATTAGTATTCTTTTGATATCTAGTAGTTAGTATATCGCTAGGAAACTGTTCTAATCTATATTTGGTATACAATATCCTAAATTTATTATCTGTAATCGTATCAAGATAAGGACGATAGTAATGAGAAATGCCATTTGCTCTTAACCATGAAAAAACGTGAAGTCTAGATACAAGAAAAAGATCCCGGTTTTTATATTGGGCAGTAAATCTGTTAGACACATATTTCTGATATTTAAAACTAATTTTTATTCCTCTAGCTTGTTAAGTTTTTAAATATTCTATGTCAGCATAATGAAGAATAGAAAAAATTCAAAAGAGCCAGGACGATTGTAAAATGGCCCAAATTTAGCCAAGAATAGTTTTCCATTAATGCTAGATAAGATATTCTCTTTTGATCATACTGAAGTAACTCGATCCAATAATCTATTTTTTTTTTGCAGCCAAGATAGCCTGTAAACAGGGTAAACTAGGCTCCACCCTGATAATAGCTGAAGGGACTGAGTTACCAAGTCCCATGCTGGATCGCAAAAGTCTGTTTAAGGGAATTTCAAGAGGATTGCTATTTTGGGTAGTCCAGATTTCACTATTAAATGCTGCCTGTGCATTATACTTAGCCTTAATAGCAGTTATTAATGTTCTAATTGAATTTCTGCCATACTTCCTATTAAAAGAATTAAGAGAGGCTGCAGTCTGTTTGAGTCTAATCTTTTTTTTTTTTGCTTTATTTTTTTGTTGTGCCCCCTCTACTGGGAGGTGTACCTATGGTTCAATCTATCCAGCACAGACTCCTCGGCCCCTGCCCCGGCTGAAGTCAGAGCTCGAACCCCCTCACCCTACCCTACACAGACCACTTCACAGTGGGTAATTACACTGCACACTGCAGAAGACCTGGAGGTCGGACTTAGGGTGGAACTGACTTGAGTGCGTCTGCCACTGCACCATCGGAGTTGGTGTTCATGAGCATGGTGGAGGATTGTTTTTCTCCTCGTGATTACCTCCCCCATGGTATGGGCATGCAATGACATCAGGGACACTGCTGTGCATGTTTCCGTGCACTGCACATCTGACGTCAGCTTGTGCCGACCCACACTTAAGACCCCAAGCATGCACCAGCCCCTGATCACTGCCAGGAGCCAGTACCTCAGTGGTCGACCCTTTCCACCCTCCCTGGAGGAGGAGAGCCATCCATAGGATGCTCGATCCTCCTCCTCCCCCCCAGCTGGTCCTCTGACACCCGAGGTCACTCCTGACCCTGGGTCTTCAGCGTGGTAAGAGGTAAGGTGCCAGCACCTCAGCCCTCTACACCACTGGGATGGCTGAGTCGAATCTTTAAGTCATTAATATGTTTAGTCCATTTGCCATTCCAGGAAAGGACTAAACTCAGGTAAATATTTTTAAGGTTCTTTGAACCAGCCTTCCATGTTTTTTTAATACGATTTGAACCAAAAATTAACACCTGACTTTTGCCCTCATTGATTTTTAAATTAAAACTGTTTGCGTACTTTACCAAGATATTAAGTTTTTGCTGTAAACCAGATTACGTGAGTGAAAACAGAACCATACGCCAAAACTGCAGTATGCTTATTAAAGGAGAATCAGTTTCTGAGTTCTGAAGTTGACTTAATAGCTATCAATATATAAACAAAACAAGATAGGTGCAAGTACGCAGCCTTGTCTGACCCCAGTATCTGTTTCAAAGTTAGAAGAAAGATAACCACTTCTGCCCAATCCTACTTGGACCCATGTTTGACTATATAGTTCTCTAATTATAGACATTAATTCTTGAGAAAAACCTTTTTCTTTTAGAAAAATCCTAACTGGGATCTATCTATTGTATCAAATGCTAAGCTAAAGTCTATAAAAGCTGCATATATTTTTGATTTCCTGAGATGTATATATTTTTTGTAAAGGTTTGAGATAAAGCAATTGTCCACTGTACTAAACCCTGGTCAAAAACCTGCTTGTAATTCTGACAGACCACTAAGGGTCTATAATTGTTCCATAAGTCTGTTTAGTACTAATTTTGAAAAAAATGTTACCTAGGTTATCTAAAAGAGATATGGGACGATACATAGAAGGGTCTGACTTATCACCTTTTTTATAAATACAGATGATTAAGGCCCCTTTCCAAGATTTGGGGAACTCCAGTCTAGAACAACACTTATTAAAGAAAATCACCAAGATAGTAGTCCGATCTGAGACTTCAGCAAGGAAAACTTCAGCTGGAATAAGATCCAGACCAGAGGCTTTATGGCACTTTAATGATGCTATAGTTAAATATACTTCAGCTCTAGAAAAGGAAGGAAACCTAGTAATATCAACATCCAGTTCCAGGCAAGCATTCACAATAGGCGTAAAAAAATCCCCACTATAATATTTCACCCAGGCATCTAAGGTAATGTGTGCATCTATTTCAAATTTGAGATTATTAGTCCCTTTAGCAACCATAAGCCAGTATGACTGAAAGTCATTTCTGTAGATAACATTCAGCAACTAATTCCATTGCTTTTGCTGAAATTGAGCTTGCTTTGATTTTAAAAAACTTTTATAACTTTCCCTAGCCTTAATTAATATCCTATAATCATCTATATGTATGTTATTCCTGCATTTCCTAATAAGTTGGTTCAGCTGATTCTTAGCTGACCTGCAGTCTGAATCAAACCAGGTCTGACTTAAGGAGATTATTGCTGCGCGGGAACTTACATAGGACAATAAGGACCTTACTCGTTCAAAGCAAGAATCCAGTTGGCTACAGATAACTAAATAATCAGGGTCAGGACCAATAACAGTGGAAATGACATCTTGAAGTATAAATTTAATTTGAGGTTCCTTAGAAATATGTCACTTGATTTTTGTTTGATTTCAGATTTCCAAAACTGGAAGAGGTAATAAAGAGTATGTATACTGAACACATTTTTTGATTTCAAAATTAATGGGAAATGATCACTTCCTGTTCTTGTGAGAATCTTACATAGATTACAAAAGAACATATCACCATTCCAAAAGAAATAATCAATAATGGATGGTCCTCTCTCAGAATGTGTAGTCACCCTGTATATCACCCTTAACTCATCCATTTACTGGGGCTAAATAATGTGTCGCAAGAAGTTCAATAAGTTTATTGCCCAAGTTATTAGTTTTGGAATCCCTTGAGTATCTAGGATAATTATATGCCTGATGATGGCACTAAAGATGAAAATTACAATCTGTATAACCATCAAATTGACCCAGTCTGGCATTAAAGTCACCACATAACAAGATTTCCTCACATTCAGTACTAGCCAAGGTTAGAAGAATAACTTCCTCTAAAGACTTCCAGATTTCAGAACAGTAATTTTTTGATTTTGAGGGAGGCACGTAAACATTAATTAAGTAGAAATGTTTTTTGTGAAATTGAATAACAAACACTTGTATGTTAGAATTAGCTAATATAACATCAGCCCTAATAGCTGTATCAATTGTGATCCAGGTTAAACATCCACCAGCATGCCTACCCATCTTGGCATTTCTGATACCTGGGACATGATGAGTAATATAACCATTTAATGAGAGATCATGATTCTTTGTGTGCCAAGTCTCTTGTAGACATATTAAATTACAACTTTTAATTAAGTCCAGCCATTCTGTATCAGCCGATTTTGCACTAAGTCCTGTTATAGTCCATGTAATTAGCTTAATAGTATTTGAATCAGCTACTAAGTTGGTTAGTCAATCATCTTTATTAGACAGAGTTTCAAATCTGTTCCTAACTGGAAGATTATACATTGTCGAATTTTTTTGAGATGTCAACTTTTCCCCTGTCTGCATTTTCGTTATCAGCAAGGAAAGAGTCAGAACTATTGTCCATCTGTATGACATGTAGACCCAAAGTGTGTTATCCAATATTTTATTATAAAGACTCTGATATGCTATTTTTAAATAAACAAGGTCACAGTCAGGATCTGAACCCTGCATATTAGCCACTAAGGCACTTGAGTCTTCAATAGATAAGTTCAAAAGTTGCTCAATATAGTGCTTTGTAACTTATCGGAGTTTTCATTTTTTGTATGTCCTAGTCCATACAAAAGTAACATAGCTATAGACTTATCTTCAGCAACATCTGACTTCATAAAAGGTGAGGCCTGTTTTTGTTATTTAGAAAGAATTTCACTATCCACTATATGTACACCAGCTTTATCCAAAATGGTGGCCTTTCTCAGTATCTCATCAGCAAGAGCCAAATTTTCAATAAGTATGTCTACTCTACCTGCATTGTTAGGAACTTTACATCTGGTTGCATTAGAAATTCTAGGTTCTGTGTTTGAAATCTTTAAAATGTGTGTAAGTAAATTTAAGATAACATGTTTAAGCTTAATTGAGTTTTCATTTGGAATAGGTTTTAGTCCAAAGATGCTCAACTGTTTAGGAAGAGAGTTATTATTATGTCTAATAAAATTTAGAGCCTTTCTATTTATAGAATCCACTGAATATCCTATGTTGACTAAGCAGTCATTGTTAAGCCAGACCTGATTAGCTATTCGTGGAGCAGAACAAAATATAAAATGACAATCAGCTCCTGTGTAATCTTTGTCATTTCATAGCTGGACAATGTCAGCAGTTGTGACATCAGCACTTGTAACCGCCCTAAATAGGTACACATTCCTGTCCCTTACAGAATCATAAGATAAGTCTTTTGGATATAAAAGACCATATAAACACAGAACTGCACAATCAGAAATATCAAGAAGATTATCATTGTTGTTGTATGTGTCCTTAGTCAGTCTATCAGGCTCCATTCTAGGAGCCTTAGATTGGTTCACTTGAGAAGCAGTTGAAGGCTGGTTGTTAATATAGCAAGGAGTCCTATCCTTCCACTCTTTCCTAAAAGAGCTCAAATCTGACTCAAAATTACTTAATTGTACAGCTAGTTTCTCTAGAAAGGAGACCAGCATAGGAAGATGGAGTTTGACAACAAGAGTCTCCTCAACTAAAGGAGATGCAAGTGCCTCTCCCTCAATAAACATGGGGAGAGGCTAACATTTTAAGTTTATCAGCCTGATCCTCATCTAAACTATCACTTGTCAGATTTCCCTCAGAATTCTTAGGGGTTGTTTTCTTCTTTCTTTTCCAACAGCTTCTTTTTTGTGTTTACCCTTCTTGAATTTTTTATTACAATTAGGAGACTCTGGTATAACAACAGTTGAGAAATCAGGGTGTAACAATGGGGCTTGGTTCTTCTAAAATTGATGGGGAACCAACTTCAGGCACTAATTTGTCTAATTTAAGCAAAATATCATCCAGTCTACAACCATTTATTTATTTATTTATTGAAATTGTTTCACCAGGAAAGGCACACTGAGCAACAAGATGTTCATCTCCCGGTGCGACCTGGGGGGAGAGGGTACAAGGGGGTTGGATAATATGCAGGTTATCAACTGAGCAAATAACAGAGGCAAGTAGCAGCATATGGATACAATTGCATTAAATGAAAAGCAACAACACATGGAGTACATTGAATAGTGTATGGAGCATATAACAATTACTTGACATATAGCAGCAATACAAGGGAAAATTTAGCACACAGTAGTATGCAGGTATAAGCAACAGGAAACAGAACACATGATGGTGCAGGACAAAAAGGCACAGGACAAAAGTGCATAGGTTGGGGATATATGTCAGCATTTATAACAAAGCTAAGGCCACTGGTCAGGCATTGGGAAGGGGATCAATTGGTGCATGGCTGAGCCAGGTACAGGAGCAATTAGTGGTGAGGAAGTTAGCTAGGGCAGCAGAAAGAGAGTGGGCAGAGGAGGGATGCCAAATTTGAGGTGGGAGATAATTCCATAGCTTGGGTAACCGGTGTGAGAGAGCAGCTTGCCAGGCAGTAGTCTTCTGCCTAGGGATTGATAGTTGGCAGTAGTCACAGGATCTAAGATAATGGGTGGGGAAGGGGGCAGCTGAGAGCACAGAGGAGAGGTAGGAAGGGATGGTGCCAAGCCATAGATTAGATACATATTTAGCACAGTGTGAAATGCGGCGGTTTCTGAGGGACAGTAGTGCCAGGGAATGGTAAAGGTCACAGTGTGGGTAAGGGGTGAGGCATCAAGAACAAAGCTGCAGAAGGCATTAAAAAGTGTGTCCAACTTAGATAGGGTGGACTTAGGGGCTACACCATAAACAATGTCACAGTAATCAAAGGAGGGAAGTATCATCTTCTGGACCAGTTCACGTCGGACGGGGGGGGGGGAGAGAGACTCATGCAGTTCCTATAAAGTGCACCGAGCATGGGGCGTAGCTTTTTTTGAAATAGCATCAATGTGGTCTGAGAAGGAAAGATGGCAGTCAAGCCATACCCCCAAGTAACGGAATGAGGAGACATCTTCAAGTTTTTGACCATCCAGGGTGTGGAAATAGGGAAGGGATGGGAGTCTGGATAGGCGTTGTTGTGTGCCAAAAGTCATCGTGACAGTTTTTTTTACATTTAGGGAGAGCTGGTGAGAGCTGAACCAT
Organism: Neoceratodus forsteri; assembly: GCA_016271365.2. NCBI lineage: Eukaryota > Metazoa > Chordata > Ceratodontiformes > Ceratodontidae > Neoceratodus > Neoceratodus forsteri. Next base: position 913,865,415 of record CM057453.1, on the reverse strand, counting down.
TGCTGTACTTTGTTGAAGTCGGCTTGGAGGTTAATTTGTACCACTTCAGGGTCGGAGCCTGAGGAGAAGAGTACAGTGTCATCTGCATACATGTGGATTGAGGTAGTAGAGCAGATGAGCGGTAAGTCATTTAGGAATGTAGAGAACAGTATGGATCCCAGAACCGACCCCTGGGGGTCACCGGTAGTTAAGGGGGGGAGGAGATAGCATTTGCGACTCTAATGGACCGGGTTCTGCCAAAGAGGTAAGATCTGAACCAGTTGATGGCAGCAACGCAGAGGCCTGATTCAGCAAGACAAGAGAGCAGTATGGGGTGGGAGATGGTGTCGAAGGCTTTCACAAGGTCGATGAAGACGGCTGAGGTGATCAACCCACTGTACATACCAGTCAGGATGGAGTTGGTAAGCCTTATCAGGGCAGATGCAGTGGAGTGTCCCTTTCTGAAACCTGACTGGTAGGGTGAGATTTATAGCAGCATTTTCTTTCAATGTATCAGTTTCATGCTGGAAATTGAGCAGGTAGTCAATAGATTTGCAGCATAAGGATTTTGTATGAAATTTTTTAGATCCTTACTAAGACTACAAGGATCATTTATAATTGAGTCAGAAAGAGGTTGTTTCACAGTAACAAAATCTCTTTGAGTTAGGGAATTGGTTCCAACTGTGCCTGAAGCATTAAATTGTTTCAGGCCATTAATTGTTTCCTGAAGATCATTAACAATACCCCTTAGATCATTATTCCAAGATGGCCTAGGATCTGATTCAGAAGAGTATTCCGGGAGAAAATCCAGTGATTCAGAGTAACCTTTGGTGGAATCCTAAGTTACAGTAAGGGAAGCATCTATGGATATATAATTATCCTGAGTGGAATTTGTTTCCCCTGATCCTGCTTTGGCCCTTCTTGTTTATAAGAGGGGATACTAGTACTTGGAATACTATTCCAAGAGTTAACTGAAATTTTAGAAGTATCATTAAGAGGAGCAGTGGAAACTAAATTATCTTGATTGGCACTTAATGCACTCTTAATAGTAGAACTTACTACATTATCTGGGGTACAGAGCAAAGAAGTAGAAACTGGTTCAAAGTGATCAATGATTTTTTGACTTTTCTGAGTTGATTGCTTTTTAATTAATTGTTTCTCAGAACTAAATTTTTTTAAAAGGAGCCTTAGTTTTAATACCGCTTTGTTTAGTTTCTTTGAAAAAGTTTTTGTGATTTTAATACCTCTTTTCTTCACATTAACCACACATTATCTACTGTTTGCATAGTCTGCATCAGAGTAGTATGCAGTTCAGTGGCTGGGAAAAGAGCATTAGAGCAACCACCTTCTAGCACAACTTCGAAATCTAAAACAGATTGCTGGGTCGGCTCCAAGGGTACCTCTGCCAATAGTCAGCTATCTCAGTCTCCATAACCAAAACATGTTTTCTTGTATACACCATGGGCGGGATATTCAAAAGGGTTGTGCATGGTGCAACAGGGTTGTGCAATGCGCAACCCACCAATGCACCCTGACACGATAGTCAATGGGACATGTTGCGCAGCGCAACTCCTGATGCGCCAGGGTGCACCAGTAATGTATACAGCGCAAGTGTGGGGGGCATGCCCATGCATATGCGCCATATCCCGATATTCAGCCCGGGATGTGCGGTGCATATACTGGTGCAACCCCTACATGTGCCGCACACTGGTGCTCAAAGTTGAGCCATAGAATATAGGCTCAAAGGCTGACCCCCCACAGGCAGGCGGCTGTATTGCTGGGTGCAACACAGCAGCTGCCTGCTGTGAGTGGATACTCGACCTCCCAAAACACTGCTCCCTGCCCAGGGAGCATTGTGCCCCCCCGCCCCGTCGCCCAATCACGGGCATCAGTAAAGGATCTCCCTGAAGGTCCAATGAACAGATCCCTATCGCCCGATCGTGGGCATGTATTAAACATATCCCTGGTGGTCCAGTGGACTGCAATCCCATGCCCGATTGCATGTATGTAATGAAATAATCCCTGGTGGTCCAGTGGACTGATCACCTTTGCCCTCCTGCCCCTTGGCGGGCTCTGCTCCCATTCACCCAATCACGGCCATGTATAAATATAATCCCTGGTGATCCAGTGGACCACTCCCTATCGCCTGATCGTGGGCATATGTCTACATATCCCTGATGGTCCAGTGGACTGATTCCCATTGCCCGATCACGGGCATGGATTGAATAAATCTCTGGTGGTCCAGTGGACCGCTATCCCATGCCCGATCGCAGGCATGTATTAACAAAGCCCCAGGTGGTCCAGCAGACCGCTATCTCCTGCCTGATCATGGGCATGTAATTAAATAATCCCTGGTGGTCCAGTGGACCAATCACCTTCGCCCACTTGCAGGCGTTTGTCAAACTTCCTGGTGGTCAGTGGTACCCCCCACCCACCCACTTAGTCCCCACCACCCTGCACCCCGGTCAGCGGCGGGTGGCAGCTGCCTCCACAAGCTGCCCTGCTGCTCATTCACAATTCGGGACTGTGTAGTACTGTATGGTCTGCATGCCCATTGGCCCATGCAGTGGACCAATAGGCGTGCAGCCCTACAGTATGCTGTCAGTCTGTGGGTGGCCGGGTGGCTTGCAGGTGGGAGCTGCCACTACTGCTGACTGGGGAGGTGCAGGGTGGTGGGGGATTATGGGCGGGTGGGGAGGAGACCACCAGGGAGTTTGACAAACACCCATGAGCGGGCGAAGGTGATCAGTCCACTGGACCACCAGGGATTATTTCATTACATGCCCGTGATTAGGCAGGAGATAGCAGTCCACTGGACCACCTGGGGCTTTGTTAATACATGCCTGCGATCGGGCATGGGATAGCGGTCTACTGGACCACCAGGGATTTATTCAATCCATGCCCGTGATCGGGCAATGGGGATTGGTCCACTGGACCATCAAGGATATATAGACATATGCCTATGATCAGGCGATTGGGAGTGGTCCACTGGATCACCAGGGATTATATTTATACATGCCCGTGATCAGGCAAATGGGACCAGAGCCTGCCGAGGGGCAGCAGGGTGCCAGGTGCAAGTCGCCGGGGATCGGCACACCACATGCAAATGGGGCCATGATGACATGCTAATGGCCCCATTTGCATCTTGCATGCATAATGGCCTCATTTGCATACCCAGTGCTGAATATTGCGGTTATTGTGCCTAGCGCAACCGCAGTTGTGCTGGCGCATATCCAGCTCCCCTCCTGCCACTTGCGCTGGCACAGTGCCACTGCGCCATGCCCATTGTATGTGCCTTCAGTGCCATATTCAACGGTGCTGAGCCATGGCACAGCACCGTTGAATATCGCATGGTCCATGTCCTTTGCGCATCCCAGTTGCACTGCGCCCAGGCTTGTACCCCTGCCTGGCACAGTCTGAATATCCCACCCCATATTTCCTTAAATACAAAATAGGCACAAATTCAATTAAATGTGCAAATTGTGCAGGCAAGCCCAGTTTACAGACTCAATTAGGTTTTTACCACTGTAACTAATAAACCTATGTATAGATTTTATAAAGATTGTTTGTTCCGTTTTATAAACTAAAACTTGAAGATGACTAAAAACATCAAAAATAAAGTGTGGCAGTGTACGGTAGTGTGCAATATATGTTATTGTGCAAGATGGTTTAAAGACTTAAATAGAAGAACCAAAAGTCCAAATCAAGAGTCATTTTTTCCAGGGTTCAAGTGCAAGGGTTCAAAGATTCAAGTGCAACAAAACACTGGTAAATCCTCAGCACTTTAAAGATTATTATTTCCAGACACTTGATGTAGTTTATTCAGATGGGCCACTCTAGACGACCTGCTAGGAGATCAGCCAGGATAAAGTTTATATACTTTGGATAGGGTTCTTTGAGCTCTTTAAGTTCAGTCCTTCTGATTTCCCCCTCGCAGTACTCTAGACAGCAAAGGCAGCAAGCTATTTCAAATAAGGGGCATCTCATGGCTGGCACACCGGTGCAGTGGTTGGATTTCCACTTGTGATGCCGGCAACCCGGATTCTGGAATGGACCCGGGGAGTCAGAGGACCAGCCGGGGGAGAAAGATTGAGCATCTCATGGACTGCTTTCCTTCTCCAGGGGGAAGGAGGGGTAGATTATCTGGCACCTGATGGACCCCTGGCAGAGGCTGGCAGAACCACAGGTGACCAGTGCTAGCATGCAATAGGGGCAGGGAAGAAACTGGACATCATTGCACATCCCCGCCCCTGGGACAGCCTAGAAAAATGCTGCCAGCCACCCTTGATGAAGCCCGCCCTCGGCTTCAATTAGCTGTCAGGCTGGCTCCCTGACCTATCCCGTCAGATGCGGCACTCTAGGGCTGGTACCACAACCCGCCCTGGGGGGGTAAGCCAGGGGGTATCAGGGAGTCTTGGACAATATGAGAGTGGAAGCTGAAGGGCCCATGACCAGGCCGAGGTACCGGGTGGCCGGTGGCAGGAAAAAGCATAGTAAATAAAAAAAAAAAAGGGGTCTCTGCAGACAACAGGTCTAGGTAATTCTGCTGTAGTAAGACCTGCGAGTTCCAAAAGCAGTCCACTAAAAAGAACAAAAAACAATGTTTTAAATAATATCCTTAGGTCTAAATTAGATAGCTTATTACATTAATACTGTTATGCCAATCAGTCCCCTAATAAATACATTTACAATGAATTAAAAACTTGCTACTATACCTGCAATCAGACTAGTAACAACATTAACTGGTATAAGAGAAAAGCATTAAATGTATTTTAAATTTGAGCTTACGCCTGGGACAATAAACTTTTGCGTGCAAGAGCAGTTGTTCGCTCTGCCACGAGCTCCAAATCTCCATCGGTGTTACTCAGCCGCAGCTCTAACACACCAAGGCCCCAGCGTTTATCAAAAACAGTACAACCTAATCGGTCTGTACGTTTACGGAACAGACTTATCAACTTAGTCTGAGAACAGTTTTTCCACGAGCAAATGGCAGACAATTGTAAAAGGTAAAAGCAAACTGACTTACTGAAGGAGAAAAAAATGTGTCCAAAAAGTAACTATAGGCAAACTCTGGTGCAAAAGCATGCCGCACCTGTTTGGCTCTGCTCATCTCTACAGAAGTAAGCTGGCACATATGCCTTATAGCAGCCCCAGGTCAATCCAAGTCATGTAATCGGGTAACTGCTAACAGCACGAAAGCAAAAACTAAAAGTAAGTTATTTAAATATAAATTTTATATAAATTGGTAATAAAAACAAACTGTATAAGATGTGTTGGGGGACACATTTAAACAACAAAGCACAATCCTCATACAAATAACTAGGACAATCAATATACATCAGTAAATATATCAATAAATTTATCTCATGTAAAAAATAAAAAGAATAAAGAATAAATAAAAAGACGTCCCTTTGACATAAAGTCATGGTCTATGTATGCAGCATTCTGTAGTATGCAGAGTGCAGAAATAAAATCACTGCAGGGGCATGGTGCTCTCCTAGTGCGGAAGCAGGACTGAACAGCCCCTCTATCTTCAGGTGCGTTCCAATCCCACAGTGGGGCTGCCTCCTGGAAAGATCCCTGGGTGACACCAACAGCAGGCCACAATCTAGGGAGAGAAAAGAAAACACCAGGGAGAACAGGCCGACCTATGGTCTGCACACGTTTTACTGGTAAGATGCTATGCAATTCAAGCAATGGTGTCCTACTTGTTATAAAAAGTTTAAAGCTTTGGCATCCTGCTTCTCTAACTTACTCCACAAGCCTAGAGAGCATGGCAGCAACCTCAGTCACAAACAGCACTCGATCCATGACTGTCTCAGTCAGCCAACATGGAATATCAGAATGGAATGCAAGGGATAGTGTAAAAGTAGCACCGATTTTGGACTTAGTTTTTTTTTTCCTGATTCTTTTTTTTTTGTTTGAAGGGACCCTTTTTTCATATGCTTTCTTTGTTAATACAAAAAGGACCCCTCCATACCGAAAAAGATTTTGGACTTAGTTTTTGCCCCGATTCTTTTTTTTTTCATTTGAAGGGATCCTTTTTCATATTTTCTTCATACAAAAAAGGATTCCTTCATAAGAAAAAGGATTTTGGATTTAGTTCTGTTTTACAGATTTGAACTTCAACAAGCCATAAATCCCTCAATAGTTGGACTTAAGGGATAATGTATGTATCAAACCAAAGGGCTTAATGAGTACTGCAGGAATAAGACATACTCTCCCACCCTGAAATATCTAGTGGCTATATAAAAAACAACAAACATTACAAAAATACACATACCCATAGGATAACATTGGAATTTTAGGAAGCCATAACTCCCTCCATATTTAGACTTAAGGGACAACCTATATATCAAATCATAGGTCTCAATGAGTACTGCAGCAATTACACATAATCCTCCCCAAAACTATAGGGCCATATTAAAAAAGCACAAAAATTACAACATGAAAATTCCCATAGGATAACACAGGAATGTTAGAAACCCTAGCAGTCAATATTTGGACTTAACAGACAATCTATGTATCAAAGGTCTTATCAAGTACTATAACGATAACACATATCCCCCATGATTTAGGGAGACTATAAAAAAAATGCAATTTCTCATAGGATAACATTGAAGTTTAACAAGCCATACAATGAATGAAATAAATTGCTGTTGTGGCACAAATGCAAGGCACAGGGCCTGGAGGGCCCTGCACTTTCACAACAGCATACATGTATACATCTATGAAGAGATGGAACAGGCAAATGAGGATTTGATTATACTATCGCAAAAAGTGAGGAGATTCATTGCAAAAAACATTGTTAATTCACCAATTAGAGTTAAACTGAAAAAAGTAGGGAAATGTGACATTAGGGTTTCCAACCCTAACACTCCACTCCCACCCTGCAGGCAGCAACAGGAGAAACCATTACAGTTTTCTCTGTCCTGCATCTTCACAAATCAGGTGTGTGGTGTGCCTCTGGATTGTAAACCCTAATGCTCACCCCATTCTCATGTACTCTACACATCTCAGCTTCTTTAGTGATGGAATGGGGTGAGCGTTAGGGTTGACAACCCCTGAGGCACATCTCACACCTAATTTGTGAAGATGTAGGAGAGGGCAAACCATAATGCTTGCTCATGTTGCTGCCTACAGGGTAAGGTGGGGTGTTGGGGTTAGAAACCCTAAGGCCACATTTCACTACGTTTGTTGGTTTAACCCTAACTGGTGCGTTAACAGAGTATTTTTGCAATGAATACACACATATGTACTGTATATACACATACGTATACACATACATTCAGAGTCAGTTGATGCAAATAAATTAGCCCAATGAATTGAAATGAAACAGGCTGAATTTGACCTCCTACAACACTCTGACTTGGACTATGAAAGTTAAAAACTGGCTGTAAATACTGTAAATGCATGGGTCTTGGGCACATGTGAGAGTAATGCTGCACCCTTTGGTTTCAAGACTTCTCTTTACATGACTGGGACTTTTATTTTTTTACAATTGCACCAGTTTTCTCTTTTATGCTGTCTGAAGTTCATGTTTCATCCACATGTCTTATTATTGTGGGGTTATAAGATTGCTCATATTGTTTATAAAATGGTATTGTAGATGTGATTGTGGGATGTTAAGGTAAACAGGACATATGCAGAGACAAACAGAGTGGCTATATTAGAGGTGCTTCCTGGTCCTGGATGCCTTGTTGCCCTCTGCAGTAATATGTATAAAATATGCTTGGGATGGGGACTTAAGGGGTATAATTGAGCTATTCTTACTATTTTGATCACCGTTTGGTAAGTTAATGCTAGAAATTTCCCAAAAACCTTTATGGTCTACAAATGGTAGTGCTGGGGATTGGAATTCTAGAGCCCTTACGCATGACTATGTCAGATCAAAAGTGTATCTGGCCAGATACAGCTGAAGGGCTGTTTCAAGATATTAAAACTCATTTTTCACTTATGTTTGTAGCCAGAAGGTTGTGCACAGTAACAGCCAATGTTGTGCACAGTAACAGCCAATGTTGTCATTTTTTTAAATGCAATAGGAATGTTCTCTCTAGGATGCAACTATGGCAAAGTATGACAAAAATGAATGATTTTATGTATTATCACCTGCGTAAAATTCTCTAGTCCCTTTGATGCATTCTTTATTGTATTGTAATATATGGATATTAACAATAATACTATCAAATGCCATTTGGAAAAATTCTTGTAATACTATTCTTAGAATCCATGAATAGTATTATGAGATTTTGTAATAATTTAGATGCAGCTGCAATGTTAGTATTACAGGAAAAAAACACTGAGCTTGCATAACATGCACTTCTCTGAGCTGAGCACAAGCCAGCTTTTACTGCATTACATAAAGTAAAAGCCAGCCGGCTTGTCAGCTGCTAAAAAGATGGCAAATTTTAAAACTAAACAAACCAAAGACTAAAGTCTCAAACAATACTGCTGCACTCAACCACAAGTTATCAAAGCCTTACAAAGAAGTAAACTGGCTTACCAAGAAGTCTGCTTCCATTTATTAAAGTGCTTAAATATACATACACACAGCAAGGTAAAGTGAATGGTGGCAACCTGAACTGACAGCCAAGGTGCGTGATGATGCACTGGCACAGCTAAAGTTCTGGCTACACGTTCCTCAGAGCTCTGAAGAAGATGTAGCCAAAATGTCAGCTGTGCCAGTGCATCATCACGCATGTGGGATGTCTGATCAGGCTGCTGGTCTCTAGTATGTGCTCCTGTACAAGCACCATATGTATGCCTACGGGTTATTTGTTTTAGCACTATATAATATTTGCCTACCACTGTTCACTTTACCTTGCTGTGTGTATGTATACTTAAGCACTTTAATAAATGGAAGCAGACTTCTTGGTAAATCCATTTACTTCTTTGTAAAGCTTTGATTACCTGTGGTTGAGTGCAGCAGTATTGTTTGAGACCTCAGTCTCTGGTTTGTTTGCTTCGGGCTCTGTTACTGCTTGGCACCAAACCGGTCTCTTCTGAGAGTTCTAAAAGAGCCCCTCACTTTCTTGTTTGTACCAGCTTTTAAAACTAACCACATATTTAAAAAATGTCAATGGGACTGGGATTTCTTGGCTATAATGCCATCTCAAGGTTCTGGGGACATGTTGAAACTCCTCAAGCTTCACTCTCATGAGTCACATGTCCCTAGAACTGCTTGATGGTATTATAGCTTCATAATACACAGTCCTCCTGTATATTATTCTATTTGTATAATGCAAAATCTATAAATAACATTTTAAGAAATACTCAGTCTCCTATATATTATTTTATTTGTGTAATGCAACATCTATAAATAAAATGTTAAAAAAGAAATGTCTTCCCAAAATACCTATAAAATTATTGTTTAAAATATGTGAAAACATTAATGTCAATAAGGAGAATTAAAAAAGAGATGGGGAGAAGGGAAAGAACCAGGGAAAGTTAAAAAAGATGGTGATAGGGAAGGGGGAATGTGAGTGGGGAGAAGTAGAGAAAAGGGAAAGCACTCCTTTCTTTGACATCCCCATTTAAAAAATTAAAGTGAAAATGTTTTAATATATGTTTATATTTCTAAACAGTCAAATAAATCAAAGTACTGTACCAATGGTACTGCGAGACATCCTGCCCTAAGCAGAAGCAGGATCTTGCTGGAAATATGATGTAGCATCCCAGCTAGTTTGTCCTGTGTAAATAAAGTGCTTGTAAACTAGGGGGAAGGTATATTTGAAATATTTTTATTGTCTTTCCCTAATAAAATTCTAAAGTCAGAGTGAGGAGGTAAGTTGCAGCATTCTGAAACATCTGCAGATGTCTGACCCATGTAAATGCTGTATAGTACGATACTTGAGACAACATAGGGCTGCGCCACTTTTTTCACACCTTCAGCTTGAAGTAAGGGGTGAAATCTGGCAGTGGTAAAAGTAACCTTTAACTGAAGCCAATACCTGGGATTCCAAGGTCAACAAAAATTAAATTTTATAAGGATGGACAACTACAGATGCTTCTACATCCTAGAACCAAACATGTTTCAAGTCTTGTTATTTCACAGTGAATGAAGAGAAGTGAAGTAATTTAATTGCTGATCAGAAACCAGAATATGTAGGATGCATAAATGGCACAAGAAGGCATATGCATTCCAGTTTTTATGATAAACATATACAAACAAAAGCCTCAATTTCGGCAGAGAGCATTAAGCATATGTAGATCTGTGTGTGTGTGTGTGTGTGTGTGTGTGTGTGTGTGTGTGATCTAAGAATATTTCCATTGTTACTGCATTCTGTTTGACAAGTCACTACTAAACTTTACCACAGCCAACTCACACACATTAAATGCAATGATAATCTTTAAAATCTGCACAAAATAGTACACATGATGACAACAGGTGAAAGCTATCACTTGCTACCTAAAAAAGGGAGGGGCTATTATGCAGAAATGACTGTAAAGCAAAGAAATTTAGTAGGATGATAGACTCAATGAATTTATTAAACTCCAGAAATGAAAAATTAGAATCAAAATAGATGGTGGAGCTCACATGCAGATAGAAAAAGAAAGATTCCATCATTCCAGTACTCCAAAGTCATATGCAGTCAATGGAGTCCTAATGGAGTGCTTTCACCATCTATAAAATGGAGAGAAAAATAGTCAAACCAGATAAATTAGAATCATTCAGAAAATAACTAATTCTCTACAGTACCATATTATCCACTGCATACTATCCATCTTTTCATGGAGAAGAATTTGAGCAAGTAATTGCAGTCTACAAATACAGCATGTCTCCATTTATAACAATAATTGTGTCCTGTTGCCCCTATGTATTTTGGAATTCACATTTTTAATACCAGAAAAGAAAATGTTTTGGGGGTCACTAAAATGTGCCTCTTTAAAGTGCTCCTTAAAGTGTGCACCCAAACTAGATACCAGTTTAACAGTTGATTTGTCACTTATGAATTCCTGGATGCACACCATAAGGGGCTGAAGATTGTTACATGGACAACATGTGACATAAATCACATAGTTTGCACCACATGTTATATAAACTCTTAGATTTCACAAATACACAAATAGACTTATCTGTACACATCTATTTTCATTTTCACCAGATGTCTCCATCTCTGTCTCCTTCCCCTACATTTGTCACCTTTCAGTCTTCTTACTAGGCCCTGTTAATCAGTCCCCACTTGGGGACTTCGCTAGCTCATTCATTGCTATGATGTCTTTCATTCCTATCGTCACCTTTTTGTTTTCCAAATTCTCTGTTTATCTTGCCATTTATCAATTCTTCTCCCATAGCCTCCCCTTTTTTCTTTCTCCACATATATATCCCTTATTTTACCTCCCTGCTACACTAACTTTGCCTTTTTTTCTTTTAGATATTTCCTGAAGAAGACCTAAGGTCGAAACATTGATTTTTAACTCTATTTTCTATTTTCAGCATGCACTTAATATCACCATTTTGTTTTGCTTTCAGACCACATGCTGACACAGCACCTTGTTTTTGTTTTACTTATCAGGATTGTGGCTTTGCATTGTTTCAGTGGTCATAAGGCCCTGTGCAGGAGTTATGGATATGTACAGTGACAGCTTGTCAGTGCATAACCAAAACCACTTGTTCCTCCAGGATACATTTTCCAATTTTTTATAACATCCATAAAATCTCTTGTGTAAGAGGGGAGGGCCTTGAATTAATTTTGTAAAATGAAATCATTGTGTGTAGACAATATTTTGGGTAGGAACCTTACCCCAATACAGAGGTCTACCATGTTAACCATGCTATTCTGCACTTTTGATGAGTAATACTATGCTGGAATGACTGGATTTTGTCTTTAAAAAAAATTGCTTCACTTTCAAGCAACCTCTGTTGGACAAGATTCTGGTCAACTAAATCAAACAACTCTCTTGAAAGCACTTATTTAGATTTTCAAATGAGTTGTTTTATTACCCAGGAGTCAGAGAGCTTCAGTGAATAATCGGGTACAGAGAAAAAGTCACTCACTGATAAAATTACGGTAATGCCATCATAAGAAACATAACATGAAAACATAGGGAATGGTGTACTTCCCACCCACAAAAGCAGAAAGCACTGTGAACTAAAAAAATGCTGCAGACTGCATCTTTTTTAAACATTCATAAAAACCAAAACATAATTTTACACATAAGTGGCTTTATACACTATTGCGTATAGACCCTATAAATGTGGACTATACAGTAAAACTAGTTATTTTCACACAAAGTAATTTTAGTGCAAAAACAAATGCAACCGTATTTGTGTAAATTTATTTTAGCGCTAAGCCATTTGTGCCAAATTCACTATAATGGAAAAAGCATTCATAGTGCTAGTTAGAGCAAATTCATTTTGGGGCTAATTAATGCTTCAGGAAAAACAGCAAAAACTATTTGACAGTAGGTACACACCGGGTTGCAGGAAACATAGGTGATATTTCCCTCTCCCATATAGGATTTAATCTCATATGGTTTTTAAGGTGCCTGTATGTTTTCTGGAAGCATTAATACTTTTAAGCAGTTTGTTGAATGGTAAACAAATACTGTAGATTCCATGAATGTACAGTATTGTAGTATCATGATGGTGTATCATCTTTTAAATTATGTTTACAAGTGTGATGATTTTAATATTGTATACTGCATAATGTCCACAATGTGAAATATCATTACAGTCGATCAATAAAAACTGAAACTGATAGTGAAAATTTGAAGTTTTACAGTATTCTCCCAAATTCAATCCTCTAGTAAGAGGGATATTTTTTAAGCCGTACAAATTTGCAACAGTGTTCGGCAAAAGTGAAATGTCTGTTTTTTCAGAATACTTTTATTTCTCACTTCAAGTGGTCTTCTGGACTTGGTTTGTGCTTCCCCATATCCGAAAAACACCTCATCATCAAGCCATCCATTTGAGAACTCTGGACTGTATTCATGACAAGTGGAGGTGATGGGGTCAGGATCAAATCTCAGGGGAAACAATAATACTGCATAAGAAATGATAAAGCATCACAATACTATAAAATCAAGCCCTGTAACATTCTTATAAATGACAGTTCTCTCAGAGTGCACTGTACGTAACAACTGTGGCTGCCAAACAGTGAGTGAGGTTGTAACTTCAGTGGAGGGGATGGCCAGGAAGAATTTGTTATTTGCAACAAGTGAGAAGGAGCACAAAATATGAAAAAGAACAGAGGAATGCCTGAAGGTCATGGTGGATATTTTCGAAGAGGGGAAGCATGCCCTACGTCCAGAAGACCATTTGAAATAAGAAATAAAAGTATTCTGATAAATGAACATTTTCCTTTTGCTGAGAACTGTTGCAAATTTGTATGGCTTGAACAATATTTGACTTAATGGCAGATTTGAATTAGGGGAATATATTCCACATTGATTTTGTCTATACCAAATAATTTATAATGGTACTTACATGTGACATTATGTTTTGGCTTTATGAATGGTTACAGTACTTGAGGATTGTATCTCCCTTTGGGATGTTATCTCTCTAAATTATGAATGCTTATTGTAGTCAAGGATTATACCTCTCTTTGGGATGTTATCTCTTTAAATGTGATGTTTCTTTCCAAAGTACTCCATTGTTGTTTGGGGTACTTAATGCCTGAGGACGAACAGCAGTAATCACTCTGATAAAGCCATGCCCAGCTGTGGCGAAACGTAAGTACCTGTAAAACTGGTCATCATTCGGTGAGTTGCCTGCACTAATTTTTTGTTTATCTCTGCCTTGCACTTTATTATACTGCTGCCTTTAAGCACTTTAACAATGGAATTGGGTCTTTAATAAATAACGTGTGACACTTTTTTTAACAAAGATGCAGTATACAGCAATTTATTTCACATATTGCTTTGTTACGAATAACAATAATATCATCTTTATCTTCTCTTTTTTTCACCACAGTGTATTTTATTTCTCAATTAATCTAGACTGACCACATCTTCACTGGAGCAATTTAATAATTTATCCTTATTTTGCACCACTTTTTGGTACATTAGAATACCTGAATTTCCTGCTGGACCTGGGCAAAATGTGGACACTGGTTTGAAAAACCCTTTTGTTTCATGTATTCCATTTATAATTTGTTGTTGTAAAATGAGTTTGGAGTCTGTGGTTTGAATTTCATTGAAGATTCATTCCATGTGTTGATTAAAGGACACCTAAACCCGTTATGTCTGGGGTCACTAATTCAAAAATGGAAAATCATGGAGAGTTACAGCCGGAGGTGCCATTCTATAATACAGTGCTCCTTACCTTTGATTTACTGAATACATTTTTGTCATGTTTGAAAATTGTAAACAAACTTCCCCTAGGCTAGAGGCATGTGTTAGGTGTGGACTAGCATGTTGGTGAGCTTTAGAAGTTAGACATTACGAGCAGAAACAGACCAGCATATAGGGCTTCTGTGAGTGTTCAGTAGTGGTCTCACTTCAGTGACCTCATCACGTCTGATGTTGCCAGCATCTTATGGGTAGATTGCAGTGCTGACTTTATAACCCGGGGAAAGTTTGTTTACAATTTTCAGACATGACAAAAATGTATTAAATCAACAAATCAAAGGTAAGGAGCGCTAAATTGTAAAATGACACCTTCTGCTCTAACGCGCTTCGATTTTTGATTTTTGAATTTGTGATCCCATAAATAAAGGGTTTAGGTTTCAGTTAAACAAGGAGTCTCATTTAACTCAGTCATGCCACACACAACTGTAAAACATCCAGTTCTGTACTCTAAACAGCATGAAATACCATTGCACTACATTAGAGCAGCACCCATGGCAAACACATAAATATATCTAAAAACATACATCTACCCAAAAGCTATCTGTTGCAGAGTTGTTCAGGACAGAAAAAAATTATCAAACAACCCATATAAATAACATGAACCGATTGTAGTTTTTTTTATATAGTATATTTACTGGTTTATGATGTAATTCTCTCTGTTCTGCTAAGTTTGTAACTCATATCATGTTTGCAGCTAGTAAAACAACTACCTTTAACCAAAATCAAAAACTTTAAACATCACAAGCATTTTTTAATTTAAAAAAATGATTTAGGGGGCACTGTAGAGCCAAGCTCATAGGCTGTCTTTCACCTCTGCTCTGATTGGAACTGTGCTAAAGTGTATTAGCACTAAAACTCTGGAATAAGTACTTTGGATACGTAGAGCAGTGAACCCTGAGCAAATGGATATAGAAACTTTAAGGAGGGGCCATCCAAAAGGGGCCACTAGAGGTGGGCAAAAATAGCAGCAGAATCAAGTTGAAGGCCAAAGCAATACTATAGACAACTAACAGAATGCTGGCTGTGACCCTTCCCTGTGGGAAACTGTATTTTCAGTGGTAAGGGAGATGGACTAGAACAAAAATCAAATACTAGACTGAATTGACACCTAGGATTTAAAAAATGCACAAGTGACTGAAACGGGGAAAGAGGCAAATAATATCAAAAGATGGTGGCAATAATAACTTCACTAGCCTGAGAGAACACTCACCTCTGTTCCTGCCTGGAAATAGTGGAGAGCGGGGCTCAGGCGACTCATAAGAAGATACTTGGGATCCCTGAGGGAGGCAAAGGAGACTGCGTGCTTGAATTTTATAAAGTCCTGGCTACCTTCAACCTTATATCTACTGGATGACTGGAAAGCAGGAAAGCTGAAATGTGCTTACCAGATGAATGCACAGATATCTGTTCCTGGCTCAAGTGTGTCTTGGACTGTTTTGCCGATGCCCAATGTAATGGAGATTTGCAATGCCTTGTTGAACGCTGCCCGTAACTATTGAGGATCAGCAGGTGAGGCTGTACATGGACTGATTCTGTGCAACACAATGCCTGTCAGAAGCAGTCCAGACCCAACTGCATGTGTTTGGTATAGTGAAGTTGCTCCTTGCCCTGGCCCACCTCTAGACCTTGTATGTGGGAAAAACTTTCCAGTTTACAGACTTCAAAGATGCAGTTAGATGGGCAACAAAAACTGCAACAGAATTTCACTTAGATGCTTCTCAGAACTTGGATGCCTCTGATATTGAGGAATTATAAATCTGTGTACTATATACATAACTATTTGGACTGCAGGATGTTTTATAAGCTGAGCACATAGGGGGAAGCCTAATTCAGTGTAAGGAAGGAAGTTTTACTGGTATATCTGGTTTATGTGTATTAAATAATTTACCCCTCAAATAGAGCTTAAGTAGTAAAGGACAGTGATCACATGAAGCATTTTGTTATTAGGAAACTGAGCATGAATATTTGTTAGGCACCATTAGGTTACATAGCTCCTATTGTCTACACTGCCACCCTGTGGGATAAAATGTACTATAATCTAATGGCAGAATCATTTCAGGTTCATGTTAAAAGATGTTTAGATGTAACCTGGCGTGTTGCGCTGCACATTAATTGGCGTATTGTTCATATAGCCAGCTTCTGTTCACCATTTATTGTTATTTGCACTTGCATCTTGTTGAATTGTTAACTGTTTGCACTTTACTTTTGGAATGCTTCTCTACTGCTGTTTTTGATTTATTGTATCCCTTTCCCTTTTCCCCAGACTGTACCTGGAAATGAGCCTTGGCTCAGTGTACCTTTCCCAGTTACCAGTTTTCATATAAATAACATTTGTTTTCTCTTTTCAGGAGTTGAGTTCTAAGTGACACGTGATATAAACAGATACAATATTAATAGAAGATAGTAGCCTTAAGATGTTGCATTATTATCACTTTACAGACTACTTTATCAGACTTTTCTATTAGCCATTGCATGGCTCAGCACAATGATTTAAATGGGACTTTGGTCTAAGTATTTCTTCATAACCATTATCCAAGGTTCCTACCATCTCTGGATCTGTGCTAAGCTGCTAGAGAAATAGCTTGGCCTTCCTGCAAGATCACCCTCTCCTGCTGACCTGTTAAATTACCGGACCCTTCACAGTGCTTGCACCAAAAGCCACTAGGCTTGTGAAATCTAAATGCTTTGCATCCACAGTCCAGAATAGCTTACTCACACCTCCATGTTCTGGAAAGTTAGTCACTCTTGCTGGCTTGGTGGCAGAGAGGGTTGAGGCTGAGGCACTATGTGTGCCTTAACTTTTCCCATGCTGGTGCCCCAAGTTCAGAAATGAGCTTGGGTTTCTGGGAGCTGGTGGGGGGAGAGGGCTGAGAGAGGACTGAGCAGCTGCCTGGCAGCTCTTTTCTTTCAGACAGGGGTGGCGGGCCTTCTCAGCTCTTGGCTGCCACTGGGTGGAGGCCTGGTGGTAGCGCCAGGGCATGAGAGGCAAGAGGTAAGTGTGGGGGGGTGGAAGGAGACATGGTTCTAGAATGCATGCATGCCTCCAAACACATGCTGTCTGTGCTGCTGTGGCTCTGAGAGGAAAAACAGGAGGAAAAATTGAGCAGACCAGGGGCTTCGTGAAGTCCGCTGGAACACCCTGACCCACCCTTCCTCTCTGGCTAGTGGGCCTTCTGGATTTTATTTCTCCAGGGGGCAGGATGTCTTCCTCCTGCACTACGGCAGGGGGAATCCACAGGGGGAACTAGCCCCCAGCATGGAGGGAGGAATGGGATGATCAGGGACGCTATGAGAAAAAAATGAGGCTGAATAGCCGCCCTGTTCTGGCTCAAGCAGGATGAAACACTTGTATCGAAAAAAAATGTTAGCCACTCTCTTTTCTCTCAACTGGCTGGAAGAGCTTTGGGGCAGTGAGGGTCCCGTACTTTCAGCTGAGGGAGTCCCCCCCTCTGTACCATAAGCAACCAATTGAGTGGAGCAAGGCGCTCCAAGCAGAGCTTCAAGAGGCAGCCAATTGGGACACTAGCTGCACCCTCTGCCTCTGGAAGAGCCAATCTCAGATGTCTGCCCAGACCAGGAAGTCATCTGTTGGGGATTTAAACCACGCGGCAGAGACAAGCAGATACAACCACCTGGAAGAGCTTCAGAACAGCAAGGGTCCCATACTTTCAAACAAGGGAACCCTCCCCCTGCAACGCAAGCAGTCGATTGAGTGGAGCAAGGTGCTCCAAGCAGAGCTTCAAGAGGCAGACAATCAGGACACTAGCCACACCCTCTTCCTCCGGAACAGCTAATCACGGAAGCCTGCGTGAACAAAGAAGTTGTCTGCCAGGGATTTAATCCTGCTGCAGAGACAAGCAGACACAACTGACTGGAAGACCTTCAGGGCAGCGAGGGTCCCATACTTTCAGACAACGGAGCTCTTACCCCTGCATCGTAAGCAGTCAATCGAGTGGAACAAGACGCTTCAAGCAGAGCTTCAAGAAGCAGCCAGTTGGGATGCTAGCCACACATCCTGCCTCTGGAAGAGCCAATCCTGGATGCCTTCCCAGCTCACTGGTCCACTTTCTGTTGATTTAAGAGGAAGAGACCACCAAGCAACCCTCTGTGTGAAGGACAGACATGACATCTGGCACTTGGGTTAATATCCCAATACTGACACTATAATGCAGCATGAGAGGGGTGCTGCACTTATGAGGTGCCGTCTTTCGGATGAGATGTTAAACTGAGGTCCCATCTGCCTGGATTGGTGGTAGTTCAGGTGGATGTTAAAGATCCCATGGCACTTATCGAAAAGAGTATGGGTATTTTTTATTGAAAAGTTGGACTTCATAACAAAAACAATACAAAAGAAATCAAACAAATACAAATGCAAACAATAAAGCACAGATCATGACAGAGCCAGAGTAAAATAAAATAAAACAAGTTCAGATGACATAGCTAATACCAGGTATCACAATTAACCCATAAATGTGCTACTTTCTCTCTACTATAATGTAATAAATCCATCTGTACAATATCCTATAAAGATTTCTTAATGTTCGCTAACAATCAATGTGCGAGACCCATTTTTGTTGCAGAACCCCTAAACATCTAACTTGCCATATATGATAACGAATCATAGCCAAAATAACATATTTATTCTCAAAATTATACTTCTTGCAAAATTTCAGACTCCCACCATACATAATTTCTGGATAGGTTAATAAGAAGAATTCGTGTTCCCCCCAAGTCGTACCCAATAATCTCCAGAAGTTGGCTACATATACACAATCTTTAAATAAGTGAATTTGTGGTTCTAGTATCTGAGGACAGGAATCACATTGGCAGTATCTATCTCCTAACTGTTTATGTGTATGGTTACCCCGCACACTAAGTCTACCAACATTTCCTAACCATAAACTATCCCACATTTTAGGAGGTATTCTAGGATTATGCAAATGCCTTAATACCTGTATCTGTTGTACGGAAGAACTCATGGGAAATTCGATGAGGGCCTGACTATCTTTAGCCAAAATAGCATTAGAAATAGCTTTTGTATCCAGAACCATAAGATCCTGAGGACTAAGCCCTCATTCACAGCCAATTTAAAACATTCAATACCAAAATCTGGTAAAGGGGTTCTCTTCCCAAACAACCTTGTATTACCCTGGTCCCAAAGCTGCCTATTTGGAGCTATCCAAGCCAGTACTAATGAATGCCACAGTTTAGAACAAGGTTTCAAGGCTAAACCAAAATTATAACTGAAAAAAATACTAAAAAAGCTACTGGACTGACCATCCCTATACCCCCTTCTGTAATGGGTCTATAAGTAACATCTCTCTTGATAGGGTTCAGCCGTGACTCCCAGAAAGCCTGAAAAAAAATACTAAACAACTTAGTGAACAACCTCTGAGGAGGCGGGAAAACATAACTAATCTACAAAAGATAGGTAAGAGCAAGGTTTTGATCAAAAGTACCCTTTTCTTTTTACCAATCAGTTTATTTTGCCAACCCCTAACCAGATGCTCCGCTTTCCAGTGCTAACCATCCAACTATTATATGCCATATCCTGACCCCCAAACCACACCCCAAGAATTTTCAGAGCATCACCCGTTATCCTGATCCCCCTAGGAAACCTGATTGTGGAACAGGAGTGTACCCCCAAAGGGATACCTATACTTTTATCCCAATTAATCCTGGAACCAGAAATATTAGCATACTGCCTCAAAATAGTACAGAGGACCTCCTCTTTAGTGCAAACCCTAAGAACCATATCATCTGCAAACGACATAGCCTTAACTAAAAAAAAAACAGTATGTGGAACCAGTATACACTGTATCTCCTGAAACTTTATGTATAAGCCTAAGAAGAATATCAATACAGAAGACATACAAAAGAGGGCTATGGGGACAACCCTGCCCCTGCTAACCAAAACCTTTGTCCATACCACCCATTTACCTTAGGACATAATGAAATATTGGCATAGAGAGCTTTAACCCAGGGAATGAAAACTACTGGGAAACCAAACGCTGTTAAAACAGCAAACAGAAAATGATGTGAAATCCTATCAAAAGCTTTTTCTGGATCCACTCCCACCACCCACCCTGAGACCTGATGTGAGTCAGCCTGCATAAACAACTCCCAAAGTACTATTAGGTCGTCTTTTATCTGCCGTCCCGGAACTGCACATGTCTGTTCAGGACTAATTAAATAATCTGAAATTTTATTCAATCTGATCAACAAGATTTTAGCCACTATTTTCCTATCTGTGTTAAAGAGACTCAGTGGTCTCCAATTCTCTATATTATTCTGAGACCCTTTTTTATGAGTTAAGACTAATACAGCTTCTTGCATAGAAGCAGCAAATCTAGAAGTGTGCAACATATGATAATAAAGAATTACCAAAGCTGGAGATAATTCTGCAAGAAAATGTTTATAAAACCCCGCCCCTAACCCATCCAAACTAGGGGTAGCATCAGAATTCAGCTGTTTTATAACCTGCATAACTTCTTCCTTAGTGACTGTATTTGTCAACATCTGTACATCTTCAAACAACATGAAGTCTTGCTATATTATGACAATTGCAGTATGACCGCAGGTTAGAACTGCTCCGGAGGTGAAATAGTTAACTTTCCATGCAGGCATGGAACTTAGAGCGCGAGCTCGGTTGAAAACTCTGTCTGTTGTGCTTCAAACGCAAACTGTCAGATTCTTTACTCTGCCTCACTGAACAGTCGCTCCGGAGATTTCTCCTTCTGCTCGGTTCATTTTGTCGGTTTAAAAGTTTTATTTTTCGGTTTTTAGCCGAAATTAAACCGCAACCGATCGGTTCAAGCTCTGTCTGTGGTAATTTAAGTAATAGATAGGTTTTACATTTATTTTTTCTGTGTGGAACTTGTAATTCTTTATCGGTTCGGTTTGAACTGATCAGGTTGTATTTAAAATCTACTAGTCCTTTTTCACAGTACGGTTCCCAGTTCTCATCGGTTCTAAAAAAAATGGATTTCATTAAATTTTTTTCCATGACCCGTGACACGGTTGGGAACCAATAAGGGTGTCTTGCTTGGTGGATTGCCATAAACGGGCAAGTTGGTTAGGCTGGCATTATGTGTGAGAAACCCAAAAGAAAAAACGGACCCACTGGGTTTCAACACTGTAGTGTTTGTGGGGAAGCTTTTGCTAAGGCTGACCCACACACCACATGTGTCTATTGTCTGGGGTTTGACCACCTCAATTCAGACTGCCAGATTTGTCACAATTTCCTGCTGCCACCATAGATAAGAGAGTTGGTAGGCTCAGGGAAAGGAGGCCAAAAAGTCAGCTGACCCGATGGCCAGCCCGGTTCGTGCCAATCAACCGAGGGAGGCTTCCTCACCAGGGCGATATCGGCAAACGAAGAGCCAGTTCTGAGGATCCGGTTTCAGCAAAGGACTAGAAAGTCAGCTAGTGTAGAGCCAAAAGTTCTTCCCAACTGCTGAGGAAATAGCTAAAGCAATTCAAATTGTCCAGTCTCTCTCTCGGTCTCCGACCGAATCCGACACCTTCAGGTAAGCTGCTGTTCGGCCGGTTCCACCGTTCAAGATTATGATTTTGAAGATTTTTATGAACCGGGGAGGGAGAGGAATATGAGGAAAGTGAATATGGTTTTGAAGATCTGGATGTGCCCATTGATCCGGACATCTCTCAGATAGACCCTAGGGTTTCTCCTCCAAGACTTTCTGAGTCCCCTTCTCATTTCATGTTTTATAAAAAGTTGCTGAAACTCTCCAGCTCCCTGTTGAGGAAGCTGTTGATGACCAAGAGGAGCCAGACTATGTAGAAATGATGGATATTCCAGAGTCTAGGAGACTGTCTATTCCTTTGCATAAATCTTTTCGAAACAGACAGTAAAAGTTTTAAAACTCCTCACACTATACCTCCTGTGGATAAAAGGATGGACAAGAGGTATACCTATCAGGCTCTGACACTGATTTCCTCACTCAGCAATGCAGCCATGTGGGGGTAGTGCAGGCTGCAGCCTGTGACAAGGCTAATATTCCCCTAGCTTCACACCCCCCTAAGAAGGACTCCAGGAAGATTGATGCTATGGCAAAGAAACAGTACATGGCAGCATCTTTGGGACTCAGACAAGCAAATTATATGGCTTATGCTGCTAGGTACCAGAAATCCAGATGGGATACTGTGCTGGCCCTAGTGAAACAAGTCCCTGACCAGCTTGCCAGGGAGCTGGAACAGGTGGCTATGGATGGTATTGAGGCATCCAAGGTGCAATTTCATGCTGCAGTGGACTCTAATGATGTTTCATCAAGAGTCATGGCTGCATCTGTGGCACTTCAGGGATGGCTTGGCTCAGATGTACTACCCCTGTCTCAGGATACCCAGTCTAAGGCCATGGATTTTCCTGTTGTGGGAAATTCTCATTTGGGGAGCAAACAGAGAATTACGTGAAGAAAATGGATGAATATAGGACCACCTATAGGAGTGCACAGGCCAAGGAAAGGCAGGCCACTCCTCAAAGGCAGCTTCCTAGAGGCAGGGCAGGCCTTTTCATAGGCCTTTTACCAAGCCAAGCTTCCTTCTCCACCTATGCTCAGAGGGGTTCTTTAGAGGAGAGGCAGACGGGTACAAGCAGGTCTGCTTCCACCCTCAGCCCAAAGCCCCTGCCAAGCAGGCACCCTGATGGGATTGCCAGGGCCGATTCTCCTCTGCCTGTAGGGCAGGCTGGCTTACTTTGTCCAGGACTGGAAGTCTTTAACATCAGACAAGTGGGTCCCTGGAAGTAGTAAGCCAGGGACTGGTTCTCAGCTTCAAAAAATTTCCAGAGCTGAGAACCAGATCTTTTCCACCTGCAACTCCATCAGAGGCATTCGCCCTAGAGGCAGAGGTCTCTACCCTCCTGGCTCTCAGAGCTGTGGAAAGGGTTCCTCCCCTACACCAGGGCAAAGGTTTGTACTCCAGGTACTTCCTTACCCCAAAAAAGACAGGAGAATGGCGGCCCATCCTGGATCTCAGATATTTAAACAAGCACCTTTTAAAGCCAAAGTTCAAAATGGTGACTCTGGGAATTATCCTACCCTCTCTAAGGCCAGGGGACTGGCTAGCTTCCCTGGACCTCAAGGATGCCTACTTCCATATTCCCATCAGAAGCTCCCATCGAAAGTACCTCAGGTTCGAGCTGCCCTCAGGCCACTACCAGTTCAGAGAAATGCCCTTCGGCCTCACTTCTGCCCAAGGGTATTCACCAAATGCCTGGCTGTAGCAGTTGCCTACCTAAGAAGGCAAAAGATTGCCATCTTTCCTTACCTTGATGATTGGCTCTTAGTAGGCCAGTCCCCAGACCAGGTCAATTTACACCTTCAGATAGCGCAGCAACTGCTTACCTCTCTAGGTTTCCTTCTGAATCTCTCAAAGTCAGTTCTAGAGCGGTCCAGCTTCTTACCTTCATAGGCAGGAGACTGAACACACAGGAAGCCAGGGCCTTCCTCCCTGGACAGGGCAAAGACCCTAGTCTCCTGGCTCCCCATTTACCCTGCAGGTCTCCCGCCAGCAGCTTCTGCAGCTCCTTGGACACATGGCTGCTTCCACAGCAGTTGTGCAAGGAGCAAGATTTCAGATGAGGGACATCCAGTTCCATTTGAGAGCTTTTTGTCTCAAAGAAAGGATCCTCTTACCAAGCTGATCCCAGTAACTCGAACCCTGATCCAAGCCCTACAGTGGTGGCAGGATCAGAGCAACCTGAGACAAGGGGTTCTTTTGTCACTCAGTCTCATTCTCTAATCCTTACTACAGATGCGTCCTCTTGGGCTGGGAGCTCACATGGGCGATTTCACCACCCAGGGTCTGTGGTCTCCCAGGAATCTCTGCTCCACATCAACCTGTTGGAGCTCAGAGCAGTTTTTCTAGCACTTCAAGCTTTTTTCAAATCTGTTCAGAACAAGAGTATTCAGGTCAGAACAGACAACACCACTACAATGTGGTACATCAACAAGCAAGGGGGCACTCGGTCTACGGCCTTGTGCACCGAAGTGATGAAGCTGTGGTCTCTGGCTTACTCCCTGAACACCTCCCTTACTGAAGTTCACCTCCCAGGCAAGGACAATGTCCTGGCAGATGCTCTCAGCAGGATTTCCCAGGGCCACCACGAATGGTCACTGGATCCCCTGGTCTTGGGAGTAGTATTTGCCGGATGGGGCACCCCCAGATAGATCTTTTGCAGCCCCAGACAATCACCAACTTCCTTTTTGCTGCAGGCCCCGTGTTGGGCTCACTCCCACTGGATGCCTTAGCTCTCAGTTGGGAGGAAGTTTCTCATGCCTTCCTCCCTTCCTCTCCTGTTCAAAGTGCTAGTCAAAATCAGATCCCAATCATGCAAAGTCATTCTGATAGCTCCGGATTGGGCCAGACAGCCATGGTATCCACTCCTGCTGTCCTTAGCAGTCCATCCTCCCCTGTCCCTTCCCAGGAATCACAATCTGTTAACCTGTGCCCAGGGAAGGGTCTGGTACTCGAATCTCAAATCTCTCAATCTCAGGCTTGGTTCTTGAAGAGTTAGAGTTTGCTGATTTACACCTTTCCCAAGGTGTAATGGATATATTGAAGGCCTCAAGGAAGCCTTCCACCAGGGCTACTTACAATTCCAAATGGAAAAGGTTTTCCATATGGTGCTCGAAAAGCATATTTCCCCAGTCTCTGCTGATCTACCCACAGTCCTGGATTATATGGTCCACCTGAATTCTTTGGGGCTGAGACCAGCTACCCTGAAGGTGCACTTGGCAGCTGTGTCTGCTTTATTTCAGCAGGTATATCCTCTCTCTTTCAGCTCATCCTGTATTTTCCAAGTTTTTTAAGGGTTGTTTCACACCAACCCTCCATTCAGGGATCCTGCCCCTGCCTGGGATCTTAATGTTTGCATTGCTCAGCTTATGCAACCCCCTTTGAGCTCTTGTCTTCAGCTGAGCTCAAGTTCTTGACTTGGAAAACTGTGTTTTTGGTAGCCATCACCTCTGCCAGATGCATAAGTGAATTACAAGCGTTGTCAGTGGAGCAGGAGTTTATCTCTTTTCACAGAGATAAGGTGGTCCTTCGGACTAACAGAAAGTTCCTGCCTAAGGTGATTTCAGATTTCCACCTTAATCAACCTATTTCACTTCCAGCGTACTTCACTGACCACTCCTCCTCCTCTGGGGAGAGGATGCTGCACAGCTTAGATGTGAAGAGGGCCCTTAGTTACTACATAGAGCGTACCAAGGGTCATAGGTTTGACTCCCTTCAACTGTTCCTCACCTATGGCGAAGTTGGTAAAGGGAAGCCAGCCACTAAAAGATCCATTGCCAGGTGGATTGTCTCTTGTATCCAATTCTGCTATGAGAAGTTGGGTAAAGTTCCCCTCTCAGACCTGAGGGCTCACTCTACCAGAGGTGCAGCTGCTTCTCTGGCTGCTGCCAGAGACATTCCTATTCTAGAAATATGTCAAGCAGCTACCTGGAAAACAGTTCACACTTTTACCAAGCATTACTCCCTGGACATCCAGGCTAGGAGTGATGCTCGGTTTGGCACAGCCATGCTTTAGAGCCCATTTCCTAGGTAGGTTCTGTCCCTCCTCCATGGGGGGTACTGCTGTGTAGTCTGCAATTGTCATAATATAGCAAGACTTCATGTTGTTTGAAGAAAAAATTACTCACCTTAGTAATGTTGTTTCTTCTAATGGAGTCTTGCCTGCCCCTCTCAGAACCTCTGTTTTGGGGATGTGGGTGGGCAGTACAGGGTTGGCACTTTTTTTTTGATGCCCACTTTGTTGTTTTTCACCTACCTTTTTGGGTGAATTGGTGTTGTGTTTTTGCATTTTTTGGGTCTCCTGACTTGAGTCTTTGTTTTAGGCCAAAAATGAGTGTTTATGTTAGTAGCCAGTTGGCTAGTGTAGGTTTACAGCTTCCACACAGAACCTTAGTGAGTTTTAGCTCGTAAAGATCTGACAGTTTGCGTTTGAAGCACAACAGACAGAGTTTTCAACCGAGCTCACGCTCTAAGTTCCATGCCTGCATGGAAAGTTAACTATTTCACCTCCGGAGCAGTTCTAACCTTCGGTCATACTGCAATTGTCATAATATAGCAAGACTCCATTAGAAGAAACAACATTACTAAGGTGAGTAATTTTTTCTTCTGGTAGTACCTGAGGTAACTGTAAGGACTGCAAAATCTGTGTCATTTCACCATTGACTTCCTGACCCTCAAACATGGTTCTGAATTTATCCTAAACAATGGACAGAATTCCTGCAGGTGAAGAGACACACTGTCCAGAAGAAGAAAGCAATTCAGAAATAAATCTATGCTTAACCCTATCCTGACAACCTTTATAAGGATCTATAGATGGTTTCCTAGTCTGTGTACCAAATTTAGCTTTCTGGTCTAAAGATTTTGAGGATTTGTTTAACCAAATTTTTAACATAGGCATTTTGGGAACTGTGGTCATGAACAGTGTCACTATGGTTTTGTTAATCTGGCCCGAATGCTGATTTCCCCCAGTGACCGCGCCATTGTGTGACACGTGTAAAAACACATTTTGGGCAGAATGTGAAAAATGACAGCTGTACTATTCATAAGGAGGTGTACAAAAATGGCAATGGTGAAAATCTGGAGTGAAAATATGGGAAATTGGTGACGTCATGAGCGAGTATAGAAACTGTGCAATGCAATTATTTTGGGTACTTTTTTTACCAAATTTTCAACATAGGCATTTTAGGACCTCCACTCATGAACAGTGTCACTGTGATTTTGCTAATGTGTCCTGAACACTGATTTCGCACAGTGACAGCGCCATTGTGTGCCACATGCACGAAAACATATTTCGGGCAGGATGTGAAAAATGACAGCTGTACTGTTCATAAGGAGGTGTGAAAAAAGGGCAATGCTGAAAATCTGGAGTGAAAATATTAAAAATGATCAAAGTTACGAACGTGCGTTGAAACTGTGCAACGCATGCTCATAACATGGTAATTTTTTAATTTTTCCACCAAATCTGCAAGATAGGTTTTTGGAACCCCACCTCATGAACAGAGGCATTGTCATTCCATTAATCAGTCCCAAAAAGTGATTTCACGCAGTGACTGCAAAATGACCTTCCGGGGCCGAGTAACGAGATGACAGTGCATGTGTTCATGAGATGAGGTTCCAAGCACCCCATGTTGAAAATTTGGAGGCAAAATTCCAAAAAATGGCTAAGATAAGCACCAAAGTTGAAAAAAAACCCTATTTATACCATTATACAGCTTACCGGCATTTCTTCAGTTCACGATCTGCTTTGAAAAGTGCAGACATGTTCCCGGTCCATCGAAGATTGTCGCGCCAAGCTCTGGAGGTAAGTATGGGGTCGAGGGGGGGTGTGGGGAGGTCGTGCTCAGAGGGTGGGCGGGTTGGGTAGGGGGTGCCACAGACAGCACAGGACCATTTTTTCATTCAGGTACTTAAAAAAAAGAAAAGAAAAAGAACGCCGTGGACAGTTTTTTTACAGGTGTGTAAATCTGTTCTGCACACTGGGGTGGGCTCCAGTGTGCCTCATGACTTTGGGGAGGTTGGCCACACTGGGGTGGGCTCCCAGTGTGGCACAGAATGGGGGTGGGGCAGAATATGCCGACGACGGTCGGCTTTGATTACAGGGAGGCACACTGGAGTGGGCTCCCAGTGTGCCACACAGTCTTGGGGGGGTTATTTAGCATGCCGACAGGGGGATTGGGCACCCCTGAAGTTGCCATTGTGTGGCAGGTGGTGGCATTTGCCGCCATGTTTATTGAAATACTTCACCAAGAAAGGCACGTTGGGAGGCATGTTGTGCCGCTGCATGACATGTCTCTCATTGCAGCAACACACTTTCGCCATGTCATGACCATAGCATATTTTGTGTGTCAGTGCTTGCATGTTGGCTTATTGGACAATGAGGAATGCACCTACTAAAGCATGCTCTGCATTTGCCCACACGGGCGCACCTCTGAAATCTGTTACTACCGCAAGATGTTGGCTGGCATGCAGGCGTATGCCAACATAAAAATTATTGTGTTGCAACTATTCAGTGTGACAGCCCTTATAAGAAAGACTTACCAGAAGCCTGTAAAGATCCCACAGCAGAAGCAGCAGATAATGAGCTTTTGAACACTGCTGCTCTGCTGTACAATGAAACAAATTTAAGGGACAGGAACATTTCTATTTTATACAGTACTGTATAAACTTGGGTTAGCCCCCAGTGTAAAATAAAAAAGCTAAAACTGATAAAATAATGACTGAACCAGGAAGTCCCCTGAAACAACATGTTCAGACACGAAACAGCATGTCCAGACATGTAGATAGGAAGCTAGTGGCCCCTAGTGGCCTATATCTATAATGAGTTGTTGCATAACCATGCTGACCAGTGGAAGGAGTTTACTGACATAATGGACCCTTATGTTTAAAATGGTAATGACACTGGCCAGAGAAATAGTTATTTGTATTAGTTTATATTGCTGGAAAGCTCTCTATAATCCAGGCTTAGAAACAACTATTTATTTTTGTATAGACTAGTTGTGAGCCTCTAGAGAGACTTGCCTTTTGTGGGCGGGCCTAAAATTAAGTGGGAGGACTATATTTATTTATTTATTTTTATTTAGTTTTTGTTGACCAGGTAAGTGCACTAGACAAATCCTGCCTATTTTCAGGCACGGCCCGGGGGAGGGGGATACAGATGAATGCCAACTGACTTTGAACTAGATTAAGCTGTTGGTGGTATTTAAAGTGAATGAGGGAAATTTGGCCAGGATACCGGGGAAATTCCCCTGCTCTTTTCGATAAGTGCCATGGGGTCTTTAACATCCACCTGAACTACCACCAATCCAGGCAGATGGGACCTCGGTTTAACGTCTCACCCGAAAGATGGCACCTCAGAAGTGCAGCACCCCTCTCATGCTAAACTACAGTGTCAGTACTGGGATATTAACCCAAGTGCCAGATGTGGGAACTGAACCCACAGCCCTCTAGTCTCCCGGCCTTAGAGGCGAGGGTGCTACCTACTGAGCCACTGACACTGACAAACCCTCCAAACCTGTGCACAAGCAGATGAGCTGAGAAGCTGGTCTCACTTGTCTGAAGTAAGACAACAGGAAGGACCTGTACCTAGATAGGTACTGGTAGCAACACAGCAGGAAAAGCTGAATTGACTGTTTGAACTGTCTTTGAAACCTGAAGGAAGATAAGTCTACTCAAAGGAAATAGCATTGTGCTATTATTTTTCTTTGTTTTGTAAATATTATTACGTTTATTATTTTTATACTTTTGTATAAAATAAAGCCACACCGAGGTGTGTTGTACCTGATATACTGTGTCCAGTGTTATCCTTACCCACAGTCCTATTACAGTGGGTCCAAAGGTGGTAAACTAAAAAGGAATTGGTTAGGGGCCAGGAGACAGAGGATAGTGGTGGTGGTAAATGGAGTTCACTCTGAGGAAGGGAAGGTGTCCAATGAGGTGCCACAGGGATCAGAACTGGGACCGGTCCTCTTTAATGTCTTAATTAGAGACATTGCAGAGGGGCTAGAAGGGAAAGTATGCCTTTTTGCAGATTACATTAATATCTGCAGTAAGGCAGACATTGCGGGGGGTGGAAAAATGAATAGAGATCTAAGAAAGCTAGAGGAGTGGTCAAGGGTGTGACAGCTAAGTTTCAATGTAGAGAAGTGCAAAATCATGCAATTGGGGCACAGACACCCAGGGGTGGAGTACAAAATGGGGGGAGTAGTATTAACAACCACCAAACAGGAAAGAGACCTGGGGGTAATCATATCTGATGACCTAAAGGTGACAAGGCAGTGGGGAGAGCTAGTGGGATGCTAGGGAACATAGGGAGGGGTATCACCCGCAGAAATAGAGAGATGGTGTTGCCGCTGTATAGGTCGCTGGTAAGACCCCACCTAGAGTACTGTGTCAAGTTCTGGAGACCACATCTCCGGAAGGACATAGACAGAGTAGAGGCGGCCCAGAAGAGGGCAATTAAAATGGTGCAGGGTCTGCATCAAAAGCCCTATGAGGTGAGACTAAAAGACTTCAATATGTACACCCTGAAGGAAAGGGGGGTACGATAGAGACTTTCACATACCTCATGGGTATAAATAAGGTACAAGAGGGAAGCATTTTTCAGGGAAAAAGATGCTCAAGAACAAGGAGTCATGTTATGAAGCTGAAGGGGTAGACTCAGGGGAGATGTGAGGAAGGCAAAGTTTATTTGTAGGGCGCCCAATCCTAGAGGCTCTGGGCACCTAACACACATAAAGGCAGGTCAAATAACATTAAACAAAAACTAATAACTATCAGCAGAATTATTAAAGCAGCAAATACAGTTAAAAACAGATCCAAAAGCTGGTCAAATTAAGACAACTGGGAATTCCAAAAAGAATAGAAGGAAAATGAGGAAGTACTTCTTCACAGAAAGAGTGGTGAATGCCAGGAACAGCCTCCTAGTGGAGGTGGTAGGGGCAAAAACAGTAACGATTTTCAAGAATGCATGGGATAGTATAAGGGAACCTTAGTAGTAGGGAAGAGGGGCAAAGCCAGAGATCAAATAGGGTCTGCAGTGTTACAGTAGGTAGGGAAAATGGGCAGACTAGGTAGGCCAAGGGGTCTGCTGTCAAATTCTATGTTTCTATGGTCCCCTGATCCTCAAGGATGGCATCTCCACATCACTGACCCTGCTACCATAGCTTCTTCTTTCAACTCCTTTTCACCACCTGTGTCCTTTCTCCTTTCTCCTCTTTTCCCCCTTACCCTGCACCTCCTCCCTTGCACTTCCTCACCTTCTCTCCTACTACTTCCTGTGTCACTCTCAAGGCCTTTCTAGCTGCAACTTATTTTTATTAGTTTCAGTTGTACCAAGTACAGGAGACAAACATAACCTTTGTTCTAAGTATGGAAATGTACATGTTTTTGTATCGCATAAACAGACATTATATTATCACTTTTTATCCTTTGTTACAACAAGTTAGGGGCAAACAAGAGCAGTGTTAAAGCCATCAAATGCCATTCCAATCAAAAGTCTGAGAATATGCTATAGCAGCAGTGACCATGGACAAAGTTCCAAAGATAGTTTGAAAAGTTCATGTGAAACAGATCCATCTAGTCTGCCCATTATGCCTTCCCCCTTCTCGAAGTCTAATACTATTCCCCTGTGCTTATCCAATGCTGTCTTAAATTCTCTCACTGTTTTGGCCCTCACAACCTCCGTGGGTAGGCTGTTCCATGGGTCAACCATCATTTCGGTGAAGAAAAACTTAATGCATGTTGCTCTTGAGTCTCCCGCCTCTCAGCGTCATATCATGCCCCCTCATTCTTATGGAGTTATTTCCTGAAAAAGGTCCTGAGTCAGAAGTCTGTTTTACCCTTGTGGTACTTGAAGGTCTCAGGCATGTCCTCCCCATTACTTCTGTGTTCCAGTGAGTAAATGTTGAGTTCCTTTACCTTGTTCTCATACGACATCCCATGGAGACCAGGGATCATATGTGTTGCCCTCCTCTGTATCATCTCCAACCTATTGATGTCCCTCCTGAACTGGACACAGTACTCAAGGTGGGGCCTCACCAATGACCTGTACAGGGGCAGGACTACCTCACTTCTTCTGCTTTTGATGCCCCTTCCTATACACCCAACACCTGGCTGGCCTTTAGCGTTGCCTTCTCACATTGGTTGCCCGCCTTCAAATCATCTTATATGATGACCTCCAGATCGCGCTCCTGCTAGGTGGTAGTTAACTTCTCTCCCCCCTAAATAGTAATCTGCCCCAGTATTACCTTTTCCCAGGTGCATGACCTTGCACTTTTTTGCATTGAAGTTCAATTGCCACATGAGCGACCATTCTTCCAGTTTGTGTAGGTCAGATCGAATTTGAATTATCCCCCCAATGGTGTCCATTCTATTGCAGATCATTGTGTCATCCACAAATAGATAGATTTTCCCATTTAGTTCCTTCATGATGTTGCTAATGAAGACATTAAAGAGTATTGGTCCTAGCACCGACACCTGAGGTACCCCACTGGTCACCTCCCTCTCTTCTGTGCAACAGGGTGAGCCCTGTACAGTGAAGAGTGTACCTATGAGTGAAGCCCCCCCACACGCATATTTCCTGTTCCTTCTTTTTCTTTTCTATTATTTATTTTTATTCTTTCTTATTTTTTTTTCTTCTCTCTCTCTTTATTATTTCGCTGTTGGGTTGGTCACCCATGGCACCCTCTACCTCTTGTACTATCCCCTTGTAACTAAAGCCCAGTTAAGAAATGCAGTACCCTTTTAGGTTTCGTTAAATTGCACTGTACCCCTTGCCACTGGAAGTGCACATTGTGTCCTTTGCTACTGGGGAACTCAAGGGCTGTAATAGAAGAAAGAAAAGGAGGCAAAATGCTCCTGTCAGAGCCTTGGTAAATGCTCCTGTACCATGCACCAAATTTGCGGTGCTTAAAGATGCTCCAATGGAGAAAGCATAACCGAAGCAGGAGCGAACTTCGGAATCCAGGTGCACATTGCACATGGTGAGGCACTCTGTCCTGAGCCGAAGCAAGCACTACGAGGTAGTTTACCTCAGTTGAGTGTCTGTGTACTGCCGCATGCCTAGGTTAAAAAAAGTGGTGTGTAAAGAGGCGCTGGAGCAAAATGAAGTATTCAGCCGACAGCTGAGAAAATAATGAAAGTACTGGGCTGAAATGAAATGATTCCCGATGGCTGACAATTGTAGCCAGCGGACAAAAGAACAAAGGGGTTGCTGCTTGCCCTAGTGCCCAGAGGAAGGGCTTTATACTGATAGTTCATAGGAAAATACAAGTGAATGGCAAGTAAATTAAACCAAAAGGTGATTAAATAAAGAACATTCCCCTTTTTAGGTTTTGCAAAGGCTTGCTGAGCTGGCAGGAGAAGGGAAAAGAGGAGCACACCCTCATTCTCCCGTTCCCCTTGCCAACTCAGAATCCAGAAGGAATGAAACATGTGCTGTAATAAAATGAATAAAACTGAAAGTACCTATGAGAAGCCCTTCTGCATAGACTGTAGAGGTGTTACTATAAGGCTGGATGCCCTGAGAATGGCGCTATTTATGGTACTCCCATGTGGTTATGTCACTGCTAGGTGGAGGTGCTTAGTCCCATTACTGCTTATTAAGTATGTAGAAGTTTTTTTTATGCCCTTCTACCAAGGTAATAGTGCTGTGTGGCAAATTGTTGGCGATATATATATATATAGAGAGAGAGAGAGATACACTGTGTAATTGGGAATATTGATCTAAAGAAAAAGGAGAAACTGGGGCATTTTATATTTACATTAAGAAAAGGATTGGATCTCCTGACGGTGATGTCATCCCTAGGTGAATATCAAAGACCCACCACTAGAGGCATTACTTAGATAGGGAGGTCAGTTTATTTTATTTATTTATTTATCAAGTCTAGGATTACAAATACATTTGAGCCATGGCTCTTTTACAAAGGTTCCACATCAGAGAAATACAAATTATGGGGAACATCAAGACAGGCATTACAACAATGTGGACATTGCAAACAGAGTACAGATTAATACAGTTCAAGGGTAGCATTGTAACAAGGCAGCCAGTGGCATTTGTCAGAGAAGATAGACAACAGATAAGAAGTGCCAGAGTCATAGGGAGAGGGAAGAGGGTGGGGGGTAAGGAATGTAGGAAGGGTGGCAAGAGAGTGAAAAGTGCAGCATTGGGTATACCAAGATGTGAGGGTAGAATCCAGTGGGGGGACAACTAGAGCAGAAAGGGAAGTGGAGAACAAGGTTAAGTTGGGCAGTCACAGGAGCTGTTGGTAGTGAGATAGTCCTGGAGCCTAGTTTTAAACATACCAATAGTTGGGGCAGAGGAGATGGTTGGGCTGAGGCCATTGAACCAGAGTGGCGCTCGATAAGCAAAAGAGCATTGTCTCTGTGAAGTGTGACAGTGGGGGACTTTCAGTAGCTGTAGCGTGGATCTCCTAAGGTGCCATTTGTTAATTCGGTGTTGTAACAGAGTTGAGACCCCAGAAGGTGCAAGGCAAAGGTAGATTTTTCACCATGGAGCAAGTGAGAAACTTTATGCGGTTTGATAGTTGGAGCCAGCCGGTCTGAGTGTACAGGTCACATGTATGGGTGAGACGGTGAGCACCAGTGATGAGCCGACATGCTTTATTTAAAGTAGTTGAGGGCATCTAGGGTTGTGGTTGTGACTGAGCCATAAATGATGAGACCATAGTCTATTACAAAGATCACAGAGCTCAGGACTGCAACCTTCAAAGCTTCTGGCGTGAGGTGTGGTCTGTGTTTGTAGAGGAGACCAAGCCGTATTAGCAGCTCTGCTCAGCTACATTATCTACATGAAGTCCATAGGAGAGATTAGGGTCAAGCTGTATCCCAAAGTATTTGAAGGACCCCACCTGATCTAGAGTGTTCCCCTGGGTGGTGGAGATAGCCAAGTGGTGTAGCTTGTATGGGTTATGAGAGCTGCAGAAGAGCATAGATTTGGTTTTCTTGTCATTGAGGACCAGTTTATGATTAAGAAACCATGTCTCTACAGAACTGAAACCAAGTTGAAGGTTGTGTTGAAGAGTTGCAGGATCTTTGTGAGTGGAGAATACAACAGCATCATCGGAATATAGTATGATCTGCTCAGAGCAGTGGTAAGGGAGGGAGTTTAAGAAAAGGCTAAAAAGGAGGGGTCCCAGTATGGATCCCTGTGGGACACCCGAGCGAACAGGCAGGGTGTTAGAAACAGCGTCCGCAATTTTTACTCTCTGTGACCGGTTTTCTAGGTAGCTTTTAAACCAGAGAGAAGAGTCAGGTGATAGTCCGGCATTCAGTAGTTGGTGTATTAATAATCCATGGTGTACTGTATCGATGGCCTTGGAGAGGTCGACGAAAACGGCCCCTGTGAGAAGGCCGTTGTCAAGGGATTTGTGCAAAGCTCCAGTGAACTCAAGAAGGGCTGTGGTGGTGCTGTGACCTTTCTGGAAGCCATGTTTTTGTGGATAAGGTATATTGTATTTATCCAAGTGGTCGGTAAGTTGATCAGCCACGATGCGCTCAAGTGCCTTAGAGAGTGGGGGCAGTATGGAGATAGGGCGATAATTTGAGTGAATCGCCTTGTCCCCACTTTTATGGATGGGTGTCACGGTGGCTGCTTTCCATAGGTCCGGGAATTTTCCACAGCTGAGAGAGAGGTTTAGGATTTTGTTAATGGATGAATTACCTCATCGAGGGTGAGCAAAAGAAGCTTAAGGTCCAGGGTGTCGTTACTAGATCTAGATTTAGAGATAGCTGCAGTAATATAGCGGCAAGCTTCATTCAGCCTTACCTTCCTGAAGTAGAAGAGGGGATGGCTAGACTGAGGGGCTGAGGTATTTGGGGAGTAGGCCCTGTTTTCGAAAAAGTCATGGGGTAGAACAGCACTAAGGTCTGAAAAAGCTGTGTTAAAGATGTTTGCGATCACCTTGGGGTCAAGGGTTGAGGATCCATCAACCATTAACATGGCTGGAGAGGTTTTTGGCTGCTTCCCTGTGACATCCTTGAT
The DNA here is from genome assembly GCA_016271365.2 of Neoceratodus forsteri. Classification (NCBI taxonomy): domain Eukaryota; kingdom Metazoa; phylum Chordata; order Ceratodontiformes; family Ceratodontidae; genus Neoceratodus; species Neoceratodus forsteri. The sequence continues at coordinate 913,829,609 of CM057453.1, read as the reverse complement.
ATTGTCCCAGAAAGCACGACCATTTCCCCATGTATTGGTGAGAGCACCTTTGTAATAGGTGGATTTCATTAGCTGTATGGCTTTTGTGCAGGCATTTCGTGCTTGTTTGTAATTTTGGATGTCCAGTTGTTTGCCAGTGGCCCTGGCAACTGCCCAGAGGTAATCCCTTAGTTTCAGCTGTGAGAGAAGAGCCGCGGTGACCCATGGGTTAGAGAGAGATTTTGTTTTGCGCCTTTTAGCAGGGGCAAAGAGGTCGCAGGCTTTGTTGAAAATTGAGATGAAGTGATCAAGAACCAAGTTAACATCTGTTGCTTCATAGATGGGTAGCCAGTCTTGTAGAAGCAGGTGCTGTTTGAGATGTGGAAGTTTTCCACGAGGAAGGACTCTGCTAGCGATAATTTTGGGAGGGGGCTTAAGGAATTTGTTAGACCATGCACACATGACTGGGGAGTGGTCACCGAGTGAGTCTGGGAGAACGGTCGTACGAGAAATCCTTGTGGGGTGAGTGGTGAGGACCCAATCCAAGAGGGTACTGGTGCCAGTCTTGTAGTTAATCCTAGTAGGGGAGTTTACCATTTGCGTGAGGTTAGCAGCTGAGATGGAGTCTTTATAGGCACTGGCACTCGATGCTAACCAGTTTATGTTGAAATCCCCTAGTAGAATAAGTTCAGTTTCGGGAGGATGTGAGTTAATAAAGTTTAGAACATCGTTGAATCCATGTTTAGGGTCCCTGGGTGGGATGTATACGGAGACAAAAGTCAGAGCTTTATGGTTGGGACCTAGGATGATTTTTATTGGCAGAATCTGGGCTGAGGCAGAAAGTGATGGAGTTGCTACAGGGTGCCAAGACAGGGAGTCTTTGATACAGATTGTGCAACCACTGCCTTTTTTGGATATCCGGTCCAGCCTGTGAACATTGTAGCCCTGTATTGTTACTGCTGAGTCAGGAACTTTAGGTGTCAGCCAAGTTTCCACCACTGCAAGGATGTCAGGGTTGTGTTGGCATATGAAGGCTTGGAGTGCATCCAGCTTTGGTAGTAGGCTGCAGATATTAATGGTTGCAAGGATAAGGGCACCTGGAGTTTGTGTGTGGCCTGAACTTCTAGGGCCAGGATTGGGATGGACGTTGCCTGAGATGAGAAGGAGGAGGAGCAGGAGTTTTAAGGAGCAGAGTCGCAGCTCTTTGAGAGATAGTTTTGATTGTTGTTTCCTGGAGTAGAAGTTGCAAGGTTCCAGGCGGTGTCCCATATGGACTGCAAGGTGGTACAGTGTAGAGAGGTGGCCACACTTGTTGAGAGTAGTGGTCGGTGTTAAGTAACCAGGAATATCTCAAGCGGTGCACCAAGCACAAGTCTCAGAGTGGAAGTGGAGAGTTCCCTTGGAGTTGCAGTGGAAACCAGAGTAGAGGTGGCGTGGGTGGGGTGGGGGTGGGGTGGGGGTGGCTAGGACCAGGGAGAGAGAAGAGGGGGCCAGGGCAAGGAGGAGGAGGAGAGGCGAGAGAAAGGCAGAGAGAGACCACATGGCTTATGTACTAGATAAAGAGATAGAGATATAGCCCTCTAGTGGTGAGAGGATATAATCTGCTAATGGAAAAGTCTAAATTCACTTCTAATATCAACTCAGAACTTAACATGACTGTAAGGATTAAACAAATCATTAAACCCTAGCACATAAATTCAACTAGAGACACAGATGGAGATACAGTAGTTAGAGGTGTGTTCAGCAGGAGATAGTGTGGGCCACTTGGAAATCAGCTTCCACTGGTACCAAATCCAAAAGTCAGGGCTAGTACCTTGCAGTACAGAGGATTTCTGAAAAACTGTTTAGGTTCCAGAAATAGAGGGGTCCGTGGCCTGGTCAAGGCATGCTGGATCCCTGAAATAAAGTAGAAAAACAGGATTTTTAAAGGCTGGAGAAGTGGGCTGGTCACATCAGAACAAAGAGAATAAACATAAGTGGGCAGGTTCAGAGAGCGAAGCAGACGGTGTGGGGGAGGAGGAGGAGAGAGGTTGCAGAGTTGAATGCTGACCGCTGGAGGACAAAGACCTCAGTAGTGTGCCAGATTCCACACTGTTCTATTGAATTGAATTGTATGTCAGGCTAAAGCTGAGCCTCAGACAAACTGTTGAAAAGAAGCAGTGACTGATTTAGAATAACTTTTTTTGCTTTCTGTACGAGTATTTTAATTTTTTTTCTGCTTTTGAGTAAAATGATAAATGCACTTGTGCATTTTTTTATGCACCTTACTCTGATTGCTGTCTGACTATCCCTCCATGTTTACACTCTGATATTTCTCCATTTCCCATCACTTTCTGGATTCTCTGATTTAACCAGCTACCCACTCATGATACCACTTTTTGCCACACACCTGTGCGTTCCAGTTCTTTCAGCAGCATTCTGTGCGGCAACAAGTTGAAGGCCTTACTGATATCAAGGTAAATTGCATCCAAAGTTCCCCCATGTCCACTATTCTAGTGACCCAATCAAAGAACTCAATTAGGTTTGTCTGACAGGACCTTCCCATCGTGAATCCATGCTGCCTATGGTCTTGCTCTCTGCTATCTTCAAGAAATGCTAATATTCTTTCTTTGAGTAGAGATTTCATCATCTGATGCACTTCTGAAGTCAGACTGACCAGGCAGTAATTTCCTGCCTCCTCTTTGCTTCCTCCCTTATGGAGAGGGATCACCATAGCCCTCCTCCAGTCATCTGGAACGACCCCTTCCTGTAGAGATCTGATTAAAGAGATCAGCCAGAGGAGATGCCAGTTCATCCCTAAGCTCCTTCAGCATCCGTGGATGTATTCCATCTGGGCCCATGGCTTTATCTACTTGTAGTTTTATTAATTCCTCCGTTATTCTCTCTGTTGTAAAAGGGCTTGTGCCCACACCTTTAGTCCGGGTGCCCTTTCCTTTCAGGGAAGGTCTGTCTCTAGCCACCTGTTTCGTGAACACAGGGCAGAAGTACTCATTTAGGACTTCAGCTTTTCCCGGTGCCCTCCACCCTTTTCCCTTCACTGTTTATAAGTCTGACTATTCTTCCCTTATTTCCTCATTTTCTCACCAATGTACCTAAGAAGGTCTTATTGCCTCCTTGCACTCCCTGCACTATTCTTTCCTCTATTTGTGCCTTTGCCGTCCTGATCGCCCTGCCTATGTCCTTTAATTTTTCCTTGTATACCTCTTTGCCTGTGTCACTTTTGGATCCCTTATATTTCCTAAATGCTACTCTTTTGTCTTTCACTGCTGTTGCAGCTTCCTTAGAGAACCACTCCTGTTTGCCTTACTGACCTTATTAGTGCATTTTGCTGCTGCCTCTGTTAGTGCTTCTCTTATGCTAGTCCAGCATTACTCTACTCCTCCCTTTGGCTTTTTTTCTAGGATGTCACTAAAATAAATTTTCATTTGTGCAAAATCTGCTTCTTTGAAATCAAAGACCCTGATTTTCGAGTGACCATAGTCTTCGATCATGTTGATTTTGAACCATCTGGTTCGATGGTCACTTGTGTGCTAGTTGTGTGCTAGATTGCACTTCAGTACACCCCTCTTGAAGGCGATAATGTTCGTGCCTGCTCTGAAATTACTCGGGTCAGAATAAGAAAGATCACTCTCATTAAGGGTCCCACTATCAGCCATTACATTGATGTACCTACAGCTTTAAGTAGAGTATCATTTAAATTGTACTAACCTCTGAACTTCAAAAAATAGAATTTTATAACATGGCATGTGAACTACGCCTGTAAAAAGAACTCCATTAGCAGAAACCATAAATGCAACTATATTCAATGGGTGTAATAAAACTTGAAGTGTCATTCAACAGTAATTAGCTTAGAGGAGAAACTGCTGTGGTAACAAAAACAGATACCTTATCATGCTGTTCTGGCAGGAAAGTGATGAGCTGGCTACGGAATGAGTGCTGCATACCTCAGAGCCCTCCATTGTCATACATATAGTGTGGCACTCTAGCACCACAAGGCACTCACGATTGTTAAACTATTGGTGCCCCTCTAGTCTCAAATGACACTCTTGGAGATTAAGCCAGTTTGCGATTTTTATGTTTGTTTGCACACATGTGCAAGAACATAGTGTGATGATCCAAAATGCAATGCCGTACAGTTGAAAGGGAGAGCACCGCTTGAGTGAGCAGCGCTCCCCCTCCCCACACACACAAGCACGCGCACGCATGCACATTGCATGCTCCGCCCTACCTCCCCACGCACACACTGTATGGCTGTGGAGGTGCCCAATCCCCGTCAGCTCTACTGTCCCTCCACAGTCTGTATGGCCGATGGGGTACCCAATCCCCGTCAGCTCTACTGTTCCCCAGACTATCGGGTGCCACGCTGTAGAGCCACCTCAGCGTGGCAACAGGTCCTATGGCTGATGGGGGTGCCCAATCCCCCATCAGCTCCACTGCCCCCCCAACAGCCTTCCAGCTGTCATGCTGGGAGCCCACCTCAGCGTGGCAAATGTCCCACGTAGTCCAAATAAAAAAAAACAACCTGAAAGAAAAAAACCTTCCCTCGCTGCTGTCTTCACCCCCCTCTCCCACCCACGCCCACGCACTGCGCACCCTGCCTCCCCACACCCCACCTCACCCCATACTTATCTCCAGAGCTCGGCGCGATGATCTTGGTGGACCAGGAACACGTCTGTACTTTTCAAAGCCGACTGAACTGAGGAAATGCGGTAAGCTGTATAATGTAATGAATAGGGTTTTTCAACTTTGCTGCATATCTCAGGCATTTTTGGAATTTTGGCACAAATTTTTCAACATGGGGTTCAGGACCCCTCCTCATGAATTCTGTCACTGTCATGGCGTTAATCAGGCCCGAAGGGTGATTTCGTGGTCACCGCACGAAATCACCTTTTGGGACCGATTAATGAAATGACAGTGCCAGTGTTCATAAGGTGGGCTCTCAAAAAGCCTATGTTGAAAATTTGGTGTAAAAATTCCTAAAAATGGCTGTTTTAGGAGTGTGCATTGCGCTGTTCCTACGCACTCTCGTAGGTTTGCGAATTTTCAATATTTTCACTCCAGATTTTCAACATTGCCATTTTACCACACCTCCTTATGAGCAGTACAGCTGTCATTTTTCACAACTCACCCAAAACATGTTTCCGCCCATAGAGCGCACAATGGCGCAGTCGGTAAAGAAATCAATGTATGGACACATTAAGAAAATCACAGTGACACTGTTCATGAGCAGAGGTCTTTAAATGGCTATTTGAAAATTTGGTGAAAAAATTCCTAAAAATGACTGTGTTACGAGTGAGCATCGCGCAGTTTCCACGCACCCTCGTAAGTTCATGAATTTGTAATATTTTCAGTCCAGATTTTCACCAGTGACATTTTTCCACACTTTCTTATGAACAGTACAGCTGTCATTTTTCACAACATGTCTGAAATGTGTTTTCACACTTTCAGCACAGAAATGCGTGGTCACTGTGGGAAATCATTATTCGGGACAGATAAAGAAAATCACATTGACACTGTTCATGACTGGAGGTCCCAAAATGCCTGTGTTGGCAATCTGCTGTAAACAATTCCCAAACAAATTACAGTACGGGTGCACGTTGCACAGTTTCTACGCACGCTCGTGACTTCACCAGTTTTTTTAATATTTTCACTGCAGATTTTCAACATTGCCATTTTTTACACCTCCCCATGAACAGTACAGCTGTCATTTTTCACATCCTGTTCAGAATGTGTATTTGCACCTGTGGTGACAAATGCCGTAGTCGCTGTGCAAAAGCAGCTTTCGGCTAACAAACTGATATTGCCACTGTTCATGAGGTGGGGGTCACAAAAATCCCATGTTGAAAATTTGGAGTGAAAATACCAATGAATGCCTGAGGCGTTAGAGTTTCCGACCATAACACCTCACCCTGTAGAGAATGACAGGCATCAGGGCTGTGACTTGGGATTGTCACCTGCAATGCTCATACCATTCCACCCCCACTCACACCCTGCAGCCACTGAGAGGCATAGAGGTGTGCTTTGGACTCTTCGGCCCCAAAGTTCAAACCATTCTCCTATACCGCACCCATCTCACAATATTTCCTGATGGAATGGGGTGTGCATAAGGGCCAAGGACCCCAAGGCACACCGTGACACTTGTCGGTGTCTGCGTGGTAGGGTGTGGTGAAATGGTGTGGCTGCTATGCCTGATGACCCAAAGGCACACCCCAATGCCTGTCACTATCTGCAGGGTGGTGATGGGGTTGGCTTCAGTTCAATACTTCACTGCCATTCCTATTATGCAGCTCTGTAACTCCTACACTACCACTGCCAATGCCAGCAAGCAAACATTCGGCATTGACAAATGCTTGTTTATTCCTGCAACTGAAGGGATGAGATATCCTGATAGTGAATCTACACATGTTAAGTATTCCAAGCTTTGCGGCCCCTTGAAAACTTAGATTAAGCTACATTTGTTTTTATGTCTTGGTATTCTACCCAGACCACACTACTCAGATCATTTTAATCTCAACTCGTACTCAGTCCCCTTCCCCACCAATTTATCCTCCTGCTCCCTGTGTATGAAGTCTTGTTTAATAAGCTCTGCTCTTTTACTAACTTCCACAGGGTCGAAGTAGATAAAAGTCTTGACGGAGCTGTTAACGCGCAACCTGGTAGGAAACTGCAGCGTATGTGAGATGCCTAAGGTGTGCAGATCACTGTGGACAGAGTCAAAACCTTTCCTGCACTGGCAGTTGCCAAAGCTAAGGTCAGATGTAGCCACCACTTCCCCTCACTGTCAAGGGGCATGAAATATTCACTGATGTACCAGGGGAAGGCTCATGTACAAGTTGCAAAACATCACCGAGACTCTGCACAGCGGAGTAAGTTAGGAAAACTTAGCTTACATCTCGATGGCTTCATTTCTTCAGTGCACCCTGCATCACTCCTCAGTTGACTGACTTCAACCCCATACCTCTGTCGCTGGAACCAGTCACCTCTACGATCTGCAGCCACAGCTCCCACTTGACTCCCTCGCCCCTCGATTGTAGTGCAATCTGCTGGGCAACCTTCTGGAAATACAAACTCATGATACAAATAAACTGATGGGCTTTCCATTTCATTTACCCCCCTTTTAACTTAAATAGGAAAAATCACCACTTGATTTCTTCCCAACAGCTCTTTATTTTCAGCTGTGCCCCAAATGATTTCAGAGACACAGGGGCACTGTCTTACACCAAGAAATAAAGCAGCTCCGTAGGGCTATAAAAACTTTTCACAAGCTCACCTGGCTGGAACTCTCGAGCAGTCATAAGGTGACAAACAGGCAGTACTTGCAAGGCTGTCATTTTCTTTGGAAGCTCAGCTGATTTATCTAAGCAGATCCTTCATCTTGGAAGAATCCTCAGGCTCCTTTCCCACTGGTGCTGGTAAGCCACCCTTTTACTTTGGTTACATTGTCCTTACCTTGTTCTTTTCTTGTGCACTGGTTGGCTTGCCTTATTCCCGCTCAGAGAAGTGAGCAGCTTCTCCCACCTGGACCCTGGACCATGCCTGAATCCTACAGTGATCCCAGGATTTTTTCTCCCTGAACCAGGCCCTATAACCCTTTTTTTCTCTGAGCTTGAAACATGGTGTACCAAGCGACTCCCACCGGCTCTACAACTCCTACCAGAGCTCTTTCTCTTTCTCCTTCTCCCACTTGGTGCTACAGACATTAATGGGCCTAAAAGGCAAGCTCATAAATGGTGGCCCTGGGGCTGTCCCAAACCTTGATATCTGACTGGCCTACAGTGTACCCAGACCACTGCCACCAATGCCTATGGCCACTTTTGAGCTGCCCTGCCATGAGATGAACCTGAGGCCTGCCATGACCCAGACCTCCGAGCAGCTCAAATCCATTCTGGCATCCCTGACATCCAATCTTCTCTTGTGGTGCCCCAGATGACCACCTGGAGATGGCTCCAGCCTTCTCTCTGTATCCCTGCCAAACACATCCTGGGCTTGAATTAAGCTCCCACCTGGGATCTGCCCTCCAAGGCCTGTCCAAAGACCTGCGGCCTGCCCATCCCTTAAAATGCCAGCACCCCAGGACCTGCCCCTCCAAGCAGGCCCCTTAAATGGGTGAAGGACACCCTGGGCCTTTCTGTGCCTGAGCCACCCCTGCCACACCGGAATGGAGAGGACCTCTGCCAGTGTCCCTCCCTGTGAGAACCCTGCCACAGTTCATACAGCCCTGGCAGCTAGGCTTCCTACCACGGGATCTAAATGGGGTTCCTCCACTCCTACCATCTACCTACTATCCAGGCCTCTCCATCCCAGTGAAGCAGTACTGGCTAGCTGGCCATCCTCCCTTGGGTTCCCATCCCTGCTCCTCGATGCCCGTTACTGCATAGAAGCCATCCCTGACTACTGACTTGGGGGTGTCCCCTTAGGCCCAACCTGGACCATCAAGCTCCCCTCCTTGCATGCCTCTCCTGTTCTTCCAGCTACCCCCGCCTCAGGGCTACTGCCCAAGGCTGGGGGAAAACCCAGAACTTCCTGTTCCAACCCTATTTATACCTTTTTTCTGCTCTATGCTTCCACCTCAGGAGTCCAGCAGGGATTAACCCCAGAGCACTAATAAATCCCTAAGCTCTTGGGGGGTAGAAGTGGAAGGGGTCCTAATGGGAGCATAAGCCGCTCCAAAAGAGAGGGGCTTACACCTTCCCATCTAGAAATCATTCCTCCTGGGAATGATGGCAAAGGGCCCAGTGATGGTGCCCAAGCTGGGTATGCATACCCCCAACCTGCAAGGAAAACACATCACAACTGGCCAAAAGGGCACCTACCCAAACCAACCTTTCTAAACCCAGTTTACCCTATGAAATAAAACTTACCTGCGCCAGGAGACCATTATAAACTTTTAGAAAAAAATGAATTGTTGTTTTGTCAGAAAACAACCACTATCATTGATTTATTTTAAATTTTCAACAATAACATTTTAAACAGTATTGAAGTAATTCTAAAATTCTAACAAACCCCATTATATCTCCCTCCATATAGAAACGTTACTCTTTATATAATCCCCTTACACACTCACACACTCACTCACTCTTGCATTCTCTCGCCACCCTTAACCAACATTCATACTATTATTTATCATTCTTTAATGTCCATAATCTCTGCATTCAGATTAGTAAAGCATAAATTATATCCATTTTGTTCAAAAAACTGTTTACAGTCACCATGTCCTGCTCCGTAGAGCAACTGCCCTGGCACAGTCCATAAGTCTGATTACAGGAGGCCTGAGTTACAGGTCCCCCTCCTGTTGGAAAATAGTAATCCAGATCTGGTTTAGTGGTCAAGTCCCCAAAAGAATCTTGGTCTAAGATATAATATTTGTTCTGTGGCCCAGCCAATTCCTGGACCAAGGCGAAATTCTTAAAGAGGGTCAAACCAGACCAAGTCTCTGTAGGGTACATTGTCCGAGCCTGCTGGATCAGTTGCGTGAGGGAGCACCTCTACCTCCAGGATGGTTCTTTAATTGGTCCAGCTGCTTCTTGAAAATCCACTCTTCTCCATCTCCTCGATGTTGTCCCAAACCCTCTCTGACACATATGGGTAGTCCATATGGGGATACTCCACACGCAGCCTCCTCGGACCCATCTATCAGCCTGGCTCCATTCTGGCAGGTCTCTCACATTGGTCCTCCTTGCTTGCCTCTTGTTGTACCCATACCCCTTCTGTATTTGATGTTCAGCAGGTCACTGGGATTTAACCCATCCGTACAGGTCCGGAGGGTTTTGGCATGGACTGGAAGCTGTGGGGTGCAGTCTGCTATGGTGACCACTGGATGATGAAAAGGCCTGGGGATGGCTCGATATACTTGATATTCCTGGAACTGGAACCTTCTATCAATACATTTTTCTTCATCCAGCTCCTCCTGTTCTTCCTGAGCCTTAGCACCCTCCCTGGTCTCCCCTGGTGCAGCAAATGGCATGAAGCCAAGCCCGCTGGGCTTTAGGATCTTTGACTTGACTCCAGCTGCAGGGTCTGGTCTTGTAGAGAGAGTCTGTAGGCTACTGCTGGACAGGGGCCAAGGTGAGGGCATCCCTGGGCCCTGGGGAGTCTCCCACTGGTTTCCTGAGACCTCTGCCCCTCCCTCTGCCATGGGGATAGTCGGTAGCCAGCGGCAGGGAACAGGGCAAACGTCTGTACTCCCCATCACCTCCCAATCTTTCTTTTATTTCTGCACCCTTTTCTTCCATGGCTTCTGTAACCCCCCTGCAAATGGGGGTTCCCAAAAGACTTCCAGGAGCTTGCTTGAATGCTCCAAGCCTGAATGGTGTTTGGCATTTAAGCCATTTATCAGTGAGTGTTTTTAGAGCCTCTGGTACTGTCTCTTTAAGAGCTGTCTGCTTGCAGACATAATTAGTTTGTATGGGGACTGTGTGCTTCTCTGAGTACCACTCGAGCTGCTGCCAATTCACTTCATTTTGCAGTCACTAGGAGTGCAAAGGGAACCTATCTGAAAGATGTAACTGTTTGCCAGAAATTATTTAGAGTAATAATGAAATTACAGTTTGTCTAACCTGCTTTCTTTGCAGTCAGAACTGTGTCTGCTAGTTCCCATTCTAGTTTTGAACTGCTGAACTGGACCAATCAGTGTGGGGTAAGCTAGCTCTAAAATGATGCCTTGGACGAATCAGAACTTGGACTCATAATCTGAGCCAGCCACAAGAGGATTGTATGGGCAGTGACTCTGGAGATGTAGTTTAGACTTCAGTGCCTTTTGGACCAACAGCAGCAGTCTATTGTGAGTGACAGCCAATCCAGTCAAGAACTGGGAGGAACTCAAAGGAAGTGCCCGGTTTTGTCGGTTGGAGTTTGAGTTGAGCTTTGGCAGTGAAGAAGGAAGGAGCCCTGTGCTTTTTCAGTGTGCAGTTTTAGTCAAAAAACGTGTGTAAGGCCCAGAGTTCCGGTCTGCAGCTTGTGTAACAGCTTGTTAGGACTGAATCCGTCCTGTGAAAAGAATCAAAGGATCTCTGAAGAGTAGAAACCAGGCTCACCCTGTAGAAGACTGGAGGAATGGCTGAAAATTGCACTCGGTCTGTCAGGAACTGAATCTGCTGTGTGTTCTCCGGGTATTGTGCAGTAATTGCGATCGGGATACAGATGCAGCCTGCCTGGTATAGTGCTTTCTTTATATGGATGTGTGCAGAGGTTTGTGTACCTCAAGTGAGCCCTGCTGACATTGAAGGACCCTATCTTATTTGGAGGTCGTGAGTACTAATTCAGGGTTGCTCCCTGTTGAATTGCCACATTAAATCCAAATGGAATTACTGTACTGCTGACTGTTTAATTCTCCTTTCTCTGTGTGAAAGGGCCCTACCAGCTGCCACGGTTTGGACTAGCCACTAGGGCTTGGGTACCCAGGGACAGTAACTGATAGGGATAGGCCTGTGCACAGAGCCATAGGTAGATTATTAGAGTGATAAGCTAATTAACCTGATTTCCCCCTGTCCTTGTTATATCCCTCTAAATAAATCAGAGCTGCTTGTTTCAGCAAAGTTATACTGCCTGAGGTATTTGTCTATGTTAAAGTACTGTACTGTGATTGTTGCACTGTATCTCATTTCACAGGAGGTCCCTGCAAGGAACCAGACCTGGGGGTAAGTGTATACTGTGAAGGTAATTTGATATATTGTGTGGGCCACTAGTGGGAAGAAAGGGGGTTGCAGTGTCCCAGAGGGCTGTGACCAAGTTAGTTTAACTATTGCAAACCCTGACCTCTGGGTGGAGGCACCCCATTGGATCCAGGCCCCTCAACCTGTTAGTGGCAAATCAGGCAGGGTAGTAGCCCCTGGGATAGCGCCATCTAGGGGTTACACTTCAATGATGACATTGGGGAAAAGCTCATGGCTTTAATTATCTGGCCCAGGGTGCTCTCCCCAGGGAGAGTCCATTGAAAGCTCCTGAATCCCCACTGTCTGGTGACCATAGCACGTAAGAGCCCTCTGTGGTACTTGAGGAAGGCCTCCAAATGAAAACGGTGGGGAAATATCAAAATGCCTCGGGCCGAGGCGCAGCAGATTCTACAAAACAGACAACCTCACAATGCCTTCTCCCAATATCCACACCTCATGCATCACTCATTAATCTGTCCCTTCCTCTGCCTTCCATATCTAGGAGAGTAAGGATGCAGGAACCATGGCAAGTGGTTCCTCCTGGGGACACCACTTCTTCAGTTTCTCTCCTTTGCCTGCCATGATCCAGTTCCAGTCCATACGGCCACCCACTAAAGTTTCTACCCTGCAGCTTCTCACAGTACCCAGAACAAAGGAACACTCTTACTTTAGATGGAGATTCTTGCTTTTCTGCTCCTGTGCGGGTTTTGTGCTGCTTTTGTCTTTCTCTCTCGCTGGTTCTCTCTGCACCTCTTCCTCTCAACTGCTCTGCAAAGATAGCACTCCCTCAGCAGTTGCTGTTGCTTCTCCTGCACCATCCACCATTCAGAAGTTGCAGAGTGTCACGTGACCAGCCAGTCACACGCACACACCACACCAGGCATGCTGAAGCCTACTACTCTTTCAGGCCTGCCCAACAGCTAATTTGAATTGCACCACAGCGCCTACTTAGGCCAGGGAGCCTGCCAGCGCCTCAGACCAGGAGAACTTGGGGTCCAGCCAGATTTTGGGGTACAGGGAACATCCTGGATGAACCCCCACATGTAGCCACCCCTTCCCCACACTGTCTAGGGGCATGAAAGATTTGCTGATGTACCGGGGAAGGGGCCTACAGCATAGTGAAAACATCACTGAGACTTGCACAGCAGAGTAAGGTAGGAAAACTTAGCATACCTCTCAATGGCTTCTTTTCTTCAGTGCACCCTGGATCTCTCCTCAGTTGATTGACTGCACTCCCATACGCCCCGCCTGCAACCAGTCATCTCTACGATCTGCAGCCACAGCTCCCACTGCTCCCGAGCCCTCTATCCCAGTGCAGTCTGCTGGACAACCTTCTGGAAATACAAACTCATGGCACAAATAAACTGACGGGCTTTCCATTTCATTTACCCCCCTTTTAACTTAAATAGAAAACTCACCACTTGATTTCTTCCCAACAGCTTTTTATTTTCACCTGTGCCCCAAATGATTTCAGAGACACAGGGGCACCGTCTTACACTAAGAAATAAAGCAGCTCCTGCCGGCCCGCTGGTGCAGCGTTAGGGCTACCGCTTATGGCGCCAGCGACCCAGGTTCAGGAATGGACTCGGGCTGCTGGAGGGCCGGCTGGGGGGAAGAGGATTGAGCGCCCATAGACCGCTCTTCTCCTCCGGGTGGGGTGGAATACATGTCCCATCGCTCTACCACCACCAGGGTGACCCACGGTGGAGGTGAAGTGGGACTGCAGAAAGAAGAGTGGGGGCGTGGGCGGGGGCGGAGAGCTCGCATGTCACAAAATGTGCCACCCCAGGCTCCCTAAGCGTGCCAATGTCCTGGGACAGAAAAAGCGAAAATGGACCCTTGGATGCCGGTGTAGATAGAGGATCTAGCTCCTAGACACCATAACCCGGCTCTCGTGGGGGACTGACTGAGATGGCCTGACACACACTCTAATGGACTGAGGGAATGTTGGGTCCCCTCCTCCCTGCTGGGGGGGTAGGCTGAGGCAGCATGGAAATGGATCTGGTGGCTCCCAAGAGGTACCGGGGCAGGCAGAGTAAGCATAAGACCCCACAGAAGAGAATGGCCTCCAAGGTAAGAAGGCTAAAAAAAAAAAAGAAAGGAAGAAAGAAAGCAGCTCTGTGGGGCTATAAAACATTTACAAGCTCACCTGGCTGGAACTCTCGAGCAGTCATAAGGTGACAAATAGGCAGTACTTGCAAGGCTGTCATTTTCTTTGGAAGCTCAGCTGATTTATCTAAGCAGATCCTTCATCTTGGAAGAATCCTGAGGCTCCTTTCCACTGGCGCTGGTAAGCCACCCTTTTACTTTAGTTACATTGTCCTTACCTTGTTCTTTTCCTGTGCACTGGTTGGCTTGCCTTATTCCCGCTCAGAGAAGTGAGCGGCTTCTCCCACCTGGACCCTGGACCATGCCTGAATCCTACAGTGATCCCAGGATTTTTTCTCCCTGAACCAGGCCCTATAACCCTTTTTTTCTCTGAGCTTGAAACATGGTGTACCAAGCGACTCCCACCGGCTCTACAACTCCTACCGGAGCTTTTTCTCTTTCTCCTTCTCCCACTTGGTGCTACAGACATTAATGGGCCTAAAGGCCAGCTCATAAATGGTGGCCCTGGGGCCATCCCAAACCTTGATATCTGACTGGCCTACAGTGTACCCAGCCACTGCCACCAATGTCTATGGCCACTTTTGAGCTGCCCTGCTATGAGATGAACCTGAGGCCTGCCACGACCAGACCTCCGAGCAGCTCAAATCCATTCTGCATCCCTGGCATCCAATCTTCTCTTGTGGTGCCCTAGATGACCACCTGGAGATGGCCCCAGCCTTCTCTCTGTATCCCTGCAAAACACATCCTGGGCTTGAATTAAGCTCCCACCTGGGATCTGCCTCCAAGGCCTGTCCAAAGACCTGTGGCCTGCCCATCCCTTAAAATGCCAGCACCCCAGGACCTGCCCCTCCAAGCAGGCCCCTTAAATGGGTGAAGGACACCCCTGGGCCTTCTCTGTGCCTGAGCCACCCTGCCACACCGGGAATGGGAGAGGACCTCTGCCAGTGTCCCCTCCCCTGTGAGAACCCTGCCACAGTTCATACAGCCCTGGCAGCTCAAGCCTTACCTGCATGGGATCTAAATGGGGTTCCTACCTGCTCTACCATCTACCTACTATCCAGGCCACTCCATCCCAATGAAGCAGTACTGGCTAGCTGGCCATCCTCCCTGGAGTTCCCATCCCTGCCCTCGATGCCCCTTACTGCATAGAAGCCATCCCTGACTACTGACTTGGGGGGTGTCCCCTTAGGCCCAACCTGGACCATCAAGCTCCCTCCTTGCTTGCCTCTCCTGTTCTTCCAGCCACCCCCCCCCCGCCTCAGGGCTACTGCCCAAGGCTGGGGGGAAAAAACCCAGAACTTCCTGTTCCAACCCTATTTATACCTTTTTTTCTGCTCTCTGCTTCCACCTTCAGGAGTCCAGCAGGGATTAACCCCTAGAGCACTAATAAATCCCTAAGCTCTTGGGGGGGGTAGAAGTGGAAGGGGGTCCCTAATGGGAGCATAAGCCGCTCCAAAAGAGAGGGGTCTTACACTCTTCCCCCACCTAGGAAATCATTCCCTCCTGGGAATGATGGCAAAGGGCCAGTGATGGCCGCCTCTCAGCAAGCTGGGTATGCATACTCCCCAACCTGCAAGGAAAACACATCACAACTGGCCAAAGGGCACCTACCCAAACCAACCTTTCTAAACCCAGTTTACCCTATGAAATAAAACTTACCTAGCCTAGGAGACCATTATAAACTTTAGAAAAATAAATTATTGTTTTGTCAGAAAACAACCACAATCATTGATTTCTTATTTTAAATTTTCAACAATAGATTTTAAACAGTATTGAAGTAGTTCTAAAATTCTAACAAACCCCATTATATCTCCCTCCATATAGAAACATGTTACTCTTTTATATAATCCCTTACACACTCACACACATCACTCACTCTTGCATTCTCTCATCACCCTTAACCAACATTCATACTATTATTTATCATTCTTTAATGTCCATAATCTCTGCATTCGGATTAGTAAAGCATAAATTATATCCATTTTGTTCAAAAAACTGTTTACAGTCACCGTGTCCTGCTCCGTAGAGCAACTGCCCTGGCACAGTCCATAAATCTGATCACAGGAGGCCTGAGTTACAGGTCCCCCTCCTGTTGGAAAATAGTAATCCAGATCTGGTTTAGTGGTCAAGTCCCCAAAAGAATCTTGGTCTAAGATATAATATTTGTTCTGTGGCCCAGCCAATTCCTGGACCAAGGCGAAATTCTTAAAGAGGGTCAAACCAGACCAAGTCCCTGTGGAGTATATTGTCCGAGCCTGCTGGATCAGTTGCATGAGGGAACACCTCTACCTCCAGGATGGTTCTTTAATTGGTCCAGCTGCTCCTTGAAAATCCACTCTTCTCTCATCTCCTCGATGATGTCCCAAACCCTCTCTGACACATATGGGTAGTCCATATGGGGATACTCCACACGCAGCCTCCTGCGGACCCATCTCTCAGCCTGGCTCCATTCTGGCAGGTCTCTCACATTGGTACTCCTTGCTTGCCCTAGTTGTACCCACATCCCCCTTCTGTATTTGATGTTCAGCAGGTCACTGGGATTTAACCCATCTGTACAGGTCCGGAGGGTTTTGGCATGGACTGGAAGCTGTGGGGTGTGGTCTGCTATGGTGACCACTGGATGATGAAAAGGCCTGGGGATGGCTCTATATACTTGATATTCCTGGAACTGGAACCTTCTATCAATACATTTTTCTTCATCCAGCTCCTCCTGTTCTTCCTGAGCCTTAGCACCCTCCCTGGTCTCCCCTGGTGCAGCAAATGGCATGAAGCCAAGCCCGCTGGGCTTTAGGATCTTTGACTTGACTCCAGCTGCAGGGTCTGGTCTTGTAGAGAGAGTCCGTAGGCTACTGCTGGACAGGGGCCAAGGTGAGGGCCTCCCTGGGCCCTGGGGAGTCTCCCACTGGTTTTCTGAGACCTCTGCCACTCCCTCTGCCATGGGGATAGTCGATAGCCAGCGGCAGGGAGCAGGCCAAACGTCTGTACTCCCCATCACCTCCCAATCTTTCCTTTATTTCTGCACCCTTTTCTTCCATGGCTTCAATGATGACATTGGGGGAAAAGCTCATGGCTTTAATTGTCTGGCTCAGGGTGCTCTCCCCCAGGGAGAGTCCATTGAAAGCTCCTGAATCCCCACTGTCTGGTGACCATAGCACATAAGAGCCCTCTGTGGTACTTGAGGAAGGCCTCCAAATGAAAACGGGTGGGGAACAATCAAAAATGCCTCCTGGGGCCAAGCCACAGCAGATTCTACAAAACAGACAACCTCACAATGCCTTCTCCAAATATCCACACCTCATGCATCACTCATTAATCTGTCCCTTCCCTCTGCCTTCCATATCCAGGAGAGTAAGGATGCAGGAACCATGGCAAGTGGTTCCTCCTGGGGGACACCTCTTCTTCAGTTTCCTCTCCTTTGCCTGCCATGATCCAGCTCCAGTCCATACGGCCACCCACTAAAGTTTTACCCTGCTGCTTCTCACAGTACCCAGAACAAAGGAACACTCTTACTTTAAATGGAGATTCTTGCTTTTCTGCTCCTGTGCGGGTTTTGTGCTGCTTTTGTCTTTCTCTCTCGCTGGTTCTCTCTGCACCTCTTCCTCTCAACTGCTCTCCAAAGATAGCACTCCCTCAGCAGTTGCTGTTTGTTCTCCTGCACCATCCACCATTCAGAAGTTGCAGAGTGTCACGTGACCAGCCAGTCACACGCACACACCACACCAGGCATGCTGAAGCCTACTACTCTTTCAGGCCTGCCCAACAGCTAATTTGAATTGCACCACAGCGCCTACTTAGGCCAGGGAGCCTGCCAGCGCCTCAGACCAGGGGAACTTGGGGTCCAGCCAGATTTTGGGGTACAGGGAACATCCTGGATGAACCCCCACATGTAGCCACCCCTTCCCCACACTGTCTAGGGGCATGAAAGATTTGCTGATGTACCGGGGAAGGGGCCTACAGCATAGTGAAAACATCACTGAGACTTGCACAGCAGAGTAAGGTAGGAAAACTTAGCATACCTCTCAATGGCTTCTTTTCTTCAGTGCACCCTGGATCTCTCCTCAGTTGATTGACTGCACTCCCATACCTCCGCCGCTGCAACCAGTCATCTCTACGATCTGCAGCCACAGCTCCCACTCGGCTCCCGAGCCCCTCGATCCCAGTGCAGTCTGCTGGACAACCTTCTGGAAATACAAACTCATGGCACAAATAAACTGACAGGCTTTCCATTTCATTTACCCCCCTTTTAACTTAAATAGAAAACTCACCACTTGATTTCTTCCCAACAGCTTTTATTTTCACCTGTGCCCCAAATGATTTCAGAGACACAGGGCACCCGTCTTACTAAGAAATAAAGCAGCTCCTGCCCGAGCCCGCTGGTGCAGCGTTAGGTCTACCACTCGTGAGCTAGCGACCAGGTTCAGGAATGGACTCGGGCTGCTGGAGGGCCGGCTGGGGGGAAGAGGATTGGCGCCCATAGACGCTCTTCTCCTCCGGGGTGGGGTGGAATACATGTCCCATCGCTCTACCACCACCAGGGTGACCACGGGTGGAGGTGAAGTGGGACTGCAGAAAGAAGGGAGTGGGGGACGTGGGCCGGGGGCCGGAGAGCTCGCATGTCACATGTGCCACCCCTAGGCTCCCCTAGCGTGCCAATGTCCTGGGACAGAAAAAGCGAAAATGGACCCTTGGATGCCGGTGTAGATAGAGGATCTAGCTCCTAGACACCATAACCCGGCTCTCGTGGGGGACCAACTGAGATGGCCTGACACACACTCTAATGGACTGGAGGGGGAAATGTTGGGTCCCCCTCCTCCCTGCTGGGGGGGGTAGGCCGAGGCAGCATGGAAGTGGATCTGGTGGCTCCCCAAGAGGTACCGGGGGCAGGCAGAGTGAGCATAAGACCCCACAGAAGAGAATGGCCTCCAAGGTAAGAAGGGGCTAAAAAAAAAAAAGAAAGAAAGAAAGAAAGCAGCTCTGTGGGGCTATAAAAACATTTTACAAGCTCACCTGGCTGGAACTCTCGAGCAGTCATAAGGTGACAAATAGGCAGTACTTGCAAGGCTGTCATTTTCTTTGGAAGCTCAGCTGATTTATCTAAGCAGATCCTTCATCTTGGAAGAATCCTGAGGCTCCTTTCCCACTGGCGCTGGTAAGCCACCCTTTTACTTTGGTTACATTGTCCTTACCTTGTTCTTTTCCTGTGCACTGGTTGGCTTGCCTTATTCCCTCAGAGAAGTGAGCTGCTCTCCCACCTGGACCCTGGCCCATGCCTGAATCCTACAGGGATCCCAGGATTTTGTCTCCCCGAATCAGGCCCTATAACCCTTTTTTTCTCTGAGCCTGAACCACGGTGTACCAAGCGACTCTCACCGGCTCTGCAACTCCTACCGGATCTCTTTCTGTTTCTCCCACTTGGTGCTATAGTCATTAATACGCCTAAAAGGCCAGTTCATAAATGGTAGCCCCGGGGCTGGCCCAAACCTTGATATCTGACTGGCCTACAGTGTACCCAGACCACTGCCACCAATGTCTATGGCCACTTTTGAGCTGCCCTG
This sequence comes from Neoceratodus forsteri, assembly GCA_016271365.2. Taxonomy (NCBI): domain Eukaryota; kingdom Metazoa; phylum Chordata; order Ceratodontiformes; family Ceratodontidae; genus Neoceratodus; species Neoceratodus forsteri. Next base: position 913,810,315 of record CM057453.1, on the reverse strand, counting down.
CTATGAGATGAACCTGAGGCCTGCCACGACCCAGGCTTTCCAAGGAGCTCAAATCCTTTCTGGCATCCCTGGTGTCCACTCTTCTCTTGTGGTGCCCAGATGACCATCGGAGATGGCCCAGCCTTCTCTTCTGCATCCCTGCAAAATACATCCTGGGCTTGAATTAAGCTCCCACCTGGGATCTGCCTCCAAGGCCTGTCCAAAGACCTGTGGCCTGCCCATCCTTTAAACTGTCAGCACCCCAGGACCTGCCCCTCCAAGCAGGCCCCTTAAATGGGTGAAGGACACCCTGGGCCTTCTCTGTGCCTGAGCCACCCTGCCACACCGGGAATGGGAGAGGACCTCTGCCAGTGTCCCCTCCCTGTGAGAACCCTGCCACAGTTCATACAGCCCTGGCAGCTCAAGCCTTACCTGCATGGGATCTAAATGGGGTTCCTACCTGCTCTACCATCTACCTACTATCCAGGCCTCTCCATCCCAACAGTGCAGTACCAGCTCGCTGGCCATCCTCCCTCGGAGATCCCATCCCTGCTGCTCGATGACCCGTCACTGCATAGAAGCCATCCCTGACTAATGACTTTGGGGCGTGTTCCCCTTAGGCCCAACATGGACCTTCGAGCTCCCTCCTTGCCTGCCTCTCCTGCTCTTCCAGCCACTCCCCAGCCTCAGATCTACTGCCCGAGGCTGGGAAAAAACCACAGAACTTCCTGTTCCAACCCTATTTATACGCGTTTTTGCCTGCTCTTTGCTGTCACCTTCAGGCATCCAGCAGGGATTAACCTCCAGAGCACTAATAAATCCCTAAGCTTGGGGGTGTAGAAGTAGAAGGAGGTCCCTAATGGGAGCATAAGCCCCTCTGAAAGAGAGGGGCTACAGGAAAAAAAAAAGATTTGGTTACCATCATTCAGGGATAACTGGCCTTTTTGCTTCACTGCCCTGAGAATAGTGTCCTTAATGTGTAGGCAGGACGTGACAAGGAAGATAGTTCAGTGCTGCTCCGCGTTAGATTGTTTCCTTCAAAGAGTGATTCTGTAGGCCTATTTTAACAGCTGAGCAATTTGTAGTCCAAGAATAGAGTCCACCAGGTTCCTCACATAAGCCATGATGTTCGACCCTTCAGTGCCTTCAGGTGCTGTTAACAAGTGCACGTTGCTCATCCTGGCCCTTTTCTCTGGGTGCTCAAGTTGCAGCTAGATGAGTTTGTTCTAGGTGATGAGCCCAGTCACTACCATGACTGTTTTCTGCACTGTTTTAGTTTCAGATCTGAGACCATGTTTAGTTCAGAGTTCATATCCTGTGTGGCGCTAAGCTGAGCTCAGTTCGAGGGCTCCTCTCCTGTTGCTCACTCATGACTGGAGCTGCTCGCTGGAATTGGATCTTGCGGGTTAGTCTGCTTGGTTTTCCTGGTATCTTGTGAGGTGGCTTTCTTGGGTTCCCATCATCAGGCTAGTCAAGGCAGGTATCAAACAAATCTACTCGATGAGATCTACTTAATTATATTGGTTTTGTCAAAATGTTTTCAGATGAAATGGTGATTTTAACTGTTGTTTGCAATGCTGAGCTAGAACCCTGTAAAGCATCCTGCCCAGTCTTCTGCAAGCCACACACCCCCTTTCTAGCTCTGACTTGAAAGGGTATTAGTCTTGATGGACTCACCCCAACTTCTGCATCTCTACTCCTGCCATCACATTCCTATTACCCACCTCCTCAACCTCTCCTTCTCCTCTCTGCCACTGCCCTGGATGCCTAGGAGAGACAAGCTACTGTCATCTCCCTTCCTTAAGGGGTGATCTTCCCCTCCTGGTAACTATCATCTTATATCTGTCCTCCCCACCATGGCCAAGCTCCAGGAATACCTTGCCCTCTCACAATGTTCCCCTTTCCTTGGATCCTCCTTCTTGACCCCTTTCTAGTCTGGTTTCAAGAAGTTCCATTCCACATTCACCTCCCTCTTCTGGCTCACTGACTTCATCCTGTCTGGTATGGGCCTAGGTCAGTTCACTTCTGCCATCTTTGTTGACTTGGCCAAAGCTTTCAACATTGTGTCCCACCCCTTCTTCTGGACAAGTTTAAGGCAGCGGGTCTCTCTGCTTCCTCAATTAACCTGTTTCAACTCCTACCTTAAGGGCAGGTTGCAGACTTTCTGTATCGGAGACATCTTACCCCCCACACTCACTAACTGCTCAGGCATTCCCCATGATTCTGTCCTGGGCCCCATACTATTCTTCTTATTTCTAATGACCTCTCTACTGCCTGTTCCTCTACGTCTATTCACATGTACGCAGATGACACTGTGCTGTTTGCCTCTGGTACCTCTGTGTCTGACTCTGCTGACTCCAACAGGATTTTGACAGTGTCCAGCACTGGTTCTGATCCAACCAATTGCTCCTCAGTGCCAAGAAAATAATCTCCATGACATTTGGCTCCCAGCAGAGGCTTGTCAGGCTCTTACTCCTCCCCTGCTTCCATACCCTTGATGGTACTCTCCTTGAGGATGTTTCCTTCTTTAAATACCTTGAGGTCTAGCTGGACCATCACCTCGACTTCTCAGTGCACATAGATGCCATCCACCCCAAACTAGGTGTGTACTTCATGAACAAATCCTGTATCCCTCTCCCTACCCACTGAGAGCTAGTCATGAAGATGAGCCTCTCTGTCTTTGACTATGGTAATATTGTCTGCAGTGCTGTTACCAAGTCCACTCTTGCCAGACTGGATAACTTCTTTCACTCATTCTGCCATTTTGTCTTGGACTGCCCTCCCTGTTCCCACCACTGTGCCCTTTACTCCTCCCTTTCCCTCTCGTTCTTGATGCCAGATACTTTCTTCACCTCCAAGTTCTTGCTTGGCTCTTTCCTTCCTACCATTCTGCCCCTCCCCCTTCCTCCTACCCTCTTTGGAACACTCCATCCCATTCCTTTCCTCCCTCCCTCCCTCAAGGAAAACTGCTGTGGGCCAAGCTGCCTTCTCGTATCATTTCCCCAAGCTCTGGTCTTCTCTTCCCCTGTTGATCTGCTCAGCCTCTTCCTTCTCTTACCTAAAGTCCCTCCTTCATGACTTTACTACCCCCTTCTAAAACTATACCTGACCCTCACCTTAGCATCCCCTTTCCAAAATTGGTTTGATTCTCTGTGGCCTGTAACACTTTTATGCCCATCTTAGTATAATCCCTGTTACCGGGGTTACTAGAATCCCAGTAAGACCTAGTGGTAGGCAGGGAGGCAGCTTGTGAAACTCCAGTTAAATGGATTTCACACTGTCTCACTCTTTTTTCAGTCTCAGCTGAGACTGAGAAGACATCATTTAGAACTGTCATGACTGCATAGCCACACTGGAATGTTGCAGTTGGAGGTTAGAGTAGACGTTGGGGATTTTTGAAGGAGGTGAGTAAAGTCTGTGCAGTTAGTAGTAGAGGTGCTCTGCTGTAAGCAGGCCCTCAGAGCTCTAAGCTCTGTCAAGAGCTATTTTTGTTCTATAGGTGTGTGATTCTCACCTGAAGAGGAACACAAGAAGAGCACATTGAAGTGGCGAAGACTGCTTTCAGTGGTACAGGGCCCCATCCTGCAGGGGATGGGGGTAGAAATCAGCCTGCTTCCAGGGGCAACCCCCCTGGTCCAGCTAGGGAAAAGAAGCTGCCTGATTTAAGTTTGAGCTGAGGCATCAGAAGCTCTGGATGAGAGTTCTTTGAGGAGAAAATGCCTGTGGGGCACCTGCAACCAAGGGGTGAGTTTGCTTTGCTAAAGGGCCATGTGTTTTCACCTGAATCAAGATGAAACTAAAGGGACTGTTACTGTGGGGTCAGGAAAAGATAGCCAAGTACAGTTTGGAAGATGTGGGGATTGGACTGCTTAACTCTTTGGGGGTCTAGAGTAATGGACACAGCCTCTTATTAAGTATGTCCAAGTTCAGCACAAATGGGATGTAAAGACAGTAGATTGAATGTGAATACATTTAAAAAGAACCTACACAGCAAAGTGTTTTAAAGGATGAGGTGTTACAGTCCAGAGAAATGGCCGGGCATGAATTATGGGAGCGAGAGGTGGGAGACCCCCCATCAGTAGTAACCAAATTCACCTCTACGGATTTGCTCTGGGACACCTGTTGCTTTCTCTCTGGTACTTGGCCAGTGCCTGAGGAAAGTACCCAGATGTGGGATTGATTGACAAGATTGCCTTACGGAGCAGAAGTGCTCATAGGTGGTTTAGGGAGCCACCAGTAAATGCTTCCATGCTATATGGCAAGTGTCCAAGTGGCTGGCAAGGGAGCCAAGCCAGGGAAAACCCAGAGCAGCATACAAATTTAGGCTGTGTGTCCAGTGTGTTTCAGAGCCTGAGGGCTAAAGTGATGAGGATGTGTTCTGGTCTCCTTAAATCTGCATTACCAGGAGTGTAGCCCCGTGGGGGTCCATCTATGCTATGTTTATTCTGTTGGATGTGAATAAAAGCCACACTTTAGAATCCCACTTCTGGTATTGGACATTACAGTTATTGATTCCTTTGTCCGGAGTTACTTGGGTGCCCCTGTTGCAGAGTAGCCAAACCTAGCCAATGTGCCGAATGACATATTCCTCCCCGAACCCAGCCCACCAGGTAGAGCTGTCAAGATAGAAACAGCATACCTGGGTGGGGGTTACATTAGGCCCCCAGTCTGTGTTGCATTAATCTGCCCCTTTTTGTGTTCACATCTGGAAATGAATTGCACCTGTACTTTACTGTACCAAACTTGCGCTGTGATTACTCCTGTACCTTCGTTATGTCTGGGTGGTATTAATCTGTTCCTAATCTGGTGTTCACACCTGGTTTTGTATTTGCACTTGTACCTTACTGCATTTGCCCTTACACCTTTTATTGTGGGTTGTACTGGTCTACCTACCTGAACATCATGTCTGCTCAACTGTATGTTGTCATATTTGTTATACTGTTGCACCTTACTGTATTTATTTTCTCTTGCTCCTTTTGTATTCTTACTCCCTATCCCCTCCCCAGGGCGCATCTGAAAAGAGCTGCTACCAGCTCAGTATGTCCTTCCTGGTAAAACTTTGAGGTAACACAAGATAGGGAGGGCAAATGTATGTTGTCATTTTTTTTTTTTAATAAAACATAAAGTTTAAAAAGCAGTTTAAATGCTGGCCTGGTAGCACTGCAGTAGCACAGCTACCTGTCATACTGGTGACCTGGGTTTGGAAGCAGCTCCAGTTGCGGGGGTCATGGAAGAGGATTGACTGTCCTGCGCTTCTCACAGTGTGCCTGACGCCTGTGGAGGCTGGTTGTCAGGGCAGCCAGGAAGCCTGGTAGGGCAGGCGGGATGTCGGCATGATGATGAGCACCATCCCGCACTGACGGGAGGAGAAAATGGAGGAAAAGAACATCCTGCCATGTGGGATGAAGATGGCCCTCCTGCAAGCCTGACATGACCGACCTGGCACCACACTGGATCCTGCTTTGGGGGCAGAGGTAAGTCCCTTGTCTCCCCTTTGAGGAGTATATCGTGGGATCACTAAGGGTAAGTCCTAGGGATGGTGGGTGACTGGGCTTTTGAGGCCACCAAGATCAGGGGCGGCAGAATGAGGGAGATAAATTCAAGTAAGAAAAAAGCAGTTTAGGTATTTTAATATCAGAATGTTCACTTCAAACCACCCCATTACTCTGCTCATTATGTAAAGATTATTAAAAGAACATTTTTCTTTCCTTTTGAAGATATACCTCAAAGCACTAATAATGAAAATAGCAAATCTGTAACTAAAATCATAAAGGTCACTTTCCATATTTATTTTGTCCTCAGCTGCTCCTTTTATGCAAATACACACACACACACACACATACACACACACACCCTGATTTTTGAAGTAAATAACTGGTTCTCAACAATAAAGTAAATATATTCTTCATAGAACAGAAGCCATATTAGAGGTTTGGGGCTGAGAGGAACTGATGGCTGACTGACTGACTTTTCTCCACCCAGCTCTACCTGACTACACTATAGGTAGCAAATTAGAAGGGAAACGAAATAACAATTTACATTTTAAATACATTATTTTTCAGGCACCTGAAATGTTAAAAATATTATAATCTAGTTTCACACTGTCACTGATGCAGATGCTGACTGCACTTCTGCACTGAGCCCCATTGAAAATAGACATGACTGGGCCACCCAGATGGCCAAGCGGTAGTGCTTTGCACTGCCATGCTGACACCCGAGTTCGGAAGCGAGTCTGGGAGGTCATGTTGGGAGGCAGGACAAGGCTGAGGCAGCTGTCACATTCGGCAGTGCGTCTCGGCTGGGGAGGTTGGCAGCTGGTAAGGGGCGGCCCCTGTGGCAGGGCCATGAAGCTTGCTCCTGCTGCATGGTGAGGATGATTGTGTGAAGGGTGCCTGAGGCATTGCCCTACTAGGGGAGGAAGGAGGAGGAAATGATGAGAGAAAGAAAACAGCTATATACATGATGACCGGTTCAGTCTGACCAGGGTATGCTTGGAGTGATAACTAAGGACAGTAAAGACCTGGGGAATGGTCCCCACCACTATCTGAAACTTTGAGGAGAAATTTACAAATGGTTGCTGGGGAAGGGAAAACTGTGAGGACTTGGCGAAACTATTCTTGCCACCTTGGGGTGTTCCTCCCAAAACACCTTCTCCGCCTCCAGTGCCTGCACGGTGGCTGAACCAATGCACTCTAATTTCGCACCTGCCATTAGTCGACTCTTACGCAAGGTTGAGGATCTTCCACCCTCCCACCCCCTAAGGAGGATGACTGGGGAGATCTGGATAGACCATGTCGCCCTCAAGTCCTAGAATGGCAATGCTCCGGAAGCCGAAAAGCTAAAGAGGGTTAGTGAGCCTCCGAGGTCCTGCCCTGGCTACCATGTGATGCTAAACGGGCCAGTAACCCTGAAGTGACTGCACAGGCCTATCTTGAGTCCCTGAGAATGTGTATGGGAGCCCAGATTCTGATCCGAGGACCTATGGTGGAGAGTAAGAGATGCACAACAGTACCAAGGGGTTGTTGTCTGTGTATGTATCTCGGCTGGAAAAATTGTTGCAAGAATGCCTCCAGTGAAAGGTAGTTTGCCAGCGATTGAACTGGACCGAACCAGGCTGGACAGGATCCTTAAGTCTGCCCCTTCTCAGAGCTGCTGTTGCTTCAGTTTCGCCTGGCAGATCGACTGGAATCCCCATCCTCTATGATGAGTTAATGAGAGAAATTCGAGGAGTTGAGAGAGGGGACGTCGAGGAGGACCTGCACCAATAGCTGCGTGGCTTCGTCCGCGAGTGACTGAGGGTGACCCATCAAGGAAGTTCAGGGCAGAGGTTGGCAGTCAATGAGTGCTCTGACAAGGAAAAAGATATGCCACAATGGGCGAACTGTTGAGAGAGATCCGAATTCAAAACAGTCCCTTTATGAAGGCCACGCCTGCAAGTACGGGCCCTGACCTATATCCGACTGCATCTGCTATGGGGTGGGGTACCACCCATGTATCTCCTGTTGATAATAGCTCCAAACTCCAATTCCTTTGACCATGGAAGTAGAGGAACTGACGAGATGTCTCCAAATGCTTATCACGCTTGCAGACAGAGATGGCAACCTAGGTTTCCAGTTAGTAATACCCCCCTCTGGCTCCCAGTGTGTTTCCCGCCAGCCCAAACTCTAGAAAGTATGTTTTGCTATAATTGTGGGAAAGATGAGGCACATGAAAGGGGAATGCTAGTCCCCAAAAGACAATTGACAAAGGTATATAGGCTATGCAAGGAGAGTTTTGAGAACAAATCAGTGAGTTAAGAGGGTGCACAAATGATCTAGTGAGGGCACCAAAAATGCTAACTCATCCTTTTGTGGCAAGGTTGTTGCCCAGGCCCTCACTACTCGCCTCCAGACTGGTCCAGAATAGTGGGTCCCTCCATGGAGACCACTGTAAAGGTGAATGGGAGTGTTACATGAGCTGTATTAGACAGTGGCTCCCTAATGACAATTATGTTCCAAGATTGGTATCAGAAGCATTTGTCAGACTGACTTACAACCATTAGAAGGACTGCATGTATGGGGTTATGAGAAGGCCTACCCCTATTCCGGTATATCCGATTTGGTGTCTTTTCCCACCTCCGTGGCTGGAGTGGCCGAACAAGTAGAGACTCTAGCCTTAGTGTGTCCCCCCACTGGACTGTATGATGGTGTCCCTTTGTTGATTGGAACAAATGCTCATATGTTGGAAGGCTGGCACAGTTGTGTTATGAAAAACAGGGTCAAAGACTAGTAGAGCTTTAAGAGTCTCTTTTAATTAAGAAGGCCTATGAGGCGCTGAGAGATGCTGAAAATAGAACCAGAGGAACCGGTCGGAATTGTATGGAAGAAGGATCCTGAGTCTCTGATCCTGGCGCTAAATGCCCAGTGTACCTTACAGGGAGAGGTCCGTATAAGAAAGGGATGTTAAGAATAAAATATTAATGTTGGATGCACTTAGGCGATGGAAAATTGCCAGAGGGACTGCTGGTCCAAGCTTCTAGTATTTTGCCCTTCAGAGCCCATGCTTATGCCAGAAGGGTAATGGTCCAAGTTCATAATGTGTCTGAAAGAGATCATTCGAGTAAATAGGGAAGTTGCATCCTGGCTAATGTGCATTGTGCAGACACTGCAGTGCTACCCAGCAGCAAGAGTTCACGGAAGAAATGACAGAGTAACTCTGACTTGTTTGATTTCATGACTCCCTGCCAGCTGAATGGAAAGTGAGGGTCAGTGAGAAGCTTGCCCAGAGAGACCAGGTGTTTTCTTTAAAGGAATGGGGAATGAGATCGTGCAAGGCTGAGCACAATATCCGGCTGCATAATAAAAGAGACCATTTCGTGAGAGGTCTCAAGCGCCTGGCACCTGCTGACATAAGATGATGTGAGAGTCGGCATCTGCAAGAGATGTTAGCTGCTGGTGTAATACAGAATCCAGAAGCCCTTATGCTTCCCCATTGTGGTAGTGAGGAAAAAGAATGGAACAGTAAGGATGTGTGTGGATTATCGCACCTTAAACCAAGCGGACTATCCCTGATCAGTACACAATGCCCCGCATTCAGGATGCTTTGGACTGCCTAAACGGGAGCAAGTGGTTCTCTGTGCTGGATCTCCCGCATGGGTACTATCAGATCCCGATGGCCCCAGAGGACCGTGAAAAGACAGCCTTTATCTGTCCGCTTGGTTTATGAATTCATAGAGGATGCCTCAACAGATTTCAGGTGGTGCCCCAGCCACTTTTCAACGATTGATGGAGCGTGCAGTGGGGACATGAACTTACTAGAGTGCCTGGTATACCTAGATGATGTTATTGTGTTTGGCAGCTCACTGGAGGAACATGAGGAGCAGATTATTTAAGGTATTGGACCGACTGGAGGACTTTGGCCTTAAACTGTCCATTGATAAGTGTCAATTCTTTCAAACATCAGTAAAGTATATGGACACATAGTATCCACCGAGGAATAGGACCGACCCAAGTAAAGTTGAGGCCTTGCCACCACCTGGCCGCAGCCCAAAATCTAAAAAGAACTGCAAAAGATTCCTGGGATTCTGTGGTTATTATCGGTTTCATCAAGGACTATTCAAGAGTGATCCGCCCTTTACTTAACCTTACTCAAGGGTATCCCCCAACCCACAAAAATACCAAAGTCAGCGTCCCTCAAGACTGAAAGAGTGTATTTTCATCCGAGTGAAGTATTTGGGGCCCGGCTGGACTCCCTGATTGTGAGACTGCTTTTTCATGAGATCATTTATCAACTTACCCATGCTCCAGTGCTGGCCTATGCCGATCCAAGAAAACCTTATGTCCTGCACACTGATGCTAGCTTGCAAGGGTTGAGGGCTGTGTTGTACCAAGACACGAGAATGGCCTGAGACCAGTGGCCTTTGCCAGTAGAAGTCTGACCCCCATCTGAAAAGAACTATCCTGTACATAAGTTAGAGTTTCTAGCTTTGAAGTGGGCTATTGTTGACCAATTCCATGAGTACTTGTATGGGGCTAAAATACTAGTAAAACTGACAATAATCCTTTGACCTATGTGCAGACCTCAGCTAAGTTAGATGCCACTGGCCATAGGTGGCTTTCTGCATTATCTACATATAGACTATGCTCTCAGATACCGAGCAGGTCTGAACCACATAGATGCTGATGCTCTCTCCGAGGCCTGTTCCCCAGAATGATTGGGTCCGATTGGCAGAACCTGACATTGGGCACTCTGCGGAAGTTTGACAGGGAGGAACAAATGTCCCCGAGACGCAGTGGACTGCATAGTGGATTGCTTGGGACCCTCTGAGAATTGCATACCTGCTGCTTATTGCCACTTTTCTGCAATAGACATTGGTGCACTGCCTCAGCTGGACAATGACAGTATTCGGCGGGCTCCAATCCATCGATCCCATGATCAAAACAGCTTTAGAAGCCTCTATGCAGGAAAAGATGTGTCCAAATTACGCTCCACTGATTTGAGAACTGCACTGTTATACAAAGAAGGTCCTAAGTTGAAACTGATCAATAAACTGTTATACAGAAACAGTAGACAGAGGGGACAAGTAGACAAACAACAACTAGTGCTGCCCACTGCCTTTCGAGACTCAGTACTGAGGTCCTTGCACAACCACATGGGGCACCTTGGTATAGACAGAACTCTTGACTTGGTGAGATCCAGATTCTACTGGCCTAAGATGGGGGCTGATGTGAGCAACACATTCGAACTTGTAGTAGCTGCTTACAGAGGAAAGCTTTGCCCCAGAGGGCTGCCCCTTGTTAACATCACCACCAGTGCACCCATGGAGCTGGTCTGTATTGATTTTCTGAGTTTGGAGTCAGATCAAAGAAATATCAGTAATGTGCTGGTGGTCACTGACCATTTCACGAGATATGCCCAAGCTTTCCCCACCAAAGACCAGAAAGCATCCACTGTGGCCAAAGTACTTATAGAAAACTTTTTTGTTCACTATGGGGCTCCACAAAGAATCCATTCTGATCAAGGGAGAGACTTTGAGAGTCGTCTGATCAAAGAGATGCTTTCTCTGTGGGGGAGTCACGAAGTCCAGAACCACTCCTTACCACCCCAGGGGATCCACAGCCTGAGCGTTTCAACCACTTTGCTAGATATGCTGGAAGCACCCTGCACCCAAAGGACAAGCCTAGATGGAGCCAACAAATTACCACCCTGGTACATGCTTATAACTGCACAAAGTGATGCCACTGGATTCTCCCCTACCGCCTGATGTTTGGAAGAGAAGCTCGACTACCAGTAGATGTGTGTTTTGGGGTCTCTCCTGATGGGGTTCAAGCTGACAACTATTTACAGTATGTGCAAAAGTTAAGGCCCAGCTAACTCATGCGTACTCAACTGGCTCAAACCATGGCTGCCAAAAGAAATCTGGCCAACAAAGAAAGGTATGATAAAAGGTGAAAGCACAGGAACTCCAGGAGGGAGATCGGGTATTGCTAAGAAATCTGGGACTGCATGGCAAGCACAAGATTGCTGACAGATGTTACCATCTCCCTCACATTGTAGTGGGCAAACTAGATGATCTGCCAGTGTACAAAGTAAGGCCTGAGAATAATTCAAAAGATGTAAAAACAATGCATAGAAATCATTTACTGCCCATTGGACAAATCTTAATTGAGTCTGAGCCCCTAGAAGATGCCCCTCTGGACCAGTGACTAGAGCTGCTGCTAAGAAAAGATCAAGAAAGTCTGCACCTACAGAAGCAAAGTTAAAGTGTTCCCTCCACAAGTCCCAGTTGAGCATGACTGTCAGTCCATATCGGAAGAAAGTGAGAGTGACTTTGAATACTATCCTTCTACGAACTGAGTCAATTGTTTGGGGCAATTCCCTAGTCAATACTGGAGACAAAGCTGGGCCTTCTGGACTGTCTAAGCCCCAGCTTCATCCCTGAGCCAGTGCTCCCAGAAAGTGAAGTGCAAAGCATCAGATCAGATGAAATGGAATCATTGTGCATGGTTGAACTGTTTGAGCTTTCAGGGAGGAAAATGATAGATTGGGGCAGACTGGTGATACACCGAACAAGAAGAGTATTTTGAGTGCCCTGACAGTCCACTGCCAGTGTCCAGCTCTCCATGCGAGCCAAATGTTGTGGACTCAGAAACTGTAACTCCTGGAGCTGAAAGTGCCCCAAGTTCTAGCCTCTACCCCATGGAGACTCCCCTGACAAGTGAGGACAATGCTGAAAATGAGGCTCAGAGTGCAGACTATAACAGTTCCCCTAGAAAGACTGGTCGAGCTGTAAAGCCTGTGGTGCACCTCAGTTATGATTCACTTGGGAGGCCTGTGGACTTGCCTCTCAATGTTGTCCATAAAGGAGTATGTGTCCCGAGCTCATTGCCCAAACTGAGCATCAGTGCTAACTCAAGTTACTTGTGTTGCCCTCTAAGTATGGTGCCCTTGCCCCATCCAGCCCCAAAGGTAACTGATAGGAAGGGCCCCTCTCTTCAGGTTTCATGTACAAGAGGTAATAACATGAGTTATAGTACAATGTATGTATGTAATACTGTGTAAAAGTGACTGCAATGTTTCAGAAATGTGTTCTTGGTAAAATGATATATTGACTGATGATTACATATGCGAGCCCTAATGCAAATGTATATGGTTGCAGTTGAAACTTATAGGGTACTTGCTTGGCGCGGACGTCAAGCTTTCCCAAACCAGGAAGGTGTAACCCCCTGCAAATGAGGTTCCCAAAAAGACTTCCAGGAGCTTGCTTGAATGCTCCAAGCCTGAATGGTGTTTGGCATTTAAGCCATTTATCAGTGAGTGTTTTTAGAGCCTCTGGTACTGTCTCTTTAAGAGCTGTCTGCTTGCAGACATAATTAGTTGTATGGGGACTGTGTGCTTCTCTGAGTACCACTCGAGCTGCTGCCAATTCACTTCATTTTGCAGTCACTAGGGTGCAAAGGGAACCTATCTGAAAGATGTAACTGTTTGCCAGAAATTATTTAGAGTAATAATGAAATTACAGTTTGTCTAACCTGCTTTCTTTGCAGTCAGAACTGTGTCTGCTAGTTCCCCATTCTAGTTTTGAACTGCTGAACTGGACCAATCAGTGTGGGGTAAGCTAGCTCTAAAATGATGCCTTGGACGAATCAGAACTTGGACTCATAATCTGAGCCAGCCACAAGAGGATTGTATGGGCAGTGACTCTGGAGATGTAGTTTAGACTTCAGTGCCTTTTGGACCAACAGCAGCAGTCTATTGTGAGTGACAGCCAATCCAGTCAAGAACTGGGAGGAACTCAAAGGAAGTGCCCGGTTTTGTCGGTTGGAGTTTGAGTTGAGCTTTGGCAGTGAAGAAGGAAGGAGCCCTGTGCTTTTTCAGTGTGCAGTTTTAGTCAAAAAACGTGTGTAAGGCCCAGAGTTCGGTCTGCAGCTTGTGTAACAGCTTGTTAGGACTGAATCCGTCCTGTGAAAAGAATCAAAGGATCTCTGAAGAGTAGAAACCAGGCTCACCCTGTAGAAGACTGGAGGAATGGCTGAAAATTGCACTCGGTCTGTCAGGAACTGAATCTGCTGTGTGTTCTCCGGGTATTGTGCAGTAATTGCGATCGGGATACAGATGCAGCCTGCCTGGTATAGTGCTTTCTTTTATATGGATGTGTGCAGAGGTTTGTGTACCTCAAGTGAGCCCTGCTGACATTGAAGGACCCTATCTTATTTGGAGGTCGTGAAGTACTAATTCAGGGTTGCTCCCTGTTGAATTGCACATTAAATCCAAATGGAATTACTGTACTGCTGACTGTTTAATTCTCCTTTTCTCTGTGTGAAAGGGCCCCTACCAGCTGCCACGGTTTGGACTAGCCACTAGGGCTTGGGTACCCAGGGACAGTAACTGATAGGGATAGGCCTGTGCACAGAGCCATAGGTAGATTATTAGAGTGATAAGCTAATTAACCTGATTTCCCCTGTCCTTGTTATATCCCCTAAATAAATCAGAGCTGCTTGTTTCAGCAAAGTTATACTGCCTGAGTATTTGTCTATGTTAAAGTACTGTACTGTGATTGTTGCACTGTATCTCATTTCACAGGAGGTCCCAGTGCGGAACCAGACCTGGGGTAAGTGTATACTGTGAAGGTAATTCTGATATATTGTGTGGGCCACTAGTGGGAAGAAAGGGGTTGCAGTGTCCCAGAGGGCTGTGACCAAGTTAGTTTAACTATTGCAAACCCTGACCTCTGGGTGGAGGCACCCGCCATTGGATCCAGGCCCCTCAACCTGTTAGTGGCAAATCAGGCAGGGGTAGTAGCCCCTGGGATAGCGCCATCTAGGGGTTACACTTCAATGATGACATTGGGGGAAAAGCTCATGGCTTTAATTATCTGGCCCAGGGTGCTCTCCCCCAGGGAGAGTCCATTGAAAGCTCCTGAATCCCCACTGTCTGGTGACCATAGCACGTAAGAGCCCTCTGTGGTACTTGAGGAAGGCCTCCAAATGAAAACGGGTGGGGAACGATCAAAAATGCCTCCTGGGGCCGAGGCGCAGCAGATTCTACAAAACAGACAACCTCACAATGCCTTCTCCCAATATCCACACCTCATGCATCACTCATTAATCTGTCCCTTCCCTCTGCCTTCCATATCTAGGAGAGTAAGGATGCAGGAACCATGGCAAGTGGTTCCTCCTGGGGGACACCACTTCTTCAGTTTCCTCTCCTTTGCCTGCCATGATCCAGTTCCAGTCCATACGGCCACCCACTAAAGTTTCTACCCTGCAGCTTCTCACAGTACCCAGAACAAAGGAACACTCTTACTTTAGATGGAGATTCTTGCTTTTCTGCTCCTGTGCGGTTTTGTGCTGCTTTTGTCTTTCTCTCTCGCTGGTTCTCTGCACCTCTTCCTCTCAACTGCTCTGCAAGATAGCACTCCCTCAGCAGTTGCTGTTGCTTCTCCTGCACCATCCACCATTCAGAAGTTGCAGAGTGTCACGTGACCAGCCAGTCCTGCACACACCACACCAGGCATGCTGAAGCCTACTACTCAGGCCTGCCCAACAGCTAATTTGAATTGCACCACAGCGCCTACTTAGGCCAGGGAGCCTGCCAGCGCCTCAGACCAGGAGAACTTGGGGTCCAGCCAGATTTTGGGTACAGGGAACATCCTGGATGAACCCCCACATGTAGCCACCCCTTCCCCACACTGTCTAGGGGCATGAAAGATTTGCTGATGTACAGGGGAAGGGCCTACAGCATAGTGAAAACATCACTGAGACTTGCACAGCAGAGTAAGGTAGGAAAACTTAGCATACCTCTCAATGGCTTCTTTTCTTCAGTGCACCCTGGATCTCTCCTCAGTTGATTGACTGCACTCCCATACCGTCCGCCGCTGCAACCAGTCATCTCTCGATCTGCAGCCACAGCTCCCTCGGCTCCGAGCCCTCTATCCCAGTGCAGTCTGCTGGACAACCTTCTGGAAATACAAACTCATGGCACAAATAAACTGACAGGCTTTCCATTTCATTTACCCCCTTTTAACTTAAATAGAAAACTCACCACTTGATTTCTTCCCAACAGCTTTTATTTTCACCTGTGCCCCAAATGATTTCAGAGACACAGGGCACCCGTCTTACTAAGAAATAAAGCAGCTCCTGCCGGCCCGCTGGTGCAGCGTTAGGGCTACCGCTTATGGCGCCAGCGACCCAGGTTCAGGAATGGACTCGGGCTGCTGGAGGGCCGGCTGGGGGGAAGAGGATTGAGCGCCCATAGACCGCTCTTCTCCTCCGGGTGGGGTGGAATGCATGTCCCATCGCTCTACCGCCACCAGGGTGACCACGGGTGGAGGTGAAGTGGGACTGCAGAAAGAAGGGAGTGGGGGACGTGGGCCGGGGGCCGGAGAGCTCGCATGTCACAAAATGTGCCACCCCAGGCTCCCCTAGCGTGCCAATGTCCTGGGACAGAAAAAGCGAAAATGGACCCTTGGATGCCGGTGTAGATGAGGGATCTAGCTCCTAGACACCATAACCCGGCTCTCGTGGGGGACTGACTGAGATGGCCTGACACACACTCTAATGGACTGGAGGGGGAAATGTTGGGTCCCCCTCCTCCCTGCTGGGGGGGGGGGGGTAGGCTGAGGCAGCATGGAAATGGATCTGGTGGCTCCCCAAGAGGTACCGGGGGCAGGCAGAGTAAGCATAAGACCCCACAGAAGAGAATGGCCTCCAAGGTAAGAAGGGGCAAAAAAAAAAAAAAAAAAGAAAGGAAGAAAGAAAGCAGCTCTGTGGGGCTATAAAAACATTTTACAAGCTCACCTGGCTGGAACTCTCGAGCAGTCATAAGGTGACAAATAGGCAGTACTTGCAAGGCTGTCATTTTCTTTGGAAGCTCAGCTGATTTATCTAAGCAGATCCTTCATCTTGGAAGAATCCTGAGGCTCCTTTCCCACTGGCGCTGGTAAGCCACCCTTTTACTTTGGTTACATTGTCCTTACCTTGTTCTTTTCCTGTGCACTGGTTGGCTTGCCTTATTCCCGCTCAGAGAAGTGAGCGGCTTCTCCCACCTGGACCCTGGACCATGCCTGAATCCTACAGTGATCCCAGGATTTTTTCTCCCTGAACCAGGCCCTATAACCCTTTTTTTCTCTGAGCTTGAAACATGGTGTACCAAGCGACTCCCACCGGCTCTACAACTCCTACCGGAGCTTTTTCTCTTTCTCCTTCTCCCACTTGGTGCTACAGACATTAATGGGCCTAAAAGGCCAGCTCATAAATGGTGGCCCTGGGGCCATCCCAAACCTTGATATCTGACTGGCCTACAGTGTACCCAGACCACTGCCACCAATGTCTATGGCCACTTTTGAGCTGCCCTGCTATGAGATGAACCTGAGGCCTGCCACGACCCAGACCTCCGAGCAGCTCAAATCCATTCTGGCATCCCTGGCATCCAATCTTCTCTTGTGGTGCCCCAGATGACCACCTGGAGATGGCCCCAGCCTTCTCTCTGTATCCCTGCCAAACACATCCTGGGCTTGAATTAAGCTCCCACCTGGGATCTGCCCTCCAAGGCCTGTCCAAAGACCTGTGGCCTGCCCATCCCTTAAAATGCCAGCACCCCAGGACCTGCCCCTCCAAGCAGGCCCCTTAAATGGGTGAAGGACACCCCTGGGCCTTCTCTGTGCCTGAGCCACCCTGCCACACCGGGAATGGGAGAGGACCTCTGCCAGTGTCCCCTCCCCTGTGAGAACCCTGCCACAGTTCATACAGCCCTGGCAGCTCAAGCCTTACCTGCATGGGATCTAAATGGGGTTCCTACCTGCTCTACCATCTACCTACTATCCAGGCCACTCCATCCCAATGAAGCAGTACTGGCTAGCTGGCCATCCTCCCTTGGAGTTCCCATCCCTGCTCCTCGATGCCCCGTTACTGCATAGAAGCCATCCCTGACTACTGACTTGGGGGGTGTCCCCCTTAGGCCCAACCTGGACCATCAAGCTCCCTCCTTGCTTGCCTCTCCTGTTCTTCCAGCCACCCCCCCCGCCTCAGGGCTACTGCCCAAGGCTGGGGGGAAAAAACCCAGAACTTCCTGTTCCAACCCTATTTATACCTTTTTTTCTGCTCTATGCTTCCACCTTCAGGAGTCCAGCAGGGATTAACCCCTAGAGCACTAATAAATCCCTAAGCTCTTGGGGGGGGTAGAAGTGGAAGGGGGTCCCTAATGGGAGCATAAGCCGCTCCAAAAGAGAGGGTCTTACACTCTTCCCCCACCTAGGAAATCATTCCCTCCTGGGAATGATGGCAAAGGGCCCAGTGATGGCCGCCTCTCAGCAAGCTGGGTATGCATACTCCCCAACCTGCAAGGGAAAACACATCACAACTGGCCAAAAGGGCACCTACCCAAACCAACCTTTCTAAACCCAGTTTACCCTATGAAATAAAACTTACCTTCGCCAGGAGACCATTATAAACTTTTAGAAAAAAATAAATTATTGTTTTGTCAGAAAACAACCACAATCATTGATTTCTTATTTTAAATTTTCAACAATAAGATTTTAAACAGTATTGAAGTAGTTCTAAAATTCTAACAAACCCCATTATATCTCCCTCCATATAGAAACATGTTACTCTTTATATAATCCCCTTACACACTCACACACACTCACTCACTCTTGCATTCTCTAGCCACCCTTAACCAACATTCATACTATTATTTATCATTCTTTAATGTCCATAATCTCTGCATTCGGATTAGTAAAGCATAAATTATATCCATTTTGTTCAAAAAACTGTTTACAGTCACCGTGTCCTGCTCCGTAGAGCAACTGCCCTGGCACAGTCCATAAATCTGATCACAGGAGGCCTGAGTTACAGGTCCCTCCTGTTGGAAAATAGTAATCCAGATCTGGTTTAGTGGTCAAGTCCCCAAAAGAATCTTGGTCTAAGATGATAATATTTGTTCTGTGTCCCAGCCAAGTCCTGGACCAAGGCGAAATTCTTAAAGAGGGTCAAACCAGACCAAGTCCCTGTGGAGTATATTGTCGAGCCTGCTGGATCAGTTGCATGAGGAACACCTCTACCTCAGGATGGTTCTTTAATTGGTCCAGCTGCTCCTTGAAAATCCACTCTTCTCTCATCTCCTCGATGATGTCCCAAACCCTCTCTGACACATATGGGTAGTCCATATGGGGATACTCCACACGACCTCCTCCTGGGACCCATCTCAGCCTGGCTCCATTCTGGCAGGTCTCTCACATTGGTACTCCTTGCTTGCCCTAGTTGTACCCACATCCCCCTTCTGTATTTGATGTTCAGCAGGTCACTGGGATTTAACCCATCTGTACAGGTCCGGAGGGTTTTGGCATGGACTGGAAGCTGTGGGGTGTGGTCTGCTATGGTGACCACTGGATGATGAAAAGGCCTGGGGATGGCTCTATATACTTGATATTCCTGGAACTGGAACCTTCTATCAATACATTTTTCTTCATCCAGCTCCTCCTGTTCTTCCTGAGCCTTAGCACCCTCCCTGGTCTCCCCTGGTGCAGCAAATGGCATGAAGCCAAGCCCGCTGGGCTTTAGGATCTTTGACTTGACTCCAGCTGCAGGGTCTGGTCTTGTAGAGAGAGTCCGTAGGCTACTGCTGGACAGGGGCCAAGGTGAGGGCCTCCCTGGGCCCTGGGGAGTCTCCCACTGGTTTTCTGAGACCTCTGCCACTCCCTCTGCCATGGGGATAGTCGATAGCCAGCGGCAGGGAGCAGGGCAAACGTCTGTACTCCCCATCACCTCCCAATCTTTCCTTTATTTCTGCACCTTTTCTTCCATGGCTTCAATGATGACATTGGGGAAAAGCTCATAGCTTTAATTGTCTGGCTCAGGGTGCTCTCCCCAGGGAGAGTCCATTGAAGCTCCTGAATCCCCACTGTCTGGTGACCATAGCAACTAAGAGCCCTCTGTGGTACTTGAGGAAGGCCTCCAAATGAAAACGGGTGGGGAACAATCAAAAATGCCTCCTGGGGCCAAGCCACAGCAGATTCTACAAAACAGACAACCTCACAATGCCTTCTCCAAATATCCACACCTCATGCATCACTCATTAATCTGTCCCTTCCCTCTGCCTTCCATATCCAGGAGAGTAAGGATGCAGGAACCATGGCAAGTGGTTCCTCCTGGGGGACACCTCTTCTTCAGTTTCCTCTCCTTTGCCTGCCATGATCCAGCTCCAGTCCATACGGCCACCCACTAAAGTTTTACCCTGCTGCTTCTCACAGTACCCAGAACAAAGGAACACTCTTACTTTAAATGGAGATTCTTGCTTTTCTGCTCCTGTGCGGGTTTTGTGCTGCTTTTGTCTTTCTCTCTCGCTGGTTCTCTCTGCACCTCTTCCTCTCAACTGCTCTCCAAAGATAGCACTCCCTCAGCAGTTGCTGTTTGTTCTCCTGCACCATCCACCATTCAGAAGTTGCAGAGTGTCACGTGACCAGCCAGTCCTGCACACACCACACCAGGCATGCTGAAGCCTACTACTCTTTCAGGCCTGCCCAACAGCTAATTTGAATTGCACCACAGCGCCTACTTAGGCCAGGGAGCCTGCCAGCGCCTCAGACCAGGGGAACTTGGGGTCCAGCCAGATTTTGGGGTACAGGGAACATCCTGGATGAACCCCCACATGTAGCCACCCCTTCCCCACACTGTCTAGGGGCATGAAAGATTTGCTGATGTACCAGGGAAGGGGCCTACAGCATAGTGAAAACATCACTGAGACTTGCACAGCAGAGTAAAGTAGGAAAACTTAGCATACCTCTCAATGGCTTCTTTTCTTCAGTGCACCCTGGATCTCTCCTCAGTTGATTGACTGCACTCCCATACCTCCGCCGCTGCAACCAGTCATCTCTACGATCTGCAGCCACAGCTCCCACTCGGCTCCCGAGCCCCTCGATCCCAGTGCAGTCTGCTGGACAACCTTCTGGAAATACAAACTCATGGCACAAATAAACTGACAGGCTTTCCATTTCATTTACCCCCCTTTTAACTTAAATAGAAAACTCACCACTTGATTTCTTCCCAACAGCTCTTTATTTTCACCTGTGCCCCAAATGATTTCAGAGACACAGGGGCACCGTCTTACACTAAGAAATAAAGCAGCTCCTGCCGGCCCGCTGGTGCAGCGTTAGGTCTACCACTCGTGGCGCCAGCGACCCAGGTTCGGGAATGGACTCGAGCTGCTGGAGGGCCGGCTGGGAGGAGGAGGATTGAGCACCCAGAGACCGCTCTTCTCCTCTGGGTGGGGTGGAATACATGTCCCATCGCTCTACCACCACCAGGGTGACCACGGGTGGAGGTGAAGTGGGACTGCAGAAAGAAGGGAGGGGGGGACGTGGGCCGGGGGCCGGAGAGCTCGCATGTCACATGTGCCACCCCTAGGCTCCCCTAGCGTGCCAATGTCCTGGGACAGAAAAAGCGAAAATGGACCCTTGGATGCCGGTGTAGATAGAGGATCTAGCTCCTAGACACCATAACCCGGCTCTCGTGGGGACTAACTGAGATGGCCTGACACACACTCTAATGGACTGGAGGGAAATGTTGGGTCCCCTCCTCCCTGCTGGGGGGGTAGGCTGAGGCAGCATGGAAGTGGATCTGGTGGCTCCCCAAGAGGTACCGGGGGCAGGCAGAGTGAGCATAAGACCCCACAGAAGAGAATGGCCTCCAAGGTAAGAAGGGGCTAAAAAAAATAAAAAAAGAAAGAAAGAAAGAAAGCAGCTCTGTGGGGCTATAAAAACATTTTACAAGCTCACCTGGCTGAAACTCTTGAGCAGTCATAAGGTGACAAACAGGCAGTACTTGTAAGGCTGTCATTTTCTTTGGAAGCTCAGCTGATTTATCTAAGCAGATCCTTCATCTTGGAAGAATCATCAGGCTCCTTTCCCACTGGCGCTGGTAAGCCACCCTTTTACTTTGGCTACACTCTCCTTACCTTGTTCTTTTCCTGTGCACTGGTCAGCTTGCCTTATTCCCGCTAGGAGAAGCAAGCAGTCTCTCCCACCTGGACCCTGGCCCATGCCTGAATCCTACAGGGATCCCAGGATTTTGTCTCCCCGAATCAGGCCCTATAACCCTTTTTTTCTCTGAGCCTGAACCACGGTGTACCAAGCGACTCTCACCGGCTCTGCAACTCCTACCGGATCTCTTTCTGTTTCTCCCACTTGGTGCTATAGTCATTTATACGCCTAAAAGGCCAGTTCATAAATGGTAGCCCCGGGGCTGGCCCAAACCTTGATACCTGACCAGCCCACAGCATACTCAGACCCCTGCCATCAATGCCCATGGCCACCTTCGCGCTGCCCTGCCATGAGAGGAACCTGAGCCCTGCCACCACCCAGGCTTTCCAAGGAGCTCAAATCCTTTCTGGCATCCCTGGTGTCCACTCTTCTCTTGTGGTGCCCCAGATGACCATCCGGAGATGGCCCAGCCTTCTCTTTCTGCATCCCTGCCAAATACATCCTAGGCTTGAATTAAGCTCCCGCCTGGGATCGGCCCTCCAAGGCCTGTCTGAATACCTGTGGCCTGCCCGGCCTTTAAACTGTCAGCACCCCAGGACCTGCCCCTCCAAGCAGGCCCCTTAAATGGGTGAAGGACACTCCTGGGCCCCGTCTGTGCCTGAGCCACCCTGCCATACCGGGAATTGGAGAGGACCTCTGGCAGCGGTCCCTCCCCTGTGAGAATCTTGCCACGGTTCCCACAGCCTTGGCAGCTAAAGCCGCATCTGCACAGAATCTAAATAGGGTTCCTACCTGCTCTACCATCTACCTACTATCCAGGCCTCCCCTATCCCAACAGTGCAGTACCAGCTCGCTGGCCATCCTCCCTCGGAGATCCCATCCCTGCTGCTCGATGACCCGTCACTGCATAGAAGCCATCCCTGACTAATGACTTGGGGGGTGTCCCCTTAGGCCCAACCCTGGACCATCAAGCTCCCTCCTTGCTTGCCTCTCCTGTTCTTCCAGCACCCCCAGCCTCAGATCTACTGCCCGAGGCTGGGAAAAAACCACAGAACTTCCTGTTCCAACCCTATTTATACGCGTTTTTGCCTGCTCTTTGCTGTCACCTTCAGGCATCCAGCAGGGATTAACCTCCAGAGCACTAATAAATCCCTAAGCTTGGGGGGGTAGAAGTAGAAGGAGGTCCCTAATGGGAGCATAAGCCCCTCTGAAAGAGAGGGGCTTACACAGGAAAAAAAAAAGATTTGGTTACCATCATTCAGGGATAACTGGCCTTTTTGCTTCACTGCCCTGAGAATAGTGTCCTTAATGTGTAGGCAGGACGTGACAAGGAAGATAGTTCAGTGCTGCTCCGCGTTAGATTGTTTCCTTCAAAGAGTGATTCTGTAGGCCTATTTTAACAGCTGAGCAATTTGTAGTCCAAGAATAGAGTCCACCAGGTTCCTCACATAAGCCATGATGTTCGACCCTTCAGTGCCTTCAGGTGCTGTTAACAAGTGCGTTGCTCATCCTGGCCCTTTTCTCTGGGTGCTCAAGTTGCAGCTAGATGAGTTTGTTCTAGGTGATGAGCCCAGTCACTACCATGACTGTTTTCTGCACTGTTTTAGTTTCAGATCTGAGACCATGTTTAGTTCAGAGTTCATATCCTGTGTGGCGCTAAGCTGAGCTCAGTTCGAGGGCTCCTCTCCTGTTGCTCACTCATGACTGGAGCTGCTCGCTGGAATTGGATCTTGCGGGTTAGTCTGCTTGGTTTTCCTGGTATCTTGTGAGGTGGCTTTCCTTGGGTTCCCCATCATCAGGCTAGTCAAGGCAGGTATCAAACAAATCTACTCGATGAGATCTACTTAATTATATTGGTTTTGTCAAAATGTTTTCAGATGAAATGGTGATTTTAACTGTTGTTTGCAATGCTGAGCTAGAACCCCTGTAAAGCATCCTGCCCGATCTTCTGCAAGCCACACACCCCTTTCTAGCTCTGAACCCCCGAAAGGGTATTAGTCTTGATGGACTCACCCCCAACTTCTGCATCTCTCTACTCCTGCCATCACATTCCTATTACCCACCTCCTCAACCTCTCCTTCTCCTCTGCCACTGCCCTGGATGCCTAGAGAGACAAGCTACTGTCATCTCCCTTCCTTAAGGGGGTGATCTTCCCCTCCTGGTAACTATCATCTTATATCTGTCCTCCCCACCATGGCCAAGCTCCAGGAATACCTTGCCCTCTCACAATGTTCCCCTTTCCTTGGATCCTCCTTCTTGACCCCTTTCTAGTCTGGTTTCAAGAAGTTCCATTCCACATTCACCTCCCTCTTCTGGCTCACTGACTTCATCCTGTCTGGTATGGGCCTAGGTCAGTTCACTTCTGCCATCTTTGTTGACTTGGCCAAAGCTTTCAACATTGTGTCCCACCCCCTTCTTCTGGACAAGTTTAAGGCAGCGGGTCTCTCTGCTTCCTCAATTAACCTGTTCAACTCCTACCTTAAGGGCAGGTTGCAGACTTTCTGTATCGGAGACATCTTACCCCCCACACTCACTAACTGCTCAGGCATTCCCCATGATTCTGTCCTGGGCCCCATACTATTCTTCTTATTTCTAATGACCTCTCTACTGCCTGTTCCTCTACGTCTATTCACATGTACGCAGATGACACTGTGCTGTTTGCCTCTGGTACCTCTGTGTCTGACTCTGCTGACTCAACAGGATTTTGACAGTGTCCAGCACTGGTTCTGATCCAACCAATTGCTCCTCAGTGCCAAGAAAATAATCTCCATGACATTTGGCTCCCAGCAGAAAGCTTGTCAGGCTCTTACTCCTCCCCTGCTTCCATACCCTTGATGGTACTCTCCTTGAGGATGTTTCCTTCTTTAAATACCTTGAGGTCTAGCTGGACCATCACCTCGACTTCTCAGTGCACATAGATGCCATCCACCCCAAACTAGGTGTGTACTTCATGAACAAATCCTGTATCCTCTCCCTACCCACTGAGAGCTAGTCATGAAGATGAGCCTCTCTGTCTTTGACTATGGTAATATTGTCTGCAGTGCTGTTACCAAGTCCACTCTTGCCAGACTGGATAACTTCTTTCACTCATTCTGCCATTTTGTCTTGGACTGCCCTCCCTGTTCCCACCACTGTGCCCTTCACTCCTCCCTTTCCCTCTCGTTCCCTTGATGCCAGATACTTTCTTCACCTCCAAGTTCTTGCTTGGCTCTTTCCCTTCCTACCATTCTGCCCCTTCCCCCCTTCCTCCTACCCTCTTTGGAACACTCCATCCCATTCCCTTTCACTCCCTTCCCCTCCCCTCAAGGAAAACTGCTGTGGGCCAAGCTGCCTTCTCGTATCATTTCCCCAAGCTCTGGTCTTCTCTTCCCCTGTTGATCTGCTCAGCCTCTTCCTTCTCTTACCTAAAGTCCCTCCTTCATGACTTTACTACCCCCTTCTAAAACTATACCTGACCCCTCACCTTAGCATCCCCCTTTCCAAAATTGGTTGGATTCCCCTGTGGCCTGTAACACTTTTATGCCCATCTTAGTATAATCCCTGTTACCCGGGGTTACTAGAATCCCAGTAAGACCTAGTGGTAGGCAGGGAAGGCAGCTTGTGAAACTCCAGTTAAATGGATTTCACACTGTCTCACTCTTTTTTCAGTCTCAGCTGAGACTGAGGAAGACATCATTTAGAACTGTCGCAGCTGCATAAGCCACACTGGAATGTTGCAGTTGGAGGTTAGAGTAGAACGTTGGGGATTTTTGAAAGGAGGTGAGTAAAGTCTGTGCAGTTAGTAGTAGAGGTGCTCTGCTGTAAGCAGGCCCTCAGAGCTCTAAGCTCTGTCAAAGAGCTATTTTTTGTTCTATAGGTGTGTGTTCTCACCTGAAGAGGAACACAAGAAGAGCACATTGAAGTGGCGAAGACTGCTTTCAGTGGTACAGGGCCCCATCCCTGCGGGGATGGGGGGGGTAGGAATCAGCCTGCTTCCAGGGGCAACCCCCCTGGTCCAGCTAGGGAAAAGAAGCTGCCTGATTTAAGTTTGAGCTGAGGCATCAGAAGCTCTGGATGAGAGTTCTTTGAGGAGAAAATGCCTGTGGGGCACCTGCAACCAAGGGGTGAGTTTGCTTTGCTAAAGGGCCATGTGTTTTCACCTGAATCAAGATGAAACTAAAGGGACTGTTACTGTGGGGTCAGGAAAAGATAGCCAAGTACAGTTTGGAAGATGTGGGGATTGGACTGCTTAACTCTTTGGGGGGTCTAGAGTAATGGACACAGCCTCTTATTAAGTATGTCCAAGTTCAGCACAAATTGGATGTAAAGACAGTAGATTGAATGTGAATACATTTAAAAAGAACCTACACAGCAAAGTGTTTTAAAGGATGAGGTGTTACAGTCCAGAGAAATGGCGGGCATGAATTATGGGAATGAGAGGTGGAGACCCCCATCAGTAGTAACCAAATTCACCTCTGGATTTGCTCTGGGACACCTGTTGCTTTCTCTGGTACTTGGCCAGTGCCTGAGGAAAGTACCCAGATGTGGGATTGATTGACAAGATTGCCTTACGGAGCAGAAGTGCTCATAGGTGGTTTAGGGAGCCACCAGTAAATGCTTCCATGCTATATGGCAAGTGTCCAAGTGGCTGGCAAGGAGCCAAACCAGGGAAAACCCAGAGCAGCATACAAATTTAGGCTGTGTGTCCAGTGTGTTTCAGAGCCTGAGGGCTAAAGTGATGAGGATGTGTTCTGGTCTCCTTAAATGCATTACCAGGATGTAGCCCGTGAGGTCCATCTATGCTATGTTTATTCTGTTGGATGTGAATAAAAGCCACACTTTAGAATCCCACTTCTGGTATTGGACATTACAGTTATTGATTCCTTTGTCCGGAGTTACTTGGGTGCCCTGTTGCAGAGTAGCCAAACCTAGCCAATGTGCGAGAATGACATATTCCTCCCAGACCAGCCCACCAGGTAGGAGCTGTCAAGATAGAAACAGCATACCTGGGTGGGGGGTTGATAGACCCCCAGTCTGTGTTGCATTAATCTGCCCTTTTGTGTTCACATCTGGAAATGAATTGCACCTGTACTTTACTGTACCAAACTTGCGCTGTGATTACTCCTGTACCTTCGTTATGTCTGGGTGGTATTAATCTGTTCCTAATCTGGTGTTCACACCTGGTTTTGTATTTGCACTTGTACCTTACTGCATTTGCCCTTACACCTTTTATTGTGGGTTGTACTGGTCTACCTACCTGAACATCATGTCTGCTCAACTGTATGTGTCATATTTGTTATTACTGTTGCACCTTACTGTATTTTATTTTTCTCTTGCTCCTTTTGTATTCTTTACTCCCCTATCCCCCTCCCCAGGGCGCATCTGGAAAAGAGCTGCTACCAGCTCAGTATGTCCTTCCTGGTAAAACTTTTGAGGTAACACAAGATAGGGAGGGCAAATGTATGTTGTCATTTTTTTTTTTTATTTAATAAAACATAAAGTTTAAAAAAGCAGTTTAAATGCTGGCCTGGTAGCACTGCAGTAGCACAGCTACCTGTCATACTGGTGACCTGGGTTTGGAAGCAAGCTCCAGTTGCCGGGGGTCATGGAAGAGGATTGACTGTCCTGCGCTTCTCACAGTGTGCCTGACGCTCTGTGGAGGCTGGTTGTCAGGGCAGCCAGGAAGCCTGGTAGGGCAGGCGGGGATGTCGGCATGATGATGAGCACCATCCCGCACTGACGGGAGGAGAAAATTGGAGGAAAAGGAACATCCTGCCATGTGGGATGAAGATGGCCCTCCTGCAAGCCTGACATGACCGACCTGGCACCCACACTGGATCCTGCTTTGGGGGGGCAGAGGTAAGTCCCCTTGTCTCCCCCTTGAGGAGTATATCGTGGGATCACTAAGGGTAAGTCCTAGGGATGGTGGGTGACTGGGCTTTGGAGGGCCACCAAGATCAGGGGCGGCAGAATGAGGGAGATAAATTCAAGTAAGAAAAAAAAGCAGTTTAGGTATTTTAATATCAGAATGTTCACTTCAAACCACCCCATTACTCTGCTCATTATGTAAAGATTATTAAAAAGAACATTTTTCTTTCCTTTTTTGAAGATATACCTCAAAGCACTAATAATGAAAATAGCAAATCTGTAACTAAAATCATAAAGGTCACTTTCCACATTTATTTTGTCCCTCAGCTGCTCCTTTTATGCAAATACACACACACACACACACATACACACACACACACCTGATTTTTTGAAGTAAATAACTGGTTCTCAACAATAAAGTAAATATATTCTTCACATGAACAGAAGCCATATTAGAGGTTTGGGGCTGAGAGGAACTGATGGCTGACTGACTGACTTTTCTCCACCCCCAGCTCTACCTGACTACACTATAGGTAGCAAATTAGAAGGGAAACGAAATAACAATTTACATTTTAAATACATTATTTTTCAGGCACCTGAAATGTTAAAAATATTATAATCTAGTTTCACACTGTCACTGATGCAGATGCTGACTGCACTTCTGCACTGAGCCCCATTGAAAATAGACATGACTGGGCCACCCAGATGGCCAAGCGGTAGTGCTTTGCACTGCCATGCTGACACCCGAGTTCGGAAGAAGCGAGTCTGGGAGGTCATGTTGGGAGGCAGGACAAGGCTGAGGCAGCTGTCATTCGGCAGTGCGTCTCGGCTGGGGAGGTTGGCAGCTGGTAAGGGAATGACCCCTGTGGCAGGGCCATGAAGCTTGCTCCTGCTGCATGGTAGACGATGATTGTGTGAAGGTGCCTGAGGCATTGCCCTACTAGGGGAGGAAGGAGGGAGGAAAATGATGAGAGAAAGAAAAACAGCTATATACATGATGACCGGGTTCAGTCTGACCAGGGTATGTCACTGTGAACAGGGTGTATCCCTGGGGACATGCAGCCAGCAAAGGCAGAAGAACCTAGATGAAACAAATAAAAAAACATTAACTTGACAGGGTGCCAATGTGGGAGAAGTGCACATCTCAAATGTTGATTACTGAACATATTGCTATGGAAACCTCCTTTTTTTTATCCCCTAGGTGAGTGAAAGGGTCTAATAATAGTAGACATTTTTCAATAAGGTTGACGTCCATTGGGTTTTTTGTCAGGGATCTGCTCAACAAATGACATCCCCAGGCGACCATTGCACAAAGTGGCTATACAATGGAGCCAACTCCAGGTGCCCTCAGAGACACGTACTCAATAAAAAAAGATTCTGCCTGTAGGCACTACCAGTCAGATTGAGTAGTAATGATGTGTCTTCAATAGTATTGAATATCTCATTTGATTGTTGCTAACTATTTAAGACATTGATGATAAAGGACAGATATTCTCTTTGTGTAGTAGATCATAGTGGAGAAAAGTCTTCTGGGATGCCAAATCCCCATCGTTGTTGCTTTGTCTGAAAAATATCTTTTCAGGTGTATCTTGTAAAAGAACCGGGACAAGTCAGCTTGAATACTGACTGCTCACAGTGGGCGAAGAGATAAAGAATAGGCCCTGTTGCAAAACTTATATTTGTTTAGGCGTAAGTTCTGTTGAAGATGTATTTCTACATTATTTTTGTCCCCCTTCTTGTCTCTCATTTGGCGCTTCACTTCCAGTTTGACTTTTTCCATCTACAACCCCTTTTGATCCTTCATACCAAATCCCCATACCCAGGGTTTCTGCAGAATCATGTGGACAGGTAGATGCTGGGCTAGCATCCACCTCTAGGCCCCTTCAGGTGGGGCTTTGCATTGCGAGGTCGATGAGGAACAAGACTGCAGTTATAGTGGACTTGATTTCCTCGGTCGATCTTACATGCATCACTGAGACTTGGCTGGGAGATGAAGCTGGTCCAATTTCAGAGGCGCCTATCCTGCCCAGTTTCTCCATAGTGCACTGCCCAAGAGGGGACCGCGGGGGCGGGGGTGTAGCCATATGTTTTAGAACTGACTTGAACTTCTCCATGTACCCAATAGGAACTACGTGATTTGAATGCATGGCCGTATGTGTGTGAGTGTTGGGGGGAGGGGTCTGGGTGTAGGCTGCAGAATCCTTCTTGTGTACCAACCTCTGGGTTATGAGAGGGAATTTCTGCAAGAAGTTATGGACTTTGTCACTGAGAGGATGTTGGAGTCGCCCAGCCAATTGATTCTAGGTGACTTTAACGCCTGGGTCAACAACAAACTGTTGCAGTTTGGACAAGATTTCTTCCAGATGATGAAGTCACTGGGCCTTGCACAAGCATTTGCTTCTGTGACTCATTGCCATGGCCACACCTTGGATTTAGTATTCTCGCTGGGGCTTCAGATTGATGATGTTAGGATTGATCAGGTCATTTGATCGGATCATTGTATGTTGAGGTTCTCATTCAGGGCTCCCCCTAGTGATCTCTGACCTATGGAGATGGTCTCATGTCGCCCTTTGAGTGGATTGTCCCCAGAGGAATTTTTGCCAATAATAGACTTCTGAGTTAAAAGCTGCTTGTGCATCAGGAGTGGGTGAGGTGTTTGCAGCCTATAATAGGGCTTTGACCTCAATGTTGGACTGTCGCACTGGTCTGTATATGACCCATGTCCTCTTGATTGAGATCTGCATGGTTTAATGGGGCTCTCAAGGTGATGAAGACTAGGGGCCAGAATTTGCAGCATCACTGGCTGAAGTCTGGATCAGAGGAGGACAGACTGACATCAAAAGATTACTACAGAGAATATCAAAGGGCTTTCTCCCATAAGAAGGCAGAGTTCCTGTCAAGGGAGATAACTGCAGGGAAGAACAGACCAGCGCAGCTTTTAAGGACTGATGACAGGCTGCTTCATCCTGCCTGTTTACAGCCAAAATTTGCAGCATCTATGGCCAAGTGTGAAGAGTTTGCTCTGTTCTTCTCTCACAGAGTGTCCTCCACCAGGTCCAGTATTCATCCAACCGGGGTTGTGTTGCCCCTCAATGGTCAATCAGATGCTCCAAATTGCACCCCAGCTGTCTGGAGTGAGTTTAGGCCAGTGGAGGGGGAGGATGCATGTGAGGTAATTTCCTTGCTGCGGCCCATGTTCTGTGAGCTGGACCTGAGCCCAATGCATCTTCTGGTGAGATGTGTGGAGTCCATTGGCCCAGTGCTCACCAAGATTGTCCGGTATTCACTTTCTGAGGGACTTTTTCCCAGCACTTTGAAAGAAGTGCTAGTGAGTCCCCTCCTGAAAAAAACATCTCTCAACCCTGACATCTTTGCAAATTACAGACTTATCTCTAACCTGCCCTTTTTGCCCAAGGATATTGAGAAAATCGTGGTGCTGCAGCTCGAGGCCCACCTTGCTGCTTTCAGTGTATTTGAGCCCCTTTGGTCTGGTTTTAGGTCACAGCACAGTACCAAAACAGCACTAGTGTGGATACACAATGACCTCCTCAGGACTAGAGATAGAGTACAGTAGTCAGTTCTCATTCTTCTCTACCTCTCTTCAGGTTTTGACACTGTAGACCATGGTGTGTTGCTCAATCACCTTAGGAGGCTCTGTGGGCTCACTGGTACTGTCATCAATTGGTATGAGTCCTTTCTCATTGGCAGGATGCACTGGTGGTGGGGAGGTTCTCCTTTGGCCTGAGGCCACTGCCGTGTGGAGTTCCCCAGGGTTTGAACCTCTCACTCATGTTATTTGTAGTGTACATGCTGCCTCTGGGTGATCTCATTCTGCATTACCTCATTGGTTTCCACTGCTATGCAATGACACCCGGCTGTTTATGTCTTTTTCACTCGATACTGATGGTACCGTGGAGCTACTAAATGCATGCCTGGCCGAGATCGAAGATTGGATGTCCTCCAGCTGGCTATGGCTCAAACTGGACAAAATTGAACCTGGTTGCCAACAGGAAATAGAAATCACTGGGGCTAGCCCTGCCTTGATGCTGGATTTGACCCTGCTGATGACTATCACAACAGTAAAAAATCTGGGCATTATCTTCGAGGATGGATTGACATTCGAGGCTCAGATCTTGTCCGTCATTCAGAGTGCTTTTTATCACTTGAGGAATATCACCCAGATTAAAGCCTTTATCCCACCAGAAGACCTGCCCTCACTGGTGCATGTATTTGTGATGTCTAGACTTGACTACTGAAACGCTCTTTATCTCAGGGTTAGTGGAGGGGTCCTGCGTCACCTGCAGCTAGTACATGTGACAGGATTGAATAAAGCCCTGTCCCCTTTGTTATACAGAAAGAGTTAAATGCAAGGATCTGTTCTATCCTCTCCTTTTCTGTCTCTTGTCTGTCTGGTTGTACAACCAAATGTTCTCCTGAGACCTAGGAACTGATCACTCTCATGGTCTCACAATTCTCTGCCTCTCACAATCTTTCTGCCTTCACTTGCTGCTTCTGTCTTTTCTTCCCCCTTGCATATCTGTGGTTATAAAAATATATGTGAATCTTTATGTGGAACTGGAATCCCTTGGTTTGAAATGTATATAGTTATACTGTTGAAATTATTGCAAAAAGGTATTTGGAATTTAGGGGGTTAACCTGAAATGCAATCTGAGCTCCTCTGAGGCTTCTTTGCAAGTTCTTTTGCAGAGCTGTCTGCAGGAGGCCAACTTGGGACACTGTTCTATTTGCAAGCCTGCTCTGCAAAGAAACTGACAAGAACTCTGATACATTTCCTGAGAAACATGATGTTCTCTTGATGAGTTCCCAGGTGAAGACTTATAAAAAGAGCAGCAATACTTTTACTAGGGAGAGTGAGAGAGACTGAAACTTGAAATTAGAGATACCCTCAGATGAAGGACTTTGCTTTCTCTGTCTGAACTGCCTTTGTAAATAGTTACACTAACAATTTTTATTTTTTATTTTACTGTTATTGATAATAAAAGTCTACGTGAGAATTTTATAACTGCTCCTGGTTTTCCTATGCTTCCTTACCTGTGCCTCGATGACAGATGGTGTTAGCAGTGAGATTTACATTGTGCAAACTCCAAACCAGAAGTTTTGTGCACGGGTACTAGACCTGGTACCAGGGAAGCATAGCAGAAAAGTATGGGTTCTGCAGCAACAAGCCCAGGAGTGATTACCAGAAGGATGGCAGCCAAACCAGAAGCAGAAACAAAAGTCCAACCTGAGTCTGTACAGCCAGCACCAGTGATGAGAAAAGAAGAACAGGCAGTGACAGAACCTGAAAGCCTGACTTTTTCAAATGGTGGGCTATACAACAAAAAGAGATGGAGAAACAAAGAAGACAAGAGATGCAGCAACAGGAGCAGCGATGGCTGGATGCCCCTAAAGCTATCAAAGCTGGAGGATCTGGTATAGGTCTCATAGAGCAACAAAACATAAACAACTTGAAAGACATTAAACTTACAAAGTTGTGTCCCTCAGATGATATTGAACTATACCTGACAACTTTTGAAATGGTTGCCACAGCCTCCCAATGGCCAAAGCAACAACTTGCAATCAGGCTGGTACCTTATCTGACAGGTAAAGCCCAACCTGCCTACAGCAATATGGACACTAACTACCTAGTCAGAAAACTATGAGCTAGTGAAAAGAGAAAGCCTTAAAATATATGACATCTCAGGAGAGACCTACAGGCAAAGATTTCCGATCTCTGAAGTACAACTTAGTTGACAATCCTGGAAAAACCTTCATCCAACTCAGAGAACTCTTTATTAAATGGCTCCAATCAGAGGGTAAAACAATCCCACAGATCATCAACACACTTGTCATGGAGCAGTTCATCAACATCCTGCCTATAGATGTGCAGTTTTGGGTAAAAGAACATCGACCAGAAAGTGGGGAAAAGGCCGTTTCTTTGGCGGAAGACTACCAGATGGCCAGACAGATGCCACAGCAGCAAGGTAACAGCCAAGCGTAAGACCCTCTTTTTCCCAACTTAACTCCAAGTCTGATAAGAACTCTGGTGGAGGTAACAAATCTGCACCCAAAGACTTCACTTGCTATAACTGTAATAAGCCAGGCCATATTGCAAGAAACTGCTGTAGTAAGGAGGCTAACACTGGAGCAGATTTGTCCATAGCAAACTGGGGCAAGTACTTAACAAATGTCAAGGTGGGAGATAAGACTGTGAAGGGACATAGATTCAGGGAGCAGACAAACCCTGGTGCATGTTGAAGTTCTCGAAAAGGACCTGTGCAAAAGAACCAGGTACTGGTATCATCTGCATCTACAAGGATACTCGATACTATCCCACCACCCAAGTGACTGAATATTAATGGGGTGTCGCACCAAATGAAGGTGGGGGTAGTACCTAAGTTACCTGCACCTGTGATTACTGGAAATTACTTTCCAGGGTTTAGTGAGTTAATCACAAAGGGAGCAAAACCTGCAGTTTCATCAGCTGTGATGACAAGCAAAGAAAATCTCAGATGGTGGGGACTCTTTTCCTTTCAGTGATTTTGATTTGGCCTTGTTTGAGCACAGCTCCAAGATCTG
Organism: Neoceratodus forsteri; assembly: GCA_016271365.2. Lineage (NCBI taxonomy): Eukaryota > Metazoa > Chordata > Ceratodontiformes > Ceratodontidae > Neoceratodus > Neoceratodus forsteri. Next base: position 913,776,456 of record CM057453.1, on the reverse strand, counting down.
GAAGTCCAGGAAAGAAACAAGATGCCTGAAGGAACACTGGAAACAAAAGGACTGGTGGACATAATGGGATAATATATGTTAATGCTGAAACAAAACTGATAACTGATTGTGATTTTGTTTCAGAGCAAGCTAACGATGTTTCTCTCCAAGGTTATTTTAAGCAGCGTGCAGAACGTAGCAGCCATGTTACTGACTGTACTTCCGAAGTCATGCCACATGATTCTGGTGCTGCGTGATTTGCACTGGCTGCCCGCGAGGTGGAGAATGTCCTTCAAGGTGGGTCTTCTCACCTATAAAGCCATATATGGTCTGGGCACTGTGACAGGGCTGAATAAGGCCCTGTCCCCATTTGTTATTTAGAAAGAGTTTAAATGCAAGGTTCTGTTCTATCTTCTCCTTTTCTGTCTCCTGTCTGGTTGTGCAACCAAATTTCCTTGTGAGACCTAGGAACGGATCACTCTGATGGTTTTGCAATTCTCCGCCTCTTGCTATCTCTCTGCCTTCCCTTGCTGTTCTGTTTTTTCTTCCCCCTTGCATATCTGCAGATACAAAAATATATGTGAATCTGCATGTGGAACTGGGATCCCTTTGTTTAAAACTGTATATAGTGGCCCGGTGGCACTGAGGGTTGAGAAACTGGATGCCACAATGGTGACCTGGGTTTGGAAACGCGCCCGGGCCATTGAGGTTTGGCTGGGGATGGAAAGAATTGATCATCCAATGGACTGCTCTCTTTTCCCTAGGGAGGGTTTTGGGCTTCCATCACTCTGTGGCGGCCCCCAATGGAAGTCGGGGAAACTGCAGGTGTGGTATATTCAGGAGCGAAGTATGGCGGACGGCGGCACGCAGTGCCTGGATGTCATTGCATGTCTGTACTTCAAGGGATGTAAAGCTTAGAGGATAATGGTGGTCGGTCATGGCTGATGGCTGTGCCTCTTCACCCAGGGGGCCTGACAGGAATCGCACGCCAGTATTGGATCCTGGCCCGGCAAGAGGGAGTGGGGACCCCTCCGTGGGTACATTGAGTGCTAGCTGGATGTGAGTGAGCCATTGGGCTGAATGGCGAGAGGATGGCGGCTGGATGACAGGCAGACTGAGCAGCGGGAGTAGAAATAAATTAAAAAAACTGCATGTAGTTATACTGTTGAAATGATTGCAAAAAGTTATTTGGAACTCAAGGGGTTAACCTGAGATGCAGTTTTTAAGCCCTACGCAGCGTTTTCAACAAGAAGTCAGTTCTGGGACACCAGATAATATTTTTCAGCACCTGCAAGGAACGAAACTGACAAGAACATTCTGTAAACTTACAAGAACATTCTGTGAGAAGCAGGCTCTCTTAACGAGTTCCCAGACAAACACTTATAAAAAAAGCAGCAATGCTTTTGCTAGAGAGAGCAAGGCTGAAACTTGGAATTAGAGATATCCTCAGATGAAGGATTTTGTTTTCTGTGTTTGTACTGCCTTTGTAAAAAGTTATACTGAAAAAAAATATTTTTTATATTACTGTTATTGAAAAAAATAAAACACTATATGTGAATTTTGAAACTGCTTCTGGTTTTCCTATGCTTCCTGACCTGTGCCTTGATGACAGGCAGAAGCTACATGACTGATCTCCTGATTCCATACCACCCTCGGCGCTCGCTCCGCTCCTCCATGGAAGGCATTCTAGCAATTCCAAGGGCTCAGCTAAAAACATTCACTGACTGCACATTTGCAGTGGCTGTGCCAGTCCTGTAGAATTTGCTTCCTAGGTCTTGGAGGGAGGCCCCCTCGCTGGAGGCCTTTGAGCGGGGCCTGAAAGCACATCTCTTTAAGGAAGCTTTTGGGAACTGTCTCACACTGGTGGATTATCTTAATTGATTCTATTTTATCTTATTGTCACTGTTTTGGTCTTGAATTGTGGATTCATTGTATTTTTATTTGTGTTTTTGTATATTGTAAAGCACCCTGAGCCTCAGGGATAGGGTGTTTCATAAATAGTTACTTACTTACATACTCTTTGTTATCCTTCTTTTCATTTTGTTTGGTTTGTGGATTTCTCTGTGTATCCTCGATCAGAGGCATTGTTGCTCCTTAATGTTATGGACTATGTTTGGGCTAGACAGCAGGAAGAGCCAGTATTATTATTCTAATCTCCATTTGGCGAATTTGATATAGTACATTTTTTTAAATTTACTCCCAGCTTGTGTTATTGGCAACATACTCTTGATTGCGATCATGAGGGATTCCGACCTCTGCTTAGGGAACCATGGCCCCCATATTCAAAAGGTTAGTGTGATGCTAACTGGGTTAGTGCTGTGCTAACCAGGAGTTGTGTCAGCACTTTGGATGGGGCCATATTCATCGGTCCCCATAGTGCCACCCAAACCTGGCAGCATGATCCCCTAAAGATACTGCTACAACTATGCAAATGAGGATCCCCATGCATAATGGCGCAGCAATATATTCAAACGTTTCAGCGGTGCTAAATAGCTGCCAGTGTGGCACTGTTTACCGCTGTCGAAAACCTGGCCTTAACATTGGAATAAGGCCATGGCTCTCCCAACAGCTGGCCCATATATGACAAGATTCACACCCTGGTGGCTAGTGGTTCCCCTGTCCCTCTGATAGCCCAAGTAGCAGAAATAAACCATGTTTCTTGGCATCTAGTGGAACCCCTTCCCCTGATTACCCAGTATTGCTACATTACGAGTATCCCTGGTGTGCTAGTGGCCGCTCACCCCAACTGAGTGCCACTCCTTGTCCATGTGACAGCCCCCACCTGCCCACCCACTGAGGAATCTACACCTTGTACCCCCTACCCAGTCACCAGATCTGTGATCAATGATGGTGACCGGCATAGCCCTCCACAAGCCACCTTGGCTGGTCATAGTCTGACCTGCACAGAGCATGATCACGAGCACTGTACAGTACTTGTGACTGAGCTCTGTTCAGGTGACAGGAGGTGTTCAGTGGGTGGGTAGTTCCACACAGATGGAGGAGTGGCACTCAGCTGGGGGCCCGCTGGCTCACCAGGGATACCTCTTATGTATCAATTTTGGGCAATTGGGGGGGTACACTAGGCACCATATAAGTGTCTTTAACATCCAAACTTGGGTTATCCAAGGGAGGGGAGTCCACTGGATGCCAGGGATTCTTGTCTGCCCTGTAGTGGCTCTAGGGGTCTGCTGGCCGCATGCAAATAAGACCAAAAGGGGCATGCAAATGGCCCCTTAGTGCCATGCATACTCATTAGGCTCATTGCATTCTACGGTTGAATATGGCCCCTGGGAGCCCTGAGGATATTCTTTTTTGGGCGTGCTATCTCCTGTGGCTACATGTAGCCTTGGGCTGTGTCAGTGAAACCCATATTTACTTTGTGCTGCACCAGCATGGTCCCATGTACAGTCAGGTAGTGCACTCGTTTTACTCAGATTAGTTTTTAGGTCAGAATCAAATGTTTTGAAGTTAGGATTTGTTTTGAATTTCTCCAAAGCAGCTTGCACTTCTGCTATTTCCTCCAAGGTTTTGAGGTGAATCTCAGTATCTTCCTTGATCAGAATGGCATTACCTTTCTGACAGGACTCACTTACAGTGTGTTCTGACTCATTTTTTATGAATAAAATTATCCAATCCTGCTGCCAGTTTCTTATCTATGTGTATAGTGGGCCCCATAGAGCCAACTGGTTTTCAAGGTACATTTCCAAAGTTACAATGTGCTTGTCTCTGAAATTATTATATGTTCTAATTTAAAGAACAGGTTTTTAAATTAATTTCCTGTGCCATTAATGTTAGTTGTTCTTGGATCTTTGATAAATAGGTGGTGCCTGTTTTCTTGCCATCTCCTCAATATTGTTTATTCATTTTCTAGGCTGAAGTGACCAGCGTTTTCCAAGTGAGTAATTTACATTTCTGAGTCTTAGTCACTCCTTACTTTAAACTAAAAAGTGGAATTTACCACCAACAAAAGCCAATCTATTGCCTAAGAATCCAGAGTGTTTCCTCAGTTTGAAGGCACAATCACAATAGTAAACATTTATTAAGTATTATATTTCTTTCTTTTTCCAACGTCACACAGTGCCCAGGTAGCATACCTGGGGTCTCAGACCTCACACAAGCAGAGAATACGTACAACAGAAACTTGCCAGAGAATGGTAGGTGCTGCTTCAAAAGCTAGGATTTGATCCACAGAAGAACACGTAATAGTAGTGCTCTCAAAAGTATTCTGTTAAAGCAGAGCAGCTTTAGTAACCAAAGTAACACTCCAGACTCATAAGCTCCCTGGTGCTTCGTGTCCCTGAATAGTGCTGTGATGGAGGTTGAATACTCTGTATAGTAGTACTTAGTGAATGGTTCTGTTATAATTGAAGTATTATTATGATGATATACTTTGGCATAACTAGTTATATCACCAGTAATCATGTGTTAAAAAAGATGTCAGGTTGGCCGGCCCAGTGGCGCTGTGGGCTGAGGTGCTGAACAACTTATCTCTCATCATGCCAGTGATCCAGGTTCGGGAATGAGCCCGGGTCGTCAGAGTGTTGGCATGGGGGGGAGGAGGGAGGGAGCAGGATTGAGCAGCCAGAAGGCAGCTCTTCACTCCCAGGGAGGATTCTGTCACCCGCCATAGTTCCACTGCCCCCAGATAGAGATCTGCAGGCAGTGCAGGTGAGTGGGCAGCAAGCAGTGGGAGGGCGTCCTGGTACCGCTGTGATGTGTGTGGAGGCACGTGTGCGTGTGGTCGGGAGAAAATGGGGGTAAAAATTAGGGATCAAATATAAATAAAAAATAAAGATGTCAGGTTGATAGGACTAACTGTTATTAGAAACATAGAAACATAGACTTTGATGGCAGGTAAGGACCGCCTGGCCCACCCTGTCAGCCCATTTTCCTACCTAATGGATAAGCTGCAGATCCTAGTTAACCAACAGCCTACTTCTTCCTACCCCCCACTAGAGTTGCCTTATGCCTGTCCCATGCATTCTTGAATTCCCCCACTATTTTTGACCCCATGACCTCCTCAGGAAGGCTGTTCCATGAGTCCACCACTCTCTGTGTGAAAAAAATACTTCCTCATGTTGCCCCTGAGCCGTCCCCCCTCTATCTTCAAATTGTGCTTCATTGTTCTTGCACATCTCTTTTTCTGAAAGATGCTACCCTCTTGGACTTTGTTGGTTCCCTTGAGGTACTTGAAAGTTTCTGTCATGTCCCTCCTCTTCCCTCTTTCCTCGAGGGTATATATATTCAGCTCCTTTAGTCTGTCTTTATATGGCTTTTGGTGCAGACCCTGCACCATTTTTAGTTGCCCTCCTCTGGACTGCCTCCTGTCTATGTCTTTGCAGAGATGGGGTCTCCAAAACTGCACGCAGTACTCCAGATAGGGTCTCATCAACTGTCTGTACAGTGGGATAACAACTTCCTGTTTTCTACTGGTGATGCCTCTCCCTGTGCATCCCAGTATCCCTCCAGCCCTCCTTACTGCCTTCTCACATTGCTTGCCTACCTTTAGCTCATCTGATATGACCACCCCCAGGTCCTTTTCCATTTTTGTTGTTGTTGGTACCCCTCCTTGTGTACTCTTCTCCTGGGTTTTTGTTCTTTGCATTGAATGTAAGCTGCCATATGTTTGACCATTATTCCAGCCTTGCTAAGTCCTTTCTCATCCTTTCCACTCCCTCACTTACGTATCAATCCTGTTGCAGATCTTTGTGTCATCTGCAAAGAGGCATACTTTTCCTTCCAGTCCCTCTACATTGTCACCTGTAAAGGCATTAAAGAGGACCAGTCTGCACCAAAAGCCATACAAAGAGAGACTAAAGGAACTGAATATATATACCCTCGAGGAAAGAGGGGAGGGGGGGTGACATGACAGAAACTTTCAAGTACCTCAAGGGAACCAACAAAGTCCAAGAGGGTAGCATCTTTCAGAAAAAGAGATGTGCAAGAACAATGGAGCACAATTTGAAGATAGAGGGGGGATGGCTCAGGGGCAACATGAGGAACATGGACAGGGGGTGGCACTCAGTACTGAACCCTTTCGTAACCCTCTAATAACCCCCCCTTTCTTCAGAGTGGACTCCGTTACTATTACCCTCTGCGTCCTGTTGTCCAGCCAGTTTTTTTACCCAGGCTACCCCCCTTGGACATCCTCCCAGGCTGGCTAACTTGTTTATTAATCTTTTGTGTGGCACTGTGTCAAATGCCTTGCTAAAGTCTAGGTAAGCCATGTCCACAGCCCCTCCCTGGTCTAATACTTTGGTCACCCACTCAAAGAAATCTATTAGAGTCATCTGACATGACCTTCCCACTGTGAATCCATGCTCCCTTGGGTATTGTGCCCGCTGGCGTCTAGGTACTAAGCAATTCTTTCTTTCAGAAGTGATTCCATCATTTTCCCTACCACTGAGGTCAAACTAATGGGTCTGTAGTTTCTTGCCTCTGCTTTGCTCCCACTTTTGTGAATTGGAATCACATCCACCCTCCTCCAGTCCTCAGGTACCACATCATCATCCCATGATTTGTTAAAAAGGGTAGTCAGTGGTCTCACTTGCTCATCTCAATCCCATCAGGCCCCATTGCTTTGTACACCTTCAGTTTCAGGAGTTCTTTCAGGACCCTTTCTTCTGTGAATGGACTGGTATCAACCCCCCTATCCATAGTGCTTCTATTTGTTTGGTTTAGGTACCTCCCCTTCCTCATCTTTTGTGAATACTGAACAGAAGTATTCGTTCAATAACCCTGCTTTTTCACTGTCATCCTCTGCCCCTTCCCCCTCCCCTTTATTAGGCCTCACTATCCCTCCCTTGGTCTTTCTTCGCTCCCTATTGGACTTATAGAAGGTTTTATCCCGCTTCTTAACTAAGTTGGCTATCTTTTCCTCAGTTTGGTCCTTTGCTAGTCTGACTGCCTTCCCTGCTTCCTTCTGTTTTAACTGATACAGTTCTCTGTCATAGAAACATAGAGGCATAGACTTTGATGGCAGATAAGGACCGCATGGCCAACCCAGTCTGCCCATTTCCCTACCTACTGGATAAGCTGCAGATCCTAGTTTACCAATAGCCTAGTTCCTCCTACCCCCCACTAGAATTGCTTTATGTCTTTCCCATGCATTCTTGAATTTCTCCACTGTTTTTGACCCCACGACCTCCTCAGGAAGGTCATTCTGTGCATCCACCACCCTCTCCATGAAAAAATACTTCCTCAAGTTGTCCCTGAGCCGTCCCCACTCTATCTTCAAATTGTGTCCCCTTGTTCTTGCTTATCTCTTTTTCTGAAAGATGCTACCCTCTTGGACTTTGTTGATTCCCTTGAGGTACTTGAATGTTTCTATCATGTCTCCCCTCTCCCTCCTTTCTTCAAAGGTATACATATTAAGCTCCTTTAGTCTCTCTTCATATGGCTTCTGGTGCAGACCCTGCAAAATTTGAATTGCCCTCCTCTGGGCAGCCTCCATCCTGTCTATGTCCTTGCAGAGATGGGATCCCCAGAACTTCACGCAGTATTCCAGATGGGGTCTCACCAACTGTCTGTACAAAGGGATAACAACTTCCTGTTTTCTACTGGTGATGCCTCTCCCTATGCATCCCAGTATCCCCCCAGCTCTCCTTACTGCCTTCTCACACTGCTTGCCTACCTTTAGGTCATCTGATAAGACTACTCCCAAGTCTGTATCCATTTTCGTTGTTGTTAGTACCCCCCCACCATGTTGTGTACTCTTCCCCTGGGTTTTTGTTTCCCAGGTGCATTACTTTGCACTTCTTTGCATTGAATCTAAGCCGCCATACTTTTGACCATTCCTCCAACCTTGCCAAGTCCCTTCTCATCCTTTCCACCACCCCCCCGTGTATCAAACCTGTTGCAGATCTTTGTGTCATCTGCAAAAAGGCATACTTTTCCTTAAAGTTCCTTTGCAATGTCACCTAAAAAGACGTTAAAGAGGACCGGTCCCAGTACTGAACCCTGTGGTACTCAGCTAGTAACCCCCCTTTCTTCAGCGTGGACTCCATTTACTATTACCCTCTGCATCCTGTTGTCCAGCCAGTATTTTACCCAGGCTACAACCCTGGGACCCACTCCAAGGCTGGCTAACTTGTTTATTAATCTTTTATGTGGGACTGTGTCAGATGCCTTGCTAAAGTCTAGGTAGGCCATGTCCACAGCCCCTCCCTGGTCTACTACTTTGGTCACCCAGTCAAAGAAATCTATTAGATTCATCTGACATGACCTTCCCAATGTGAATCCATGCTGCCTTGGGTCCTGTGCCACACTGGCCTCTAGGTACTCAACAACTCTTTCCTTCAGAAGTGATTCCATCATTTTCCCTACCATTGAGGTCAAACTAACAGGTCTGTAGTTTCCTGCCTCTGTCTTGCTCCCACTTTTATGAAAGGGAATCACATCCGCCCCCCTCCAGTTCTTGGGGACCACATCATTCTCCTATGATTTGTTAAAAAGGTTATTCAGTGGTGTCACTAGTTTTCCCCTTAGTTCTTTTAGAATTCTAGGGTGAAGCTGGCCCAGTGGCTCTGAGGGCTGAGGCACTGGATGCCTTATCTTATGCTACGTCGGTGGCCTGGGTTTGGGAATGACCTTGGGTCGTTGGGGTGCTGGCACAAGGGGGGAGGGTGGGAACAGGATTGAGCACTGGCTCTCCTCTCCTGGGAGGGGGCAGGGTCACCCATCCATAGTCCCGCCACCACCGGATCGAGGTCTGGTTGCAGGTGGTAGCGGCATGACAGGTAGGGTGGGGCATCCCATATTGCGTGGCATGCCTCCACATGCATGTGCAATGTCGGGATGTGCGTGGCTGGGGAACAAATATACAAAACTACTTACGGAAAAAAAAAGAATTCTAGGGTGAATCCCATCAGGCCTCATTGCTTTGTCCACCTTCAGTTTCAGGAGTTCTTTCAGGACCCTTTCTTCTGTGAATGGATTGGTATCAACCTCCCTATCTAGAGTGCTTCTATTGTGTGGTTTAGGTACCTCCCCCTCCTCTTCTTTTGTGAATACTGAGCAGAAGCATTCATTCAGTAGTCCTGCTTTTCACTGTCACCCTCTGCCCACCCCCTCCCTTTATTAAGCCTCACTATCTCTCCCTTGGTCTTTCTTTAGTCCCTAATGGACCTATAAAAGGTTGTATCCCCCTTCTTAAACAAGTTGACTATCTTTTCCTCGGTTTGGTCCTTTGCTATTCTGACTGCCTTCCCTGCTTCCTTCTGCTTTAACTGGTACAGTTCTCTGTCTTGCTCTTTCTGTGTTTCCTTATACTTCCTGAATGCTACCTTTTTCTCCCTAACCTTCCTCGCCACCTCTTTTGAGAACCATAGTCATTTTTTCCTTCATTTTGTTTTGTTGATTTGCTTCACACAAAGGTTTGTTGCCTCTGTGATGGCTGTTTGATTACTCCCCATTGTTCCTCCACCCCTCCTTCTTGCTCTTTTGCCAGTGCTTTTCTGAGGCACTCTCCAGTTTTCCCAAAGTCAACCCTCCTAAAGTCCAATACTCTCGCCTATGTATGGCTTGACTCTACAGCTGTGTTTATCATGAACCACACTATTTGGTGGTCGCTTGTTCCCAGATGGTTACCCAGTTCTAAATCCGAGATCCTCTCCTCATCCCCATTTGAGAGTACCAGGTCTAAGATTGCTCCCTTCTGAGAGGATTCCAACACTAGCTGGTTGAGGCATGTCCCCTGTAGGGCATCAAGAATGACCCTGCTCTTGGATATGGCTGCAGCAAAGGTGCTCCAGTTAACATTTGGCATATTCAGGTCCCCCATTAGCAAAATCTCCCCTTTTTCTGCCATTCTAAGAATGCTTTCTATCATTTCCCTGTCCATTGCCCCCCCCCCCCGAGATGGGGCTCTGTATACAACCCCCGTGTGGATTGTGGTGCCATTTCCTGTCTCCAGGGTGACCCACAATGCCTCCTCTCCTCCCTTTTTACCCTTTAGTTCCTTTGTTTTGATCCCTTCACTTATGTAGAGAGCTCCTCCTCCTCCTCTTTTACTCTCCCTGTCCCTCCTGTAGATTGTGTACTCTGGTATGTTGACATTCCAGTCATGGTTCTCTGTGTACCATGTTTCTGTGACTGTCACAATATCCATTCGTCTCTTTTCCATCAAGGCCACTAGTTCAGGGAGCTTGTTACCGAGACTATGGGCATTGGTACTCATCACCCTCCATTTTTTGACAGCTTTACCCCTTTTAGCCCCATCCCTGTTCTTACTACCTTTGCCTTTTTCTCCATTTTCCCCTGTCCTGCTCCCTATTGACTTCTCTACCTTGGTGTTTACCTCGCGAACTACCCTGTTTTGTATTATTAACTGCAGTTACTGAGATTTACCAATTTACATGGCATGACATGACAGAACTGGTCATTGTGCATCATTGTGTAAAACCAGACTGCTTGGTACAGAGACTGTTGTTATCAAGGGCATAGTAGAAGATATGGGAGTGGATCTGGTTTCCCAGCTCCTTTTTGAGGGTGCTCAGTACTGAAATTGATCTGCAGCTGTAAGGGCCAACTCAATCCCTGTTATGGAGGTGAGTTACTGTGGCCTTCTTCCAGGCTGATAGAATCTCGCCAGTCATGATGGAAAAGTTGAAGAGAATGGTGAGTGGTGTTGGTGCCAAAAAGATGATACAAGCATGTTCAGTGTGGGATCTACAGTAAGCCACCATCACCAGAACTCTTAGAGGTGTCCAGGTCTCTTAACATTCAATTTGTCTCAGCATGGGTAATCATGGTGAAAGAGAACAGTGGGGTCCTGTCACCTGGGGTAGGGTTAAGTGTTGGTTCATACGTGTGTGTGGCACAGAGGCTGGAGGCTGACGCAAGGGTATATACAAGTTGGTCAAGTGGGCATTCCATGCATTATTTATCTTCGCTGGGTCAGAGATGAGGTTGCCATTGATGCTTAGCTGCATTATTTCAAAATTGTGCTTTCTTATTATCATCGGATTTTTGTAATTTCAGATCTTCATTTTTGATCACTGGTCTTCCAGTGTTCTGCACAGAACCATGACTTGGCTGTTTTAACCCAATTCATACAGAATTTATGGAGGAGTTAGTAGACATTCCATTTGCAGTCTTGACCCGTTCATTTCCATCTTTTTCATGCTGGCCTGTACTTCATTCTGTATGTGGCCGCAAGCTCATTCACTATCTCGGACAGGTTGGAATCTGTCCCAGTTTAAGTCACGTAAGTCAGCCAAGCTTTCTTCTGAGTTAGCCTGGCTGAATGCCCTGATGTTGACCAGTTAGGGGCTGCTTTGGCTGTTTTATGTGCCACATGCAGTAGGTCATGCTGTGGTCATTGAGTTCACCAGGGAGGATGCTGTCATTAGTTATTCTGTTTCAGTAGTTAGTCAGTATCCAGTCAAGACAGAATCCAGCTTTGGTATTTGAGTTTAGTCTTGTGGGAGTGTGAATTAGCTGTGTAACATTATTGTTCCACGACCAGTCCTCCTTAAACTTTGCTGCCTTACTTCCTCAGTTCAGAAAGAAATCTCCCGTGAGGTTTGTCTCATGTGCAGGTGACAGTGATTGCAGAAGATTAAACACAGATTGCAACTATTTCGAATAGCTGCATAAATTTTCCTGGGGTTATTTTTGCTATAACTATAAACAGATCATTTAAAGAATGTAGTGTGACTAATGTTAGTTGAGGACCACATCCTAAAAATGTGGAACAGCTCCTTAAAAAACTGGGACCATATTCTCAGTTGCTAAAGGTTGAAGTTCAAAAGTGGGGGCAAACTGTTGCTTGTATCATCATCACCCTTTTGCACTATACACAAAAGATCCATTTATTGGTGAGTGGGAGGAGTCCTCCCACAACTAAGTTGTGATGCAGATCAATTTGCCAGATGTAACATGTCAGTCAGCAACTTAAACAGTGTTGCTGAATTGCATAATACCAGTTATGCAATGCTACACCATGTTGTGTGTTTGGAGGTTTCTCACTCCTGCCTGTCTCTTTTGGCCCCTTCTATGCCAGGTGTACTGTAATTTCTTCAGGCCCACTGATAATTTTTTGGTAGTATAGTGGCCCCACCTGCTCCTCATATTCCAAGCTTTCACTGGTGTCGAGTGGTTCACCAACCCTAGCCCCCCTCTACCGTATCCCCAATTTTTTTTTTTTACCAAATGTTTTGTTGTCTCTCATCTTGTATGATGGCACCCCCCTACTCCATCACTGACCATTTCATGAACTTACTGATTATACTTCACTTGCCCAGGAGCAGGATAGTGGTGGGTGGCCCACTATGTTTGTTGTGTATGGGCCAGCATAGGGTGCTGGCGCAGTGCAGAACTATTTTTTTTTTCTACAGTTACTGTTTTTTTTTCCCCAAGGGTGCCAGTGTGCCATTATAAGCAAGCATGCTTGCAGTGGCAGGCATGTGTGCCTGGCATCTGGCGACTGTCTCTCCATCTAGGTGCTCCTGCTGTGCTACCACCTGGCTTTCAAGTAGTGGGATGCAGCATCCCCCCTCATTAAGGAAGGAGAGCTGTCTCTGGGATGCTCAATCCTCCCTCCCCTGCTCAGTCACCAGGTGACGTGAGTCTGTCCCCAAGTTTGGGTTGCCAGTGATACGAACGGTACTGCTACTGCTGTGCTACCAGGCCAGCTGCTCATTTTCTTTTCTTTCTTTTACTCCAAGACTTGCACACTAGAATCCCACTTCTTCTGGTCCTATAATGGCTCCTTCTGCTTGCCAAACTAACCTTTCACTGCCACCGAAGGTGCCATCCAAACCTTCAGTTCTCCAGTATTCTGGGGCTGGATTGTCCCTACCAGGAGCTTCCTCTGGTCTAGTGGAGAGATGTATTCCTCTCCCTTCTTCAGAATAGCTGACTTGTCCCTGATGGAGGGGCCCCCCTGACGAACAGGAGGGACTGCACGCTAACCCTTTGACATTGACTACTAAGGCATCCTGGTGATGTGCTTTGAATGACTTTTGGTGTACAGGGAGCTTTTTAAGCTGTAATCTGGCGGCCCTGTGTAGCATCTCCACTGCTTTTCTCCCTGCGTCCTCCCGTTGTCTCACCCATGCTTGGGGCTGACCTGGGGGTGCCTAGCAGTGCACAGTCATCCACACCATTAATGGCATCTCCAACACACCATCTTCCAGAGCTACTATAAAAACTGTGCTGCAAACACTCTCCCCCTCCTGAGTAGAGGGTCCATCAAATGCTCTGAACCCTCCCTGCTGGCCTCCATTCCTGATGTCCTGGTTTCAGAGCTGAAACCTGCTTTGTCAATGTGCCAGTGTAATCCCCCAGAGCTTGGCACCACTGAGCCAGCTAGTCACCTATTTTCAGTGAAATCCCTCCTCTAAATGTGTCCCCACCTGGCCTGGCTGATTCCTGTCACAACTCTGGAAATCCTGTTCTGCCTGCTTGTAGAATTTCTGTAGTCTGTGGGTGTTGCAGGAGCCTGCAGCAGTTTGCAAAGATCTAGCTATGGCTTTGTTGGCCATTTGCATGGTGGCTCCTGCTAATTTCCCGGCGTGGTTGAAAACTGCTCAGTGACAGTGCAGGAAAAGTTTGTGTCACCCGCTCAGAAAGTTGTGACTGGTACTAAGAGATTGCAGTGACCACTTAATGTCAGCAAATCAGACTGTGCATATGGCCCCAAATAGGGAAGGGCAGACCTTGCAGCCAATCATGGAAGGCATGTTCCCTTAGTGCTTTAGCACTATGGGGATTTTGGTGCCATCTTCTGGGTAAGCTCAGTGTCTCTATTCTCTGGTGTACTTAAAAATTCTGCATCCCAGTCTATGACTTTGGAATTGTCTGAGCTGAATGTGATACCTGTATTAATATAGACATCACTGTCATTTTCTGTACATTTTTTCTGCTGGAATTGTCTTCTGGAGTTACAGAGCCCCTAATGTCAACACAGAAACTTTGAAAAAAAAAAAAACATAATTTTTAAACACATTTCCGCTTATATTTCAGATGTTGTCTGTATTTATTTTCCCTGTTTTCTTCATAACTATTCACACTAACATGAAAGTAGGATCACTGTCCCTTAGAATTCATATGCTCTGGCTGCTTGTTGACACCTGTCATCATAACCATCTACTTACAACATCGTAGCGTTTTGCCATGGAATCAATTATGATGTTATAAACAGAGCATTATAATTTCAGGTGTAGATGAGCAACTAGAGCAGCTGATGTCTAGGTGACAGTGATTCTTAAGAGTGATAGAAAATGCTTTCTATACTGTTTAATACCCTCCCATGTTCTTTTCCATGCCAGTGATATATTTTAATTTGCTGTAACATTTTTTTTATAAACGAATAGTCTTGCTTGGTAATGTTCTTAAATTTATATTGTGTCCACTCTACTGAGCAACCACTACTCTTTCTTTTCATATTTCAAAAACATTCTGTGACATCAGCTACACCATTCCATTCTGTTCATCTGAATGGTCCAGAATTTGGTAACTGAGGTCACAGAATGGAAACGCAGCATGATGAGAGAGAGAGAACAGTAACTGCTGAGGAGAGAGGAATTCAAGGTAGTTACAATGGTTATAAAAAATTAGATTCTTTATTTACAAAACATAGTCCAAAAACATTCCGGACTACTCATAGAAAAGCAGGGTAACATAGTGGTATAAAAACGGTTTCCTATCTAATTTAATATGTGTAGTTACAAGGAAAAGGTAACGCTAAACATGGAGAACATATAACTTATAAGCTTAATCATGTCAAAATTCTATATTACTAAATACTAGTATATATATATATATATATATATATATATATATATATATATATATATTTATATATAAGCCTGCACAAAGTCCAAATGTAAGAAAGCGAGGTCAAGGAAACCCAGCTGGTGGACCATGATTGTGCAGGAGCAGGTAAGGGAGAAAAGACTATCCTATCGAAAGTACAAGAAAACCCGTAAGGAGAAGGACAGGGAAGAGTACTATATGAAATCGAAGGAGGTGAGCAGGGTGGTAAGGCCAGCCAAAGCAAAAAAAGAGCGAAGGTTGGCACAGGGGATCAGGGAGGGAGAGAAGGAATTTTTTTAGAAACATCAGGGAGAAGCGGAAGTGTAGGGGGCAGATCACCAGGTTAAAAAAGGAGGGTAGGTGGGCGGAGAAGGGGTGGAGCAAGCTGAGATACTAAATGAGTACTTCTGCTCTGTCTTTATGAGGGAAAAGGATGGGCCATTTCCACATGGGGGAGGTATGGCAGGGGTTGGAGAGGGGGGACACTAACATGTAAAGAGATACCGGTGGAAAGAATGAGGGAGGGCCCTAAGTTATTAAGGACAGACAAGGCCCCTGGTCTAGGTGGGATCCACCCTAAAGGAACTGGCGGATGTCTTGGCAGCACCTCTGACTGAGCCATTCAACTCCTCCTTTAAACCGGAAGTGTACCAATGGACTGGAGAATGGCGCACGTAGTGCCCCTTCATAACAGCGGACCTAGGGATGAGCTGGGAAACTGTAGACCAGCCAGCCTGACACCCACAGTGGGGAAACTGTTGGAAAGCATATTGAAGGAAAGGCTGATGGAGTTCCTGGAGGTGAATGGCTTTCAGGATGTTAGGCAACATGGATTTGTCAAGGGGAGATCTTGTCAAACTAACCCAGTTGAATTTTTTGACTGGTTGACAAGATCTCTAGATGGTGGTCAGCTAGTTGATGTCCTGTATCTGGACTTCAGCAAGGCATTTGACTTGGTACCACATGGGAGACTGCTAGGTAAGCTGAGGGACTTAGGGGTGTGGGAGAGGTTGGTGAGGTGGATTGGGAACTGGCTGAGCAACAGACAACAGTGGGCGGTGGTGGTGGGGAGCTATCGACACCCAGGAGAAACATAGAAATATAGAATTTGATGGCAGATAAGGACTGCTTGGCCCACCTAGTCTGCCCATTTCCCTACCTGATGGATAAGCTGCAGATTCTAGTTAATCAACAGCTTACTTCCTCCTACCCCCCACTAGAATTGCCTTATGTTTGTCCCATGCATTCTTTTTTTTTTTTTAGTTATTACTTTTCTCTCCTCCTACCACCGGCTTGTATCTGAAGGGCGTCCCCAGCCCCGTCCCCCAGCGTCCACCAACAGTCGCTGACCTGGCCCCAGGGCTTACCCCCCCTGGCGGGGTCAGTGGGGAATCGAACTCCCCCACCGAGGATCGGATTAGGTGGCCAGTGCCATGGCTGGCTGGGGGCAGAGCCTGCGAGGCACCCTCCGCCATCCTGCATGGCAGTAACTTTTCTCCTGTTCTCCCAGGAGTCGGGACCATGCCATGATGTCAGCAGAGTGGCACGCGCACACGTCCGCACATGCTCCCTCCAGACATCTGGCCCAACTCCTCCCCTTACTTGTGGTGTGGAGCCCTGTCCTCCAGCCTCCGCCGGGGGCGAACAAGCGCTGACCACCCAGAACCCCCCCGGAGAAGGAAAGCAGTCCATCGGACGCTCAATCCTTCTCCTCCCCTGCTGACCCCCGATGGCCCATGCTCGTTCCCGAACACGGGTCACCGGCGTAGCGCGAGGTAAGGTGCCAGCGCCTCAACCCTCAGCGCCACCGGGCCAGCCTGTCCCATGCATTCTTGAATTCTCCCACTGTTCCTGACCCCACAACTTCCTCAGGAAGGCTGTTCCATGCATCCACAACCCTCTCTGTGAAAAAATACTTTCTAACATTACCTCTGAGCCGCCCCCTCTATCTTCAAATTGTGCCCCTTTGTTCTTGCACATCTCTTCTTCTGAAAGATGCTACCCTCTTGTACTTTGTTAATTCCCTTGAGATACTTAAAAGTTCTTATCATGTCCCCCCTCTCCCTCCTTTCCTCAAGGGTATATATATATTAAGCTGCTTTAATCTCTCCTCGTATGTCTTCTGGTGCAGACCCTGCACCATTTTGGTTGCCCTCCTCTGAACACCCTCCAGGAGGGTTATTAGCGGGGTCCCGCAGGGATCTGTTCTGGGTCCACTGCTATTTAATGCTTTCATTTTGGACATTGTGGTGCGAGTGAGGAGCAAAACGAGCCTGTTTGCTGATGACTCAAAACTAGGAGCAGTTTTGGACAGTGAGGAGGGAAGGACTCTCCACAAAGACCTAGAAAGACTAGAACAGTGGTCGGTGACATGGCAGCTGGGGTTCACTGCTCAGACGTGCAGTTTACTTCATTTGGGAGCTGGGAATCCAGGGCACAGCTACCAGTTTGGGGGGGGGGGTATGCTTAGCAGTCTCAGAGGAAGAAAAAGATCTGGGGTAGTGATCACTGATAAAATTAATTGATCAGGACAATATAGGAAAGCAGCAGCTAAGGCAAACAGAATGCTGGGGTGCATTGCTAGGGGGATCACTTTAAGAAGGGAAGAGGTAATCTTGCCACTGTGCAAATCCTTGGTAAGACCACACTTGGAGTACTGTGTGCTGTTCTGGTGCCCTTACTTAAAGAAGGACGTTATGCTCCTGGAGAGGGTCCAGAGGAGGGCATCAAAGATGATCCTCAGAATGGGGGATAAGCCCTATGAAGAGATACTTAGAAAGCTAAACATGTACACCCTGGAAGACAGAAGAAACAGAGGGGACATGATCGAGACCTTTAAATACTTGAAGGGTGTTAATGCCAGCCAGCAACCAGCCCACACACAGAGCTCCCTCCTGGAAAGGGACCTACGTGGGTGCCATAAGAGCTAATTAACTACCTCCAGCAGCAGCACCCTTGTGCGGGGGGTTAGCCCGTCGACGTGCTTTCTGAGGGGCAGTCAAGTTACTTGAACCTTTCTGTCCTGCTGCTACCTTAGGCACTATGTTTGTACACCTCCTCCTCAAATGTCTTCCCCTCATTTACATGCTAGTATCCACATCCCATCAGCCAGACATCTCCCCTGGCCCACTCATACCAGCACCCCCAACTCTCCCTGACTTAGTCCGATCCCACCCTACACTGACCATGTACCCTGGCCCACGGCACCCACCTCCTAGATGCCCCCCTGCTGCCTACCCTGGCTCCCCATGGTTGCAACTCATCCTCGTCCTCCCGACCCTTCGAACCCTGACCATTCCTTGTTCCCCTATGGCCTCCTCCCCATCCCAGCATACCCCCCGGAAGTTGACATATTGCCACCCTCTGGTCAGAGCCTTAGTCTTCCTACTACTCCTATCTGGTAATATACATCCAAACCCAGGCCCTGCCCCCTTCAGCCCACCTGCTGGCTCCACTGGTCCCTGAATAGCCTCCATGAACATATGCAGTCTACTGAAAAAATGTGATGCCCTCCAGTGCTGGGCCGTGTTACATCAACCAGACATCAAAGCTCTGGTTGAAACCTGGCTGTCCAAATCCACCCCTGACTCCTTTGTCTCCCTCCCAGGCTATACCCTGTACCGGGAGTACTGAGTAGGCAAACATGGGGTTGGCTGTGCAATCTATACTAGGCACACAATAATCGGACAAGCACTCCCTGCCCCTGTTCTTCTAAATGGCGCCCAGGTCCTCACCCTCAAACTTACTCCTGACCCTTCCAGGGGCCCTCTCTATCTCACCACTGCCTACGTTCCCCAAAAGAACCAGAACCCGGTGCTGATATCTATAACAGAATATCTCGCCACCCTCCACCACAAGGCAGAACAAATCCTAGTGGGGAACCTTTACGTGAACTGGCTCAGCGCCTCCTCTTCCACTATCCGAGATTCTTTCGCTGCCCTAGACCTGACACAACTCATCTCCCAGCCCACTAGAGTAAACCCAAAGAGAGGAACCAGTACCCTTCTGGATGTAATTATCACCAACCGCCCCCAAAAAATCCATGACATCCAGGTCCTCCCAGACTCCCTAAGTGACCACTCCCCTATCCTATTCCTTTGGGTGGCCCCCACTCCCAAACCCACAGCCCAGACCACACTCCGCAGGTGCCTCTGATCTGGTGGGCTGATAAAACTCAAACAGTTTCTTGCCCAGATTAATTGGTCCCCCATTCATCATGCACCCGACATAGACACTGCCCTCACCTTTTTCTCCCAAACCTTTAACAAGGCCTGTGACCTCTTTGCACCCCTCACCAGAATTCGATCCAAAAAACGTAATGCACCCTGGGTTGCCCCTGCCCTACTACAAATGCTCAGAAATAGGGATAACCTCTGGCACCTTGCCACTGAAACGGGCCGGATGGCTCATAGACAGGCCTATAATGCTGCCCGGAACAGGTGCACATGGGCCGTCTGTAAAGCCAAGGCCGACCATTACCAGGCCACCCTCACCTCCTCCTCCTGGGGGTGTGCATGAACTTTCTGGGACAATGTTAAACAGCTAAATGAGAAATCACGCTCCCCTCCCACATCCCAGCTCACTATTGATGGCTCTACCTTCACCGACCCTGCCTGCATTGCTAACTGCCTTAACACCTCCATTACTGACCTTAGCTCTGTCCTCCCCAGTAATTTCTTTGACCCTTTCCCCACCCTACCTCCCCAGCTTCTACCGACGCAAGGTATCTGCCCAGGAAGCCAGACCTCTCCTAATTAAAGCATTAAATAGCAATAGTCCCGGCAGCGACTCCCTGGACCCCAGTATTCTCTGGCTGGTGCTGGATGAAGTCCTTGCCTGACTCACTAGCCTACTTAACCGATCCTTCTGCCTGGGGCAAGTCCCCACTGCATGGAAAACTGCCATAGTCACACCCATTCATAAAGGAGGTGACAGGTCCTCCACTGGGAACTACTGACCAATCTCCATCCTCCCCCCCCAAAGCCCTAGAAAAAGTGGTGGCCATTCAAATCACTGAATATCTGACTAAGCATAACATCTTATGTCCAGAGCAGCACGGCTTCCATGCTGGTCACAGTACCGGTACTGCACTAGTTGAGTTCTCCAATTTCCTACACTCCTCCCTGGACGCCAGCTCCCTAGCTGGTGCAGTGTTCATTGACCTCTCAAAGGCTTTCGACACTGTCTCCCACCCTCTTCTGCTGGATACCCTCTGCAACACTGGTTTCTCTGCTGGCCCACTCGCATGGTGCACAAGCTATCTATCCACTCGCTCCCAATATGTAAAAATCAATGGGACACTCTCTGAAACTCGTCCCATCCACTCAGGGGTACCCCAGGGCTCCATTCTGGGCCCCCTACTCTTCTCATTCTATCTAAACACCCTGTCCAAGGCATGCTCTGGCAAAATTCTTATGTATGCAGATGATGCCATCATTTTTGCCACCCACTGCAATCCCATCTCCCTCCAGGACACCCTACAACAATCCTACAATGATGCCAAAGCCTAGTTTAAAGAGCACAGACTCGTCATTAATCTAAAAAAACAAAACAATGCTCTTTGCCCACCCCCAAAACAAAGCCTGCAACTTCCCACTCCCTATCCTCCCTCGTACCAAACAACCGCTTGAACAGGTCTGCTCCTACAAATACCCTTGGGGTTACTTTCGATTCAGCCCTCACCTACCACACCCACATTGATGCCCTTGCATCCACCACCAATACACGGCTTGGCATCCTCTACCGCTGTAAAAACTGCCTCCCCCCTGATGCTGTCCATCTTGCGGTTATGTCTTCAGTACTGTCCCTTGTAGACTATGGCCTGCCAGTCTATGGTGCTGCTGACGCTACCACCCTCAACTAAATTTGCCTCACCCTAAATAAGGCCTGCAGGCTGATTACTGGTGCCCCCAGGCTCACACATACTTGTCAACTCTATGAAGAGGCAAAACTGCTTAACCTAGATGAACGGCTACGCTATCAAACCTGCCTCCTCACGAAAAAAACTCTACTCGGGCTCTCCCCACCTGGGGTGACACCCTCCATCCACCACACCCAACCCACTATAGCAACCCGAACCTCTGACAAGACCACTCTACTGGTCCCCAGATCCAGGACCACTCATGGTCAGAGGTCCTTCTGCTACAGAGCCCCATCCTGGTTTAACTCTCTCCCTGCTCCCATCTCCAATGCCCCCACAATTTCCAACTTCAAAACCGCCCTTCGGAGCCAACTGTTTAACACTCGCAGCTACTCCTGTCTCTAAATGTGTCCTCGATCTCTACACTCTTGACAACGCAACTTGGGCGGCACTCCACCTCACTCCCCCCCCACTTCTCCCCTGTTTATCCTCCTCTATTAATTACAAGCTTGTGCTCAGCTGTATCACTGTAATTGCTACTAAATTGTATAAATGTATGAAATCATTCTGTGTAACTCTAAGTCAGTGACTTTTATGCTGTAACCTACATTTGTTCTGTCTGTCCTCAATGTGACGAGGTACCTCTGGAAATGAGCCTCTGGCTCAAAGGTTGTAAACCAATTTACAAATAAATAAAATAAATAAATAAATAACAGAGAAAACACTGAGCGTTTGTTCATACTGAAGAGGGAAGGGATCATGACGGGTCATAGTCTAAAACTGGTGGGGGGGGGTATAGAAGAGACCTGAGAAAACATTACTTCATGGAGAGGGTGGTGGTGCCTTGGAATGTGCTACCTGAGGAGTTTGTATCAATGGAATTGGGAGGTTTTAAGAAGAGATGGGATAGATACATAGGCAGGGTATAGGTAGGTAGGGTAGAGACCAGGGGTACTCTGAATGGGAATCAGGGGAGGGATGGAAGGGAGAAGTGGGGCAGCAGCAGTTATCAAACTGTGAGCTGCATCTCAAGAAGACGTGATAGACCTCAAGGCCTAATCTGCTGGCATTTTCGTATGCATATTTTTCTAAAGTTTCCCCTGTGGCATCAGGGGCCCTTTAAAGCAGCAGCATTTGTTAGTCAGCAAAACTTTTCATCATATATATATTTTTTTTTAGCACTAATATATTTCTGACATACAGTCATTAGATTAATCATACAGTAAGTTTATTTTATTTCTTGCTGATGTTTTAAAAACAGTTTTTCGTATTAATGTGATAATTAATGACTCAAGTCATTAAAGATGGCCACCACTGGCAATTTCTTTAAATCTTTTCCCTTGAGGTTACTTTTGTGGATATAGTAAGAGGATGCTCGTACACATTTCCTTTTTTCTCCCTACATGTATTTTGTAGGTTTTTTGCCCCATTTTACTCCCACCGCATCTCTCGCGCGTGCGCCATGCATCAAGACACCCTCCCTTCGTGCCTCCCCCCCACCTGCACCAACACAGGACCTCCACCTGGTGGCAGCAGGACTACGAGGGGGGGGACTACCTCCCTCAGGAGAGGAGAGCTACTGTGAGGCTGCTGAATCCTGCGCCTCCCTTCTGCTCCCCCCCCCGTGCCGGCTCCCTGATGACCAGAGGTCGTTCCTGAGCCAATGATAAGCAGCACTGCACTACACTAAAATGTTTAATTTATTCGTAGTGGGCGTGGCCAGAGAGCAGTTACTTTTAAAAAGTTCAAAACTCCATATCTCAGTTCAGGAATGAAATACAATGGAAAAGAAAATGGATATATTGATGTTTTTTGCTAAAAATACATCATTACTTTAAAAACTATATGCTGAAAATTTTTCTGATAACAAATACCACTGCTTTAAGTGTTTTTTTTTCTTTCCAGTTTTATTCCCATGTGATTACAAAGAGAAGCAAACCTAGCTCAATGCTCATTCATAACCACAAGAATTGCTACTGTGAAAACAATATGAAATTGCAGCCTGTCTCTGACCCTTAAGGTTCTTGCTACCTTAGAATCCACTTCTGCCTACCAAACCCCCAAGGCACTGTTGCTCAGTGACGATGACCTGCAGACCTTGATGTGCTTGGTCAGTTTCCTGCAAAGCCAGTGGTGTTCTTCCCATGTTAGACTGCACTGTTCATCAGATACTGTACAATCCTAACCTGGCACGTTTGGATTTCTTTAATGTTTTCATTTCCTGATTTTTTCAGATGTGTTTATTTTTCCCCTGAAAGCTGCCCTTACAGTTTTTTGAAGTATTTTTTGCTGTTGTAAATCTTAGCATATGTTGTGTTATTAATTATAAAACATCCAATACTGATTTGCATTTTGCTATGATTATATATATAAATGTGCTGTGAAGGAGTGCCAAATCGTTAGTAATGCATACAATTGTCTTGTAATTTTATACAAACTGCTTTCCAAGCTGGCAACAATTGCATATGAGTTCTGTCATTGATGTGTTTAAGGTATAATGCAGTCCCTTTTTTTTTTTGCAAAGACTGTACCAAACATCTGTTTGAAAGCATGTTATCCTAATGAATTGCAAAGTGGAGAATAAATCCACTTTTGAAGAGTACCAAGTTTTGACATCATTCTACAAAGCACAGGAGCCATTCTTTCTCTAAGATATAAACTGAAATGTTTTACTAAAAGTGAAAGGAAACAGCAGGATACAACAGCGGAGTTTTTTTGCACTCAACTGCACCATCCACACAAAAAGGTGTTATTAGCAGAACTGTGCAAATTGTTTTCTTATTCTTCAGAATCCAGTTCAATGTGTAAGCAATAAGACATGAGAGGGTGTGCATTAGATATTTCTAATGCATGGCCAGGGCATAGTGAGATGGGAGGCTGCAGGCTGAGTGCCTTCAGCCCTTGGCCATATTTTAGAGTTGTCTAATGCACACCCCAAGAATGTCTTACTGCACTTATAAAATGGGAACATTGTGATATGAAAAGAGACACACAGGCAATTTTTTAAAGTGGCAAATAAATATTAAATCTTACTTTGAGAGGGTTCCTTCAGTAGGTCATCACATATAGGACTAATGCCACCTGGCGTCTGGCCGCACGGCAGACTTTTTCCAGCAATACCTGATGGGGGACCGCCCACCCGACATCAAGTGACCGATGTCAGTGTGACACTATATAATGGACAGTCCCCACACCCGCCCTCCAGTTCTTTCCCATCGTCGCTTCGTGTCAGTCGCATTGCAGACTTCCCAAGCGATCGTTGTTGAAAGTGCTGTTTCCTCATTGGTTTTTCACTGCGGTTTTTTCCTTCTGTTTGTCAAATTTTCTTCTCTGTCTTCACCGAAGAAGTGTTCCACCTGTGGCACGCAAATTCCACACAAAGACAATCATGTGAAGTGTGTGATCTGTCTAGGCCCAGACCACCCAGTTTCCTTTTGCCCGGACTGCCAGCCTTTTAACCAGGCCATACGTAAAAGGAGGCAGCAGGCTTTGGAGGCTCATCTTTTGAAGACCCGGCTGGCATCTTTAGAAAAGCAGATGGAGCAGATCTAATCTTCTTCTTCATCTCCTTCCAAAAAAGAACATAGGAAAGAGAAACACAGGGAGCGAGAGTGCTCCATGGAGGTGTCCCAGCCCGAGGCCTCCCGGCCCTTGACCAGCAAGGCTTCTTCCCAGCCGTCACATAAGGCCAAGCCAGCATCAGAAGGTAAGTCAGACAAGTCCTCCTCTATGGGAAGTCATCCACTAAGTTGGCAGGGGCTCCTCTCCTTCCCGACCAGCTCTGTCTGGTTAGACGTCCATCCCTGGTTGGCGCTCAGATGCGGCTCTTTGGTCGGGGCCTAATGGCGCCCAAACCAACGTCCACAAGAGCTCAGGGGAGACTGCCTCTCTCCCCCCTTGTTCTTCACCAGTAGCTTCCCCTGTCCAGGCTGCTACTTCGAGTGACAACAGAGCAGAACCCCTGGATATTGTCCACCCCTCTGGGTCCGTTCCGCTACCCCCTTCTGGGGGGATCACTCCCAATCCGACACCTGTCCCGGTCGAGATCCCTCTGCTGGATTTGATGACAGTCCCGCCAATGCTGGACCCTCCTATGACAGTCTCTGAGCCTGGGCCCAGTCATCTGCCCCAGCCTTCAGCTCTGGTGTGAGACACGGTCCCTCTGTTGGAACCCCTTCATCCAGCTCTGACACAGATCCCGTTCTGGTGTGGATAGATAGTGCGGTCCGATGGCGGTGGTCAGGCGCCGGCTCCCAGATGCGGACCTGCGACTGATTTATATGATGGCAAGCCCTCGTTGGTTCCCCTCCATCAGATCTTCTGATATTGGGCCTTTACTCAAGGCGCGAGGACTGTCCCGCGTTACCCCTCGGGGTATCCTGGGGACCAACTCCTGGTGGGCCCTCCTCCAGATTGAAGTGGTGCGGGGCATTATTTCCCGGGTTATGGTTAATACCCTGGTTATGGCTATCTGGTTTACCAGGTGCATCACAATCCTTCTCCCCTGGTAATCCCTCCATCTTCTCCTCCTCCTCCTCCTCCCCCCTTCCTCAACCTCAACCTCCTCCTCCTCCGCCTCCTCCACAGGCTCCGGTCCAACTAGATTTCAAGACTCTTATTCAGTGTTGGTGGCAGGGCACATGCTCGGAGCTGGTATCTGACGTGGAGAGCAGACTCTCACCTCCGCATTCTCCTAGGTTTCTGTCCCCGAGGAGCTTGTCCCCCTCTAGGTTCACGTCCTGGGGACATCTTGCAAGGATATCACTCTTCTGGATCTTGGAGACCATCTGGACGTGGGGGATGATGATGATGATGTTGGCGATGAGTCACCAGAGGAGCACTTGGATCATGAGTCCTCAGTCCCTAGGGACAAGGTTTCCCCCAAATCCCCTCCGGGGGACCCTGCCTTTTCAGACTGCCTAAGATCCATGCAGAACTACTTTGAGTGGGAGTCAGAGGAACAGGTTTTGATGTGGCAGAGGCTCATCAAACACCTGGAGCTGGAGTCTCTGTCCCTGATTCCTGTTCCCCCATGGATAGAACCTCACCTCTATGGTCTGGCAGATGCTTCATTCCATCCCGGCTGTCCCCAAGAGGGTGGACAGGGTTTACTGGACACCCAAGCATGCTCCATTTCTTAATGCTCATCTGAAGGTGGACTCCATCATCATTTCAGCTGCTCATGATCACTCTTCAGCACCCAAGCACATGAGCACCTCTCCTCCAGACAAGGAGTCGAGGCAGATGGACCAGTTCGGTAAGAAGGTCTATCCTTCAGCCACATGTGCACTTCGGTCCCTTAATTATGCGGCCCACATGGTGTCGCACCAAAAAGCTACCTTGGCCAGGCTCGAGGCCCGAGTTCAATCTATGGAACCTTCGGCTCTCAAAGAGGAGCTCGCCAAGGAACTCCACCTGTCTAGTTTTTCTTGCAGGTATGCATTGTGGGCTACTTACAATTCCGTCAATTCAGTAGCCCGCACCTCGGCCACTGCCATTGCTTTGAGATGACAGGTCTGGTTTCACTTCTCTGGCCTCACAAATGAGGTCCAGTCTGTGATTCAGGATGCCCCCTTTTGAGGCTTGGTGCTCTTTGGCGTCGACACCAAAAACATTATCACCAATCTCTTGGATAAAGATCAGGCCCTGAGATTAGTGCGGTCCATGTACCGATCGTATGGCCAACAACAGCAGCAGCCCTTTTGGAAAAGGACCTGGAGGCAGAGGAAGCAAGCCCCGGCTTATCACCAGGGCAAGTGTAAGTCCACGGGTTCCACCACCCCTACCGCCTCCAAGAATCAGAGACATTCAGGGGGCCCTCCCCATGACCGTCCTGCCACCTCCTGACTCCCTCACCCCACCCCCTCCTCAGCTTCAGTGCAAGGAGTCAGTGGGAGGAAAGGTTCACCCACCAGGCGCAGGAGTGGCAGGGCATTACCTCCAATGCATGGGTCCTGCAGTTGGTGTCCGCTGGACACACCATAGGGTTTCTGGAGATTCCACCAGACTCTCCGCCAATCCGGTCATCCTACTCTCGAGACCAGGCTCTTCTCATCATAGAAAAAATAAACTCTCTCTTGCTCAAGGAGGCTATAGAGAGTGTTCCTCTCAGGCAAAGGGGAAGAAGGTTCTACTCCCACTTCTTCCTGGTTCCAAAAAAGTCAGGCGACATCAGACCCATTCTCGACCTGAGCAGTCTCAGCCTGTTCGTCGAGTACAAAAAATTCAGAATGCCGACCCTCCAAAGCCTTCTCCCTCTCCTGCTGGAGAATCAGTGGCTTTGTGCTCTGGATATGAGGATGCTTACCTGCACATTCCAATTTTCCCCAGCCACCGTCGGTTCCTGTGGTTTTGTTTCCAGGGGGAGCATTTCCAGTTCTGGGCCCTCCCTTTTGGTCTGTCTTCGGCACCTCGGGTTTTTACCAAGTGTCTGGTGGTGGAGATGACCTTTCTGCATCGCCAGGGCATAGCAGTTTTCCTTTACCTGGATGACTGGCTGATTTCAGCCCCTTCCAAGGATGCTCTTACGGAAGCTCTGCATTTCATTCTGGATCTGTTCTCCAAGTTGAAGATTACTGTCAATTTCTCCAAGTTGTCTCTTTCCACAAATCAGAGACTTCAGTTCATGGGGGCAGTCTTGGACACGGAAAGTCCTGTCAAACTAATCTCATAGATTTCTTTGACTGGGTAACCAGAGTGGTGGACCAAGGGGGAGCAGTTTATGTCGCCTACCTTGACTTCAGCAAAGCTTTCGATACTGTTCCACATAGAAGATTGATTAATAAGCTGAGTAGGCTTGGGGTGGCTCAGAAGTTGGTCAACTGGGTGGCAAACTGGTTGTCGGGTAGAAAACAGAGAGTGGTGATAAACGGTATACAGTCAGAAGAGATGCAAGTCACAAGTGGGGTACCTCAGGGATCAGTCCTGGGGCCAGTCCTCTTCAATATCTTCATCAGTGACATTGCAGATGGACTGGAGGGTAAGGTTTGTCTGTTTGCAGATGACACCAAGAGCTGCAACAGAGTAGATGATCCAGATGGGGTGGGCAGAATGAGAAGAGATCTGGATAAACAAGCAAAATGGTTGGAAGAGTGGCAACTGGGGTTTAATGCAAAGAAGTGCAAGATCATGCACTTAGGGAAGAGAAACCCTGAAGCCACCTATAGGCTGAGAGGGCAGTTGCTGGCAGTCACAAGGGAAGAAAGACACTTGGGCATCATTATCACCGATGACCTGAAATCATCCAAGCAGACCACTAAAGCAGTAGATAAGGCTAGGGGGGTGTTAAGGTGTATTAGTAGGGGTATCACAAGTCAGAAGGGGGAGGTAATAATCCCTCTTTACAAGACACTGGTTAGGCCCCATCTGGAGTACTGCATGCAGTACTGGAGGCCACACCTTCACAAGGACATCAACCAAATTGAGGCAGTCCAGAGAAGGGCAACCAAAATGGTGCAGGGACTGCATCAGAAAACATATGAGGACAGATTAACAGAGCTCAATGTGTATATACCCTAGACTAGAGCAAAGGAGGAAGAGAGGTGATATGATCGAAACATTCAAACACCTTAAGGGCATTAACAAGGTGAAAGAGTCTAACATGTTTCAATATAAAAATAGCAGGACAAGAGAACACAGCATGAGATTAGAGGGAGGCTGATTAAGGGCTAATGTGAGGAAGTTCTTTTTCACAGAAAGAGTGGTGGATGCATGGAACGGCCTACCTCAGGAAGTGGTGGATATGAATACAGTGCAGGGCTTCAAACAGGCATGGGATAGGCATAAGAGAGCAATACAGATGAGTATGAATAGATAGGCCATTGACAGAGCAAAGACCAGGCACATTTATAAGGTAGAAAAAGAAATAGGCAGACTGAATGGGCCTTACGGTCCTTATCTGCCTTCAACTTCTATGTTTCTCTGTTTCCAGAGCAGGGTCTTCCTTCCTCCAGACAGGGTGGAAACTCTGGTCCATCAAGCTTCAGTGGTGGCCTCATCCAGGACCATTCCAGCAAGGGAGGTCCTTCGCCTTCTTGGCCTGATGGCGGCCTCCATCACTACTGTTTCCCTGGTGAGGCGCCACATGAGAATCACTCAGTGATCCTTGTGGGTGCAATGGGATCAACTCCTGGACAACCTGGACCATTCGGTCCTGGTATCGACGGCGGTCCAGAAAGACTTGTTGGGGTGGAGGGATCCCTGCAACCTTTCCTTGGGTATTCCATTCAGGAGCCCTGTCCCCTTGGCATCTCTGACTACAGATGCATTGAATATGGGCTGGGGGGCACATTCAGGGGAATACCAAGCACAGGAACTTTGGTCCAACTTGGAGGCGCTGTTGCATATCAATGTCCTGGAGATGAGAGTGGTCTTGGTACGTGCTTCAGGCATTCCAGACCCTTCTCCCCAAGGAATCACTGCTTATCCAGACAGACATGTCAGTAGTCTGGTATCTCAACAAACAAGAAGGAACTCACTTATACCCTCTCTGCAGAGAAGCATTGAGAGTGTGGAACTGGGCAGTCCAGCATGATCTGTCCTTAGTGGCAGTGCACGTTCCAGGCATCCAAAACATCCTGGTGGACAGTCTCAACAGATCTTGAACCCTTAGTCACAAATGGGAACTAAGTCAGGATGTGGTAGAGTCTCTCTTCCTAAGGTAGGGGCATCTGGATCTCGACCTTTTCGCATCCCCATTCAACGCAAAACTTCACAGTTTTTGCTCGCTCGTTCCAGGGCATGGTGCTTTCTGGTACTATGAATTGTCTCTCTCTTGGACAGGGAAATCTTTTGTATGCCTTCCCTCCATTTCCTATTCACCAGAGGGGTCTCCTCAAGCTTCAGGCAGAGAAGGCGCGATGATTCTCATTGACCCCCTCTGGCCGAGACAGATTTGTTTCCCCCTTCTGCAACAGTTAGCGGAGGAAACACCGGTTCCACTTCCTATGACTCCCAACCTCTTGACACAGAATCAAGGCCGGCTCATCCATCTGGGGCTCAGGACCTTGCATCTTCATGTGTGGCTCCTGCAGACATAACAGTTTCCCACTTTGGGGTCTCCTCTCGGGTCGTCCAGATAATTGTTGGGGCTAGAAAGCCGTCTACTCGTTCCACCTATGCTATGAAGCGGAAACGTTTTCCCATTTGGGCAGCTTCCAAAGATTGGAACCCTTTCTCTTGTTCTGCCCCATAAGTCATGGAATACCTCCTTCATCTTTCAGATTCGGGTCTATCCTATTCCTCCTTGAAGGTCCATCTTTCAGCTATTTCGGCGTACCACGAGCTGGTGGATGGTAAACCCGTGGCTCAGTCGGAAGTCTCGAAAACTTTTCTGAAAGGGATTCTCCATCTGAAAGCCTCCATCCACAGCCCCACATCACCTTGGGACTTAAACTTTGTTTTGGAGTAGCTCACTCTCCCGCCTTTTGAACCAGCGATGAGCTGTGATTTACGCTTTCTATCCTGGAAGACGTTGTTTTTAGTTGCTGGTACCTCAGCTTGAAGAATTTTGGAGCTTCAGGCTCTAGTTTGTAAGGAGCTATATTTAATTTTTCATAGGGACCAGGGTGGTCCACAGGACAAAACCTAAGCTTTTGCCTAAGGTGGTTTTGGAAGTCACACTGAACCAATCAGTGGAGCTCCCTGTATATTTTCTATCCCCTGCGAATAGAGGTGAGGCACTCCTGCACATGAATGTGCATTGCACCCTCTGATGCTATACTCACCACACAAAAGAGTTTTGTAAGGATGACCAACTGTTTGCCTCTTTTGCCCCCAGACCTTTGGGCAAAGTTGTTTCTAAGCAGTGCCTGTCCAATTGGTTGGACAATTGTATTCGCTTCTTCTACTAGAAGTATGACAAACCTCTGCCAGGACCAGTCAGAGGTCATTCTACAAGGGGCATGGCTGCTTCCTCGGCTTTTCTGTGCAACATTTCAGCAGCTGTTACCTGAGCAGCAGCAACATGGAGTTCTGTCCATACCGTTACCAAACATTACAGTCTGGACATTGCTTCTAAGCGGAGGGCAGGTTTTGGCCTAGCTGTTCTGCAGAGCCTTCTGTCCTAGGCTGGTTCCACTCTGTGTTTTCCTTACTTGTTGGAGTTTTTCCTCCTCCCTTGTTTCTCTCAGTCTCTCTGCAGAGGGACTGCTTGGCATTCAGTCCTATATGTGATGACCTACTGAAGGAACTCTATCGAATTAAGATAGTACAGTTACGTAGGAGCTTACTGTAACAGTAGATCTTCGAGAGAGGTTCCTTCAGTAGGTCATATTTTTCCCTCCCTCCTTCCCCCTTTTTTATTTAGGGACTCCAGGCTCTGTTTCCTCCTGCTGTCAGACCTATTCCAGGCTCCAGCAGGAGAACTGGAGGGCAGGCATGGGGACGGTCCACTATATAGTGTCACGCTGATGTTGGTCACGTGACGTCAGGTGGATGTTCCCCTGTCAGGTATTGCTAGAAAAAGTCTGCCGTGTGGCCAGATGCCAGGTGGTGCTAGTTCTATATGTGATAATCTACTGAAGGAACCTCTCTCGAAGATCTACTGTTATGGTAAGTTCCTATGTAACTGTACTTTTATTTTAGTAGATATTCTTATGTAGGGCAAAATAGTCCCCATTTGTTTCAGGTGAGGGCAAAATAAGAAAGCGCAATAAATCACATGTTGCACTATGTCATTTGGGATGGCCAAAACAATTAATTTGCTTGCCATGTGCAAAGTTAACAGTGCCATTAAAGTTCAGCGTACAGTTTTGTAAACTAAGCTGGCCTTTGGCTAACTTCTTAGATAAGGCTGCAGGTGTCACTGTGGCATCTTGTAGTTCTCCTGTGCCTGGCTTGCCTTCAGACTTGGAAGGATGTGATTGAGCAGGGGACACATTTGGATATAAACCAAAGATGTTGCTCTACTTTTGTCTATCCTCACAGTTGGCTTTCCAGTAACTTTTTAAACTGCCTTCATTCCTATGCCCTGTTACTGACATTAGCTCCCTGCTTTGGAGTCTTGTTCAGAGAGCATCTCTGCTACAGCGGCCTGAACAGAGTGGTTAGTATATTTTTTGACAGTTTGGCTTCTGTGCTGAGTCTGCTCATCATAGTTGGTAGGTAGTTGAGGCTCATGAGTTCATTTGAATACTATATAGGCATCTTGTCCAGTGCTGACTGAGGCATCATGTTAGGATTTAGACACAGGGCTTTCGTATCAGGTGGCAGCTTGGAGATGTACTTCCTGAAGCTTGTAACAGGACAGAGAGGGTCTCCTTGCATGGCATATGTGAAACCTCTGAGTGACTGTTTGCTTGACTCCACTGGATCACCATGATTTTTGGTATGTTCATTAAAAGGCATGCTAATATAACCCATGTCATTCTCATCCCTTTTGATATAAAAACTGGTTAGTTTTAACTGTCTCAGCACCTCTCTACCACACCCGGCTATATACAGCTAGATGTCTAGCCAGACTTATTTCTCTAGGCTAGGTATGATATCACTGCTAAGGATGTGGAGTGCTGTAATTTGTCCAGGTTGGCATCAGAGGGTGGTTCGTGGTGAGCTGATGTATCCTTTTGTACCCTGCGATACCACTTCATCTTAGCAGTAAAAACATTATGGAGGTCTTATTTATTTATTTATTTGGATTTTGGTAACCGGGTAAGTCCACTGAGACCAGAGGTCCCTTTTTCAGGGGCGACCCGGAATTAGTTACATAAAGAGACATTTATAGGCACTATATACAGTAATTACATATTGTAACCCTACGGCAGTATACAGGGATAGTACAGTTAGGCACCCAACTAGACTTCAGTCATGATTTACAGCTATGACATTAATTTCATAGATAGACATTAGTAAACAGCATACAGTAGTAGACATCAGTTTCACGTTCAGACACCTGGCTCCTATCAGTTAGTTTGTGTTAGCTAGTCCAGATGAGGCTAGGTAGAAAGACAAGATGTAGAGAGGTTCAGAGCAGTTCGGCAGGCATAAGACCAGGGCTTGGGGGCTAATGGTTGTAGCCACAGAGATTGAGATCGAGTAGGTAAAGTTTGAGTCCAGACCTGAACTGGTTGAGGGTGGGAGAGTCAGTTAGACTGGTGGGAAGGGAGTTCCATAGGTGGGAGGCAGCAAACTTGAAAGAGCGCTTGCCTTGGTTGGAGCGCACCCGAGGGATGTCCAGTAGGTGTTTCGCGGATGATCTCAAGGTTCTGGTTTGTTCTTTAGGGGAGAGTAGTCCTTTAAGATGGGGGGGGGACCCAGGGTAGAGAACTTGAAGGTAAGGCAAGCGATGCGGTACGCGAGTTTGTGTTGCAGAGTGGGCCAATTAAGTTCCCTAAGTGCCTCGCAGTGATGCCTTCTAGGAGAGGAGCTGGTGGCGAACCATGCCACTCGATTATAGAGTACAGATTGTTGAATTCTGACTCTCGGAAGAACTGCAGTAGTGGAGCACCATATAGAATGGTGGGGAGAAGATTGCAGCTAGCAATTGCCCGTCTTGCAGCCAGGGAGAGGGAGTCCCCCAGTCAGTAGAGGAGACCAAGTTTTTGGTGGATGGCCCAGGTGACAGAGTTGGTGTGGGACTTGTAGGTCATCTCCTGGTCAAGATGTACTCCAAGGTATTTAAAGCTGCTCAATATCTCAACTCTTTTTCCTTGGTTGGTGCTGATCTGAAGCATCTGACTTCTGTCAAGGCCTAAGTGTCTAGACCCAAACAGCACAGCTTTGGTTTTATCTTCGTTGAGTAAGAGGGAATTTGCTGAGAACCAGGCCTCAAGCTTTGAGAGACTGTCCTGCAGCTTCACAGAGATGACACTAGGTTGGGGGTCACTGCAATATAAGACAGTGTCATCCGCATACAAGATGAGCTTACTAGTGATGGTTTCCTCAATATCATTGAGGAACAGTGAGAAAAGCAGGGGGCCCAGGATTGAGCCCTGAGGCACCCCAGTAGTAACGGGTCTGAGTCGATTGAGTGCCCTTCCAGCGGACTTTTTGGGAGCAGTCACTCAGGTAGCTCACGAACCGGGAGAGTGAGTGGTGATCCAGTCCTAGAAGTCAGAGTTTGGTGAGTAGGAGATCATGCTTGACCAAGTCAAATGCCTTGGATAGGTCAATGAAGAGGGCACCCGTTGGGGAGTCCTGGTCCATAGAGGCAAGTATGTCTGCCGTGAGCCATATGAGAGCTGTGTCAGTGCCATGTCCTTTTCTAAATTCATGTTGCACATCAGTCATGAGTAAGTGTTGTTCAAGGTAGACCTGTAGCTGGGTAGAGACCAGTCTTTCCTGAATTTTCCCAATGGGACTGAGAAGGGAGATTGGCCTATAGTTCCCCAATTTGTCTTGAGGACCACTTTTGGGGACAGGGACGATGGTCGCCACCTTCCAGGTTTTTGGGACTTTATCTTCCTGGAGTGATCTGTTTATTAGTAGGGTGACAGGATGGGCAATTGCCGGAGCGTCAGCCTTCAGCAGTCGTGGTTAAAGTTGGTCGTGTCCCACTGTGGAAGATGGGTCAATTTTGCGCAGGAGAGGCAGTACCTCTGACTGTTTGACCAGCTTTATGTGGAATTGAGGTCGCGGGTGTACCCAGGCAGCATCAGAGTGCAATGTAGGCCTGGGGAGGACAGGAAGGGGAGAAACGCTTGGGGTAGAGAAAGAGGCACAAAAGGCTTCAGCAATGACAGTTGGAGAATTGGACAGTGAGTCCCCCACCAGGATGGAGTCCGTTTGATTATTTGTGGAGCCCTTTATGAGTAGATTTATGTGGCCCCAGAATTTTTTGGGGTCACATAGGTGTCTAGTTTGTAGGTTGTTTAGGTATTGTGATTTAGCCTGCTTCATAGATTTTTTGCACTGATTTCTCAACTCTCTGTAATTTTCCCAGTCAGTAGAGTTGCCAGTAGCTTTGTAAGTACCCCATGCTTTGTCCCGGAGGAGCATATTATGTTTGAGGCAGGGGTTCAGCCATTTATGGCATTTACCTTGGACCCTGAGCTTTTTTACAGGGGCGTGCATGTTAGATGCAGATAAGAAGGTCTGCATGAAATAATCAAGAGCCTCCTCCAGCGACGGCAGAGAGAGGATAGGGGTCCAGTCAGCTTTCCTCAGGTCAGAGCAAAAGTCTGCTGGACAGAACCTACTGTAATTCCTTGCTTCAATAACTTTAGCGGGGATTTTTGGAGACTTGTTGGACCAGATGCAAAAGGTGGGCGAGTGGTCACTCAAGGCGTCAGACATAATCCCTGCCAACAGTATCCGCCCCGGACAAGAGACTAGGATCCAGTCTATTAGAGAGTGGTTTCCAGTCTTTGGGTTTAGTCTTGTGGGGAGGTCGATAATCTGCGTCAGCGGGGAGCCAAGTAGAGGGTTTTTAGTAGGGGAGCAGAGTAATGTTGGCCAGTGGAGACTGAAATCCCAGAGGAGTATGCCTTCCCCCTGGTGAGGTCCTCCAGTTGCATTGTTAGGGATTCAAAGGAGGAGGCGGCAGTTTGAGGTGGGAGGTATACACTCCCTTTGGAGAGAGGTTTGGCATTGCAGAGAAGTATTTTTACAAACAGCATTTCAGCCAAGGAGCCATTAGGGGATGGGACATCCAGCTCTGTGGCTTGGAGGACAGTGCTGACATAAATAATAACCCCTCCTCCCTTTTTTCTTACCCTGTCTTTCCTGAAAGTATGGTAGCCCACTAGTTCAACTTCGTGGGGGAGGATCTGGGGCTTTAGCCAGGTTTCTGTCATGGCTAGTACGTCAGGCTTATAGAGAGTAACCCAAGCCTCAAGGTCTGGGAATTTGTTCCTTAGACTACCAATATTCATATGTGCAAGCTTGAGCCCTTTGGCGTCAGCCCATAAGGAGTAAGTAGGGGTGTTGAGGGAGAGATTTGGGGAAAAAGGGCCAGGATTAGATTCAATATCCCCCCCTCGGGCTAGGATGGTCCTGCCCAGATGCTCCAGGAGGTAAGTAAGGAGGGGAAACTGTCAGCTCCCCATCCCTTGTCCTGGGGTAAAATGGTAGTGTCCTGCCACTAGCTTCTGGTGAGGGTCCATGCAGGTTTGGTATTAAGTGGGTCTCATATGGCAGTATCATATTGACTGTGGTGACTGTTAGGGGTTTTACTGGTAGACAATGCTGAGGTATACTGATTTAGAAGATATCCTGTGACAGGATTTTGTCTATGTTAGGTTAAACTAGCTATATTAGGCAGCGACCATAGGTCAAAGTGATAAGGGGTTTCTTTTAGGGATAGGAGGGTATCCCAAATAGTAGATAGGGGAAAACATCAGAAATTCAGATGAGACAAAAAGGCGTATGTCTGAGTACCCTGTGAAGTAAAGGCTTCAGCAAGAGATGTTACTTGTCTCAAAACCAGCCAGGAGTCCCTAGTGGTGAGACTGTATAACTTGCAGATGGTAAAGTGAGCCGATACTGCCGGCAAAGCTGGCGGGGCAGAGCCTTGCAGAGCAGAGCAATAGCCATGGCGCAGCCAGCAGCAGCTAGAAGGGCCCATTTCTTCTGAGGTCACTAATTACATTAACTGAATGGCCTACAGTCACAGAGATGAAGTGCTGGCTGAGAGCTGCATGCAGTCCACAGTAGCTGGATATCACATACTCTGTTCCTGTGGCAGCTTACACCTCATCATAGAACTGGCGAAGCATTTCATTCAGCTCAGCAGTTGTGGAACCCTTCCAGTCCACAGGGAAGTCTTTGAATCTTGCCCAATCTGAGAAAACCCCAATTTCTCAGTTTGTCACTTTTACTGTGTTTTTTTCTTTTTTTTTTTGCTCATCTTTGAACATGTTTAAATCATCAGATGTTAGACTGAGGAAGCTTGTACTCACGGAGTTTTCATTTACCTCAGCTCTGGTTTCAACAGGGTTGTAGCAACGATAGGCTGTACTGATTCCTCCTCTGGTGGCTCTTCTGCCTCTACCATGGTAATCATCTCAAGTTCTGTCTAGGACAGCTCAAAATTTAAGGTAGGGAAACTTGCCATGGCTAGTAAATGGGTATTCCATTTACGTGGGCACCGAGAAAAAAATTGTCTGCTTTCGAAAAAGTGAAAGTTCTAAGCCAGATGTATTAATATCACAGATGTTCTAAGGCACCTGTGGCTGGATTTGAGATTAGCCATGCATTAGACATTTCTAATGCATGGCTAAAAGCTAATCAGATTACTTGAAATCTTACCCCTATTTTATAAACTTTCCTTACAAAATGAATAGGAAACAACCTGCATTCTGGATGGTTGATATATGTGCATTAAATCTGTCAAATACATCAGGAAAAACAAGGTCTGTCAACCAGGACACCAGACATCAAAAATCCTTGAGCCATTCTTTAAAACTAAAAAAAAATTACAGCCACAATTTTTTCAAATTACTGAGACTTTTCAACTACCTAGCTCCCCATCATTCAGTAGCAAACAGTGAACTGAACAATCAGGAAGAAGTAAATCAGACTGAATTCCTGCTACTACATGTAAAATGGTACTGTTCTGTTTGTTTATTGTTTTCTCAGTTCTGCTGCGAGCTGCTCACAGCCCCACATCGCTAATATCCTTGCCCGGCCAGGCTTCTCAACTGTTCACACTTCATAGAAACAAAAAACAGAGAAATGAGGGAGCAATCAGATAATAATCGCAATCTAGATCCGAGAAAAAAAAATTGTTCTGTGTTCCATGCATTTTAAGCAATCGTGCTCCACGTTAGCCTTCTCCCGCAGTATTCACATGCCGTCCTCCATTCTTCTTTGGAGAAAAATTATTTTTTTGCTAAAAAGAATTCCAAAGTACATTTCCCAGCATTTCAACTTAAAATGAGTTTATAAACTTAACTTGCCAGCACTTCTTCGTGTTTCCTGTCTCAGTTCCCTTTTATATCTGACTAGCTGTGCTGGTCTTACTACTCTTTCTCTGAAGCACTGTTTTAAAAAATAATCGCAATTTATGTACAGACACTACATTTATGTTATCTCTCACCTCTCTTTTTTTTTTTTAACTTTCTCTTTATGCCCCCCTTCCTCGCTGCGCTGGATTCATTTCTTCGGGGATCTGTTAGGCTGTAGGTCCCGTAGTCCAGCCCAGGTGTAGCTAGCCTTCCCCATCCTGCCGGTATACCCCCAGGTGGGAGGAGGGACCCTCATGAGTCCCTCTCTCACACCTAGAGACTGTGTCGGAGCCTCATGAGCCCCATCTATGGAGCCTGGTTAAGGGTTTTCTCAGGACAGCCGGGTCCTGTCTACAGGAGCCAGTGCAGGGTTCTTTCCAGCTTTCTCTGGTTCCAACCCAGGCGTCTGCGCGAGGGGGCCAAGGAAGTGGCCTTGCGTCTCGGTGCTAGCAGCTCCGGCTCCCGGCAGACGTCCGCCCTCCCCTTGTATGCTTTCTCGCTGCACCTCCACCTGTGGTCACCCAGGTGGTGGTATCGCAGTGATTTCTCACCTCTCTTATACTGCAGGTGTGCAGCCAACACTCCCAGACGCAGTACTAAATGTAAGCAATAATACCCAATGGGGTGGGCGGTATTAGGCTATACCGGACCACCCAGTGGCGTAATGAGGCCCGACGCCACAGGTGAAGGGCCTTATATCCCCTGGAAGGTCTGATATAGCCCATACCACCCACTCTGGAGAGTATTTTTGTGCTTAGAAAATGGGCTTTATGTTTCATTTTTTAAAACTTAAAATAAATAATAAAATACATAATTTTTTTGAATAAATCCATTTTGTGGAAAGTAGTCCCTCTAATGCTGTTTTGACCCTAGAGGGTACTGCTGTTGTGTCTTGGGGTCTTCCACTTTCCTGAATGTCCCAACCTCCCACTCAGCAGCAGTGTCTGCCCTCCCAATTGTCACCCTTCACTATATAGAGCTTCATTCCTGTGTGAAAAAATGCTCTTAAACTGTAATGATGTTCCCACAGCTAGTACTGTTTAGTTTTTAATTTTTTAATGCCCACAGCAGATACTACGGGAACCAGAACTATGTGGGAGTATTGAACATCTGTGGTGACAGTAAGTGATGGAAAGGTGACTTTTTTTGTTGTTACAAGAAATATGTCCCGATGCAGATTGTGAGCACTGAGAAGCCTGGGTTCAGGGAGTCCTCTGGGATGGCAGCAGGGTTGTGTTTGAGAAATGGGATGGCTGAAGCTAAATGCATGAGCAAACGGGAGAGCAGCAGCTAAATAACAGTGTGAGAAATCCAGAGATTTGGTGCTTCAGTAGTGCATTCATTAAGGTGACCATTTTAATTGCTAACTGTTTAACTTGCTTACAAGTTGCGAGCAGCCGGAGGACTGATGGTGTAGCTGGCAACTGTAGCACTGTCATGGGGGACATGAAAGCTGTTGCTCTCAAAGTTAAATTACATTAAAAAAATAATTCTGTCTGGGTTGTTGCAGTGCAATGGCTCATTTTCAGAGGCGTTATCATGGTGCAATGGGGGATGATGCCGGTTTCTTAAGTGTCACTGTGCAAAAATAAAGAGCGCGGTTGAAAGTAAACACCCCCTCTGAAACAAATGGCAGCAATGCTATGGTGTTGAGGGGACTCGGCGTAGCGCTCACTTTCGTTACAAAGATGCAGCTTCATAGTGCATACCTGTCCCCACTCCCCTGTCCTGTCTTTCCTTCCCGGCTGAATGTAGAATACCAAAAAAGCATTAGTATTCTAAAAAATATAAAGATAAATCAATGTTTCCACGAATGTGGTCTGTGTTCTTAGCAGTTTGTGAAACCACCACCGTGTCAGTTGCCCAGTCGGTTGGGAAGCATCAGTTATGTTTTTGAGCGGTAAGCAGGATTTCTGATCATATGTATTAATAATAGTTTCATTTGTGAGATTTAACAACAACAACAACAACAACAAAAAAAGATTAGGATTCTTCATTTTGATTCATGGATTGCTTGCCAACACAGAGGGGGGGAGTCAGCTGCCAGCTCGGTAGCAGTGGAGTGGAGCAGTGGTAAGGGGGCCATTTAAATTGAAATTGCTTGACTTGGTGCTGGAAGAAAAAATTATGTCCAGAAATGTGTTTCTCTTTTTGTTTATTTATTTTTGGGGATTTTGCTGAGGAGAGATCAGGAAATAGCTACAGGATCGGAGTTGGGTCTCAGTTCTCGCTAAGCGAGACAAAAAAAATGGCGGGCATTTTAAAATGAACATTCCACTAGCTATACTAGTAATTGGGTTGGGTGAGTCTGGCGCTTTTAATACCTGAGCTCTGTTATCTGATAGATGCTCACCTTGCCAGGGCTATCAGCCAGTCAGAGCTTGAGATTTTCTTAGAGCATTTTCTACAAAAAAACTACACAAATGGGGGGGTGGACCCACAACTACGGAAGCCCAGTTAAGACAAAAGTCCTAAATTAAAAAAAAGCCTTACAATATATACAGGCTGAAGACCTTTCTTAGGAAAAACTAAGCAACAGATTTAACTTTTTAATATTGAAACCTCTTGGTTTTAATTTTGTTTTATAATCACAGAAATACACTTTGGGGCATGCATTGTATGGTTCTAACCGCACTCAAAGTGGCTGAAGGCACTTGGCTTCTGGCCTTGTGCCTCCCTATGCCCCTCAGCATGCAGTTAGAACTGCATAATGCAGACTTGGTTGTGTCTTATTGCTTACTCATTATTTATTCATGTTTTGCAAGTTTTACACCTACAGCTGTTAGCAGCGCAGCTTAAATATTTTATTTGTATTATATTATAACTTTTATTTATAGTGTTGCACTCATTTAAAGGGGAACATTCATGAACCACTCCCATCATAATTTGAAAGCCCGTGGAAAGGACTTTTATATGAGGTATTGGGCTTAGCTGTTCCTAGCAGCAGTCCAGAGATAATCAATACTTTCTCCCATATTGATGCTATATGATCACCATTTTTAGACCCTTATGATGTCACTGATGATCAAGCTATAGCTATCCACATTGTAGTCAAGAAGAGTTGATCATCAGTGACCTCAAAAGGTTCAAAAAATGTTGCCAATTTAGTATCAACATGGAGTAGGCTTAAAGGGCAACTAAAGTCAAATTTTACAAATAAAATGTTGTGCAGAGTGTTTTGATTTGTCCTTCCCTTGGGTTTGCTGAAAGGAGTTCTTTTCTTAAATTTGCCTGCTAGTTTTATGGTCCCTGGGGATCTCCATGTTTGCATTTTTATGGCTCTTTTTGTTTCTACCATGCCTCTTGTCTCATGTGACAGTGATATGTCTAGGACCGTTGATTCAGCAAGAACTGTTTTTTTTGTATGAAGTTTACAGCAGTAGAGCTGTGATTTTATGTAACTCACCTTGTCCAGGTAGCTCTACTGAAAGCTACATTTATGGAAGACAAACACATGAGGGATAATTGAATGTGCTTTCTGTAGGGAAACAGCTAGAGTCTTCACTAATTATAACATCTTTCTGCTATTGTGAGGTGGAGAAACTTAAACTTTAAAATCAGTAATTATAATATTGCACTCCCAATGGACTAAGCTATTTGAGCAGAGTTTGTTTCAAGATTGCAGCAACAGTACAGTCTTGCTCCCATTGCTTTATTGCACAACATTCAGTGATGTGTATATTCTGCTGGTGACAGCTCTCCAATCGTAAGGGGAGAGGGCTGTCTGGCTGAGTATCCATGGCCTTTATGCTATCATTCAAACTGTAAACCTGAGGAGTGCAGAGGGTCTATGTGTGTGCTCCTATGCAGCCTCTGCTGGACTATGGAAATGTGATGTACCACACAGCCCCTAAAGACACACTGCACAGGTTGGATGTCCTGTACCACAGATTCTGCAGGTTTACCCTTTTAACAGAGACTTAAGGATGCACTGTTACCCGTAATAACGCAGCTCAACTGTTCACGTTCCAAAGGCTGCTGCCTTAGCAGCTGAAAGATCAATGTAGATGAATCTTTGAGCTGCGGAAGCTTCATCTACTCATCCACCAAATAAACTGGGCACCATTGCATA
This sequence comes from Neoceratodus forsteri, assembly GCA_016271365.2. Lineage (NCBI taxonomy): Eukaryota > Metazoa > Chordata > Ceratodontiformes > Ceratodontidae > Neoceratodus > Neoceratodus forsteri. Next base: position 913,734,902 of record CM057453.1, on the reverse strand, counting down.
CCATACACAGAAGGGGCACCAGACTTGGGTTGTGATGGATCATTTTATTTTGATACTCTTCATTGTGAAGTGCAGCAATACATAAATGCAGGTGGGGGACCTGTGTGTATGTATTGCTGCACTTTACAAAAAAGATTATTAAAATAAAAGGATACTTCACAACAGTATCTCAATTAAGTCAGCCACTGACAATCCTAAGGCACACTCACTGACTGTTGACTCCCAAAGTTCAACAATTAGTTCCTACAGTGACTCTGTACAGATACTGACTGACTTGGATACTAGAAGTGGCTAATGTGAAACAACATAATCAAGTTTATTGGCTCCTAAAATTCCTTATCTTTGTGAAAACACTGAAGCTGCCAAATGGATAAATTTCTATGTGATTCTGATAACGTTCTGACCCAATTTATTTTTTTTCAATTTCTGTTTATGTCCCCTTGCTCTCTGTCCCTGACCTCGCTCCGGACTCCCTAAAGCAGGCTGCAGGTGCCTTCCTGCCTGTGCCATGCTGCCATCCTCCACACAGCCTTGGCTTGCCCCTCCAAGCAGGGACGGGCTAGAGAGGCTATATCCCTGAACTTCTACGTCTCATCAGGAGGCATCCAATGGCTCAGCAGGAGATACTCAGTAATTCTGGGTGTCCTTGATCTTTTTTTTATCTCACTCATGTGCAGGAGCTGCACATATTAGGACAGCAAGGACAGTATGCATGCAGAGCACAGCATTGCCCACAGTAGCATGATTACCCCCACCCACTGATCTAACTGTGCAGCACTGCTTCTTGCATTCAGATGACAGTGTGGCTGTGTGAGATAGGACCCTTCATCCTCAGAGAAGGAGGCCATCCTGTGGGACACTCAATCCTTCTCCCTCCCTCCTGGCCCCGATGTCTGAGGTTCATTCCTGAACCTAAGTCTCTGGCATTGCGAACAGTAGTGCTACCACTGTGCTGACAGGCTGGCTCTGATTCCATTTCTAAATAATAACAAGCATTTTTCAATGCTGAATGTTGTCTTGCTGGCATTGGCATTGGTAGTGCAGGAGTTAAAGAGATACATAATAGGAATGGCAGTGAAGTATTGAACTGACGCCAACCCCACCCCAACCCTGTAGAGGCTGACAGGGGGGTTGGGGTGTGCCTTAGGGTCATCAGCCATAACGCTCATGCCATTTTACCTCTCCCTACCCTGTAGACACTGACAAGTGTCATGGTGTGCCTTGGGGTCTTCGGGCCTTACGCTCACCCCATTCCATAAGGAAATATGCAGAGATGGGTGCAGTCTAGGAGAATGGTGTGAACTTTGGGGCTGAAGATTCCAAGGCACACCTCGATGCCTGTCACTGGCTGCAGGGTGGGGGTGGGCATGGAATGGCGTGAGCATTACAGCCGATGATCCCAAGTCACACCACTGATGCCTGTCAGTCTCTACAGGGTGGGTCATTATGGTTGGAAACCCTAACGCTGCTGGTGTTTGTTGGTATTTTCACTCCAAATTTTCAACATGGGCTTTTTGTGACCCCCACCTCATGAAGAGTGGCACTATCAGTTTGTTAGCGGAAAGGTGATTTTGCTCAGCGACTGTACCATTTGGTGCCACAGGTGTGAAAACACATTTTGGGCAGGATGTGTAAGATGACAACTGTACTGTTCATGAGGAGATATAAAAAAATGGCAATGTTGAAAATCTGGAGTGAAAATATGAAAAATTGGTGAAGTCACAAACATGCATAGAAACTGCGCAATGTACGCCCGTAACCCAATTTTTTTGGGGGGGTTTAATCACATTTTCAACATAGGCATTTTGGGACCTCCCCTTATGAACAGTGGCACTTTGATTTTGTTAATGTGTCCCAAAAGTTGATTTCCCGCAGCGACCGTGCCATTGTGCGCCACAGGTGCAAAAACACATTTTGGGCAGGATGTGAAAAATGACAGCTGTACTGTTCATAAAGAGGTGTGAAAAAATGGCAATGTTGAAAATCTGGAGTGAAAATATAAAAAATTGTGAAAGTTACGAGCGTGTGTGGAGGCTGCACAATGCAAGCTTGTAACGCAGTCATTTTCTAGAATGTTTTCACCAAATTTGCAACATGGTCTTTTCGGACCCCACCTCATGAACAGTGGCACTGTCATTTCATTAATCAGTCCCAAAAGGTGATTCCACGCAATGACTGCGAAATCACATTTCGGGATTGAGTAAGGAGATGACAGTGCATGTATTTATGAGGTGGGGCCCCAAGAGCCCCATGTTGAAAATCTGGTACCAAAATTCCCAAAAAAGGCTGAGGTACCTAAGTTGAAACCCTCCCATTGCCTGTCTTTATAAAGCTTACAGCATTTTGTTCAGTTCCCGGTTGGCTTTTGAAGAGTTCAGACGTGTTCCCGCTCCACAGAAGATTGTATTGCTGGCCTTCCAGAGGTAAGTATGGGGTGAGGGGATGCGGGGAGTTGGGGTGCGCAGAGGGTAGGTGCAGCTTGGGGAAGGGGCTGCGGCAGGACGATGAGGGACTGTTTTTTTTCCACAGGTAAAAAAAATAGAAACCAGACTTTGGAAGACTGTTTTCTTTAATTTACAGGTAAAAAAAATGATTTGGGGCACACTGGGGTGGGCTCCCAGTGTGCCATGAGTTTGGGGGAAGACATGATACCAACAGGGATTAGGCAGCCCCATTGGCAAAGAAAGTGTGTGTGTGTGTGTGTGTGTGTATGTGTGTGTGTTGTGGGGGACATGATGTCGATGGGGATTGTGGCCCCCCATTGGCAAACAAATTGAACTGGAGGTGGGAATGCCAACACGGGGATTGGTCATCCCCAATGTTGGCTTTGTGGGGATTGTGTGGTGGGTGGCAGAAGCCGCCATATTTATTGGAATGTTTCTCCAGGAAAGACACATAACGGAGCCATGACATCTGATGTTCCAATGAAGAAACTGCACCTCATTGGAGTGGCAGATTTCTTTCAACTCCGTGGCTGTCTCTGACACTGCTGTAATCGCCAGCATGCTCACTGATTGGTGGCTGAGGGACGCACCCACTAAAGTGTTCCCTGCATTTGCCACAACAGTGACACACCTCTGAATGTACTACTACTACAAGATGTTGCTTGCGTGTGCACGCAAGACAACATAAAAAACACTGCAGTATGATATCAGAAAGGGTATTGTATTTATATGGGAGGATAGCATATTGAAGGAATCTATTAATCCTAAATGACAGAAGCTCATGGCAATAAAGGCTCAAAAAATTATCTTTGAATATAAGGAGAGCACAACAAAATTGCCTATTAGTTTATTAGAACAAAACTCTACCTGTGGGACTATTTTAGAGGTGAAGGATGCAGTACTGATGGTAATTCCATTTGAACAGAAATAAGGGATATTTTGAGAATTTATTGTGATAATAAATACAAAACCAAGCCATCGAGGCAGAGCTAGCAGCCAAAGCAGAAACACTCATTCTGTGGAGCTCTATGTTTGGATGCCCATAAACTATTGTTTTAAGAGTTAAGCCTCATTTAAAGGAATTGATGAAGTAACTGAAGGACAACCATTTTATTTGTCACTTACTTGAATCTTAGATGAACTGAAGATGGACAGATCAAAGCAAGCCATGCCAAACAAGACCGTGAAGCAGAAGGCGTCAACAAGAGCTGGTGGGGGCGCAGCCTATGGAGTGCCTCAGTAAGACACTTGGGAAGCTGAGCCTCCCCTCAAACCCATCCTTTAGGCCATTTAGGATTTTGATCAAAAAGTGGAGGCTTTTAATAATAGAGTCTCCACCCAGGAAGTGAAAGTGGACAGAGTTGTAAGAGATGTAAAAATGGCAGTTGATTCAGAAAATAAAACAATGGCAGTATTTGCAAGAGTTATAGAACAAAACAGTTTGACCTGGCTTCGGTTGAAGCAGCTGAAAAATGAAGCTTGTTTGGGGAACCTTAAATTTATTGGAGTCCTGGAGGGTCTGTGGGGAACAGAACCTAGTATGTTTTGGATACAAAATGTTGACCAGTGTGTTAAGCAAATGGCAGGGCATTCAGATTCTATGAGCATATTGTATAACCCCCAGAAAGAAACCTAGCTGCCTTGATCTCCCATGAATACTTGTTAGTACCATAAGAGGGATACAGTTTTGAAAGCTGCAAAGCAACAGGGACATATTGTATCACGCTAGAAGAGGGAACACCGAGCCTCTTTTTCTTGGAACTAAATTATGCCACACTTGAATGACACCCCAGCTTTGATGCAGTGCAAAGTGGCCTGAAGGAGCTGAGCATCATACATTCAATGGAATCACTTGTTAAACTTAAACTCTCTTACACAAGTACGACTTTTCTTTTTGGGGATCCATTGGAGGCAGGTTGCTGTTTAGATAAAATCTGGAGAGACTTCGTGATTGGGGAGGCTAAGCCTGACTCAGAAAATAGGCAGCAACCATTTCATGTTACAGTTCTGCTGTACTAAGTGAAGCACCAATATTTTTACCGGTGCTGTAATTTTTTAATATGTGTTCCAGGAACAGGGATATCATACTGCAGCAAACCCCTACTGTACATAGTGGAGTAATTTTCAAGCAGCTGACAATTTTGCTTTATTCATGAAGGTTATCTAAGATTTTTTTAAAGACGATGGTGGTCATGAGGCTTGAGGTGGCTCCCTCAGCTCTATCTCCACGTGGCACCACCAGAGAAGCATTTCTGAAGTACCTTGTTGGCCTGTTCTTTTCTTCATGTACCTGCTCCCATTTCAGTTCTTTGCTTGCTGGTGTCCATCAATGGTAAATCCACTGGTTTGTTTAGGCTCCAAGAAAGTGCTGTTAAGTAATCAGGACCCACTTTTGGGTCTATAAATTCTTCAACAGACCTTGAATAATTTTTACTCTGTTGGCTTGTTTTATAAGTTACCTATTCATTTCAACAAAATTTTAGGTAATAAAAATGTTACTTAGACTGGACAAATGGAACTGAGCAGCACAGTATAATTTATACGATACCACGTTTTTGATTGGGACTTGAGCCATTTACTTTGGCTCTGAATATGATAAGGGATTTTTTTCTGGGACTTATTGCACAGGGGTTTAGTCCTAGGTCCTACTGTATCATAACTCCAATATTTAGCTGTTAAAATATATTTTGGTATTACAGACCTCCCCCCATATTTGTAACACTGGGGCATGTGCACAGAATCATAATGTAATAGTCATACTGTGTATCAAATGTATTCGTATGCTCCTGAATACCTTAGAAAATGGCTTTGCATCTTAAAAGAACCAAAAAGAAAGTTTCAAAACATGCCCCTGTGTTTAGTGTAATGAAGCTGATTGGGAGACTATTGAGGGGCACATAGATGACATTAATGACATCCAGCAAGTATCCTCAGGAAAAATCAGTAAGGGAAACAGATATAAAAGTAAAGGCAATATTACTGCTAAAATTGCAGAAAAAAGAAGTCCAAAAGATTTCCCCTTGGTAAATCTCAAGACAATATTAGCCAAGGAGCCAAGTGCAATGAAGTTATAAGTCAGAATGACAGAAGCAAAAAGAAAAATGGTGATGGGACTACAATAACACAAAATGGTAGTGATATCTTTGGACAAAATCAAGGCATATATGAGTGATCAAGAAGCAATTTACCCAGATCGTTTTGTACAAACACAAAGATTAGCTTAGGAAAACAGGCCAGTGTACCTGCAATTTATACTAAATGTCTGAAGAAAACTAATGTGAAAAGCTTAGCAAATTTAAAATACTGGTCTATAATCTGATTAAAATGATTTTGCTCGATTTACTATCTTGGGGAGATATACTGTATAATGACTCATATATATCATTCTAGACTTAACTTGGGGTGAATATGCGTAGTCACCAGCTTTCATGGCTTAAAGGAGAATATTATAAAAAATGTTGAAAAGGTAGCCAGTCTTGGTTATCCTAGTCCTCCCAGTCATTCAAAAATCATTGGTACAATCAAATGACAGGAAGTCAGATGATAAAAAGTCATAACTGAAAACAAAAAGCAACAGTCAATTATAGTTTTTACTAAACCAAATATTCTGAAATATAAAGTGGTGATGGTGAAAGGGAAGAAAGAAAAAAGAGCCAAGAAAATCAGAGGGAAAACGCTTATATTTCAGCAAATAATGCAACCCGGGACCAGGATGCTTGTTAAAACTACCCTGAACATTATGACTGCAATGTTTTTAGAAATAATAATAAAGACTTGGAACATTCTTTATCCCCTGGACTCACTAATTTCCATAACTGAGTGTCTTCCATGTCAGATGGAGAAGAGGTCAAAACTATAATTATTAGAATATTGTCTTGGAATGTTGCAGGACTGCTATCCAGTTTGAGAGATGCAGAATTTCTGACTTTCTTTAAAGAATATAATGTTATTCAACTAAAATAAATCTGGCTGTTGGAAGATACTGAGTTTAGTGTTGATAGATACATTCATATTTTTTTACTGGCTGTCAAAAAAAAAATATTGTGGGAGACTGTTTGGGGGCATTTCAGGTTTTTTCTTAGCTAACCAGAGATGTGGAAATGGAAATGTCTGCAAGCTATCTCCAAACTATCTCTGATTTGTTTGGAAGCTCAATTGATGTTTGCCATGGAAATGGAATGTCCATGCGCTAATACTCAATAGGGGACAGTTAATTGTCTTGCATACAGTATATACAATACATACCTCCTAGAAACGCTTTGTCCTATTATGATAATTATCACTCTGATCTTTCGAATACTGTGTTAGATATTCAGTTGTTATACTCTAAATCTGTTACACTGTATTGTACTTCTGTATGTCTGGAATGGCACTAGACAAATTCTTATCTAGAAAAAAACGACATTGTTTTTAAAAATGTACTCCTCACTCCACTCCGTCCAGGCATTTGTAAGCATCTGAATTGGGTTTTACTCATCTCACTTTCAAAATGAGGAGTACGGTACTCGTCCCAAAAGATCTTATCTGGAGCACTGTTGGAAACTTTAATGTGCTGTAAGGACAGCTCTTATATCTGAACATGGTAACTATATACATTTATCACAATCCCAATATTGTATTCATGCTGTTCCAACCAGAATCTCAAAAGGTAAAAGAAGTAACCAGCAAAGCCTTTTATTCTTTACTATTCCCTTTGAAATATTATTTATTTTAAACAGAAGTTTAACCTGACTTAGGATATATAACATATTCAGCAACAAAAAGGACATGTTCAGTTATAGACTATTTTTAAAATAGAACCATAACATCTCCCATTATTTTCTGAGTTAACAATATTTGGCAGAATAAACAGTGATCACTTGCCGCTTGATCTAATTATATAGCTTAAATTCAATATCCTCAATAGGATTTATCGATAACAATGAAACCTTACTTGCAGTTAAAAAAGACTCAACTGAGATTATAGCTTAGCACAAGAGTTTAAAGAGAAATATTCATATATGATAAAGAGTTAGATGCATTCTCTTTTCTCCTTAGATGGTGAGCCTTTGTTTGACTTATTTGATCATTTGCTTAATATTATTTTGCCACTACTGAGTAAAACAGTTCAAGTTAAAAATAAGACTTCAATACCATGGTTTGATAGGAATTGTTATTTACTAAAAAAGGAAATTGGATCATTAACAAAATTTATCTTGAATCTGAGTAGTAACCAACATAACAGGAAACTTTGAATAAAAGATAAGAAAATAACTTTTAAGAAGTTGATTAAAGATGAGAAATCTAATTGAAAAAATGCCTTATGGGGAGAATTGGGCAATGCAGCCAGATTTAATGACATTAAAACATTTTGACTATTAGTTGATAGGATGATTAGTAATTTAAAAAATTATACAGCATCTAACATCTCCTCTGATATGTAAGTGTACAATTTTACAACTGTTTTTCAAAATATAATGATTACTACTGCTCCAATTCACAAGAAATGTTTAATAATTTGTTTTATTCAGTATATTTGCAAGCATTAATTGGAGATGCAGTTTTATATTATGTACTGCAGCAAGCTAAGGGTAAGGCTGTGCGTATTGATGCAGTTCCTGTGGAAGTCTGTCTCTTAGATATTTACTGATTTCCAGGCCTTACTAGATTACACAGTACAGTACTCATAACATGGTGTATGCTGACATTATAGAAAGTAAATATTGTAGCCCCTCTCCGCAAGAAGATCCAACGTACTACCATCCATTTAGTCCCATCAATGTAACATATATAAGCCAATTATTATACCATAGGTAATTGTTTAATTTTTTCATTTATACTATATATAGTCATTGCAAAAACTTTGTTAATGCACTAGTTAGGGTTAAAACAGCAAAAATAGGGAAACATGGCATTAGGGTTTCAACCCTAACACCCCACCTTCACCCGGCAGGCAGCAATAGGAAAAATTGTTTATATTATATAAATATGTTAGAGCTAAGAAGGGAACAATATTTGTTGCTTTTATTGATTTTAAATCAGCTTTTGATAGCATAAATCAATCATACCTGGGAAATGCTAAGGCTAATTGGAATGGATAGTTACTTGTTACATCTATTTCGCATTTATGAAGAAGGTATGTGGATTCAAGTAAGGTCAGGCCTGAGGTAACCTCTTAAACAAAATTAAGTCATATATTGGTATTAGACAAGGGTTGTATACTAGCCTCAACATTATTTAACTTGCTCTTCAATGATCAGCTTCTTTATTACATGGATATGAACTTCCATGCCCCAAGCTGAGTACTAGAATTCCTTCGTAATTGTATGCTGATCTGATATTGATTTCTGTCTTAAACTGCAAAGAATGCATGTTGCATTAACTGACAGTTGGAATCTCAAAATTAATATGCACAAGTCAAAAATAATTTCTTTTGGAATCAAAACCCCACATTCCGATTGGGTGATGGTAAAAGTTAAGTAGAAGTGGCCAATCATTTTGCATATCATTGTCTTTTTAAATTCTGGTAAATAAAGTAAACATATTACAGCTAAGAGTAATCAATGTAAACAAAAATCATTAGGAATATTTAACTTCAGTGCTTAATATAGGGGAAATTATTGTTTTCAAAATGAAAGTCAGTTCTCAATTGACATATGCGTAGTGGTATGGGGATGGGCAAATGAAGATTGCTTGGATAGAATTTACAAAGTCTGTGCTAAGGCTGGTGTGGAAATTATGACCATTTGCTTGGTCGTCAGATACAAGGTACTTTTATTAAGTTACAAAAATATGCTAAAAACTGGGGGGAACGGTAACCACTGAACTGTCAAATGTTTTCGAGACTTCTGTCACTTTCTCCTTGAGAAAGAGATAGAGGTCTTGAAAACATTTGGTGGTTCAGTGGGTTACCATTTCTATCAGTTTTTAGCATATTATTGTTACTTAACAAAAGTACCTTGTATCTGATGACCAAGCTTATCATCATAACTTCCACACCCACCTTAGCACAGACTCTCTGGTTTTTTTCATTAAGTGATGATTACGTCTGGAGTTTAGCAGTCTGTCTGGTGGCCATCTCACTCTTTCTTGGATAGAATTTAAAATAATTTTTTGAGAAATCTTCTTTACCAGTAACAACTCCAATATGTTTTCTATGCATGGAGACCTGAATATTGTTAATCAAGACATAGATCATAGAAACATAGACTGTGTCAACAGAAAAAGTCCACTTACATAGAAACATAGAATTTGACGCAGATAAGGACTGCTTGGTCCACCTAGTCTGCCCATTATCCTACCTAATGGATAAGCTGCAGATCCTAGTTAACCAACAGCTTACTTCCTCCTATCCCCCACTAGGACTGCCTTATGTCTGTCCTGTGTACCCTTGCCTCATCATGTCTACCCATTTCTACCCAATTACCCGATTAATGTTGAATGAGACAGCCCTAGTGGTTCTTTAGTCTACCATTCCCCTGTCTCTTTTTGGTGTGGTCTTTTCCAAGCCCTTGTATTTGTCCGACCCATATCTGAATCCCTCCACTGGTTTTGCATAGACTACCTCTTTCAGCAACTTGTTCCACCCCACCACACTCCCCGTGAAAAAGTTCTTCCTGGCATCTCTCTTATCTTTGCCTCCTGCCAGCTTCCTGCAGTTGCCCTTGGTATTTGTTTCCCCACTCAGTCTGAAAAATTCCCTGTAGTCCACTTTATTTACCCTGTTAAGGCATTTGTATGTTTCAATCATGTCTCATAGAAACATAGAAAACATAGAAACATAGACTTTGATGGCAGATAAGGACAACTTGGCCCACCCAGTCTGACCATTTCCCTACTTACTGGATAAGCTGCAGATTCTAGTTAACCAACAGCCTACTTCTTGCCACCCCCCACTACAATTGCCTTGTGTCTGTCCCATGCATGTTTGAATTCCCCCACTGTTTTAGCCCCAACAACCTCCCCAGGAAGGCAGTTCCACGCATCCACCACTCTCTCCATGAAAAAAGATTTCCTCACATTACCCCTGAGCTGTCCCTCTTTTCTCATCTCAAGAGTGTACATGTTCATATCTGGCAACTTCGTCCTTTCCTGCTGTCCCTGGTTCATCGTGTTACCCTCCTCTGCACTGCCTCCACCCTTTCCCTGTCCTTCTTTAGACATGGACTCCAAAACTGTCCACAGAACTCCTGATGAGGATGAACCAGTGATCTAGACAGTGGTAGCAGCATCTCCTTTCTCCTGCTTGCAGTCCCCCTCCCTATGCACCCATCATCTAATTTTCCATACCCACTACCTTATTGCATTGTGCCGATGCCTTCAGACTGTCTAAAATTATTACTCCCAAGTCCCTTTTCTCCTTAGTACTTTCCATTACTGCCTCCCTCATGCTATATTAATTGTTAGGACTCTGCCCCATGTGCATCATCTTACATTTTATGGTGCTACATTTTAACTGCCATACTTTTGACCACCTCTCCAGTCTACCCAGGTCCTTTTTCATAATTTTGACACACTCATCACTATCCACCCACACCCAGGTCTTAGGATCCTGTGATAAAAGACATATCTTATCCTGAATTCCTGCTCCTATGTTGCAAATGAAAGCATAGAATTTTTTGGCAGAAAAGGCCCACTAGGCCCACCCAGTCTGCCCAAGGTGCCCCTAGTAACCCCCAAGAACTTCCTATTTATTACCACCCTCTAGGTCCTGTCATTTAACCAGTTTCCCAACCACCTAGAGCATCATTAAAATTCACAAACATTGGGTCAAAATTACCAATATGTTTTCACAATTACTAAGTATCTTCTATAGAGAAGCACTGGAATCTCATCTATTTGAAAGCAGGGGGCCCAATTCCAAGACTGGGTATGCTGGCATAAGCTGGGATACGTCAAATCCCTTGGCGTATCTCGCGACTTATGCCATGTGGTACGCCAGCCCAGATTACAAGAGGCGCCTTGCGCTATGTCGACTGTGGGCTATGACAACCACAGGATATGCCACCCACTATGCCATAGCCCACAGCGGCATTGGCGTAAGGGTGGGTTATGGCAGCATCTGCGCCCTATTCCAAGAGGGCGACTGCCATAATCCACTAGCATGATTCTGAGAGCCGCACTGGCAGCTCTAAGTTAGAGCAGCCCAGAGCTGCTCTAAGGGGCATTTGATGGTGCTATCCATTGGCTGCCCACCCCATGGCACCATGACAACAGTGCAAATGTGCCCCCATGCTCCCACAAGCATACCCCTACCCCCCACTCTAGAGATGTCAGGGACCCCGGGGGTCTGTTCTCTGGTGTGCCCCTGGACTCCTGTGCCACCTGTCCTGCCCTCCCAATGCCTCCTAGTGTGTGCCATGGTGTTCTGGGGTGGGAGGCTTCAGGAGCTGCCGGTAGCTGGCCACTACTTGCGACATGTGGGACGTCTATGCCATGCCAGTGGCGTATGCCTCTGCATGGTGTAAACTGCATATCACAAGTGCCAAGACCCTGCCACTCTAGGAATGCAGTGTAGGGTCCCTGGCATAGCGGCAAATGTCGCAACTCGCATTCGCTGGTGAGTTGTGACATTCGACTTGGAATCGGGCCCCGAGTCTTTAGCTGGTTGAGTAATGTATAGTATACTTCATATTCAGTTGGCCCTGGTAATCAGCGCATTTATTATCAACATATCAAAAGTCACCTTTATTTGGGATTATCAGGGAAACGCTTGTGAATATCTTTAGGCAACATGATGTCTCACTTGTGAACCAAACCAGAGTTTAAGTCTACCATCCTTTAGTTAAGAAACGTCATTCCTTGGGAAAACTATCAGGATTTGCCTGAATCTCCCTTATTCCACCCTGCATTTAGGAAAGCTTGTTTTAACATGTTTGTTACATGAGTACTCTTTGGTAGATATCATAAAATAATAATGTCATTATTCACATGTTCCTTTCAATAATATGGATACAGAGGATGTGCATAATTTTCTACCAGCTCGTTCTGTACTGTATGTGCCTCTCTCAGGCAAACATTTCTGGGTGATATTATAGCAAGAAAACACCTAGATTCAATAGCAATGGTGTCCTACTTATTAAGTGGTAGTAATGAAATGAGAAAAGCTAATGCCATTTTTATCTTCAGGGATATCCAGGTAAGAAACTGGTTGAATCCTATCTGACTTTGGACTGTACTTGAGCTCTGACTGCATTTTTGTACCTTACCCTTACAGTTTAAGGGCATTATTCAATATAATGATCCTGAAATGTTTATGAATTGTTTGCATTCTGCTTGTGATTTCATGATGTACAAAAGCATAAATAAACTTGAACATTGAATCAGAAATGCTTGTACTCTTTCAGCTGGGCACATTAAATTTGACTTATTATGTTGAACAGCGTACTGTCAATTTTCAAAGCAAGGATAATACATGGCTACTAATAAATCAATTGAAATCATGTGCCTTTCTATTTCCTTCAGAGATCTAAAATTGATGATTGACTTTTTACCAATAAATATAAGATTACTGATATGCTTAGTGACTATTTTATAAAAAATAATAGTCAAGCTTTTGGTGATAATGAGACAATGTATATAGTGGTTTCACTCCCTCACAGAGTGGTAGCAGTTTACCTAAGAATAATATTGTCTAATGATGTCACATATTTATTCGAGTTCTGTACTTGTCTGACTCATATTTAGTCTCAATATTATTGACTGTAAAGCATAAGATGTTTGTTGTAGCAGGATTGTGCCAGGCTTTTAAAACGGACTGCTTTTAGTGTTTTTAAACCACTCAATTATTTATATAGGTTATCCATTCTAACCTTTAATATTCTTTTGGTATGGAAATGTGTCTATATTACTCCTGTATTTAAGGCGGGTGATAAGTAAGATTTAAACTACTGTCACCCTATTGATAAGCTGCTTGCTCTAAGCTTTTGGAACAGATCATAAGAGAACAACTCAGTTTGTTTCTTGAAAATAATCAGATTATTTCTAGCAATCAGTATAAATGTCTTGCACTTTACAGTGCCCTCTCTGCTGCAATGAAGGTGGTAAATGATAATCCTCAGTGCTTTTGGCAGGAGGCAGAAATGTATTGCACTGTTTATAGACCTGCTAAAGGCACTTGATACTGTCCATCAGGGTATATTGTTGCACAGCCTGCCTGAGTCTGGTCTTGGAAGTAGTGCATTAACTTGATTTGGTAATAATGTGCATCATACGTCCCCGCATGTCATGATCAATGGCATCCCTACTACATTTAGGTAATGTATGAAAGGAGACTCGCGGTGCTCCACTTTGGGTCCTGCACTATCCTCAGAGCAGGTTAACAGAATTCCACAGTTAGTTTGATGCTCAGTGGTACATTTTATCTGTCTATGATATGATTTTGTATTACTATAACTCATACTTCTGTGAAGAAACAGCTGCTCACTCACCGCATTTATTTAAGAACAGATTTTTCTTGATCTTTTTCTGGCCATTGTATAACTAGCCAACATTTTGTGCATAAGGATTCCACTTCATGAGCTGTGTGGTCATATTAAAATTATTTTGCCAATCAGCAGCTGTAGTCTTATTATATTATACATGCATTCATATACATGATGGAACATTATTTCATAATAAGTATGTACCATACCACATCACTGCATTCTACAATATATAGCAGTATCTCCAGTATATCTTTGTCACAGTACCCGTGTACTTCTTCTATTATTTTGACTCTCCAGTCAGACTTTATTATTGTACAGATGACTTTAAGATCTAATGCACTAAAGCTCCTTTCCTGTGCTAAGTGACTTTAATCACTGGACTGGACTTTGAACCTTTGATTCCACTTGCATGGACACTTAGAAATCAGGACCCTGTCTGCATGATGAGCTTTTGTGCTTTATAAATAAAGTAGCTCGTGAACTGTATTTCCTATCTGTTTTACCATTTATAAATAATCAAATGTTTCTTCACTTCTCTGGGCCTGATTTTAAAAGGTCCTAGAATAATGCAAGGGATTTGCATCACAAGAGTTTGAAGCAAATGATGATTTGCATCACTACTTGCGTCAAACTGCAGTTTTGTAAAGCAGCATGCGTCCGACTCAGACACAGCTGTGCCAAAGCCCTCTTGTGCCAGGGTTGCATCCAACATCCCGGTGCGCCAGGGCACAAGAGGGCTCGCACCATGGTGGGCCTGCCACATACCCTTATTTGGATTTTTCAAAGCCCCACCATGGACACAGCTGGGGGAACACATAGACCAGCCAGGAGGTGGTCTAAGTGGTTGTGCCACTGGGACTTGTGAGGGCAGTGGGCCATGCATGTACTATGGGCAGGGAAGGAGCCAGGGGGGGTGTTGAGACACAGCTGTCTGCCAGCATGACAAGCTTGCAATTATATTCACCAGGCTTTCACAAGATTTTCAAATAAATATGTACCCCAGTAGTTCAGACCCTCCCCCCATTCCTGATGTCTATGTAGGTATCAGCCCTGGTGGTATAGTGGACCCCCCCATGATCCCGATCTCCCTCTACACAATGTCAGGAGGTCCGTCCCCCTGTGGTATAGCACCCCCCCATCCCCGATCCCTCATCCCCAATCTTCCAAAGAAACAAAAACAACAACAAACCCGGTCATTATCCCTGGTGGTGTAGTTGTTCCCACCCTTCCCTCCCTGTCAGGCATTCTTTCCCGGCCTGGTTTATTGTTGTGGTGGACCAACAATTAGCGGTGAGCCTCAAGGAAGATTTGTTTAAAATTCCTTGGATTTCGGCTCATTTTATTCAGGATGCCCAGGAGTGCTGTGTTTGGGAGGCACAGAGGAGTATCTTGGATATTTTATGGGTGGCCCATTTTTCCAACCGATTGATCCGACCGTTGCTGGAATTTGGAGAGGACTAGTGGAATATCTTCCAACAGTGCTGTGAGTAGAAAGTGCTGTGTCCGAAATTAGGACATGGGACGTTGATTCAGGCCAGAGCAGCAGTATGTCTGGGTGTTGTGTTTGGGGGGGGTGGAGGCTCCTCCATGTACCCATGGCTGGTGGCAACCTTGCTTTTCATGGCTGAGCTGGAGTGACCCTCTGAGTTTCTGGGAGCTGCAGTCTTGGTTGTGCTTCACTCAAATCCCTTACGGGGCACTTCTTAGGGTCTGTCACCTGTAGGATTGTAGCTGCAGGCCACAGCCGGTGGGGTAGGATAGCCTGTGAAGTTCTTGGTTACTTGGGGGGGGAGGGTGTTCCTCCCTGGAAGCTAATCTACATGCCCTAGTCCACCTCGGTATGGCCAATGTTTTTGACTGTTTAGAATTATATTGAAGATTTCCAGAATTGCTGCACGATTTAAGCCTTTGCTTTGGTTACTGAAGATGGCTGAGGATTGTTTTTGGCACTGAAACTGATTAGTCTGGGCTTGTTATTCTAATGTTGGAGTTTATCTGACTTTTTAACATTCATTTCTGTCTCTACAGAGGATTTGTGTGAAAAAAAATGCGGACAACCTAGAAGTGGTGTTTCTTCCTTATAATTTGGACTGGTTGTTTTATTTTAATTTTACTTTTATTGGTTCCCCCTTACTGCGTGAGAGGTAGTGGGGGTGTTTCATCCAAGATTTTAAAAACTGGAGTGGTGAGAGGGCTCCGGTTTTACCACTTGCATTTCTCCCACTGCGTGAGAGATAGTGGGAGTGATTGACTCTGGACAATAAAAAACTGGAGTGGTGAGAGGACTTCAGTATATCACATCTACATTATACTTTATATTTTCTTTGGACTGTATGCTTTACTTTGAGGAGTGTTTATTTAATCGTGTTTGAGACTGATCTAAATAGTAAATTTGGGGAGTGTGGGTAGTTTTATAGGAGTATTTGTGTTTTAGACTTCTTTTACAGGGCAGGTAAGTACGGGTTTGTGTTGTTGGAAGATGTGTTGGTCTGCTGCTCTCCCGGTCAGGCACTATTCCCACTTCGAACTCTGGGACCTCCGGCCCTTTTACTCTCCTCCCCTGCTCGCAGTGTTGTGTAACCACTGTAGGGCTTTGGGTATTGTTAGTAGGAAGCAGAGATGGGCTGGGGGTCCTGTACCTCAGAGGGAGGGGAGCGATGTGGCCGTATCGGGATTGTGTGGTCCAGGAGAAACATAGATACATAGAAACATAGACTTTGACGGCAGATAAGGACTGCTTGGCCCACCTAGTCTGCCCATTTCCCTACCTAGAGGATAAGCTGCAGATCCTATTTAACCAACAGCCTATTTCTTCCTACCTCCCACAACAATTGCCTTATGTCTGTCCCATATAGAAACAGACAGGAGATGCCCTGGGGTGAAATGGTCACTGGAACACGGTCCTCCATATCTAGTTACCATACTCAAGGGCTCCAGTATTTCTGGGCAGACAACTCGGTCAGCCCCGGAACCCCGTCCGACTCGAGGGGTGTTATGAAATGCCAGGTCTATTAGGAAGAAGACAGCAATTATTGCTGATCTTGTTGGGACAGCAGACCTGGCTTACATCACTAAGACCTGGCTTGATGACAACGTGGGCCCCATCCTGGAGGCAGCAGTCCCAGCCGTTTTTTCTCGGTGATACACCGCTCGAGATCGGACCGCAGGGGTGGGGGCTGGCTATGTTTTAGATTGGAATTGAGCCCTTACTGGTGTACCAGTTGAGGGGGCCAGATAATTTGAATTTACCATAGTAGCAGGTGTGGGCTGCAGGATCATTCTCATCTACCGTCCACCCAGGGGTGAGACAATGTTCCTGCAGGAAGTAGCAGACTTCATCATCAACGTGGCACTGGAGTCGCTCAGCCTGATGGTCCTGGGTGACTTCAACGCCTGAGTCGAAGATGAACTCTCGCAGTTTGGTCAATAGTTCCTCCAACTTATGTGTTCATTGGAGTTCACACAGGTAGTTGCCTCTGCTACTCATAATCAAGGTCACTCTCTTGATCTAGTCTTCCTCCTGGGGATCAAGTCCTTCAACTTCATGGTGGAACCAGTCATAAGGTCCGATTACTACACAGTAAGATTCAGTCTCTAGCTCCCCCTTATAGGCCTGTCCCTGTGGAGATGATCAGATACCGCCCATTGAGGGGTGTAACCCCAGAAGGCCTTCTGGCAGTGCTAGACCTATCAGGAGTTTTTGTGGGCAGGCAAGGACCCAGGGAATCTAATCCTGGCCTATAATAAGGCTATTACTGAGGCTCTGGATTCTATCGCCCCAGTCCATGTTCATACTCTCTCTCTCTCTCTCCGCCCTCGCTCCCCTTGGTTTCAACCAACCAATCAATCAATCAATCAATCAATCAAAAATGTATTTATAGTGTGCTTTTCTGCATGTCAAAGCACAGTTACATAATAAAATGATATTAAACACAATAAATAACAACATTAAACAGTAAAAGTAGCAATAAACTTATTCAAACGCTAGTTCAAACAAATAGCTTTTTAGGGACGCCTTAAATGACTCCGTGGACAGACACTCTCTAATCTGACGAGGTAGAGAATTCCACAGGGTTGGGGCCATGAAAGAAAAGGCTGTGGCCCCAGATAACTGAAAACGAACCCTGGGAATCTCTAGCAATCCCTCGTCAGCGGAGCAGAGTGGGTGAAGAGGGCGGTAAGGTCGAAGAAGATCTTGCAAGTAGCCCGGTCCCTGACCGAGTAGGGTCTTATAGGTCAGCAACGCGACCTTGTAAGTGATTCTCCACCGCACTGGCAGCCAGTGCAGTTCGCACAGCACAGGGGTGATATGGCACGTTCTTGGTAACCCAGTCAACAACCTGGCTGCAGCATTCTGCACCAGCTGCAGGCGACAGAGATCCACTTCCGGCAACCCTAGATATAGAGCGTTACAGTAATCAAGACGTGAGGAAAAAAAGGCATGGACCAACACGGGAAGGTCATTGTGTGGAACAAGGTGTTTTATCCGGCGATATTCCTTAGATGATAAAGGAAGACTTGACAGCGAACACCTGTGCCTTCAGTGTCAGCCCACTGTCAAGAATTACGCTCAGATTTCGCACCTGTTCAGAGGGTCTCAACTGGTTACCCCCTAGTACAAGGCCAGAGAAAAACCCAGGAGTCAACTTCTCTACACAATGACCCGGGTCCGCAACCAACACCTCAGTCCTATCCGGATTCAGTTTCAACCAGTTAGCACTCATCCAGTCCTGGCTCAGTGAGGCAGTTGTTAAAGACCGATAATGCGTTATTCTCTTTAGGGTACGAAGGACATATACAGCTGAGTATCATCTACATAGCAGTGAAAACTCAGCCCATAACACCTTATAATGTCTTCCAACGGCAGCATATACGCCATGAACAACATGGGGGAAGCACAGAACCCTGCGGCACCACACAGGACAGAGCAAAGGGGGCCGATGAAAAAATTCCTGATGCTACCCTCTGACTTCTGCCTGTGCAGAAAGAGTGGAACCATCTGAGGACTATTCCCGACAGCCCACAGAATAGCCGCAGGTGATCTAGCAAAATCCCATGGTCCACGGTATCAAACGCTGCAGACAGATCAAGGAGGACCAAGATAGAATGGCTTTTCCGATCTCTCACTATTAGGAGATCATTAAGTACCAGAACCAATGCCGTTTCAGTACTATGCCTCTTCCTGAAACCGAACTGGAGAGGATCATAGACCTCATGGGTGGTAAGAAAGTCATCGAACTGCAGTGTGACTACTTTCTCAATAACCTTGCCCAAAAAGGGCAGGTTAGAGATCGGTCTGTAGTTAGCGAGACAGTCTGGGTCAAGGGAAGATTTCTTCAAAAGGGGCATCATGACAGCCTCCTTTAAGGGCTCCGGAAACACCCCTAGGTCCAAAGAGCACCAGACTATCTCAGCAAGGACTGGTCCGATCACATCCATGCACCCCACAAGGAGGCGCGTAGGACCAGGATCCAAACTACTGCAAGTCGGTTGCAAGCCCTGGACAATCTTCATGATCTCCATGATCACTGACTGGTCAAAATCTGTCCAGGTAGACTGAGGGCCTGTAACCCCACATCAATCCCTGCAATGCTCATTAGAACATGTACTGCAAATCTCCGACCTGATCGATGACACCTTATCCACAAATAATTGAGCAAACTCATCACACTGTACTTGTGAAAAGGCTCTCCGACTCCGCAGACAGGCTGGATTGCACAGTCTGTCCACGGTCCAGAAGAGCTGAGCTGGTCGATTTCTTGATGCAACTATCTCCCTGGACAGGAACTCTGCCTTCTTAGGGGAGATTTCTGATTGATAGTCCACATAATGGGCCATCAATCTAAGCCTGTCATCTTCCAGGCCGGATTTCTGCCAACAACATTCCAATATTCGCCTCATTCTCCTTAACTCCCTCAGTATCCCATCAAACCAAGGGGACTGAGGGTGAAGGTAGAGGGGGCGAACATGGATAGGTGCTATGGAATCCAGTGCCCTCAGCACCATATTATTATAGTGCACTACTAAGGCATCTGGTTCCATGCACTCCTTGGGCCAAATCGATAGGTCCAGTACCGCTATCAGACCCTTGGGGTAACTCCCCTCAAAGGGCGGTACTGGACCATCTCCAAAGGGGTAGGTCTTACAAGAGGGGTTGAAAAATTGAACCTTATGGAGTGATGGTCAGATCACCCAACTAGTTCCACCACCAGTTCCGTGATCTCCATCCCCAGGGTGAACACCAGATCCAAAGAGTGACCTTGGCGTGGAGTACTTTGATGGAATCTTGAGGGAGTTAAGACATGTAGGATGAAGATTAGACTGTCACTGGTGGAAATCAACCCTTGAAGCTGACCACCTTAGACTGATAGATCATTATCAATGCTATCAATCAGCAATCACATGTAAGAAGGCAGAGTTTCTGTCTGGTAAGATTGCTGCTGCTCAAAATCGACCGGCTCAGCTCTTTTGAACCGTAGACAGGTTGTGCAGCCCATCCTATCTGCAGGTTCGAGGAGCATTTTCGCAAGTTAAGTGTGAGGCGTTTGCTCAATTTTTTGAGGATAAAGTGGCCGACATTAGGGCCGAAATCTGTTCAGCATCCTCTATGGGAGTTGATGGTGGTCGGTGTATGGTCACTCCCTCTCGGTCTTCCTGGATATCTTTTGACCAGCCAGAAATAGGGGATATCATGTGGATTGTCTAGAATTTGCGGCCAACATGCTGTAGTTTGAATCCGGGCACTAAATGCTTATTATTGGAGTGTATGGAGTCCATCGGCCCGATCCTTGTACAGATTGTTTGGTGCTCCTTAGATTTGGGAGTGTTCCCTAGCTCCCTGAAAGAGGCATTGGTGACATCACTTCTTAAGAAAGCTTCTTTGGACCCAAACAGCTATGCAAACTACAGACGCATCTCTAACCTTCCCTTTGTTGGGAAGGTGATTGAGAAAGTGGTTGTGCTGCAACTGTAGAACTACCTTACCATCCATGCTATCTTCGATCCTCTCCATTTAGGCTTTCAGAAGAGACACAGTACCAAGACCGCTCTGGTTTGGGTGCTCAATGAACTCCTGATGGCGAGGGACCAGAAACATCATTCCATCTTGGTGTTCCTGGATCTCTGTTCAGCGTTTGACACTGTGGACCATGAAGTCCTGCTTGAGCACCTGAGGGTTATCTGTGGCCTGGCTGGTCCAGTTCTCAGATAATTTCATTCTTTCCTAGCTGGCAGGTCTCAGAGAGTGGTATTTGGGATTTTTGCTTCTGAACCATTCTCTCTGCTGTGTGGGGTCCCTCAGGGCTCAGTGCTGTCCTCCATGTTGTTTGCTGTGTACTTGCTGCCCCTCGGAGACATTGTAAGATGATATTTGCTGAGATTTCACTGCTATGCTGATGATACCCAGCTCTGTCTTTTGCATCCGACTAGGATAGTGTTGTCTCAATGTTTAACAGCTGTCTGGTGGAGATCTATGACTGGATGAAGGCTAGCTGGTTGAAATTGAATTCTGGGAAGACTGAGGTGTTGGTAGTGGATCCAGGGCACCGGATAGAGAGGCAGGTGGTGGGTTTACCATCTGGGCTTTGGCTTGATGCTGTACAGCTGCCTACTTCTGAACAGGTGCATAATCTGGGGGTGGTCCTTGATGATGGGTTGACACTGCATGCACAGGTGTCGGCAGTCATCAAGTCTTCCTTTTACCATCTTAGGAACATTGCCAGAATTAAGCACCTTGTTCTGTCCGATGATTTGCCCATGTTGACCCATGCCTTTGTGACCTCTTGCCTTGACTACTGTAACTCCCTTTACCTGGGGCTTCTGGGGGTCAATATCCACCGCTTGCAGCTGGTGCAGAACACAGTGGCACAATTGTTGACTGGGACCTCGCGCTCCAGTCATAGTACTCCCATGCTGCGCGTTCTGCACTGGCTGCCTATACAGTGGTGGATCACCTTCAAGGTCGGTCTTCTGACCTGTAAAGCCCTGCATGGACTGGGACCAAGTTATGTGCAAGAGCTCCTGATTCCCTACAGCACCAGCCATCCTCTCCACTCGACTGACGAGGGGTTGTTAGAGGTTCCCAGGGTGCGGCTAAAAACATCTGGGACTTGGGCCTTTATGTTTGCAGCACCATCCCTGTGGAACTCTCTATCTCATCAGATTAGAGAGTGCTGGACTGTGGAGAGCTTTAAAACCAGCTTGAAAACGCATCTTTTCCAGCAGACTTTTAGTACCTGATATTTATGGATGGTGAGAAATGTTAAATTGAAGTTGAATTTTGTAAGACCTTTATTTAATTTTTTTGTGATATGTTTTCATGTGCAGCCCTTTGATATTGGAAATGTGCTATACAAATAAAAATATTATTATTATTGCCAGAAACCACCCCACTCCACCTCCCTTGTTCCCCATCCCAATCCTACCACTGCCACTCCCCTCTGCTCACCACCTTGGCCAGCTGCAGGATACGCTGTCCAGGAGTGTGTGTATTATACACAAGCTCCTTTATAGCACATTCTACAGCTGGCAGTGGTGGTGAGTGGAGTTAAGTGTTGGTGGCGGGATCGGGATGGGAGAGGGGGGCGGGGTGTTTTTCGGCAATGCTTGACGGGGAGGGTGGGAACTACTACACCACCAGGGACAATGACCAGGTTTGTTGTTTTGTTTTTCTCCAGAAGATCGGAGATCGGGATGGGGGGGCCCTATACTACAGGAGGATCTCTTGCAGTTGTATAGGGAGAAATTGGGGATCACGGGGGGGGGGAAGCCATCCAGAACATAGATGCTGCTTCATTTATCTTGGGAGCGATCGGGGATGGGAAGGGGCGCACAACCAAGGGGGTTGTTGACAATACCGTCATGTTTCTACCACATTTGGCACACTGCACTGAGGTTGGCTATAGGGCTGTGCCCCATCATCTGCAGGGTCCGTGTGTGTTGCTCCTTGGGGAACCTCGGCTGCCCCCTGTGCCCCTGTGTGCCACTGTGTCCGGGGCTTGCACCAAGCCCTTCAACTGTGCCACTATTTTAGGTGCTGGCTGCAAGTTGCAGCCACTCCAGAAAGTTTGCTGCAAATCAAAAACTTTATGAAATAGCACAATTTGAGATTGCTGTACCTGTGTCTGGCACAGTCCCCTGCTTCTAAAATTGGTCTTTCTCTGTCTATTTGTTCTCCCTGTGCCCAGTTGTACCACTGATAATAGACAGGATTGTCTGAAAGTAACGTAGTTTAATAAAAGTACGTTGCTATTGGTATTTTTGTCTACCTATGTCTCTGTGTTAATCAAGTTCCTGAGATGAAGGCATGCACCCTGTTGGGCTTTGGGAGAGAGGTCAGATTGCACCAAGAAGCAGCAACTATAAGTATTTATGTGACTGCACCATACAAGGTCCCCTGACACATATAGCCTCTTTCCTTCACTTTGTGATAGGAGAAACCCCTTGGTATAACCTACCACCCTTGCCCTGGACTACTTTCACCTGATACATGGGTGGCTAGACTTACATAGCATAGACCTATGCTGGCAGAACTGTGGAAAGAAAGGTGACCATTTCCATCTCCACTGGAACTGTTCTGTATTTTGTCTGTTCTGTGGCATGGTCCACACCACAATTAAAACCATACTATGGAGGAAGTGTTTATGGTACTTGGACTTCTCCCAAATATGGGCTGGGCTACACAGCTTAGAACCCTATTTGTAATTCTGACCACAGTGGCATTAAAAATCCATTTCCATTAACTAGTTAGCACCAGAAATATGGAACCTGAAAAGGCAAGAAAGGAGCTGTGATGGTCAATCACCCTGCAGTCCTCAGTGGGACTTTCTCTATCAGGTCTTTGCAACTGAGACTATCTGGACCAGCGTTGTGGCCATCAAGATCTCCTTTTTAGCAAGAGTGCAGACCCCAGTGCTCTGATAACCATTTCCACCATCTACTTTCCTTTAGATTCCTCATAGTGAGCATCTCTGTCTTGGCTAGGACACACTCTGCTGTCTTGGAGACCCTTTACTATGCACCCTTTTTCCAGGTAGCTTTCCCTCAGAAATGCAGCCACATGCAACCAGTTACTCCAGTGTTTAGGAAAACAACTAATTTATTACTAAACAGTGGCTGTTCAAATACAGCAGCAATATTCAAGTATATACTGTATTTACACAGACTGAAACAACAGTTCACATAGAGGATGACAAAATAAAGCTTGCATTCTTGTGCAGGTAAATGCTTCAGTTTTCACTATCAGATACAAATCCTTCGTACCTCTTTCTCCACACTATTCTTTGTTACAAAAAATCTTTCTGCAGACGCACAATCTGGTTCCCTCTTTGGGACAGGTTCACACAGAATTCCCCAGCAAAGAGATAGAGAAGGCTGTGCTGAATAATGTATGCCCTCTCACTCCCCTCTGTGCCTTGGTCGAAAAAGGCTGTGACATTACTTCCATGTCCTCAGATTCATCTAATTGGGTTAAGCTGACTTGAACCTGGAATTTGGGTGACACCTGTCTTGCAATATTATTTGACAAGCCTCGATCTCTGGAGGCTGTTTTCTCTTGAAGAATATTTAGCATACAAAAGAACTTGGATGGGCCAGGTCCAGACAGGATGTTTCTGATCCAAGCCAGCCACCAGGACAGAGGTAGCTTTACTGCTTACAATGCCAATGACCTGGGTTTGAGAACAAGCCCTGAGCATCGGAGGGTTGGCCGGGGAGAAGAGGCTTGAGCATCTGATGGACAGCTTGTCTCCTGTAGGGTGGAAGGGTTTAGGACTCTGGCAACAGAGTGCCTCCTGGTGGCTGCCGGGGCAATGAGCCTGGAGTCCTTGCAAGTGCTGGAATTGGTGGGATGTGGCAGACATTGGAGCGTCATGCACAAGAGTGTGAGTGATGCTCCATGACATCATCGCATGTCCACTCCCTCCCAGGTAACAGATCATTGGATAATGTCACAGGTTGGACAGGAGATGCCACTCTGCCACCATACTCACTACCAGACCCTTTCTGCCTGGGTCCCACAATCCTCCAGCCTTCCTCTTCACCTGCTTGGAGACTGGATTCATATATGGGAGTCACCATGGAGCTAAAGGTGTCCAACCTCAGAGGACAAGCTGTGGGGACTACAAGGCAGGTGAGACGCAGATGGACCAGTGGACCAGGGTTACAGATCATGGAGGCTCTTGATGGGGCAGGATCAGGTGGCAGAGGTTCCAGTCAGTGAAGGGGGAGGATAAAAAGAGGCAAAAAAAGATGTGTTTGACCCATTCATCACTGACCTCCTTCCCTGCAGAAGGTTTTCTTGCAGTGAAAGTTTAAGCACCTGTTAGAATTTGCTTGCTGGGCTGCTAAAATCTCCCAGAAATAGGTCAGGTTCTTGTCACAGCTGATACAAATACTACAGAGAGTAAATCCTCAATTAAAAATAATTCAGAAAATCCTGTGAGAAAGTAGTTTGGTCACCACATACCTCCCCCTTGTTTCTATGAAGTTGCATATTCATGAAGTTCAGGAATACTTACTTCATGCAGGCTATCTGGCCACTTGAGTACTCACTCTGGTGAAACAGTCCATCTGCGATGCTGTATGTTGAAGTCGTAGTCCTGAAGGCTAATACTCCAGCCCAACAGTTTGACATTTTGCCCAGCCATTCTGTTCAACCATTGCAATGGATTGTGAGCCTGTGACTACTGTGAATGACCTTCCGTACAGATATGGGTGCAATTTCTTACTTAGCCACATAATGGCCAGACACTCCTTTTTAATTGTAGAGTTGCTTATTTCCCTGCGTAGCAACTTCTGGCCAAGGAAAACAACAATTTCTATCTTGCCCCTGGATACTTGGGTAAACTGCTCCCTGGCCCCTATCATTTGCATCTGTCTAAATAAGAAACCTCAAATTACAATCCAGGCTCACCAACAGTGATGCATGGCACAGTGCCAGTTTTAGTTGCTGGAAGGCTGTTTCACAGTGTTCCATCCACTAAATCTACTCTGGCAGCATCTTAGTTGTGCTGTCAGTCAAAGCGACTGCAATGGTACAGTAATTTTTAACAAACTTGCAATACTACTCCACAATTCCCAGAAATGCAATCAGTTACTTCTCATTTTGGGGGATGGGCCAATCACAAATTGCCTCAGCCCTAGCTGATTTAGGCCTGATGAATCCAACTCCTATGTGATATCCCATGTGTGTTGCCTCTGCCACCTCTGTTTGGCACTTCTCTGGCTTGGTAGTCCTGCGTCCTGTAGTATAGTTGGGACTTCCCCCACATGGGAGAGATGCTTGACCCATGTCCAGCTTAATATGACTACCATTATATCATCCATTTAGGCTACAGAAGAGTACCCATTTTCATATAGCACCCTGTCAACTAACCTCTGTAAAAGTGACAGGTGAATTCCTCATGCTGAAAGGTATAACAATGAATTCAAACAAACTGAATGGAATGACAACTGCTGACTTCTCACAAGCATCCACGGATAGCTGCATCTGCCAGTGTGTGTTCATGAAATCTATTGCGGTCAGGTACCTAGCTCCTCCTAACCTGTCTAGTACCTCATCTGTCCTTCCTTGGCATGAGGTATGCAACAGGTACTGTGACTTTGTTTAACTTCCTGTAGTCAACACAGAACCTGGTTGTTCCACAGTTTTTGTCTTTAGAATCAGCACCTCTGGATCTGTTCGGAGACTGTTGGATTGCTGGATCTCTCCTAGGCCCAGCATTTCCTGTATCTCCTCCATCACTGGTCTTCATACTGCCTCCAGCTCCTGATATTGCCTTTTGGGCTTCTCTGCAATGATTTTCACTTCATACAGTGTGAGATCAGTGCAATCTGGGATGGCAGTAAAAAATGGAGCAAAGCCGTTAAGCACCCCCTTATCTGATCTGCTTGTCTGGGTGTGAGTCCCTCACACATTGTTACAGCACTCCAGAAAGCTTTTCCCTTACTCTACTCTGGCAGATCTGGAGCAGGTTCTTCCTACTCTTCACTTGCCGTGCTGCAAACCATAAGGAAAATGTCAGCACAATCATAATAGGGTTTTATCATACAGTGGAGCCGACTAGGATGCAATGCAGCATCCCGTGATGCTGCATGACAAAAGGGATGAACTGCCATAGAAATTGTCTTGTTCACTGAAGTATCTGTGCTGCAGTATGCTTCAGTTTTGTGTTGCATTCTGTCCAGCTCCACTAAAACCCACTGTGCCTACTACTGGCCAGCTCTATGGCATAATCCACAAATACACCTGGTGTATGACCTTGTATGAGCCCCTCCTATGCTGCCTGCAGCTTGTTATGCCTCATTGGGTGAGCAGCATTACCTTCTGCCCTGTGGTGTGTGATCTCCTTTATCATACCAGATCTTTTACTTCTGTTGTTCTGTGGCTAAGTTATCCTAAGCAAGGCCCGTTAACTTCTTAAACTAGTCCCATAAGTTCAGGACATAGTCTACAACAGACTCTCTTCGGGTGGCAGTAGAGACATCCCACTCCTCTCTAACTAAATATAGGGGTCCACTGACCCATCTAGCATGAAGGAGCTCAAAAGGTGAAAAGCCCAATGGCCCTGGTGGGACTTCCCAGTATGTGAACAGCAAGCGTGGCAGGAATGTGTCCCTTTTGTGCTGTTCTGTGAATATAGAAAGCATATTTTTTTTAAACTTGAATTAAATCTCTCAACCAAGCCATTTGTTTGTGGGTGGTGTGGGGTTATATGCAGTAGCTCTACTCCACACTGCTTTCACAACTCAGTCATAAGGCCAGACATAAAGTTTGTTCTCGGATGTGAAAAATCTCCCTCGGAAATCTAATTCTGCTGAAAATCCCTAGCAGCTTGTCTGTTACCTTTTCTGTCTCTATGGAGGACATGGCTATAGTTTCAGGTTATCAGGTGGCATAGTTCAGTATGGACATAATGTGCTTCTTTTCCCCCTAGTGGGCCCACAATGTCCATTGCAATTTGATAAAATGTTCCCTCAATAATGCAAAGTGGCATAACGGGAGACTTTATTGGATTTCCTTTCTTCCCCACATGCTGACACTCTGAGCATGAACAACAGCACTCAGCTACATCTTTATACAGCATTAGCCAGTAAACGTTTTAGAGCAAATGCCTCTTTGTCTACTTGCTGTAACCCGTTTATATCCAGACAATGGAATTCAGTGTGCTAAATCCAGAAGAGCTACTCAGCATTCCACCACAATCTGTTTGCACACATTCCACTCCTCAGGTGCTCTCTTAGGAACCCAGTCTCTGTGGTTATGGCTGTAGCTCTGAAGGTGCTCAGAGAATTGACATCAGAGGTGGTTGGTCCCAACAGGGTTATTCAGTAGCTCACATTAGTCAGGTGTTGTTTGCAGAGATTAGAGGATAGCAGGTGTGGTTCCACTCCACAAGGGAGGGGAGAAGGAGGACCCAGGAAGTTACAGGCCCTATCAGCCATACCTCCATTGTGGGTAAGCGTATGGAGACACTAGTCAAAGAAGACCTGGTGACCTGCCTGGAGAATAGGATAGTAAACCACACAGGTTCATTGCAGGGAGGTCTTGTCAGACCAACCAATAGTATTTTTTGACTGAGTTGCATGGATGGTGGATAAGGGACAAGCAGTAGATATTCTCTACTTAGATTTCACAAAGGCATTGACTTGGTGCCATACAGAAGGTGACTGAAGAATTTAGAAGATCTGGCTACAGCAATGAACCTAGTTAAATGGCTGGAAAGTTGGCTAGAGGCGAGACACCAAAGGATGGTGGTGGTGAATGGGGTCAAACTGGGAGAGATGGTCATCTTGAGTGGGGTGCTACAGAGGTCAGTCCTTAGGCCAGTCCTTTTCAATATGTTTATTGGTGACATAACAGGCGGTATACAGGGCAAGATGTGCCTCTTTGCAGAGGACACTGCGCTCTGTGGTGGTGTGGACACTGAAGGGGGGGGTGAGAAAGTTGCTGAGGGCTCTACAAAGGTAGGAGAGATAGTTCAAGATTTGGCAGTTGAGATTCAATGCCAAAAAGTGCAAGGTGATGCACATAGGGAGTTGGAATCCTATGATGGAACAAAGAATGGAGGGGTTAGATTGGCCACTACTATAGAAAAAATGGATCTGGGAGTTATCAAAGATGACTCTAAGAAACAAACTAGCTATTGCAATAAAACTTACAGCAAGATAACCAGAATTTGGGATGTATTGGGAGGGGTTTTGACAGTAGGTAGAAAGCGATAGTACTGCCTTTGTATAGATCACTGGTAAGGACCCATCTGAAATATTGTGCCTAGTTCTGGAGTCCTCTCCTGAGGAAGGAACAAAGCAGATAGATGGTAGACGGTACAGGGAAGAGTAACTTAGATGATACAGGGCCAACAGGACAAACTCCATGAGGAAAGACTAAGGGCACTGAACACGTGCTCACTGTAGGTCAGAAGGGAGAGGGGTGACATGGTAGAAACCTTTAAGTTCCAGCAAGGAATAAACAACATAAACTGTGAGGAACCATTTGACAGGAATAGCATGTCAGTAACATGGGGATATGAATGGAATCTGGTGGTGGTGGTGGTGGGGAGATTCAGGAGGGATGTCAGAAAATGTTGCTTTACAGAGAGAGTGGTTGAGTCATGGAATAGCTTACCAGCTGAGGTGGTGGCTACAAATATCATAAATGGGTTCAAGCACAAATGGGATTCAGTAAGGAGTCTGATTGTTATGTGGGGGGTGGTAGCAGTATGGTGGGGAAGGGGGGAGTTGAGGGCATAATCCCTGTGTGCAGACAGTAGGTCTGGGGGTATGGTAGGGTAACACAACAGGACAAACTGGATGGATAAATGATCTTTTTCTGCCAATGTCTAGATCTGTTTCTTTACAAAAATATTTCCAAACCTCTTCTGCGGCTCCTTCCTTGCAGAGTCATTGCTTCTGCTGGCTGCCAACAACCTCAGTGCACCTAGAGATGGTTTCGTGAGCTGAGTCTTGTGCAACTCATATCATGAACCCCCCAGCTTGGTATTCCTTGCAGGCTGGCTGCAACTGCATTTCATGTAATAGAAAGTTCCTTTATGAGCACCCTTGGATGGGTTCACTAGCCCTCCTTGGTTTACAGTACTTCGGGGGCTGATTAAGGCACTCTTTCTCCAAGTGGAACAGCTGCAACAAATCAGCCAAACTCCAAATAGTTCTTTTTTTCTTTTCAGTACTTTATTTTCATGTGTTCACCTCAAAAAGGACCATGCACCGACATGCCTGACACTTCACCCCTAAAAGGACTTCATCAAGGAAGAATGTGGTCTGCTTTTGGTAAATCCTGGTTTATTGTCTGTATTTTTGAATATGATTTCAGCTTAATGACAAGCTACAGTACTTTGTTCCTAAGGAATGTCAGAAGGTGCAGGCAGGAACTGTTGCTGCTGTGAAGAGAGATAAATAACTATTTGGAGTTTGATTGATTTGCTGTAGCCATTACAGCTGCTGTTTGTCAGTTAGGTCTCCCTCTGCTGACTCCTGTGTCAGTAAACTGCTGACCCCTGCAGAGATCTCTGTCAGAGACTCTCCACTTGCCTCAGCAGTGGGAGGTGTTTTCTTTGGCTACTGCAACCCACTGGGACTTAGTGGCCACGCTGTCCAGTATGGGCCCAAGGTTTTGAACATTGTCAGGTTTTGTCTCTTTCCCAGTCTTTCCATTTACCTCTTCCTGTCCTGGTTGTTGAGCAGGACTACGAGTCTCTGCACAGACCATGTCTGGCTCTCCTTCCATATCCCAGTCATTCCCCAGCAAATATCTGCAGGTAACCAAGAAGTAACCACAACTTCTGTCACCTTTTCACCCTGCTCCCACTTCAGGAGTACTCTGGCCTTCATAACTGTGACCCAGTGGTAAGAACCAAATTTAACTGAGACACCTTTCCCAGGAAGGATCTGATCTGGAGGTACCAGATCCTTGTGAACAACTGTGACATTGGTTCTGGTGTCCCTCATTCTGTTTGCCAAGGTGTTGATTACCCAGGCTGGCCTCAAGTGCTTCTAAGTATTTCTTGGAATAGTACTTGAGACACATTTTATTACATGCTGCTCTTCTGTGGAGGTATAGTTCTTACCTTACTCAGCAAGTGTGAGGTTGACCACAATGAATCCTACTGGTAGGATGGTGGCCTCCCTTTTGCCATGATTTAGTCCCTGTCGCCCAGGAACAACCATGGCAGAAATACCTCAAATGAGCACTGCTCCTTCACTCCAGTCTTGGTCTAGATTGCAGCTGTGGAACCAGGGGATGGACTGGACACTGTCATTTGTTCTGTGGGTTTGTTCAATGCCCTTCTCACCATGACTGGTGTGCCGCCATATCTCTTCACTCAACCAGCCCCTAGACTGCCTTCATGGTTGGGGAACCCACAGCAAGGAGGTTGCTAGGTTTCAAGCAGCTCTCAAATCTGCACAAAGTGCAAAACCACTACTCCCCTGCAAGCATGAAATTTGAAGACTAGTTCAGCTCCTCAAAGCAGCTAAATTAGTACATTCTGTCCCTATGAAATTGACGTCTATTTGGAGCTCAGCTCTGCAAAACAACTCTGAATTGCAAGTTAGCTCAGGACTGGTATGCATGCTTTTACTCTGTAACTGGCAGCCACTGAGAGCTAGGGGTTTGGCATAATGGATAATGCATGACATGCTAGCCACTGATATTAAATCCCTGGATTTCTGCACAAGAGAGAGACATACGTAAATGGAACAGATCTGTCTGAAACAAAACCTATGAGGAGAGGAGAGCGTTTGTGAATAGTTGTCACTTGCTATTCCTGTCTGACTAAAGAGTTTATCCAAAACAGACTTGAGACACCTTGAAAAGGGGTTGATGCAGCTAGAATGCCAAATCTGGGCTCTAGTACCAAATTAGAGCAGGGGTTGTCTTGAAAGCTGCTCTGCATCTAGAAAAGCGGTAAGCCACTGCCTTCTACTCCTGCTAGGATTTTATCCTGATGGGGGATCGAACCAGCTGAGATCCTGAGTGACTGCCTGTCTGATGAGGTGGGTGAAGGCAAGTTTCCTTGGGGAGTGAAGAGGGTCACCATTGTCTGGAGCATCATGTCCCACACCCCTTGTCACCAGAAATGAATTGGATCTGCTGCAGCTATAACCAGCTTACAAAACAGAGTTCCCATCATACAAAGTCATCACGGCCTGCACCCATCCCCATTGGGAGCACATTAGATCCACCACACTTGTATCCAGCTTACAGAAAAGACCATCCAGCCATCATTTGCCTAAGCAGGAGAGATGTCCCCATAGAAACTGCACCAGCCTCTCATCTAAAAGTTGTGAGTATTGGGCTTTACCCACAGAACTTAGCATTACTATTGTTTAGCTAGCTAGATACGTTCTGGGTATTCCTGCTTGATCTTAGAATCAAGCCCACAGCTACAGCTTACAGCCAGGAGTAACTGTTTTACCGTCCGTCCAGTTGTATAATGTGCCAGTCAGCAGCTGCAGTCAACAACCACATTTACACGGTACCACTCTAAGGTTCAAGCATCACAGGCCTGCAACTCTGCATCTGTGTACACACTTAAACTGTAATTGGAAGCTTCCAGAAGGACTGTGGGGTTAACTGGTGCACCAGCAGGGGGGGAGAGATGCTAAGACACGCCTTACAGTGGGGGTGAATGCAAACTGCTACCTTTGTTTATTTTTACCTTTGCTTCCTTTGTCCTCTACCTTGTTCTCCCATCCCAAAATAAACCCACTGGTTAATTATTTGCAACTGGTGCCGTATTTTGCCATTATTGCTTTGCTGTTCCTTTGCATGCTTAGAGTGATAAGTGGGAAGGGGATTGTGTTATTGTGTTGCCTGTCACAGAGGGTGGGGTTTGTATTTATTTCCTGTGGGGAAACACTCTGGCAGTTCTCTGCCATAAGGATCCCCATAAATGGAGGCACCACACCACTTTCCAAAGCCCATTTCTAACTACGAACTCAAGCACCATTCACCCAAAGGCATAACAGACTTTGCCCTTTATCATCTTCAGGCTTAGTCAGCACACTTCGTGGGGGGTTGTTACATATGTATTAGTGTGGCTGGCTGCATATTCATCAGCCCATTCAAAAGCTTCTGCCACCAGTACTAGGATTCTTATTCATTAACCACATTTTAAGATCATCATGCACACATTTTAAAAACTGTTCAATAAGCATAATTTCACACATTTCTTCAGCAGTTACAGATTTCTCCATATTTAACTATCTCCCCAGCAAAGTACTCAGCTGCACACTCACTTCTTTATAATTCTCCCCTGGCTGATTTCTTACTTGTCTAAATTTGAGTCTGTAAGCCTCGGGGTTTAAATTGTAGCACTTTAAAGAACAACTCTCTATTATAAAAAAAAAACTTTAGAAACATTAGATTTACACAAATTATGATTTAACGTTATTGTTTTCAAGTTGTTTGCTATTTTTTAATTTATTTCCCCCCAGGTTAGTATCATTAAGAATACTGTAAATGAGTGTTGTGCAGGGAGAGCTTCCTGAGCTGGAAGGAGGAGAAGGAGGAGGTTATTATCAAAACCAAATGGGTATCAGGCTGGAAGGGCATCTTAAGCTGGGATGCAGAGGTTATAATTAATAAAAATGGGGATCAGGCAGGGATGGCATCCTAAGCTGGGATGAGGAGGTTATGATTATTTTATACAAACAAGTATTGGGCAGGAAGTGCATCCTGATCTGGAAGGGAGAGATTATTAATTATAAAAAAAAACATGTCTGGGGCAGGGATAGCATCATTAGCTGTGGGGAGGTTATTAATATTTAATAAAAACAGGGATTGGGCAGGGAGGGCATACTAAGCTGGGAGAGGATGGGAAGGGAGAACATCCTGAACTGGGAAGGGGAGGTTATTATTTTTCCCAAAAACATGAGGCCGAGGCAGGGAGGGCATTCTGAGCTGAGAGGGATAGGTTATTAATATTTTTTTTAAAAAATAAGTGGGGCTGGGGACAGGAGGTCATACTGAGCTGGGAGGGGGAGGTCATTAATATTTTAAAAAATGGTGATTGGGCAGTGAGGTTATCCTGAGCTGGGAGGGGAAGGTTATCAATATTTAAAAAAAATGTGGCTGGGACAGGGCTGGAATCCTGAGTTGGGAGGAGAGGTTAGTATTATTAAATAAGAAATGGATATAGAGCATGGAGGACACCCTGCGCTAGGAGAAGGAGGAGGTTGTTGTCATTAAAACAAATAGGTAACAGGCAAGGAGGGCATCCTGAGCTGGGAAGGGGAGGTTATTATAATTTATAAAAATGAGAATTGGACAGGGAGGGCATCCTGAGCTGGGAGGAGGAGGAAGTTATTATTATTTAAAACAAACAGGTATTGGAAAGGGAGGACATCTTGAACTTGGAGGGAAAGTTTATTGATATTAAAAAGAAAAGGGATTGGGCAAGAAAAGCATTCTGAGCTGTAAGGGGGAGGTTAGTATTATTACTATTGAAAAGAAAACAGGCTGGGGCAGGGAGGGCATCCTGAGCTGAGAGGGGTAGGTTATTAATTAAAAAAAAACAGAGCTGGGGCAGGGAGATCATAACGAACTGGGAAGGGGAGGTTGTCATTAATTAAAAAGAATGGGGGTCAGGCTGGGAGGGTATCCTGAGCTGGGAAAGGGAGGCTATCAATATTCTAAAAAATGGGGCTGGGACAGGGAGGGCATCCTATGCTTGGATGGGAGGTTAGTATTATTAAACACAAATGTATATTGGGCAAGAAAGGCATTCTGAGCTGGGTGGGGAGGGTAGTATTATTAAACACAAATGCATATTGGGGAGGGAGGGCATCCAGATGTCATTATAATTTATAAAAATATGAATTGGGCAGGGCAGGCATCCCGATCTGAGAAGAGGAAGAGGTTATTATTATTTAAAACAAACAGGTATCGGGCAGGGAGAGCATCCTGATCTGGGAGGGGGATGTTATAATTGAAAACAAATAGGGCTGGGGAAGGGAGGATGTCTTGAGATGGAAGGGGGAGGTTATTAATACTTAAGAAACTGAGATTGTCAGGAAGGGTAGCCTAAACTGGGAGAGAAGATTAGTACAGTATTATTAAACACCAACTAATGCCATGCAGGGAGGGCATTCTGAGCTGGGGGAAATTGTTATTATTAAAAAACAAATGGATGTAGTGTTGGGAGGGCATCCTGAACTGGGAGGGATATTATAATTTATAAAAGTGGGGATTGGGCAGGGAGGGCATGCTGAGCTAGGAGGAGTAGATTATTATTATTATAATTAATGGGTTTCTCTTTTTTCAATTGGGAAACCATGGCATAATTTTCTATTATAAAGGAGTGTTTATAATGGCAAACATGCACACAGTTTCCCTCACTCTATGCATGTGCCCGCTGCAGTTCACCCCTTCCCGACCGCACCACTTGCCTTCTTGATGAAAAGTCAACTGCTGTCCGCCACAGTAACTCGGCAGTAAGTTGTATTTTTTAAAGAATTCTGGTCGCATTCCACATTTACGGGGACAAATAGATATTTTTAAACATTTTATTTTTATTTATTTTATTTTTTATTTATTTATTTAAGAATCAGTTTACAACCTTTGAGCCAGAGGCTCGTTTCCAAAGGTACTTCGTCACATAAAGACATACATTGTGTTTTTGGTTACATAGCAAAGATTTGCAAAACAATCGGCATTCAACAGAGGTGCCACGTCACATTGTGGTCAGACAAATACAATTGGGTACAGGGTACATGTAATTGATAACAGGTGTTACACAAGTTGGTATCAAGTGAGCAATCTGGTAGGTAAACACTGAAACAGCTGGCACTGGCCAGGTTAAACATAGGCATGGTGTACAGGGAAGTGGTGGAGGGGATGGTTTGGTAGAGAGCTGCCCGGGGGGCATTGTCAAGAGAAGCAGAGGTGGAGGCTATGTTCAGAGACAGGAGCAGTTCGAGTGCTGAAGATGTGGTTCAGTGTGGTTTTGAACTTGGAGATGGTGATGGCATTGGTGATGGTGGCAGGAGAGAGTTAAACCAGGTTGGGGCTCTACAGCAGAAGGACCTCTGGCCACGCTGGTTCTTGATCTGGGGACCTTTAGAGTGGTCTTGTAGGAAGACCGTGTTGCAATGGTGGGAGGGCTCTGGTGGATGGATGCCGTTACCCAGGGAGAGCCAGTAGGGTTTTTGGTGAGGAGACAGGTTTGGTATTGGAGCCGTTCATCCAGGGTAAGCAGGTTAGCCTCGACATACAGCTGACAGGTGTGTGTGAGCCTGGGGGCACCAGTAATCAATCTGCACGCTTTATTCAGGGTTAGGTGAATTTTGTTGAGTGCAGTGGTGTCGGCAGCACCATATACTGGTAGACCATAGTCTACAAGGGACAGAACGGATGATGTAACAGCTAGCCGGAGAGCATTTGGGGGAAGGCAGGTTCTATGGCGGAATAGGATCCAAGCCGTGTGTTAGTAGGCGGATGTTAGGGGCGTCGATGTGGTTGTGAAATGTGAGGGCTGAATGAAGGTAACCCCAAGGTATTTGTAGGAGCAGACTTGTTCCGTGGCTGGTTGGTTGGAAGGATATAGAGTGGGTGGTTGCTAGCTTTGTTTTGGGGGTGGGAAAAGAGCATGGTTTGGTTTTCTTAAGATTGATGACAGTCTCGCTCCTTAAACCAAGCCTCGGCACTGTTGAAAGACTGCTGTAGGGAGTCCTGTAGGGAGATGGGATTGCGGTGGGTGGCAAAAAGGACAGCGTCGTCTGCATACAGTAGAATTTTGCCAGGGCATGCACTGGGCAGGGTGTTCAGATACAGCGAGAAGAGAAGGGGGCCCAGGATGGAGCCTTGGGGGACCCCAGAGAGAATGGGACGGGTATCGGAGAGTGTGCTATTAATTTTTACACACTGAGATCGAGTGTCAAGATAGCTAGCGCACCATGCCAGGGGGCCAGCTGAGAGACCAGTGTGGCAGAGTGCATTCAGCAGAAGTGGATGGGAGACAGTGTCGAAAGCCTTTGAGAGGTCAATGAACACTGCACCAGCTAGGGAGCTGGTATCCAAGGAGGAGTGTAGAAAGTTGGAGAATTCAATAAGGGCAGTGCTGGTACTGTGACCCGCACGGAAGCCATGTTGCTCTGGGCATAAGATGTTATGCTTAGCCAGATAATCAGTGATTTGAATGGCCACCACTTTCTCAGGGCTTTAGAGAGGGAGGAGGATGGAGACTGGCAGGTAGTTGTTGTGTGACCTGTCGCCCCTTATGAATAGGTGTGATAATGGCTGTTTTCCAAGCTGTGGGGAATTGTCCCAGGCAGAGTGACTGGTTAATTAGGCTTGTGGTGGTGCAAGGACTTCTCTAGCACCAGCCTGAGGATGCTGGGGTCCAGTGAGTCACTGCCGGGATTGTTGCCATTGAGAGCTTTGATTAGGATGGGTCTGGCTTCCCGGGTGGAAATCTTTCGCAGGAGGAAGCTGGGGTGCTGGAGGACAGGGGGAGGTTGGCTGGGGGGAGGGTCAAAGAAATTACTAGGGAGGACTGAGCTAAGGTCAGTGAAAGTGGTGTTGAACCAGTTAGCTATGGTGGCAGGCTCGGTGGAGGTGGTGCCATTTCTAGTGAGCTGGGATGGGGCAGGGGAGCAAGCTTTACCATTGAGTTGCTTAATATTATCCCAGAAGGTCCGGGCTGAGCCCCAGGAGGAGGTAAGGGAGGCCTGGTAATGGTCTGCCTTGGCTTTCCTGATGGCCCATGAGCACTTATTCTGGGCTGCATTGTATGCTTGCCTATCAGACAGACGACCAACCGCTTTTCAAATCTGGGCACCGTCACCGGATGAAAATGAAAATGGAGCATGGCCCCCTGGCCAGAACCTCTGCTATTTTATATAATTGCTGTGGTGAAAAAGGGAAACCCAGCAATTATATAAAATAAAATATGGGATGGTGTGTAAACTCGAAGTTTACACACACCCTCAGAGTTAGATGCTTGCACAAATCCCTTGAGCTTTGCTCTCGGGGTTAATGTAGCATCTAACCCCTTGGGTGTGTGTAAACTTCTTATAATGTATGGTAGAACGTTGTTATGCATAAAAATCCATACCAGCTAAAAAGTTGTTATGCTGCAGTAGCTTGTTGTTATGCTGCACCAGGTACATAGCTACTGCAACATAACAACTTGGAACCTTTCACATAATGCTGTAAGGGCTGCGCGAGCAGCATTCTCTTTAAACAGCCGTCATAACTGTACACAGTTGCGAGTGGCGATTTTAAAAAATGCAGGCACCAGATCAAAGCATGTCGACCGCTATTTTCTCCCGGGAGCTATCCGATCTTTTTTTTTTTTTTCAGTCTACCACAATCACTGTAAAATTCAAGAGAAACTGTTGCCGTCTTCGCGTTTCTGTCTCATTATGTGGGGTATGGTAACAATTTTCTAATTTGTCATCACAGATAGGTGACCATACACTATAAAGGATAATGTATAGTCCTCTATCTGTGACAAGTTTGAAAACCTCTTCTGGAGGTTGTCATGGCGACTGAACCTCTCGAGCTTCGCTCTCGAGGTTCCGAATGTCGCCATGACGACCTCTCGAAGAGTTTACAAACTTGTTACAGATAGAGGAATATACATTATGCTCTACGTTACACAGACCACCTGATACTTTATTATATATATACATATACAACAGATTGCTATTGGGCAGGGAGGGCATCTTGATTTAGGAGGGGGAAGTAATTATACTTTAACCCAAAAAAAGGGCTGAGGCAAGGAGGACATATTGAGCTGGGAGGGGGTCTATTAATATTTTTTAAAACAGTTTGGGACAGGGAGGGCATTCAGAGCTGAGAGGAATAGGTTATTAATAAAAAATGGGGCTGGGGCAGGGACGTTATACTGAGCTGGGAAGGAGAGATTATTAATATTTAAAAAAACTGGGGGATCAGGCAAGGAGGATATCCTGAGCTGTGAGGGACAGGTTATCAATATAAAAAAAACCAGAAAAAAAAACATGGGACTGAGGTAAGGAAGGTATCCTAAACTGAGACAGCAGGTTAGTATTATTAAAAATGAGTAAGTGTTTTGCAGGGAGGACTTCCTGAGCTGGGGGGGAAGTTTAATAAGGGGGGGTTATTAAAATTAAATGGATATCGGACAGGAAGGGCATCTTAAGCTGGGAGAGGGAGGCTAAAATGAACAAAAATGGGGATCAGGCAGGGACGGCATCCTAAACTCGGAGGAGGAGGAGGTTATTATTATTATGTAATACAAACACATATTGGGCAGGAAAGGCATCCTGATCTGGGAAGTGGAGGTTATTAATTATTGAAAAAAGACATGGCTGGGACAGGGAGGATATTTTGAGCTGGAAGGTGGAAGTTATTAATATTTAAAAAAACAGAGACTGGGCAGGAAGGACATCATAAGCTGGGAGGAGGAGGAGGCTATTAATATTTAACAAATAAGGCTGGGGCGGGGAGAGGGGACATTCTGAATTGAGAGGGATAGGTTATTAATAAGAACAGGGCTGGGACAGGGAGGTCATACTGAGCTGGGAGAGGGAGGTTATTAATATTTTTTTTTAATTTTCTTTTTATTAAAAAAGAGAGGTTGTGACCACAATGCATTGCAGACAATTACTTAGTTAGTTTGTCTTTTTCTACTTTTTCTGTCCACATTTTGATAGACATACATTCAAATAAACCCCTTGCATTTCCCCTTGACGCCCATGGGGGGAAACACCAGATCTTAGTTTGTGGCTTCCTTTCCCCTACAGCCTTCTATCTCATTTACCTCCGATCTTCAAGGTATAAAATCAGGGTCTCTGCTGGAAATGTAAAATACCCATGGTCTCCATAATAGCTCAGCCTGTGGGACTTTGTTTTGTAATTTAGCTGTAATTGTCTCCAAGTGATAGATGCTGGATACTATCTTGTTCCAGTCTCCTATGGTTGAAACTATCTCTGACATCCAACGTCTTGTTATGGCCTTTTTGGCAGGCACTATGTAAATGGGTAAAAAGGTTTTATGCCACGCTGGGGTATGTGGGGGAAATACTGCCAGGAGAACCATTTCAGCAGTCAATTCGATCTCTTCTCCCAAACATTCCGACACTGCCTGTTGAAGATTACACCAATATGGCATTAATAGGGGGCATGTCCCAAAAATATGGGCAAGGCCAGCTACCTGGCATCTACAAGACCTCCAGCATCTGCCATAGGAGGAATGGAGATATTTAATTAGAATGGCTGGGGATCAGAAAAAATGTACTCTGCATTTCCAGGCAAATTCCCTCCAAATACATAAATGAGTTATCTTACAAACCATAGGAGAAGCTCGAAGCCGATCCTGTTCAGAGATTTCCATCTCCAAATCTCTACCCCAGCTTCTCATGATAGAAAGTGATGAGTCACCCAAACCCTGGTGTAGGATCTGGTAAATGTGGCCCACCATATGTTCCCACAGCTGACCAGTTATAGCATCTTCTAGGAGTTTCCAAACAATTGGAACTGGATTGGGCAATTGTGGTGTTATATCCCTTTGTCTTAGAAGATCATTTTTAACCTGGGTATATCTATAGCTGTCCCCTTCAGGTAAACCATAGTCACTCTGTAATATGTCAAACTGGACAATGCCCTTATCTGTTATAAATTGTCTAAAGAATTGAAGTCCCACCCTCCTCCATCTAATAAAGGTGTGATCTAATGTTGCTGGGATGAAAGAACCATCCTCTGAGATCAGAGTAAATAGGAAAAAAATTCTTTAAAGCATTTATATTTCTTTAGATGGTACCATTGTGTTAAAACTTGAGCTGCAAGGTGTAAAGTCCTCAGCTGTGGAGCCTTGTTTACTGAAGCCATGATTATTTTCAAATGTTGTATAAATCATTAATGGCAAACTCCAAATCTTTCCAAGGAGCCTCGAAAGATGGGAAAGCCACATTAGGATCTTGATAAAGATGCCAAGGCATACAGCTTTAAATTGGGAAGGTTTGCACCTCCCTCGGTCAGTGGAAGCTGCAGCAAGGACATCCTTACTCGAGGCTTCTGGCCATGCCAGATAAAATTGGAAATGATTCTATCCCATGACATTAAGTAAAAATTAGTAGGGAAAGTTGGAATATTTTGGAACAGATATTACAGTTTTGGTAGGATGATCATTCTAATGGACTCTATCCTCTGAAAAAAGCTTAAGGGTAAAGTTGAGCAAGCTGTTAACTCTGATATAATTTGTATCAACCATGGTTCATAATTTAGCAACTCCACATTTTCTAAATGTTTTGGGATTATTATACCTAAGTACTTAATTTGTGTTTTATACCATTTTAAGGGGTATTTGTTCTTTAATGCTTGGGTTGGGGAAATGTTTAAAGCCAGCAAATCTGTTTTGGTTTTATTTAAAACAAATCCAGAAATCTCAGAGAAAAGTGTCAGGGAATCCCACAGGGCTGAGAGGGAAGTCTCTGGAGAGAGGGCTGAAACCAAAATATCGTCGGCAACTAAAGCCACCTTATATTCCCTCTGACCCATAGGGACCCCCTCCACACCTACATTTATCCGAATTAGCTCTGCTAGAGGTTCAACATAAACAGCAAATAGTAAGGGAGACAAGGGGCATCTCTGTCTCGTTCCCCTTTGTATAGGTATTGGCTGGGATAATGAGCCATTAATTTGAATATAGACCTTAGGAGATGAGCATATATTCTTAAGGCATGTTGAAAAATAATCTGGAAATGCTAATTTGGACAGGGTAGCCCATAGGGAATCCCATCCCACCTTGTCAAATGCTTTGTCTGCATCAAGGCTCATTATAATAGAGGGAATCTTTCGGGCCTGAAGATGTTCCATAATAAGAAATAATCTACGGAGATTATCTGAAGTACTTCTTGATTTCACAAAGCCCGCCTGATCTTTGTATATTAAATCCAGTAGGATGGGTTCCAGCCTTTTGCCCCAAATGGCCATAAATAATTTATAATCTACGTTTAGGATAGAGATTGGCTGATAAGATTTGGGAAGGGTGGGGTCTCTTTCTGGTTTAAGTAAAGGAGTTAAAATAGCATAATTCCAAGAAGAAGGAGGGGTCTCTCCCTCAAAGATGGTCTTACAGGCTGGAAGAAAGTGAGGTAATAGTTGGGGGATAAATGTTTTGTACCATTCTGGACTAAATCCATCCAGGCCTGGACTTTTCTGAGATTTAATTCTTTTTACCTGGTAAAGTTTCTCCTCTGGTCTAATCAGTCTTTGTAGTTGAGAAATCTGTCTTTCCAAAAGTTTAGGTAAAGGGATTTGGTCTAAAAACTCCTGAACTCTCCGTTTGTGTTCCGGGGTGGGGAGGGGGGCTGTATATAAAGATTTATAAAATTGTTTAAAAGTCTGTTTGATTTGGTTCTCTTTATATGTAGTTGAGCCAGTAGATTGGGATTTTATTTTCAAGATAGTAGAGGCTCTTTTATTGACCCTCAGCTTCCTTGCCAGGTTTCTTGCCCCTTTTGCCCTCCCTTCATAATTGCATTGTCGTAGATATGCCAGTTGTTGGAAGGTTTTATAATCCATAGTGTTTTGTATCTCCTGTTTTAAGCCTCTAATCCATCATTGGAGATTAACATCTCCCTCTCTATATAAAAACTGATAGGAAGACAGGAGATCTTTGAAGAATTTTAACCTGGCATTTTGTTTCTTTTAATTTCCGGGAGGTGTATTCCAGAATCTCCCCCCTCAGTATGGCCTTCAATGTATCCCACTGAATAGTACTAGAGACGTCCGGGGTCAAATTTTCCTGGATAGCCTGGGGGATACGTTTCCTCATGGCATCAAGGAACTCCTGATCTTTTAAAAGAGATGTATTAAATCTCCAAGTTTTAAATTTTCACTGTTTCCCTAAGTCAATTTTTAGAATCAGGGGATTGTGGTCAGATAGTATTCTTGGTTCAATTATCATATCCTAAACTAATGTAAGGTGTTCCCCCATAATAAAAAAGTAATCCAGCCTAGAATAT
Organism: Neoceratodus forsteri; assembly: GCA_016271365.2. NCBI lineage: Eukaryota > Metazoa > Chordata > Ceratodontiformes > Ceratodontidae > Neoceratodus > Neoceratodus forsteri. The sequence continues at coordinate 913,692,082 of CM057453.1, read as the reverse complement.
GTTCTATGTCGTGCCGAAAAAAGAGTATATCCCGGGACTGTTGGGAAAGTCCTCCTCCAAACGTCTTCAAATCCTAAGTATGCTAAATTTTTTTTTAAATATTTTCCTGTATTGGGTAATCAATTGGGATCTGGATTGGATGAATCTATATAGGGATCTAATGTCAGATTAAAATCTCCTCTCATGATCAAAATTCCTTTATATCTTTCCATCACCTTTTGAAGGAATGATCGAACAACCGGAAGTGGAGTCTGTGGAGGTAAATAAGCATTAACTAAAGTTACAGTCTGTGAATAAACTCTCCCAGTTAGAATCACAAATCTACCCTGTGGATCTGAAAAGGAATCCAGAACTTCAAATGGGGTAGAGGCCGATATCAAAATAGCTGTTCCCCTCTTATGTTTTTTTGGATGAGAGGAGGCAAACACTTGATATCTGCTCCCCCAATGTACCTTAGAGTGTTCTGACAGGGAGAGGTGAGACTCCTGTAGGAAAAATAAATCTACTTTCCGTTTATGCAGATATTGCATAATTTTATATCTTTTAACAGGGGAATGCAGTCCATTCACATTTAATGACAGAATATTCACTGGGGTGTCAGTCATTTGTATCTAGGGGGATTATCACTATTATGAAGGCAGGGCATTGTCCAGTTTCCAGAGAAAATTGTATGTATTTGATTATATTTGAAGTATTCTTTCCTCCGTACTCTGGTGGCCCTAGACGGCCAGACTTAGCATCTCCAGAGATAAAGGAAATTTCTTTATCTACTATCCCTCCAGAAACCACATGTCCAACCTTTTTTGGGGACAGTAGTATCAAATCTAGATTTGTGTCACCTTCTCTCTTCGATTTTAACTTAGTCAAGAACAAATAACCCATTAATCTTAATAACTGTTGAAAAACCTTTTGTCCTCTTACCAAGAAAACTATATACATTTGATCTTCCATTTGTGTGGGGAAAAAAAACATTTCCCACTTTGTCCCAGACCCACAAAACCTGTGGTCTGGGGAGACAGGGAAACACTTCTCTAATGAGAGTATAGACCTGTCTGAGGGGGAGCACCTCCTCTAGAACAGACACGGAATTACTGTATCTGTCCCTGTAGTGGTTGGATAATAGGCATTGAAATCTCAATTAGATAAGAATAGAATGTTTAGTATAAAGCATAAACATTCTCACCCCGATTCACGTTTTTCTAAATCTAATTAATTTATCTGTACCCCCTTATCATATATTTAATACCTAATTCCCCCACTCCCCATTATATAGAGAATCATTCAGCCTATCTAAATCCAGATTTTGGTACATATATCACAGTATTATCCCTTCAATAGAAAATAATAAATGATTACTGATTCGATGGCATGTAGAATTGAGACGAAGTTCCCTGCCATTTTCCCTACCCATCAAAAGAGGAAGAACCATTCTTGGAACCCACTCCCCTTGCCCCCTTTCAAACTATTAACATTAGATTTTCCATCCCTGAATCAAACATCCTGTCAGTTCCCTCCCATCTCCCAAATAGTTACCTTCCATGACTTCATTTCTACCCCCCCATCAATAGAGACTGGTCACATCCCTCTACTTTCCCTTTGAGGCTTATCTTGTCCTCCAATGATAAGAATAGAGTCAAGTCTAGAGCTTAAAGCTCAAGTTTGAGTCATATATTTCCATCTTTGAGTTAATCCATAGGAGATCATCCATGCCGGTCAAAGGAACAAAACAAAAAGAAAAAAAAGGGGGGGAGAAAGAGGGCCGCCTTCTGAAATGAGGGAGGCCAGGGGAGAGAAAGGCAGTCTCCATGTCCTGCTATCTGTTTCACCCAGTATAGAGGGACATTTATTGTGCAGGGTTCCTCTAGTAGAAGATGCCCTCCCTCAACCCCGTATGTCCCCAACAGATCTAGAACTCAGGGGCTGCCCTCCGAGATGGAGGAGGCGGGGGGAGAGAAAGGCACTCTCCATGTCCTGCTAACTATCTCTCCCTACACAGAGGGGCATTTATTGTGCAGGGTTCCTGTATGGGAGATGCCCTCCCTCAACCCCACAAACCTCCAAATGACCCAAATACCAGTGGCTCCCTCAAACCACCTCATCCCCCCATCTCGGTTTAGCTCCCCTCTTCAAAGCCTCCAGGCTTTCTTATTAATCACTACTGGGGGGAAGGTGTAGCAAGGGTAGCCCCTCCACCCTGTTACTTTCAAGCCAAGTTATATTTGGTTGGTGGGAAGGGGGGGAAGAAAACGGATCTACCCCTCAGTCTAGGGAATGGAGGGGGGGGAAGGCATCTGTAAGGAAATCGCCAGGAGATCGTAGTCCTCTCCCCATTGAAGAGTGAAGGTAAAACATGGCTCCAGTTTTAGCGTATAAATTCCTTTTCTTCAACCCCTCAAAGCTTTCGGTCTAGGCCATGGTAGTCTCTCTTTCCTGGCTGCTTCCCTCTTCCCTCAATGAACCTGCACAGTTATATCCATTTAAGACTGCAGAGTAGGATTCCTTAGGTGCTGAATTTTGTCCAGTATTGTCTGTAGTCTCTGGTCACCAATTTCCATTCTGGACACTCCTCTAATCCCTGGCCTAGTTTAGGTGTTCTGGTCTCTCATCGCCATCTTAGGTATTTCTTTCACTTCTAGGATTCCCCTCTGTAAAAGATCCGATCTGGCCTCCGATGCTGACTGGTAAGTTATGGGACCTCCTGGGAACTGAACTACCATTTTTGCAGGATATGGAGTATGAAATTTTAAGTTCTTTGCTCTGAGGGATGGAAATAGCAATGTGTACACCCTTCTCATACGTTGTGTAGCCGGGGCATAGTCGTTATCGAACAGAATTTTCTGTTCTCTCCATTGAACTCTCTGTTTTCGCCAGGCCTTAGTTAAAAGCTGGTCTTTTTGGTAAAAGCTAATGAATTGCATCACAAACGATCTAGGGGCGAGCGTCTGGCTTAGAAGGGCGGGGGCCTAATGCTCTATGCGCCCTCTCTATATTCAGCTGGTATTTCGGATCCAAATCTAAAGTTTGTCGCAGCAGCATATCAGCAAAGGCAACCAGATCATTGCCCTCCTCTCCCTCTGGTAATCTGTATACACGCATGTTTTTCCGTCTGCCTCTGTTCTCCATATCCTCCAGCCTAATCGATGTGTGTAATTGTTCGTCTGCCAAAGCATATACTGCTTTCTCCATGATCGATATTTTATTTGTGTTAGTTGTAGTCTGAGTTTCCGTCTCGGTGGTTCTAGATTGCAGCTCTGTCAATTCCGTTTGCATATCTCGAAGGGCCTCTCTCATCTCTGTTTGAAATTCGGTTATTACTAACAGAATAGTTTCAGAGTTAGGAAGATCGAGAATCTGTTTCTTTTTTTCTTTATCTCTTCTACCCCTTTTTGATTCCGATTGTGGGAGAGTGGACTGGTTAGAGTCAGAGCTTTGTATTTCATTTTTGTCTTTGTCTTGTAAGTCTCTAAGCTGTTGGAAATGGTTGTGATCCAGGTGAGCCATGTCTCTACATTACCCCATCTTAATAGCTGATTTATTTCTTTGAGCTAAAATCTCTCTTCTCCGTCCCCTTTCAAGTTTGTTATTGTTTGTAAATATTTGAAAATCAATGCTGTAAGAGGGAGATTCTACTGCAAAGGCGAACACGGGGTGAGAGCTAAAGTCCGTTGCATCCTCACGGCGCCATTTCCCAACTGGAAGTCCGTTATTAATATTTTAAAAATATGGGGATTGGGCAGTGAAGGTATCCTGAGCTGAGGGGAGGTTATCAATTTTTTAAAAAGTGGGGTCCAGGGGCGCCATTTCAGATTTCAACGGGGGGGGGAGCAACAACCACCGGTTAGAGGGGCTGTGGGGGCAGGGCCAGGGGCTGAGTGGGGGAGGGGCCAGGGACTGAGTAGGGGCATGTAGGCCATGGCCACCATAAGCTGTTTACACGAAGAGTGCTAGTAATTCTCTGGAACTATCTCAACTTACAGTAAGCTCCTTTTGCATGAAACTGGACCCTGAGACCCCTTGTGCAACCACCTTGAGGTGGACCTCCATTCATGGTCTTCGTCTCCAAGTCTGGAAATTTACTTGGGACTGTGACCCCGACTCTCGTTCTGGCAGGAGACCCAGACTGGGCCCTCTTTCAAGGAACAGGACTTGCTCCTGACTGCTGTGGGACTAACAACCGCAGGGTCCCACAAATAGCAGTACCAACAGGGGGTAACCAGATCATTTGGTGCCCATGACCAAGCCTTGCCTCAGCACCAAGTCATCCCCACTCATTTGCACAGTTACAGTTGTGGGCACTGTTTGCAATCAGGACCTGAACTCTAAGGCCAGCACCAGACCAGTAGAGGATTCTCTCTTTCAAAGAGATGAGCCTGATACCCCTCACAGTGACACCCCAGGCCTTGGGTACCCTTGGCTCCTCCTCCACCTAGTGCCAAAAACTCTAGTCTTCCTCCCTACGGTAGCAAGTAGCAAGTTTCTGCAACCCAGTTGTAAATCAGGTAAAAGGGAAATATTGTGCTGATCCTGATGGCACAGAGTATATAGTACTACAGATAGGGAATAGGTCTTACTAAAAACAGTACAGTATAATCTAAAAAAAAAGAGCTGGTGTTGGACAGAATAAACTGGCAGTATTACCCTCCCTAACATTTGAACTCTTCAAAGTGCATGATCATCCACTAATATAAGACCAATAAGATGTTTAATTGCTGTCTCAGTCAGTGTTCCCAGTCACTCACTCACCACCAGTTGTCTTGACTCTTTTTTCTGCTCTTCTCTGTTCTGCCTACTGTCCTGCTGCTGTGACTGGATGACTGCAAATTCAGCAGCACTGTCTGTGCAGTGCAGGCTGTCACCACGCACACTGGGCCTGGGTTGGTTTTCCGGTCAGTCCCAGAGTCCCGTCCTCACACGGGTTAGTGGAGTCTACTCGAGTCTGCTGGTGACATCACAGGGCAGGCGACCAGCTGGTGACTACAGTGATGAAGAGGTCAGACTGTGGAGTAAGGAACAGAGTCAATGGTAGTTACTCGCTCGCGCTCTGAGCACTTTTCCTGCTCGTCGAGACAAACAACCAAACATGGCAGTTGGCAGGCTTCTCTTGCTTAGACTGGTGATGTCCATGATGATCTGTTGCCTCCCGCCTCTAACATCTGTCTGTTAGCCAATAACCAGGTCCCTCTCGGTGCTCTTGTGCATGCTCAGTGCTAGCTCCAGCCCCGACGGTGCTAGTGAGACTGCTGGGGGTGGGAGTTTGAGGTTTTTTTGCTGGGTGGCAGCAGTCTGAGTCCAGAGCCAGAGAGGAGGATTTAAAACAAAAAGCCAGGCATCCTCCAGGATGGCTGTGACCAACCCCCGCCACACGGGGGAGGCAAAATAAGGTAGCAGATCATCCATCCTCCAAGCCCTCAAAGAAAAACCAGGCATTATGCTGGTGGTTTGGTTGGGGGGCAGCAGTACCTTTATAAAACAACAAAACAGCCTGCAATGCGGGCACTACCCCCTCTGCCCCCCTTAAATGGTGCCCCTGGTGGGGTCTTGGGCAGGGAAGGCATCCTGGGCTGGGAGGGGGAGGTTACTATTATTAAAAAATAGAGAATACTGGCCGGCCCGGTGGCACTGAGGGTTGAAGCGCTGGACACCACACCTCACGCCACACAGGTGACTCAGGTTCGGGAACAGACTCGAGTTGTTCAGGGGTCGGCCAAGGGAGGTAAGGATTGAGCATGTGGAGGACTGTTCTCCTTCCTCTGGGAGGGGAGATTTGTGCTGTGCACGTAAGCACAGCAAGAAAGAGTTTGACCCGTGCCCAGGTTGCTTGGCTGCCTCTGCGGAGGTGGAGACAGCTGCTGCACCCATTGCATGAGCATAGGTACGGGGGAGAAAAGAAACAGAGGAAAATACCGGGACTTGGCAGGACCCATTATAGTCCCAATGGGCTGGAGGGCACACCCCTCCGGGAGGGGGGTCATAGCCCCTGCCAGGTCCGCGGAGGTAGTCAATAATGTTGTGAAAAAAAAAACAGAGTACTGGATGGGCATCTATGCACAACTAATGTGTTCTGCCACAGAGGGGTTCTGATTCCTTCTGACCTCGAGAGTGAAGCTCAAGAGGTACGTGGGAATCAAAACCGTGAGGTGGGAGAACACATTAGCTATGCATGAAGTTGCTCATCCTGTATTTTTTATAGTGTATAGTATTATGTGAAATGTGTGCATTGTTTTTTTTCTCTTTCACAATGAAACTGGCTTGTGCAGTCTCTAGAGGTTCTAGAATGCTGTTCTGCCACAGAAGGGTGCAGTCACATTCCATGACCTTTGAACTGTGGTACAACAGCATTTTGAAAAGGATGGATTTCTATATAGAACAGTGCTCTACTATACACTATAAATGGGTATTGGGCAGGGAGGGCATCCTGAGCGCGGAAGGGGAGGTTATTATAGTTTACTAAACAGGGTGGGGGAGTGACACGTGAGCAGCAGCATGTAGAGAAAGACATCATGGGACATGGTGCCTTCAGTGTGGAGGCCCCGGACTGCAGCACTGTGAATGGCATGGCATCTGGTGAGTGCTGTGGAGCATCAAGGAGATCCCTGTTTGGAGAGAGGCTGTCATTTGTATGGACACTTTTTTCAGGGTTTATGTACTAACAATCCTTTTATATGCTGTATTGTGCAAGGTTCAGGCATTATTATGTTTTTTTTTGTTTCATATGTTTATTAGTTGACAGTTGACCATTTGCAATTCATAGACAGCAGCAACTATAAATAATCCATATAGCACAGCCATGTTCATTTGCCACAGCACTTTGATATTATAACATTTCAGACTTCATTCCACATTACTGTCCTTTTTTCTTTTATTTTTAAGTATCCCTCCTTTAACCCACTAACCCAATAACCTCTAACAATTTACCATTAACTCCGTCTGTGTCCCTTCTTTCCATCTCTTACCCCTCTTACATAGAGGCCTCTTCTCTCAGTTAAATAGTCCACTGCCCTCCAAAAGCATTCTTTCCCTGATACTCAGAGCACCCAAATATTCTCCCCAGGTTCTCTCAAACCTATCTTCCGTCCCTTTTAAACAATATGTCAGCTTGTCAACTGCCAAAACTTTCACCGTAAGTTCTTTCCACTGACCCACTGTAGGCCCCAAAGCTGTAGTCCATACATTTTGCATTCCTATCCTAGCTACTGTAAGTAACACCCTTATCCACCTAGGGTAGAGAAACCATTCCCCATTCTCTTCTCCTTCTACCCCTAACAACAATGATTTTTGGGAGATCTCAATGTGCTTTCCTCTCATGGATGTAATTTCTTTAGATATGTCTTGCCAGTAGGACTTTATCACTGGGCAATCCCAGTAATAATGCTGGTATGTGCCCCTATTTATTTTGCACTTATTACAGAACGGCAAGACCCCTGGACAGAAGCTGTGTACCATAGCTGGCGGGTAGTATAGCCTCTGTATGTATTTGAACTGAGCTTCTTTGTACTTACTGCATACTAGTACCCCTGATGGGATTCTAACATTAGCCACCAGTTAGCATCACTAATTTCTTCCCCAATGTCCCGTTCCCACCAGACCTTTGCCTTTTGGGGGGGATCCTGAAAAAAGATTTTTCTGTCCAACCTCACAGCCCTCCCTATTAGTCCCTTCTCACAACTATTCGCCCCCATTATTTCTCTCTCCACATCCTCCATCAATCTCCCTGCTTCCCTAGGTCCACTAAGCCGTTTGTAATAATCCCTTACTTGGAAGTATCTATACATGTGTTAGGTAGGCACGTTCCACTTCTCTTTCACATCCTGGAATGTACATATGCCCCCCCCCCCCCGATGTTAAGGTCACCATACATTTTACCCCCTTGTCTTGCCATAGTTTAAATCCATCATCCTCCAGGCCTGGTAAGAAATCAGGATTCCCTACCATCGGGACCAGCAAAGTCTGACATGCCTCAATGCCTTGTCTCTTTTTCATTTTTTCCCAGGCCAATAAGCCCACCACCACCATCGGATTAGGTGCAGCCAGCTTTCTGTACCGCTTAAGTCCTTCTTCACATAAGTAACTTGAAATTCTCCCTGGGGCCCCATCCTCTTCTAACTCCACCCACCCGGCCACCTTCTGTCTGAGTACCCAGTTTTGTATGTACCTGTATTGTGTTGCCAAAAAATATCCCATCATGTCCAGGAAGTTTAGCCCCCCTTGTGCTACCGGTGCTTTCAATCATTTCAGACTAATTCTAGGGTGTTTGCCTCTCCATACAAAAGTTGTAAATGCTTTTTCCAGTTTCTTTATATCCTGAGCTATCAAAATCTGCATTTTACATAAAATTCTGGGCAGAACGTTCATTTTAAGGAGGTTAATCCTTCCCATCCAGGAAATGCTCAGCTCCTTCCACCTACTCAGGTCCTGTAAGACTTCCCTCATCAACGGTCTATAGTTCGCCTCGTATAGGCTTCTCACTTGCTGCCCAACCCTAATTCCCAAGTATGTAAATGTATGCTGTACTCTTTTCAACCTCCAAGCCTCTTTCCTGCTGCTCCCTCCCAAAAACATTATTTCCAACTTTTGCACATTAATTTTATACCCAGAGAAAACCGCAAATTGCTCTATTATTGACAGTACTTTAGGAGCTGACATGTCTGGTTCTGACAAGAACAACAGAACATCATCTGCGTACAGAGATATATCATGCCCCCCCCCCATCTTCCTCGATACCCTTTATAGCAGGTTCGCTTCATTTTTAATTGCCAGGGCTCTATTGTCAACGCAAATAGCAAGGGTGACAAGGGGCATCCCTGTCTTGTTCCCCTATATAATCTGAATTCCGGAGATGCTGCTCCATTAATTATCTAAGAATCTGTGCCCTCGGATGTACATAGAATGCCCCCACCATCTTTACAAACTCCTCCCCCAGACTGAATCTCTGCAAAATATGCAGCAGATATTCCCACTCAGTTCTATCGAAGGCTTTTTCTGCATCCATTGAAAGAACACATGCCTCTCCAGGGTGTCTCTCCCCTCACCAAATGACATTCAACAGCCTCCTTAGGTTATGGTAGAAGTGCCTTCCCTTCACGAACCCAGTCTGATCTGAGTTGACCAATAGGGGAAGTACATCTTCTAATCAGCTTGCTAAAACTTTTGTCATGATTTTACAATCATGGTTCAGGAGCGAGATCGGTCTAAAAGACCCGCATTCCTCCAGGTTCCTTCGTTCTTTAGGGAGAACAGTGATCAAAGCCTGGCAGCATGTATTAGGGATCCTTCCCCCTTCCCTGGTCTCTTGTAGGATATTACACAGTGAACCCGCCACCTCTTCTTTCAATAGTTTATAAAACTCCGCCCCCAGCCCATCAGGTCCCGCCACCTTCCCATTTTTCAGCTGGCTAATCGCATTCTTTACTTCCATCACCGTTATTTCCCCCCCCCCAGCTTTTCCCTTTGTACTCCATTTAGACCGGGTATTTTCATCTCCTTAAGGAAACCGTCCCTTTCTCCTCCTTTCCCTTGACACTCGGCCCTGTATAGTACCTCGTAGTACTCCTTAAATCTCTTACGAATTTCCCCTTCCTCCCTAAGTATTTTCCCCTCCTTGTTGTTAATTTGCACTATCCTATGACTACTTTTCCTTCCCTTCATAAGTCGAACCAATAGGGGACCCGCTTTATTGCCCCATTCATACATCCTCTGTTTTGCAAAGAAAATGTTAGCATTCACCTCCTTGCCCAGACTGACATTAAGCATCTCCCTCACCTTCCTAAGCTCTCTCCGTTTCTCTTCTCCTCCTCCCCTAAGTACTTCTTTCTCCAATTCACTTATTTTGACGTCCAAATCCCTTTGCTTCTGCCTTTTGTCTCTTTTTTGCTTCGCTGTGTATCCAATTATAACCCCTCTTATAAATGCTTTACCAGCTTCTCAGTATATACCCTCACTTTCAACTGTACCCTTATTTGTCTCCTCATAAAATTTCCATTGCTCTTTTACAAATTCCCGAAACTCCTCCCTCGCCAACATATACGTAGGAAATCTCCATCGACCCCTTTGCCCACTATTCTGACCCAAGGCAATCTCCATTTCCACCATGGCATGGTCTGATAAAAATATTGGGCTATGTCCCATTGCTCTTGTATGCTGATATAAGTCTCTATGAATATATACATAGTCCAGCCGTGACCAGGAACGATGTGGATTGGAGAAAAAAGTATATTCCTTCACCCCAGGGTTAGCTGTTCTCCATCCATCAATCAGGCCTAATTCTGCTAACCTAAGTAGCCATTGTTGTATATCCCCGTCCGTCCTGTCCCTATTCCCCAGGTAATCTAATTTAGGGTCTGCCACATAATTAAAATCCCCCCAGTACCAGATTCATGAATTGTTCCTTTACCAAGGCATCCAGCACCTTCTGATAAAAGCTCCAATCCTCATCAGCCGATGCATATAGGTTTCCAAAAGTAATCATTTTACTCTCAAGCTCCCCCTCTACAAAAACATGTCTCCCTTCTGTAGGGTCTCTCACCACCCTCTGTGTTTTAAAGGGCAAGTGCTTATGGATTAGGATTGCTGCCCCTCTCTGATACAAGTTGTAGGCTGCCGCGTGGCACTCCCCCACCCAGCCTCGCACAAGGTTTTTGTGCTCACTATTTGATAGATGCGTCTCTTGCAACATAGCCACTGAGACCCTACATCTTTTAAGAGGCACCAAAATGTTCGCCCTTTTTGCAGGAGACGTAAAACCCTTTATATTCCAGGAGACTATTTTAACCCCCGCCAAAGGCTGGGATGTACCATTAGTCATTTCCCCAGTATGGTCGTCTGAGATACGTCCTGGTCACAGCTCGACCTTTTGCCTTTAACAGATACCAGAGTACACAGACCGTTCTAAGAACAGTAAAAACACAAGTGAACAGTTGAACAATCACAAACTGTATGAAAGTAACCCCAACTTTACCCCTCTCCCTCCCTCAATTCAGATTCCAATGCAGCCCTCCTTTATCCCTCCTTCCCCTGTGTTGTCCTTCCCTCCTCCCTAACCCCAACTGCTCTCTCTCCTCTACATATACCATAATCTTCAGTATATAATCACTCCCCCATACACACTACTCCTGCTCCATCTTTCTTAACCCATACTTATCCACGTGCTATATTTATATCAGTAGGCCCCTATCCGTCTATCTTATTATACCATTACTGTACTGCCCAAGCCCCCCTCAGAATCGGTGTCTGCACCCCCTCTGTCCAGGCCACCCCCTCCTCCAGCTCCCCTTCAGTTGGTTGCTGTATAATTCCCATTTCCTTCCTCTCCCCCTGTTATGTTTGCCCTTCATGATCTGGCCAGGCATTTCGCCCCCACCAAACCCTACTAAGCCACATCCCAAAGGCCCATTCAGTTATTATGTTTTTAAGGCTTTGTAGCAGGTGTAGCACTGTTAATTGATGTTTTCATTTGTTAATTTGTTTGGCAATTAATTGTAATTCAGTGTATACCCACAGGGTTGCATGAACTGTAGGTATATACTTTTTATTGTTTTATTACTGTAGATATACTTTTAATTGATATTTTACTCACAGGTATAAAGGGAAATACAGCAAATGATGGCCTTATGTGTGGGGAAAATTCCCTATCCATGTAAATCTATTTGTCTGTCTGCCTACTTGCTTATCTATCTATCTATCTATCTATCTATCTATCTATCTATCTATCTATCTATCTATCTATCATCTATCTATCTCTCCATCTATCAAATAACACCTATAGAGATGTCCTAGTGTGCTCTTATATATGGTCACCTTGGGTGCTTTGTGAGACACGATGCCTTTATCCAGTGTCTTCAACCACCTGAGGGTCTGTATATCAATACACCCAGACACCCTGAAGGGTGTTGTTCCACCTAAAAAATACAGGTCTCCTCCTTCACAGCTCTACATGAATAGTGGGATTTCCTTTTTTCAAGCACGATCTCTTGGTGAACTTCAAATAAAACTTTAATTCTAGAGACATGGATATGATGTACTATTCACACTTCTGGCAGTGTTTCTTACCCCTTTAAATTCTGCCACAACATCTTCAAGCTGGTTTCTCCCACCCACTGAGGTGGCGTACCAGGTGAAAAGAGAAATGCAAGAATGCTGCGGTCAAAATCATGCTATCAAAATAGCAAAATCCAATACAGCGACAGGGATAGAATAGTGCAGGTCAGGTTAGCACTATCCCTGTAGCTGTATTGCTGTTGGGGAGAGGAAGAGAAAGAGATGAAGCTTGTGCTTGTGCTGTGGGGGGTTCCACTGAGCAGCTGCTGTGGCATAGAGGACAGAGCCACAGGCAAGGAGAATGACGGCATGTCGGTGGCCCAGGAGTTGATTCCTGGGATGTCTGCTTTTCAATTTTTGTCACCCCTCCCATCCTTTTATTTCCTTCCGCTGGTCAGCAATCCCCCAAGGTTTCTTGGTGTCCCCAGTTGCCTGCCCGAAGGTAGTTATTTTAAGAGAGGTGTTCGGGCAAAATTATTATACAGTTTTGATTTGCCATGGTAGCAGCTCGACGTGTTCATGGACTGCTACCATTGGCACTATTGTTGCCCAAGGCTCTTGTGTGTCCCTGTTTCCCTCCCTCCCCGCTGGAGGTGGCTATTTTTATTAGAGGGGTCGGGGGCAAAGTCCCCCCCCCGTAGTGGGGGTGTGTGGGGGACTATGCCCCCTGAAAAAACAGAAATTCCTGTGTGTTGTAGTTTGCCATGGTAGCAGTCGCTGTGTTCGTGGACCACTACCATTGGCACTATTGTTGAGGTTGCTGTTTTGGGCGGGCACTGTTATTGACAGCACCATTTTGGTGTCACTATTTTGGACCACGCTGTTGTGGTTTTCGCTATCTTGACCTAGTGCCACCAGGTGGTAACTCCCTCTGCACCACCCTGTGATGCCAGATCTTCCTTTCCACTGGAAGAAGAAGAAGGTTCCCTTCTTACCGCTCTCCATGCTGAGTAGGCCCTTTGCTTCAAAACATTTCAAAAACAGCTAGCATCTTCAAACGACTTTAAATTCTTTGAACTCTCCACATGGATGACTCCAAGTTGGCACTGAGTTTCAAATGGTGCGAGTGTAGGCAGAAGATGTCCCGTATAGACCTGAACACCTCGTGCATCTACTGCATAGGCCACAGACACGATCCCCAGGTGTGTGGCCTGTGTCGCACCTTGCATTCCAATACCCTGGAAGACTGGCATGTGAGGCTACTTTTAGGGCACCCAGATGAACGTGACCCTCCTGTTCTGTCAAAAGATGCCCGTCAGGTGGTGTCTGCAGCTGCGGGGTCTGCAGAACAGCTTGTGACATTTGAAGAGGCAGTAGCTCATGCCATGGAGCATGCCTCTTTGGCCTTTGTGCCACTTTCCTTTGGTGCCACCTTCATGGGGGCATTTAAGAATGTGTGCCAGTCCCTTCCCTTTTGGACAGAGTCCCTCTGAGGGCATGAAATCTTCTAAATCTTTGAAAAAAGAGACTAAAAATAAGTCTAGTCATCGATCATGGGATTGAGAGTGCTCTCAGGCCTCAGATTCCCATGCTTCTCTGCAGGTTTCAACTACAGTTGATCCTTCAGTCCAGGCCACTGGCTCCATGGTCTCTCCATCAGGCCAGTTGGTTAAGACACCCATCAACCAGCTTGTCGAGATTTTCCTTGAGCCAGTTGATGTGCTGTTGCAGGATAAGGTGGACACCTCACTTTCTAGGACTTTGGTCCTAACTGGTACATCTTAGGGTGGGTCGGACCAGCACACTGATCTGATCACTAACCCTTGGAATCCTGTGACCCTGGAGGATCCTCAGCTTTTGCCGGGTCCCTTCAATTCTTGTCTTCAGCTTCCCTGACAGTCGAGGTCAAGGTCATGATCCCAAAGTCTGGAGTTGAGCAACCCATGCCAACATTGGTGTTCCCACTCTTGGTATTCGGATAAGCGGTGTCACTGCTATTCTTCTTTGTCTTCCTCCTTGGGTGAGGTGCTGTTCAGTCGCCAAATGCACTGGCGCAATGAAGAACTCATGTGGCATCAGCTCATGTTTATTGGTGTTAAGCTGATCCCGGACACCACCTTGGCTCTTATGTGGCTCCCGCCACCGAGGCTTCAGCCTACCCTGGCTTGGTTGGTTCTGGCTTGGCCTATTCCAGCCTCTCCACCCATCCAGGTGGAGCTTCTCCCTGAGCAGCTGAAGGAGGGCCCTCCTTGTAAGGCTGCCTGTGCCGCTCCCAGGCTTCCTCATTGGCTGTTGGTCACTATGACTCATGACAGACCCCATAGGGTCAGCAGGGACTCTGGAGGTTGACCACTTTTCAACGAATCCTCGGAGTCTGAAGACTCCTCCCTACACTCCTGTCCATTGGATGCAGTGTTGGGAGAGGATTTATGCAGCATTATCATACCTCTTTTGGCAGTTTGCTCCGCTTAATTTCGGAGTCCACTGGGATCCAGATGAAGCCTGTACAGAAATGGGCCAGGTATCCCTTGACTGAAATTCTGGACTGGGGGGACACCCCAGGAGTAGCCTTTCCGGTCACCAAGGCCATTCTTGGCCCCACTCTGGAGCTTTGGCAGCACCCTGCTGCCTGCCCTGTGCCATTGGTCTGTATGGTCCACAAGTATGCGGACCCCACGGTTTCCCTGTCAGTTTCACTGAGCATCCCTCAGCCGAGGGTCTGGTGGCTGACTAGGTTTTTCGGCATACCGGCAATATCGAGGACGTGGACAAGCCTTCCAACAAGGAATCCAAAAAGTTGGATTACATGGCCAAGAAGGTCTATTTGGCTTCTTCGCTCTGTCTTTGGCAGGTGAGTTCCGCTCTTTTGATGGCTCACTTCATTCATGCTCTGCTGAGCACTCTCAATGAGGTGCTTCTCCAACTCTTGACTGACTTACAGACCACAGTCAACTCCAGGACCAGGGCTAAGCAGTGGCTAAGCAGCAGCTCCACACAGCCATGGACATTGGTAACTCCTGTGCCTGATCTGTGGCTGCTGCAGTGGCCATGCACCACAGGACTTGGCTGAGGATCTCTATCTTCATGGCAGATACCCAGCATAAGTTGGCAGATGCCCACTTTTTGGGCATTGACTTGTTTGGGCCAGGGTTAGAAGGACACCTTACTTGCACTGTGAAGTCTAATGCCACCCTGGACTCTGTTACCTCCACCCAGAGGGATCCCAAGGGCTCTAAGCTCCAAAGAAAGAAAGAAGCCCTTTCAGCCACTCTCTACCCCTGCAGCCAAGCCATCCCAGCCTCAGGGGTGTGCAAATCCCATTGCCCCCGTCTGGGGCAAGTCAATTTCATTGAAGGGCAATTACCAAAACAGAGCTAATTTCATTGTAATTAATAGGGGCAAGTGAAAATTCAGCTACAGTCATGGCTGGACAAGTAATAAAAGTTTTGATTTGAACAACCCTTGCCCCCAGCTGGGCAGCAGGCCCAGGCTTAGTGTCCCTGACTGAAGTCAGTTGCTTCAGTCATCCAAAATCCAGGTGGTCAAGGCCCCACTGCTTCCTCAGCCAGTCCCTCCTCCATCTCCAATCCTGCCCAGTGATGGGATGGGGGGGGTGCCTCCTTCATTCCTGTCCTAACTCCCCTGGGTCCTCCTGTGGGGGTCTGGCTCTGCCACTTCCTTTCCACTTGGTCCACTGTCACCACAGACAGGTGGGTACTAAATGTGGTCACTCAGGGTCTGCCTCTAGAGTTTGAGGCTTTCTCGTCTTGCTAAGCCCATGCCCCACAGGAGGAAATGGTTTCCACTGACATGCTGTCAGCCCTTTGGGAAGACATCACCCAGCTCTTCCAGAAGAAGTTAGTGGCTCTAGTACCAGACCCTCCAGTAAGCCCAGGGTTTGTCTCCAGATACTTCCTGATGCCAAAGCGGATGGGGGGGCCTGTGCCCCATCTTGGATCTGCACAACCTGAACAAATTTCTTCAGTCGTGCACTTTCAGGATGGTCACTGTGCTTCAAATCATCCCATCTCTGGAGCAGAACATGTGGTTCTGCTCCCTGGATCTTCGGGACATGTTCTTTCATGTTCCCATCCGTCTGTCACACCACCGGTTCCTGCAGTTCCGTGTGGTAGAGGTTCTCTACAAGTTCCATACCATTCCCTTCAGCCTCTCCTCAGCCCCCAGGGTTTTCACCAAGTGCAGTGCAGTGGTAGCAGCCTACTTGAGGCACCGAGGGGTACAGGTGTACCCCTACCTGGATGACTGGCTTGTTGCGGGTCCCTCCAGGACAGAGGTGGAGCAGTCCACGGATTTGGCCCTCCAGATCTGCTCACCCCTTGGCCTCCTGGTGAATGAGGCCAAGTCAGAACTCGTACCTTTGCAGATGATACAATTTATCAGGGTGGAGCTTGTCTCTTACAAAATCAGGGCTCGGCCTCCAGCGGACTGGGCGGAGGCTATCTCCTCTTTTGCCCGATCATTTCAGGTTGGGCAGTTGTGCCTTGCTCCAGACTTCCTGCACCTCCTGGAATTCCTAGCAGCATGCACCAGTCTGGTCTATTGGGCCCGGTGGAGAATGCACTCTGCAATGGGAACTTGCCCATCAATGGTCTCAGTGCCAGGGCCACTTTGACCAACCAGTGACTGTGACCCAGTTGATATGGGATGCCCTCCAGTGGTGGTTAGTCCCAGAACATCCATTTGTCTACCTGGAGTCGATGGTCACCATCATGACCGATGCCTCCCTGATGGGCTGCGGTGCCCACCTGGGGGAGCACAGTCCACGGACTCTGGATCCCTCAGGAGTCCACTGCTATATCAACCTATTGGAGCTTTGAGCAGTTTGGCGGGTGCTGACTGCTTTTGTTCCCCACATTCGGGGTCGGGTCATTCAGGTCCAGATGGACAACACCACGACCATGTACTACCTCAACAAACAGGAGAGGATGCACTCCCTTCCTCTGTGCAGGGAAGCTCTCCGCACCTGGACCCTCATGCTCAGCCTGAACGCTGACCTCCTGGCATCCATGTGGCTGGCATATCCAACCAGCTGGTGAATACCCTCAACCGGGTGGGCAAGGCATCTCATGAGTGGTCTCTCCATCAGGAGGTAATGCACAATCTGTTCTCCCAATGGGGCACCCCTCTGGTAGATCTGTTTGCCTCCAGGGAGAATGCAAAGCTGAGGCTGTATTGTGCCCACCCCACTCAGCAGGGAACGCTGCAGGGGGATGCCTTCTTGAGGCCCTGGACCCCGGGCCTCATGTATGCCTTCCCTCCATTTCCACTCCACGCTCCCATGGTGTCTTCCTCTATGCCCAGACCTGCTCTCTTGCATCTTGCAAACAGGGGAGGTACTCCATCCGGACCGTCACTCCCTGCACCTGACAGCCTGGTTCCTGAGTGGTTAGAGTTCCAGGCTTTGGGTCTCTCCAAAGATGCCCTTGACGTGGTCGAGGCTTCTCAGAAGGAGCTGACCCAAAAATGCCATGCCTTCAAATGTAAGAGGTTCTCCATTTGATGCCAGGGCAAGGGGCTTGACCCTTTATCTTGCCCGGTGGCTAGCATTCTTGACTACATTTGGTCCCTCTCTCAGTTGGGCCTTTAGTCGATGACCTGTAAGGTGCATCTGGCAGCCATCTCTGCATACCAGGTGCAGGCTGGTATGCTGTTGGTGGCACAGGAGAAGGTGGCCTGGTGCTTTTTCAAAGGCATTGACCACATTTGCCCTCCAGTGCATGAACCACCACCAACGTGGGATATGTTGCTGGTGTTGGCAAAGCTCATGGGTTAGCCATTCAAACTGATGCACAGGTGTGTCATGTCTCACCTGTGATGGAAGACCACCTTCTTGGTGGCTATCACATCAGCCAGAAGGATCAGTGAGCTCCGGGCGATCTCGGTGGAGTCTCCCTATTTGGTCTTTCATACGGACAAGGTTGTCCTTCGCCCCAACCCAAAGTTCCTCCCAAAGGTTGTGTCTGAGTTTCACCTTAACCAGGTGATCAATTTTCCCAGTGTGTTTCATCAACCACACCTTGGTGGCAAAGCACAGGCTCCATTCTTTGAACCTGTGGTGAGCACTTACCTATTACAAGGAGTGCATGGCTGAAGTTTGGGGAGATGTTCGCCAGCTCTTTGTCACCTATGCTGAAGCCATGCCTGGCTGACCAGCAGCTAAGCAGATGATTGGCAGGTCGATTGTATCCTGCATTGACCTCTGCTATAGGTTTGCGGGTAGGGAGCCTCCTGTTGGGCTAAAGGCTCATTCCACCCATCATACCACTGCCTCAGTGGTTTTTTCCAGGGATGTCCCTTTCCAGGAAATCTGCAGGGCTACTACCTGTAAGTCAGCACACACCTTCATTTCCCACTACCTCATCGACCTAGAGTCATGCCAGGGTGCTAGTTTTGGGGCCTCAGTTCTCCAATCTCTATTACCTAAATAGGGTGTGTGTGCCTTGTTCCCTCCTCCCGGAGAACTGCTAGGAGTCTGCCAGAAGTGTGGATAGTACATCATATCCATGTCCCTAGAAAAAACAGGTTACTTACCTGTAACAGTAGTTCTAGGAGTGGTATATGATGTACATCCACACTGATCCACCCAAACTCCCCTGGCAGGTAGCACACCGATCTTGCTTCTACCGTGTAAGATCTGACATCACGGGGCAGTGCTGAGGGAGTTACTATCTCGGTGGTTGGGAGGAGCCAGCCTGAAGATGTTCCGGCAAGATATAAAGGGGAAAGGAACACTGCCAGAAGTGTGGATGTACATCATATACCACTCCTAGAACTGTTACAGGTGAGTAACCTGTTTTTTTCTGGCTAAATTATTTGTGGTTTGTCTTCCAGTTTCACTCCATCAATGATGATCGGGATGGAATAGCAGAAACCTGGCTTTAAATTCTGTGTGTGCTGCAGGTAGAAGATGTTGGCCATGCCCACTCAAGACTTGTGTGTCTACTGCCTGGGGAAGGAAAATGACACCTCAAGTTGGTCTCGCTGTTAAGAGATGCATACCTTGTCTCTGAAAGAACAGAAGGCTTGTCTCCTCCTTGGCTGTTGCTATCTGCTTGCTTGGCTACAGAAGTTGCACTGCAGCCCTTCCAAGAGTGGGAGCACCTGTGGGAATGGTTTTGGAGTGTGCCATCTTCTGCTACGATGCCACAGTTCCTGTTTTGGCATTCCTTGGACCAGTACCTGTTTCTGACCTTCTTTTTTTGGCCTTGATACCTCTGACCAGGGATGCAGCAGCACGGAGACGCAGGAGGAACTAGCGCTGACTCAGGAAGACACTTTTCTTTGGAGGAATCCAGCTCACTATAAAGCTGGAGAGAAAAAGCATACCATCTCATAGGGAATGAGACAACTCCAGTGAATGAACTTAATGATCTTAAAAGTTTGTTTATCAAGCCGGAGAGGTTATTGCTACAGAAGCTAAATTTGGTTTACCATGTAACTACACTAGAAGCATATATTGAAAGAAAACAAGCTCCAAGGGAACTGACAGGGGTAGTGACACCCTCTGGAGGCATTGATAATTTCAAGAACAGAGCTGAGTGGGAAGAGGTTGCTAATGAATACTCTCTCAGATTTGTGAAATTAGTGATTAAAGAGGACACTAGTAAATATGAGGAACTTTCTGAGCTGATTAAGGAAATAAAGGAGGAAGATAAGTTCTTTCAGTGCCTGAAATTTGATGAATATGATAAAAAGCTGAGAAAAAAATAAACACAAGATAGACCTCATAAGAAAAAAAAACAAACTATTGAGGGACTAACAAGATTATTCTCAAAGAACTGTAGTCAACTTGAAAAGGGAAAACAGGTCTGTGAGCAGAAAAAGCAGGGGCTGAAGTAAGTCCAAATCAAAACAAAGTTCTAACATATTTATTTATTTAGCTTTTGTTGACCAGGTAAGTACACTAGACAAGTTATATGCCTATTTTCAGGTATGACCCTTGAGATTACAGTGAGATACAGATACAGTGAGATACAGGCTCATACAGAGGTTTGAAAATAAGAGTTACACAAAGTGCACCACAGACAGTGGCAGCTGCTCCACTGGTGGGACAACCAGCTCTGATGAAAATCTCAGAGTGTTTTTTTAGAGAAAGACCAAGCACAACACAAAAAACAGCTAGAACGCAGAGGACCAGGAGGGGGAAAGGGGCAGTCACAAGCCCAAAAGAAACACAGGCTGCCTTGAGGAGATTGGCCTCGGAGAGAAAACAAAAACCCAGGAAGCATTTAATCTATCCAGTATCACATTAATTGCACATCAAACAAGCATTTTAAAGAGAGGACTTTCTTTTGTCCTAACAATGCCTCCTAATGAATTCCAGACTATGGCTGATATTTTTAAACTCATTTGAATATGTGATGTTTAATACAAACACATGAACATACAAAAAAGCCACCAGAAGAAGACCATTTGGTCTATCCAGTCTACTCATATTGCTAGGTCCACAATCTGCCCCCCCTCCCCACTCCTCCCATTCTTTCCAACCTCCCTACACATGATCCTTACCTTCCACATGACTATCACAGCCTCTCTTGAAGCTGCCCACCATCTTCAACAAGAGCATATCTTCCAGCAGTGCATTCCAAGTGTCCACATATCTGGAATGTGTAGTATGGTAGGGGCTGAACACCCATTGGCTCACGCTGTGAACCAATGGGTGTGCAGCCCACCGGTGTCAGTCTGCAGGCGGCGGGGCGACAGGCGGGTGGGGTGCAGCCACCCTCCGACTGACCGGGGGGGGGAGCGGGGTGGTGGGACTCAGTGGGTGGGTGGGGAGAGGGGGTACCCTAGACCACCAGGGTAATAGGACGATTTCTGTTAAACAGATGCCTGCGATCGGGCAGCATTTGGTCCACTGGACCACCAGGGATATTGGACGAGGAAGTCTTTTTTAATATGACACATGCCCACGATCAGGCACATAGTGGTCCACTGGACCACCAGGGATATTGGACGAGGCAGTCTTTTTTTAATATGACACATGCCCGCGATCAGGCACATAGCGGTCCACTGGACCACCAGGGCTATTGGACGGGGACTTTATTTTTCAACATATGCCTGCGATCGGGCATGGAGGGGTGCTGCCAGGTGCAGCCGGAACACGGGTGGCCACCACGGGTGGCAGCTGCCGTGATTCGCCTGCAATCGGCAGCTCACCTGTGAGTGGCCATCAGTTGTTCCTTTTTTGGCTTAACTTTGCAGGCACAAGTAGGGGTTCGCGCATGCATAGCTCTGCACTTCCGGAGCTGAATATTGGGCTGTGCAGGTTATGCGTAAGGCATACCCACCTGTGCCTGCATACATTAGTGATGCGCCCAAGCATCGGGATTTGTGCGGTGCACTTTTCCCTTTTGAATATCGCACTGGGGCGCATCATTGGGTTGTGCCATGTGCAACCCTTTTGAATATCTGGGCCACAATATTTAATTACAATTAGTTACACATTCTAATAAATACAAAAACTATACACAATAACAATTGAGATATAAAAGGGGGAGGGGAAAAACATACAATGACATATTTACTCAAGACATTAAATATAAAGTGCTATGTACTAAATTCACTGATTTATTTACTACCTACAAGAACACTGGAACTTGTATGACTCATTTAAGTCTGGGGAGAACATCTCACAAGAAGAAGACATATGGGCTGTGTAAGGCAATACATTCCAGGCTTTTGCCGCCTCTGATCGCAAAGTTTTTTTACCATATTTATTTTCAGTCTTAGGCGTTATTATTTTATTTACGTGAACTGATCTCTTTGTATCTAGATAGAAATTTCGATCTCTATCAAATATAGCTTTAGTAATATAATGTTCGGGGTAGCAGTTCTGATATTTATATATTATTTTTGATCAAGTTTTTATTTAGTTTATGTGCAAAGTCTGTCAATTTAGTATAGTTAACATTGTACAATGGTGCATATTCGTTTTACATTTTAGGACATAACTGACTATTCTGTATTGGGTTCTATCTAATCTGTCCAACAATTTTTTATTTGCTGTCCTATATACCAATTGACCATACGTCAAAGTTGGAACAATTAATTGTTGGGCCATTTTTTTCAGATCATCCCTGCTTAAAAAGGTTGTTGTACAACGTAAAGCACCCAGTTTTTTATTTGCTTTACCAATTACTGAATTTATATGATTTTCAAAAGTCATATATGTGTCAAAAATGACCCTCAAATAACAAAAAATATTTACTAGTTCTAAACACTCATTTTGATTTATTTGTGTCTTAATCTGATCAACATTCTTTTTGGGAGCAAAATGCATCAACTTGTTTTTTTTACCATTCTTTTTGAGCTTTGATCTGGTGAACCACTCCCTCAAGCTGTCAAAATCAGATTGTAACTTTGTTTGGAGGTCTTGGATGCTATTTCCAGAAGGAGTCAGGACAGTATTGTTCGCATATAGCCTCACCTGAAAGAGCCACATTGATTTAGGTAAATCACTACTAAACAGTAAGAATAACAGGGATCCTAGAATTGACCCCTGAGATACTCCTCTTCTCATCTTTTTAGAAGTTGACAAATTTCCTGAAACAGATACCTTTTAAGTGTGACCCTCCAAGTAAGTCTGAAACCAACTCCAAAGCCCATTCATGATCCCCAGAGCCTCCATCCGATTCAGCAGGAGGGAGTGGTCACCAGGTCAATGGCCTTTGACAAATCCACATAAATTGCAGCAGTCTCCAGTCCAGAATCCAGAGACAAACAAATTAGATTATTAAATTCTATCAACGCTGATGTAGTAGAATAACCTTTTCTGAATCCGGACTGGTGAGGTGTCTGTATGATGTGTTTGTCTAGATATTCCAGTAGCTGAGTGTAGACATGTCTCTCTAAACATTTAGACAGAATAGACAATAAGGCTATTGATCTATAATTATTCAATTCGAGAGCATCTCCTCCCTTAAATATTGACATCATCTTACTACTTTTCTAGGTCTGGGGAAAATAACCCATTTTCCAATCCAGTTAAACAGATAAGTAACTATTGGTGCTATATGATATGCTGCCATCCTAAAGAATTTTCTGTCTAAATTGTCCAAGCCTGTTGATTTATGAATGTTTTATATTCATTAATCCTTTATAGACCTCAGATATTTTGAGTATTTTTTTTTGTGTGATCTATTTTTCCGCCCCTGTGCTCGCTTGTCCACCACTTCTTCGGGCTCTACCAAGCTCCCCCCCAGCCCCTACTGTCCTTACCCAGCCCTCCTCTGATCCTCATATTGCAGTCGACCCCTGGGATATCTTGGCGTATCCCTTTGCTGGGCGGGTCCCCCTTCTCTGAGGAGGAAGGCACTCGGGGGGAAATGCATGACCCCAGCACATACTTCTAGGGCTCAGGGATGCTGCTGAGGAACAGGAGGCCCTGGGAAGGCACTGGAGGCCCTCAGGGACCAGAGAGCAGTCACACGGTGGCCAGCAAATGATTTTTTCCTGGATTTCTTAAGGTGCGTGATGTCCGGACGTCAAGGCAAGAGCCGACGTCTGTCATGCACCACCCCAGTGATCCTGATGTGTTGCTCTACCTCTGGCCTCCACCAGTGGTCATTTCAACACCGGGTCACAGCCCTTTCCCTCCCTGAAGACAGTGAGCAGTCATGGGATGCTCAAGCTGCCTCCCCCTGGCCGGACCTCCAGTGATCTGAGGTCATTCTCAAACCTGGGTCACTGGGGTCGCAAGCGGAAATCCAACCACTGCGCCGACGGGCCGGCAGTTGAATACTTTAAATCTAACCAATGGTAAAGTAGTTTGCTGATTTTGACTTCCCTCCTCACCCCCCAGGATCTTTATATTGTCTGTTTTATTACAGCCCAGTAAATCAACAAAATATTGGTTTAAAGCTTCAGCAACTTCTTTTGGTTCCTCTATAATTTTGTCTCCAGCTTTTACATTCAATTTCCTTGTTGCATCATTTCCACCTGGATTCAACAATAATTTATGGTTTACCAAAATTTTTGTAGATCTTTATTACACTCTATTTTTTTCTTATAATACAAAGATTTTGCTTTCTTGGTCAACTTTTTACACTCATTTCTCTTCCTTTTAAAAAGCTCCCAGTCACAATCTTGCTTTGTCTTTTTGGCCTTCTTCCAAATTCTATTTTAACTCTAATTAATGTTAAATGTTTTTCATTTATCCAGGGTAACCTGGCTATTTTACATTTTTGTTTACATCATGGGGCATACATATCACAAATATTTCTAAAGGTCTCTACAAAATAATTAACTGATTGATCTAAGTCAGGTATTAATTTACATTGTTCCCACCTTTCTGTACTAACACTTTGTAAAAATCTATCCTCCAAAAAATCTTTTCATGTCTCTAACCCAGGTGCAATTTGTATAATCAGATAATGTCTGAATTTGTGTCAGAGATATATTTATCCATACTGGATTATGGTCACTCAAGTAGGGAGGGACCTCAATATGTACACCCCAGAAGGGAAGTGGGAGAGGGGGGATATGATAGAGACAGGAGCAAATAAGGTATGGGAGGGAAGTATTTTTCAGAAGAAAAGGTGCTCAAGAACAGGGAGACATGCTGTGAAACTGGAGGGGGTTGATTCAATAGAGATGCTGGGAAGTACTTCCTCACAGAAAGAGTAGTGGATTCCTGGAACAATCTCCCAGTGGAGGTGGTAGGGGCAAAGATAGTGGCAGTGTTCAAGAATGCATGGGAAAGGCATAAGGGAATTATAGTGGAAAGGGGGGGAGAAATAGCAGTAGATCAAGTGCAGTCTGCGTTAACAATGTAGGTAAGGAAAGAAAGGCAGACTGAGTGGGCCAAGCAGTCCTTATCTACCATCAAATTCTATGTTTCTGTGTTTCTACATTATTGATTTTAAACCATTTCTGTGAACTGCCATTTGTTGGTTATGCATGTCAGACAAGTATTGTACATAATTTCTCCCCCCCCCAAAAAAAAAGTCTGTGCCAGTGAGCAAACACAATGAAACATTGTTCTGGTGTCTGTTTGCACTGTAGAGAGTATATTTGGTATCTGAAGCCTAACAGAGTAAAAACTCCCAGTAGTGAACTTTAGTTATTCCTTTTCTTGTAGTAGTTATGCAAATTGATATGCGAAATTGCTATGCAATATATTAATCTTATACTTTTGCTTTGTTTCAGATCTCAGATATTTTCTTATTTCTATCTCTGTTGACTGACCTCATCCTGAGTCAGTACTGGTGGATGACTGCAGCATTCTCTCTATCTTTTATTAAATCCTTGACAGGTTTGACTCAGCATTTTTTCTAGCTTCTGGCTTAAGGTGATATAAGGTTTAAAACAGGATTCTGTATGTGAACTACCAAAATTAAGGTGGTTTACTACTAATTGAGGTAGGAGTGTAATGCTCCTGGATAAATATCACACTGATACAATTTTTCCAGATGCCTTTTCTTAGAAATTATTGCCCTAAGATATATGCCGTGCCACTTTTTCAGAACTCTGCTTATATCAAAGTGTGTGTTTCCAAACTATGCTTGTCTTCCATAATGATGCTCTTTCTTACCTTTTCATTAAGAAATGTATATAGTATTGGGATTTTGGTTTTTGTAACATATGTAGCACCTTATATATGATATCACTTATTACTATTCCTTTATGGCTTAAGCAGAATCAAAAATGAAAATAGCACAAAATTGAAGGCAACACATTTAGATTTGTTAGAGCAACTTCTTAATATTTCCATAGAAAATCAGGAAGCTATCTCTGTTGCCAGAATGGGCTTGGACACAGACTGCGATCAAATACGAATCACAACAGAATATCTAAGTTTATATAACAAAATATTGGATAATTAGGACTGTTGGATGCTTTAGGTTTATATGTTGTGCCATCACGTGCTGATAAGTTCAGCCCTGACTTAATAGAGCCTTCACTAAAGGATAATGAACTGAATGAACTAAAAAAGGAAAGTAATCAGTCCAAAAGCCTTAAACAGAACACGTTTTGTAATATACCTATCTAAAACAACTTTGAAGCTTTGGAAATACAAGAAAATTGACTCTTGAATAGACAGTCTTTTGAGACTATAAAAGATACATATGATTCTTATTTATTTTTAACTCGAAATGCTTCAGGGCTTTTGGCTAAATTTGCAGACAGAGGCTGGTTGAAATTTGTAAACAGACACTACATAATTTGCCTGCAAGAGATTTGCATTCTGCTGATTCCAATATAGGTCTGAATGGTTATAGTTATTTCCACATTCCTGGCAAGATAGTTGCAAAAACAGGGAGACTTATAGGTGGCTTAGTCACATGGGTTAAGATTGATAGAAATATTAAGGTAAAATTAATAATGTGTTGTGATAACTTTCAAGTTCTTTTTGTGCAATTCAATCAAAGAAACTTCTGCATAATAAATTCATATGTGTCTTCTACTAGCTCCAAATATTATCACAATGGAATTTGGAGCATGTTGGATGATACAATACATAGGAACTGGATTAGCACAGCTTGCACAAATATCCTCCTGTGTGGAGATTTTAATGCAAGAATTGGTACATATGATGGTTATTCAGGAAATAATTTACATAATTGGTTCCATGATAACGTCCATGAATATACAAGACATGCAAGAGATGTTAAAGTAAACAAAGTCAGACAAAGACCATCTGAGATTCTTAATACATATCATCTAGCACCATTAAATGGCAGAATAGGAGCTAGAACTGGGAATTACACCCATTATGGACTGTTTGGACCATCAGTTATAGATACATATTTTGGAACGACAATATGAATTTCTAGAATACTTGCCAAGTCATTACTAAAGCAGATAGTAATGATTTCCCTGTGGTAATCCAACCAAAATCTCCAATTAAAACTGCCAATAATTATCAAGCTCTACCACATTTAGAGATATGGAATCAAAACATAATTAAATGACAACATTCATGTGAGATGCTTATTTCTCTAACAATACTATCACAAATACCTTTGCTGGATAGGGCTGACAGTGGAACTGAGTTATATAAAATAATACACATATGCTTTTCGGAAATAAGATCTATCCTGTTAGCTTCAACTCCCCAAAATAAAAAATACAAAATTATGATTTTCAACTACTTGATTTGATGCAGACTGTCGGAGTGCCAAAAAAAAATTAAATCTGTTAATCAGATCTTCTAAGCACTTAGATCTCAAAAAGAAATGTAAAAAATTAAATAAAGCTAGGAAAAACTGTAAGATATTCTTGAACACTAAACAAAGAGAATTACAACTTAAACAATGGAACAAAATGTTATAAATAATATCACATAATATTCATTATTATTGGCTTTTAGTTGCAAAAGGAACAAATAACCTTAAATATGAGATAGACACGCACACACACATATCCCCCTGGATGTGTGGATAGCACACTATACTAACATTTTTAATGATTTAACCATTACATTGACTCCCAACACAAGGATAGATTATATGACACAATTCAGAACAATCACAAATTCTGAAGTGTACTTTTCAATAAACACTCTAAAAAGAAATAAGGCCTTTGGACCTGATCTAATACCGGCAGGAGCCTACCTAACTGCTCCTTCACAATTTGCTAATATTCTCACCAGATATTTCAATTACTGTTGTGCTGCTCTTGATTTTCCATCCTCATGGAAAGGAGTAATAATTATCTCTGCCTATAAAAGGGGTGACAAAAATAATCCACTTAAGTATAGGCCAATATCACTCTTAGATGGGATTTTTTCCCCAAAATTATATTAGGAAGACTATCAGTGCAAACTATGCAACTTGGGGGCTTATCAGAATATCATGCTGGATTTAGAACTGGATACTGCACAACTGATAATTGTTTTATCATTAGACATCTCTTTGAGGAATATGTCAAGCTTTGAAAACAAAAAGTGTATACTTCATTTATAAATGTCAGCTCGGCCTTTGACACTGTATCACATTGGCTACTCTGGAATCTTATGAGAGAATGGAGAATCTCAAAAGAACTTGTAGCAATTGTGAGTGGATTATACTCTGATACTTGGGCTCAAGTTAGGTTAGGTGTCAAAGGACAGCTTTCTACTAGCTTTCCAACTAATTTGGGTGTTAGGCAAGGGTGTGTTCTTGCACCCTTGTTTTTCCCTATTTATTTTGATAAATTATTGATACAACTTGAACACTCTATCACTGATTCCCCTAAAATTCTTTCTAGGAACTGCACCGCATTTGCGTATGCAGATGATCTGGTGCTATTTTCGTTGATGCAGTCTGGATTTTGAGCAAAACTAAGAATTTTACATACTTATGCAAAAGAATATAAACTTAAAATAAATGAATCAAGTCAGATTATGATATTTGGATCAAAACATACTAAACAAAGTATGGCAGATTGGGGTCAAAAAGCTGAAAACAGTAAATCAATACACCTTTCTAGGTTTGAAGCTCTCTATAGATGGCAGATGGTCCAAACATATTAATTGCTTAAAAATCAAACTTAAACAAACCACCATTTCAATAAATTTATTTAATAGAAAATATAGGGGCAATATCATCAAGCCACTGCTTACTGCCACTAAAGCTAAATATTATGCTCAAACTCTATATAATTCCAAAATCTGGTATATGGACAATTTTGATATTCTAGAGGTCTCTCTAAATAAACTTTTAAAAACTAGTATGGGCTTAAGCTATTCTGTCCCAGCATCAGTGATAAGGGCAGAATGAGGAGTTCCTAGACTAATGGCATTTTTCTATGCAAGAAAAGTCAATTATTGTGATTAAACTATCTCACATGGAAACTCACACACTTCCACTTCTCTGTCTGAAAGAAAAATATGACTGGAATAGACTAGGAATTTTACAATCCAGTTGGCTAATAAGAGTGTATCTCATTCTGAAAGAAACAGATCTTGGCTTTCTGAAAAATTATGTATCTAGAGGCATTACAATAAGTCTAAAATATCAAAAATTTGTCACTCACAGAATAGTTGAATACTATAAAATCCAAGATCTAACTGGTTTGAGTAGGCTCTATATCATGCCATGGTTGATACAAAATGACATAGCATATCAATACAGACATTATCTTGAGGTGTTAAATGAATATAACCAAAGGAAATTGTATACTAAATTTTGGTTGGAACAATTTCCTAGTAACATTTCGAATGCAAGATATAATAATATAACTACACTTCAAGTCACGTTACTGTTCTTGTAATTGCCAGCAAATAGAACATTTATGTGGTGTCATGTTTATCTGCCCCTGGTATAATAAACATAGAGACCATTAGCTAATTCCAATCTGGTCCTCCATGCAAACTAAAGATCAGGATTTATTACTGAAGATACTTTTTACAACAAGTGATGACTTCATAATTAAAGCCGTTGCAGGATACTTGGAAGCTATTATTATAATTTGTCTTAAATATAGTAATCATCTAATAGAGTGAATGATATTAAGGCAAATGAAGAGTATGTATATACAGTTAATTTGCATATTTAATTAGTCCTTAGTTTTTTAGCATTTGTGTTTATTGGAGGAGGAAGTAGGCTGTCAGTTAACTAGGATCTGCAGCTTATCCATTAGGTAGGGAAATGGGCAGACTACGTGGGCCAAGCGGTCCTTATCTGCCATCAAATTCTATGTTTCTATGCTACTTATTTATATATTTGTAATAATCATATTTCTAACATGTATTGTTTGTATTTTTATCTCTTGATTTTTTGATGAATTTTATAGTATTAGAAATGTATGTATGCTATTTTATTTGCTGAAACAGTCAAATGACCGATCAATAAAATTTTGAACTAGAACATCATTTATAAGCGCCACGTATAAGGGATACTCTGTTCTGTCCACCCTAACCCTGCCCCCTGAGGAAGGTCAGGTGACTGAAGGGCTGGGGCAAGTGGTAGACATTGGGGGGTTCCTATGTAAGTTTGCTTTTCCTACCTAAATGTTATATTTTGTATGCTGTTGAATACAAATCTCTGTATGCTGAATGCTTAATAAAAGTACCTGGTGGTTACCCAATTGTAGATGTCTGTGTGTGTGTGTGTGTGTTTGGGATCTTCCTTTTCAGGCTGAGTGCAACCTTTTTTGATTATTGCTATCTGCTTGGTTGACTACAGAGGCTGCATTGCAGCCCTTTCACAAGCATAAGCACCTGTGGGAATAGTTTTAGGCCCAAGGACCACAAACTGCCCCTGCCTGTGGCAGCAAGGTACTAGTTGAGGGTGGGGGAGCATTCTTACAATAAAACACAGAAGCACTTACCACCCATTTGTTACAAGTTTTATAGGATTTGAACTTACAACAATATAACCAGAGAGAACTGTTATTGGTCACATTATATGTTACTGATTTATATACATCTATCCCGCATAGTGAGGGGGTAGATGATATGGAGTCCCTTCTAGACACTCAGAAAGGTGTTTCACACCCACCCACCTGGGTCTTAAAACTTCTGGCAGAATTTATTCTCACCAAAAAATTTTAGGGTTGCAGACAATGTTTTTGAACAATCTTATTGGACAGCAATAGGTTCAACAATGGCTCCAGCCTATGCAAATACTTATATGCATGCATTTGAAAATGAATTTATCATGAATCCTAATGTCAACCCTTTTTATGAATACATTATGCTTTACAAAAGATATATAGATGATGTATTTATAGTATGGAGAGGCACTTTAGAATGAATGCAACAATTTCATCAGTATTTGAATACATGTAAAGACAATCTGAAATTCACAATACACAGTGAACCTAGTAGTGTACCTTATTTAGATGTAATGATACGACTGTCGGAGCAAGGAATTAGAACTTCCTTATATAGAAAAGAAACAGCAAGAAATACCATATTACATGCTTACAGTTATCACTCTAAAACTTTGCTATAGAGTAAACCATATTCACAGTATTTAAGGATAAGGAGAAAATGCACCAGTGAGCAGTACCAGGCACACTCTACAGAAAGTCAGGAACTGTATACAAAATGTGTCGCAAGAACAAGCTCTTAGGGGAAAAACCACTAGAAATGAGAATATAAACAGAACAGTATTTTCTACACGATTTAAACACAAGATGGGAGCCATAAGAAAAACATTAAAATCTAACTGGTATATTCTAAAAGATTTCCCTAGTAACAAAAATATTTTTCAGCAACCACCTTTAGTGGCAGTAAAGAAAGTTTCCACAATCAAAGACAAACTGGTTAGAACAGACCACCCTCAGGGAAAGAGAAAAGTACAAAAACAATTACTATTAGGACCCCTAGTACCAGGAATGGTACTGTGTGAACATTGCTCTATTTGTGTACACACAAGTAAAAAATCTACATACAGGCACACTCACACAACTAAAGAATATTCCATAAAACAACATATAACCTGTGAAACAGTAGGGGTAGAGTTATTGTTACAATTCTCATGTGATTGTATTTATACAGGAAACACAACAAGGCAACTAAACACTAGAATACAAGGACATAAAAGTAACATGCGTAATAAAGCACCTAAACCAGTAGCAGAGCATTTTAATGCAAAAAATCACACAGGGGCCTCTTTATGTTTCTGGGGATGTTATACAACCTTCAGATAGGGGTGGTGATCCCAATAAAGTGTTAGAATATATCGAGATGTGATGGATATATGAAATGCAAGCTTTGGACCCAGACATTGGCATGAATAGGGAGGCTAACTGGAATGTGATCTGTTGATCTTCACAGCAGAACATCTAATGGAATAAAACCCTTAAAAGAGACCCTTAGCAACTAAGTTATCCTATTTTTTTTAACTAAGATTCAATCTTATGTCTTTCAGTAAAAAGCAAGTATGGTTTGATTTGTACCCCCAAAAAATAAATTACTAAAGTCTGTTACACACACTTGTAACTAAATCTTTTGGCATGACACTTACCCTCCCCGAGGCTTCAGTTTTTCCCTTGTTTAAAATCATTGTTGTCAAAAATTCTTTTTACACTGTACAGATTAAAAACAAATACCAAGCTCAAGGTACGGCAAAAGCTGCTAACCAATCGGAATGCGAGCGCTCTCAGGCGCCGGCCTCTGATTGGCTACTGCAGTCTGCTTCTGTTTTTCTTTCAAAATCCTGCCAAAATTGTACTTGCTTACTGAACTCTGCACAAAAAAGCTGTATTTACTTGTTCCCTGTTTGTTTAAAGTTAAATTTTACTAATGTTTAGAGTGTAAAGGGCTAAGATTTTAAGTGATTCCGCTCCTTTCTGAAACTTGTGGGTGTGCTAGACTTTAGGCACCAAGGGAATACACATCCATTTGTCCTGAAAATTTGGCTCTCCTACTGGTGCAGACAGTCCTTTGTCCATGGCCAGCACTTAAACTTGTGCTTTTCCCTCTCTCCCTAGCCGAGATCAAGCTCTCCAGGGGCTCCCTGCCTCTCGGACACCGGGCGGTCGGCGCTTCCACAGCCACCACCTGAGACCTCAAGCCCAGACTCTCCAAGCTCAAGGTACAGCAAAAGCTGCTAATTTCATGCCACCCACCGTCCCACCCTCCACTTATTAAATACACCATTTCCCCACCCACTTCTAAAAACACGCCTACGAAGGTCTTCGTCTACCTCTCCAATTCTTCGGTTGTCCATTTAGGAACGCCCCTAAGCTAGCCGGCCGATATCACAGACGCCTCCTCCTGAGGTTCCTTTGCCCTACTCTGTATTGAACATTACCTCCTATTGTGTTCAGCATGGGGGGTTTGGATAGCACCCTCATGAAGGGTTCCTCGCTAATATCTATACTGATCATCCTCTGTTGTGTCCAGGTGGCATTTTATCCTCAGAAGCCTGTGCATGCAGAGACTGACCCCTTAAAGATTTGCTCCCCATACACTGTTTTACCCACTAGTTATTTATGTGCCATGCAGATAGTACTGCTGTCTGAGCACAACCTGGATACCTATCATGTTGGTGCCCATACTGAGCAGCCTCCTCAATTTAGCCCTTCTGTTCCATACTGTATTAGCCACCCTCTGCACATCTCAGTCAGGGTATTGCTTCACCTAGCATTAGGGCAGTATACCCTTAGGGGTGGTGATAGGCCTACTTAACATGTTAAGAATCATAAGCGTACCAGGGCCAAGCTTCTCAAACTAACATTAGTTGCCTTAACGAAGCTGCTACTTCTCCTACTGATATGCTCGGGTAACATCGAATTAAACCCTGGTCCCATCTCTCCCCTCTCTTCTCCTTCAGATACAGCCACTCTCAAAGGAATGAGTTTCTGGCATGTCAATGTCTGTAGCTTCCTAAAAAAGTTCACTATGTTACGGGAATGGATCAGCCATACCCAACCTGATGTCCTGGCAATATCTGAATCCTGGCTCAGGCCAGCCTCCCAGGACAGTGAGATTAGCATCCCTTCCTACCAGGTATTCAGAACTGATAGACCCACTGGGGAGGTGGAGTGGCTATATATGTTAAAGAAAGGTTTGCAACATCCTGTATTGATTCAAGCTGTGTTAAAAATGAGTTTGAATGTCTGACACTCAAGATTGAAGTATCCACTTCTCTGGCCATTAGAGTGATTGGTTGTTATAGACCCCCATCTGTGGGAACACTACTCTTATCTCACCTTGGAAACATCATTGAGAAAGAGAATCTTGAAACAATCATACTTGGGGACTGTAACTTTGACTGGCTCTCCAAGGCTGCTTCACCCCTAAATACCTTTTGTGATACTCGTGTGTTAGCACAGCTACTTCAAGAACCTACACGCCCTAATAAAAAGAACTCATGTAATAGCTCATTATTGGATGTTATATTAGTTGATAAGCCGCACCTTTACACACACACTGGAACTTTCTTCATTGATGTCAGTGACCATTGTTTTATTGCCGCATTTAGGTCACTACATCACACAGGCCCTTTAACTAAATTCATCACTAAAAGGACATGGCACAACTTTGATGTGGCCGCCTATACTTGCGAACTGGGACATTCACCATGCTGGCAAGACTTCTACCTAGCCACCATAGTCAACACGGCATACAATATCTTTAATGAAATTCTAGTAGGAGCCCTAGATGCACATGCCCCAAAGGTAAAAATCCGAGTATAAAGCAAAACTTCTCACTGGTTCACACCTGAATTGAAAACCACCCTGCTAGGCAGGGACAAGTTGTGGAAAAAGGCGCGGCAGATGAAACTGGACTCAGACTGGTGCCAATTTAGGAAGGCAGGTACAAAAATTATCAGAGACGTCAAAGCATCATTCTATCTTAAGGAGCTGGACTCTGCGCTGCAAAGTGCTCCTCTAAATTCTGGAGAACAATCAAGGATATGTCCAGTCATACCCCAGGCAACTCCTTGCCACCAAAAAATTACATCTGAAGGGAAAACTATATGTGATAAACAGGAGATCTTAGAAGCTTTCAATAATCATTTTGCCACACCTGGTCTGGCCTTTGACAATTCCCCTGTAGCCCTGGCCCACTCCAAGCTAAGCGACCCCTGTGCAGACACCATTGCCCCAGTACCTGGCTTTCTCTTTCCAACCTGTACTATTGAAGGAGGTCGAAGATTTGATACTTCGGTTGGATGTAAAGAAGAGTGCTGGAGCTGATTCTATGGATCCCTACTTTATAAAAATAGCGTATCATGTCCTTGCTGTCCCTATCACACATCTATTTAATTTATCACTGTCTCAAGGGTCCCCTTCCTATCATTTGGAAAACTGCCCATGTTATCCCATTGTTCAAATCTGGGGATACCTACGACCTCAATAACTATAGGCTGATTTCCTTACTTCCAATCTTGTCTAAGCTCCTGGAGAAGGTTGTCAGCAATCAACTTGGAGCATATCTGGAAGTTAACAACTTACTAAACCCTATGAAATCGGGCTTTAGGTCTAAACATAGCACCATCTCGGCCCTTGCCAAAGTAACTAACGACTGGTACAGTGACCTTGACAGCAGAAACTTTGTATGTGCAGTATCCCCAGACCTTAGCAAGGCTTTCAATACTGTGGACCATAGCCTGCTAATCTCCACTCTGAAGAGCATTGGTCTTGACTCAGCATCCTTGCACTGGTTCACAGAGTACCTGGTAGGATGGCAGCAACAAATCAAAGCTGAGAGGGAGCTCTCCCCACTCAAACCTCTGCTCAGGGAAGTGCCACAAGGATCCATTCTTGGTCTGCTGCTCTTTGCAATCTATATAAACAATATTGATGTGGGCATCAGCAAAGCAAAAATACATCTGTTTGCTGATGACACAGTGGTTTACATAAGTCGTCCAACTGCCGAAGCTGCCTGTGCAGACCTACAGGAAGAATTTGACCTGCTTCAGATTCAGCTCCTCCACAAAAAGCTTCTTTTAAATGCAAAATAGACAAAGGCAATGCTGTTTCCACCCTATAGCCGAATGACAAATCCTGCCAGCTCCGTATCTCTGCCTCTGATCACCACAATTCTGGGAAAGAAATTGGATTTTGTCCCCAAGTTTAAATACTTAGGAGTGTGGCTAGACCAGAACCTCACATTCTCTGAGCATGTTGAAGACCTGGCAAAGAAGCTAAGGCAGAGGTTGGGTCTATTCTATAGAATTAGCCAGTTCCTCACACGTGATACCAAACTGCGAC
The DNA here is from genome assembly GCA_016271365.2 of Neoceratodus forsteri. Lineage (NCBI taxonomy): Eukaryota > Metazoa > Chordata > Ceratodontiformes > Ceratodontidae > Neoceratodus > Neoceratodus forsteri. The sequence goes on along the minus strand of CM057453.1, from coordinate 913,656,493 downwards.
TAGTCCAATCTACTTTTCTCTCCTTTAATTGACTATGGAGATTTTCTATATAGCCACTGTCCCAAAGCCTCACTTGTCAAGTTGGACACACTTTATCATAGGGCCATCAGGTACATTACTGGTCTTCCCCTCTCTACCCTTCACTGCCTATTGTACAAAGCTGTAGGATGGTCCTCGTTTACATTGAGGCGTGAAAGAAATGCAGTCCTCTGGACCTACAGAGCTATCTTAAAAAGGCTCCCACATTATATTTTCTGAATGGCTTCCCATAAGTGAGCTGGGACCGTACGGCCTAAGGAGTTCATCATATATCTCTCTATGCATCCCTAAAGCTACCACCCGCTATGGCAGAATGGCCTTTAGTTTCATGTTAATGACCTTGTGGAACAAAATGCAAAAACTACTGAAACTAAGTTACCTCCGAAGTGTTAATGCTTTCAAGACCTTATATGCCCAAGGTGTGTGTTAATATTGCAACTGTTACCCCGGCTCCTAATCATTAACTGCTGTTAGCTTGCTCCCCAGAGATGGGCCTTAGACATGACCGGCCATACCCCAGGTTAATTTGTGCATGTTTTATTAATCCACATGAACTTATTACTTCCAGTCCCTGTACCCCTCTTGCATGTTATAGGTAAGTCTTACAGAGACATCTGAACCCAAAGCGCAAAATCTCAACCTCCTGGGTGGTTGCACCTTCAGAAGCCGCCATCCGAGACCAATCGCCCAGACTCTTCTCCAACAAAGCACCACTAAAGCCACCAACCAATCAGATCATGAGCACCTTCCAGCCCCTGCTCCCGATTGGCTCCTGCAGTTCTCTCCGGCAATCCTTCTAATGCCAGCAAAAAATCGAATGGTCTGCTGTACTCTACTAAAATAGCTGTAACTGCTTCATTCCCTGACCATTGCAATCCTTCTATATGGCTAAAGTATTATTATTGAGAGTATAAGTAATTAAGCTCCCTTTTGAATCATTGACCGAGACCGGCCCCAGGCGCCCTAGCATATTTATACTGTCCCTGCCTTGTGACCTTCCTATGGCCTGATGGTCTGTTGTACCTGGACAGCTAGCGCTAGCGCTAGCACCTAGTCCTGGATAATATATGCGGTAGGTGCTGTTCCACCTGTGCCTCAGTACCTCACACCTTCCTCCAGTACGCCTCAGTACAGCTGCCCACAGCCCCAATGTAAGCACTCCCTGGCGATGCCGTGTTAATGCCTGGCAGGCTGCCTGCTTCATTCAGACATAGCTATACCTGTTTTGCTCATTTGTGAACCGATCAAGAAAAAAGCTGTTATCACTTATTTCTGTCTGTCTGCCATGATAGTGATAGCTGGGTCTCGCCTGTCCTTTTTTCCCTTATGAAAATTACTGTAACAATATCCATCTCTGTATTTCTGAGGACTTGCCTGTTCCCACTGCTCACTAGTCTTGATGGTGCTCTAGAATCAACTGTTATGCTATGTATGTTTGTGTATCCTGATTCGCACTTCTACTATGTTTTATTCCCACTGTAAATATTGCTGCTTGTTTGTAATATAATCTGGACTTAACAAGGTCCATCTTGTAAATGAGCTTGGTCAACGATGTTCACCTGGATAAATAAAGATTTGATTGATTGATTGAAATATGGAAACAGGTTATAGCCAATGAGCACAGGTACCTTACCTGCAATAGGGTCTCTTATCAAAAACTATAATAAACTCTATGTTGTAAACAATGGTGGTGGTGCAATGCTGTAAAGAATGGTGGTGCAAGGAGAGCAAAGTTTGGAGAATAGATTCCTTCTTGACCATCTTCCTGGCTATTAACTTAAAGGACAAATAAATATGCAATTTAATATGTCAATCAAATCACAAATGCTCCCATGTATTTGTAGCACATGGCATGCTGATTTACACTATTCTTGAGTTTATCTATATTTTGCTGATTTACATAATTTTCATCAAGTTTGAAACTTTGGCTGGAATGTAAACAAAAACTCCATTTAGCCCCGCTACTCAGCAGCTGCTCGGCTCACAAAATGGTGATGATATGCCAACACGATGACATCATCGTAGCAAGTCCACTCCACTTCTTCTACTACAACCTATGGGCACTGTTGTAAAATGCAGAATTTGGGCAGTATATTAAGTTATCAGCCTATGTATCGATACTTAGCTTGTGCACCAGACTTGGAGCACAAGCTAAGTATCGATACATAGGCTGATAACTAAATATACTGCCAAAATCCTACATTTTACAACCATGCCCATAGGTTATAATAGAAGAAGTGGAGCAGGCTCGCTACGATGATATCACCGCATTGGCATGCCATCCCCATTTTGTGAGCTGAGCAGTAGCTCAGTAGCGGGGCTAAATGGAGCTTTAGTTTACATTCCAGCCAAAGTTTTAAACTTGACGAAAATTATGTAAATCAACAAAATAAAGGTAAACTCAAGAATAGTGTAAATCAACATGCAATATGCTACAAATACATGGGAGTGTTTGTGATTTGATTGACATATTAAATTGCTTATTTATTTGTCCTTTAAACCTTTTGTAATATTGATTACACATGAGAACAATACCAAATAGTGCTCAGTGTACTACAGCTAAGTTTACAAGCAGAATAGCAATACAATAATTACTTTCAGTTCATCTCCATGGCACTAAGTCCCATGAGCATTTGGTGAGGCTTTATGTATAGGTTGCTTAGCAACTTCAGCATTGTAATCAGTGTGACACGTTGAATGATGTCAGGTGCAGTGACGTCATCAATTGAATGGCATGGGGTTGGGCTATAAAAAGACAAAGCTATGAAGCAGTTTTTCACTTAGCCCCTTAATTTCTAAACAACAGCACGCATGGTAAGCAGCTCAGAAGGAACATTCAGAGGAGAGTGTGTAACAAATGATAATACTTTAAAAAAATGTTCTGTTTGCAATAAAAATGATTAAGCAGTATAACAGCTGTATGAACTATGTTAAAAAGCAATTAGATGTTATACAAAGTTAAAAATTAAGATATGCTGAAAACTAAATATGCTGTATAGAGAATGTTTATTATATGGTATGAAACTAGTGTTCAGCAAAGTAAAAAAGTATTGTTTTCAACAGGTTCAGACAACATAAAAGTACCTTGAATGTACCAACAGTTTAAAAAGAAGGAGCTTTGAGGTAAAAAAAAACAGATAACTTGTTATAGTCACATTTTTGTGGTGAAAAGATGAGAAATAGTAGTAAAGGGAATTAAACAATGTTATTTCATTTTTCATGGAACTGACTGTTCGTGTGAGAGTTATGAGTGTGGTTTGTACACATTCTTAATGCAACAGTACACTTGTAAGTGAAAAGCACAACATTTTGAGAATTAAATCTGAATCAGTTACCAGAAGCAGAAAATGATTATGTTATGGGGGCAGTGGTGGATGGGGAGGAGGGGAGGGTGGCCCTACAGGGGGACCTGGAGGCTCTGGAAAGATGGTCTAGAAAGTGGAAGCTGAGGTTCAATGCAGGGAAATGCAAGGTACTCCACCTGAGGGCCAGAAACCCAGGCCAAGTGTACACCCTGGGGGGGGAAATGCTACAAGTCTCGATGGCTGAGAGGGACCTGGGGGTGGTGGTGGATGTCAAGATGAACAACTCTGAGACTTGTGGGAGAGCAGCAGCCAAGGCCAACAGGATGCTGGGATGCATCGCTAGGGGGATCACCTCCAGAAGGAGGAAGTGATACTCCCTCTGTATAACTGCTTGGTGAGGCCGCACTTGAGTACTGCATGCAGTTTTGGAGGCCACACTTAAAGAGGACATTAACTTCCTGGAGAGGTCCAGAGGAGGCAGCAACAAAATGATTTGGGGCTTGGGGACAGGACCTATGAGGAGAGGCTCGAAGAGCTAAATATGTACACATTGGAAGAGAGAGGGACCGGGGGACATGATAGAGGTCTTCAGGTACATGAAGAGGTAAATAGAGGAGGAACAGTCAGGGTGCTTGAAGGAAGGAGGAGGGGCCACTAGAGGGCATGGGTGGAAGCTGGAGGAAGATTCAGGGAGAAAGGAGGAGGTGCTGCTTCACTGAGAGGGTGGTGGAGCCATGGAATGCACTGCCTAGGGGGCTGGTGGAGGCAGAGACAGTGGAGGGGTTCAAGAGGGGTGGGACAGGTACAGGGGAAGAGTTCTGGAAGCAAAATCCAATGCAGCAAGAATATCCGGAAGTGGGAAGGGAGAAGCCAGAGAAGGCGAGGGGGACAGCAAGGTCAGCACCCAGGGTGGGGGCTGACCAACCGAGCAGACACGAAAGGCCGTTAGGCCTATTCTGCTGGTATTTTAGTATGTTAGTATTATGTCTATCAGTTTTAGGCAATTTTTCTGAAGAAGCCTATTTGAAATAGGTGAATAGAATTAATTTGCCTGAGAAAAAGTTTGAGAAAATAAAAGAAAACAACTAATGAAAAATACATAAGTGCTTCTGTGTTTTATTGCAAGACTGCTCCCTCACCCTCAGCTAGTACTTTGGAGCTGTATTTAGCATCAGGAGGCTGAAACCATAAACTGTTCATTTCCCATGCAATTCCTGCAGTTAACAGGAACCTGGTAGTAACTTGGCTGTGGTGGGTCAATAGCTCAGCTTATGGTAATGGAACAGGATGCTGGGATGCCTGGGACGGCTCATCCTTAGTCTTGTCGCTGATCCTGGCTTAACCCAGTGTCAGATGACCATTTATGGATGAGTTCTGTGAAATATATTGGGCTCTCCAGATCTAAGGGGTGAGCCTGCCCTACCATGAGCAGCAAAAGAAATCCCCCCGTAGAAGGTTGTGGAACAGGGAACAATCACAGTCTTCCCACTTCCTCAACTTCCCTGACTGTCTCAACTTACTGCATGACAAAAACTGTATAAATGTACGCACATATGTATTGGGTTGTATAGACATGACTTCATGTTTATTCAGAGTCCAGTGCCCCAAATCAACTGGGAGTGGTCTTGCTCATCTTGAGCAGACAGTGCTACTGTGCTGCATTCCTTCAATGAGGGTGGGAGTCAATGAGACTCCAGGAGCTACAGTTTGAGAAATCCATTGACTTTTGACATTGCCATAGTGTGCAGGACTCCCTCCAGTTCTGTGTTGAGCCATCCTCCAATTAAAGGGAAGGTCCCCTCAGCCTTTTATTCTGTTTACCTGTGTGGTTTGTAGGCATGAAAAATGACTACCTCTATTGCACCCTCCTAATTTCATCAGGATTTAAATGTAAATGAAGGTACTTAAGTCTGGTATGAAAACCTGCTTGACTCTGTTGCAAAGGTCATGACTCGTCATGACCCAGTTCATGTCTTTTGGATGAGACATTAAACCGAGGTCCCATCTGCCTGTTCTGGTGGTTGTTCAGGTGGATGTTAAAGATCCCATGGCACTTCTCAAAAAGAGTAGGGAGATTTTTATTGAAAACAAAATCATAAACATCTGTCACAGACACACAGAAGCATATTATAAACAACACATAAAAAACACTTGCATAAATACATACAAAAAATAAGGAAATTATACAATGTATTAAAGACTAATAAGGAATTTTACATCATTCCTAAATGAAATGTACACAATAACCATTGAGTAATGTCTAGAGTACTAATTTGTGAGACACTCAACAATTTCATGACAACCAATTCACAAATTTTCCAAAGACTGTCTGTGTGACTGCTGCTAAACTTACAATACTCCTGTGTTTTAACGCATAACAAGGTGGGTTCTGTCATTCTCACCATAGCTAAATCTGAGGATTGTAGCTGTTGTAACAGATATTGACATTGTGATTGCCAGAAAAAAAAAATTTAACACAAGAAAAGATCACATTCAAAATACTAGGGTGATATTGCTTATAAATACCTGAATAATCACCTAATATCAATGTTTCATAAGTAATCTGGCTCAAAAAAGGCAAATGCCATCTCATCACCAGAAAATTCCAAAACTGTGTCCCATGAGGACATTGTAAAAAGAAATGAGCCTGAGATTCCTCAATTTCATGACACTCAGGCCTGGGGCAATATCTCTTCTCCAGTGATTTTATGCTTTAAATTTCCTTTCACTTCCAATTTCCCATGGCAACACAGCCATACCACATCCCATGTTTTTTTGGGGATCCTGGGATCAATCAGTAATTTCAGTGCCAATGACAGTTTTGAGGGGAAGAAGCATGAAAACTCAACTGCAGAAGCCTCCGTAGTCTCTAATTTGTGTGCATAAAGTCATTTTCTAGGAGTAGACATTCAAGTTACTTAGATAACTTCCATTGACATGCCTTTCTGTAAGAGGGGACTGCAAATTCCAGTATTTGTAAAGCACCCCTGATAGGATGTGGCTGAGTCTCCCACACAACCATATATGTCCCCAGTAGCAGTTTAGTCCACATCTGCCAGGTGTGTGTCAAAGGCCCTTCCACACATTTCATAGTACATTAGATAAAAAAAAAAGGTATGGTAAAAAACTAAGGGATGAATCATATTCAACCCTCCCTTCTTGTGAGGTAAATAAGTAAAATCTCTTTTCATAGGGTTGAGCCTACTTCCACATATCATCTGGAAGAAGGCATTCCACAACCTAGTGTCCAGGGTTGGGGTCAGCACACAAACCTAAGGTAAGTAAAAATGGGTAATAAAAATTTGTTAATGGTCAAAACTCTCTTTTTCTTGGAAAATTTCCATGCTTTCCAAATTTGTACTCTTCGTTCACAACATAGAAACATAGCATGTGTTGGCAGATGGGTTCATGTGGACCATCTTGGGGGATACTGGGATGTATAGGAAGTGGCATCACCAGTAGAAAACAGGAAGTTGTTGTCCCTCTGTACAGACAGTTGATGAGACCCCATCTGGAGTACTGTGTGCAGTTCTGGAGACCCCATCTCCACAAGGAAATAGACAGGATGGAGGCAGTCCAGAAGAGGGCAACTAAAATGGTGCAGGGCCTGCACCAGAAGCCATACAAAGAGAGACTAAAGGAGCTTAATATGTATACCCTCAAGGAAAGGGGGACATGATAGAAACTTTCAAGTACCTCAAAGGAATCAACAAAGTCCAGGAGGATAGCATCTTTCAGAAAAAGAGATGTGCCAGAACAAGGGCACAATCTGAAGATGGGGGGGGGGGATGGTGCAAGGGCAATGTGAGGAAGCAGTTATTCACAGAGAGGGTGGTGGATGCATGTAACGGCCTTCCTGAAGAGGTTGTGGGGTCAAAAACAATGTGGGAATTCAAGAATGCATGGGACAGACATAAGACAATTTTGGTGGGGGGTAGGAAGAAGTAGGCTGCTGGTTAACTAGGATCTGCAGTTTATCCAATAGGTAGGAAAAAGGGCAGACTGGGTGGGCCAAGCGGTCTTTATCTGCAATCAAAGTCTATGTTTCTATGTTTCTATCTAGCCTGCCCATTTTTACAACCCCCCCCCCCAATTAGACTGCTATCTGTGTTTAACAACCAACAGGGAGAGTGTCCCAGTTGATCTGTGCCGAATTTCCCAGACTGAAAGGAGGCCGAGAATTTTCACTGCAGTAGGGGAAATCAATATTCCAGCAATGCCCTGGGGGCATGTCTAAGTAGTACCCATCTCAAAACCCACACTCTTCTCTATGTTTAATTTAGCACCTGAAGTAGTCAAAAAGGAGCGAAAAACTTTTAAAGCATTCTCTCCTGACTACTGATCCTGGATAAATAAGCAGATATCATCCACATAAGTGACTACTTTTTATGGCACATGCCATCTCTTGGAGAAAGTCTCTGAATGCTTGGGTCCCACATAATCTGCCTGAGTAAAAGGTCAATCATTAGTATATATATAAAAAAAAGGCTCAGTGGGCACCCTTGTTTTACCCCAGTTTTCAGAGGAATGGCCTCTCCAATGAGTCCATTTACTGAGGGCGAGATTGCAGCATCCTGATATAAACATCTAATCCACTGAATCATTTTTTTTCCACACTTTTTTATTTATGCTCTCAAGGGCAGGGCATCTCTCAGAGGTGCCCACTCGACCTACTTCTCTGCTCCCCACTGAGACCTCCCTCCTCCAGAATCCCCACCAGGACATTCCAGCCCCCTGGATCACCCCCACCAGGGGAGGGCCTGCCCATCTATCTGGTGGCCTGTCTGAGATTAGAGGGTCCATCCTGGAAGAGGCCCTGGAGGACCAGAGGAGGAATGATCTGGCACTGGGGATGTGGGCTTGGTCCTTGGAGCTCTCGTTGCTTCCCTGACCTTGTGGGGTATTTTAGGCTTGTGTGGTTTCCCCTCTGGAGTGCAGACGTATAATAACATCCTGGCACAGATGTACGGATGTCCACTGCCACTCGACCCCCAAGTTAAGGCACTTCAAGTTCCTTGTGCTGCTGCCGATCTCCACCAGGGGCCCTCAAGGAGCGATGCAAAACCCTGATCCCTCCCCAGGGATGGGACAGCAGTCCTCCAGATGCTCAATCCCTTCTCTCCCCTGCTGACGCCCAATGGCCCAAGTCCATTCCCGAACCCAGGTCACTGGCATGGCATGAGGTGTGGCATCCAACGCCTCAACCCTCAGTGCCACCAGGCCGGCTTCCACTGAATCATTTTGGGAGGAACATGATAACAATGAAGAACTTGATGTAGGTAATCATGAGACACCCTATCTAAAGCCTTCGATTGGTCGAGTGATAAAGTATACCCAGAAATTTTCTCTTGCTTACCCAGCTGAAAAATACCCCATGACAACAATAAATTCTGCATAATATTCCTGGTAGATATGAAACATGTCTGAACTGGTGCAATCAAGGTATCTGCCACTGTCTGGAGTCTATTACAAATTACTTTAGAAAGCCTTTTGTAATCAGCATTTAGGAGGCTGATAGGTCTCCAATTTTGCAGATCATGTTTCGTACCTTTTTTTGTAGAGAAAAGTCATAATGGAAATTCCAAAATTAGGACAAGTATCAGGGGAAGTCAAAATACAATTATATAATCTTTCCAAAAGAGTGCTTAGTTCCTGACAGTCCAGGACAAGAACCCAATTTCAATAAAGAAATAGTCTGCATAATTTCCTGAGCCAGAATGGGTGTTTCCAAAGAAGTCTGTTGCTCTTCAGAAAGTTGAGGACCTGGTGCAGTCATAAATGACTGCAGATTGTGCACCTGGGGTGTGGCCTGCCAAAAGAGGTTTGCAATGAGGTTTGTACTACCTGTAGCATTTCTATATTGGTGGAATGGAGATTCCCCATATTATCATATAGGCTGTCCATATTAGTAGTATCTAGCCTGTATTTACAAGCCTGGAAAGGGTCCGAAAAGGGTTGCTTCTCAGTCCCAAACCTCATCTCAGCCTCCAATGACGCTGCTCTATCATATTGGTACTGAAACATCTGTGCCTTAATCTGGTCTATCTGTATCGCACAGTTATTTCTCTTCATGGGGGGCAAAGACATCCATTTATACAATTGATTTCTATACTGCAAATACTTAATATTGTTCGCAGAGTGTTTACCAAACTGTACAAAAAAATATTTAACCACACATTTGATATCTGCCCACCAGTCCCAAAGATAATCATAAAAACATAAAATTGAGGATGTGGCTTCCAGGAGTAGAGAAACATTGTGTTTAGTCTCTGTTTCAATAATGCCAAGGTATTAAGCCTCCATCTTTTAGGGGTGGACAAAAATCTGGTAGGAACTTTGACAAAAAAAAATTCACATGCTAACAACATGTGGTCTGAAAATTCACAGGGGGAGAGGGTAAAATTACTAGGCAAGAGATATCGGGAAAGGAAAAAAAAATGATCTTGGTGGTAAATGTGCTTCTAAAATATGTAAAACCAGGTTCAGTAGATATATTCTGAAAGGCATCAGTTGAATTTGCAGTTTGTAAAATATTGTGTAAAGCATGAGTAACACAATAGACCTTTTGTTGAACAGAATCCTTCAGTTTAACATCTAAATAGCAGTTCAAATCCCTTCCCCAGACAATATGTCTAGAAGTATATAAAAATGGATGCATCTTGTCAAAAAGTTCAATCCTAGCCATTTTAGATTGTGGAGCATAAGTGTTAATAAGCCTCAAAGGGAGACCCAGGTATGTACACTCCAAAAATAGGGCCCTACCAGGTAGAATATCTACTAACTTAGTAATAGAAAAGTTAGTACCTCTAAACAATATGCCTAACCTGTCAGCTGTATCTGTTCAGGATATCCAGTAAGATGGTCCCCACATCGAACCTCCCTTTACCTGATTGGTATCAAATAAGGAATTCAATCTAGTCTCCTGCAGGAAAATGATGTCATATGAGGAATGTTGCAAATAAGAAAGGATTGAAATGTGCTTTCTATAATTCTTCATACTGCAGACGTTGACTGAGGCAAAATGTAGGGAAGCCATATATAACTAAAAGGAAGTTATTTCCCATCCAGACCACCCTTGGAAGAGAGTCATTTCTGTTTTTTTTTCCTTTTTTCTTTTGGTGAGTAATGGGATGAGGTTCTGATCTTCCTCTAGGTCTACTTCAGAAGTAATGCCAGACACTGAAGAAATGTCTGAGTCAGGGCCCAACTCTTCCTAATCTTAGTCCCCTGAAGAACCTGAAAGGCATTTTGTAGGGGAATGGTACTGTGGCCAGCAGCCTGCTTGGCATCTGCTCTGGGGATTCTCCAGGTACTAGGGACTTGGAAATCTGTGCGAAGGGGGTGGTGCTAGCACTAAACTTGGGTCTGATATTCCTGTCACAGGTTCTGAGAGAATTTTGGCATGCCTGGGATCTCCTGGGCTAACTGGGTCATCTGCTCAGTCTGAACTGACTCGGGGAGCAACAGTACTAGAAATTAACATAGGGACTGGGCCCATAGTGGGCCCCTGAGTAGTATCAGTAGGTGTTGGGGGGGGGGGCTGGAGTGTGTCTCGCTGCAGGCAGTGGTCCAGAGTCTGGATTGGCCCTAGCATGGTTCACATTATCCTGCACTTTCTTAACCAAATGCTCCTGATTCCAGCCATCAGTCCTATTTTGGCCAGCCCAAGGACATTGATGATATGCATGGCCAGTTTCCTCACACAGATTACATTTAAAGATGTTCCTACAGACCATACTGAAGTGGCCATAGTCCCCACAAAGGGCACATTTGAGATGATCACAGACAGTACTAAGATGGGGTCTGGAGCCATATTTGTAGCAGGCCTTAGGTTGGCCTACATAAAAAGAAACACCTCTATCCCTCCTTAAAAAGAAACTATTAGGAATATGTTGAATGTCCATTTCATTCTGAAACAGCTTAACTTTAAAGCGCTACCCCCCCCCACATCCAAATGTCCTCAGAATCAATAATAGCTTCTGGGGAACCCAGTACAGTGCAACATTTTTGTAACCAATAATCAGTATCACTGACAATCACCCCTTCATTGCAAAGCAGTACAGTAGCTGATTTTACTAGGGGTTTTGTTAGCGGGATAGCCCAAAAGGGAATCTATAACGAGGTCACTTTCAAAGAATTATATTTAGACCAAAATCTATCTAAATTAGCAAAAGTTCAGAACCTAACATCAGAAACATCTTCCCCTGAAATGTTTATGTGGTCATAAATGTCTGAAGCATGGAAATTCATAGAATCCTTCAATAGGTATCGGGCCACATAAACCCTGTCCCAGTGCTATGGCAGGCATCCTTGATATTTAATGCGAACTGCATTTTTTCTGGGAGCCTGTTCAAGTTTATTATGGAGTAAATCTGAAAATGTTTGACCTGAAGTCCTCCAGTGCTGGTCTTGCTGGGGAGGAAGGAAGGGGATGTTAGACCCAATCAGCCCTGTCTCCTCCAACATATTAAGATTTGTAGAAGCCTGTATACATGGAGCCTGCCCCATGTAATCCATCAGCTCAGAACATGTCCCAGAACTATTGTCAGCCTGAAGTGGCTGTAGACCCTGTAAAACAGTGCCAGAGATCCCTGAAACAGAAGTGGATATAGCCCCATCCTGAGCAGTCACCAAATTTGCTTTGCATGGAAAAGAAGAAATCATAGCTGCCTGGGGCCTTGAGAAGTGTCCCAGAGATCCAACACTCTGGCTGGTCACCTGCAGAACAGACCCCACTCCTGCCCTTCGTTCTGTTCCTGACAAACTGTCAGAAGGAAAAGCCTACTCATACTGAATACCCACATTCTCCTTTTGTGAAAATTCACCCCAGGCTGGGTCTGGAGTCCATTTGCCGTCTGCGGATTGAATCCAACTCGCCGATTGACGAGCTCTCTTGGGAGACTAGGAAGTAAAATCGTGAGCTGCATCTTCAGGCAATCTAAAAGATTCTTGCAAATGCTGTCCCACTGTGTGGATTTCTACTGCCTCACACTGATCTGTTCTTTGTGGCATTGCATCCCCCACCTGGGATGGTCCTTATTCCAGCATTACCAGCGGTGCTGACAGGGAAACCTCCTGCACCGCAGCAGTGCTCAACACACTCAGGGCACAGACCTCCATACCTGACCAAAAGTCTGTTTCTCATCTTGCAGCTTTGCAGCCTCTAGAGCAAAGGTAAGCTGAGCAGTACTTCCACAGATAGAAGTAGACACCACCTCCATATCCATATTACAAACCGCTGATTCTTCCACTGGAGCTCTGATGTTCCTTCCAACAGCCGAATCCATCTGTAAATTCACTTCAGCTATTTCAATTTCTTTGTCTTCTGCCACTCATTGACTGGGGATGAGGGCCGGTCCCCAGTCTGCTGCACAACCTCGTCCTCCACACCCGAGTCCGCTATCTTGGACAATGGGCCAACAGCGCTCCCTGCCAAGAGAAAGTGAATTTCCCCAGTGTCTTGGCCAAATTTCTCCCATTCACTAAAAATACCACCAACAGCTTAATCTGGTTCAATTTTAGTTGGTTACCACCTGTATCCCCTCCCCCGGGGTCAGTCCTAAAAAGGGACTTGTAGTCTCAGTGGACCTACCCGGTCAACAAAATTCATTAACTAACTAACTAACTAACTAACTAACTAACTAACTAACTAACTAAATAAGGCATCCTGGAATTTTATGATGTTTTGGTGATAAAGCCTGCAGTAGTTACACTGTATTAGTCAGTGCTGTTGCTGTCATCTGCAGCCCCTATGTTCTTATTTTATGCTGCTCATGAAACTTTTCAAGGCATAGTAAGTGCCCTGCTGTTTTTTTTAGTTTACTGTAGCTTAATGTGTATCTGAGACAGAAAAAATGCTTTTACAGAATACAGGGACTTCACAAGACATGTAACAGAATTGACTGAGAGTATAACTTCTGCTGGCTTGTGCAGGTACACATCATCAACTTCCATGATGCCTTGTATGAGTGGGGTCATGACCTTTGCAATGGAGACAAACAGACTTTCGCACCAGGGCAAAACAGAGTGAAGCAATCTCATTTATATTTAAATTAGGATGAAATTAGAGAAATGCAAGAGAGGGAATCATTATTCATGCCTTCAAACTACACTGGTATACAGAAAATAGGTTGAGGGGACTTTTCCTTTAAGAGGCAGATACAGAATGTGGGCATGGCCAGTGCATTCTGTTTCCATTGCTGTTTAAACTGCACTCACTCTAGCGCTCCTTTAACTGAGGGGCCATAGCTAAATGGCATCACACTGTGGTCAACAGTGTGGGGTGTTAGTCATGAAGGCGATGCTGCACCCTAAGTGTGACGCCCAAAGCAGTCCTGACATTTACTTTAAGTATAATTGAAATATGAGGTTTGTTCAGCTGTCAGAGAGCAGCATTCCAGTAGCAAGGCATTGAATATTGCAAGTAAACAATGTGTTAAATAATACCAAATATAATCAGATTACCCTGTGGGTGGGTTACTAGTAGTATAGGTTATAAAAAGGGACTAAAAGATGCATATTGTTGTAATATGTATGTTTGACTAATACAAGATGCTATTAATTATTTATGCTTAACATATAAATATGCACTGATACTAGATTGCATTAATTTACTTAAATAGGCAAGAAATATGTTTTACATTCGCTGCCTTTTACATATGGTAAACTGAGAAACATTGTTTGACATTTACTGTTACTTAGAAAATGGGCTTGAAAAATAAAGCATCCTAACTGGCTGAAAGCCAAAGCCAGGCATGCATTTATCTTTCATCAATGCCCTGTTAAAAACGAGTGGAACTGTGGGATGCCCCATCTCTTGGAGTATCCTTGGTCATCCTGAATTTTAAAAGTGACCTCTGACAGTTTTTCATGCTCGCTTAGTGAGCTACATGTAACTCCCCCACTCTCCCAAATGCTGGTGGATTTACAAGACCATGCAACCAGCCACAGCAATCATAAATGTATCTGTTTAAAAAAGGTACTTTCATTTTCTTGCGGTAGTGCGATCATCCGTAGTCCTGTATGTGTGTTTTGGGGCGGGGGATTACCATGGCAATGAGCTCCAAAAAGCACAACTACCAAGGTTCTACTAGAACAAAAGTCCTACCCTAAAAACAAAACAAAACACACACACATTGTAATGCTGGCGGAGGAACTATTACAAAATAAACAAAATACCCAAGAGTTTCATCATTTAAACATAGAAATTATATTTTTTCCATACAAATATACTGTAACACAGTGCCCATTTTCTAAGCACAACAATACCGTCCAGGGTGGGTGTTATGGGATATAATGGACTTTTCAGAGGCTATAAGGCCCTTCGCCTGCGGCATTGGGCATCATTACACCCCTGGGAAGTCCGTTATAGCCCAATAATGCCCACCCTGTCAGGTATTATTACTTACTTAATGCAATGTAATAGAGTTTTAACAAGGAGTCAGTACTAGTTAGAGTGGGGACAACAATCAGGTGAGATAGGCCCAAAGCTTCCCTAGCCGAAGTGAGTAGAACAGGGAGGTCAGGATTAAACTGTGTGTAACATAAGAACAGACAAACATAGGAACAAGTAGGAATTTTAATTAAAGAACTAGTGAAACCAGATAGACGGAAAAATAATACAAATTTTAAGAAGTGGTCAGTTGCAAATTTTTAATACTTAAGTATTTTTCTTTTTCCTTTTGCTCATTAGAAAGTTTTTATGTGATAACATCATGTTGGATGTGTGAAATAACTCTCAGCCTGGCAGCTGATATATCTGTCTCTAGTTACCCCACTACATCATCAGCATTGTGATCTCATTGACAGTGACATCACAGATGACTGACCTGGCAACTACAGAGTGACTGTTCCTAAGCAACAGTGATGTCACAGTCAGTGAGGTCACAGTGCTGATGATATAATGGGTGGAATAGAACTAGATATGTCAGCTGCCAAGCAGAATGCTGTTCCACACAGCACACCTACTAACACCAGGTAAACAATCTTATAATTAACCAAAGGGAAAAGAAAAAGTACCTCAGATATAAGAGGTAACAGTTGATTGCCTTTAAAAAACAATATTAATTTTAGGAGGTACACTAGCTGTTTAAGGGAAAGCAGGAATCTCCTTAACTAGGGTAAGGTTACAAAATAGTTTCAGGGAAGAAAAGAGGTAAGGTAGTAGTAACATGGGAGTAGGAAGGAGTTAAAAAAGGTAAACCAAACAAAGTCTAGAAATTCTATCGGGGCACCTGATTATATGGTGCCATTGTAGTATGCTGTAATACAACAAGAACTAGTGTAACAAGAATCTAAAGGGAAAGAATAGGGAAGGGAACTAATACATAATATAAAGCCTCAGTAGGAAACTAATATACTGCATTGAGTGCATGAAGGTATGGGGGCTGGGGGTTGAATTGAATGGTATAACTGTGGGTCAGCAGTTTTAAAGAATACATTTTGGAGGTTTTATTTATGTTCAGTATGCAACAGAAGTGCAGCATTAACTGATGAGCTACTGCAGGTAAAAGCACAACTCAGTATGTATAAAGTAAAGGCAGATTGGGGATCAGTTTGAGGGAGTAATAATACACCACTACTCCAAGGAGTTCAAAGAGTTTCAAAAGGAGGGCGGACAGAAATTGTTAAAGGAAAGGGGAAAGAAACAATTCTACAAGCAGTGGGAGCTAGTGCTTCTGATGTGACTATATTTAATCATCGTGCACCGCTTAGTAGCTTGTTCAAACCAATTAACAATGTGGGGAAATCAGACAAATCTGGATTACAAAACAACAGTAAGACCTATGGTAAAACAAGAAGTAAAGCAATACCCTCCTATGATACAAATGAAAATACAAAGGTACTAATTATTGGGGACTGTATTATAAGGGGTACTAAATGATATGTGAAGGCAGGAAATAAATATAGAATAAAGTATGGGGCGGTGTGTGTAATGAGAATTTTACATACACACGAGGTGTTGGATGCTACATAAACCTGGAGAGTGAAGCTTGAGGGGTGTGTGTAAGCATCCAAAACCGAGAGTGTGTGTAAAATTCAAGTTTACACACCACCCCATGTTTTATTTTATATAATTGATGGCTATCATTTTTTCACTACAGCAATTATATAAAATAAAACATCTCTGTGCAGCTGCCTCCTGATTCTGACCGGTTCACGGTCGGACGCGGCTGCTGAAGGACATGTAATGTTTGTTGTCTGTTTTTCTTTCAAAAAGTAGCCCACTTTTAGTCCAGTTTATTTATTTTTTTACTTACCACTGAGTTGGAGTTACGGTGTAGTCTCCGGTGGTAAGTACCTGAAGGAAACCTGCAACTGTTTTAGGTGACTATGCTCCCTTAGTCTCTGGTGTCATTTATGAATCCCCTGACACTTAGTTATACTCAGCTTCTATCCCCCAATAGGGGGACCCCAACACTTTGTAACCTCTCTTCTCACCTCCCAGCCCTCACCATCCTGCCTCCCCCTGTCTTGTATACCCACTTCTTCCACCCCCCCAGTCCTATAATTAGTGTACCTACCAGTCTACATATATTATTAAATGTGCTGGTCTACATTTACTAGTGAGTGCCCAGGGTTTAAGCTTCTTTACTTTCCTTGCTTGTTTGTTAATGAATCTTATCTGCATTTAACTGTGTTATCTCTGTATGTATAGGCCTGATTTATCTTTCACATGTACAATGTTTTGTTGTCTACTATATACCTGACTGTGAGTTGTTTTGATGTCCAGGACCACCTTGAAAATGAGCTTGCTCAATGGTGTTTATGCCTGGTTAAATAAAGTTTGATTGATTGATAAGTTATGGTATCTGGCTACGAGGAAGGGCAGAGCAACACCTGGCACATGTGCTGTTGTAGGCAAACCCGGTGCATGGTTGCAATTATAAACACTCCTTAAAAATGGCAAATTAAGCCACAGGTTTCCTATGGAAAAAAGATAGCCATTAACTATAAAAATATAATAGATGTCTTCCTAGATCATCAGCAGAGACAGAGATATGAACAGGATAGAGCACATACAGTGGTAATGAGAATGTGTGTGTGTGGGAGGGTGAATCGGAAGTCAGTATCCATCTAGGGACAAATGCCTGCGTAAAACCGATTGGGAAGTTAAAAAGATTTTATGAAACTAGGGGAAAATCACTAACATATCACCATCATTATCATTTCAGAGGTATTGTCAGTTTGGTCCAAGTGAGAAGTGGGAATCCTAGGATTTATTGCTTTAACAGCTGGCTAAGTAAGTGGTGTGTAGAAGGCGGCTTTGGATACATAGGAAATTGGGGACAATTTTGCAATAAAGAAACAGCTGTACAAAAAGGATGGCTTATATCCATCACTAGGTAGAGCTGAGGAAGTACTTCTTCACAGAAAGGGTGGAAGATACCAGGAACAGCCTTCTAGCGGAGGTAGTGGGTCTGAAAACAGTGGTGGGGTTCAAAAATGCCTGCGACAGGCACAAAAGGATTGTAGGGATGGGGGATTATGCCATGAATCAAGCAGAATCAGTAGCAAAAAATGAAGGGAAAAATAAAGAAATGGTCAGACTGGGTGGGTCTGGTGGTTCTTATCTGCTATCACATTCTTTGTTTCTATGTAGTGCCTTGGTGCAAAAGTTTGATGTATTTACTGAATGACATTTAAACTAATAGAGAGGGGAGACCATGGCTGAGAGAGGTTGGAGTTTGCGTTCAGCTGCAGGAAGCCATATGGGCACTCCCCCTTCCAGAAGTGATAAAGGTACTTTTATAGATAGAGAAAAAAATAATTATACATGGGGGACAGGAAAGACTATAAAAGGGGTATACATTTAAAAGATAAAGTAAATATAAATAAGCAAAAAGGGAACTAAGTTTTGGGTGTATTAGTGCAAGAAGTTTAGGAAACAAAATAAGTGATCTACAGACATTAGTAGTAGTAAGTAAATGGGATATAACAGCAGTGATGGAAACATGGGCCTCAGTGCATCATGACTGAGAGTTATCAATTCCAGGATACTCAGCATTCAAAAACGATAGAAAATATGGAAAAGGGGAAGGGGTGGCATTATAGGTAATGAGAACATCCAGACAACAGCAATTGTTGATAACCAGAATAATGTAACAATTGGAGTGTCAGGAATACAACTTAATTGCAACAAGGGGAAGAGTAATTAAGGTTGGCGTGGTATATAGACCACCCTCTCAGAAGGATAAGGCAGACAAAAAAATGATGGACAATGATTAAATGGTTTACAGATAAAGGGGAAGTACTATTAATGGGGGATTTTAATATGCCTGACATCAACTGGATATCCTCATCAGTTGTAAGCAAAAGAAACCATAGACTAGTAGAGAAGATGCAGGAGGCATTCCTAACACAGTTAGTGAATGAGTGAACTAGGGGAAAGCTATATTGGACCTAGTATTCACAAATGGGAATAGGATAGATAACATCAGGGTTCGAGAACCATTTGGAACAAGTGACCAGTTAATAATTTGGTTAGAGATGCTGTTACAGGGTAGTATAGGAGAATCAGAAACAAAAATACTGACTTTCAGGAGAGCAGATTTTTCAAAGATGAGTGAAACTGTCACAAAAAAAAATAGAAAGGGTGATGAATGCCATAGGCATGGATAGAAAATGGAGTATAATTAAGAAGGGCTTATTGAAGTTTATTGTTCTAGGAATTAATACCTTTGAGCCAAGGCTCTTTTACAAAGGTTCCACGTCATTAAGTACAAAAACATAGTAGACAGTGTTACAAACAATCAGTAAACCGTTTAACAAGGCCACAACTTAAACAGTAATATTTATGTACAGAAAAGAAAAAGGAACTCAGAGGCAGTGTCAAGGGCAAGGAATAAGGATTGGAGAGCTTGAGAGGGAACAGAGGGAGAAATAAGAAGTTTAGGAGCAGACAGAACCAGGTTAGTGGTACTCAGGTTGTCTTTGTCAAAGAGGAGACCATGGTGGTTGAGTGAAACAAATGTAAGTGCACCCAGTGGAATGAGACTTTAGTCAAAGCAGTCACAGGAGCTGGAGGCTGTGAGGTGAGCGTAAAGTATGGACTTGAAAGCTCCCAATGTCGTGGATGGACATTGTGTTATTGGAGGCAACTAGTCTTTGTATAAGGACAGCAAGTAAAAACAAAGGAGGAAAAGCCCATCATGGTATAATAAGGACATACCAATTGAACTTAAAAAAAAAAGAAACAAGCTTTTACAGATTACAAAGCAAACCAAACAGGAGATAAAAGGGAAATGTATGAGGGAAGCTAATGAGAGTGAGAAAAGCAAACTTGGATGCAGAACTCACAATTGCTGAAGGAGTATCAGTAGGGGGCAAAACTTTTTTTCTGCTGTATCAGGGAGGAAAGAAAAACAAGAAATGGTTTTGTAAGGCTAAAGAAAGGTGAGTGATGAAAAGAGAGGGAGGAGGAAAAGGCAAATATCCTAAATGATTATCTCTGCTTGGTATTTATGATAGAGAAAAAGGGTCCATTAGCAGATTGTAAATTGCAGGTAAAAAAGGAGAGAGAGATGTGGGTGTTCATTGTGAGACAATAACCACAGAAAGGATATTAAAGGGGCTTAGTAATTTAAAGTGAATAAAGCCATGGGTCCTGAAAACATTCATCCAAGAATACTAAAGGAACTAAAACTGACTCTAGCTGCCCCACTGACTGAGCTCTTCAGTTGTTCATTAGAGACAGGAGCAGTTCCAGTAGACTGGAGAACAGTAAACGTGTTACTTCTATATAAGAGTAGGAATAAGGATGAGTCAGGAAACTATAGGCTGGTAACCCTGACTTCTATAATATGCAAGATGCTGAAGTCGAAGATTAGTAGACTTTTAGAGTCAAATCGGCTGGAGGATGAGAAGCAATAGAGTTTCACAAGGGGAAGGCTGTGTCAAACAAACCTAGTAGACTTTTTTAATCTGGTCACAAAATCAGTTGACAGCAGTCAGGCAGTGGATATTCTGGACTTGGATTTTAGCAAGGCCTTTGACTCGGTGCCTCATGATGGGTGATTAAGAAACAAAATGACTTGGATTAGAAGGAAGGTCTCCAAGAGTTAGTCTTAAAAAAGAAGTCTCAGACATGAGGGGTGTTACTAGTTGGGTTCCCCAGGGATCCGTTTTAGGCCCAGTAGTTTTTGTTTTTTTTTTGAATAAAATAATTTATTCAACCTTTTGTGCACACATATAATAAATTCCATATAGAGGTTCACTTATAACCAGGTACATAGGTTACAATCTTATATTTTCCATTACAACAAATTACAGTCTTATATTTTATACCCAGTTCCATATACATGAATTTATGTACCCCCCTGCAATATCTATTACAAATTTAGACCTCTTAAATCAATCACTTAACTAATACATACATAAGGTGCTATGCTCAGATGTCTGTCAGGACAATGCCTTTATATTTTATATGTCTAATCGCCCCATAGAGCCATATTCTCTTGCTGGGACAAATCTGCTAAGAAAGGGGCCCATTCCCTAGTAAACAGATCTAGCTTATCTTTCACAAGGAGGGAGAGCTTTTCCAACCCCAAAGTATGTAGCACAAACATCCGCCAGCCTTGTACTGTGGAAGCCATACAGGACACCCAGGTGTTTTGTATACAATGTCTGGCTAATCTCAGTAATTCTCTTACCCATCTCGGGAGAGGGTTCCAATCTCCTTCTTCATCTATCTCAACCCCAAACAAACATATCACTGGTGTAAGTGGGACCGTCTTACCCCACATCCTCCCTACTTCCAATACTACCAACTTCCAGAACTGCTGTGATATACTACAGGCCCAAAAACAGTGTATGTAAGTACCTATCTCTTGCCCAAACCGTCCACAACAAGGTGATATAGCTGGGGGAAATGTATGTACCTTAGCTGGGGGGCTATATACCTTATGTAAGAATTTAAAGAAGGCTTCCTTAAATCTATTACAGAATAGAAGGCCCGTGTGCATAGGCAACAATTGCAGCCAGTTCCGATCCTCTATCTGTATATCCAAATCCCTTTCCCAAAGTCTCCGGATTTTGGTAGTCAAATCTGGTAAACCCTGTCTGGTATCTCTCACCACTTTCCCTATGAAACATTTAGGTTCCAGTCTGGATGACTGGATAACTGTTTCAATTCTCTTCAGTTCCCCTATCCCCAGCCCTTCTCTACATAATCTTGCTATATATGCTCTCACTTGAAAGTACCTAAACATGTGTCCTCTTTCCAAATTCAACCTTTGTTGTATATCGGAGAAGGAGCAAATCCCCATTCATTCCTCCAAGCTCCTTATACCTCCTTTTTCCCACCTCCTGAAACCAGGGTCTTCCCACCCCGTAAGAAATATGGGTTCTTGGCAATCGGAACTACATACGTATCTACCTCCTTCACCCCTCTCCGCTTCAGTAATCGACTCCAACTATTCAATGTTGTTTCCACCAGTGGGTTCTGAATCTCCTTCCTATTATATGTACTTTTTACCCTTCTCTGTAATTACGCCAAAAGTCTGGCTCCACATCCCCTTTGCTCAAGATCAAGCCACCGTGCCGCTGAGGGTAAGTGTATCCAGCCACTGATATACTTTAAGTGAGCTGCAAGGTAATATGACTCAATATCTGGAAAATTTAAACCTCCTTTCCCTGCATCCATTTTAAGTCTTTGCAAACTAACCCTGGGGCACTTTCCTCTCCAGATAAAAGTGGAAAACAAACCTTCCAATCTCTTGGTATCCTTCCTGGTCAACCCCACATGTAACATCTGTAATAGATACACCAATCTAGGGAGGATGTTCATTTTAATTAAATTTATCCTCCCAAGTCATGAAATAGGGAGAGAGGTCCATCTCCTCAAGCCAGTTTCTATCGTCTTCAAAACTAGGCCATAAATAAGACCATAAAGAGAGCCCAGAGACCACCCAACCATGATGCCTAAGTTTGTAAAATACTCTCCTACTCTTTTAAATCCCCAATCCTGATTTAACCCTGTATTTTTGGGAAGCCTCATGACTTCAGATTTATCTACATTAAGTTTGTAATCTGAAAACTGTGCGAAGGCCCCTACTAGCTGCAAAAGAGTGGTCATAGACCTCTTAGGCTCTGTTATAAACAGCAGCATATCATCCACGTACATTGCGAGCTTATGCTGTTCTCCTGAGAAGCCCCTCACCCCTTGGATATCCTTACTCTCCCGAATGGCAATTGCCAATGGCTCTACCGCTAAAGCAAATAGCAACGGAGACAGCGGGCATCCCTGCCTTGTTCCTCTGCCTATCTCAAAACCTCCGGAGAGCGTCCCATTCACCAACACCTTCGCATGGGGGGATCTATACAGTGCACGCACCCATCCCACAAAAGTATCTCCAAGACCAAACTGGGCCAATGCCTCAAATAAGTAATCCCATTCCACCCTGTCAAATCCTTTTTCAGCATCCATTGAAATGACACAGGTCTCCTTCTGTTTTTCTGCCCCCCACATCACATTTAAAAGTCTCTTCACATATGATATGAGAGATGCCCCTTGATGAACCCGGTCTGGGTGAACTACATCAGGCAATACTGCCTCCAACTGACCCGCCAGCACCCTCGCAAAAATGCTAGCGTCACAATTTAAAAACGAAATGGGATGGAAAGATGCACATTCCAACACATCTTTTCCTGCCTTAGGAATCAAACAGATCACTGCCTCAGAAAAGGTGTCCAGTAATCTCAAAGTCTCCCCCGTTTGCTGAAAAGTGTCACATAATGGTCCAGCTAACTGCCCTGCTAAACATTTATAGTACTCCACTGGGTATTCATCCGGTCCACTGGTCTTACCACTCTGGAGCTTCTGCATAGCCCCTAGTACCTCTAACCTAGTAATGGGACCATTTAAAGAATCTCTCTGCTCTCTCGTCAGTTCAAGCAATTTCAGAGCCCTCAGGTATGCTTCTCCATTCCCCTTTCCTCCCTCCTTGGTGTACAGTGTTTCCTAAAAAACTTTAAAGCACTCTCTTATCTGCTGGGAAGACTTATGCAGTACCCCCTACTATTCCTGATTGCTGCAATGTGGGTTGCAGTTTTTCCATCCTTCATCAATCTAACCAACAAAGGTCCTGGCCTGTTTCCCTACTCATATAGCTTCCTCTTGCCAAATGTCCAAGCAGTCTTGGCCTCCCCACTAAGCAGTGTATTTAGTGCTTCTCTAGTCGCTTTCAGCTCACCTTGGACTACATCCTCCTCCCCATTCGCAGCCCTCCTCTCCAAGTCTCTCACTCTGGCTTCCAGTTCCATTCTCCGCTGTTGCTTCTGTCTCTTTGCTTTAGTCACATATTTTATAATCATCCCCCTCATATAAGCCTTTCTGGCTTCCCAAATAATTGCCTTGCTAGTAGGGGCATTTATGTTAGCCATAATATATTGCTTCCATTCCATTCATTAAATATTCTTTAAAATTCTTATCCCCCAACAAATAAACCTGGAACTTCCGAGGGGGTGGACCTTCCCTCCATTTGTTCATTTCCAGTGAGAGGATCACCATGGCATGATCTGAAATGTGGATTGGGACATGCTTAACCTCCCTCACCTGCCCATTCCATGCCTGTGGAAGAAAAACATAGTCAATCTGTGACCATGCGCCATGCGGATTCGAGTAAAAAGTGTACTCCCTTGCACCAAGGTTTGTCTCCCGCCACCCATCCACCATCTCTAAATCAACCATCCCCCTACACCATTGGCAAATTGCTTCATGCTGTCGACCTTTTCTCTGGGAGTGGTCCAATAAATGATCTGGGGTGCAATTTAGGTTGCCCCCCGTAATCAGGCCCGGGAACTGTTCTTTAATCATGAGCGAGAGGAGAGCCTGATAGAAAGAGGCCTCGAACACTGCTGGGGCATACACTGAGCCAAAGGTTACTTGCTCCCCCATAGTTCCCCCACCACAAATATATATCGCCCTCCTATCTGATCTTTAACAACATGCTGTACCTGAAAAGGAAAATGCTTATGCAAAAGGACAGTGACCCCTCTCTTATGCGCTTTAAACGAAGCTGTGAAACATTTTCCCACCCATCCCCGTGCCAATTTCCCATGTTCCACTGCAGTAAGATGTGTTTCCTGTAGTAATGCTACATGGGTTCCCTGTCTCTGTAGGGCCGTAAGGAGACTTGTTCTTTTAACCGGGGTCGCTATCCCTCTGACATTCCAGGAACATATGCTTAAGTTTTGTTTATTAGCCATTAGGAAAAAGACAATTTGTGTTCATATTATTTCCCCCATCATTCATCGAATTTCTCCTCTCCCATCCAACCTTTAGGGCACTTAGTTTCTGGTAGCAAATCATGTCCCTCAAAGACATCCGAAGCACCTCATTGTAGTAATCATAACTCTGTGTGCAACAATATTTAAACAGAAAAACAGTAACATGAACAAGAATCAAACTATTAAGAGTATAGGCAAACATGCCCTCCTCAACCTTTTTAACAATCAGATTACCCAAACCCCCCCTTGTTTTCTTTCCAAATAACTTGTTTACTTTGTCCCCATTTCCCTTGGTTTACATATAATCCTCAACACTGCATAAGTGCCAATAACATCCCACTGTGCAGCTGTGCACTGCCCTCTGCCCCCCCTGAGGTATATGTTCTTATTGCCCTTCAAAACTCCAATCCCAGCTTACTTCTCCCATAACGTAGTTTCATAAACTGTGCCCCCCTCAGTATTGTTCTGCAATCTTTCAGTGGAGAAATTCTCTTACTATCATGATGACCTGCTATGAACAGGCATACACAATTAGGCGTACCATCCCATGCAGGCTGCCCCACATCCATCCTTGCAATCGCCTAAAGTGAGTTCCCCCATGTACTGCTAACCCAACACAGCAGGAGTGTTGCTCCCTCCCTCTAGTGGCACTTCCTAAAACTACCCTAGCATTATGCTTTAGAGGGTGAGAGAAAAAAGAAAGAAGAAAATGGGGAAAGCCCAGCTTGTGTACGTTCCCTTGCTCCCCGCTGTTCCCCCTGATCCTGCCCCAATCTCCCCCTCTTCCCTCTTCCCTCTTCCCACACATCAACCCCTTCCGTCCCATAGCCTTCTCCAGATAGCCCCCTATATTGCTCCTGTTATAAAATATCCCAGCAAGGAGAAGAAACAAACAATTCTGTCCTCAGAGGGAGTCATCATGTGGCCTTGACGACATCTTCTGGTAGTCCGTAACCCCATCACACGCACCCTGCATCTCCATGTACCAGAGAGTGGGAAAAGAGCCAAACCAAGTCCATCTCAACAGGAGAGACCAAGCAAGAACAGCGGCGCTCAAAGTCATGTAAGTGCAAACTCATACAGTTTCCCCCAATCAAATATCCAGCCCAATGGCAGTCCAACCACCCAATCTTCCAGAGCCTAATACTTTAGGATCAGAACTATACTTCACCCTGCATTTTTGCGCAAATCCTTCATGAACTTCATCACTTTCCCTGCTTCCAAAACGAGTATGTTGCACCCTCATGCTTCACCTTAAGTGTGGCTGGATAAATTAGAAAGTTCTCTTTTTTGAGCGTGCGGAGAATAGCCATTGATTCATTGAATTTCTTACGCCGATTCAAAAGCCTTGCTGAGTAATCCTGGGTTAGAAAAATATGACAGTCTTCCATTAAAAGCTGCTCTTTTTTTCTGTGAGCTTGTAACACTGTTTCCTGGTCTTGAAAATGGTGAAACCGCATGATAATTTGGCAAGGCGGTTGTCCCGGCGGGGGCCTGGGCATAACCGCCTGATGGGCCCGCTCCAACTTCAATCTCCCATTTTTGAATGTTATGCCCAATAACGTTGACAGGGTTTCTGAACAGAAGTTCAGCATGTCCCCCCCTTCCATCCCTTCTGGTAATTCACGCAGTCGGAGATTTAACCTTCTAAGGTAGTTCTCCTGATAATCAGCCGCTTCTTTCAGCTCCTCTAATTCTTTTTGCAGGGCTAAGATCCGTTCTGGCACCCCCTGAAGCTCATCCTCCAGCTGAGATATCTGTTCCTTTGCCTCTGTCAGTCTTGTTCCTTGGGCTGCTTGCTGGGTTAGTACCTCCTGGAGCCTATCATCGATTATGGTCTCTAATTTGCAGAGTCCCTGCTCTAAGGCTGCAAGAACCTGGCCCGTCAGCTTTCGAACCAATGCGCTCATCTCCGCAGTTTATAAGGAGACTACTTGATGGCTTTTGGCCTGTGAACAGGCCACATTTTTCTTTCAGGTTTTGCCAGTCACCCTCTGGCTTTTGCCAGCTCCCAATGTCAGATATTCCTCCATACCAAGACAGTACACAATCTTATTGCAAAATAAACCATCACCAAGGGCAATTTAAAACTTTTTTTAATTTATTTTTACCTCGGTGAGATGGAGCAAGATGCAGGCATGTCTGTTCTCTTCAAGTGCTCATTAGCACCCCTTTGTTTTTAGTATTTTTATTACAGTATAATGGTGCAGTAGCACCACTACAGTTAGGGCTGAGTAGGCACTTTAATGTTAAACCCCTGACTTTACACCTTAATAACTTTGCTCCCATTCAAAAGAATTGCACAATGTTTTGCATGCACGGTCAGTGGTGATGGTGGTGGAGGGGCAAGGTTTCTTCTTGAGTTTTCAACTTTTATTTCTAGTGGATGTACAGATTATGAGATCATAGTAGTGCATTTTTAGGACAATTTTTTTTTTTTTGCTGTTTTGTTATCATTGATTAGAATCCAGATGGTTTGGAATTTTGGTCTGAAATTTTCAGAGTAGAAAGGGCTTGCCACAGAATGGTGTCTTTCATTGGTTTGGTGAAAAAATATTATTCTGTTCCCAAGATATAAGGATTTTGACATTTCAGTTCTGAACATGCTCAGTAGAGTCTTTTGGATAGATGTTTGCTACAAAAGAAGAATTTTGCAATACAGAAGAGGATTTCTCTTTTGTGAGGGGTAATCCTCTTTCATGAGAGAAAATTCTTCTTTCATATGACAACCATCTTGCTTCGTTTTATTTCAAAACGCTTTTTTTAACATCTACAAAAATGCCCTGCAAAGACACCAAGACATGAATCTAGCTAAAGAGGACCCAATTAGCTGAATTCTGCACTTAATTTTTTGAAAAACAACCCTTAAATATGTTTTTAGAGCATTTAAAAAATATTCTTTCATGAGACCATTTTCTTCTTTTGCATAACTCACGAAAGAAGAATAAGGCCATATATGAAAGAAAAATTAGTACTTAGTTTTTTTTTCAACATTTCAACTTTAGCAATCTATAATTATGTCAATATTCAGAGTTAGGGACACTATATTTATCAAAAAGAAGGTCTCAATGCACACTACAAGACTAATACACAATACTCTCCCAAACAATTAAGGGGCCATAGAAAAACCAAAAATAAAGAAATGAAAATTTCTACAGGATAACACTGCAACCTTAACAAGCTGTACCTCCATCAGTCTTCGGAGTTAAGGGACAAGTTGTGTATCAAAAGAAAGGCCTCAATGAGTACTACAAGACTAAATCCCTAAGAAATATCAGCTGAAAATAGACAAAAACATAAAAATTTAAATCGAAAATTCCCATAGGATAATGTTGCAACTTTAACAAGCATAACTCTGTCAGTATTTGGAGTTAAGGGGCAAGCTATTTATAAAAAAGGGCTCAGTGAGTACTACAAGACTAACACATGATACCCCCCCAAAAAAAAATTCAGGGGCCATATAAAAACATAACAATTAAAAAAAGAAGCTTCCTATAGGGTAATGTTACAACTTTAACAAGCTGTAATTTCATCAGTCTTTGGAGTTAATGGACAATCTATATATCAAAAGAAAGGTCTTAGTTGGTACTACAAGGCTAAGTCCCTATGAAATACCAACTGAAAATAAACAAATGAAAACATAAAAATTAAAATTTGCATAGGGTAACATTGCAACTTTAACAAGCCATAACTTCATCAATATTTGGAAGTACGGATTAATCTATATATCCAAAAAAAGGTCTCAGTGAGCACTACACAACTAACACATAATAACCCTCCAAAATCCATAGGGTACACACTGCACCCCTAAATTAACCTTCAAACTTTACCATGGCACCAAATTCACAAGTAAAATCTGATCACCATCAAAAATGCTCCAAAATGTATCACGTCTTCGACTACAACCATATGGACTTGGCGTTGCACTCTCCCATGGGGCTCTTGCTGGAAGAGTCAGACTGCGGCGAGAGAGAGGGATTTTTCAAATAAGAAAAGGTGGCAACTTTAAACTGCTCATGCAGTTTAAATAGTGCTACAGCCCCCGTCGCAGCAGTTGGATTTGGGGCATCGGGGGTTGGAGGTGTGGACTGGTCCTAGCTGGGACCCCCTCCTTCTCCAATTCGGCAATGGACTTGGCACTGCACTCTCCTGTGGGGCTCTTGCTGGAAGAGTTGGATCATGTTGAGAGAGGGATTTTTCAAACAAGAAAAGGCTCCAACTTTAAACTGCTGGTGCAGTTTAAATAGCACTACAGCCCCAGTCACAGCAATTGGATGTTGGGCATCAGGGGTTGGAAGTGTGGACTGGTCCTCACTGGGACCCCCTCCTTCCCCAATTTGGCAACGGACTTGGCACTGCACTCTCCCGTGGGGCTTTTGCTGGAAGAGTCAGACAATTTTCTTCCCTCCCACCCCCGCTCCTCCTCCCTAAATGCTTGTAAACTTCTCTCTTCACTGATTATGACCCTATTAGCAGGATGGGTGTGGCTGGAAAATCTGTTTTCTGACTTTTTTTCACAAGCTTTTAATCTCTCACATTGCATGGGGTTTGTTGCATTGTGCTGCTTACTTTTCATGTTCCATTGTCTATTGCATCATGCTGCTTACTTTTCATGTACCATTGTCTACTGTGTACTCCTGCCTACTCTCTTAGATTACCCTGGGATGTTGCTTTGGGTGTTTGCTAGGCTATCAATGGTAAAAGTTAACGTTCTCTTGGTTTCCTGCAAGCACATACCAACCTGTCTGTAATTTTCGGGGTGACCGTTTTTTGCAATAACTTCTGGGTAACTGTTTGTCGGTCTATACTGAATGCTTATTCACTCTCAGGCAGACCCTGTCCCTACTAGCTGAACTACAACACTATTGCAGTCTGGCCAGCCTCCTCTCATGTTACCCCTCTGGTCCATGCTGTCACTTTGAGTTGGGTGTCACTAGCCACTGCTGGGCTCTACTCTGGAATGGAGATTCCCAGGCCTACTAGAGAAGGTGCTATGCCTTCCTCACCTCATGCTGTCCTCTCCATTGGTCTCCTCTCTGGCCTTTTTCTTTCCCTTATGATCATTGACTCTTCTTAATTGTCTGGGGACCATTGTGGTACGACTGTCCCCAATGAGGTGTTTGAATTCACCTTCTCTAACCTCCTAGCTCATGATAGACTGCCCCCCTGTCCTACCTGCTGCCTTGACCTCAGATGTCTTCTGTGTACTGCCATGGTGAGAAGATGACCTACCCATATGCCCTCAGCCAGAGGTACCCTTCCCCCCATAAGGTATCTCCTCTGGCTCTTCCTGGTGATACTGGCCCTTGCTGTTGACATTGAGCTAAACCCAGGTCCTGCCTATCAGGTCTCTTCACTCCCAGTGGGTTGGAAGTCGAGCAAGGGGATAAAAATTGCTCACCTTAACATTCGTAGTCTACTGCCCAACCTTGACAAACTTTCTGCCTGGACTGCACACCGTAAGCCTGATATACTTGGCATTACAGAGTCCTGGCTGAAGCCCTCAATACCTGACTCTGCCTGTGTGCTTCCTGGCTATGAGATTGTTAGACAGGAGTGGCTGGGAAAAAAGCAGGGGGGTGGTATTCTAATTTACTATAAGAGTCATCTCAGAGTGTCTGCGGTAACTCATAAGCAGTCCTCCCTGTCTTCATGCGAGCTGCTGCACACTGTGTTGTTACTTGGAAATACAAAGAAGCTGCATGTTGTATGCACATACAATCCCCCCAAGGGTGGTCTGCCTGGGCTTACCCACCTCCTGGATACCATTGATCCTTATGTTGGGGATAATGAACTTCTGATTCTGGGGGGTTAGGTACTAAATCCCGTCTTAAAAAATACCGCCATGTAAATTACTGCTTAAAACATCCCGAACCACTAATTTTCTGATACATTTGAAATCCCGACCTACAAAATACAGTAATGTTGAAGAAATGTTGATTAAATCGGCTTTTGGAGGAAGGTAACCAGTTTTTGTTTCTTATTTCTCACTTTCCAGCGGGTGGTGTTCTATTCCTGGAAAACCAACCATGCAGCTCTTAAAATTCTTTTGCAAAGCAAAAAAAGGCTGTGCCCATTCCTCCTCCACCATTTTTAAAACAAATCTGTGACACTACTAATTCCTCAAGTAATTGGTTGCCTTAAATACATTGTCCCTACCTAACCACCCAGCTGTTCAGGAGCAAACTCAGGCTGCTGCATTGAAAGGCAGGCCAGGCTGAGGCAGTTACTGTGTGACAGCGTGCTTCAGTTCAGAAGGTGGACAGCAAGCTGTGACAGTACGGAGACCCCTACCACTGAGCCAAGGAGCTTAAAGGGATGGATCAGGGTTGTGTCACCTCGTGTCTTTGTGGATGTTGCAAATAAATTTGACACTATTTTCCACCTTCTTCTGCTAGACAACCTTGCTGGAGTCTATCTACCCTAAATGATGTGGGATTTAGATTTTCGGTCAGCCGATATTCGGTCTTATTTTTTTTCTGTATTTCAGTTTTTCTACATTTTTTTTTCAGGATTTCGTCATGTGGGATTATTTGGGGTGGGATTTAGGATGGATCCCAATTCTGGGAGATGTAAACTTAAACTGGAATGGAGGTAATTCCAAGCAGTATGAACCTCTGCTTGCGAGTCTTGCCCTGACTCAGCTTATCCAGGAGCCCACTAGATGGTCTGCAAATAGTGGAACTAGCTCCCTACTGGACTGGGTCCTATCAAATCATCCCGAAAGAATCAGCTCTGCCAGAACCCTACCTGACTCCATCTCAGATCACACCCTGGTGCTTTGTGTGTGGAAAGTCCCCTCACCAACAATTCCCCACAAAATCATTCATATTAGGGATTTTTCTAGGTTTGATCTGGGGTCATTTCATGAGGATCTGAGGATCACTGACTGGTCAGGGGTGCTTAGTGCTCATGACCCCTCCACTGCTGTCACCCAGTTTCTCGCTGTTTTGGTGCCCTGCAGGACAAGCACGCCCTATTAGGCAGAGTAAGGTGGTCTGCCACAAAATGGTTGCACGAGCCTCTAGCCCTCATGTAGCAAGAGACAAGTGTTGGGCTCACTTCAAAGGTACATTGGATCAGTCCATCTTCCAACAGTATAGGAAGCTCAGAAATGAGTGCAAAAAAGCCATCAGGGTGGCAAAAAGTGAACACCGTAAATCTGCCCTGCTTAGCTCTGCTAGGGATCCACGAAGGTTCTGGAGGAACATAAAAAACTTAGTGGCTCCTCCAACTCTGGGGTATCTGATATGATTATTGGTGGGTCAAGTTGTAATAACCCACTTATGATTGCAAATGCTTTTAATTCCCACTTTTCGGACTTGTCCGCGCTTACTTCCCTTTTCCCTGCTGTAGAGAATCTCAGTGGCCCCTTGGCCTCCATTCCTCAGGAGGTACACTCCTCTCACCCATTATTCTATCTCAGGACTGTGTCTGTCGTGGAGATGCAGAGACTTCTCTCTGGTCTCTCTCCACACTCCAGTGCTGGCCATGATAACATGGAGCCCAAGCTTCTGAAGCTGGGTGCCCCCCTTATTGCCTTCCCAGTGGCACATATCTTCAACCTGTCCCTTGCCACTGGTGTTATCCCCAACATTTGGAAAGTAGCGAGGATCATCCCTATTGTAAAGCAGGGAAACCCCAAAGTCCTGGACAACTACCATCCAATTTCCATCCTATCTGCTATTAGCAAACTCCTGGAGAAAGTTGTGGCCGAACAACTCACGGAGTACATTCAGGCCCATAAGTTGCTGTCCCCTGCACAGCACGGCTATCGAAAAGGGTATGGTACATCCACGGCCCTTGTCTCTGTCTCAACTAGCATCAGGGTGGCCATGGATCAGGGCAAACTCACTGGGACAATTTTTATTGACCTATTCAAGACCTTCGACCTTGTAGACCATGCATTACTTTGCTCACAGATGCGGTCCCTTGGCTTGTCCCCTCCTGCCTTGAGTTGGCTTAGAAACTACCTCCAGGGCAGACTACAACAGACCAAATTCAACAAGGTCCTCTCTGACCCCACTCCGGTGATCTCTGGTGTCCCCCAGGGATCAGTTCTGGGGCCCCTTCTCTTCTCTGTGTTTGTTAACAACCTCCCTGGTGCTGCTTCCAACTGTAGTGCCACCCTTTATGCAGATGATCTAGTCATCCCTGCACATTCCCGGGAGATTGGGGTTCTCAACCTTCAGCTGAGTGAGGACTTTAAGAATATTCAGTCCTGGGCAACGTCTCACAAGCTGATCCTCAACCTAAAAATAACCCAGGCCATGCTTTTTGGGTCATTAGCCAAAATCAAGGCCTCCCCTGCCCCTCTGTGTGTCAGTGGTGTGGACGGTGCTCCCC
The DNA here is from genome assembly GCA_016271365.2 of Neoceratodus forsteri. Classification (NCBI taxonomy): domain Eukaryota; kingdom Metazoa; phylum Chordata; order Ceratodontiformes; family Ceratodontidae; genus Neoceratodus; species Neoceratodus forsteri. The sequence goes on along the minus strand of CM057453.1, from coordinate 913,623,575 downwards.
TCCTAACCACAGCTTCTATAAAATACCTTGGGGTGACACTTGACCCCCAACTCGAGCTGGGGTGTCACATCCTACATGTTTGCAGAGCCGTAAACTGTAAACTGGGTCTTGCCTACAGGGCAAGGAAAAATCTGACATCTGCCACTCGCTTGGCATTGGCCAGAGATGTGCTGCTACCTTCACTTAGCTATGGCCTTCTCCTATTTGCTAGCACCTCCAAGGTTCACCTTGCTCAGTGGAATGCAACCTATAACAACATTTTTCGCTTTGCCCTGGCAGCCCCATACCTCACCCATCATTGTAAATTATATGACATACTGGGCTGGCTTTCCCTAGTCAATCACTTGAACTTTGGGTTGGGCTACTTTGTAGGAAAGGTGCTCAGAACTGGCACCCCTTCATGGCTGGCACAGCTTCTCAAGCTTGCTGAATCCTCCTCCTACTCCCTCAGGTCTCAGGGTCATGGGGTGCTCAAAGTTCCTCATACTCATACTCAAATGGGGGATAGGGACTTTGCTACTTGTGCTCTGAGGCTATGGAACTTCCTTCCTGACCACGTTCGTTCCTCCCCCTCCCACTTGAGCCTCCAGAATTCCCTGTGGGAGCACCTGAAACTTGCCTCTGTGTGTGGGTGTCCCAAGTCACCTTAACCAGGTCTCTCAATTGGTCTCACCCAACTCTGGGATACTCCTTGCAGGATCTAATTATGCTGCCTACTGTCCTTTAACCCTGGGAAGCATGTGATTTGTCTGTTTATCTGCTCAGGAATTATTTGTTTCTGTGTCTCTAATAAAAGGGTCACTCACACATTGTAATTACTGCTATTGCTATTGAATGACTTAGGCTATTTTATTCTGTGTGTGTGTGTGTATATATATATATATATATATATATATATATATATATATATTACCAATTACTACTTACTGTAAACTATCTATGTTCACCTGGCTCTTTTGTTACTCTGTACATTGCCCCTCTTGTTGTTATTTACCCTGTTTGAACCTATATTTTTCATTGTACTCTCCCAGGTCGTACCTGAAAATAGGCATATAACTTGTCTAGTGTACCTATCTGGTCAACAAAAGCTAAATAAATAACACTTTCAGACCAAACTGAAAAAAAGTTACTGAGTTATGGCCAAAAAAAGGAAAAACGCATTTCTATCCATATACAATCAACCACTGGGAGTTAAGAGGTTCACTTAATATATTTTTTCTTTGAAGTTAGCTGTACAAAAAACAATTACAATGAGGCAGATAAATGCTTTCCTAGAGGCATGGAAGCACAGGGCCTGGAGGGCCCTGTGCTTCTGCAACCAGATGGATGTGTTCATGCAGGTCCCAAAAGTACCTGCATGAATGAGGATACGATTCTATTATCTCAGAAAGTAAGGAAATTCTTTGCAAAGAACTGTGTTTATGCACCAGTAAGAGTTCAGATTAAAGTGACAAAGCAGGAAAAGTGATGTTAAGGTTTCCAGCTCTAATTCCCCCCACCCCCAAGCAGCAGAGGAAAAACATTATAGTTTTGGCTGTCCTGAGACTTGGCGAATCAGGGATGAGCTCTTCCTTGGGTTGCTCAACCCTAAGGCTCACCTGATTCTGATATAGTCTTCAAACATGCAGAATTCTGCCTCCCAACATGTTACCAACAACCTGTGGACCTTGCCTGAAGAAAACAGATCATATCTGAACTTATTTGCTCAGGGAATGGGGTGAGCATTAAGGTTGAGAACCCCAAGGAAGACCCCACCCCTGATTCGCTGTGACTCATGACAACTAAAGTTGTAATGCTTTTTCCTTTTGCTGCTTGGGGGTGGAGGGGGTGGAGAGTTAGGGAAGGAAACCCTCACACCACATTTTCCTACTTTTTTTGCTTTAATCTGGGTTCCGGTCTGGAACATCGTGGTTAAAAGCATCGGGGACATAACATCATAGGCATCACATCGCCACCTGCAATACCTTGCTGCAAAAACATCGGTGGACACAACCGTGTAGGCGGGCGGCAGACAGTACAATGTAAATCAGCCATGGTGTCCAATGGGTGATCCACCCCACCTGCCGATGGCTCTAGTAATAGGGACTGTACCAACCCCCCAACTGCCAACCCACTGCCTCCATCACTGGCACCGTTACCACGGACTGTATATTGTGGCACAATAGCTGTGGTGTTTAGTGGACCCCCCTTGGGCTGTTAGCTCCCCACAGCAAGTAGCCTTCTATGTGGGATGGTGTCGAAGACCTTGTTGAAATAGAGGTAGGTGACATCCACCACCTCCACGATTCACCTCCTTTGTCATCCAGTCAAAAAAGTCTATCAGATTCGTCCCACACAACCTTCCTGCTGTGAATCCATGTTATCTTAGATCCAGGGCATCGATGTATTCTAAGTATGCAACTGTTCTTTCTTTGAGTAGTGCCTCCATGATCTTACCTACTACGGAGGTGAGGCTGACCGATCTATAGTTCCCCGACTCCTCCCTACTACTACTCTTGTGAACAGGGACTACATGTGCCCTCCTACAGTCCTCTGGAACCATCCCCGTGTTGAGTGAGTCAGTGAACATGGCTGCCAGTGGTGCCGCTAACTCCCTTCGCAGCTCCCTTAATATCCTCGGGTGTATGCCATCTGGCCCCACTGCCTTGTCCACCTTTAGTTTCGAGAGCTCCTCCAGGACTCTTTCCTCTGTGAACAGGGATGTGTTTACCAACCCCCTCCCTTCGTGTCTGTTCCCCAGCTGTGATCCGTGACCTCTCAGTGAATACTGGACAGAAGTGTTGTTCAGTATTGCTGCCTTCTAGGTCTCCTCTTTCACTCCCTGTATTCCCTCTGAGTCTCACAGTCCCCCCTCCTGGTTTTCCTTCTTTCGCTGATGCACCTAAAGAAAGTCTTGTCCCCTTCCTTCACCCTCCATGCCAATCTTTCCTCGGTCTGCACCTTTGGGCTCTGAATAGCCTTCCCTGCTTCCTTTAGGTTTTTTTAGGTACACCTCCCTGTCTTCCTCCTTTTGAATCTCTTTGTAATTCCTGAAACTCTTCTTTTAGCCCTTACATTGTCTGCCACCTCTTTTGCGAACCATAGTGGCCTCCTCCTTTTCCTGCCTTTACTAACCATCCTAATGCACTGCCTGGTCACTTCCTCCATGGCTCCCTTCAGTTGTTCCCACTGCTCCTCAACCCCTCCTCTTGTCTCTCTCCTCGCCAGGTCATCTTTGATACCTCACCCCATTTCCTCAAAATCCACTCCCCTAAAATTCAAGACCCTTGCCTTAGAGTGACTTGACTGTGTCTGTGTCTTCATGTTTAATCACACTATGTGGTGGTCGCTGGATCCCAGCTGATCTTCCTCCCAGATGTCTCCAATTCTGTCCCCATTGATCAGTACTAGGTCCAGAATCACCTGTCCCTGGTGGGATTGCTCACCAGCTGTCTGAGGCCTGCCACCTGTAGAGAATTCCAGATGTCTTGGCTCCTGGATGAGGCAGCTGCTGGGGTGGTCCAATCAACATCTGGGATATTGAAATCCCCCAGCAGTACTACCTCACCCTTTGTCATCATTTCCTGAATTTGGTCCATTAGATCCCTATCCAACTCCTCCCCTGTGCTGGAGGTCTATAGATCACCCCTGTGTGGATTTATACTCCATTGCCTGGCTCAAGGGTGACCCACAGTGCCTCAGTCTCCCCGTGTCTATCCTGCACCTCTGTTGCTTTGATAGCATCTTTATTGTACAGGGCCACCCCTTTCTGTTCCCCCATCCCTCCTGAATAGAGCATAACCTGGAACATTAGAGTCCCAGTCATGACTGGTGTTAAACCATGTCTCTGTTATTGCCACTGTGTCCAGGTTTGCTTCTATCACCAAGGCCTCCAGGTCTTGGATTTTATTTTCCAGGCTTCGGGCATTTGTAACCATGGCCTTCCATGGTTTGCTGCTTGTCTCCCCCTCCCTCTGTGTTTTCCCTCTTGCTTCCTTCCCTCACCCCCTTTGTCCTTATTATGCTGTCATCTTGCCCATGCCTTTCCCCCTTGTATCTGATGCTGAAGTCCCTGTCCATATTTCACCTTAATTTTCCTTGTTTCTGTCTCTAATCCTATTAGTATCCCCTTTTTTGGCTACAGTAACCTGTGTTGTTGACCCTGCTCCTTATCGCCACCCCCCTTGACTAGTTTAAATGCTTGCCAATAAATCATTGAAACTGTTCACTAAGGACTTCAGTGCCCTTGCTGAAAAGATGCAGGCCATCTCCCCCATACAGGTCCGCATCCCTCCATGTGGGTTCCCAGTCCCCAGTGTAGCCAAAACCCTGCTCTCTGTACCAGTTCCTCAGCCAAGCCAAGAATCCTAAGAAGCAGGCTTTGCAGTATTGGTCCTCACAGCAACAGCCTCCTTGGCAGCAATCCCAGGAGGGGCAATACCAGGCCTGGTGCACCAAGCCCAAGTCTCGGGGCCAGGGTCCTAGAAAGGGGGAGAGGCAAGGGTGGTGGCACCTCTCCAGCTGTAGCTGCTGGTGCCTCCAAAAGATGCAAATTAATGGGTTGGGGGTATCATCTCTCAACCCATCCTGTCCCTGTCTGCACTCCCCATAGGAGGTCGGCTACGTCATATCTTGCCACGTTGGTCTGCTAACACAATGGACAACTGTGTATTGGATGTAGTGGGCAGAGGTTTGCTTCTGGGCTATGAGACTGTTCTGCCTTACCATCTTCATGCTCCTCGGGAGTCCAGGGTGTCACAAGACACACTGTCCACCCTTCTGGAGGACATTGCTCAGCTTCTTGCAAAGGGGCAATTGCCTTTGTTTCTGATGCTCTGACCAGTCAGGGTTATGTGTCTAGGTACTTCCTGGTCCTGAAATGGATGGGAGGCCAGTGCCCCATACTGGATCTGCATGATCTGAACCAGTTCAAGTGACAATGCAAGTTCCAGAAGGTCACCCTGAATCAGATCATTCTGTCACTGGAGCAGAACATTTGATTTGCTCCCTAGACCTCCAGGATGTGTTCTTCCACATCCCTATCTATCCATTCCACTGCTGGTACCTCCAATTCTGAGTGGAAGAGGTCCTGTACCAGTTCCAGGTCATACCCTTTGGCCTCTCCTCAATGCCCAGGGTCTTTACCATATGCATGACAGTGGTGGCAGCATACTTGCTGTGCCTAGGTGTCAGGGTGTATCCCTACCTGGATGAGTGGCTGCAAGCTGGTTCATCCAAAGAGGCCATGGAGAGGTCCAGAGATCTGGCTCTCTAGACCTGCTGAGACCTGGGCCTGTTGGTCAACCCGGGTAAGTCCAAACTGGTACCCACGCAGGTGATCAAGTTCATCAGGGCAGAATTGACTCCCTGCGGGCCAAGGCCCACCTACTTGCAGAGTGGGCACTGGATCCTGCCTCCATTGCCTGAATATTTTAGGCTGGGCTCTTGCACCCTGCCTGAGTTTTCCTGAGACTACGGGGTACATAATGTCCTGCACCAGCATGATCCACTGGGCACACCAGCGGATGCACCACTTCCAGTGGGACTTGAACCGCCAGTGGTCCTAGCACCTAGGCCCCTTGAACCAGCTGGTTAGTGACCCAGCCAATGTTGGATGCCATCCAAGGAATCCCATTTGTCGTCCCAGAACCAGCCATCATGCTTACAATGGTTATACCTCTATGGGGTGTGGAGTGCACCTGGGATACCACGGAGCCCATGGGTTCTGGTCACACTGGGAGTCCTGGTGCCTAATAAGCTTGTTGGAGCCCATGCAATTTGACTTACACTGACAGAATTTACTCCTCTAGTCAGGGGTGGATTGTGCAGATCCAGACAGACAAGATTACAACCATGTTCTACTTGAATAGGCAGGGTGGAACTCACTCCCTTCCCTTGAGTCGGGAGGTGTTCTGAACCTGGACCCTTGTGCACAGCCTGGGTGCAGCTCTCCTAGCAATCCATGTAGCAGAAGAGAACAATCAGCTTGCAGATACTCTCAGCTGGATAGGAGAGATGTCGCATGAATGGTCCCTGAATCAGGAGATGGTGAATCACCTATTCTCCCTGTGGGGCACACCTCCAGTGGATCTGTTTGCCTCCTGGGATAACACCAAACTGTGGCTATTTTGTGCCCACCCCTCATAGTCCAGAACACTGTTGGGGGATTCCATTGCAAGGCTCTGTACCCCAGGTCTCATGTATGCCTTCTCTCCCATCCTCTTGATCCAAAGGTAGTGGTCAAAGCCCAGAAGGACAAGGCATGGATGATCCTGATAGTTACAGATTGACCTTGGCAGTTCTGGTACCCAGATTGCCTCAGACTCAGCAGCAGACCTCCATGGTGGCTGCCTCTCCATCCAGATCTGCTGACCAGACAGCAGAGGAAGGTTCTGCACCTGGACCTGCAGTCCCTGTACCTCGCAGCCTGGTTCCTGAGCAGCTAGAGTTCCAGGCCTTGGGTCTTTCCGATGAAGTGCTTCATGTTGTACAGGCCTCCCAGAAACAGTTGACTCACTGGTGTTATGCCTTTAAATGGAATAGGTTCTTCATTTGCTGCCAGGGCTAGGGACTTGATCCCCTTTCCTGTCCTGTGGCAAACATCTTGAACTACATCTGGTCCCTCTCTCAGCTGGAGCTGTGAGCGACAACTTTTAAGGTGCACCTGGCAGCCATCTTTGCTTCCTGGATGTGGGCTAGTAAGCTGTTGGTGGCCCAGGAGAAGGTGGTTGGGTGCTTTTTCAAGGGCTTGGACCACCTTTCCCCTGTGGTGTTTGAACCACCTCCACTGTGAGACTTACTGCTGGTGTTGGCAATGCTCAGGGGCAAGCCTTTTGAGTCTATGCACAGGTGTGAGATGTCACACCTGTCATGGAAGATGGTCTTCCTGGTGGCCATCACATCAGCCAGAAGGAAAGGGGAGATCCAGGTGCCCTAGGTGGAATCTCCCTACCTGGTCAGGGGCAAAGTCATCATTCACCCCAACTTGAAGTTCCTCCTGAAGGTAGCATCAGAGTTTCACCTTAACCAGATGATTAACTTACTAGTATACATTACTTAATTTTATTTATTTATTTATTCTGGTACTGTAAGTTCATGGGCCAAAGACCCGTTTGTCATCGAGGCACAGGTCAGGAAGCATAGGGAAAACCCTGGAGCAGTTGTAAAATACACCAAAACTTTATTTATAGTAGCAGTAACATAAAAATTAAATATAAACTTGTTAATAATAACAGGGAAGGCAGTCAGAATAGCAAAGGCCCAAACTGAGGAAAAGACAGCCAACTTGGTTAAGAAGGGGGATAAAACCTTTTATTGGTACATTAGGAAGCACAGAAAGACAAAGGGAGGGATAGTGAGGCTAAATAGAATGGACGGTGGGTGGGCAGAGAGGGACAGTGAAAAAGCAGGAATACTGAATGAATACTTCTGCTCAGTATTCACAAAAGAGGAGGAGGAGGGGAGGTACCTAATCCAATTAACAGAAGCACTCTGGAAAGGGGGGTCAATCCCAGTCCTTTCACAGAAGAAAGGGTTCTGAAAGAACTCCTAAAACTGAAGGTGGACAAAGCAATGGGGCCTGATGGGATTCACCCCAGAATTCTAAAATAATTAAAGGGAGAACTAGTGACACCACTGACTAGTCTTTTTTTTTTTTTTTTTAGTTAGTCCTTTTACCTTGTCTGACACCTCTGGTCTCCATTCCACATCCTGGCATCCATCCATTCTCCGGCCACCGTCTGGTTCTGTCTCAGATCCCAATGAAGCCCCCACTGCCCAATTATCCACACGGCTTGCCCCCCATGGTGGGGTGGCAGAGAGCCCCCCTCACTCCCCACCAAACCAGGATCCAGTACCAGCAGTGGTGCCCCGAGGCCTGGCATCCCCAAGATGGCCATCAAGCCACCACGACCGAAGCACCATGTTTCCCCCTATTTTTCCTTGGCCAGCTGACAGGGGCATGCAAGGACGCCAAGGAGGAGAGCACGCACAAGTCCGCACATGCTTCCTCCAGCGTCATGCCCCATCGTTACCCCCTGTAGTGAAGTGCCAGTTCACTGCCCCCAGCTTCTGCCAGAAGTCACAAGCGAGCCAACAGCTGGTATCTCCCCTCCCCGGAAAGGGAGAGCAGTCCCATGGCTGCTCAATCCCTCTCTGCCCCTGCCAACCCCGGTGAGCCGAGTCCATTTCTGACCCCGGGTTGCCAGTGTGGAATGAGGTGTGGTGTCCAGCACCTCAACCCTCAGTGTCACTGGGCTGACTACCCTTTTTAACAAATCATGGGAGGATGGTGTGGTACCTGAAGACTGGAGGAGGAGGAGGGCAGATGTGATTTCCCTTCACAAAAGTGGGAGCAAGACAGAGGCAGGAAACTACAGACCTGTCAGTTTGACTTCTGTGGTAGGGAAAGTGATGGAATCACTTCTGAAAGAAAGAATTGTTGAGTACCTAGAGGCCAGTGGGACACAGGATCCAAGACAGCATGGGTTCACAGTGGGAAGGTCATGTCAGATGAATCTAATTGATTTCTTTGACTGGGTGACCAAAGTAGTAGACCACGGAGGGGCTGTAGACATGGCCTGCCTAGACTTTAGCAAGGCATTTGACACAGTGCCACAAAAAAGATTAATAAACAAATTAGCCAGCCTGGGAGTGCATCCCAGAGTGGTAGCCTGGGTAAAACATTGGCTGAACAACAGTACACAGAAGGTAATAATAAACGGAGTCCACTCTGAAGAAAGGGGGGTTACTAGTGGGGTACTGCAAGGTTCAGTACTTGATCCAGTCCTTTTTAATGTCTTTATAAGTGACATTGCAGAGGGACTGGAAGGAAAAGTATGCCTCTTTGTAGATGACACAAAGATCTGCAACAGGGTTGATACAAAAGGAGACATGGAAAGAATGAGAAGGGACTTGGCAAGGTTGGAGGAAGGGTCAGAAGTATGGCAGCTTGGATTCAATGCAACAAAGAGCAAAATAATGCACCTGGGAAACAAAAACCCAGGGGAAGAGTACACAATGTGGGGGGAGGTAGTAACAACAACAAAAATGGAAAGGGACCTGGGGGTAATCATATCAGATGACCTTAAGGTTGGCAAGCAATGTGAGAAGGCACTAAGGAGGGCTGGGGGATATTGGGATGTATAGGTAGAGGCATCACCAGCAGAAAACAGGAAGTTGTTATCCCTCTGTACAGACAGTTGGTGAGACCCCATCTGGAGTACTGCGTCCAGTTCTGGAGACCCCATCTCTGCAAGGACATAGACAGGATGGAGGAAGTCCTGAGGAAGGCAACTGAAATGGTGCAGGGTCTGCAAGATAAGTCATACGAGGAGAGACTAAATGAGCTTAATATGTATACCCTTGAAGAAAGGAGGGAGGAGGGGACATGATAGAAAGTTTTAAGTACCTCAGTGAAATCAACAAAGTCCAAGAGGGTAGCATCCTTCAGAAAAAAAGATGTGCAAGAACAAGGGAACACAATTTGAAGATAGAGGGGGATATCTAGGGGCAATGTGAGAAAGTATTTTTTCATAGAGAGGGTGGTGGATGCATGGAACAGCCTTCCTGAGGAGCTTATGGGGTCTAAAACTGTGGGAGAATTCAAGAATGCATGGGACAGACATAAGGCAATTCTTGTGGGGGTAGGAAGAAATAGGCTATTGGTTAACTAGGATCTGCAGCTTATCCAGTAGGTTGGGAAATGGGCAGACTAGGTGGAGAAAGCGGTCCTTACCTGCCATCAAAGTCTATGTTTCTATGTACACAGGTAAAATACAATTTTTCCTATAATTCTTCCTTTCAGTAGCAGCTTAGCTGTTTTATAAGTCTTTTCAACCCCAATCCTTAGCAAGCATCCTGTTTTTGCAAAATGTTCTGTTCTTGTAAATATCAGGAGCTGCTAGTACAGAGCATGCTTCCTGAGGCCCCTACAGTCCTTGCAAAAGTCTCAGACATTTGCACCCAAGTAACCTCTAGCTTTCTACAGTCATCTCAAATTATAAGTATATATACATTTCAACAGTAACACCATATTTTCCAAACAAAAGTTATCCCATTATCAGTTACATTTCCATACATTGATTTGCACATAGTTTATATCCTAGCAGATCTAGATATGCAAGGGAGAAAAACAGACAGCAAGAGAAAACTGAGAGACAGTGAGAGGCAAAGAACTGTGAGACTGTTTGGGTTGATCAAGTCCGAAATCTCACAGAAAAATTTGGTTGCGCAACCAGACAGAGAAGAGACAGAAAAAGAAAAACTAGATCCTTGCATTTAAACCCTTTCTTGATAACAAATGGGACAGGGTCCTATTCTACCCTGTCACACCATTTACATGGCCAACCAGAGTGCAAATCACATAGTACAAATGAACACAATCAAATAAGATACAGATAAAAAACACAGGGTACAAAAGTACATTGAGTTACCCATAACATTCACATTCATTTCACTTTATCAAATAATCCCTCAGTATTTTTTTAAACCTACAAATTGATGTTCCTAAGCAGTCTATTTTAGTCAGAATGGAATTAAAAAACATTGGCAAATTATAAAGTAGAGACCTTTGACCCATGGCAGTATTCATGTTTGGTATAGAAAAATAACATTGACCTGAAGTTCTAATTAGAAATGGATTTACATATTTTACAAATAACTGATGGAAATTTGCGGGTACTTTGTCTAATGTAATCTTTTTAGCTAATATACTCATTTGTAACTCATATCTCTGTTCCAATGATAATATCCCTGCTTGTTTAAGGAGAAAACAGTGATATGTTCTTAATGGAAGCTGAGTAATAAACTTAGAAACCTGATTTAGCAAAGTTCTAACCTTAGTTAGTAACCTTACACAGGCAGTGTGGTGAAAAAATCAGACCATAGTCTATAGTTGTTAAAAGGAAACTCTGTGCTAACAATGCTCTGGTTGTTGGCGAGTAAGTAAAGAATTCACTCAATAAAGAGCTCCCATTCTTTGATGCACAACTTTAGTCAAATTTTGAATATGATGTTCATAGCTCATTTTCGAATCCACAATCAGTCCTAAATATTTAAAGTAATCAACCTGCTCTATCTCCGCACCCATTATAGAGTGCAGGGACAGTACAGGTTTCTGTTCCAATCTTTTTTGATAGCTATAGAACGCCATAGTCTTTGCTTTTTTCTCATTTAGCACCAGCCCATGATTACAAAACCAGTTCTGTAGAGGCAAAAATTCTCTGGACAGATCAGATTGTATATAGTCAAAATTGTATCCGCTCGTGAGGATCACCACGTCATCTGCATACAAAATAATTGGGAAATGAAAACAAACTGAAGGTAGTGCATTTAAAAATAAACTAAACAGAAGAGGTCACAAGACCGAACCCTGGGGAACACCCATAGTGATTAAAGCAGAGAAGGTGAGGCAACCATTGACCTTGGTACGTTATGTGCATTTTGATAAATAATCTCCACACCATCCAACAACATCCTGTGACAACCCTAACCAGGCAAGTGCAGATTTTAATAAATCATGGTTAACCAGATCAAAGGCCTTGGTGAGGTACACGAACAGTGCCGCAACAATGTGTCCCCTGTCAAGGGCCCCATGTACGGCTCCTATGAACCTTACCAAGGCTGTCGAGGTACTGTGCCCTGGTCAGAACCCATGTTGGGCTGGTGTCAGAACATCATACTTTGTTAGATGCTCTACCACTTGATCAAAGACTATACATTCTTAAATCTTTGAAATGGGAGCCAAAAGTGAAATGGGTCTATAATTTTGTGTATTTGAAGGATCACCTGTTTTTAGTATTGGTACAATGGTTGCTTCTTTCCAAATTTTGGGAAACTTAGAAGAACATAAAGAAAGATTAAAAATAATAGATAAAGGATAACACAAGATGTCCATGGTGATCCTCACGAGCCTAAAATCCACTTAATCCATGCCCACTGAAGGCCGGGGGTTAAATTTTAGTATATATTTTAATATCTCAGCTGGTGCCAAATGTCTAAAATAAAACTTAGGTTGAGTCACTTCCATATCACTGTAAGTTGGCCTAACATTTTTATTGGCTAAATCACTAGTAGCATATCTCGTGAGGTCAGTGAAAAATGTATTGAATTCTTAAGCTATCAAAAGGGTACCAGTCAGTACTCCAGCTGTAGTATTTAAACATTGTACTGTAACTTAGATGCACATTTTTTACCCCGTAACTCATTAAGTAGATCCCATGTAGCTGAAATGTCTCTACCCTTAAATTACTTTTGTTTTTCAATATAATAATCTCTCTTGAGTTTTCTAATCTACATTTTGCACTTATTATGTGCTGTTTTATGCACAGTCTCAGAGTTACTATCCCGAGTCTTCCAAAATGTTTCCATTTATTATCACAGTCCCTTAACTGTTCCAACAATTCTGAATTAACCCATTGTTGCTTATTACCGCGGATTCTCATTTTCCTGTTTGGTGCAAAAATATTATAAATATTCTGAAAGGTTGAGCAGAAGTTTTCAAAAGCCCTATTTGCATCAGTCATTTGTTCCAGATATTTCCAATCTATGTTTAATAGTGCAGTTCAAAATTTATCCAGGTCAAATCTTTACAGGTTTCTAGTGGTTATAAATATGGGGAGAACCTTTTTGGTCATTGAACTCTAACAGCAATAGACAGGGCTATGGTTGCTGACACCATCAGCCATGACACCAGACTGGACTATCCTCGAAGTATCAATGGCCATAACCCCATCAAGTAATGAGGAGTACCCAGTTTTATAATGTATTCTAGTTGGGACATCAATAATTTGAGTGAGTCTAGAGTTAACAACTGTTTCCATAAATTTTGATATATTTTTACCCAGCCAATTTATATTCATATCACCTAATATTATTATCTTGCTATTATTTGGCAGGAAATCCCTATATGCTTGTACCAATTTTAAACCATCCTCCTGCTGTTCTGGTGGCTTATTTAGCACCATAAGGTACAATATTTTCCTCTCTCCTAAAATTAGTGAACAGGACAAATGTGGTAAGTGAAAAGGATGTATCCTGTATAACATTCAAATGATCCCTCACATAAAATAAGCACCTTCCCCCTCTCTTAACCAATCTATCGCTCCTAAAAACATTAGATCCCTCCAGTCCAATCATATTATCTGGTATTTTTTCTGTCAGCCATGTCTCAGTTAATGCAATTATCCCAAATTGATTACTCGTTACCCATACATTAAGACTGTCCCACTTAGCTAACAAACTCTGTACATTCAAATGTGCAATGCTAATAGTATGCTTTGGTAAAAAGTTTGATATGCCATTTGTTTGTGGTCCTGGATTTGGATGTACTGTACCAGACATCAATAGTAATATCAAAATTAAATTTATCTGCATTAGTATAACTTGCTTTACTGTCTCAGTAGTAACCCAGTTAGAATGTGTAGAAGATTGCCTTATTAATCCAAATAAATTACATAACTTTCCCCGGCAGCTTAAGTTTTTTAAATATTCATTACTGACTAATGCCCCAAGATAATATTTAAAATTGTGGGAAGTGAAAAAGATCTGTAATAGCCCGTGATCACCTGGAAGAAAGACCAGTGTGCCCAATAATTTAGGTGATTCAATAATGCTAACCCTTCCCTTGTTGGTTGGACCAAATACAGGGATTATTCCTGGCATTACAAGCAAACTAAATACAATTACAAAAGGCAGCATGTTAGCCATACAATGGGAATCCCCCTCTCCAATCAATTAGTTGTAAAGGTAGCTGCTGCAGTACAAGGAACCACAAACAACCAGCACAGACTCACTAAGGAAGAAGACTGTCACTTCTACCCACAATAACAAGATTTATCAGTCAGTCTCTAAGTAAGTTTCAGCGGATCAGATTCAAAACTTTTACAGTTGAGCCTGCCATACATCCAAAAAGTTGAAATGTTTAAAACGGGTTCACCTCTGTCACAGGAAGAGCCCATTTAACATATAATCCTGATTTTCTGATGGGGATTCCCAGCTGGTCTGCTACATCCTTACTTTACTATCTCTCTAAATTAATAGTACCATAAATAGACTGCAGGCTCCATACCCTGGACCTGTGAAGGGTGCTCCCTTATTATGTAGAGTGCATGGCTGGAGTTCAAGGAGAGGCCTGCCAACTGTTTGTCACTTATGCTGAAGCTGCACCTGGCAGACTGGCAGCATAGCAAACAATTGGCAGGTGGATCACATCCTGCATCGACCTCTGCTATAGGTTAGCTGGTAGTGAGCCTACTGTAGGACTTAGAGCTCATTCCACCAAACATAACGCTGCATCAGTGACTGCTTCCAGGGATGTCCCTATCCAGGAAATCTGTAGGGCTGCTATCTGGAAGTCAGCATACACCTTCATTTCCCATGACCACATCAACCTTGAGTCACACTCTGAATGCTGGTTTTGGGACCTCAGCTGTTCAGTCTCTGTTCACCCAATAGGAGTGCATGCCTTACCCCCTCCTCCCAGGGAACTGCTAGGAGTCTGCCAGAGTGTGGATAGTGAATTATATCCATGCCCTAGAAAAATAGGTTACTCATCTGTTACCATAATTCTAGGAGTGGTATATGGTTCACATCCACACAATCCACCCAGCCTCCTCTGGCAAGTGGCACATTCCCTGCTTCCAGTGTGCAAAGATCTGACATAAATGGGTGGAGTTGGGGGATATACCACCTGGGTAGTGGGAGGATCATAGCTTAAAGATGTCCAGCAAATTAACATATTCCAGTGGAACTGCCAGAGTATGGATGTGAACCATATACCACTCCTAGAACTGCAGTTACAAGTGAACAACCTGTTTTTTTTTACCAGTGATGTTAGTTTAATAATCTCAATTGGTTGACATCTGAACAAAGATATTTCATTGTGATGAAGCTAACTGTAGTTTATTGATAGGAAGAATAAGCTTTGTGTCTGCAGCATTTTTGAAGGTCGGTGAGATTTGAAAATGTACATGTTTACCATTCATCGTACATTTTCTTCCATTGTTTCATATGCTGTTGGTAGACTTTTCCAGACATCCTTAATATTTCCTCCAGTTCTAGTCTTAATCCCTCTTGCTGTAGTTCTATATATTTTGTGTGATTTTCATCAGTTTTGGGAGTACAGTATGTCACCCCATTGTAGTTGACTCATCTTGTTTGTGCCTCGTAGTCCAAAATGAAGACTTATAATGAGCCCCCGTGTGTTAATCAGTAACTGGGTGGTATGTGGCCCAAATTGTTTTCTCTGGTACAGTTTGTCTGTTATTTTGTCAGTTAGTTCCTCAGCTTGGTTTTGTTGCCTTTTCCTTCTGACTATATTCTCAGCTCATTTGTTTGAATTATAGTATATAGCTTCACTTGTACATCTCTTATTAAATAATCTATATGTTTTTTCTAGTGCAGGATCTTTGGTTGGGGCCTTTTTGGATGAGCCAGTGTGAAGATCGAGATGATGAGAGACCACGGGACAAAATTGCCATCCACTTCCATGATACAGTGGATCCATGGAGTTTATCTGGACATAAATAAACCTGTGTTTTCATTTTTACTGTGATTCTTTCCATTATGTATGTTTGATTCACAGGGGTGTGCCATTCTTGGATGGTGGGTGGAGTCTGTCATAGCCATGTCTTGGTGATGGCTTTATTGTCCATGGTGATTAAGCAGTGTAATAAGTATTTTGTTTTTGGATTCTTTATTGGGGAGGGGGGGGAGTAAAATTAATATCTCACAGTCCAGTGGGAAGTTAAGGGAAAGGGTGTCTGAAATTATATGTGCTATATCTGTCCAGTATGATTGTAATACTGGGCAGGACCATACAATATGTGTATGGTTTGCTTCTCGATTGCCACATCCTCTCCAGCAGGTGCCTGGGAATTGTACTTGATATTTTGTCTGGACTAATGGAGTCTTAAAGAATGTGAATTTTAGTTTCCATGAGAATTCCCTAAAGAGGGGAGATGATGTGGCTCTGTGTGATTCTGTTGCTGCTCTTTCCCATTGCGGTGTTAGTAGTAGTGCATTGAGTTCCTGTGCCCATTTGGTCTGCATGGGTAGCACTGTGTCTGTTTGCTGGTCCTGGAGTGCTTGATAGAGTGCTGATAGAAGGTGTGTGTGTGTGTGTGTGTGTGTGTGTTGGGGGGGGTTGTCCGTGTTCGTATGAGTTACAAAAGTAAAGGGGGGGGTTGTGCTTCAGTCTTTGAACGAGCTATTGCTGCAGGTAATGTCTGACCTGCAGACATCAGTAGTGGTCAGTGTTTTATAAACTGATATCTTTTCTTGAGGGTTGCAAAATCAAGAATTTGCCCATTTTCCATGAATTGAAAGAAATATGTTACACCTAGTTGTGTCCAGTATCTATATCTTGGGTCAATACTAGGTGGATAGAATTGGGCTGAATGGGCAATAGCCAAGAGTGGGGCAATCTGTGTTTTATTCATAACTGCTTGGCATGTTCTGAGCCAGAAGTGCAGTGTAGCACAGGAGTACGGTAGTTGTGTTGGGTGAGCTGCATTTTGGTGAGGAGAAGAGAAAACCATCTAGTAGTTATAGTTGATCCTGTACTATTTCCACTTGTGTCTGATAGCTTTCACAATCTGGGGACAGCCAGTAGCAGATAGTGTGGAGTTTGGCTGCCTGATAGTGGAGTTTTAGGTTAGTGAGGGCTAGCCCACCCCTTTGAGGAAGTTGGAGAGTTTTATATTTGACTCTTGGTCTCTTGCCCTGCCAAATAAATTGGGACATTGCTCTATCCCCTTGTGTGAAGTCTATAGTGTGTACCTAAATTAGTAGGGTCTGGAGTAAGGACAATAATTTGGATAAAGTGTTCATCTGTATCACTGCAATTCTTTGTATGAGTCTGAGAGGGTGTGTGTCCCAAGACCAAAGGTCCATCACTATTTTCCTAGTGACAAGGGCATAGTTCAATGCATATAATTGTTGTGGGTATCTCACAATCTTTACTTCCCAAGTATTTAAAGGAGGCAAGATCACTCAGGAATGGGAATTCCTGTCTGGTGGAGGGTGAGGGTTGGTATTGTATATTTAGTACTTCTGTTTTCTTTGGGCTAATCTTACACCCTGCTACTTATCCTAACTTTTCAAGTGTCTGCTGGGGGAGGAATTGAGTTTATGGGGCTGCCAAGCATATTAGCAGGTCATTGCTTAGAGAGAGTAGAACCAGTCACACATTGGAGAGAGGGGAGGGGTGCTAGTAAAGGGCTGCCAGTCCAAACGTCATACAAGGAAAAAAGATACTGCACACCAAAGAAACTCCTGTATACCAAAATACAGTAAAAACTTTTTATTGTGGCAGCAGCTCGGAGTAGCCAGCTATAGCCCTACCCCTCAGAACTCTAGTCAGCTACTCTGGAGCTGCTGCCACAATAAAAAGTTTTCACTGCATTTTGGCCTACAGGAGTTTCTTTGGAGTGCAGTATATTTTTATAATAACTGGTTAACCCCATTATCAACTCATTTTCGATAACTGTAAAAAGCCGTATCAACCCACAGATTGATATGAAAAAAATCATATCAACCGAGTTTCACAGTCTTGCGCTGAGAAGCCAACAGCAGACCAGACCAATAAAACAGATGGAGGCAGCATGAGATGGTTCTCCATCTCCAACCGTATACTCTCACTTTCAGGATGAACCCCATTTTAAAAGAAATGAACAGAGCGTCAATGCCTAATCCTGCCACCAGTTATTATAAAAAATAAAACACGTGTAAGGGGTTGATATGCAGTTTTTTTAGCACACCCTCAGTGCTCAGTGTGTGATAATAGTGAAACCTCTCGAGCTTCACTCTCGAGGTTTCTGTATTATCACACACCTTGAGTGTGTAAAAAAACTGCATATCAACCCCTTACATATGCATTATTTTCTATTTCCCATTGCATAGAGAGCTAATTTGCATTTAATGTTGGCCAGTGGGGAAGACAGAGATATCTGGATGTGTATGGAGTGACTCAGCTAGGGGTTCAATATATAGGATGAAAGGGTGTGAGAGGGAGTCACTGTACATTTCTATTTTTGCAGGTCTTTCGATTGACTGGAGCACAGCTCACAGGGTCAACGGTTTGTATTCATCCTCATTTTTGTTTTGGCATTAATGAAAAAATGTATTACATACCTGTTCAGCATTTCTGTTTTAATCTTTTGTAGGTCTTCTGTGCAGTTTAATTTTTCTGACAGGTACTGTTTAAACATTTTGATACGGCAGTCCATCTTCTTCCATGTGTTCGTATTTTCATGGCTGTGGATGAAATTCTAGATTTCTTGGTCAGTTATACTTGTTCAGTGCTTGTGCTTGGTTGGCATGGAGACTGCTTTTTGTTATTTATTTATTTATTTATTGAATTTTGATGACCGGGTTGGCCCACTGGGCCCTGAAGGTCCCTTTTCAGGGGCGACCTGGGGAACAGAAGCAATACAATACATACAATCAGGTGATCCAGAATCAATACAGTACATACAGTCAGGTGATACAGGGTTACGAGAAGTAGACAAGATAATGAGGATAACAGTACTGGCAATTATTCAAATAATAGACCATAAGTGCAACACTTGAAAGATTTAAGGATTTAAGGCATGATTTAATGTAGATTAAGGTGAGAAGAGAGGGAAGATGGGTGTTGTGATTAAGATCGGGGATGATTATCCTATGCCCTCACAGTGGCATGAGCTTGTCCCAAGCAAAAGGGACTTAAGCCTAGTGCGAAAGATTAGTAGTGAGGAAGCTTCCTGTACTAGAGGTGGGAGAGTGCTCCACAGTTTAGCGGATGTGAGAGCGAAGGAATTGCCTCCCTTGTGAGTCTTGATTCTGGGGATTGCCATTAGGGACTGACCCGAGGTCCTGAGTATTCGAGGGTTAGGCTTAGCCATGATTATTCCTGTTAGGCTTGGTGGGGCCACTGGGCTCTGCAATTTGTATGCATGGCAGAGCAGGGGATACTGTAGATGAGCCTTGAAAGAAGGCCATTGTAGCTGGGCTAGTGAGATGCAGGGCTGGCTTCTTGGTTGACACATTGTCGCAAACCTCATCACCTTGTTGTACAGGACCTGAAGCCTGCTAACCTCACCCTTTGCCATGCCCTGGATTACCGGGACAGCATAGGTTAATGTGGGTAGGAGAACACTGGAGGAGATTGCTCGTCTAGCCTCTGGGATAAGCTTTTTTTTTAGCTTGTACATGGCGCCAAGTTTGACGTGGATAGACCTTGTTACCTGGTCAACGTGGGGCTTAAAGGTGAGACCCTGGTCAATAGTTAGCCCTAGGTATTTTATGCTGTCAGCTATGTCTGTTTGTTTATCCCCAAGGGTAGTAAGTTTTAGAGAATTGGTCCGATCCTGGCCAAGGTATCTAGGACCAAACAGCAAGGCTTTAGTTTTTGCTGCGTTGAGGATCATTCTGTTTGATGTGAGCCAGGCCTCGAGTGTATTTAGGTCCCCTTGTAGGAGAGGGCCCAGATCAAGTGGTGTGGACCTGGCTCGGAAGATGACAGTATCATCTGTGTATTGAACTACTGAGCTATCCCCACAGTGCCAGTATAGGTCATTTGTGAAGAGAGAGAACAGGAGGGGGCCAAAAATTGAGCCCTGAGGCACACCCTCCTTGATGGGTAAAGGGGTGGAAAGCTCTCCCTTCCAAATGACCCTCTGGGAGCAGCCTGAGAGGTAGTTCTTGAACCAGTTTAGGGCCTGGGCATCAAGCCCGATGCCTTGAAGCTTACTAAGAAGAAGGTTGTGGTCCACAAGGTCAAATGCCTTGGACAGGTCTATGAAGATAGCACCCGTCGACATGCCCTCATCCATTGCCCTGAATAGGTCCACTGTGAGTTTGATAAGTGCCATGTCTGTTCCATGGTTTGCCCGAAAGCCATGCTGTGAAGGGGCTAGGATTTGGTGGAGCTCCAAGTAGTCTCTCAGTTGCCCATAAACTAGCCATCCTTGCAATTTGGCCAGGGTACACAACAGGGGGAGATACTTGCTTCAGGCCTTGTTATGTTGCTGGTTGTGGTAGGTTGTTCTGGCATCATGGAGGTTGTGGGGATTTCTTCAGGTGTGGGCAGGGATGCTGTAGTTGTTGGCTGAGGCTGAGGTTGATAGATGAATGTCATTTCTTCAAATGCTGGCAGTACTGTTGTGGTGAGTTTTGATCCTCAAAAGGCTCTGTGTCCTCCTCAAGCTGGATTAGCAAATTTTGAATTTCCACTTCAAATGGTGACTCATATGCCATGATATTTTCATTTTATTTGTGTGTGTTGTGGCACTGAGGGTTGAGGTGCTGGATGCCACACCTTGTGCCACGCTGGCGACCCATGTTCGGGAACGAACATGGGTCGCCAGGGGTTGGCAGGGTTGGAGAAGAATCAAGTGTCTGGGAGCACTGCTTTCCTTCTCTGGGGGGGGACATCAGCAGTCGACGCATGGCTTCCCCCTGGTGCAAGTGGGGGGCAACATCACCGATGCTGCAGAAACAAGGGGCTGGACGAGGCAGACGTCAGGAGGAGCATGTACGGAAGCATGCGTGCTCCATCCCTTGGTGTCATTGCAGTCCAAACAGATGTCCAGCAGGGGAACTACTCTACAAGAAAAATCCCCGGGCAGCATGAATGTTGCTTGCTGCCCCTGCTGTGGTCCTGTGCCAGGTAGCTTCCTCCTGGGTCCACCCTCCTGGTCTTCATGGTGGTTGGAGAGACTGAGTGGGGCAATGGCTGGGAGATCCACAGCTCTGCCCAGGACCGGGGTGGCGGTGACTTAGCTGGTCAGATGAGGGGGGAGGAACCAAAGGCACAACCTCCTCCCCAGCCATCAAATAAAAATAATAAAAAAAAAGTTATTTGTGTGTATTAAAACAAATTTTATGGTTGCTTAAACAAAATTTCAGTTTTTTGAGGTTTTGCTGATTTCAAACAGCAACTTAAATGGCTTGCACAACCCGTGTTTTTTCCCCCTGACTCAGTCTGCAGCTCAGCAGAAATGGCAATGGACTGTAGCATGAAGGGGTACAGAGTAATTTCCTTGTGCTGTTGGAATTCTCTCCATTTTTACAGCTGACCATGGATGTACACCAGCCTTGGGGTAGTGTCTCAGGCTCTCCCTCCTCCCTGACAGACGCCTCACCACCAGCCAACTTCAAACCACTGTTTTGAGGTCTCTCCGGGCAACAGTCAATCAGATGCTTCGTGGGAAGGACTCTGATCTCTAACCACAGTTTTCAAAGCACTTCTCAGTCCCACTCACTGTGTTTCAGCACTCCATTTTCAACAGCCTACTATGGATGCACACCAACCTCGGGGCAGTGCTGAGCCACTCCAACATCTCTGGCTCTCCCTCCCCCCCACGGATGTCTCACCACCAGCCATATTCGGACCCTTGGAGCTGGTTTTGGGTCTCTTGGGGCAACAGCTAATCAGGTGCTTCATGAGTGGGACTCTCGTCTTCCTACTTCAGTGTGATATTGTAAGGGGCCATCTGCACTGCAACCCTCCATGCTAAGGAGCAAGTGCAAGGGACATCGTTCCTAAGGAACCTGTCTGGAGTCAGCCTGGGGTCGGCTGTTGGCCAGCTATGCTGCTCCACACACAGTATGTTTCCATTTGCCTGGTTGATCTCTCCTGCTGCTTAGGACCCTCCTATCTCTGGATTTGTGGTTACTTCTCAGCTAGGTTACCTTTAACATACTGCTTCCTCATAGCCAACTGCTACTGGACATTTACATGGCCTAGCTGTATACTGCCCTGGCTAGCTGTTCTGGAACTGAAGTTACTATTAGTGGTTGCTGCCTATCTGGATCACTCTTACAGACTGTTTCCTCATAGCCACTTACTGCAGTGTATTTGCATAGCATAGCTGTATATTGCACTGCCTAATCCTTTTGCTATAAAAAATTGTTTATTGTGGTTGATCCCTATCTGGGTCACCTTTACAAACTGTTTTCCTCATAGCCACCTGCTGCTGTATAGTTTGCATAGTATAGTTATATTTTGCAGCAGAATAGCTGAATATTACATAACCTAACCCTTCAGCTTTAGAATTTATTGCAGTTGCACCCTATTTGGGTCACGTTTACATACAGTTTACCGCATAGCCACCTGCTACTGTACACATGCTTAGCATAGTTGTATAGTGTACTATCTAGCTATATACTTGTGTACCCAGCAGTAACTACATCATTGTAAAGCCTCATTTTGAAGCAAATTGACCAAGCCTCTTACTGTGTTCCTTAACTAGCCTCTGCCCAGTTTATCACGTACATTAATGTGGTTTCTGCTTGCTGCTGTTTTCTGCATCTCACTTCCTGACTGCAAAATTCCTTGCACTCCTCTGCATTCTCCATTCCCCTTCTCCTACCCCTTCTACCTACCTCCCCATTCAACTCTCCTACCCTCCTTTCCTTCCCCCCCACCTGCCCCCACCTACCCCTCTCCCCTCCTCCCTCCCTATCCACCCTGATCTCTTCCCCTCTCCCTCCCTTAACCTGGGTTTCTCCACTGACCCTCCTCTCTTCCCATTGCCCCACACTCTCCAACTGACTCTAAGGGTAGGAAACCCCACTCCATCCTTCTCCTCATTCTCCTGTTCCTCCTGCTGTCTGGTGATGTGAAGACCAACCCTAGTCCCTTCCATCCCTCTCCTCCTTTGTTACTGCCAAGGGTCTTAGCATCTTCCACCTTAATGCTAGCAGCCTTCTCCCTAAGCTCCACCTTCTCTCTTCCTGGGATCAACAACACTCTCCTGATGTCCTCTGTATTTCTATGTGTTAGGTACTATGCTGATTTTTCCATTGTCTATGTATGTCTAATTTGTTGCTTTGACAAGGAGCCTTTGGAAATGAGTCCCTGACTCAAAGGTCTGTAATCCGATTGACTGAATAAATAAAAAATAAATAGATTTATGCATCCTGGCTGTCCCTCTAGGACTCCAGACTAGCCTGACTTTCTCTGATTTACATCTCATCAGGCAGGATAGAGGAAAATGTGGAGGAGACATGGCTATGTTAGCCAGAGCTTCTCATGCACTATGAGTATCAGGGAAACCATGCCTCTTCCCACAAATTTCTCCTAGTCAGACTCTCGTTCCCTCCTCTGTCCCCATTTTCACTGGCATTTTCTACACATTCTAAAATCTCACACTCCTCCCTGGCTGACTCTCTTTCCACCATCATCTCTCAGTCCTCTGCAGGTGAACTCATCCTCCTTGGGGATTTCAACATAAAGTGGCTCTCCCCGTGCTCTCAATCTACCATTCATAGGATTCTTTCTCAGATTAGTTTGGAATCCACCTGGCTGAATCCCTACTGTGCCAACTATACCCTTTTGTACTGGGTTCTAACCTCCCACGCCCACCACATTGTTGCAGCAGGTATGGTGCCACATTTATCTAGCAACCACTGCATGACGTTATGTGTCAGAAAAATCTGGCTACCCCCTTCTCCTCAAAACACATCTGGTCCAGGTCATTCTGTTTGCTAAATATCAGTGCTGTACTGAGCAACCTCGCTACAACAAACTGGTCAGCCATCCTCCTACTTCTGATATTGACTTGGCCCTCACCCCATTTGACTCCAAATTCACCTCTGTCTGGGACAAGTACGCCTCACTCAGGAAATCCAGAGACAAAACTTCCCACCACCACTGGATTACCTCTGAAATAATTGACCTGTGCAAGTCCTGTGATCTTGCCTGGGCCTGCTATAAATTATCGCAATCTTTTCCTGACCTCATCTCTTACAGGGTTCTGAGGAACAACTGTACTACAGCTGTCCAGGCCTTGAAATTGCTCTATTTCAAGGCCAACCTCCAGAAAATACTTAATGCCCCAGCTAAATTCTGGAAGGTTATCCAGTCTCTTTTCGACCCCCTGCGCAGTCTGCTCCCCCAGTCCTCATGGTTAATGGTTCACCTGTGTCTGACCCTCCCTCTGTTGCTGCTCATGGAAATTCATTATTCACTACATGCACCCTCCATGCTTCCCTCCTCCTGGCTCTTCTCCTTCCCCCCTTACTCCCCTGCCCATCCCTCCCTGAGTTTCCACTCTCCCTATCACTATCAAAGGAAAAACACCAAGCTGCAATGAGGCTGCAATCAATAGGTGTAGCAATAAGCCACAGGCGAGAAGTGGACCATGTACAAAACAACAAAAAACTGGGCTGCAGATGTCAAAGACTCTTTACCAAACACCTTTGGTTCGATGTAGAAAATAAATTTTGTTAGCTAAAAATAGTGACCATTGTAGCACCCCTCCCACTGCCAAGTGTGTGTGTGTGTGGGGGGGAGGGGAGTGCTACTATGGTCACTGTTTTTAGCTAATAAATGTTTTTTCTACATCTAACCAAAGGTGTTCGGTAAACAGTTTCTGGTGTCTGCATCCCAGCTTTTGTGTTGTTTTGTACCATCCAGGAAACCCTGCTTTCCCTCTTCTTCCTCAATCCGTACAAGTCCAGCCCTGATAAGCTGGACCCCAAGCTCCTCTACCTCTCAGCTCCTGCCATTGCATTTCCCCTTTCTCACCTTCTTAACCTTTTCTTCTCCCTCTGCACTGCTTCTCAGTCCTGGAAGTTGGCCAAAGTTACTCCACTTCATAAAGGGGCGACCTCTCCTTCCCTGGCAATTTCTGTCCCATTTCCCTCCTCTCTGTCAAAGCTGCAAGAGAAACTTGTCTGGCAGACTCTTTCACCCTTCCAGTCTGGTTTTGCACTGTTCCACTGTTTCCTCCCCGCTGTGTGCCACTGATTCCATCTTCTTCAGGATGTCTCAGAGGAACTTTATGGCTGCCATCTTGATTGATTTGGTCAAAGCCTTTGATTCGATGTCTCATCCACTCTTCCTGAATAAGCTGACCTCTGTAGGCCTCACAGCTCCCACTGTTGATTGGTTCTATTCCTACTTCATGGGCCATCAATAGCTGGTACAGGTAGGAGGTGTCCTGTCACCTCCAGTACTCACCCAGGCTGGGGTCTCACAGGGCTCCATCCTAGGTCCCATCCTCTTTTCCATTTTCCTGAATGACCTCCCCTCTGCCTGTGCCAACTCGCATATTTGCATTTATGCTGCTGACACAGACATCTTCACCTGCAGTCCCTCTGCCACAGCTGTTGAAGGCCTGCTCCAGCACAACTTCCACAATATTCTGCACTGGTTCCAATCCAACCAGCTCAGGGTCAACACTAAAAAAACAGTGTCTACGACCTTTGGTGCTAGTCAGAAACTGGCCAGACTCAGCCCCAACCCCCGGTTTTCACCACACTGAATGGTACCCCCCCTTGAAGTGATGCAGTCCTTCAAGTACCTCAGTATGTGACTTGACAATAAGCTTGACTTTCAACCCACATTGATACCATCCTTGCGAAACTCCATCACAAGCTTGATGCCCTGTACAACAACAAAGACGGCTTTTTTTCTGCAGGTCCGCAGGGAGCTTGTTAAATGGTGCTCCCTGTCTTTGACTGAGTGGATGTTGTGTTTGGCACTGCCCCTCCACTTCCTTGCCAGACTGGATGCCTTCTGTAATGGCATTTGCTGCTTTGCTTCAAACTCCCCCTCCCCAGTACTTACCACTGCTTCCTCTATTGCTACCTATTGATTTGCTCTCTGCCCTCATGTCACCAGGCTCATTGTACCTCCTTCATATTCCAATTCTGGTTTTATTGACTTCACTCTTACCTCTCCTCTATCCTCTCTTCTCTCTCAAATCCCCACTGCCTCCTGCTCCTTCCTGTTCCAGGGACCATTGTACTTTCACCACTCCTCATCCCCGCTCCTCAACTAGGCAATCTGCCTTCTCCTATTGAATTCCCTCACTCTGGAACCTCCTCCTCTCCACCCTCAGTCTCTCATCCCCCCCCGGCTCCCTCAGACACCAATTGAAATCCAATCCCACCCCACTTGCTCCTGTTACCCTACCTCCTAACATCTCCCTGGCCAGAGCCTCAACCATCTTTGATAGGGCATCCAGTTGGGTCTCCACTACCTGACTAGTGCCTACTGGCTTCATTTCTTCTACCTCTGCACTTCCCTCCACCTTATGACTAGATGTACACTCATCTTACAGTTCTCTCACCTGTCATCAGTATAGCTATTTGCACGCTGTGTGTTGCTGCCATTTATTTTGCACTTGAACAGACATTCAGTATTGTGCTTGACTGCACTTATTTTTGTACAAACATATTTACCAAATGTTTACTCAATTGACTTGTTATTGTGTATTGTACCGCTGCTTCTTCCCCCAGGTCACACCTGGAAACAAGCATTGGCTCAGTGTGCCTCTCCCGGTTACAGATTTTCCAATAAAAACAGAAATAAAATGTGTGTGTGTGTGTAGGGGGAAGGGGTGGTGCGCAGAGTTAGTAGTAGTCGTCTGTATTTTATCTGGCACCCTTCCCCAGAGGCTGAGGGTGCCACTGTAACATTAAGCAATAGCAGTAAGTTAAATAAAATCATTCACAATAATTACAAAACATATACCCAAGAACTAAAGTATTAAAATATTATAAAACATTTGAAGTTAACATATTCATAAATAAGTCATTCATCACTTTAAAAATTGGGATGTAGCAGCTGTGGGGAGGATTAGTCCCCCAAATGCCTGAATAAATAGGCAAGTTTTCAGACCATGCTTAAAGGCCTGCACTGAGGGCACCTCCTTCAGAGTTCTTGGCAAAGAATTCCAGAGGCCCGGGCCCACCACCTCAAAGGTCTGGTTCCCCGGTCTTCAACCGTGCCCTGGGAACTACCAGGAGACCCTCCTCAGCAGAGCGGAGAGGGTGCAACGGTATGTGAGGGTACAAGAGATCAATTAGATAGCCTGGGCCCAGTCCATGCAGGGCATTGTAAGTTAGAAGACCAACTTTAAAGGAGATATGCCACTTAACCAGCAGCCAGTGCAGATCACACAGTGCCGGGCAGACATGACTCAACCTCCAAAGGCCAGACAGCAACCTAGCAGCTATGTACTGCACCAAATGCAGGTGTTACAGTGAATCTCCATTGACCTCAAGGTATAGTGTTGCAGCAGTCAAGTCTTGAAGTCACAAGCTTGTGCACCAGTGTGGCCAGATCACTGGGAGGGATAAGGGGTTTAATCCGGCAGATGTTCCTAGACAGTAAAAGCCATTCTGGACTACTGCCGACACCTGAGTCTCAGATGTCAGTCCCTCATCCAGAATGACTTCCAGAGTTTTCACATACTATATGTGGCAGCAAAGAGCCCAGAGGCACCAAGTCAAAGCCCCTGTCTCCCTCTTGGTTGCTGCCACTGCCCCCCCCCCCACATGCCTCAGCTCTGGCAGCAGTACTTCAGCTTTCTCAGGGTTAAGTCTCAACCAGCTTGATGACATCCAGTCTTGGATCTTGGCCAGGCACTTATTAAACATATCAGTCGCACCTGGTGTCCCATGTGCAAAAGACATATAAAGCTTGGTATCATCTGCATAACAGTGAAAACCAAGCCCATACTTCCTAATGATCCCACCAAGGGGTAGCATATACACTGCAAACAGCATGGGCGAAAGATCCAAACCCTGGGGTATGCCACAGGACAGAACCTTCAGGAGCAAGGAAAGTGTTCCCAGTAGTGCTCTCTGGGTTCTGCCACTCAGATAGGACTCAGATTAGTAGATGACTTTGCCAGCAAGTTCTACATATTCCCTGAGCTGGTCCAATAGCAGTCTATGGCCCACTGTGTCAAACACTGATGAGAAAGAAAAGCAGAATGAGAAGTGACTGTTCCCCTCTATCTCTCACCCTGAGCAGGTCCTCGTGCACCCTAAATAATGCAGTCTCTGGCCTAGGTCTAGTCCTAAAACCAGACTGGAGAGGTTCATAGATGTCAAAGGCAGTGAGGTGTGACTTAAGCTGAAGCGCAACCGTCTTTTCAACCTTTCCTAAAATGGGCAGGTTAGAGCTAGGTCAGTAATTCGCAAGGACATCCATGGTCAATGATGGCTTCTTCACCAATGCACTTTTCAGCATCGCTGGGAACCCCCCCCCCCCGACAAGGAGCACCAGACAATCTCAGAGAATACTGGGTCCAGTTGCCCAACACAGCTCACAAGCAGACATGTCAGGCCTGGATCCAGATTACAGAATGTTGGCCACCTCACTCACCTCTTCTATTGTCATGGGACAAAACTCTCCCCAAGAATGTGTCCCAGACTTCTAAGCTTGACCCTTCTGGGCTGTGATGGCCCAGTTGGTGGGATCTCAACCCCAATAGAGGACATATACAAACAGAAGAGAGAAGTAAGTAAGTGTCTTAGCTGAGACTTAAACCCAGGCCACCTGGAATACCATTCCAGTTGCACTACTACCAAGGCAACTGGAAACTGGGACGTTCCATTACTCTCTCTCTCTCCAATGCAGAACCTGGTGCTGCACAGATAATTACATATTCAGTCACAAGAGTGTGGTGTGCACATTTATGGAACACATACAAACAGAAGAGAGAAAGAAGTGCCTCAGCTGGGACTTGAATCCAGGCTGCCCACAATACCATTCTGTATGCACTACCAGCTGTGCCACTAATAGAGTGCTAGCCATTACATCGTAGTGCTGTGCTTTTTCTGTCATTGACTCACCCAGATTGCCAGGGCACCCAGTCTATCTCTGTCTTAGCTTAGGAACTGTCTTTAACATATTCTGTGTGACAATCTACCCAGTCTTTTCCTGCCTAAGATTAGCCCATACGGCCTCCAGGATAGGGGGCCTGTGTGTATGTTAAAGACACCTCAGAGAAGCCCTTACAGGAAATCCTGAGTAAGGAGAAGGTTGGAATTAGACAAATGAGGTGGTGGGCAACGATGGGGCAGCTTAAGTGGGGGGGAGATGGGACTTTACTGGGAGCCCTCTATGTACTGACAATTGTTGTAACAGACAACATTGCCATAGGTCAGGGCAGGCTATACACCAGTGGAGTTGGTCCAGATGGGGGTCATTTTACCCCAGGGTGTCACCACCCATGTTTTAAGATCAGTATGATGACTATATTCATTCTGGAAAAAAGGGGGGTTCTTCATGGACGCAGCAATGTATATAAGGTCCCACAAAGGGAAAAAACACCCCTCCGTTGTGGGAGTCAGTGTTAAGATAATCCTTCTGGGCCTCTTGCTTCTACTGGGGGATGACATAGAACCAAACCCCAGCCCCCCGGGGACTAGCATCCCCCACCTAACACCTAGCACACCAGAACGGGCCAATGCCAGGGGACTGAGGGTGGCTGAAATGAATATTAATAGCATAAGGCCCAAGATGCATGAGCTAGAGGCCTGGACCAGCCTTTACTCCCCTGACATAATGTGTATCTCTGAAACCTGGCCAAAGCCGAATATGCTGTCTCACAAGGTTGAACTGCAAGGCTTCAAAACATTTAGGAAGGATAGGAAGGGGAGGAAGTACAGGGGAGTCGTTCTCTATGTCAGATCTCAAATCAATGCCACGATGGTCCCTACACCCGATCTCAAAGGAGATGGGTGTGAAGCATTATTTGACAAAATTTTCATCGGGGACTTCAAGCTCTCCTTGTTGGGTGCACCTATAACACACCGAAGAAGGACATGGAAGCTTTAAAAATGCTGGCAAGCACCGTACCCTCCCTGCCCAACTGTGAAAAGATAATACTTGGGGACTTCAACCTGAACTGGGGGGATAAGCTAGCCGGGGAGGTCAAAAACAGCCTCCTAGGAGCTAATCTAATGTAGCTGATGTATGAGCATACACGCATCAACCAAAAGACAGGGAACCATACCACACTAGACTGGATTCTAGTGTCAAATCCAGAAAGAGCAAAAGTGGTGGGGATGAGTGCAGACTCACTCAGCGACCACACAGTTACCTTTCTGGTGTGGAGGAACAACTTCCCTAAGCAATCCCCCGGAACCTTCTGGACCAGAAATTACTCAGCACTAAACGAAGGATCTTTCCTCCAAGCTCTGTCTGAAGTGGACTGGGTACAGGCTCTAGATACCACCACAATTGACGAAGCCCTTGAAGGCTTCATTAGACATTTTTTGACAGTAGCTAACAAGCACGTGCCCTGCAAGAAGATCAGGGTCAAAGGTTAGGAAGCTAGGTGGCTTAACCCTGATCTCAAGAGAAGATCGAAGGACAGAGACAAACTATGGGGGAAATACAAACACTCAAACCTACAACTGGACTGTGTGAGGTACTGTGAACCAGAAATAGCTGCAAAAGGGAACTCAAAAATGCAAAAAAGAGTTGTCTGCATGTGCTTCAATCCAAGAATTTAGCAGATCCAAAGAAGTTCTGGGGCACATAAACACACTGCTCAAGGGGAGCAAGAGTAAGGCGATGGGGCCAATAAAAGCAAGTGGGACAACACTCTCCACCCCGAAAGACACAGTCAACACCTTCAACGATTTCTTCTTGGACATACAGAGGTTCAGAACAGGCAATCCCAGCCAAGACCCAGGTAGGCGGCCTAGCAAACCTGGGGGACCCTCATCAAGGGCCCGAATTTCACCTCAAGCTGGTAACAGTTGGGGAAGTCCTAAAACTCCTCAGAGACCTTAAACCAGAATATGTAGTAGGGCATGACAACCTGGAACCCAAGCTGCTGAATATTGAAGCCCCTGTTATTGCAGGAACCATAGCCAAGCTCCTCAACAGGTCCTTAACCGAAGGGAAAATACCTGCTCTGTGGAAGGTTGGACTGGTGACCCAGATCCCGAAGAGCGGTCACACAAAAATGTGGAAGATTTTAGGCCTATTTCTATTCTCTACACCCTAAGCAAGTTGCTGGAGAAGGTGGTCTACCAACAAGTAAACAACTGCTTGGAACTGCATGACCTGCAGGCTGATCAACAGCATAGTTTCAGGAGAAAACACGGGACTGAAACAGCTCTAATAAGCTTCACCTCTGAAGTGTATGAAGCTTTAGACCAGAACAAATTGCTAGGGTCGGTCTTTATTGACATAACCAAGTCATTTGATCTGGTCGACCACCAGCTACTCCTTGAATGACCAAGGGGGCTGGGTCTGGATACAACAGCCATGAAATGGTTCACAGACTACCTCTACGGCAGGTCACAGATGGTCCGGTGGAATGGAGCTAAATCGGATGAGCGTCCAGTATCTGCAGGTGTTCCACAAGGGTCTATCTTAGGCCCCCTGCTATTCACCCTGTTCACCAACAACCTCCCCCAACACTGCGGAGGAGCAAAAGTCATGCTCTATGCTGACGACGCAGTGCAGCACAGAACAGGAAAGGACATGGGGTCCTTAAATCTGGAGTTGAAACAGGACTTTGCAGCCCTTGAAACTTGGTGCCAAGTTAACAGGCTGATCCTGAATAGCAAAAAGACAAAAGCCATGCTCTTTGGCCCTAAAAGACTGGGTCCAAACAGATCCAACTTTCTATCCCTCTCCACCCATGATGGAGAAGGGATAGAAGTAGTAGACAGCATAAAGTACCTGGGTATGTACCTTGACCAGGAGGGCTCATTCAGGAAGCATATGGACCATCTCACAAAGGTAGTGAACCAAAAATTGGGCTTCCTCTACAGATTAAACCCCTTTCTCACCAAGGAAACTAGAGTAGAGGTCGGCAATGGGACAGTACTCCCCATCCTGTTCTATGGAGCAACCTTGTTCCAGTCGCTGAGGGCTACGGAAAGACAGTGACTGTGCGCACTCTACCACAAGGTCAGCCGGTTCACCGCCAGGGCAGAAAGGATGGAACACCACTGCTAGGTGCTCCAGGTCTTAGAATGGCCATCCTTGGAGGCTAGATTAGCATATCCCTCCCTGTGCTTGGCTTTTAAACTACAGCAACCTGGGGCTCCTCCTGATCTACGAGATCTGCTTGTCCCCAAGACGTAGAGATGTGGACTCAGATCTACTGACCGGACACACTTGAAGTACCCAGAGCTAGATCATTCCTAGGACAGCATTGTTCAGGGTTGCCCTCTCCAAACTCTGGAATGGTCTCCCGAGAGAGCTACAAGACAGCTCTTTCACTGAGGGTTTCAAGAAAGGGCTAAAAGTACACCTTGGAAAAGGGCCTCAGTGCTGCTGCTTCACTTAAGGTCCCCCAAAGGGACCCAACTTAGGGTGTAATCTCTGCAAATAACACAGCATATAGGAAGGAAAGGTCCGCTAGCCTGATGGCAATAATGTTTATGCACTTATATAGGTCTATAACTGTCATTTGTATGTTCCTAACAAAAAGTCTTGAATATTGTTGTATCAGTTTCTGTGCTGTAATGTATGTTTACTCACTCAATGTAAGCCTTACTGTACTGTACATGTCAAAGCATTGTTTTTTCCCTCCCTCTAGATACATGTAACTAGTCCCGGGTCACCCCTGAAAAAGAGACCACAAGGTTCCAGTGGGCCTACCTGGTTACCAAAATTTAAATAAATAAATACATTTAAATAAATAAGGCAACTGGAAACTGGGCCATTACGGAGCACATTACTCTTTCTCCAATGCACAACATGGTGCTGCACAGATAATTACATTTTCAATCATAAAAGTGTGGTGTGCATATTTATGGAACATGTACAAACAGGAGAGAGAAAGAAGTAAGTGCCTCAGTTGGAACTTGAATCCAGGTCACCTGGAATACCATTCCGGTTGCGCAACCAGCTGCGTCACCAAGGCAACTGGTAACTGGGCTGTCCCAGAGCACATTATCTGTTCCTCCAATGGAGGACATCCTGTCTGAGAAGAACTGAGAGAACTCCTCATATTTTGTGGGTGAAAATGCTCTCATGGGCTCCAGACAGGTTGGATGGAGAAAGCTATCCCACTGTCTAGAAGAGTTGAGCCGGTCAGTTCCTCCCAGCAGCAATCTCCCTAGATAAAACTGTCTTTTTCTGAGTGATTGCCCTCTGATACTCACCATAGTGAGCCAGTCTGTTCTCCTGAACCCTGGATTTCCTCCAACAATTCTCCAACCTTTGCCCCTTTGTTTTAAATTCCCTCAGCTTGCTGTCAAAGCACAGAGAGCCAAGATTTGAAACCAGTGGGTGAACACAAACTGGTGCTACAAGATCAAAAGCTTCTGCCACAGGTGTATTATAGGTTGACACATCTTCTAGTTTGCTAGTGCATGCTGTCAACACATCCAAGGTGTTCAGAATCACCAAGAGTCCCTCTGGCTATAGCCCTCACAAAAGCAGAACTGGACTACCTCCACAGGAGGTGAACTACAAGGTGGAGCCCTGAAGGTGAACCTGATGGTGCAGTGATCTGACCAATTGACCTGATAAGTCTCAAGATTTCCATTCTCGAGCTCTAGCAAGAATGCCATATTCAAGGCATTGCCATGTTAATGGGTCGCAGAAGTAATAACTTGTGTGAGGCCTGGTGATTTTATACCCCTGAGCAAATCTTGACCAAAATGCGATAGTTTGTCGTCAACCCAGGAATTGAAGTCACCAAGAATGAGCCATCTTGGTGACTCCAACACTCTGTTGGTGATAAAATTTGTGATTCCCTGCAGAAATTCCCCCTCGCACTCTGGAGGTTGGTACACAATGAGGATTTCTGCAGCTTGCACCCAGATCCCCATGCACAACCACACATTCGAACAATGAGGTATCCCCCACTAGGTGCACCACCAGGTTCAGCTCAGATCTAAAGCAGATGGCCACCCCCCCCCATGATCCTTTTTTGGGCAGTGCACTACAGAAAACCTGTCCGGGGCCACTGACTCCAGGACTGGGCCAGTGTCATCATCCAGCCAGATCTTTGTAATGCAAACCAGATCAACAGAGGAAATAAGATCCATTGTAACTGCAGACTTATTCCTCATTGATCTAGCATTACAGAGTACTGTTCGAAGTGAATGAATGGTGGTAGCTGGCCCCCTCAGCTACCTGCCCACTTGGTCCGGTGGGATATCTTGGTATAAGGACTAAACTTGTCTGGTCTCTCTCAAGCTCCCATGTAATCCCAGAGAGTCTCTTGGTCCTCACAACCCTAATAGCACCCTCTCTGTCAGCCATATTCAAGTCACCCACTACCCCTCTATGCCTCCTCCTGATTCCCACTACTTTGCACTACTGGTATACAGCACTTGGCAGAGGGGATCATGGAAAGGGCATAAGTCCTGAAGCAAAGACAGGGCATAGCTTAGCCTTGGAGATCTGCTGCAGGTGAGACATACCAACTCAACTAAAAATAGACTATTAAAAACTCCCCCCAGTACCCCTACT
This sequence comes from Neoceratodus forsteri, assembly GCA_016271365.2. Classification (NCBI taxonomy): domain Eukaryota; kingdom Metazoa; phylum Chordata; order Ceratodontiformes; family Ceratodontidae; genus Neoceratodus; species Neoceratodus forsteri. The sequence goes on along the minus strand of CM057453.1, from coordinate 913,589,416 downwards.
CCTATTTACTTCTCAACACAATTTTCAACCACCCTCACAACACTACCTACTCTGCAGTTCCCTACATATCCACAGCAAGCTCCAACCACTCAACGTCAACCACACATGCAGTTCTCTCACCCACACTCTCCATCCATACCCCACCATTACTCCAATGATAATAAACCATATATAAAAATAAACAGTTAAAATAGTACAGTGGTGCACAAAAGGTAATTTAGAGACTGAGTCTAGCACATCATAATCCAGCACTGCCAGTCCAAATGGATAATGAATAAAAATGTAGTTTACAGAGATGACGGCTCTAACAGCTTTTCTTCTGTTAACTAAAAGTTTATGAGAGCTGACTCTCCAACTCTCACCTAAAGATTCTGAACAGACCAAAATGTAAAGAATACTGGATGGGCAACTATGCAAAGCCACTGTGTTCTGCCACAGAGGGGTTCTGATTCCGTCTGATCTTGAGAGCAAAGCTCGAGAGGTCCACAGGATTCAGAATCCCAAGGTGACAGAACGCACTGGTTGTGCATAAAGTTGCTCATCCTTTATATTTTATAGCATATAGTAGTACGTGAAATGTGCACGTGGCAGTTCTTTCACTTCCAGAACAAAACTGAGTTGTGCGACCTCTAGAGGTTTCAGAATGCTGTTGTACCACATAAGGGTACAATCACATTCAATGACCTTTGAACTGTGACACAACAGCATTTCGAAAGGGATCGCATTCCATACAGAACAGTGCCCTACTATACACTATAAAAGCCTCCACCCCAGTCTCTGCCACAGAAAGGGGGGCAACACAGGAGTAATAGTTCTGGAGTTCTTTGTAGACAGGAGACTAATAAAAAAAGAACATATACAGCTTACTCAGCAACTGCTTTGTCCCTCTGTATAGTCTTCTCTTATATAGTACAGGACAGCTTCCTCACTGGTGTTCCTATGCCTCATTTCACACTCTCTCCACCTGGAAGGCTTCTTCACTCCCCACGGAGGACTTAACCCACTATAACCCCTCTCACTGGATAGACAGCCACAGTCAATGTCCAATTTCTGCCAGAGCAGCCTGCCACCCTGTCATCCATGATATGCTGGTACTCCACTCCACTACCAGGCAGTCCATGTCTAGTCAGCTCATGGTATGGCAAGGGAGGATCTGCGAAACAGCAGCACCTTATAGAATTCTACCAAGGGTCTCCTCAGGCAGCTCCCCATGCAGCACTACAGACCAGCTGCTGCACCAGATGGAAAGGGGCCAAAGTTCATGACCCACAACAATGTAGGTTGGGAGGAGTCAGCCTCTGGGCTGTGCGCTAAGGGAAGAGTTCATCTGCCTGTGGAAGTTCAGGGCCCTCTGGGTCTTCCACTTCCATATGTCAACAGATGTCAAGAATTTGTGGGGCTGTCTGGCAGGCTGTGGGGTCCTCTGTGCCCTGCTCTTCCATGTGGCTACATATACAGACACGCAGGGCAAATAATCCATCAGTCAACTGGAGTGCTGGGCTCTCTGACAGCCACGAATGCAGAGGTGTAGGGCCTTATGCCAAAGGAAGATTTTTCTTCACTATATGATATTTGGGCCCTTGCAAGCAACCCTGTACATTCCCTTCCCAGGCTGAGGCTGGTGCCACTTAGTGCTTTCGTCCCTGCATCAGCCCATCCAGCTGCCTCACTGATCTTGCCCCTGAACTCAGCTCACCAGCATGGGATCACAAAGCACTATCTGCTGGGGTAAAGGCTGGCACTACACACAATGTTTCTTAATAATTTTCTTTAATTCTGACCCCAGTTTTCAAGATAGTTGTTTTTGACTCCTTTTATAAACATGACATGTGGTATAGAATAGTTGCTGAAATGTCATTTCACAACCCAAGTGTGAAAATGGGTCTCAACCAGGATTTGAAAAATGACACCTGTCACATTTATGAGGTGGTGTGGAATGATGGCTGTGTTGAAAGTTTGGAGTCAGTCTATTGATAATTACCAAAGTTAGGAGCGAGCATGGAAAAATGTCAATGAACATTTATAACATACATTGTTTTTTAATATTTTAATCTCAAACTTTTAACATAGTGTTCTTATGACCCCATGTCATGAACCTGGTGGGTGAAAATTTTCAAATCCCAGCCAAAATGTGATTTCATGAAGTGAATGCAAAACCACCTTTTGACTCGTATTTGAAAAATGTCACCTACCCTGTTCATGTGATGGGATCCCAAGTTTGGTAGAAAAATATTGAATATTGTTGAAGTTTTGAAAGTGTGTTGAAACATTTCAATGTGCAGTCATAACTTGGCCATTGTACCATATTTGTATACCCAAATTTTTAACACCATCTTCTTATGACCCCACCTCATGAAACTGGTAGGTGAAAATGTTCAAATCCCACCAGAAATGTAATTTCATGGAGTGACCACAAAATCACCTTTTGGGATGGATTTCAAAAATTTCAACTACCGTACCTTGCTCATAAGGTGGTGTCCCAAAAAGGCCATGTTGAAAATTTGGTGCAAAATACTGAAAAATGACAAAGTTATGAGTAAAAGTTCAAAACACATTGAAATACATTAACCTTACCTTATTTTCTCATATCACAGTTGCGGTTCCAGCAGAAGGACATCTTTTCAGTCAGAGAGTGGGTCTACCATGAGGGGCCATTTCAAGTGCGTCAGTGTGTATGGGGGTGTGGGGTGTTGGGTGCTGAATGGGTGGTCAGGGTCAGGGTGTGGGGGGCTCAGACTGGTGAAGGACCAGTTTCTTCTTCTTAGGTTTAAAATAAAAAAAAATCAAGGAGGGACCATTTCTTTCTATACAGGTTTTGAAAAAGAAACCCAAAGGGGGAGACCGGACCCAACACTAGGGATAGGACACCCCAGTGTTGGTAGTAATTGAGCAGCAGCATGAGGGATAGGTACCCCTGTACCACCAGCAATGTATTGGGGAGGGACAATTTGGAAGGTGGTATAAGTGGTACTGAGGGTGGGCATCCCAGTCCACTTTTTAATCTTAAAGTAATAACAATTTCTTCTCACAAAAGATTCCTCTTTCATGAGCTGAAAGTCTTCTTTCATGAGAAAATAATCTTCTTTCATATGGCAACAATCTTCCTTTTTATGTTTTCAAAAAAAATAAAAAAGTAAAAACCCATAAGAAATTTGCCCTGGAGAAAAACAAAAACATGAATCTGGTTAAACTGGACCTGTTTAGCTAGATTCTGGTGTTTGTTTTTGGAAAAAAGACCACAAAATATTGTTTTGAAACCTCCCCAAAATCCTAGGTGAAAGGCTTTGTGAGGGGTCCTGATTCTTCTTTTGTGAGTTGAACATCTTCTTTTGTATCGTGAAAGAAGAATCTCACCCAGGGTGGAACTTAGGTTTTTTCACAGTTCTCTCATGAGGTCATATGAAAGAACCACTGTTCTTTTATGAGAGCTCACAAAAGAACTATCCGTGAGTGGGACTATCTTGAACTATGAAGCCTGGAGTCGTGCTACCTGCTTCAGTTGGAGCAGTGAGCTTCCGATCCACCAATCTCTCTTTCTCTCACTCTATCTACAGTATCTCTCCCTATCTATCTGTCTCTCTGTCTGTCTACTGTATCTATTTTTTTAATATTTCTTAAGTGGTCTGGGGTGCCCACACATGGTACTGCATCTTTCTCCCATCCAAGTCACATGCCTCCCTCCCTCCCAATGTTTTTTCTTCATAGTAGTGAGTGAAGTGGGGTTCTCACTCCAGATACCACTTCTCTTGCCTCATTTCCCTCCAGGTTGCCCACCCCCTTCCCTTAACATATGTGGCAGCACCAGGGTGCCCACCTCCAGTGCTGCCGAAGATTGTCCCAACACTGGGGTACCCAGTCCCCTGTATTGGCCTGTGTCCCCCTAAAATAAAGACATCCCTCATTGATCTTTTTTTTCTGTGTAACTGAAGAAAGAAAATGGTCCATTGGTGATCTGCCCCTGTCTCACCATGACCTCACCATGACCGTCCACTCAGAACCCCCCCACTCACCTGAACATGTGCTATGCTGTAGATCCACTCTCTGATTAAAGATATGTCTTGCTGCTGGAACCAGCAACTGCGATATGAGAAAATAAGGTAAGTCCGGGTTAATGTATTTCAGTGGAGTCTGAACTTTTATTCATAACTTTGTCAATGTTTAATATTTTTACACCAGATTTTCAACATGGCAATTTTGGCACTACACTCCATGAACAAGGGCAGTGAAATTATTTAAATCCATCCCAAAAGCTTATTTTATGGTCACTGTGTGAAATCATCTTTGTGGCAAGATTTTAACATTTTCTCAATGCTTGTTCATGAAATGGGGTCATAAGAAGGCTATGATGAATGTTATGAATAAGTTCAAACCACATTGAAATACTTTCTTACTTTCACATTACTCACTTGTTGCAGGGCCCTCTGGGCCCTGCACGTCTGCATCTGTAGCCATACAGAATTCAGGGCCCTGAGCATAGTGTGCATCCACAGTCTGATGGACTCCACATTTGGTGCAGGACCCCTCGGGCCCTGCACTTCTGTATCTGTAGCCACACAGAAGCATAAGTTTTGGAGATCCCTGCACTTCCATAGTCTGGTGGATCTGTTCATGTAGGTTCTGAGGATATGATTCCACTATCTCAAAAGGAAAGGAAATTAATTGCAAACAACTGAATTAATGCACCAGTTTGGGTTCAACTTAAAGGAAGAAAAGTAGGGAAATGTGGCATAAGGGTTTCCAACCCTAACTCCCCCCCCAAGCAGCAAAAGGGGCCTGCCCTTCTGGAGCCACAAGTCAGTGTGTATGTCTTACACCTGTGGCTGAAGAGGTGCAGGTGACTCAGGAGCCTGTACTTCTGCAGAGAGATCTGTTGCAATTTTGGTATCATGGATTTTGTGGCTTCTGCACATCTGCAGCCAGAGGTTGTTGGCATGTGTTACACCTGCGGCTGCAGAAGTGCAGACCCATCAAGTGTGTTATGTCTTACAATGTGCATGAGTACCTGAGGCTACAGAAGTGCTGGCCCCTTATGGACCTGCACTTCTGCAGACAAAAGAATGTTTGTAATGTGAGTATCATGGATTTATATCTGTAGCTGCAGTGGCCTGTGCTTCTACACACGGAAACGGTGTTGTCATTTGAGTATCCTGGATTTCTATATGCAGCGATAGTTGAGTGTGTATGTTTTGTGGTGTGTATATTTTGCAATGTGCATGCCGCAGATACAAATCCACAAGGGTAGCACATCAGTGCTACTGCATTTGTGTCATATGGAAACAGCTGAATGTTGTTTGTCTTACCTGATGGTGGCTGTCTGTGGTTGCTTGTGTGGTCTTGTCCTTTTGCTGCTGGGGGTGTGGCTGGGAGTTGGGCTTGGAAACCCTAACACCACATTTCCCTACTTTTGTTGTTTTAAGTTGAACCCTAACCGGTGCATTAACGCAGTCTGTGCAGTGAATTATAATGGTAGTACCACTATAGTTAGGGTTGAGTAGGCTGTTTAATGTTAAACCCCTAACTTTGAATTTTAATAGCTTCACCCCTGTTCAATAGATCTGCGTGACATTTTGCTTGCACAGTCTTGGGGTAAGGTCTCTTGGCTTGTCAAGTTTTGTTCCAGTTGGATGTGCAGATTCCAAGATCTGGGTAGTGAAAAAAAAATCAATTTTTTTGTTGCTGTTTTTTTGTTATTGCCTAGTGCCCAGACAGATTGGAATTTTGATCTGAAGTTTTCAGGGTAGAAATGGCATGGCCAAGAGTACTGGCTTTCATTGGTTTGGTGAAAAAATATTAATCCATTCAGAGATATAAGGATTTGAAATTTCAGTTCTGAGCATGCTTAATATGCTCTTTTGGATAACTGTTTCTTACGAAAAAAGAATTTGGCTATACAAAAAAGTATTCAGTTTTGCATGGAGAAATCTTGTTTTGTGAGAAAGAATTCTTTTTTTCTGTATGGCCACCATCTTGTTTCTGTTTAAAAATTTTTTTTTTGAAAACCCATAAAAATCATATTGTGGAAACACATCAACACATGTATCTTGCTACTCAAGACCTGGTTAGCTGGATTCTGTAGTTAGTTTTTGGAAAAATTACCCAGAAATGTGTTTTTAACACATTTGAAAAATCTTTTTTTATTAAACAATCTTCTTTTTTCATATGACTATACGAAACAGGAATAGGGCCAAACAAAACATGATTGCTTTCATATGAAAAAAGAATTTGGACTTCGTTTTTTCACTTTATTTTGTAGTATGAAATAATCTTTTTTCATGAGAATGACACAATCTCACAAAAAAGAATTCCTTCATACAAAAAAAGAATTTGAACTTTGTGTTTTTTTCACATTCTTTTTCATATAAAGGAAACTTTTTTCATGAGAATAACACAATCTCATGAAAAAAGATTCCTTCATACAAAAAATGAATTTGAACTTATTTTTTCATATGAATGAATCTTTTTTCATTAGAATGACACAATCTCATGGAAAAGGATTCCTTCATATGAAAAAAGAATTTGCACATTTCAAATATAATACGCCATAACTCTGTCAATATTTGCAGTTAAGGGACAATCTATATATCAAAAGAAATGTCTTAATGAGTACAACACTAAGATGTAATACCCTACCAAAGAATTTATGGGTCATTTAAAAAACATAAATATTTAAAAATTACAGTTCCCAGAGGCTAGCATTGCAACTTTTAACAAGCTGTAAGTCTGTCCCTCTTTAGAGTTAAGGGATACTCTACAATATATATGAAAAAAAGGGTCTCAATGAGTACTACAACAGTAACAGATAATATCCCCAAAAATGTTAAGGCCAACAAAATTAAAATTCCAATAGCATAACATTGCAACTTTAATAAGACATAATTCCATCACTTAGTGGAGTTAAGGGAAAATCTATGTATCAAAAAAGGTCTCAATGAGGGCTAGAACACCAGACCTGTATGAATGAGGATACAATTCTACTATATCAAAAAGTAAGGAAATGATTTGTAAAAAAACTGTGTTAATGCATCAGTTAGGGTTCACATTAAATTGATAAAAGTGGGTAAATGTGGTTTTAGGGTTTCCAACCGTAAGTCCCTGCCCCCACCTCCCAACCTGAAAAAGGAAAAAAACATTATGGTTTTCACCATCCTGTCTCTTGGCGAATCAGGGGTGGGGTCTTCCATGGGGTTCTCCCCCCTAATGCTTACCCAATTCCATGATCAAATAAGGTAACATTATATGTTTTCTTCATGCAGGGCATACAGGTTGTTGGCAATATGTGGGGAGACACAGTTTTGTACATTTGCATTGAAACATAGAAGTTGATGGCAGATAAGGACCATGTGGCCCATCCAGTCTGCCCATTTTGCCTACTTATTGTGAACCACAGATCCTAGTTGATCTGCAGCTCACCCTTAGTTTCCTGTCCCTAGGGTACCCTTATGTCATTCCCATGCATTCTTGACTTCCCTAACTGTTTTTGCCCCTACTATCTCCTTTGGGAGTTCGTTCCAAACATCTACCACTCTCAGTGAAAAAGTACTTCCTCATGTTGCCCTTGAACCTCCCCCCTTCTAACTTCATTCTGTGACCCCTTGTTCTTGCACATCTTGTTTTCTGAAAGATGCCGCCCTCTTGCACCTTGTTTATATCCTTGAGGTACTTGAATGTTTCTATCATGTCTCCCCCCTCTCTCTCTCTCTCCTCTTTTCCAGGGAATACATATTAAGTTCCCCCAGCCTCTCCTCATAAGGTTTTCCATGCAGGCCCTGCACCATCTGTGTAGCCCTCCTCTGGACCACTCCAGTTTGTCTATATCCTTCTGGAGATATGGTCTCCAGAACTGGACACGGTACTCCAGCTATGGTCTCACAAACAATCTGTACAGTGGCATAACCACCTCCTTCTTTCTGCTGGTGATACCCATCCTAGTACATCCCAGCATCCTTTTCACATTGTTTGGTTGCCCTTAGGTCATATGATATGAATATCCTCAGGTCCTGTTCCTGCCTAGTGGCTGCCAGTACCCCCACCATTTCGTATACCTATTCCAAATTTCTGCTCCCCAAGTGCATGGCCTTGCACTTTTTGGTATTGAATCAAAGCTGCCACACTTCTGACCACTCCTCCAACCTGCTTAGGTCCTTTTTCATTTTTTCTGTCCCCTCTGGAGGGTTACCAAAATTCAAATAACTAAGTAAATAAATAAATAAACAAACCTTGTTGCAGATCTTGATGTCATCTGCAAAAATATACAATTTCCCCTCCAGTCTCTCTGCAATGTCACCTATAAAGACATTGAAGAGGACTGATTCCAGGACTGATCCCTGTGGCACCTCACTGGTCACCTTCTTCACCTCAGAGTGAACACCATTTAGCACCATTTACCAGCACCCATTGTGTCCTATCCGTCAACCAATTTCTGACCCAGTTTACCACCTTAGGGCCCACCCCAATGCTGCCTAGCTTGTTAGCTAATCTTCTATGTGGGACGCTATGAAAGGCTTTGCTGAAGTCTAAGTAGGCCACATCCATCGCCCTACCCTGATCTTCCTCCCTGGTCACCCAGTCAAAGAAATTTATCAGATTTGTTTGGCATGGCCTTCCTATTGTGAATCCATGCTGCCTTGGATCCTGTGCTCCACTAGCTTCAAGGAACGACACAATCCTCTCCTCTAACACTGCCTCCATTAGCTTCCCCACCACCAAGGTCAGGCTGACTTGTCTGTAGTTGCCTGCCTCTTCTCAGCTCCCACATTTGTGGAGAGGAACCACATTAGCTCTCCTCCAGTCTTCTGGGATTTCTCCTGTCTCCAGTGATCTGTTGAATAGGGTGGTCAGTGGGGCCGCCAGCACCTCTCTGAGCTCTTTTAATATTCTGGGGGTGAATCCCATCTGGCCCCATTGCCTTATCTGTTTTCAGGTTCCCGAGTCCCTCCAGGACTCTCTCTACTGTGAATGGAGTGCTGTTCTCCTCCCCTTCCAGTTTGCTTTTTTGGCTGAGTTGTGGGCCTTCGCCTTCCCCCTCCTTCGTGAAAACTGAACAAAGTATTTGTTCAGTATTGCTACCTTCTCTATGTCTTCCTCTGCACATTCTCCTTGCTTTTCCTTTATCCTGACAATCCCACTCCTTGTCTTCTTCCTCTCACTGATATAGCTGAAGCAGGTCTTTTTTTTTTTAACTATTTTTATGTGCCTCCTCATCTGGAGAACACTCTCCAGCATAATCTGGTGACCTCTACCTCCCGCTGTGACAGCTTCTCTTACTCCGACACCCCCGGCCCAGCACATCTCCCGGGTCTGAACCCTTCGGGGAAGGGTCACCCTGTCCACCCAGGGCACTCTATCTAAGTGTTGAGCTCTGGGTTGGAGGGGAGGAAATGAAGAGGCGTGTCCAGCTATAGGAGTGTGGGTCAGGCAGGTGCCTTTGCCTATCTCCAGCAGGAGGGGGTATTTTCTTTGTTACAGACCCCTGCAGAGCACGGCTAGCAAGGCAACATTGTGCAGCAGCTCCGTCCTCTAGCATACACCATGCCGCTATGTCATCGCCCCCAGCTGCCACCAGAAGCTGCTCCATGAGCAGATGCTCCCCTAAGCCCTCCCCCGGGAAGAGAGAGCAGTCCACTGGATGCTCAATCTCTTCCCTCCCCTGCCAACCCCAATGGTCCGGGCAGTTTCCCAAACCTGAGTCACCAGCATAGCGTGAGATATGGCGTCCAGCACCTCAACCCTAAGTGCCACCTGGCTGAGCTGAAGCAGGCCTTATCCTTCTTATTTACAGCCTATGCAATGTTTTCTTCTGTTTGCACCTTAGCGCTTCTGACTGCCTTCCCTGCCTCCCTCTGCTTCCCTAGATACTGCTCCCAGTCCTCTTCCTTCTATGTTTTTTTGTATTAAACCTGGGCGAGCCAGTACAAGCTCAAGCCAGAGAACTGACTTGTCTCGTCTCATTTCTATTGTTCAATTGCAAGCCACAAGCCAAGCCAGTAGATAATTTAATGATAAAAATGTGGTATTGGGTGGTGTGAATCAGATGTTTTTATCCGTGCAAACAGATGTGTCAGTCACAGCTTGTTTACCTTACTATTGGCTATGATGAATTATCTTACATGTGATTGGCTAATATGCAGAATGTGCGGGGTCTGGGAAGGAACAGACTGTGTCTTTCAGTCAGCACCATTTTTACTTAGGCATGATCGTTGAGAGTCCTCGATGGTGTGGGTAAGTCTGTAAGATTAATACTTTTTCCTCTCAGTAACAAATTAAGATAATGGAACGGAACACCAGCAGTTACTGTTTAACATTTTTGTTAAAAGTTGACAAGTAAAGTAATAAAAAATTGATATACTGCCTGATGTGTGCCACCATCTAGACTTGAAGTGCTGCAGCAACAATGTCTCCAAATCTATGGGCTGTGTCATCCCTCCCAGGCCCCAAAAATCTCGAGGAAGGAGTACTGCTTTGTTTGTTTTAAAAATGGTCGGCAGCAGTCACCCCTGTTGTTTTTACTGGTAAGCCTAAGGTTGATCATTGTTTGCTTTAGTTCAGTTCAGCATTGCAAATCAAATTGTCATCTGGCGTGACATGACAGGCCATTAATATAGAATTAATACAAAAACTTTTGCCGTCAGCTAGCAGCCTAGCCCAGGAGCCCCTACACGGAAACAAAAAAGAAATAAGGGAGCTGGATGTGTAAGTGTTCGCAGAATCTATTTTACGATCGGTCAAGGTCATAAACTGTATATATGAGAACTTTTCTCTGCTGTGTTCCTTAGCATAAATAATGCTTTTTTTTAGCTCATTCAGTATTTATGTTCCATGAAGAGCACTGTTCCCGAGTCCGACTGAGTACTACAAATAGTAGTGAGAGTGAAGCAGTGCGGGAAACAGAAGAAAAGGTGAACTCGCAATAAATTTCCACTGCTAAAGCAGCTTGTGTTTATGTGGAAACCATGTACAACCTTAGTTTGTTGTAAAGATGTGCATTAAATCAGTCAGTGTTGATTTGGGCCAGTCACTGATGTCAGCTGTTTAATTCCTCAGAAATATTATTAAAAAGGTCAGATGTTTCTGAGTAAAAGTTTCAGAGGAAAGTGAGAGTGGAGGAAAAAACATACAATAGAGCCAATGGAAGGAAAAACATGATAGATGCTAGTGTGAGTCAGAAGATGACTGAATGGGAATTATAGCTAAACAGAGGTGGAGAAAAGAAGGGCATCAGTTGAGTGGCCAGCAGCCACAGTTTAACTGAAGCAGTATTGCAGGACAGATGCAGGGCAGATGGAGGCTTACGGCAGCGCAGACTGCGCAGGACGTGTGGAAAGCCTCTGTAGAGTGTGAAGTAAGTTAGTCCATGGCTGAGCTAGTTGAGAGGAATGAGATTAAAAAATGGTTTTATTTACCATTAATAATTTTACCGGACTTAAACTGTTGCCAATTCATAGTGTGTTACAAGACATACATGCTTAGCACTCAGCATCTCTCAGTGAAGAGCTACCTTACCATAGTCACGCTCTTACTTTCCATTGTACAGTGGCCCAAGACGTTACCAAAATGGAGCACATTAGAGTGTGCCACTCTTTTTTTTGTCTTTGCTCGTATTTCTCAGGGCACACAGTGTGAGTGCAGTGGATCCGAGGTAGGGTAGGGACAGTACAGTGACGTGCTTAAGTGTCTAGAGATGCTGGCAGAGCACCTTTGATTATAAATGCTTAAATTTGCCACCTGCAGCATTTTATTTCTGGAGTACATGTTTCAGTTTTAAATGTTTATGTGAGAAGGCAGTACTGAGATTATTCTTGGTGTCATGGGTGTTGCCCTTGCATTCCTCCAATTCCACACTCCCCCTCCCCCATGTGCACATCCCACCACCAGGTCAGCCGATGCCAACTCCTGTCCATGATCTGCACTGACTATTTTTGCTGGCTGCAGAATAGTCAATGGGTGAAGTCTGAGCTCTTCTGATAAATGCCGCATCTGCTGCTTTGTCCAGTGTAGTAAGCAGCAACAAATTGTCTTCCACTCAGAGTCCTTGCTAGATACTGTAGTGTTTTCCATGCTGCTCTGCTTTTACCGACCCTCCTCAGTCTGCCAGGCTGCAGTGCCTACTCTGCCAGGTCTGCCTCTGTCCCTGGAATTGCTTACTTTTACTGCGTTGCCTTTCACTTGCCTTCCTCTGCTACTTGCTCTCGCCTCTCTCACATTACGTTTGTTTTTATTGTAATTGGTATCATCTGTATATAAATATTATTTGTTCATTTTTGTATTTGTGACAGCGGGTGGGGGTTTAAGGAGATGACAGTTGCAAGTCGGTGGTCGGACTCAGCTTGAGGTGATGTAATTCATCAGTTATAACAACTAAAATTTGTGTACTGTGATTCAGTAAAAACCTATGTGGTTGGGTGGGGGCAGAAATAAATTAATGGAAACCTTGAATGGGTATTTGTTAGTAGGAAAAAAAAGTCACTGTTTTTGGTTTTTTTATATCAAAAATATATCATCTTAAGTGTGTTAATGTTTCTCAAATACTTACAAACAGATGTGATAGCTATTTTTTATTAGACTAATCTCATGAAACATGTTTGCCACTCACAATTGTTTTTTACATCTCTTCATCTGGAGAAGGGATCAGTTTTCCTGAAAGTTTGTTTACTTAAATGAACTTGGGGCAGTAAACAATTTTAAATTTTTGTCATACCCAGGGGTGCTGGAATGAGGGGACTGTTACACGTGTGTGCATGCTTTATAGATCTTAGCCAAGCATCCCACCCCTGCACTGCAGTTCATTACACTTCAGGTAGGCCATAAAAATGAAACTCCATTCAATTACCTCAAGTTAGTAAACAATGTTATTTTCCTTCAAGTAGCCCCTCCAGACACACAAACACAACTGGCTTATGAATTCTGTGAGTTGTCTCGGTTAGCAGGGTCTTGGTTTTAACAACTGGTAGTTCTCTCTTAATGCCATGGTTATTACCAAGTCTCAGCCAATTAGGACACAGGGATGTTCTTGCCCATTTTAGTAATCAATAATGCTTGACCAGGTGTTAGATTACCAGAATGTTAGTCTCCCGCTAGGGGTGTAATGTGACACAACACTGTTAATCCAACTCATGGGAGTGCCTTATTGCTCTTACAGTATATAGTAGTGTTGTTTTGTATAGCATTCCATCCATTTCAAAATGCTATTGTACCACAGTTCGAAGGTCATGGAATGGAATTGTACCCTACTTGGTACAATAGCATTCTGGAACCTCTAGAAACTGCACAAGCCAGTTTCACTTTCAAAGGCAGAGAACTGCTGTGTGCACATTTCACCTAACACTACACACTGTAAAAAAGTACAGGATGATCAACTTTATGCACAGCCAGTGTGTTCTTCCATCTTGAGGTTCTGATTCCCATGGACCGCTTGCACTTCGCTCTCGAGGTCAGAGGGAATCAGAACCTCTCTGTGCCAGAACACACTGGCTGTGCATAGTTGACCATCCAGTATTGCCTATACAGAAGATTATTCCAAAAGTAAAGTGCTAAAAGTTTGCTTTTTGAATGTTTTCCCTCATCGAGAGGCAGATGTTTAATAAAATAGTTCTTCCACCAACAGTTTAAGAATGTTGGTTCAAAATCAGAATGCATCCTTTCAATCATTCAGCAGTGCTAGAGGATGGAATGCTGACAGGAAGAATCCATGTTCATGGTGATCAGTCTATACATGTCAGTGTAACAGGGATTACTGTAAGGCTGTCGGAATCCTAACAGCCAATCAGACTGGAGCATTTCTAAGATCCTTTTTATAGAATTGCTTAATTAATTTTAAGTTCAGGTTAATTCAGTTAGGTTTTCCATATGTCACACTGTCAGAAACATTCACTGAAATCTGCCAAATCCATTGTAAGAATTTATTGCAGATTAAAAAAAAGATCATTTTTTGATTTCCCAATATCCTTTGGCTCGACTCGTGATTGACTCTAAGAGCCAAGCCAGAGCCTTGGCTTGGCTCTGGCTTGGCTCTTCTTCAAAAAAAATCAAGGCTTGCCCAGCTCTACTTTGTATCTCCTGAAGGATCTTCTTTTCTCCCTCACTTTCCTGGCTATTTCCCTCAAGAACCCACATGGTAGTTTCACTCACTCTTGCTTTGTTGTTTAACAAAGAGGTTTGTTGCTTCTGTTATGGCTCCCTTGAGACTAGACCACTGCTTTTCCACTCCCCCCATTTCCTCTTTTGGCAAGGCTCCCCATAGACATTCCACTATTTTGTCAAAGTTGGCTGTCTTGAAATCTAGGACCTTGACGTTAGTGTGGTTAGCCTCCTTCACTGTGGTTACATGAAACCACGCTGTCCTGTGGTCACTGGTTCCTATATGGCTGACCACCTTAACATCCCTATCCCTGTCCCCATTGGTGAGCACCAGGTCCAGTATAGCCCATTTATGGGTGGGTTCAGCTACAAGCTATCTGAGGCATGTCCCCTGCAGTGTGGTCAGTATGTTCCTGCTTTTGGATGTGCTCACCGTCTGGGTGCTCCAATCTACATTTGGTAGATTGAAATCCAATAGTAGCAGTATTTCACCTTTGGTTGCCATTTTGTGGATGGCTTCCACTAGTGTTTCATCTGACTCTTCCCCCTGTGTCGGAGGCCTGCAGATCATCCCGTTCTAATGTTGGTTCCATTTCCTGTCTGTAGGGTGACCCACAGTGCCTCTGCTCCCTCCTGTAACCCCTGAACCTCAGTCACTTTGATTGTCTCCCTCATGTACATGGCCACCCCTCCTCCCTTCCTTCCTTCCCTGCCTTTTCTGAAAAGTGCGTATCCTGGTATGACTATATCCCATTCATGGCTTTCTGTGTACCATGTTTCTGTAACAGTCACTATGTCTTCCAGTATGCCTTCCAGGACAGCTTCCTGCTGCAAATGGTCAGTGAACCAACCAGGTTAGGGAATACCCTTGACCTTGTGCTGGCAAATGGGGACTTTGTGAGAGAACTTACAGTGGAGGAACCGCTGTCAGGGAGTGATCACTACTCAGTATGGCTCACATTGGATATGGGCAAGGAAGGAGTGGAATCTGGCACAAGAGTGCTGGACTTCAGGAGGGCTGACTTTGGGAGGATGGGGAAGTGGTAAAAGGGTACCTGCACAGAATTCAATCTAGTATGGATACTAACCAGAGATGGGAGCTCATAAGTTGGGGATAGTGGAGGCAACTAAAACCTGCTGCAAAGCCCAGAGCAAGAAGGCTAGGGCTAAGAAACCGAGCTGGTTGAGCAAGGAGGTCATGGAAAAGGTAAGGAGGAAAAGAGCTGCCTTTAGGAAATACAAGAAAACAGGGAGGGGGAGGACAGAGAGGAGTACTTGACAGAATCGAAGGAGGTGACAAGGGCAGTAAGGGAGCCAAAGCATCTAAGGAACTCAGGCTGGCACAAGGCATTAAGAAGGGGAGAAGGACTCTTTAAGTACATCAGGGAGAAAAAGGAGTCAAGACCACATAGTAAGGATTAGGAAGGAGGGGGTTGGGTGAAGCAGGTATGATAAGGCGGAAGCACTAAATGAGTACTTCTGCTCAGTATTTACTAAAGAGAAGAGGGGTGACACCCAAGATGGGTGAAATGGCAGACGAGGGGGAAGTGGTGACAGATGGGGAAATCATGGAGGGCAGAGTTCGAGAGGGTTTGAAGGCACTGAGGGTGGACAAGGCACCAGGCCGGATGGCATCCACCCCAGGGTACTGAAGGAGCTGGCAGAGGTCCTTGAAGGACCTTTGCAGACCTATTTAATGCCTCACTACATCTGGGTGTGTACCTCAGGACTGGAGGATGGCTCATGTGGTGCCCCTCCACAAGAGTGGCCCCAAGGATGAACCGGTAAACTACAGACCAGTGAGCCTCACATCCATCGTGGGTAAGCTAATGGAGACTATCCTGAAGAAGAGGCTGGTGGTCCTCTTAGAGGCCAAAGGACTACAGGACAGCAGACAGCATGGCTTCATACGTGGCCGATCCTGCCAAACCAACCTGGTCAGGTTCTATGACTGGGTAACTAGGCAACTGGACAGGGGACATGCAGTGGATGTCCTGTATCTGGACTTATGTAGATTCGACTCAGTGCCACATGGAAGGCTGGGAAGGAAGTTAGTAGGCACAGGGCAGGTGCAATGCTGGTGAGATGGGTAGGAAACTGGCTGCAGGGAAGGCAACAGAGGGTGGTGGTGGGTGGGGAGCTCTCTCACCCAAGGGCAGTGATGAGTGGTGTCCCACAGGGCTCGGTGTTGGGACCAGTGTTGTTTGGGATATTCATTGCAGACATATCGTGGGACATCAAGAGCAAGATCAGTCTGTTTGCTGATGATACCAAGGTTGCGCGGTGGTGGATGACCTAGGGGATGGCAGGGGTTGCAGGATGATCTGGCAAAGCTTGAAATCTGGTCAGACACCTGGCAACTGGGCTTTAATGCCAAAAGTGCAAGGTGATGCATTTTGGGATGAAGAACCCAAGGAGGACTTACTAGCTAGGGGAGTGCAGCTAGCCCAGACAGAGGAGGAGAAGGATCTGGGTGTGCTCATCACAGGGTCAATGAACAACTCAGCACAGTGTAGGAAGGCAGCTGCAAAGGCCAACAAAATGCTGGGTTGTATTGCAAGGGGTATATCCTCAAGGAGGGAGGAGGTGATTCTGCCACTGTATAGGTCATTAGTTAGACCACACCTGGAGTACTGCGTGCAGTTCTGGTGTCCGTATCTGAAGAGGACATTAAGTTACTGGAGGGAGTGCAGGCGCAGGGCGACAAAGATGATCAAGGGTCTGGGGACTTATCATGAGAGAGGTTGAAGAAGTTGAACATGTACTCACTGGAGGAGAGGAGAGACAGGGGACATGATTGAAACCTTTAAATACATGAAAGGAATAAACAAGACAGGTACAGAGGGGCTGTTCAAAGTAAGGGAGGGGAGGGCCACCAGGGGCCATGATATGAGACTGGAGCGAGGAAGGTTCAGTAGGGAGATGAGGAGACACTTTTTTACAGAGAGGGTGGTGGCTGGGTGGAATGCGTTACCTGCAGAAGTGGTATGCAGTAGAACAGTGGACTGCTTCAAACGAGGATGGGACAGGACAAGGGGGAGGGTTAATGAAGGGGAAGGGTGGAAGGGAGAGGCAGCTGCAGAATAAGGGGTGCTAGCTGCACATTCGAGCAGACTTGATAGACCTCTAGGCCTTTATCTGCTGGCAAATTTCGTATGTTCGTATGTCCAGGTCCACTTCCACCATTAATGCCTCCAGGTCTGAGATTTTGTTTTGCAGGCTGTGGGCATTTGTACATAATGTTTTTACATGTTCAGTTCCCTCCCCCCTTACTCCCCTCATCCCCTTTTTGCCTTTTGTCCCATTATCTGTTTTCTCCCTCATGTTACCTATGTAGAATTTCTGTTTACTTGGTGGTCTTTTGACCCTAGTATACTCTTTTTTGACTGTTCCTTCATGTGTGCATGAGGGGGCTATATGGTTTTCTCTGCCTGCTTTTGCCCCCCCCCACTAGTTTAAATGGTTGCAGATGAAACATTTAAACTTTTCACCCAGGATCTTGGTACCCCCCCCTTGGATGGATGTAGGCCGTCCTGCTTGTACAGTCCTTCATCTTCCCAGGTGGGGCCCCAGTTCCCAATGAAGCTGAAACCCTCCTGTCTGCAGCAATCTTTCAACCATATATTGAATTCCCTGGTGCAGATATCCCTTCCTTCCCCCTTGCTATAGACAGGCAGTATCTCTGAGAAAGCTATGGAGCATGCTGCCTGCTTAAGGCCCCTTCCCAGGTTCTAAAGTTCTCCTTCACTGCTCTTATGTCTACTATTTTTCATGCGAGGTCATTTGTTCCAATGTGGACAATGACATACAACTCCTCCTTCTTTACTACTGTCCTGGTGATCCCTAGGATCCGCCCCCCCCCACCGAGCTGTGCCTCCAGGTAGGCACACTACCTCCCTTCCCCCCACTGCTGATCCCCAACTCTATTTCTTTCACAATGGAGTCCCCAAACAGGATTTGTTTCCTCCTCCTCCTCCTCCTCCTCTGGGGTGGCCTGCTGCCCACCCCTGAGGTTCCATCACAGAGGACCCACTCATCCTCCCTGGTGACTATGTTGGGAGGCTCAGTTGGACCGTCCCACTTTGCTAGGATGGCATATGAATTTTGTAGCTTCACCAGTTGGAGGATGTGCCTGTGCCCATCCTCACCCTCCCTGAGCCCACCGTAGTCTAGCCAGTCTCTCTGTGAGGCAATCTTTGAGGAAGTGGAATCTGATGAGGTTGCCTCTGGGTGAGTGCGAAGGCCTCCCGTAACCTAGCCAGCTTGGTCTGGAGACTGTTGACCTTTACCCTCAGCCCAGAACCTGCATATGGGGCAGGACTGCAACATCCAGAAGGACTTTCTGAATATTGCTGCTCCACAGCCACTGCACTGCACCACACTCATCATTGTTCCCTTTTTCTCTCTTTTTTAAATTTTATCTGTTGTTATTGCCCCCTTGCTTTCCATTTCCCTTTTCCTTTCCTCTATCTCTCCTTTCTTGTCTTACTCTGTTATCTGTTTCCCCTCTTTTACTCTGTCTCCCTCCTTCTCCGTTCTGCCACCTTTGTTAGGTCTAATTTTTATGCTAGGGCTACCCCGACTCTCCCTTATGGAGTAACAATCCTAGGGAGGCTGCTTTGAGCAGCCCTATGTAGATGTGTCATGTGTAGTTGCCAGAAATGATGCACCCCAGAAGTCTATAAATGGATGAGCCCGGGTGAGTGGGAATGGGAGGGAGGTGGGTACTACTGAATACCATCCATTATCTATGAAAAACAATCCACATCCTATTTCACCTTTCAGGCTCTCTTCAGCACTTACTAATCCACCAAGAGCTCAGTTTACCCCTGCTTCAGCACTGCACTGACTAGAAGTGAAGTCAGTATCAGAAAATGCACACAGCACAGCAAAACACCCAGTGATTAAACTCTTTCAGGACAAAATAATACAAGCTCACTCTGCTGTGTCTTGACACAGCAAACACCCAGTGATTACACTCTTACAGCAAGGAAAAACATTTTTTAATTTAAAATGTCACTCAGTCCTCTGATTGCCAACTGGTCTCCGGTATGCTCCTGATGCCCCCTCTTTACTCCCTCTGTCTCTCTTGTTGATCTTCAGCTTTGTGGTCTGCTCCGAGGTTCCCTCCTCACTCTCCTTGACTTGGCTCTGGTCCCGTTTACTCCCTTTAGGTGGATTTCTCCTTCTGTGTCTCACTGCAGTTTTAAATCCCTTATCCTTAGTCTTGCTTGGTGACATTTTTTCTCCCACATGATAGGCTCAGCTGCCTCCTGGAGTCACTACGACATCACTATCAGCTACCGACTACCAGCCATGACCTGTGAAAAACAATCAGCCCCCTATTTCACCTTTCAGGCTCTCTTCAACTCTTACTAATCCCCTGAGAGCTCCGTTTACCCGCGCTTCAGCACTGCACTGAGTAGAAATGAAGTCAGTATCAGAAAAAGCACACAGCACAGCAAAACACCCATTGATTACACTCTTTGGGAAAAAAGCTCACTCTGCTGCATCTCAGCACAGCAAACACCCAGTGATTACACTGTTACAGCAAGGGAAAAAAATTAATTTTAAAATGTCAATCAGTCCTCTGATCTCTGGTTGGTCTCCGATATGCTCCCAATGCCCCCTCTTTATTTCCTTTGCCTCTCTTGCTAGTCTTTGGCTCTACAGTCCACTCTGAGAGCCCCTCTTCACTCTCCTTGCCTTGGCTCCGGTCCAGTTGACCCCCTTTTGGTGGATTTCTCCTTCTATTTGAAGGTAATATCACAATGGGGTGAGCGTTAGGGTTGAGAACCCCAAGAAAGACCCCACCTCGATTCATCAAAAGTCAGGACAGTGAAAACTGTAATGTTTTTTCCTTTTCCTGCTTAGGGGGTGAGGGTGGGGAGTTAGGTTTGGAAACCCTAACCGCATTTTCCTACTCTTGTTGGTTTAATCTGAACCCTAACTGATGCATTAATGCAGTTTTTTTTGCAAAGAATATATATGCTGTATATATTTAGGGACTACCTCACAACAAGGCATGCATTTCTAGAGAATTACTGCATACCCTGTGTGATCTGGATTGCCTTTCAGTGCACCCAGGAAGTGCATTAATTCTCCAGAAATGCACATCTTGAAATGGGTTATTGTGCTTATAAAAATGACAACATTTTCTTTAATGAAAAAAAGGTTTATTTTTGTGTGATTAGATATATAAGGAATATGCTATGTCCCTAGTGAAAATATCTGTTATTTTCCCCCGAGTGCTGTTTGACCTTATAACACCTGTGGTGGCAGTCAGACTTTTTTTTTTTTTTTAGTTGTTTAACCAGGTGAGACACACTAAGCCGAAAGCTTTTTTACAGGAGCAACCTGGGAGCACAGGGAAATTAAGTAACTTGCTCAGAGTCACACAGTATGCAAGTGGGGGCTGTGGGATTCAAACTCAGGTCTGGTCTGCTGGATGTCACCAGATCTGCAGCTCAGAGCCTTAAACCACTGCACTACACTGCCTTGGCCCAATTAGACTGTTTGATTTATGCCATGCTCTTTAGTTTTGCATCATTTTTGCTTCTGTTTCATTTAATATGCCTATGTTTTGAATAGATTTGTCTACTTTTTATAATTACAGATGGCAACCGTGGTTTTCAGTCCAGTGCCATGATGCTATGATGCTGATGCATTTGTGTGTGTCTGTGCATCAGCCAATTAGAGAAGCAAGCATGTAATCAGTGCTGGGGGGGAGAGTGAGTGAGTTGGAGTGGGCCGGGATCAAGCGGAGTGCAACCTTATGAATCATTGGACTGCTAGAGAGTCATTGCTGACGTTTGTAGGAGAAAATGCTGGTGGGAATGAAGACTTGCTGCAGATTGGCAGTAGGCTGCTAAACTGTTTGAAATCTGTATTGTGATGAGGAGGTCATGATGGCATTGAACCCTGTTGGCAGTGATAAAAGAGCAAGAGAAGAAATGTACACTGAAGAAGAATTTTTTTTAAAGGGATCACTTGTTCATAATGAGAGTCTCTTTTGTGTTGAAGGCAAGAGCCAGCACGAGTCAGCCATGTGATTTTGAAAGTAGAAGTGTGCTACTTGTGCTGCCAGCTCCAGTCAATGAGGATCTACAGTGAAGAAAGTTATGCCACTATGCCTCTCAGTCTCATATACCTCAGTGAGAACATGTTCAGCTCAGACAGTCTCTCATCGTATGGCCTACCCCTGAGACCATCCATCATACCGGTTGCTCTCCTCTGCAATCCCTCCAATCAATAGATGTTTTGCTGTGGGGTGCCCAACACTGCATGCAGTACTCCACATGTGGTCTCACCAGAGAACAGTACAGTGGCCTCAACACCCGACTGTCTCAGCTCTTAATGTTCCTACCTATACACCCAAGCATCATGTCACTTTTCAGCACTTGCCTACAGTGTCTGTCAAACTTCAGGTCACTTGTGATGGTCACTCCTAAATCTCTCTGCTCTTCAGTTGCACTTAGTTCTATGTCATTTAGATAGTATTTTTATCTTGTAAAATGCATTATTTTGCACGTATCAATGTTGAAGGACAAGTCTTTGTTTGTTGCCAAGATGCTAGCGTGTTGATCTCTTGTTGAAACTGTATGGCTTCCAACCTAGTACTTAACTAATGCTCCCATCTTTGTATCGTCAGCAGATTTACTGAGCCATGCCCTCTCACTACAGTGCAGTGATGCTACATACTGTAGAATAGGAAATATTCACTGTACATACATTTTCACTACATTCACTGAAGTGCTCAGAAGCGCGAAAATAAAATTATGCTAATTAGCACTTTTTCCATTAAGGTGAATGGAAGACTTTTAGTTTAGAGTGAAAATACATTTATACAAATATGGCCACTTTGTGGCTAGCGCTAAATATAATTGACGCATTCTTTTCCTATTCTACAGTAGATTATAAAGAGCAGTGGACCCAATACCAATCCCTGTGGCACTCCACTTGTAACCTCGGCCCAATTAGAATAGAATCCCCTCACTGCAACACATTGTCTTCTACTGCTCAGCCAAGTTGCTATCCATTTATCAAAGGTGTATCCTTGGTGATGTGATAAAGTGCCTGTGGGACCTTGGATATCAGTGACTAGAGATGAATTTGCAGGTATAACAGTGACTATGTTGCATGCTTGGGTACCTGGTAGGATGGAACAGTTAGACCTGTGGATGCAGCCACATACCAGGTGATTCCAAATGTTGGGCGGTCTGCAAAATAAAGGACTAGGTAATGCTTCAGTGAAGCTTGGATGTTAGGGTCAGCAGAATGGCAAAGGCTCTGATTATCAGCCTGTGGAAAAAGGAAATTTGAATGGAAAAGAAGCACCAGTAGAATCTGTCTAATGGGCGAGACCAGAGTAGGTCATGTAACTGATTTGGGAAAGTGTGATGTCTACTGTATTTTCTCCATATCCTGATAAAAAAAGGCTGTGTATTCTTTAAGCCTGCTCAACAAAATCATTTTCTTCACTGCATTACCTGCAGTGGAGGGAACATTATTGCATCTTATTTCAGATTTAACTCAGAGTGTGAGGCAATGTTCACCAAAGACGTATTATCATGTCTCTTGACTTAATTATGCAGTTACTGTTTTCCTATCAAGGTCATTTTAACCAGCATACTACTGTGACCAAACAACCTGTACGGTGTACAGTATCACTTCTGTGTGCCTTTTCTGTCTGTTTTCCATATCAACAATCAACAAAGATGTATTAACTTCCTGTGTGGCCAGTACTGTTCTGGACTGACATTATTGTGTCCATTTAAGGGATGAACAAGAAGATACACAGTGAATAACTGAGAACTGACTGTATGTTGAAGAATGTTATTTATGTGGAGGGATTACTGGTCCCATATTCAAATGGTTAGCATGGCACTAACCAGGTTAGCGCTGCACTAACCATGAATAGCACTGGAGGTCATGCCAGGAACCATATTCACACACACACACACACACACACACACATATATATATATATATTTTTTTTTTTCCTCATTTCTTTATGCACTCACCCGGCCCCCTTCAGTCTGGCCCCCCCAGCCCCATCACCCCAGTGTCCATTGGACTCGCCTCTCTCACTAGCGAGCTGCCAGCTAGCCGGGTGCGGAGCCTGTGAAGGGCCGCCTTCATCCCGTCACCCATCATTTTTCTCCTCCATTTTGGTGCCCATCCCCTAAGCATGGCATGGTGGTGTGCAATGATGCCAATGGCCAAGCTGCGCATGCTTCTGTACATGACACACTGGCTGTCTGCCCCGCAACCACCCCCTACATGTGGTCCAGCTGTGCTAGCCCCCAGCCACCGCTAGGGGTCAGGCAGGCAGCAGACTCTGTCCCCAACCCTCCCCAGGAGAGGAGAGCTGTCCTTCAGATGCTCGATTCTGTCCCTCTCCAGCTGACCCCTGGCAGGCCCACTCACACTGAGAACACAGGTTGCCAGCATGGCAGGAGGTAAGGCATGGATGCCTCAGCCCTCCATGCCACTGGGTTGGCTATATTCACATATTTACTGCACAAACCTGACAGCAGTACCACACAGAATATACCCCTGTGCCTGTGCAAATGAAGGATCTCTCATGCATAAAGGGTGCAGCGGTAAATTCAAAGATTTTGGCTGCACTGAACAGATGCTATCACAATGCCACCAAAACCCTGTCCTTAATTGTGAAAAATGGCTGCCTAGTGTACTGCCCATTCTCTGATTGTCCATTCCCCATTTAGTACACATCTCACTGGTTGTCTAGTGGATACCCCCACCCCAATCACCCGGTCCCCATTTAGAACACATCTCCCTGGTGTCTTGTGAAATCCCCTACCCCCAGTCACCCGGTCTTATGTCCATGTCCATCTCACTGGTTGTCTAGTGGATACCCCCACCCCAATCACCCGGTCCCCATTTAGAACACATCTCCCTGGTGTCTTGTGAAATCCCCTACCCCCAGTCACCCGGTCTTATGTCCATGTCCATCTCACTGGTTGTCTAGTGGATACCCCCACCCCAATCACCCGGTCCCCATTTAGAACACATCTCCCTGGTGTCGTGTGAAATCCCCTACCCCCAGTCACCCGGTCTTATGTCCATGTCCATCTCACTGGTTGTCTAGTGGATGTCCACCCCCTGAACAGTTATCACACCCTCCACCCAACTTGTCCACTCCAGACCCACCACCCCAGACCCCCTCACCCCAAACACTGGTAAGTATCAAAACCAATGGTGACTGGCACAGCCCTCTGCTCACCTCTTTGGCCAGCCACCATCTGACTATCAGTGAGAGCTCATGAAATGTACTCACAAGCATTCACTGACAGATAGATGACAGTCAGCTGAGGAGGCGGGGGGGCTGTTACGGTTGCCATCAGTTTCGGTAGTAACCAGTTTCTGGGGTGAGGGGGGTGTGTGTGGGGTGGTTGGTCAAGATCAGGCAGGTCAGGTGGTGGGTCTGACAACTGTTCTGGGATCCACTAGACTACCAGGAACATGGACATAAGACTTGGTGATTGGGATGGGGGGGTTCCACTAGACACCAGGGAGATGAATACTAAATGGGGAGCAGGTGATCAGGGAGTTGGGGGTTCACTAGACACTAGGGAGAGGTGTACTAAATGGGGAACGGACAATCAGGGAGTGGGGGTTCTGATAGACTACCAGGGAAAGGTGTACTAAATGGGGAACAGGTAATCTGGGGGGGGGGATTGATTAGACTGCCAGGGAGATGGACACAGAAATAAGAATGGACAGTTGGGGTTGGGGAAGTCCACTAGACTACCAGTGAGTTGTGCATTAAACACAGACCAAGTGATCGAGGAGGGTGGGGGTGCGGGGAGTACTGAACACCAGGGAATCTGCTTAAGGTTATAGGATGGGTGCTTCAGGGCTGTGTGGCATGCTGATGAACCCATACTGGACATGCTAATGCCCTTAGCACCTTGCATGCCCAATGGCCTCATTAGCATGCTAGGGCTGAACATGGCCCACCGGAGCCCTGGTGCTATGTTGTGTGGGCAGTGCTATCTCCACTTGGCTCTCCTGTGGGCCATATTCAGCCCTGGGCTGTGTCAGCACTATGGGCTGTGCTGCGCTAGCAGGTCCCCATGTTCAGACAGTCAGCGTGCTCCAGCCAGAGCACACAAAAACCATGGAAACACAGTTTGTAAGCAGAAAAGGACCACTTGGCCCACCCAGTCTGCTAACTGTTTGAATTTTGTCGCCTCACTCCAGCCATGCTCTAACTTCTGTGCAGTGCTCCTGTGTTTGCGTGCACTGTGGCAGCTGGCTTTTAACATGGGATCCATTATATCTCAGTTCAAAACTGCCTCATGGTGGATGGGAGCAATCCTTATAAATTAATCAGCGTGCCTCTCGACTTTGATGGACTGTTGCCCCTGCTGTTCTTTTCAATCAGTAGCCTGTACTGAGCACTGTTATTATGCATCATACACTCACTTCACTGATGCCTTTGCTTGCCTGTTTGTGTTTGATACAGTTCTCACATCATTATGATAAGAATTACCATGCCAAGCAGCTGACTTGCGCTATGTATGCTTTATATAACTTTCAGTAGAAGATGAAACAGTAATACTGTTCTGCCTGCTGATTTCTGATCCTGATGGAATGACTTCCCTAGTACTTCCTGTGGCCTGTGGATTATGAGGTTATTCACTTTACCACAACAGGCTACATATGCACCTGGGATCACCTGCCCTTGGAGGGATTTGGCTAGGTATGTATATATTATATAATATAATGGATGGATACTCCGTGGGTGGCAGAACACACAGGCTTTGAGAATGATACTGTATATCACGTATGCCAAACATGCAATTATGTTATCTGGAACTGGGATTGTTCAGCCTAATGTCTTTCCCTCCCACTTTTTCTTTTCCTTAGTTTTTCCACCGCTTTATTTTGTCATCAATTGCTAATGACATTTCTTCTGAGTTTTTTTTTTTTCACATAGATCTGATCATCTACTTGGATAAAAATGAGCAGAGCTGGAGACTGCTACAAAAAACAAGCGTAATTTGACACAAGATGTTTTTAGATAAAGAGACTATTAACACCAACTGCCCATAACTGCCCAACATACTCCTCTTCCTCCTCCCTGTGAACGCTGCTACTCATGCTTCCTGCTGCTTCGTGCAACTACGACATCTGTACTGACAACTATTCTGCTATGACTATGGTAATGATACTATGTATTTATGAAATGTCTGAAGCCAAAAAGAAAGTGCAAAACTAGCTTTTATTTGTTACTTACTGATGCAAAATTATGCCAAGTACAAGGTATAACACCACAGGTGCATCTTAGCTGCAGCTCAGGCAAGCCTCCCAACACCATTTTGTACCTTACCAGGCACTTTATTAAGGGCGATGGTTCTGCTGGCAAGGTGTCAGTATTTATACAAATTCAGATTCAAAATGTAGGCACCACCAAGATGTCAAGTATGCGGTGATACAGAATTCAAGACTTATGACACATTCTAGTATTGTTACATACACTGTTTTAAAACACACAGTTGAAAAATAAGAGTGAACTAGTAATAAAATATGGCACACCAAACAGGAAATGATAGGGTTAAGTGTATTACTGCCTTTACCACTCAATACAAACAAGTCAGGAAAATGATAATGAAGAACTGGAATGTAAGTTCTGCAGATCCCGTGTTAGGTAGGAGTGTTCAGATCCCACCTCAGATGGTACATTGGAGAGCCAGAACCAGGTATATATGCTGGTTCACTCTGTACAGCCAGTTCCCAAACAAAAAGCTTGGCTGTGGGAACCTCTGGTGAAGTGTGTTATTATTTTTTAACTGGACAATAACATTTTTCAAAAGATGGATGTGGCCCACCAATCCAATGAGTAGTCAGACATACAAAAAAATTGCAGTAGCTCAGTCGTGAAGTGAGGGAGGCATGACTCAGTGTAGCCACATCCTCATCTGATAAGAAGTGCTTCACCTTGGCTAAGTTCTTCTGGAAGGTTAAGAAATTGTAGCTGTAGTAGGTTTGAACCTTGTTCCTTTGGTTCTCAGGTATATGGTTCTACCATTCTGGTTCATGTTATATTTTTGAATCAGTTTTCCAGCTTACGTAGGAATGGGTACATAGCACACTCCTGCAAACCTGGTCTTTCACCCTTTTGGATCTTTCAATATAGGTGCACTCACAGCTTTACTAGATCTGTGGTCAAGGCAAAAGTCATTTACCAATAAAATAAACTTGAACTTTACTCTTGCCAAGCCCCAACTAACCCTCAGTCAGTCAGCATAAATAACTTTAAAGCTTTATTCTCTTGAACCAGAGGGCTTTTGATAATGCCACAGCAGCTTGTATGTGTGTGCTAGGCTGCTAACTTAAGTTTGGAGAAAGTCACCTTAAAAGCTGTTTAGTGACTTGATTTTCAGGGCTCATAGTTTTTTGGAATCAGTGATGTTTTCATTATTTAGTTTTTTCTAGATTGTATTTGTCTGTGTGATTATCTTGTTTAAATCTGTGCTCAAGTTCCAGTAATTAATGGTTGAAGATACCTTTGCATCAAAACCTTTAAATGTAGAACTTTGCTATTTCATTTCTGGTTGGGTTTTGCAAACTTTTTTATGGCTGTCTGTATTTGGTTAGTCCAGGGCTTATTCTGGAGATGTGATTTTTCCAGACTAAATCCCCAAGTTGAAACAGTTCCGTTAGCCCTGCTGTGATGAAGGGGTAATGTAAGCCTCTGATTCTGATTCTTTGTATTGGGGCACGTTTGTTACAGTTGGGTAAGAATATATCCATGAAGTATTTCACTGCCAAATGTACATCTGGGATTGCATATAGTCGTGACCAATTTTGGCAAACTAGGCCCAGTTACAGTCGGTCAGACTGAAATGTTTGAATAAGTGAATGCTTGTTTTAGAGGAAGGGACTTGTGCTTTTTTAATCTTTCTGACATAGTAGACTACTGAGTGATTGCTAAAGCTATCTGGAAGTGTCCCAGCATTTATTATTCTTGTGTGCCTTGTAATGGATATCATGTCCAGCAATGTATGGTTGATGGACTTGATGTTTATTCAAGTTTGTTTGTTGATCAGCTAAACTAACTTCAAGGAAGTCGCAATCAGTTTCAATTAGATCTGGATCTGAGGGGGGACTGGATGGCTCGGTGAACTGGTAGCAAGTTGAGGAGCCGTTCATCTCTAGGTCGCTGGTTTAAAACCAGCCCAGGTCACTAAAAGGCTTTTGGTAGCAGAATACACCACTGGAGATACAAACAGTGAAAGGCCAAAAGCTTCTGGTCTGAGAATTCATAGAGATGTGAATAGTGAAGTCAGAGAAGTGAACAGTGACCAACTGCACTTCACAAAGTGAGGCCACGTATGGCAGCAAAATACAAGTTTGTTCACCTCAACTATTTCAGTTCTGAAGTCATGCTGGTACCTTAGGACTGGTAAATCAAATTTTATAATAGTCTGGGTCCAGTCATTTTTTTTTTTTTTTACTCCCTCTCTGTCTTGCCTTCCCTCCCCGGGTTGAGTTTGCCTAATCCCCCTGCATCCCTGGCACTAACCTCTCTAACTTTCAACCCCACAGCATATCTCCTCATGGTGGTGCCTGTCTGAACCAGGCTCAAACTTCCCACCTCCTCCAGAATATGGAGGCAGGGGAACCTGGGATGTGGGGACTGAACAGTGAGAGGATGCAGGGCCTGACCATGCCCAAGGTCATTCTGTGTAAACCAGGGCTTTTTTATCTTTACATTGCTCCCCCTCTCCATGGGATGTAAGTGGGGTAGGTGCTCTAAGCCCCTCCACACAATGCATAACAACATCCTCCCTCCCACTGTACCTCTGCTACACTGCCACCCATGGTCACCCAGGCGGTAGTGTTGTAGTGAAGGCAGATAGCACCCCCTTCCTAGAGGAAGACAGTATCCTCTGGGATGCTCAGTCTCCATTTTCCCAGCTGGTCGCTGACAATCAAGGCTCAAATCTAATTCCTAGTTGCTGATGCTGCGAGTGGTAACTCTACTGTTTTGCTAACTGGATGGCATCTCAGTCTTGAGTGGTAAGGCTCCACCACATCTCCAACTGTGTTTAGTATCCTTTTCATAGGGCACACTGGAAGGGGCAGGTGAGTTTTTTCATTGACAGGTGTGCTAACTGTGAGGATGATGTTAGTTTTCTGCTCTTGTATTCCAGTGGGTCTTCAGAGATAACCCCAAGAGCCTCAGTCAAGTAACAGTTGAGGAGATTTTCCACTGAAAGAGGTTGCAGCTCAGTCCTCAGCCACTGCTGTTCCTGCAAGAAGGAACCAAGCTCTGCCATTCAGTCTCCTCCTGGGTGGTGCCAGGAGATGATTGTTTTAGTTTTGTAGTGTCAGTAACAAGTACTATAGTCTGGCTATCCTCCGCTTTATGTGCCCCAGTTGTCACTAGAGCAGCTGCTGCCAAAACTCCATGACCCTGTGACTTGGCATCATAAGGTGCAGTGCCTCAGTCCAGCCTAAAGGGAAGATATAATGTTTGTTATCCCATGCTTGGCAAAACTGACTCTGCATTTCACAGGTGACGTTTTCAATAAAAACAGTCACCTGTGGTGGAGTCTGGCCAGGATCAACGTAAGCCTGACCTGCAAATTACTTTTTTCAGGATCTGCACTGCAGAGATCATTTGACTCAGGGTTGCAGACCCCCCACTGAGGTCATGGGTGCTCCTTTTTTTCAAATGAGGCCATCAACTTCAGCATGCTTAATATCACAGCCTAGCCCTGATGGCATAGAACTCTGTCATGCAATGCTCAGAAGGCTTAGAGAGAGAGAGAGAGATTAACTTTTGATTATATTACAACACACCACAGCAAGGTTTTTACAGCAAGCACATATCTATGCACACTCCATAACATGTGCTTTATCCAGCGTCTCTTTATAAAAGTTCCCTATTACAGCACACACAGTGTTTACGCTGATGCGCATGCTCAAGACCTGGACTCTGTTTTTCAAACTCATTCAGTAGCACTATCAGTCCTCGGTTTACTTAGAAACCACAAAACTGTTATTCAGCAATAAACACTACTGGATTATATCCTTCATTATATGCACCGGCAGAAAATGTTAATGCATCATGCATGAGCTGTGACCAGATGCGCGTTCGTGGTGGGTGTATGCTTCTGGGTGGGGCTGAATATGTGCGGACCACTCAGTGGGAACATGAGTACAAAAATGGATAGAAAGGTAACAATTCAGATGAATTTTATATTTTGGAGCATTTCTACACACTTGCCGAGCCAAATCTGTGCCTAGAGGCAAGCTGGTCACAAGATGACCAGAAATTGAACTATAAAGGTGACACTGTCCCTTTAAAGATGTATATTTTTTAAGTATTTAGCATCACATTTTAACTAATGTTTCAAAACACATTTCACACAATAGTTACAGTAAAACTAACTTGAGGTACTGAGTAGACTGTCAGTCACCCCAAACAAACATAGGATTATTCTGTCCCATTGTATTTTTCATGTCTGTCTAGATATAAACTAGTCTCTGTAGCATATACAGTAAGCTTTTTAATTATTCTCCCACTCAAGGTTTTCAGCACAGGACTCTGAGGTTGAAAATTGCTAATTGTCTCCTTTCCTGGACTTGGAATATCAGGTAAATCAATCTGAGCATCTGTTTTAGTCTCAAGTCTTTGTTCAGTGGAAGAATGGGTATCTTCTGAAACTTTAGAGTCAGATCTAGATTTCTGCTGAAATATTGCTCTTGGCTCTGGAACAAATAGTAAATGCCTATTCTTTCTGAACGTGCCTTGCTCTCTGTTTCCATAAGATAGGATCTTGGCATCTGGCACTTCTCTTGTACTACAGCTGGTACTGTTCATCCCTTCTCTCTATCCAGTTTAATTCTCACCTGGGTACCAGGATACAGTTCAGGTAGCATTCTTGCAGAATTTCTTTTATCAAAGTGGACTTTGTACAGTATGCTGCTTGTGCAGACTTGTCAGCATCTTGAACTTGTTTTAACTTTGGCCAACATGGTTTTAGGTTAGTCTCTAACTTAGGAACTTGTGTTCTCAGCTGTCTTCCTATCATCATCAGCTGTGCTTGGCTACATTTTGCTGCATTCATTGGAATAGCTCTGTAACTTCGTACAGCAAGAAATGGATTGTCCTGTTTCACAATTCTCTTAGCTGTTTACAGTGCCCTCTTAGCCTCACCATTAGCTTGTGGGTAATGTGGGTGTGTTATAATGTGATGGACATTACACTTGTGCATAAACCTTTGAAACTCAGTTCCTGTAAACTGTGGACTAAATTATTAGTAACAAGCTCCTCCACACATTCCCACCACGCAAACATAGTCTTCAGACCGTTTATAGTATGAGAGCTTGAAATGTCTGATAAATAAGCAATTTCCAAGTATCTCAAAAAACAGTTTATCGTAACCAAATACTTCTGTCTCTCCAGCTTGCAAATGTCAGTGTCAACACTTCCATGGGCAGTCTGGTATTGAAGTTGCTGTTAGTGGCCCCTTGCACTGAGTTGGTTTGTTCACCTGACAACATTTGCTAAGTCTTACAAAGCTCATTTAGCTGATGGTTCAGAAGTTTCATGTTATAAGTGAAATGACACTATTAAAAAGCCAGTACTTGATGTAAAGAGTGAACAAGCCAAGGTAACAAAAGTATACTGCATGGCTACAAGACAGTTATAAGAATCATAGTTTAGTGTCAAGCTTCAGTTAACTATAACTCACCAATCTCCCCACCCCAAAAAAAGGCAGGTCCTGAATAAAAGAGTATTTTGAGCCAAATATAAATGCCAGCAAATTAGAGAAAAGTACACCAGAAGTGTGTACATGCAAGAAGTAAAAGTGAAGGTTAAAAAAACAAAGGAAAAACTTAAACATTTAGTTGATTCGAAAGAGAGTGATACTGACGGGTCAAATAGCTCCACTAATTTGTTTGATAAGACAAATAGAAGATTGAGCAAATTAATAGAATCTTTGGAAAAGAAAAAAGAAACCCCTCCCAATGCTGGAATTTGTAAAGGCAAATAACATATAACCAGATCTCAGGCTAATTTAATTCAAACAAAAATTCGATTTCCAAGTAAAAGCCAAACCATCTGGCCAGAGATGGTACCGAAAGCTCAAAGTGATCTAAAAAGAAGGACACAGTGGGAAACAGTAACAAAAAAAAGAACATTGCTAAAGTAGCAAAAGAGTTAAGAGAGAAAAAATATGTAATCAGAAAAGGCTGAGGAGAGTATTTCAAAACCTCAGTCAGAAGTTATTGATCAGCTAAATCAAGAAACAGAATCAGACAACGGCTGCCCCACTTCTTTTATAAGTAGTGAACAACAACAACGAAATATATCACGTGAAAAAAATGTTAAAAACACTGCATTATCCAATGACTCCCCATTGATTTGAATGCCTTATTATCAAGGCCTGTATTTCCCCTGCCAAATTGTTAATCTCTGGTTGCTACAGGCCTCCTTTTGTGGTGGTGGTGGGGGGGGGCTCAAACTGCTGCAGCATCTCCAATCCTCACTTGAGCCTACAACATCTGAGTTGATCATCATCATGGGTGACCTGAATCTGGACTGGTTCTCACCCTGTTCAGCACCACTAAAAACATTCTGAGATCGACTCGGTCTCTCATAGCTAATTCCTGAGGCTATGTGTATCAACATCAAAAACCCCACAAACAGTACTCTACTTGACCTTATCCTCGTCAACAGACTCTACAACTTTACCCATACAGGGGATTTGCTGTCTTATCACCTGTGTCAGAAATCTGCCTAAACAGTCCTCTTCCTCCACCTGTATTTATTTTTCTATTGTGCTCTTTTGACGTTGGCTTCCCCTAACCCCACGAACGGGGTTCGCCCTGCTCAGGTGTCCAACCCTACATGCTCGGGACTGACCCCCCCCGAATGGGGCCACTGGTGGTGGAGTTGGGTGACCAGAGGGGTTGGTGCTAGAGCCAGCACGTTAGCAGGGAGCCGGCATTTTTCCTATGTTTTTTCCAGGGGTGGGGATGTGCAATGACAGCCAGTGTCCACCCCACCCCACTTATGTTCAGGCGCTGGATCGTTTGTGGTACCTCCTAGTCTCCTCTGCGGATCCATG
Organism: Neoceratodus forsteri; assembly: GCA_016271365.2. NCBI lineage: Eukaryota > Metazoa > Chordata > Ceratodontiformes > Ceratodontidae > Neoceratodus > Neoceratodus forsteri. The sequence goes on along the minus strand of CM057453.1, from coordinate 913,556,225 downwards.
TTGCGCCGGACACTCAGCCCTCCTCCCCCCAGAGCAGGAGAGCAGTCATATGGATGCTCAATCTTACTCCCCCCAGCTGGCCCTCCAACACCCAGATCAGTTCCTGAACCTGGGTCATCTGGCGCTGCAGATGGCAGCTATGCCTCTGCACCAGCAGACTGGCATCCTCCACCTATATTTATAAAAGAAATCATTGCCATTTCAATTGTGTGTGTTTCCTCTCCGATCTCAGTCAAATCAGGTGGCAACCCTTTTACCTGGCTCCCTGGCTGGCCTTAATTAATTCTATGTTTAAATCCCTGTTATTACAGATTATTAATAAATACACACCACTAGTCAAAATCAGAACCAGGAAAGAATCATGTCCATGGTTCAATGATGAACTTAAGACTGCCTCCACAAAAGAGATGCTCTCTGGAAAAAGGCAAGGAAAACCAAATTACCTTCTGACTGGGAGGCTTTGAGAGCCTTCAGGAGCCACTGTACAAAACTAATCAGAGGTGTAAAAGTGAATTATTTTCAATCTGCTTTGGATTCTACCACCAAAGATCCAAACAAGTTCTGGAAGACGCTTAGATAAATCCAAGGCTACACTACTCCCTCTACCCTCCCAGCTAAAATCACCACTGGTAATATTTCCACTTCCAGTAAAGATGATAGTCTAAATCTATTATATAATCACTTCACCACTGAGGGTCTCACTTTTGATTCTCCCCGGCAAATGCCTTACGCGAGTCTCTATTTAACTCAAACGTCCTCCCCTCCCCTATCAGAGCTGCTTGCCATGCTAATTCCTTCTGCTTCAAACCTGTCACCTTCAGACAGGTGGAAGACCTGTTATTAGCACTAGATGCGAATAAAAGTGCTGGAGCTGACCAGATTGACTCTTACATTCTAAAGCTTGGACACCACATGCTTACTGCCCCTATCACTCATCTTTTTAATAAATCCATTGCCAAAGGGGTCATACCTCATGACTGGAAAATAGCGCACATTGTTCCATTGTTCAAATCAGGTGATCCAAGTGATCTGAACAATTATAGGCCATTTCCCTCTTGCCAACTCTCTCCAAACTCCTTGAAAAAATACTTAACAACCAACTTAGAGATTACCTTGAGGCTCACAATATGCTGAACCTACTGCAATCTGGGTTCAGATCTAGACATAGCACAATAACTACCCTCGCCAAAGTAACTAATGATTGGTAAACAGCACTAGACGCTAAAAATCATATCTGTACTTTATTCCTAGACCTAAGTAAAACATTCAATGTGGCTGACCACGAGCTCCTTCTGTACATGCTACATAACATTGCCCTAAATGATACCCTCATCAAATGGTTTACCTCCTACCTAGTAGGTCGTCAGCAAGAGGTTAAGTCTCAATGCGACTGCTCTCTCACTTAATACCCTCATGAGAGGAATGCCCCAAGGGTCTATCCTTGGGCCACTACTTTTCACAATATATGTCAATGACATAGACCTCAACATCTCAGCTGCTAATATACACCTCTTCGCAGATTATACCGTCCTTTATATTGATCACCGATCATTGGAACACGCCTGCATTAAGTTACAACAAGAATTCCAATCATTGCAACATAATCTACTTTACTTCAAACTTCTCCTCAATTAAGGTAATATTTATCTCTCCCCAGATAAATTGTGCATCCACTCTCTCGATGGGCGACAGACCTCATATTACTACTCTCCTTGGGGATCCACTAGAGCTGGTCGATAAATTTAAATATGTTGGGATCTGGATTGACAGTAGGCTCTCCTTTACACCCCCCTTTCGAAGAACTTGATAAAAAGCTTAGACAAAGACTTGCCATTTTTTACAGGATTAAGCACCTTCTCACCTTCGAGGGTAAAATTAAACTAGTACAATCAACTTTCCTCCCCCTCCTTGACTACACCAATCTCATCTACAGCAACTGCCCCATCACCTCTCTTTCCTACCTAGACACCTTGTATCACAGAGCACTTAGATTGATCACCAATGGGCCATATAATATGCACTATTGCTCCTTGTACTCCCTGTTAGGATGGCATTCACTGAAGACAAGAAGGTTGAAAAATGCAGTTCTATAGACTTACTGAGCCCTTACTGGCAAGCTCCCACATTATAGTTCCAAACTTTTAGTTCCTTCCTCGGGGACCTGCTCCTTTAGAAAATGTTTCTATATCACCCTCATTACTGCTAAGATCAGAACTCAGTATGGTGCTTCTTCACTAAGCTACTTTCTACCTTCTATCTGGAATAATATCCAAAAGCCTTTAAAGCTTTCACAATTCCTCAGTCTGGGATCCTTCAAAATGTTGCTTTGTCATCTTGTGGACGAAACTTGTAATTGCCTCCAGAGGAACTAGTACATGCTATCTGGACATCTCTTACCATCATTCATAACTTTCAAAGTATAGATTCCAGTCAAGTCCCTTCCACCTTGACCAAATCTGCTGCTCGTGTTATTTGATAGACCCTAACCATGACTTTATGTGGCTTTTATTTTTACCTTATATTCCTCCCTGTATCCCCCCTCCTTACCCCTTCCATATTCTGCCCCCCTTTAACTCCAACAGTCCCTCTATATCTGTCATGCACCCTCCCTTTCTCTCATTACTTGTTCTGCCCCTTATCTCAATCTTTCTAGTTCAGCTCTTCCACCTTCAACAATGTATTTCAGCTGCATGCCTGGAATGTTATTCATGTATATATTGTAATTTGATGATTGTTCTTGAATTTACACCTTAATGTATATAGATTACCCCTTTATGTAATAGCCGACTTCTGTTCTAGTCTATGTTTGTTATGTCCTAATGATTACAAATGTTTGTTATGCAGCGTCCGCGCAGGGCCACCTTGTAAATGAGTTTTGCTCAATGGTGTTTCTCCTGGTAAAATAAAGATTGATTGATTGATTGACTGAGCTGGGCACTCCAACTTACAGCAAATACAAACTGGATAGAAGAAAATTTAAATAAACTAAAAGATTTACCTGAAGATTTGTGTAAGCTAAACAAAACTATGCAAAAGCTATAAAGTAAGATGGAGACTGAAATCAAAAGAACAGATGAATTGGGAAAAGGGCAGACAACTTTGGAAGATTCTATGGCCTCACTGTTAGCAGAAATAAAGCTCTTAAAAACAACAAAAGGAATGAATATTAAGGCGAGACGATTCGGAAAACAGAGAAAAAAAATAAGAAACTTTGATCTTTTGCACAGCTGGGAGGAAACAACCTAATTACAAAATATAGTAGAAGAACTGTTCAAGGAGCTTTTAAAAACAGACAAGGACTCTGCACTATTAACATAGCTCATTGATTAGGTAAAAATTAAGGTTAACAAAACTCTGAAATAGCACACCTAGTAATAATTAAGCTACTGAAGTCAGAGGATAAAATGAGAATCACCAGATCTACCTTGACAGTTAAAAAATGTGTTTTCAGAGATTAAAATATCATGATAAGACAAGACTTTTTGAGAGATCTCTGGTTACTAAGAAAACAATATTTACCCATCCAACAATTATTATGGAAAGAAGGATTTAAATCATTTGTGATTTTTCTTGCTAAACTAAAAGTCGTGTTAAATAATCAGACATTAATATACAATAACTTAAAAGACGTTATCCTTGGTTGAAAGATTAGACTTTCAACAATGGCTTGGGACACTTTCTGATTCATTTCTGATATAAACGCAGTATCTTACAGTATCAGATGCAGTTGGTACACTAAGCTTTAAATGCTCATTATAGAAGGGGGAATACTTAGAAAATAGCCATTTTTTCTTTCTTTTTGTTGTTGAAATAATGCACTGGATATGTGGTGATAATACTGGGCAAGCGGGGGGGGAGAGGTGCATTATTTAATAGGAAGGGAAAAACAGAAACAATATACCTATATAGTATTCTTTGCAAAAAACTGCATTAATGCACCAGTTAGGGTTCAGATTAAAGTGACAAAAGTAGAGAAGATGTAGTGTTAGGATTTTCAACTCTAACTCCTCCCCCCAAGCAGCACCAGGAAACAAAATACAGTTTGGCTGTTCTGAGTCATGGTGAATCGGGGGTGGGGTCTTCCTTGGGTTTCTCAGCCCTAATGCTCATCCCATTCCCTGAGCAAATAAGTTCAGATGTGATCTGTTTTCTTCAGACAGGGCCCATAGGTTGTTGGCAACATGTGGGGACACAGTTCTGTATGTTTGGAGACTATATCAGCATGGGGTGAGCATTAGAGTGAGAATCCCAAGGAAGACCCCACCACTAATTCACCAAGACTCAGGACCGCCTAAACTGCAATGTTTTTCCTTTTTGCTGCTGGGGGTGGGTGGGTGGGGGTATGGAATTAGGGTTGGAAATGCTAACACCACATTTACCTATTTTGGTTGCCTTAGTCTGAACCTAACTGGTGCAATAATGCAGTTTTTTGCAAAGAATTTCCTTTTTTTCTGAGATAGAAGAATCATATCCTCATTCATGCAGGTACCTTTGGTACCTACAAGAACACATCAATCTAGCTGTGGAAGCACAAAGCCTCTAAGGGTCCTGTGTGAACACATCCATCTGGCTGTGGAAGAGCAAGGCCCTTTGAGCCCTGCACTTCCATGCATCCACAGATGCACACATCCATCTGGCTAAAGAAGCACAGGATCCTCTGGGCCCTGTGCTTCCATGCCTCCAGGAAAGCAATTTATTGTTGTAGTTGTTTTTTGTGGGCCTTTTTTTTCCCAGCGGTTGGTTGTATATGGGCAACAATTTGGTTTTCAGTTTTTTTAGCCATAAATCAGTAAATTTTGTCAGTTTGGTCTGACAGTTGCTATACTTACAGTCTAAAACAAGGTACACCTTGTGTACATTTTTGATACTGGTCAGACTTTAATTGTGGATTTGGCACCATGGTGAAGTTTGGAGGTAATTGTGGGGTGCAGTGCATACCCCATGAATTTATTTTGGGGTATTATATGTTAGTCTTGTAGTACTCATTGGACCTTTTTTTTATATATAGATCATCCATTAACTCCAAATATTGATGGAGTTATAGTTACAGCCAACGACATGGTCAGATATTTCCTGAACTTTCTGTGATATCTCTAGAGAAAGCTCCTGCTTTCTGCATTTCCACAGTAGAGGCAGCAGAAAGAAACTCTTTAGAAATTTTGTGAAATATCTGACCGTGTCTGTGGCTACTACTACAGCATTGCCTGTTCAAGTTGCAATGTTATCCTATGGGAATTATTATTTTTTAATTTTTATGTTTTTTATATGTTTATTTTCATTGGTATTTTGTAGGAACTTAGACTTGTACTACTCATTGAGACCTTTCTTTTGATATATAGCTTGTCCTTTAAATCCAAAGATTGAGGGGGGTTACAGCTTGTTAAAGTGTAAATGTTATTCTATGGGAATTTTCATTTTTTATATTTTTATGTTTTTATATGACTCCTGACTTTTGGGGGGGGGAGTATTATGTATTAGTCTTGTGTTACTCATTGATACCTTTGTTCTGATATATAGATTATCACTTAATTCCAAATATTGACACAGGTATGACTTGTTAAAGTTACAATGTTGTCCTATGAAAATTTTAATTTTTAATTTTTATGTTTTTAATATGGCTGCTGAATTTATTTGGGGGTATTATGTCTTGGTGTTGTATTACTCACTGAGACCTTTTTTTGATATATAGATTGCCCCTTAATGCTAACTATTGATGGAGTTATGGCTTGTTAAAATTGAAATGTGCAAAAACAAAAACAAACTTTAAGTCCAAATTCTTCTTTTATATGAACTGATCCTCTTTCATGAGATTTTTGTGAGCTCATGAAAGAGGATTGGATCATATGAAAGAAGAATGTGAAAAGAAACCAAAATCCAAATTCTTCTTTCATATAAACTCATCTTCTTTTGTGACATTTTTGTGAGCTCATGAAAGGGATTGGTTCATATGAAAGAAGAATGTGAAAAAATGAAATCCAAATTCTTTTTTTGTGAGAATGAATCTTCTTTCATGAGATTTTCATTAGCTTATAAAAGAAGATTGCTTCTCACTAAAGAAGAAAGTGAAAAAAACAAAGTCCAAATTTGTCTTTTATTTGGCGCTATTCTTCTATCATATGGCCCTATTCTTCTTTCATGAGCCATACAAAATTGTCTTACGGAAATATTTTTTAAATGCTCTAAAAACACATTTGTGGTCTTTTTTGAAAAACTAAGTGCAGAATCTAGCAAAATGGATCCTGTTTATCTAGATTCATGTATTGGTGTCTCTGCAGGGCACTATTTTTAAGGGTTTAAAAAAACAATTTCGAAAAAAATGGAAAGAAGATGGCTACCATACAAATGAAACATTTTCTCTCATGAAAGAGGATTACCCCCTCATGAAAGAGAAATCCTCTTTGTATGGCCAAATTCTTCTTTTGTATCAAACATCTATCCTAAAGACGCTACTGAACATGCTCAGACCTGAAATTTCAAATCCTGATAACTTGGGAATGGATTAATATTTTTTTCACAAAACCAATGAAAGGCACCATTCTGTGTGAGCTCATTCTACCTTTAACATTTCAGACCAAAATTCCAAACTGTCTGGGCACTAGGCGATGACAAAAAAACAAACCAAAACAGCAAAAACCCCTGATTTTTCCTAAAAATGTACTATTTAGATCTCAGAATCTGCTGATCTAATCAGAACAAAACTTGAGAAATCAAGAGGCCTTGCTCCCCAGACTGCACTTGCACAATTTTGTGCAACTCTGTTTAACAGGGGCAATGCTATTAAGGTGCCAAGTTAGGGGTTTAACATTAAACAGCTTACTGAACCCTAACTATAGCGTCACTACTGCAGCACTATAATTACTGATTTCTACATTCACTAGAGGAGTGGAGGGAAGGGATAATGCAAGCTATTGCCGATGTTCCAAGTTTTGAGGGACAGTGCCATGCAGGAGCAATTGGCACCACAAGGGGGGGAGGAGGATGGGGTAGATTATGGTAAAATCAATAGAGATGATATTATATTACTATTCTATAATAAAAGAAAAGTCCTTGAAGGTGATCAATCAAAACTTGGGTCTAATATGAAGGGTTGCAACAGATTATTAACTCATATCAAATGATACAAATGATACAATTCTTGAATGGGATTATGTGGAAGGTCAATGGCATCAATTCTCACATCAAAAGATACAGATTATTAAACAAATTGGGCAAAATGGACATAGACTTTGCTCTGCTGCAGGAAACATACTGTACATAAAAAGCAAAGAGATCATAAAACTAAGAAAAAAATGGGTAGAAGAGATATATTTTTCTGAGGGCATGACCAAAAAACAACAAAGGGGTAGCAGTCCTGATTAGTAAGAAATTTCACTGAAAACTTGTAGTGACTCAATCAAATTTGGATGGAAGAATTGTGTTATCCAATTTTTTTAGAGAACTAACAGTAATTGTTGGATCTGTATAGGCACATTACCAAAGGTTCAGATCTTTTTTTAGCACAAATCAGTAGCATATTAAGTAAATGAAGGCAGTGTATGTGATAATATGAGGAGATATGAATTGCTTGGCTGATGTGGATCTAGATAAATCAGTAATGGCAAGAGGATGGGGGCAAATATAAAGCCAAGATCCTTAATTTTGTGCAAACAAATGGCTTAGTAGACCTATGGAGAGATTACACTATAATGAGAAGGATTATATATACTTCTCTCATACACTTAACAGTGCCTCTAGAATCGACTATGTTTTTATATCCAAAATTCTAATTTTTGTTAGTGATTATTATAGTTCTGAGATTGAACCTAAGTCAATTTCAGATCATAATACTGTTTCATTCTCATTAATTATTAACAAAAGAGAGTCTGGTAACACATTATTGAAACTGAACAACACACTGTTGAACAATGAACTTTATGTTTAAAAGGTCAGTGTAGCAATCCAAAATTTTATAATTGAGAAAAAACATTAAGTGGCACCAATATTATAAAATATTGGGATGCAGCAAAAGCCACAGTTAGAGGGGTAATTATAGCCAAAGCTACATGGATTAATAAAAAAGGAAGCAGAACCTACAGGAGGTGGAAGATAAACGTTCTGCTTTAGAAAAGAAAATAGAAATGGGTGATAACATTAGTAAGGACAAATATGACAATTTTAAAAGAGTAATTGATGAAACAGCAATACATCAAATTAACAATAGCTGGCTTAGGCTGGCCCAGTGGTTCAGCAGGTTGAGGCATCCATGCCTTCCTGCTGCCACACCGGCGACCCAGGTTCAGGAATGGACTCGGTTCACTCAGGGGTCTGGCCAGGAGAGGGAAGATTGGGCATCTATAGGACAGCTCTATTCCCTTGTGGGGGGAGTCCTGTGACTCACTGCTTGACAGCCACCTGGCAGAAGCCAGGTGGTGGTGCATATGAGTCCTGTAACTAGGGGAAAGGTGGGCTTAAAGAAAGCTTGGAGTGTCTCCTCAAAAAATTTTACCTGTCAGGATTTGGCTAACATCACAAGACCAACATAATTCTTACGTTGCCAAAAGATAAGTGTCCTGGTACAGACAGATACACAGTGGAATTTTATATTACTTTTATGGAAGAATTACTGCCTATCTTGGAATATCTATTTCAAGAAATTCAGAAAAATAAAATGATTCCTAAATCTTTTAACTTGGCATATATCACACTTATACTTAAACCTAATAAAGACCAACACAAAATTGAGAATCACAGATCAGTGGCTATACTAAACTTAGATTACAACATTTTTGCAAAAATACTTCACAACAGAATATTACTATAGCTTACAAAAACAGTTCATATGAACAATTAGATTTTATTCCAAATTTTCAACAATGAATATACACACAGCTATACACACAATACAACATTCATCTAATATAATTTATAGGGAAGGAAGGCAGAGAGGTCATACTGCTTTCATTAGACACACATAAAGCATTTGATATATCAGAATGGGGTTATTCATTCCACATACCTTCATGTTGGGGCTTCCTTGCTGAATTTATTTCCTATATGAAAGTGTTACATGTCTCTCCTGAATCTAAAATCAAAATTAATGGTGACTTCATTGAACAATTTGTGCTAAGGAGAGGGATTCACCAGGGATGTCCCCTGTCTCCTACTCTTTTTGTGTTGGCATTATAGGCCTTATTAGTGTAAATAAGGAACAATAAGCAAATCTTCGGCATAAGAATAGGGACTACAGAGACCAAATTAAAAGCATATGCTAATGATGTGGTTATTATTGCAAAAAACTCTAAGGAAAGCATATAAGAACTATTATCAGTATTTTTTTGTTTTTCCTTGGTAGCAGAATATACAGTTAATGAAAACAGATCTGAATTGATGGCTTTCAATCACCCAAATACAGTATATCAGACACATTGAATGTTTTCAAAAACTAAATTAAACAATGAGAAGCTGAGTTGTTTGGGGATTAAATCAGTCAAAAAAGGCAAAAGACTTTATGATAGAAACTTTGTTCAATTTATTAATAAGGTTAAAAATAAACTGCAGGGTTGGTCAAAAATATCAATGTCATTATGGGGTAAAATTCAGATAATCAAAATGATAATGATCCCATTTACTGCATAGTCTTTACAAACTATAATTACCCCATACCCGATAACTGGTTTAAGAAATAAATTCCATAATCAGGAATTTTATCTGGAATTATAAGCAAGCCAGAATGTCATGGGACAGATTATGTCTGGCCCAAGAAATGGGGGGACTGACTTGTCCAGATGTTAAAAGATATCATACTGCATATTTGACAAACGTAGCAGTCCTATGTGGACTTAGAGATAGCAAATACAATTATTAATAGAGAATCAGTCATCAGGTTTCAGTTAGAGAACTTATGGTTCTTCCCAGCCAACTATAACAGAGGTAATAGTGTAGTCATCAGGGATCTACAACAGCTCAGCAAAACTCATTTCAGCATGGTACAAATCAGAGGAGCAAACCATGTCAATACTAATCAGGTTCCCTCTACCAATATTAGGGGTACCAACTCCAGTACTGCACACCACACAAAACCACTGCTGCATCTGGGGGTAATGATCAATCCCCCACTATAACTATAAGGGAACAAAATAAAACAATAACAGCACATACGGAAATGGATATCACAACAAGTACTCCTCTGCCTAAACAAATATTTGTTCTAGGAGACTCCATTATCAAGTACATTGATTAAATCATTTACAGAGATGATAATTCAGACAGGACCTATAATACCTTCCGGGGAGTCCAGATTAAAGATATAACCAAAATGATGAATAACATTCTGCATAATGCTGGTCCCAGTCCTTTAGTGATCACTCATTTGGGCACCAACAACATAAATAGGATAACTGTGGATGAAATAAAGAAAGAATATATCGCTCTTACCAATAAGTGAGAAGAAAAAGGAAGTAAAATCTGTTTTTCTGAAATCTTACTAGTACCATGGGCAGGTATAGAAAAAAAAATAAAATAAAAAAAAATCAATAAGTGGCTTGGAAATTGGACTTTGCACAAAGGATATAAATGCATAAACCATTGGGAAACATTTCATAATAACTATGGCCTATATTCAGGGGAAGATTTATACGGCAGCAAAAGAGGGAGTGTGCTTTTTGGAAAACAGATTTTAAGCACAATTAATAAATGTTTAAACTAGACAGGAAGGGAGCAATGGGATCACCTAATCAGCATAATGTATTCAATACACGGTCATGTAATACTTCTGATCTCTGCCACATTATGATGGTTAATGCCAGAAGTTTGAATTCTACTAAAAATGCAGAATTAGAAGCAATTATGTCCAGAGGTAGACTGGACATAGTTGTGGTGACTGAGACATGGTGGTATGATAACAGTAAATGGAATATGAACATCCAAGGATATAAACTATTTCATAACAATAGGAATGATAGATGTGGGGGAGGAGTATGTATATACTGTACATAAATGAAAATATTACTTGTCAGCAAATAATTGTACCAGAACAGCATGAAAACAAACTGGAGAGTGTATGGATCCAATTTACTTTTACAGGAAGACCTAAACTGTTTATTGGGACTTATTATAGACCGCTTAATTCTGGAAGGGACTACAATGATCTAATAATTGAAGAAATAAGATCACAGTGTACAAAAGGGAATGTCATTATTGTTGAGGATTTTAATTACCCGAGTATTGACTGGGAAGTTTTAACAGGAAAAACTAATTCTGAAAATAACTTTTTAAATGCAGTAACAACTCTTGGGCTTCTGCAAATAGTATCTTCTCCAACAAGGGAAAATAATATTTTAGGTTTAGTATTAACAAATCTAGAAGAATGTATTAGTGAAATAAATATCAATCCCCCTTAGGTGAAAGCAACCATAATACTCTACAGTTTAACATAACTAGATGTAAGATCAAAACACTGGGAACACAATTCATTAGAAACTATAGTAGAGCTGATTTTATTAGCATTAAAAATGAATTAGTAACTATGGACTGGGTACATCTTATGTCCAATCTATCAGTTGAGGACGCCTGGAAAATAATTAAAAATACCATACAGGATTGTGAAAATAGATTCATACAAATAAGAGGAAATATAACAATAAGGGCCAAAATTCCCATCTGGCTAACAAACGCTATTAAAAACAGATAAAGAAGAAAGGAAAGGCTTTCAAAAAAGTTTAAAAATAGTAAGACAGCAGCAAACATTAACAAATACAGCATGTGGTCAGAACGTCATGATCATTTGCCGTCGCGGTCAATATGTTGTGTGCTATTGGTAGAAAGGACATTATGCTGCCGGTTTTGCAGTCATGAACAAAAGGTGCCAGTTACTGGGTGCGACCAAAACAAACAGTTAAAGTGACCTTTTTCAGTAGTTGCATGAACTTGCTAAATGTGTTGACAGCTGTCAAGGCAGTGAATTGCAACCCTATTCATGTTGACATAAACAGTGACATCACTTCCCTTTTCGTTTTGTCCACTCATTTCCTGCTCTCAAATTTGGTACTGCTATCCAGTCTGCTCTTATTTTCTGCACCACTTCCAGTATGCTCTTGTTTTCTGCACAATTTCTTGGCCCCTATTTAATGTGATGCACACTGTATTCAGTCATTCACCTAACAACAGACATATAGTTCGTACAGACACAGAAAGGCAAGCAAAAGCTTGCATTGGACAATTACTTATACACGAAGGAGAAAGACGGTGCATAGGGTAAGGTGTTCTGGCAATGTGAGTTGTGAACCTGCCATTTCCAGCTACATACTTTGTGGGTTACAATTACTTTTCCACCATTAGAGCACAATCATGCACCTGTTCACAGCAGAATTGAAGTACTCGCTGTTCTGATTTCAATAATAGGTCTGAGAAACAATATTTGAGGGATATAGCGACCATTATTGAAATAAATGTTCTATAAATTTTAAGGATTTACACACGATGCCTTACTTTTAAGAATTAACCACTACAAGATGCTTTTAAATATACTCTGTTTGTTTATTTGCATGTATTTATGGTTCTGCACATTTAATTATTGGAAACTTAATTTGCACAGTGTTTAACTTTTTTTTTGCATTATTTATTTATCGCCCCCTGCCTCTGACCGGCCTCTCCTTCAGGCCTTCTGCCAAGGACTACCCCTGTATCTCCATTCTGAACCCTCCCTGACACCAGCTTCCACCGATCCCAGATTGCAGCCAGCCAGGGTAGCCCAACGTAACCCTTCGTCAGACGGGTCCCCTCCTTCTGGAGGGAAATTCCCTTCAGGCATTCTTGCTCTCGGCCCTGATGCTGCTGGGATTGGTATTTCCCTGGCTCTTTTGGGGTTCCATGGAGGCGGGGATCCAGGCAGCCATCATCTGGTCGCTCGGATGCCATTTTTTCCACTTTTCAAGTTCCCCTGTCATGCCACTTCTTGTAGTGACCCTGGTCTCAACCGGGGGCCACTACAGAGTGAGGCATGGCCCTAACCAACCCCTTGGGAGGAGAGCAGTCCCTAGGATGCTCAATCCTCTCCCATCCCTGCCGACCCCCAGCGACCCGAGTCCGTTCCCGAACCCGGGTCGCCGGCGTGGTTTGAGGTAAGGCGCCAGCATCTCAGCCCTCTATGCCACCGGGCCGGCTTGTGTTTAACTTTAACAATTAATGATTTTAATTATACTCTGTTTACTGATTTGCACATTTTGTTGTCAGAAAGCATAATTTGCACATATTAATGATTTGCACACAAATCCTAAATTTGCCCAGTTTTGCACATTTTATTAACAGAAAGCTGAATTTGCACATATTAGTGGTTTGGCACATGAAGACTAAATTTGAACAGTTTTAGAAAGCAGAGTTTGAAAGCATATTTAAAATGGATGTTATGCGGTTTATTATGCTGTAATAAAGTTTTGAGCTCAGTGTTTGAAAGCAAATTTGCTATAATAAAGTTTTGAATGCTTATTCAGTGATCTGTTATTTCTTGGTGGATGAAGTTGTATTACAGTCAACATTTTGTCCCTCACCAAACTTTGCTGTCCATGAATGATATTGTCGACTAGTTAACTGTTTGACTAAATGGACAGCTACTATTTGTCCATGCAGTCCATTGATCGCGACAATAAGACTGTGACAATTTCTCCAGCGGATATTTGTCCACTCATGACAAATACAGGTCTCAACAAAGAAAGCGAAAAAAAAATATGATTAAACAGGAAAAAAGTAAAATTGAATTTGAACTCACGCATACTGAAAGAAACAATAAATTATTATTTTCATATGTGAATAACTTTAAAAAAAGGAAAAAACGCATTAGACGAATCACTAATAATGGTGTACAAATTGAAAAAATAAAACAATAGCAAATTGCTTAAATTAATTATTTTGCTCAGTATTTAACACAAAAGAAAGAACCACTGTGATTACTACCTGTATTGATATTAATGCCATCCAATTCACAAGGGAAGAAATCGAGGGAGCCATTAAGAAACTTAAATCAGACTCCTCACCAGGGTCTGATAACATCACTGCAAGGTTTTTACAAGAAATGGCTACCTTCTTATCACTCCCATTATTTATACTCTTTAACAAATCTATCTCTAGTGTTGTGGTTCCAATGGGATGGAAAGGAGCTATAGTCATTCTGATACACAAAAAGGGTAATAAGGGGATGGTAAATAATTACAGACCAATATGTCTGACTTCCTTATATTGCAAAATCATGGAAAGGCTTATTAAGGAAAGAATTGAAGCTGAAATCCAATGCAAAAATCCAACAGACAATAAACACCATGAATTTACACCTGGGTATTCCTGCACCACAAACCTGATTACATTTTACAAGTGTCAGTGAGAGCCTAGATAATAACATCCCTGTGGATGTTGTTATGTTATATCTATCAAAAGCATTTGATGAAGTTCCCCATAATAAGCTGGTTTCTAAACTATGTAACATGGGAGTTAGTCATGAAATCATTAATTGGATAAAAAACTGGTTGACAGTTAGGTCCCAGTCAATCCTTACAAATGGAATATTGTCTAATCTAGGTCCAGTTACTTGTGGAGTCCCTCAGGGATCGGTTCTCGGACCAATTCTTTTCAATCTATTTATATTGGATATTAATTCAAATATTAGTAATGTTCTAATAAAATTCACTGATGACACAAAATTAGGAAGGGAGGTAAATACTCCCAGTAAGTATGCTTCAGAAAAAGATCTGGGTATTGTTATTAGCAATGATTTAAAATTTACAGATCACAATAATCTGACAGTAAAAAAATTTCACCAATTAATAAACAGTATTTTCAAAAATTTTAAAAGTAGAGAAGTTGAAGTACTTATTCCATTGTACAGCAGTTTGATTAGATCTAAATTTGATTATTGCTCTTCCTTTTGTACACCAACTTTAAAAAAGGATAAGATCGTAAAAGAAAAAGGTACAAAGAAGATACACAAAAAAGATAAAGAATTTAAAACTGCTTCCCTACGAAGATAGACTTAGAAATTTAAATCTTTATACATTGGAATATCACTCAGTTAGTGGTGATTTATGTTTAATTTACCGTGCAACAAGAGATGAGGCTTTATTTGAAACTTTATGTTTAGAATAGAGTAATTCCTTAAATTCAACACGATCTCATAATATAAAAATTAGGACATTTCTTGCAAAAACAAATAAGAGAAAAAATTTCATAACACAACGAATTGTTCCTGTGTGGAATTCCCTGCCACAGGAAGTGGTTGATAGTTACAATTTCAATATGTTTAAAAGTAATTTAGATAATTACATGGGAGATGCTAGATATTATTACCACCCAAGCTAAGGGTGGCGAAGTTATAATGGGCTTGTCCCTCGACTTCGTATTTTACCTATGAACCTATGAACAAATGGTGGAGGACCTAAGGCATATTGAATCATGGGCAGCAGCTAATAAAATGCCATTTAATACTGATAAATGTGTAGTTTTACAGTTTGGGAGGAACAACCCCTTATACCAGTATACAATGTATGACTAAAAGCTAATCCAAGTTGAAAAAGAACAAGACTTGGGAATAATTATAAATAATCAACTCTCAGCAGCAGACCATTGTAAAAAGGTAGTCCTTTCTGCAAACAGAATGTTGAACTGTGAATTGAAGAGATCTTTCATAAACAGGAATGAACAAATCAATCTACGATTGTACAAATCGTATATACACCCACATTTAGACATATGCTCCCCTTTTTTGAAGTCCGTACTTAAGGCAGGATGTGGAATTACTGGAGAAGGTTCAGAAAAGGACCACTAAAATTATCCCTAAGCTCAAATATCTCCCATATAAGGATAGGCTAGCAAGGACAGGGCTGGTTAGCCTAGAAGAAAGATGGAAAAGGGGAGATTTGTTACAATTATATAAACTGATAGAAAACCCTGAATTAAAAACTTCTTGTGGCATTCAACATCATAACAGAGCATTGAATCTGTGGCACCACAACCATCAACTAATAGCACCCAAGGCCAACACCACAAAAAGGGACATTTTCACAATAAGGGCTGTAAAGGCATGGAATAATCTGCCACAGCATGTGGTTGATGCTTCGTCATTTGAAATATTTAAAGTTAGACACTGACTCATTTTTAGGATGGAATACACACAGCTTTAGGTAATCAAATATACCCATGGTTCCATGTCAATTGAGCGATTCAATAATAGTGATGCTGAGTTGGGTGACACTGTTATAGTGACTGCAATTACAGCACCCTGAAATATGGGTGACCACCATTAGGGCGAAGTTTGCAAAATGCTTTTTCACCCCCCCAGCCACCCGCACCAGCCTTACTAAAATAACCCACCCTGAGGTTGTAGGTCCTCGGGAAGGGGGACATACATTAGTAACCCTAATGGTAGTCACCCATATTTCAGGGTGCTATAATTGTAGTTGATATAATAGCTTCACCCAAATTGGTGTCACTATTATTGCATCACTCAATTGACGTGCTATCTATACCCACAATGTCATGGGAGATATTCGTGATGGGCGTTAAGCCTTCTTATGTCTTAATAAACTGAGTAAACTGAGTAAATTCAGTGTGCTGGCAGTACCGCGCTGATGAAATATATTGAAACTCAACTCGTTGCGACTACTTGTAACAGCACCCTCTAGAAAACAACCACAGAACAGCAGCACATTCTCCTTAACTGCCCATAATTAGTACACAGGTGTTATGTATGTTCACTAGTGTTTAATCGGGGGGAGCTATGCCACCCAAACCCCCCCTTACTTAATATAATCAACTCTGAGGTTGTACATAATTCAAAGAAAGGAGAAAATGTTCAAACCAGCACACCACCCTTAAATTAGAGAGACAGTGTAGCGCAGTGGTTTAAGGCTCTGAGCTACAAATCTGGAAACCTGGGTTTGAATCCCACAGTCCCCACTTGCATATACTGTGTGACCCTGAGCAAGTCACTTAACTTCCCTGTGCTACCAGGTTGCATCTGTAAAAAAGCTTTCCGTTTAGTGTGTCTCACCTGGTTAAACAATTGGAAATGCATATCTGTATAAAACAGATCACATATGTTAAAAAAAAAAACAGAAAAAAAAATTTTCTGGGGATAGCAGACTTGAACCATGGTCCCGGTGTAGCCCCATCTACTCATATGCTGTCACTCTATCATCTAAGCCACACTGTCAGCTTAGCAGCATGGCACATATCTGCATACTTAGAGTGCTTGGCCAGGATCGAAGCAGATATGCCTATAACGTGGTACCAGACATCACTATTATGTCGCCTTAGTGCATACATCTTTCGCGCTCTTTGCTATGTGGCATTGACCGCACGCTAATGACACTCACGGAGCAGTCATGCTACCAGTTATCAGGGATCTAGCTAAAGCAATTAGCACTTATAAAAATAAAACCAAATGTAATACAAAAAAATTAAAAATTCTTTCTAACAGAATATGGAAGAATCCCCTTGATCCAAAAGAAAACAATATATTTTCACACTGGGCTGGTAAAGGAATCTGTAGGTGGTCAGATATTGTATCAGATAATAAATCAATGGACTGGACATGTTCAAGAGATACATATGAACTGAAGGAAACATTTTTTCAGATATACTCAGCAAAAATACATTTTTGCAAATAAAATTCTGTAGGTGGGAACAGGTGTCAAATGTCTTTGGAACAGAAAAAGTGATTATGAATATCATAAAGAATGGCTACAAGGGGCTGTTTGCTTGGCTGATAAAACATCTAGGAGACCAAACCATGAGAAGATATAAAACAGTCTGTGAAAATGGTCAGCAGAACTTAAAATTAATATTCCAGATAACAAATGGAAAGGATCATGCAAGCATTTCATTTTTATAAAACTACAAGGGGTGGGTCAATTAAAGTTAAAATGCTCAGTTGGGCTTATTATACTTCCAACAGACTTCTTAGAATGAAACTATCATCAGACAGTAGCAGTTGGCACTGTCAAGCCACAGACCTCTTGCATACTATGTGGGAATGTCCATTAATTCAAAGATAGTGGTAAGAATATTTTAAGGTACATAAGAATACTGGCTTCTCAGCTATGGACACTGGTGCTAAAAATATGATTATGGATTGTTCTTATATTAAACATGACAATAAAAAAAGAAATGAATATACAAGGATGCAATTCTATTTCAAGTCAAAAGACTGATTCTTAAATACTGGAAAACAGCAGACATAAAATTGACATTCCCTCATAAAAAATGGAACTAGCTATTTCTGAGCACTTCAATAATGGCAACCATTTTTGATTAATTTAAATATGTGGACCAAAGATGTATTTAATCTAGTTAGAAAAATTTCCATTTGATAAAAAGTAAGTTTTACAATCTACATTTATACAATATCCATCTATTGCAATGTACAAGTTATTATATTATTTAACATATGTTCAAATAGCAGAATGTGTACATGTGATTTAAAACAGATAAAGAAGATATTACAAGAACTGTTTAATAATATGACTTTTTGTAACCATCATCTCTGCAATTAAATTTTTTATTTGCACCTGACAAAATTCACATACTACCAGTGTCATTTGAATATAATTCCCAATGCCTGGTTACCAAACAGACATCTTTGCTTGTTCATTGCATTTGGAGATACCTCGATGACCCTCTTGGAGTTCTGTTAGTGTGTCTTGGCGCATGTTTCCTGGAATGACTATTCTGTCTCCATAATGCAGCAGTCCATTAGATTCTGTAAGGCTGCCCCTCACTAGAAAGAAAGTTTGGGTGTTATTAGGCACATTCTTGAGCTACCTTGGCCATTCACCTTTGATGAAAGGCAATACTGTTTGGAATTCAGAACCTCTGCATATACTGTGTTTAACTTGTTGCAGTTTTGAACTAGACATTGGCTTTGAGGATTGTAAGGATTCTTCACAGGGATTAATTTCCTCAGTCTTTGTATAGACTTCTAAATCTACTACAGTTATTGGATGTCTGGATAAGGTATCTTCTACCACCATCACCTTCCCTGGCACATGCTCCGCTTGGGGATTGTACCTCATCATCTGCACGATAAGCCATCATTGACACCTCACTGGTACACTGTCTAAGTCTTTGCATTTTATTCAATTCAATTCAATTTTATTTTTACCTGGATAACACCACTGAGACAGCTTATTTGCGAGGTAGTCCTGGAAGGACTAACATACATAGCGGTACATAAAATTAAAAATCACAATGGCTAATGCAAAAACAGTAATAACAATACCAGTCATACAAAACAAGTAATGTGCTGGTACAGCTTAATTACAGTAAGTTCTATACATAAAAATCAGGGCGGCAGATACAAAAACAATACTAACAGTACAAGGGATACAAGACGGATAATGTGCAGATACATCTTAAAATAAATACAGAGAGGAAACTAACATTAAAAAGAGTGGGAGAACAGGAAGAGTTGCTGGAATAAGGTGTAAGAGTATGGGGAAGGGGCAACAAAAGAGCTGGAGACAGGTAGGGGATGGGGTAGGAAATGGTTGGAGGGTGTAGGGATAGGTAAAATTAGGAAAATAAAGGTGCAGAGAATAGGGAGTAAGTACAAGGTATTTAGGATTTGTATAAACAGCAGGTTAGGTAAAGTGGATAACCTACAGAATCATTCCACCGGAGAAGAAAAAGAATAGGCAGAGTGTAGAACACATGCCACCATGGTAGCAATAAGTGCAGTAGAGCCTCTTTAGGAAATGGTTCCATTATTTAGCAAAGCAAGAGCATCTGGTATGGCAATGGTATGCGTAAGTTTTAATGTTCTTTGTAGGGTATTCCACAGAGTGGGTAGTGCATATCCCATGTATGCGGAACCAAAGTGGGTTCTTATCTTGAGGGTATCAAATGTAAAGTGGAACCTAGGGAGAAGTCAGATGTGTTTGGTCTCCATGCCCAGGGTTCTCACCGGACTGAGTGGGCAGGTAGCTAGAGGGCCAGCCGTGTCCTCTAATCCCCTTTGGGCCATGTTATGCAATGCCAGATCGATGAGGAACAAGACTGTTGTTTTTGCTGACTTGATTTCCTCGGTTGACGTGGCTTGCATTACAGGGACCTGGTTGGGTGATGATGCTGGCCCAGTTTTTGAGGCCGCCATTCCCTCCTGGTACTCCGTAGTGCACTGCCCAAGGAAGGATCGCAGGGGTGGGGGAGCGGCCATCATCTTTTGATCCAGCCTGGGCTTCTCAGTGAACTCAGTTGGCAGCACTTGATCTTTTGAGTGCTTCGCTGTCCATGGGGGTACAGGTGCAGGTTGCAGGATTCTCCTAATTTACCACCCTCCGAGGGTCGGGGGAGAATTCCTGCAGGAGGTAGCAGACTTCATTATTGACCAGGTGTAGAGTTCCCCAGGTGCTTTATCTTGGGGAACTTCAGTGCTTGGATCGACAATGAATCCTTGCATTTCGGTTATGACTTCCTCCATTTGATGCAGTCACTGGGCCTGGCACAAGCAGTTGCTTCTGCTATCCACCAGCATAGCCACACACTCGATCTGGTGTTCCACTTGGGTCTTGAGGTTGATAACCTCGAGATTGATCAGGTCATTTGGTCTGATCATTGCACCATGGAGTTCATGTTTGGAGCCACCCTGAAAGTCCCTCCCTGGTGGAGATGGTCAGCTATCACCCTTTAAGGGGCTTGCCCCCCAGAGGGACTGTTGGCAGTAGCTGAGCTATCTAGGGTTGATGCGGCATGTGTGCCAGAGCAGCAGTGGTTACCTATAATAGAGTGATCTCCAAAGTCCTGGATGCCATCGCACCAATTCATATATGACCCAGATCTTCTCACTTGAGATCCCCTTGGTTTGATGGGAATTTCAAGGCAATGAAGATCAAGGGTTGGAAGCTGGAGCACTTCTGGTGGAAGACCCAGCTGGCCCTGCGTGCTCACTATGCTGAGTACCACGGGGCAATTTCTTGTAAGAAGGCAGAATTCCTGTCCATGGAAATTGCTGTGGGGAGGAACAGACCATCACAACTGTTTCAGACTGTAAAAAGGCTTTTACATCCTGCCTGTCTGCAACCAAAAAAAACCTTTTCATTCACTGTATGTGAAGAGTTTGATCTGTTCTTCTCCAACAGAGTGTCGGCCTTCCGATCAAGGATTCTACGAGGTAGGCTATTGCCTAGCAGTGGCCAGGCTGGGGGGAATAGAGGCACTCCATCTGTCTGGGAAGAGTTTAGGCCAGGGGAGGTGTCCAAAGTGACTAAGGTGATCTTGGAGCTGAAGCACAGTTTTTGTTAACTGGACCCGGCCCCGACACATTTCTTAATGGGATGTATTGAGGCTGTTGGCATGGTGTTCACTGGGATTGCCAGGTGCTCGATGGTGGAGGGGGTTTTCCCCAGCTGCTCTGAAAGAAGAGCTGGTGGTGGTGAGACCCCTCCTTAAGAAACCTTCCCTCAACCCTGACGTCCTGGTGAATTACTTCCTATCTCCAACCTTGCCTATCTTGAGCACGGTTGTTGAGAAGTTAGTGGCACAACAGCTTGAGGACCGCCTGGTGTTCTCAGACATTTATGAGCCATTTCAATTGAGTTTTTGGGCTAGACACAGCACTAAAACAGCTCTAGTGAGGGTGCATAATTATCTGCTCAGGGCCAGAGACAGAGGAGACAGGTCAGTTCTTGTATTCCTTGATCTCTCATCAGCCTTTGACACTGTGGATCATGTCTGGCTATTGGATCAGCTCTGAGTTCTGTGGACTCGCCAATACTGTCGTCAGGTGGTTTGAGTCCTATCTCTTAGATAGGGTGCAATGGGTGGTGATGGGGAATTTCTCCTCCTCCCCAATGCCTCTGTCTTGTGGAGTACCACAGGGCTCGATCCTGTCACCGATGTTATTCACACTGCATATGCTGCCCTTGGGTGAGCTCATTTGGCAATACAGTGTGGAGTTTCACTGCTATACAGATGGCACCCAACTGTAGTTGTCATTTGCTCCCTGAGCATCTGGAGCTGTTGATGTGCTTAACAGCTGTCTGGCTAAAATCAATGACTGGATGGCTTCCAGCTGGCTGAGATTCAACCCAGCTAAGATGCAGGTGCTGGTGATCGAGCCTGGTCATGGGCGTGATGGGTTGCCTCCCGGGGATGACTCTGGTCTTGTACTGGGTTCAACCCCATTGGTGGCTTCCCTGAGGGTGCTAAATCTGGGCGTGATCCTAGATAGCAGATTGGCTTTTGAAGATCAGGTGTCCGTAGTCAGCAGTGGTTTTAACCCTCTGCAGAACATTACCTGGATTAAGCCCCTTGTTCCACCTGAGGACCTACTGATGCTAGTACACACCTTTGTTTCCTCCAGGCTCGACTACTGCAATGCTCTGTACTTCAGGGTCCCAAGATGGACCCTCTACTGACTACAGCTGCTGCAGAATGCAGCAGCCCAGTTACTGATGGGTCTTTCTAGGTCCAGTCATGTAACTTTGGTTCTTCGTGCCCTGCACTGGCTGACAGTCAGGTGGTGGGTCCTTTTCAAGGTGGGTCTTCTCACCTTTAAGGCTCTATATGGACTGGGCCCTGGCTATCTGTCAGCACTCCTAAGGATCATACTAAGGAAGGTTAGGAGCAAGCAGGGTTATACAGCCCAAGTGTGCTTCCTATTTTGTAACTAATAATAGCCGAACTTAAAGCCAGACAAGATTAGGTTATCTAAACGTCTTTTGAATTCATTCCTTGTTTTACTTATAACAACCCCAAGGGGGAGTCTGTTCCATGGGTTCACCACTCTTAGGGTATATAAATATTTTCTGTGTATTTGGTTAAGCATTCTACCTGAAACCTGAAGTGGGTGACCTCTGGTATCACAATAGTCATTTCTGAATTCAAAACCCAGTTCTGAAAATAAAAGAGGATCATTAGCAATATCATAGAATAATAGAAGGTCACCTCTCAGGCGACGTATGGCCAAGGACATAAGGTTCAATGATGCAATTCTGTGATCGTAGGACAGATTGTGTAAACCATCAATGTTTTTAGTGAATCTTCTTTGTACTTTTTCCAACAATAGATTCTCAGATTTATTAAACGGGAACCAGAGGTGAGACGTGTTCCAGATGGGGCCTTGCATATGCCCTAAACAGGGGCAACATGACCACTGGAGACCTAGATCTAATATTTCTTTTTATTGACCAAATTACTTTGTTGACCTTATTAATTGCCTCATTTATTTGTTTCTCATGCCCCCAATTGTTACTAATGAATACCCCCAGATCCTTCTCATGAGTGGTACTTTCTATGGTATTATTCCCAAGATGGTATTCTGTAAATGGATTATGAGCACCCAGATGCATAGCCTTACATTTGCTGTAGTTTAATCTCATACCCCAGGAGTTTACTCAATTAAATATTTTGTTTAAATCATTTTGTGTTATTTGAGATTGTTCTATAGTAAGACAGGGACCACCACTCTTTACATTGTCTGTGTATTTGACTGAGTCTGAAGAACAATTAGTTGTTAGGTCTAAGATAAAAATCTGAAATAGACAAGGGCCCAAGATGGATCCGTGTGGGACCCCGCTGGTAACACTACCCACCCCAGATAAAGTGCCTGAGGTAAGTTGTGTTCTGTAACCAACTATCGATCCAATTAAGTCAATGTTTATTAATATTGAAGGAGTGTAACTTAGTAAGTAAAGCCCAATGTGGCATAGCATCAAATACCTTTCTAAAATCAATATAAATAATATCATATGGGGTCCTACAATCCAATTTCAAGCTAAATAAGGAGAGGAGAGGGGAGGTGGGCAGAGGGAGACAGTGAAAAGGCAGAGATACCGAATGAAAAGTTTTGCTCAGTATTCACAAAAGAAGATGAGGAGGAGTTACCTAAACCAGACAATAGAAGCACTCTGGGTAGGAGGGTTGATACCAGTCCATTCACAGAAGAAAGAGTCCTGAAAGAACTCCTAAAACTCAAGGTGGACAAAGCAATGGGGCCTGATGGGATTCACCCCAGAATCCTAAAAGAACTAAGGGAGGACCTAGTGACACCACTGACCATGCTTTTTAACAAATCATAGCAGGATGGGGTGGTACCTGAGGACTGGAGGAGGGCAGATGTGATTCCCCTTCACAAAAGTGGGAGCAAGGCAGAAGCAGGAAACTACAGACCTACAAGTTTGACCTCAGTGGTAGGGAAAATGATGGAATCACTTCTGAAAGAAAGAATTGTTGAGTACCTAGAGGCTAGCGGGGCACAGGACCCAAAGCAGCATGGATTTACAGCAGGAAAGTCATGTCAGATGAATCTAATTGATTTCTTTGACTGGATGACCAAAGTAATAGACCAGGGAGGGGTTGTGGATACGGCATACCTAGACTTTAACAAGGCATTTGACACAGTCCCACACAAAAGATTAATAATCAAGTTAGCCAGCCTGGGAGTGGGTCTCAGGGTGGCAGCCTGGGTAGCAAACTGGCTGCACAACAGGACACAGAAGGTAATAGTGAATGGAACACATTCCGAAGAAAGGGGGGTTACTAGTGGAGTACCTCAGGGCTCAGTACTGGGTCCAGTCCTCTTTAACATCTTTATAGGTGACATTGCAGAGGGTCTGGAGGGAAAGGTATGCCTCTTTGCAGATGACACAAAGATCTGTAACAGAGTTGATACACAAGGGGGGGTAGAAAAGATGAGAAGGGACTTGGCAAGGTTGGAGGAATGGTCAGACATATGGCAATTTAGATTCAATGCAAAGAAGTACAAAGTAATGCACCTGGGAAACAAAAACCCAGGAGAAGAGTACACAACAGCAGGGGAGGTATTGACAACAATAAAAATGGAAAGGGACCTGGGGTAGTCATATCAGATGACCTAAAGGTGGGTAAGCAATGTGAAAAGTTGGTAAGGAGAGCCAGGGGGGATACTGGGATGCATAGGAAGGGGCATCACAAGTAGAAAAAGGGAAGTGGTTATCCTTCTATACAGACAGTTGATGAGACCCCATCTGGAGTACTGTGTGCAGTTTTGGAGACCTCATCTATGCAAGGACATAGACAGGATGGAAGCAGTCCAGAGGAGGGCAACTAAAATGGTGCAGGGTCTGCAGCAGAAACCATATGAAGAGAGACTGAGAGAGCTTAATATGTACTCTTGATGAAAGGAGGACAGGGGACATGATAGAAACTTTCAAGTACCTCAAGGGAATCAACAAAGTCCAGGAGGGTAGCACCTTTCAGAAAAAGATGTGTAAGAACAAGGGGCACAATTTAAAGATAGAGGGGGGACGGCTCAGGGGTAATGTGAGAAATTTTTTTTCACGGAGAGAGTGGTGGATGCATGGAACCGCCTTCCTGGGGAGGTTGTTGGGTCTAAAACAGTGGGGGAATTCAAACATGCATGGGACAGACATAAGGCAATTATAGTGGGGGGTTGCAAGAAGTAGGCTGTTGGTTAACAAGAATCTGCAGCTTATCCAGTAGGCAGGGATATGGGCAGACTGGGTGGGCCAAGTGGTCCTTATCTGCTGTCAAAGTCTATGTTTCTATGTTTCTAACTTGTTCATAAAAACAAAGTAAGTTGGTGGTGCATCCACATCCCTTAGTAACTCCATGTTGTTCGTTATCTGGCTCAGGTATGGTTTGGGCAATTAGGTCTTTGATTATACCTTCAAGCAATTTGCATATAGAAGAAGTCAAACTAATAGGTCGGTAATTTTCCCAGTAATTTTTGGGACCTTTTTTATAAATTGGAATAACATATGCAGTTTTCTAGTCATTGGGAACAAAACCAGTTGACAAATATTCATCAAATAATAATTTCAGTGGATGAACTAAGCCGTCAGCTAAATAGCAAATGCCCTGGAATGTCATCTGGGCTGGGACTGTATTTACCCGAATGTATTTACTCCTGACACTGGCGACCTCTGCTCACTCCCTCTGCTCCTCCTTGAAGGGCCTCCTGGACGTTCCCAGGGTTCGGCTCAGGACCTCGGGAGAGCATGCTTTCAGCATCTCTGGGCCAACCCTGTGGAACTTGCTCCCATCTGCAGTCTGGGAGGCCCCCTCGCTAGAGGTGTTTAAGCAGAGGCTGAAGGCCCACCTGTTTGGCCTGGCGTTTAATGACTACTGAATTACATCTTGTTTTTGTTCAGTTCCTGATTATGGCATCCTGAAAGCTTTTTAATCTGGTTTATATTTATTTATTTTATAATCGTATTAATGCAATCTTATTTTAATTGTTTTATTGCTTGTCTCATTGTATTTCTCTGTAAGGTGCCCAGAGCCTCCGGGATTGGGCACCATATAAATTAAATTTGCCTTGCCTTGTCTAATATAGGAAAGTTTTCTGAGGGAATACCTGCAAGGGGAGCATTTAAATAGGTTGCAGATATAAGGGGTAAGCTTCAGGGTGAAGGTTCTATACACCTAGAGGGATGCATTCTGCCACCTCCTGGTATTGTGAGAGTGACAATTAATTTGCAGGTAAAGAGAACAGTGGTGAGTGTTGAAAGGTGCATTTAAGATAAATCTCAAAGCTCTGTGATAGAGTGTGTCTAGAGTACAGAGGACTGTTTTAGGGCATTGGCTGTAGAAGAAATCAGCATAATCAATTGGGGGAGGAAGGTTGTCTGGACCAATCTTACCTTGGCATCATAAGTAAGTCGGTGCTTGATCCGGTAAAAGAGTCCAAGTCTTTGGCATAGTTTTTTAACTAGTTCCTCAATATGGGTAACAAAGGAAAGTTTACAGTCCAGCCAGAAACCTAGATATTTGAATTTCTCTACTAGTTCGAGTGGTTCCCTTAGAATTGTGATGATCTGTAGGTTGGTATTTGAGGAATGGGGAATTGGCTGTTTGGAATAAGGGGAGAGGAGCATAACTTTGTTTTTTTTTGGCATTAAGAAGTAGTTTCCGGTGAGCAGATTTTGTTGGAGAAGGTCAAATTCATGCTGTAATTCAAGGCAGGCGAGTTGTAAGGAGGGCCTAGTGACATAGAGCATGGTGTCATTCACAAAGAGGTGGACACTTGCAGTGTTAATATTAAAGTCAAAGTCATTGATATAAATAGCAAATATTAGTGGCCCCAGGATGGACCCTTGGGGAACTCCTTTCTGCAGTGCTTTTAAAGGAGAGAACATGCAGTGACCTTTTACCCTCTGTAGTCTACCAGTAAGGTAGCAGGAGAACCATTTTATAGCAACGTTGTCCATCCCAAGGCTATATAGCATTGTTAGAAGTATTTGGAGGTCAACTGTGTCAAAAGCCTTGCTCAAATTAAAAAAAAAGAGCACAGACATAATTTTATATGTCGAGGGAGGTTTACCAATCATTGGTGACTTTTGTCAGAGCCAAAACTGTGCTAAGTTTAGGCCTGAATCCAGACTGGAGGGGATTTAGTAGGTTTGTGGATTCAAGATGATCTCAAAGTTGGGAGTTGACCAGTTTTTCAAGAAGTTTGGAGAGGATGGTTAGTGAAGAGATTGTCCTATGATTATTAAGATCACTTGGATCACCAGATTTAAAAAGAGGAATAACATGTGCTATTTTCCAATCGGAGGGAAGTGTGCCTTGAGCAAGGGACAGATTCAAGAGGTGGGTAATAGGTGGGGACAGAATGTAAAAGCCTAATTTTAAGAAGAAAGGTTTGAGCTGATCGGCCCCAGCACTTTTCTTTTCATCCAGGGCAATTAAAAGATCTTCCACCTGTTTGAGAATAACTGGCTTGAGACTGAATTGGTTTTGGCAATGTTGGGCCTTAGTTGGTAGGTGCAGAGGGTCACCAATAGAGAGTGGGGGAGAAGCTTGCTAGCAGGTGACGAGTCAAAGACTAGCTCAGCGGTAGCAAAATGGTTATTTAGTTGGTCCAGTATGTCATGGTTGCTTGTGTGGGTATTGGCACATGATACTATTTTAGCTGGGAGGGACGATGGCAGTTTATGTCCTTCGACTTACCTAAGGACTTGCCAGAATTTATCAGCATTGCTTTTTGAGGATTCCAGGGCTGACTGGAAGTATTTAGACCTCTCTACCCAAACAAATCTAGTACAGTGGTCCCTGGCTGCTCTAAAAGCAGTACAATCGGAATCTGATTTAGTTTTACGAGTTTTCTTCCATAACTTGTCCCTGTAGAGTACAGAGGTTTTTTTTTGTTTCAATTCTATTTCTGCACCAACTTACCAGGGCATCTCTCGGGCGGGCTTTCTCGACCTCACCTCCACTGCCCATCTGAACCCCTCCCCCGACCGAGGAATCGGGTGCTGGGTCCCCTCCTCCCAACGGCCCTCACGGGGGGAGGCAGGGACCATGGAGAGTCAAGTCGAGGTTGGGGCCAGCACTGGGCATGTGAGCTTGGCCACTGAAGCTCCACCATTGCCTAACCTGGCAGCTGGGGTATTTCCTTTGTTCTCCCTTTCCCCTGGTGCAGGATGTGCAATGCCATCCAGTGCATGATGTGCACATTCCTGCCTATGCCCGCGGGATGGCCGCCTGATGCTGTCCCCCTGTTTCTCTTCTCCCAGTTGCAGTGTGCCCAGTCTCCACTGGGCACCACTCATATTGAGGGACTTGGACCCTCCTTCCTCCCAGTAGAGGAGAACAGTCCATCGGATGCTCAGTCCTCTCCTACCCAGCCAATCCCTGGCTCCCCGGGCTCGCTCCTGAACCTGTATCACCGGAATGGCACGAGGTAAGGCAGATGCCTCAACCCTCAGTGTCACCAGGCCAGCTGAGTAAAGAGGTTTTTCGTGTGTTGGTAAACTAGGTGCATGTTCTTTTCCTTACTCTAACTTTAAACATTGGGGCATGTTTGTTAATCACTTGCAAAACAAGGTTCTGGAAATGGTTGCAGGCCTCAGAGACTGTGGGGGCCAGGTAGAAGTCCTGCCATCTAATCTTGCTAAGATCAGTCAAGAAATTAGAAATACTGAATTTACGGAAACTTCTTTTAAATGAAAAGACCAGTGAGTAAGTAATCTTGGGTAGGAGCCTCACACAAGCTATAGCTCTGTGGTCGCTAATATCATTATCGAATACCCCAGTGTATGAAATTTTATGTGGCCTATTAGTAAGTATCAGATCAAGGAAGGTGCTGTGTTCATGGTTTTTTAGGTTAGGATGGGTGAAGTCACAGATTAGTTGAGTAAGACCGAGAGTGTGGCACAAGATTTTTTAAGGTTCAGAGCAGTTTAAGTTCCAGTCTAGGTTAAAGTCCCCCAAGAATATATATATTCAGAGTTGGTGGCTTCTATGATCCTATGGAGGTGATGGAGTATCCCTAATCCTCCTGAGGACAATCTATAGCAACCAGAAATGAAAAAGGTCTCATTAGAAGGTAAGGAGATTTTTTAAGGTGAGACTTTTGAATTCCTTGGGTGAGGAGGTGGAGTCGAAAACAGAGACTGAAAGCTTGTCTGAGACATAGATTGCAAACCCCCCTCCCCTGGTAGTCCTATCAGCCCTAAATACATTATAAGAAGGGATATTAATATCGTGGTCCATGGTAGACACTTTTAGCCAGGATTCAGTGACCTCTAGTACATCTGGGGAGGAATGGAGAACCCAGACTTTTATAATATCCAACTTTTTAAGCAGCTGCAGGCGTTAATATGCAGAAAGCTGATACCTTTTAAGTGGATGAGGTCTGAGGGGGCCATAATAAATGTGGGGGGGGGGTCTGGGATTTAATTCAATATTACCAGAAAATGACAATAGTAGTAAGATAAGTTTCTTGAGTCCACTAAATAGGAATTTAAGGAGCAAAATATGACCCCGTTTAGAGGGGCAGGATCCTGGAGGAGGAAGGGGAGGAGAGAGGAGCAGAGCATAGTCAGCAGAGAGATAGCACATACAGTGCCACACAAGCAGGGATACTTGATGGCTCATAGATGTAAGGAGAGGATAACGCAGTTATAAACAGAGCAGAATGTTCCCGGGGTGCAGTGCCAGAATAGCAGGAAGGCTGTAAATGGACAACTAGTTTCTGTAGAAGTGGGGAGCAGCAAAATTGAGACAGAGGGACCCTAACTGAACTAGTGTCTAGGAGCTCCGTCAAGACTGAGTGTTCTGTAATTAAGTCTAATGAGCACAGGTGAATAAGACAGTGGAGGAGGAGGCATAGTGGAAAGGGATGCATATTAAAATAGGATTAAGAGAAAGCAGTAATGGGATGGTAGTGAACACGAAGAGATATAGCCCTCTAGTGACTAGAAGTTATAAGCTGCTAATGGAAAAGTCAATGCGAACACATGTGACACCTTGTGCCTATAAATAAAAACTACCGAGCAGGGCGGGTGGGTAGGCTGGCTGGCAGTCGGGTGGGTCATCCTGGAAGAGCCACTGGAGAAGGTGCAGGTCCCATGGGAGAAGCTGGAGGCAGATGCCTGTTGAGGGCCAGTGGCCTGTGGAGGGGAGAAGGGACAGTCAGTTTAAAGCAAAAAATACAAAGACAATGGCAGCTAATCCCCTTGGTGGGAAGGCGGAGTGTATAACAAAGGCTCCGCACAAAAGGATCTCTAAAATTAAGCCAAAAAGAGCTGTGACATCTTGGGCTATTGGGGAGGGGGATGATTAGCAAGCACATGGAAGGGCACAGGGGAAAAAAAGAAAGAAAAATCAGGGCAAAGACAGAGATAGGTGGCAGTGCTAAAATGCAGGACACTTAATTCAGATAGTAGAAATTTAAAGAGAGGGTATAGGGTACCATGGAGTGCTTAGTGCTACTCCATTGGCTCAGGCAGGTTTACAGGGAGAAAATGAGCATACAATCTACAGCTCTAACAGTATTTGGCAACTTATATCACAGTAGAGTAGACACTAAGCATTATTAAAAAACAAAATAGAATGCTGAATTCAATAAAGTATACAGAGCAGTAAATTCAACCCAGCAATATAAAGGTCTGTTCAAAGAAAGCAGCTTAGGGAGATGAAAGCAGTAGTGAATAAGAGGGCAGGAGAAAGGCAAAGTGTCCAATCAAGGCTGAGAAACTGTGATACAGAATCAGTCAGCAAGTGGAGACAGAAAGTGCCAAGATTCAAGCCGGGCAGTGGCTCCAAAGGCCAGGCTGCATCTCTGTGTCTGTACTTGTGGGTCTCTGAGCTGGCTGGCAATCGGGCATGTCACCATGGAAGGGCTCCTGGAGAAGGCGTAGCTCCCATGGGAGAAGTTGTAGGCGGATGCCCGTTCAGGGCAAGTGGACTGTGGGTCTCTGGGCTGGCTGGCAGTCATGCAGGTTGCCATGGAAGAGCCACCAGAGAAGGCGCAGCTCCCATGGGAGAAGTTGGAGGTGGATGCCCATTCAGGGCAAGTGGCCTGTGGATCTCTGGGCTGGCTAGCAGTCAAGCAGGTTTATGAGTGGTACCAATGGTTTCTGTTCTATCAAAAGCTTGAAAGAATCTAATCCATACAAATACTTTGCAAACTTTTCTCAGGACCACACCTCTGGTAGGTATTCCTTTCAGTCTGTGCATAGCGAGTCTCAGCATCTATCAGTGTATGGGAGCAATATGCCACTGGTTTCTGCTTGCCATCATGATCTTGTGACGATAATCCACCTGTGCTGTAGCTACTGGCATCAATGTTTACAATTACAGGTTTCCTGGCATCATAAAAAGTAAGTACAGGTGCTTCATATAGAAGTTGTTTCACCTTGTTAATAACATTTTCTTGTGCATGGCCCCAATTCTACATTGTCACACTTTTCATAAGTTCATTCAGTAGGTGTGTCACCTCTGATAGCTTAGGTAGGTATCTACCCAGGTAGTGGATCCTTCAGAATTTGCATTAACTAATGAACAGATTTATGAGGTTGTATTTCTTTATTGGCTTACACCGTCTCAGATCTGGACTTTATGCCATTCTCATCTATCCTGTGTCCCAAGTAGTTCAGCTGCTTCTGGCGCAGTAAGTATTTCATTTTATTTAGCTTTAAATCAGTTGCCTGGATTGCTTCCAGAGCACGATCCAATTGACGGTTGTGTTCTTCCTCTGTACAAACATATACCAGGATATCATCCATGTAAGTAACTTCCCCTTCCTGGTTCTGCTATAGTTCTGTGATTTTCCTCTGGAAGAGCTCTAGTGCACTGGTAATGCCACATGGAAGCCTGAAAAAATAACATCTTCCAAATGGTGTCATAAAAGTAGTTGACTTGGCACTATCCGGACGTAGAGGAATCTGCCAAAACCCACTTGCTACATCAAGAAAACACTCTAGCACCAGCTAATCTTGGAATAAAGTCATCTAATATGGGAAGAACATGTTTTTTCTCTCTAGACTGCTTTATTCATCGGTTTGAAATTAACACATATACAAACTGTACCATGTTTCTTGGTTAGTGGCACTATGGGCACACACCATTCAGTAGGCTGGGTGACCTCTTTGATAGTATAACACCATATCATTCTACCCAGCTCATCTTTCGCTTTAGGGAGCATATGAATTGAAATTCCCTGGGCTGTGTGAATACTGCAGGGTATGGATCCTTCCTTTAGCTTGATCCTGATGGGAGCACCCTGCAAGAGATCTCTTTTCCTGAAGGCGCTGGTATAGACTTCCTCTAGTATGCAGACTAATCCTATAGATACTGCAACATCAAGGCTTAGTAGGTTATTGACCTTAGAAACCCTGATCACGTACACTATGAACTGGTGTTTAGTGCCTTTATGTTCTGTTTTAACTATAAACTGATCCATGCAATTAAGTTCCCTTCCTGAACTTTCAAAAACTGAGGTGGTGTGCTCCATTTGAGGAGGTTTATTTAAATTCGGGCAAGCAGACTCAGAAATAACACTTGCATAAACTCCAGTATCAATTTGAAAGTTTACTGTGGTACCATTAAGTATGAACCCAGTGATCCATGGCTCACTGATGTTGTCATGACAGGTAACTGACCCAAGAAAGGATTATTTGGTTTCACTCTTCTTCATGGATATTTCACTCACATCCCTTGTATGACACGCCACAGTGAAATTACCTGTTTTCTTGCCCTTGCCACACTCAGCATTTTGTGCTTGACAGTCATATCCACGTGCATGTCCCCCTGCCACATCTAGAAAATACAGGGCCTGACTTCTGAGATTGTGCTGTTTTTTCCCTTGGGGTCCTGCTTTGGCTATTGTCACCTGGCTGCAGAAGCTTCTTTGCTACCTCATCTAATTCTCATGGCTTCTTTTGATCATGTATTTGGTCTTTTATAAGTTTGGAATGGTGTGCTGTTTCTAGTGTCCTTTCCAAAGCCAATTCTGGCTTCATCTGCAGTTCATGAGAAAGTTCCTTATCTAGGACTCCAGTCACAAGTCTGTCTCTGATGTGCTAATTTTTTTCTTGCTCCAAAGTCACAGTTTTTTGCAAGCTTATACAAAGTTCTGATAACAGCTTCTATTGTTTCCCGACTTTTAATTACACTGGTGAAAGGGCTCTTTCATGAGTTATATTGTGCTTGGGCACAAAATACGCATCCAGCTTCTCCATTACTATCTGGTAAGTATTCTCATCTTCTTCCCAGTCAGATGAGAAAGACTTAAAAATTAGCTCTGCCTCCTTTCCCCGGGCCATAAATAAGGGAGCATACCTACACTTCACCACTTTCTTCATTCAATTTTGTAGCAATTCTGTAACAGGAAAAATGCTACTTCCAGTCAGGCAAGTCCGCATGTGGGCTAAAGTCAAACGTATCAGGAGGATTAAACTTTGGCATCTTGAAAGTTTTTGCTTCTTTCACCTGAAGTTGATCTTTCTCTTTTTTTGTTAAGCAGTTTTCACTTCTGACACCATGTCATGCAATGCTTGGGAGGCTTAGAGAGAGAGAGAGATTAACTTCTGTTTTATTACAACACACTACAGCAAGGTTCTTTCAGCAAGCAGGTTTCTACGCACACTCCATTGCATGTTTTTCCAGTGTCTCTTTATTAAAAGCCCCTACTGCAGCACATACCAGTATTTTGATTCCAGCCGGTGGTTATGCATTAGAACCCTTAGTTACTTATCAATACAAACTCCTTCCTTTGTCAGTCATTTTTCCAATGTCATACACCATGCTTATGTCATGAAGGGCCTGCTTCTGCTCCAAGAGTCTTTAAAGAAGGAAGTAGGTACAATTCCACCATGTGATAACATCCTTTATGAGACAATGCTGGGGAAACTGAAAGGGATCTTGAATGCTGCACAATGGTTGGTGGTGTTATCGGAATCATGAAAATGCCCACAGATACATTGGATTATGCAGACAGTACTGGCGGCCTCAACAGTATGTTTAAGGGCACCTGTGACCACCAAACTGAGACTAATGGCAAAGTAGCATCAAAATGCCCATCACTCATGGCTTTCAGCATATTTACATAGATACATGACTAGCTAAGGAGAAACAGAGTCCATCAAGTCTGCCCGGATGTTTCCAAGTTGTTTTACTCTACCCTTTCAGAGCTCCCCCAGTCCTCTGCCTTCCTTTTTTCCCCTAATTATCCCATTGAAAATGTATCATTGGATTTTGAATCCTGAGACAGTCCCAGCATTGATCACATTACTGACTGTTCTACATTTCTATGACCTGCTCCATGAAAAAATACTTCCTGACTCCCTTCCTAAATCCCCACCTGCCAGTTAAAGATTGTACCCCCTGGTGACTGTGGTATTCCTTAACTTAAAAATTACTCTGTGCACTCCACCCTGTTATGCTCCTGTATGCATTGTATGTTTCTGTCTCATCTACCCTTTTCTTTTCTGTCCTAAGGAGAGTACATGTTTTGACTGTCTAACCCTATGTCTTACCCTACTGCCCCCGGATCATTTTTGTAGCCTTCCATTGAATAATCTCTTACCTCTCCCTGCCCTTCTTTAAATGCAAGTTCCAAAACTGTATGCAGTACTACAGGTGTGGTCTAACTATCTGCTTGTACAACAGCAGCAGCAACATTACCTCTTTGCTGGGACTAGTGTAATGGATCTACCTAATGTTGGAGCCGCATTTAGGGCACCATGTCAAGACAACGCCGATTTTCAGTGACTGTCATTAAGGGCGAACTGTGTTTTTGTGAGGGGCTGTGCCCCCACATCCCCCTAACTAAATATACTAAGTCCGGGGGGGTGGCCCTCATGGAGGGGGGCACAGTGCTGGTGCTGTAATAACAGTCACTGAAATCTGGTGCTGTCTTGCCGTGGTGCCCTAAATGCAGCACCCAAACAGCTGGTCACCTAGTGAAACCCCTGCCTGATACATCTCATCATCTTGTTAGCTTTGCCATATGAGGTTCTGCATTGCTTTTGCATACTCTGAATAGATTTTTAGAACAACAGTGTGAAAGACCAGGGAACCTATGGTGCAGGAAGATACTTTATACTGTAGGAGCAAATGCAGCAGGAGCCAATGTAAACTTGAATCTTCCACCAGGTTAAATGGCTATGCATCTAACAGCATAGAAACAGAAACATAACATTTTTGGCAGAAAAGGACCACTTGGCCCACCTAGTCCACCCAAGTGGTTCCTGTCTAGTCTGTCTCTGCAGGCCCTAATTGGTCTCCAGCAACCCTCTCTCCTCCCTGCTTATTGCTAATATTCTCCACTGTCTTCCCATGCATGCTTGAAGCCTCCTACTGTTTTCACCTGCACTACTTCTGCTAGCAGTGTATTCCAGATGTCTACCACTCTTTCAGTGAAGTAGTACTTCTTCACATCCCTTTTAAATGTGCCCCCATTCCAATTTCATTGCATGCCCTCTTATCTTGGTACTCTTCCTCATTAACAAGAGACTCCCCTCCTGTACCCTGTTAACCCCATGAGACACTTGTACAGTAGGCCTCTATCATGTCTCCTCTTGCCCTTCTCTCTTCCAGGATGTACATGTTGAAATCCCTTTGTCTCTCCTTGTTTAGTTTTTGGTGCAACCCCAGCACCATTTCAGTTGTCTTCTCTACACTGCCTCCACCTTGCCTCTCTCCTTTCCGAGGTGCAGCCTCCAGAACTGGACACTGTACACGAGGTGGAGTCTCACCAATGAGCAAAACAGTGGCAACACCACTGCCCTCCTGCTGGAGATACCTCTCTCAATGCATCCCAGCATCAAACTAGCCCCACACACTGCTTTGTTATGCTGCTCTGCCACTTTGAGGTCATCAGATGTGGTATCCTCAAGGCCCCTTTCCTACTTAGTGACTGACAGTACTTCCCCCCATCATATACTCAGTTCCTGGGTTCCTACGCCCTAGATATGTGATTTTGCTCTTTTTGGCATTGAACCCCAACAACTATATTCTTGACCACTCATTAAGTTTCCCAAGATCCCTATGCATTCTTTCTACCTACCCTCTTTTGATTGTCCATCCTATTTCAGATTTTGGTGTCATCTGCAAAAAGGCATACTTTCTCTTCCAGTCCATCTGCAATGTCACTCATGAAGACATTGAAGAGCATCAATCCCAGTGCTGAGCCCTGCAGCGCTCTGCTGCTCACTCTTCCATCACTAGAATGAATGCCATTAACCACCACCTTCTGTCAGTTATCCACTAACCAGTTTCTAATCCAGTTCGCCACTTTGGATCCCACCCCTAGGCTGCTCAATTTCTTAATCAGTTTCCTGTGCGGCACAGTGTTGATGACTTTGTTAAAGTCCAGATAAGCCACCTCCACTGCCTTCTGATCTATTTTCCTGGTCAACCAGTCAAATAAATCAATCAG
The DNA here is from genome assembly GCA_016271365.2 of Neoceratodus forsteri. Taxonomy (NCBI): domain Eukaryota; kingdom Metazoa; phylum Chordata; order Ceratodontiformes; family Ceratodontidae; genus Neoceratodus; species Neoceratodus forsteri. The sequence continues at coordinate 913,519,597 of CM057453.1, read as the reverse complement.
ATTTGGTCTTGCAGCCCATTGGATTCAGGATACTATATCAACCTTTCCTTTATCAGTGTTTCCACTAATTTCCCCACCACTGAGGTAAGGCTTTCTGGCCTACAGTTGTTAGCCTTTTCCTTGCTGTTGCCCTTATGTAGAGGGGCTGTGTCTCCTCGCCTCCAGTCCTCCTGAAGTATGCCTGTTTCCAGTGAGCTGTTGAAGTGGGCTGTCAGTGGGGCAGCCAGCACCTCCCTGAGTTTGTTTAGTACCCTTGGGTGTATCCCATCCAGTCTCATAGCCATATCCACTTTCAGAGCTGCATGTCTGCTCAGGCCTCTTTCTTCTGAAAACGGACTTGAGTCTGCCTCCCCCCTTTTGTTCCTGCTGCTCCCTGGTGGTCCCCCCACCACACTGTGAAGACTGAACAGACGTACCTGTTCAGCATGTCTGCTTTTCCTTGATCCTGTTCTGCATAGTCTCACTCCGTCACCCTTCTTATCCTCACTATCCCTCCCCTTCCTTTCCTCCTTTCCTCTTCTCACTTAGCATTGTCTCCCTGATGAACAGTGTGATATGCTGTGCTGCTGGTGATTGGTATGCTACTTAGTACTGGCATGGATGGCTTGAATATGAACATCAATCTATTGTTGATTGGAGGATGCTGATTTGGAATGCTTCCCAGTGGGAGGGTGGGAATGAGGATCACAACTCTATTGAACTGTACACTGTGCAATTTTGGTGCTGTGGAACTGACTGCAACTAGTATGGAGGGGGCAGAAGAGATAATGTTTGACTCAATAACACCATCACCACCACCACCACTGCTGCTGACTGGATGAGCAGGACCATGACAGAAAGGGGGCTGATATGCACACATATAGGAGTCAAGGTTGATGTTGCCTGCACATTAGGCTATTGCAGACTCAGGCAGCCACATTGCATTTTTACTGCCACAGACACTAGCACTGCTTCACCACCAGACTGCAGCCACTACCAGCACGCTTTGTTGCACCACTGAACCTGGGTGCAGGACTCTGTTCTTTTCACCCAGTAATAAGAGGTACTCCACTTGACTCATATTGTTGTTGTAACAGAGCCTCTGAAACCACAGCAATTGGCAGGGTAAATTGCTTGGTTTTCTTTAGATGGGGAGGGTGACCATCCTGCTTGCCCCTTCCCTGGCCTTTGCCTTTCTTCCTTTAGAATGGGTGTTTGTACCATATCTCTTGAATGTAGTATACATATTATGTGGCATCCCCAAATGCACTGTGTTGGGTGTCACTCTCTGAAGAGGACTCAGTTTCAGTGTTAGATGGTAACCCTTGGAGCTCTGGGTTATACCAGATGAGTGCTCCTCCTCCTCATCCCCAACATCAAGGAATGAGAGACTCACATCACAAGCACTGCATAGGGGGATCATAGTAGGAGTGGGTAGAGACAGGGGGCAGTAGTTATGGATGTAGCCATGGCCACAGTGGCCTGAATCACAGTAGTAGTGGTGGTAGTCACTGTAGGGGTAATCATGAAAGTGGTGGTTGTGACAGTGACTGCGGTTGATGTGGTGGTGACAGTGGTGATAGTGGCTTCAGTCATTGCGGTGATAGTGGATGCAGTCATGGGAACGGCTGCAGGCATAGCACTGGTGACAGCAGTTTCAGTGATGACAGTGACTGCAGTCATGGCACTGGTGGCTGTTACAGTGGCTATATTAGTGACCACAACAGTGGTCACAGTAGCTGCTGTCATGGCAATTACTGTCATCACAATGGCTGTACTCATCACAGTGGCTGGTGTTATGGAGTCTCATAGTGTTGGCTACAGATACAATAGCAATGATGACTGCATCTGAATTGATGGGAGTCCTAAGCTATAAGCCCTCCTGCTACTCCCATAAAAGTAAAAGAAGGGATATGCAAAAACCCTGGTGATACTGGTGTCAATAGTACTAGCAGTGCTACTACTACTCTCCCCACCCACTCTCATTGCTACCTGAATCAGAACTTGCCTTGCTAGGGAAGAAAAAGATTTTGAAATGTGGAAAAGGCCCATACCATCTCTCACCCTCTCTCTCAACAATGCTTGGGCTGGAAGTACAGATGAGTCAGAAACTAATTTTTTATGCCTGGACCAAGCTGCCTTTATCAGACTTTCTAAGGCTAAATATGTGTGTGCTGCTTTTGTAACATTTGCAGTCCAACATCTAAGCCAAAACCCTAGCAAAATACATTAACAGAAGCTATTTTATAAATACACAGCTTGTGTGTGTTGGGGGGGGGGGGGTTCAGCCAACTAGCCTCCTTGGTCACATACAGAATCAAGTCCAGAAATAAACAACACTAGTACAATCAGTGAGTCCAGCCTGACTAGCCAGAGAACCACAGCAGCTTTAAAAACTGCCTGCATTAAACTCATGCACACAGAGCAGCCTCACACAAAAACAAAATGCACACAGGCAAGTCATGCAGTGCGCTGCAGGAGGGAGGGACACAGCAGACAGTCCTTCTCAACTGCACACAGAACCGAGCCTGGAAATGTTACAATCTATGAGTGTTACAAAGCCCCAGGCTGACAAATGGCTTAAAACACATCACCAGCACTGCCGTCAACCCGTTGCAAATTTACCACTGAGCTGTTCCCATCTTATCTCACTTTAAAGGAGAACTGCATTGAACCTGTAAGTAAGTTTTTCCTGTAGAGCTCCATTTTAAATACTGTACCACTTACTATTATTGTTCAGTCTCTACTGGCTTTTTAGTGAAATCGATCAATGTTTCGGGTTCACACACTGATGGAATGTGCCATTTTAACTTTCTTTTTATTGTAATTTGATAAAAGTATAACCAAATACATGACAGTATAGAGGTGAGTCTAGTACGCTTGGGAACTAAGTTATAGAAAGTCTTAAAACAGGTTTACAACAGCACCACTCCTCATTTGATACAGCACTGGAGCCACAAGTCTGTAACACTTGAAGTCCATAGAATTGCAGAGATCTAGTCAGCACATGACATGGGGCAGAAGAAAGTCCAGACAATTTCATAGACAAAAGTTCCTGCCACATTAAAGAGATGCCGTCAAACCTTTTTGCATCATTATATTGCTAGTTGAAAACTCACATTTTATGATTTCTTACCTTCTCTAAAATTTATTGATGTTGCTGCTTGTTTTATCTGATTCCTTTCTTAGCAGAACTAAAATGCATGTTTATGGTGTGATTATACCAAACCTTGTTTTGTTTCATATCCTTGGTCTACTCTTACTGTACACTTCCTGAAAATTAGGAACACCCCGAAATAGTGCAGCCACTCATGATGCAGTCATCTCCTCTCCACCCACTGCATTGAGTGGCATGCTAGACTGTGCTGAGGGTCCAGGAAAAATGCAGTGGGAGTTCATCAAAGATGAAAACAAACTTGTTTCTGTGTGGTAACACCAGAATGGTGGGCAGTCCGTTTTTTAGTTTTAAAAAGAAACAAGCATTTGTCAATGCTGAATGTTTGATGCTTGGTAAACAAGTTGTTTTTTGCAATTTCGACCCCAAATTTTGAAGACTCTTGTTTTAGGATTCAATTTATAGACATGACATGTACCATTTATAGTATATTGGCCGAAATGTAATTTCACACCAGAGGTGCAAAAACACATCTTGTCCAGGATTTTAAAAATGGCACTTTATGTTTATGAGGTGGTGTGGAAAAATGGCTATGTTAAAAGGTTGGAGTCAAAATATTGAAAATTAGTGAAGTTTTGAATGAAGCATTTTGGAATGCTTTGCCTCTCTCACTCTGCTCTGCCTCTTCACTTCCTTGTTTTAAGATTGTTTTTAAGTAATTTGTATTAGAAAATACTGTGTGTAGATGTTTTAATTAATTTTATATTATTGCTTGTTGATGTTATAAGTTGTTTGTACTTTTTTTTGTTGTCTCTGGGTTGGACCTGAAAAAGGACTTGCCCAGTGTCCCTACTCTGTTAACAAATAAATAAATAAATAAACACTGAAATAGTGTAACATTCAGTCATAACCTGGGCATTTTACCATTTTTACACATAACTCCAACATGTAATGTTGTAAGAGGGGATATGGAGGCCACAAAATAGCTAATTACCTTGAAAACACTGAACCAAAGAAGCACTGTTTTGCACCATTTGTGTGATTTGCACAAGATGTACTGTATGTTATATGTTGTTGTTGAAATTGTGAAGTAAAGATGAAGATTTAAAAATTAAATACAGGGTGTGTGCCCATAACTTGCTTCACTACGGTGGGACTACTACACTTCTGTGCAGAAAAGGACATTGCTGAATATGTATCTTATATCTGTAGGAACAGTTAGCAAGCAAGCCTTCTAAAAGTCTATGCAAGAAAATGATTATATGTTACACTGCAATAATATTTGCAGGATTGTTGGTACTGATCTAAAGATATATCCAACCTTATATATATATATTTTTTTTGTAAGCATTATTTATAGATTATGTATAATTATAGATGTTAATAAACTATCTGAAAATACAAAGGTTTGGACATTGCATTTAACCAGTGAGATATTAAAAAGATGCAAAGAGGATGTGTTCTTCAGTTCAGACTGCTTATCCTGAAACTCTGAAACCCAAGAGACTGCCAGTTACCATATCTGGAGGTTTTAAATATTTTTTGTAATAAACTTGGAATCTGAATTATGAAACTGGTATTACAGATTTTCTTGGTTTGTGCTGGCCTTACTGCAGAAAGAGTTGTTTTTTAGGTAGTTCTGCATTTTATCCTAATGTTGGTAGTAGCTATTTATTTCAGTAAGTACCCTTCCAGAGCTCAGAGCCCTGAAATACCATCACCCAAAAAGTGGAGCATTCAATCAGCACATAGTGCACTGTATGTATCATATGATGTGCTATGTGTGAACATGTACAGCACAACAGACAGTCATCAACAGATCTCACAGTTGTTACTTAACTGATTTGTAGGATGCTGAAACCCAGACAAATGGCATTATGCCATTTACGAAATGGATCACAGGAGGTGTTTGTTGAAATGTTTCCCATTTTAACAATCTAAAGCATTACCTGGTAAAACTTCACTGAAATCAGTTTTGTAGCTTTTGAAATTAATAGTGATTCAGGCTACTCTTATTAAATTCCACATCATGAGACCAATTACGCTGGTGTAGATGTGCAGCATGTCAAAAAGAGAGAACATTATCAGATGTTTTGAAAGTAATATAGCTTATCATAGAGCCTATTAAATCTGGCTTGTTTATTCACATAAAAATACTAACTGATACTTAACAGGTGTATAAGACTAATACTTGATTCCCATGAGGGCACTGTATATATCAATAAATGCAGGTTAGTTTATGAAGTTGGCTGGGTGAAAATGGCAGAATGAAGGTGCATATGAAGCTTCACACAATGTGCCTCACTGACACAGAAAAAGGAAAAAAACAGAAAGCACTGTGGAGGTTTAATTCACAATAAGAACAGTTGAACCGAGTTTAGTCTTAACACACTGCAGGTTATTATAAAATTGCAGCACACTTGAATAAATGCAGGCATCGAAAGTTTGAGTGTTAGCAAGAACATTCAGGCAGGAACAGCGATAGTATGAGTTGTCAGATCAGCATGACTATCAAATTACATAATTGCATGTCTGACATCCCAAGTACAGTGAGGCTCTCGATCAAGGCTATCTCAAACAGAGGAGTTAGACAAGGAACTAGTGGGACAGATCAGCAGGACCTGTGAGAAGGGTAGTGTGGTGATTGTGGGGGGCTTCAACATGCCAGGAGTGGACTGGAGTACCCCAACGACCAGGAACAGAAGGGAGCAGGTACTGCTGGATGCCTTCCAGGACAGCTTCCTGCTGAAAATGGTCAGTGAACCAACCATGTTAGGGAATACCCTTGACCTTATGCTGGCAAATGGGGACTTTGTGAGAGAACTTACGGTGAAAGAACCGCTGTTAGGGAGTGACCACCACTCAGTATGGCTCACATTGGATATGGGCAAGGAAGGAGTGGAATCTGGCACAAGAGTGCTGGACTTCAGCAGGGGCTGACTTTGGGAGGATAGGGGAAGTGGTAAATGGGTACCTGGCCAGAATTAAACCTAGTATGGACACTAACCAGAGGTGGGAGCTCATAAAGCTGGGGATAGTAGAGACAACCAAAACCTGCTGCAAGGCCCAGAGCAAAAAGGCTAGGGCTAAGAAACCAAGCTGGTTGAGCAAGAAGGTCATGGAAAAGGTAAGGAGAAAAAGAGCTGCCTTTAGGAGGTACAATAAAACAGGAAGGGGGAGGACAGGGAGGAGTACTTGATGGAATCGAAGCAGGTGACACGGGCAGTAAGGGGAGCCAAGGCATCTATGGAGCTCAGGCTGGCACAAGGCATTAAGAGGAGAAGGACTTCTTTAGGTACATCAGGAGAAAAGGAGCTGTAAGGACCCATAGTATGATTAGAAAGGAGGGGGGTTGGGTGGAAGCAGGTGCGCAAGGCAGGCCACTAAATGATTACTCTGCTCGGTATTTACTAAGGAGGAAGAGGGGGTGACACCAAGGGGAGGGAATGGCAGAAACAGGGGGGAAGGGGGAGACAAATGAGGAAATAATGGAGGGTAGAGTTCGGGAGGGTTTGAAGGCAATGAGGGTGGACAAGGCGCCAGGCCCAGATGGCATCCACCCAAGGGTACTGAAGAAGCTGGCAGAGGTCCTTGCAGGACATTTGGCAGACCTATTTAATGCCTCACTACACTCAGGGTGTGTACCTCAGGACTGGAGGATGGCTCATGTGGTGCCCCAACACAAGAGTGGCCCCAAGGATGAATAGGGGAACTACAGACTGGTGAGCCTCACATCCATCGTGGGTAAGCTAATGGAGACTATCCTGAAGGAGAGGCTGGTGGCCCCCCTAGAGGCCAAAGGACTATGGGACAGCAGACAGCATGGCTTCATACATGGCAGATCCTGCCAAACCAACCTGTTAGAGTTCTATGATTGGGTAACTAGGCAACTGGATGAGGCCATGCAGTGGATGTCCTGTATTTGGACTTCAGTAAGGCATTCGACTCGGTGCCACATGGGGGGCTGGGAAGTAAGTTAGAAGGCACAGGGGCAGGTGCAAAGCTGGTGAGATGGGTAGGGAACTGGCTTCAGGGAAGGCAACAGAGGGTGGTGGTGGATGGAGAGCTCTCACACCCAAGGGTAGTGATGAGCAGTGTTCTGCAGAGCTTGGTGTTGGGACCAGTGTTGTTTGGGATATTCATTGCAGACATATCATTGGATGTCAAGCGCAAGATCAGTCTGTTTGCTGATGATACCAAGATGGGAGCGGTGGTGGATGACCTAGGGGGATGGCAGGGGTTGTAGGATTATCTGGCAAAGCTTGAAACCTGGTCAGACACCGGGTAACTGGGGTTTAATGCCAAAAAGTGCACGGTGCTGCATTTTGGCATGAAGAACAAGGAGGTGTTACCAGCTGAAGTGTAGCTAGCCCAGACAGAGGAGGAGAAGGATCTGGGGTGCTCTATACGGTCAATGAACAACTTGGCACAATGTGGAGAGAGGCAGCTGCAAAGGCCAACAAAATGCTGGGTTGCACTGCAAGGGGTATATCCTCGAGGAGGGAGGAGGTGATTCTGCCACTGTATAGGTCATTAGTTAGACCACACCTGGAGCACTGCGTGCAGTACTGGTGCCCGTATCTGGAGAGGGACATTAAGTTACTGGAGGGGGTGCAGGGTGCAGGGTGACAAAGATGATCAAGGGGCTGGAGGTCTTATCATATGAGAGGAGGCTGAGGGAGTTGAACATGTACTCACTGGAGGAGAGGAGGGACAGGGGGGTATGATTGAAACCTTTACGTACATGAAGGAATAAACAAGACAGGTACAGAGGGGCTGTTCAAAATAAGGGAGGGGAGGTACACAAGGGGCCATGATATGAGTCTGAAGGGAGGAAGGTTCAAGAGGGAGATGAGGAGACACTTTTTTACAGAGAGGGTGGTTGCTGGGTGGAATGTGTTACCTGCAGAAGTGGTATCCAGTAGAACAGTGGATTGCTTAAAAGGGGGATGGAACAGGACAAGGGGGAGGGTCAACGGAGGGGAAGGATGGAAGGAAGGGGCAGCTGCAGAATAAGGGATGCTAGCTGCACATTCGAGCAGACTTGATAGACCACTAGGCCTTTATCTGCTGGTAAATGTCATATGTTCATATGCTCATAAAATATGTATCTTGCTCATTGGGACTCCATCAGGTGGATTCTTTATTTGTTTGCTGTTAAATTACCCCAGAACTTTTTTTATATTAATTCAATCCTTTTCTGTGACTCGCTAAAATCCTGTTGCGTGAATCTTTTTTTTATTCTCGTGAAAATGGATTTCAGAAAAAACAAAGTCCGAAATTCTTTTCAGTCGTCATGATCCTTTTAATGAGAACAAAGAGAGTTCATGAGGATTGAAAAACTAAGTCCGAAATCCTTTTTCATCAGAATAAATCCTTTTTCAAGAAAATGGAATAAGATGACAAAAAAGGACTTCTTGGCATGAAAAAGGAATCGGGAAAAAACTATGTCCAAAATCCTTTTTTATGCCAAGGGGTCCTTTTTCTTTTGAATGGAAAAGGGTCATGAAAAAAGATCCCTTGATACGAAAAAGGATTTGGGACTTAGTTTTTCTCAGTTCCTTTATCGTGCCAATAAATCTTTTTTCATTCCATGGGGCACAGGATTTATGGTCACAAACAATGGTTAACAAATGCTCGTTGCAGGTAACCTTAACCCGTGTGTGATGCCCTGGCTTTTCCTATCAATGATTAAAAAGTTGCTAATTTCTGTAACCTGTGATATAATATGTTATTGCTAAGAGATGATTTGAACATGTTATGATCTACTTATTGTACTACCGCTGTATATCCTACTGTCCTTGTAACTCCCGGGTCGTCCCTGAAAAAGGGACCTCCGGGGCCCAGTGGGCCTACCCGGTCACCAAAATTTAATAAATAAATAAATCTAAGCAATAAGGCATGACCAGGGGTTACAGTAACAGTCTGTTAATCACCCCCTAGAGGTGTAATGTGCCACGAGGTGCAGCCGAGTGCCATATTGCCCCTAGGAGGTAATAAACTGACTGTTAATCTAACTCCTGGGAGTGCCGTATTGCTATTATAAAAAATGATTCCAAAAGAAAAGTGTTAAACGTATACTCTTTCAATATAATATATGGGAAGCCCTTATTATTTAAGCAATAAGGCATGACCAAGGGTTATGTTAATGGTCTGTTAATCACCTTCTAGGGGTGTACTGTGGCACGAGGTGTAGCCGAGTGCCACATGCCCCTAGAGGGTGATTAACTGACCATTAACATAATCCCTGGGAGTGCCTTATTGCTATTATAATAAAAAAAAATTTTAAACAGTGTTTAACCTTGTTCAGCATATGGTTAAGCTCAACATGTATGTTAATAAAAGATTAACATAAGGCTGTTAGAATGTTTGCAGCAAATCAGAAAGCTCCATTTCTCAGACCCTTTTTATAATAACTGAAATCAAGCAGATTACAACTTTATAATGTATGGTAGAATGCTGTTAACCTTAGAAAATCATCATTTCCTAAGGTTGTTAACCTATCGATGTGATGTAGCAATGTTGTTAACCTATCGATGCTACGTCACATCGATAGGTTAACAACAGCGATCGGTCTGCGCATGTGCGCGCCTTTTTTTTTAAATGGCGAACCGACGGATGAATGCAGCAGTTAGGGAAGGACTGAACGGCCGCGGCGGTGACTATTTGTCAAAAACTAAGCCGTTTTACTCTTTACGTGGGACCATACACTATAAAAAATAATGTATGGTCCCTCTATTGGCAACCGGTCACTGTTAACCATCTCGAGGTTGCCATGGCGACGTAAACCTCTCGAGCTTCGCTCTCGAGGTTTACACGGTCACCCTGGCAACCTCTCGACAGTTAACAGACCGGTTACCGATAGAGGACCATACATTATCCTCTATGTTATGCCATTGTTATGACATCACTCTGTTGTTAACCCTTCTTGAGTATGTCATATCAATGGTATAACAAGATGGAATGCTCACAACAATCAATGTTCTAACAAAACAGAATGCTTGCAACAATCAATGTTCTGTAAAATAACTCAGTAAAGTAATTCAATCTGCGATTACACTATCTTGGTAGCCCATACACTATAAAATATAATGTATTGTCTTTGGTTAACAACCACGCTGAAAACACTTCTTGAGGTTGCCATGACATCTGAAAACCTCTCGAGCTTCGGTCTCGAGGTTTTCAATGATGTCATGGCAACCTCTCAAAGTGTTTACAGTGTGGTTATTAACCCAAGACCACACATTATCCTCTATGTTATCCTCATTTAGAGAGATATTTTTAATAAAATAGCTCTTCCACCAATAGTTTAAGAATGCTGGTTTAAAGTCAGAATGCATCAATCCACACATTCAGCAGTGCTAGAGGATGGAATGTTGACTGGAAGAATCCATATGCCATGGTGATCAGGCTGTACATGACAGTATAACATGGATTTATATAAGACTGTTGGAATCCTAACAGTCAATCAGATTGCAGCATTTCCGAGACCCTTTTTATAATTTGTATTTTCTAGTGTGTTTCCTTGATTTTCCCTGTTGTCCAGTGGTACCCCTTCCCTGAGATTTGGTCCCACTCCCTGTTTGGATGTTGTATGTATCCCTGGTATCTAGTGGCACCTCCACCCTCTGACTGCCATATATATATTTTTGTATATATTTTCCCTGGTGTCCAGTGGTACCCCCACCCTCCCATGTCCCAAGCATCCTGAGAATAAGAAAAAGGTCCCTCAATGTCTTAAAAAAGTCCACCGGTGTTGGTCACCCCCACACCCGACCTCCCACTGTGCACCCACCACCCCACACCCCCTAGACCTCCCACACACCTTCACTCACCTGAACTGGTGTCACTGTGAAGATCCACTCTCCAATCAAAGACATGTCTTTCTGCTGGAACTGGTGACTGCTATCTGAGACATAAGGTAACTTCAGTTGAAAATCCCTCAGAAATGATTTGAACCATGGTTACATTATTTCTCAGGCAGCAGTCACCGGTTTCAGTAGCAAGATGTGTCTTCAATCAGGGGAATGAGGAAAATGCTTTTGGTGCCCATTATAGATGGATACAGAACTGTATCCCAAAATGTTTCTGTTTCAGAATGTTATAGCATATACCTGAGGTTGAAAGAGGAGTGATGGTTTGAAACAATTGCTGAAAGCAGAAAACAAAATGATCTATGGATTGAATTTCCTTGTATCGAATGGGCTTAATGAAGAACTTGATTTTAAACTGTTTTTTACATAAATGCTGTGTAACCATATTGTAGCTGTAAAAACAGTATAACTGTTTGGGATGTGTAGTGGGAGGGTGGGGCTAAACCATGCATTATAGTGTTGCGAAACACAGTGTATAAATTATTTTAATTAGATGTGAAAATACTTTGTCTACCATCGAAACTTCCCACCTCCTCCCCTCAGTGCAACCTCCCAGTCCCACATACACATATTTTTGTCAATGGTTTTGGTGACTTGGACAGGTTTTCAGTTTCTCCTTTGACTTTCTTTATATACACCAACATTATCTGCACTCCCACAGCCAAATAAGGATACGATTATAGTGTCTCAAAAAGTAATGAAATAAATTGCAAAAAACTTTGTTAATGTATTAGTTAAGGGCAAAACAACAAAAGTAGGGAAATGTGGCATTAGGGTTTCAAACCCTAACACCCTCCCAGGCAGAACAGCAGGTGTGAGGCATATTATGTTAGCCCCATACATGTAAACATACCATCAAAGATAAACTTGGTACATTTCGGCAGTCCCTTCCCCTGATTCTATTAAAACCCCCATAGAGCACCTGCAGCCCCGCTCCAGACCGCACGTCATAATTATAACATTTTTAGGGGTGGTGCTGCAGAGTTCCTTGTCTGCTCGGCTCGTACATTGAAAGTTACGAGCCGGGTGTTATGAGCAAATTAATATTAAAAACACCTATCAGCAAATGTTACTTTTTGGTTGAAAAAGCTCTTGGGGCAGGCAACTACACAGAATGAGTTGCCTGCCCCTATCATGTCAGCAGCTGTTTAATGCAGATTCACAGTTAAACCAATGACAAGACAGCTCACATTTAGGTAAACCACTCAAATAGATGTACCCCCCCAAATAGTGGGGCTTACCTTAGCGCTCCACTGAACCAGGTCCTGCCTGCTGCCTTATTTTTGCTTTTGCTCTGGCCCGCAAGGATTGCCTGCTTGGTGGGGGACTGGAGGCACAGTGTTGCAGCCACAAGAGGCTGATTTCTGCTGCCTCTCCAGGCATGGATTGTTGCCACTGACTGTGGCTGTCGGCATGGCTCCCCTGGGTATTCTCCAGCCCCAGGAACTTCTGTCCTTAGCATGAGGTAGCCTGAAGAAATGCTGGGAAGGGGAGGGAGCTGCATTTCTGGCACTGAGTGTGCCGTACTTAGCGCTTTCAATCACAACCAACCACCAGTCTCTTCCACTGTGCTCTGGCTCCAGGGACTCCAGCTGTACCTTTATGGGACTGAGAGAAACACTGGGTGGGGGAAAGGAAGCAGTTTGTTTTCTGTAAAATGTGTACCTCTTATCTTCATGGCTCCAGCTGCACCTCAGCATAGGGACCACCCTCTGCTCTGCACGGAGCACTCTTTCAGCACTCGCAGTGGGCGGGAGAAATCCTAAATTACTTCCCAAACCTGACTGAATAGCAGGGCACACTTGTACCAGTTGAAGCTGGGGTTCTATTCATTTAACATAAGAGCAGAAGCCCAAATAAATAACTTAGGTGGAGCGAGTGCTCCTTTCTGTTATGGGGCTTCCATTTTGTTAACCCTTGACCTCATTTCATAGCCAGTAAGAGGTTAGAGATCTCAAACTGTGCCACAGAAAGCTTATGGGAAAAGAGCTGTGCAGTACGCTTAGCCCCATTCACTCCACCAATGGTCATTAAGTGAACATTATGCATACTACTGTAATTATTGTGATTGACAGATCTTTGGACCTATCAGACAGTGCCCTTCCCAAGTGATGTTCTGAGGACAGTTCCAGAACTAGTCAGTCCACAGATTGCTGTCTCACATAGAAGAGAGCCAGGGCTGCTGGCCTGAGAGCATTTTGAGAAGGCCTGCCTGAGCTTCAACAGTCAAGATACAGGAGGTGTAGGAACGGTTTCTACAACTACCTGGAAGCGGTCAGAGATAAGTACTGTTTGTTTGCTGTTATTGTCAGAATGACATAGACAACACTAAGAGACTGATTGCTGCCCACAGTATAGGAGTTAATGGAGTGCTTGCTCTGCATTTGTATTACTGCTGCCAGCTTGCAGTGTGGTTTGAGACTATGTTCTGCCTTCAGATAATAGAAGGTAGACGTGTGCTCATCCAGCACTAGTTCTACAGCTGCCAGCCTGCAGTGTGGCACCCAACTGTGTGATTTCTTTTTGTGTCAGAAAGACATTTCAGAGACTGTTCCCACTTTGAACATAAAAGAAGTTAAAGTGTGCTGACCCACTAATTGCTCCATATTTGCCTGTCTACAGTGTGACGAGAGATTTTGCATATGTGTGTGTGTGTGTGTGTGCATGTGTGTGTTGCAAATCGTCAGAGCCTATGTTCAGACTGCAGACGATCTAGTGATATGGCTGGTCAGTGCTACTGTTAGGCACTGACTAGCGTCTCAAACAAAGATCTGGATCCCAAGATATGTGTGTGTTTGCATGTGTCTCACTGCTTCATGAGTGGTCTGTCCACCCAAATGAGACCAAGAGAGTAACGAGAGGCCCAGACGACTGCTGAGGCAAAAATACCCTGCATCCACCTGAGAGGTACCAGTGATCTGCTTTTTTGCTCAGATCATCCAGAGCGACTGACCACCTGTTCATCTGCTTGAGAGAACATGCAGAAAGGAGGAAAATTAACCCAAGTTGTCAGGGAAGCTGGTAGCACCATAACCGTGAGTACTCTTAGGGCTTGCCGTGTAACTAGGATTGTATACAGGTTTGCCACCAAAGTTACAGCTTTGGCCATTGGGACAGGATCTACAGTACCTCCCTTTGAGGTGTGCCATTTTAGCAGTTGCATGGCTTGTGGGTTTGAGTTTAAAAGTGTTTATCTGTTTAAAGTGCACTACTGCTGTCCAACCAGCTGCAACTTAAATGAGCCTGCACTGTTTCTCCAGCTAGGTACCCCATGTAGCACAGTAAGTTCCTAAAAGTTTTTTCCCTATCTTCTGCTTTTTCAACTGACACTTAGGTAGCCCCTTTCCGGCAGCTACCACTAGCCCCATCACCCACCCAACCCATGACTTACCCCCACCTCTTGAACCTCCATGGGTGAGTGGGTGCTTTGTCGGGTGGTATGAAATCTGCCGAGTATGTCGCCACTCTTCTGCCTGTCAAAGCTGTTTTCCCCACAGCTGTTCTCCCTGGGATGATATGCGTGCTATGGCATGCACATTCTGCACTAAGATGCAGTACACCTTTACAACCTGAAATCTGCCAACCAGGAAGGTGACCCCTGTCCCACCATCTAGTTTCCAGTAGGTGGCAAATGAGCAGTGGTCACACTGTCCCCCTTCCCCACAGGAGGATAGCTGTCTCTTTGGAGCCTCAATCCTCCTTCCCTTGGTAGGCCTCTGAGTGATTGCAGTTTGATGCTGAATCTGGGTCATCAATGTGGTGGGTGGCGAGGCTCCCTGCCTCAGCTTGCCATGCCACTCAGCTGGACACTTCAAAAATTTTCAAAGGGATTTAAATACTGGTACCCATGGGAAGTGGGTAGGGCCCCCATTACAGGTAGGCTAGTAATTCAAAAAGGTTACAGCAACTGTATTGGATTGCCTGGTGGGGCTGGGCACTGGTACTTAAAGAGATCTACCAGGCTAGCCATATGCACCACATATTTCGGTGCCAAACCTCAGCAAAATGCTGCCCATATGTATTTGCCCAAAATATTTGCAATACTTTAGAAGTGAAATCGCTCATAAATTTACAGCCACTGGGAGAACACGGGGACGAGCTCCATTATAGTCTAAGGGGGGCAACTTTAACAACTCGCAGTGAACATTTGGTGATTAAACAAGGGCACTGGGTGACTAACGAGGGCCTCGTTAGTCACCCAGTACCCTTGTTTAATCACCAAATGGCCACTACGATATAGAAAAATGTTGTTAAAGTTGCCCCCATAGACTATAATGAAGGTCGTCCCTGCACTCTCCCTGGGTTCATGTCATGCAGTGGCTGACTGCAGGGGCAGATAGGGGGAGGATCAACAGACTGGGAAGGAACAGTGACTCAGTGGCTATAAATTTATGAGCAATTTCTCTTCTAAAGTATTGGAAATATTTTGGGCAAATAATATAAGCAGCATTCTGCTGAGGTAAGGCACCAAAATATGTGGTGCAAATCTGTGTCGTTACCTTAATAGTTTTTGTGGGGCATTTTTGTAAACTTATGAGCCTTTCTAGCTGCTACTGTGTTGTTACCTTAACTGGATTACTGTCATTACCTGTGCTTTACAATGTGATTCTGTTTGAAGCAGTAGTGAACTTTTAATATATGACCTTAGTGCAGCAGGGGACAAAGCCTTAATGCAAGTATCACTTTAATGCATCAGTATTAGTATTTCTGCGCCTAGAAACTGTGAATGAAGCCCTGTTAAGTTTAAAGTTTTAAAGTGTCCCGAGCTCCTGACTTCTTAAATACTGCCTTGGGATAAGCAGGGGACGAAGCCTTTGGGCGCAAGCTACCATTTTGGTGCCAGTCTCCCATTTTGAAAAAGTCCCCCGAGTCCCTGGCCTGCTTCCTTGCTCTGTACTTTTTGCCCTGATTAGCTTACTATCTGCCGACCCCCTGTACTAGCCAATTTAGGGTCTCTGAGTGCTCTTGGAGTGTCCCATTTGGCTTACTACCTGCTGACTCCCTGCACCAGTTTAATTAAGGCTTCCTCCATTTTCATTGCTAATGTCCCCGAGTCCTTTGTCTGATTCTTTGCACTATATTCATGCCCTGGATAGTTATTACCTGCTGGCTCCCAGAAACAACTAAATCAAGGTACCAGAGCGCTGCTTGGAGAGTCCCGTGTCCAAAAAGAAAAAAGGGGGTAACTGTGCCACTTAAATTGCTTTTTTTCTAACCGTAACACAAGTGCTTGTGGCTAAGCAGCAGGGGACTTGTTACTAACTTCCATTTCAAAGGTTGCTTTCAAGGATCGCGAGTGTACCCTGGCACCTAAACAAGCCTGTACCCATTTTAAAACTCCCTCACCGTGCCTGCAATTACTAAAACGCTACTAATTATTCCATGAGGCAGAGTTACAGGAAAAAAATAAAAAGCCTAAGTAAATCACGAACTGAGTAATGCTTTACCCGACTGCCTGCAATCCCAACCCCCCAAAAAATGTCCACGTTTTCTCCCTATAAATACCTGTGTCTTTGTTTTCTTCTCAGCAGCCCCCATAGAGATAGCGTCGTTGGTGGTCGTGAGGGTGCACGGAGCTGCCCTCCCCCGAGGATACACATCAAAACCATGCTCAGGTACTACAAATTACGGCAAAGTGACCACACTGCTCTGCTACAGTAGTCGAGTGTTGCTTCCCTGCTGATGCTTCATGTCAGCTGCCCCGCCGCCCCCACCACCACCCTTGGTGAGCACTCCATTATATAGTATTCATCAGGTGACTGATTTAACCAATCAGCCTACTTTTCCATCTGCAGATTATCAGAGCTCACCACTAGCGGCCGCTACAGCAATTCCCTTTGTTCTTGCTGCATTAAGTTCCCCTCTTGAAACGCCATGCCACACATAGCCTTTAAATCAATGCTAGGGATAGCACTCCTTGCAACACTTGCATCCCTACCACCCACGCTCCACCCTAATCCATAGCCTGGCCGCCCAAACCTCTCCCCATTCTACTGCCACCCTAGTCACAGCTCCACCACCATAAATGGCCATTCCCCCCTGGGGACACATTGTTCCTGGATTCCTGGCCCATCCATCATCCTCCCATCCTTCCACACTGGGCTGGCCATATTGAAACTACACACGTCAGGCTTTTTCACACAGCATCCCCAGTCTCCCTTATCCCACCGCAAGCCTATAAAAATACTGCCGAACCTAAAACTGGTACTAACTTTAGTACTCCTACTCGCTGGGGACATTGAGCTAAATCCCGGACCTGCCACCAGTGCTAGCCAACCCCCCCCACTGGCCAACTACCCAGAGGCCTAACAATAGCCCACCTAAACATACACAGCCTCCTACAAAAAATGCCCCTACTACAAACACTAGTGCAAACACTATGCCTTGACATCCTACTTATCACCGAGACCTGGATGAAACCACGCAACCCGGATGTTGAAGTAGCGCTTCCTGGATACTCCATCACCTGTCAGGACCTCCCGGGCACAAAGAGAGATGGTGGTACTGCCATTTATGTATCTTCCCAGATACAGTTCTCACCTGTCTCGCTACCTGCCTTCCCGGAAAACATCGACTCCTCACTAATAAAAATCTCCTTACCCCATTCCATTCCTATCTTTATAGCAGGGACCTATTGTTCCCCTGACTCCCTTTTAAATTCCGTAGCAACTCATCTAGACACCCTAAAAACCATCACCTCGGGTGAGGAGCTCCACATCCTAGGTGATTTCAACTTAAACTGGCTCACTAGCACCAAACTCCGAAACCATGTAGCTAGCTTAAATCTGACTCAATTCATCACTGAGCCCATGTGGCTAAACCACAAAACGCAACACCACTCCCTGCTCGACTTGGCCCTCACTTCTCACCCACACAGGATTATAACCTTAGGCCTCCTTCCGGACTCTCTGAGCAATCACCATATGATATATATAATACGTAAAATATTCAAAGTTATGTCACCCCCTCTGAAAACTCTCCTTATCAGATCATATAAATCCCTTAACCTCGATGGTCTCCTAGAAGACTTAGCAAAGTTGGATTGGTCCTACGTACAAAGGGCCCCTTCCATGGATCACGCCCTTGACTTCTTTAAGTCAAAATTTCTTGCCATCTGGGATTACTATGCTCCACCCAGAAAGGTTAGAGTAAGGGGAGCTCATCTGCCGTGGATCACTGCTGACCTCATGGAGCACCTCCGTGTCAGAGATCAGGCGTGGAAAGCCTATAAGACATCAGGGATGCACGTCGATCACCTACACTATCGAACGCTTAGAAATGCCTGCACCAGGCTTATCCGCCAGGCTAAAGCTCACTACTTCACATCATCCCTCCCAAAAAATTTAAACCATCCAGCCAAGTTCTAGAGGTCTATAAAATGACTTTTCTCCCCTCCTGACCAGCCACCCACTCCTGCCCTAGATGTGGGAGGCTCCATCATAACTGAACCACTAGCAGTTGCCACGGCTTTCAACTCAGTGTTTACTAGCAGCGGGTCCCCTCACTACTCTAACCCCCCAACTGCCACACAAAACACGACATCCTCATCCCCACCCACGCCAACCCCTCACCCGGCTTTCTCCTTCTTTCTGGTTACCCCACCAGAAGTACTCAAAGCTCTGCTTGCCCTAAATCCTTCCAAGGGTAGATGCACCACAGGCATGTACGCCAAAATGCTTTACCTTTCTGCACCTGCAATCGCCATGCCTCTAGTGTCTCTTTTCAACCTCTCTTTCACCTCTGCCTCTATACCTTC
The DNA here is from genome assembly GCA_016271365.2 of Neoceratodus forsteri. NCBI lineage: Eukaryota > Metazoa > Chordata > Ceratodontiformes > Ceratodontidae > Neoceratodus > Neoceratodus forsteri. Next base: position 913,500,873 of record CM057453.1, on the reverse strand, counting down.
AAAATGGAAGCATGCCACAGTTATCCCCCTCCTGAAAAGTGGTGACCCATCCTCCCTGAGCAACTACCGCCCAATCTCCCTTCTACCCACCTAGCCAAAATCCAGGAACATCTTGTCCTCTGCAACTCACCACCTTCCTTGACTCCTCCTCCTCCTTCTTCACCCCTTACCAGTCTGGCTTTAGAAAATCCCACTCCACTGTCACATCCCTCCTCAGACTCACAGATTCCATCCTCATAGGCATGGATAAAAGCCATTTCACATCTGCCATTTTCATCTACCTAGCCAAGGCGTTTGACACAGTCTCACATACCCTACTTCTGTCAAAACTCTCTAAGGCAGGCCTCTCCAGTGTGGCTACACACACTGGTTCAACTCATACCTGGGTGGCAGGTCCCAATCGGTAAAAATTGGTGCCTCCATCTCAAACCCCCTCCCTGTCTCCATTGGTGTCCCCCAAGGCTATATCCTTGGCCCTATCTAATTCTCCATTTTTTTCAACGACCTTCCTTTGATCTGCCTGCATGCCGACATTCACATGTACGCAGACGATACAGTTCTGTATGCCTCAGGTCACTCCCCGCTGGAAGTTGCATCCAAGATCCAGCAAGACTTCACTGAAGTCCAGCACTGGTTTCATAGAAATCAACTTATTCTAAATGCCTAAAAAACTATCTCCATGACTTTTGGCACGAGACAAAGATTCTCCCACCTCCCCACTTTCCCCATTCTCAAAACACTTGATGGGACCCCTCTAGAAGTCTGCACCTCTTTCACATACCTAGGGGTCTGGCTGGACCAACACCTAGACTTTTCCACACACATCAAAGCAGCCCACAAAAAACTACACTCTAGGCTGGGGGCACTATACTGGAACTGCAGCTGCATCCCTCTGCCTGCCCGCAAAGAGATTCCACAGAAAATGATCCTCCCTATTTTCGACTACGGGGATGTAGTCTATAGTCCTGCCCCTAAATCCACCCTGGCTAGACTGGATTCTCTTTTTAACTCCTTCTGCCGCTTTGCACTGGGTTGTCCTCCCTCCACTCACCACTGCGACCTCTACAGTCACCTTAACCTACCCTCCCTCATCAATAGGCGCCTATGCCACTGCAACAGACTCACAGCCAAATTCTGGACCCAGTTACTGCCTCCTAACTAGCCTCTACCCTAACAGCCCAAAAACCATCAGCATACTCACTCAGAAATTTTGACTCCCATCTACTACATATCCCACACATGGCTACCTCTGCTGGACAGTCGGCTTTTACAGTCCATCTACCAAAACTATGGAACTCTCTGACGGCTGACATCTGGCTCTCCCCCTCCCCTCAGCAACAAATCTCCCTTCTAAAAGGGCAAGTCCCCATAAGCTGCTCATGTCAACTTGATGTGCACTAGCATGGGCCATGTCAAATTGGTGTGCACAATGTAAGGGCCAACCACCCAATGCAAATCTATGTTGTCTACTCAAATGCTTAACTATCAAATTTTGATTGCCATTACCTTTTCTACATATTCTGCTTACTATTATGCTGTTCACTCTCGGTTTCTTGCCTCCTATACATACTATTTCTCAATTATTTATCATTGTAATTATAAAACCTTGTACATATTGTATGTAACCTATGTAAATTTTGCTGTTCTATAATTTCTGTATGTTTACTTGTATGTACTTTCCCGTTCCCTCTACCCCCAGGACACATCTGGAATCGAGCGGTAGTCTGCTCAGTATGTCTTTCCTGGTAAAACTTTTAAATAGATAAATAAATAAATAAAAACTTGGTGAGTCTCGTTAAGTGCTACTACTGTTTGAAAGTGTTTAACAGGCTGAGTCTAGCCAGGTACCTAACTTCGGCCTAGGTATGTCAAGGTACACAAGACCGACAAACAGAAGGTTGTTTTGCATTCCCCTATCCCTTGTGAATATTCCCCAATAAGTATTTTAGTGTTATTTTGAATTTTGTCTCATGAGTATATTAGTAATAAGTCACTTATTGCATTTTTGTTGAGCTTAAGAATGCACTGTTACTTTTCATATGTGGGGCAACACCGTGGGGAGGTGGGGAGAAAGTACTGCATCCCAGGGGGTTGTACTGCTCTGACACTAGACCAACATAAACTTAACCTCTGGGTGGAGGCACCACGCAAACTAAATCTTTTTGGATATGAACCCCAATCAGGAAAATAAGAGCGGTCCCTCAACCTTCTTGAAGCCCACATAGCAACTGCAACATGCACAGCGACTTGGTTACATCCATAACATAACAAAATGGTGCTCCTGTAACAAAGCCAAATGTGTAAAACACCGTCAGAGTGTCACAGCTTGCAGGATCAGTGGATGAGGCATGCGTGGACACTAGTACACACATGCATTGATACTGCTGATGTTTTAGTGGCTGGTCCAGTCTTCTCCAGAGCTACATCTAATCTACTGTAAAAAAGTTTGGTCATTTGATACACAAAGGCGGGAGCCTGAAGAGCTGTCTTGCAGGAAATAGATTTATTTTATTAACACATTTCAATTCACAAGGGTGCAGTGTGCACATATATGAACCCAAACAAACAGAAGAGAGAAAGAAATAAGTGCCTCCACTGGGATTTGAACCCAGGTCACCTGGAATACTATTCGGGTTTGCACTATCAGCTGCACCACCAAGACAACTGGAAACGTGGGACTCCCAGATGCACATTACTCTTTCTCTAATACACAAGCTGGTGCTGCACAGATAATTAAATTTTAATTTACAAGGGTGCTGTGTGCACATATATGGAACCCAAACAAACAGAAGAGAGAAAGAATTAAGTGCCTCAGCTGGGATTTAAACCCAGGCCACCCAGAATATAGTTCCGGTTGCACTACCAGCTACACCACCAAGGCAACTGGAAACCTGGGACTACCAGAAGCACCTTTCTCTTTCTCTACTGCACAGCCTGGTGCTACACAGATGACTGCATTTTCATTCACAGGGGTGGGGTGTGCACATATTTGGAACCCAAACAACAGAAGAGAGAAAGAAATAAGTGCCTTAGCTGGGATTTGATCCCAGGCTACATGGAATACCATTCCAGTTGCCCTACCAGCTGCACCAGCAAGGCAAGGCAAGGGACTCCCCGAACATTTTCAGTCACAAGGCTGTGGTGTACACATGTATAGAACCCACACTCACTTTCATGCCCAGCCCTTCCCTGTAGTGATGAAGAGGCACCCAAAATGCCATCACCACTGTGTAAAAGAACAGAAGCGAATGAAGATTTTCAGTGATCAGTATTCCTGTGATGGGGAAGAGGATTTTACATTTTTGAAGGATTATTTAGTGGCTGATCAGCATCCCTTGTGCCCTTATTTAGCCCCTCCTACCTTTTTAACCTTTTCTTCCCCACTTGTTCCTTACCGCTTCACTTCCCTTTCCCCTACCTACCAATCACCATTCCCCCAAATTCTACCTCACCACTGGTCTGTTTTTCTTTCAATGTTTTATTGTCGTTTTATCATTAAAGAGACTTCAAAGCAGGCTTAAGAACCCCACCTGTTTCAGCAAGCATTTAGTGATTATTTTGTCTGACTCAGTCAAATTTGTATTGCAAGTATTTTTAAACTTATTTGTTCTGTTGTTTTATATGATATTTTAACAATGTACAGCGCTTTGGGTTTTAGAATTGCACTGTACAAATAAAGCGAATTATTATTATTACTTACATTAGGTTGTGATCTTTACATGGGGGTCACATAGTTGCAGCATCCTGTGATTGATACTAAGGTTTAACTCACTACAGATTATATTTGAATCTGTTCATTTATTTATAATTACTGGCATTTTCTTTTCTCTTTTGTTCTTTTACACAGTGGAGATTGTATTTCGGGTGCCTCTTTGTCACTATAGGGAAGGGCGGAGCATTAAAGTGAGTACACATCGAGAAGTTCATTTTGTATGGTGCTGTCCCATTAAGGGTCACCATACAGTATATTAAGAGCTGTGTACCATGAACTTTGCCTATTTGCCAAAGAAAGGCATATCTTCCTTCCTCTCCCACTTCACACCCCCCACCCTCGTCTTTCTACTTCAGGGTCATTTCCCAGAATGTTACTTCTAAGCTCCTCATTAGCCTCCCCACTTGGGGAAGCCCAGGTACTGACGGTCTCTACCCCTCCCTGCTCAAACTTGTTTCCCCTGCCATATCCAAACCATTGACATTTATTTTTATGTTGGCTCGCGCATGCGCAGCCAACATATTGCATTAGTAGCAGATTTGGAGGCGCGGTCACTGTTGGGTGAATGCAGGGCACGCATCAATAGGTGCGTCCCTCATTCCCCAATCAGCCAGCAGCAGGGGCCAACACCCTGCATATCTAATGCGGCCATAACATCTGAGAAAAGGTCTGCTGCAGTGAGAGCGAAGCTCTCATGCAGCCTGACCACATTACGACTCCCGACATGCAGGCAACATGGTGGCAGTGACTGCCGCCGCCTGTCACAATGCCGATGGGGGAGCCCACTCTCCATCGGCATAATTCCCCTTCCCCCATTTCCGCTGTGTGCCGAGGGGGTGCCCAATCCCCCGACATCATGTGCCTGCCACAAAAATGATTCTTTGCCGACTGGGGCCCCAGTCCCCGCTGGCTTCAGTCCCCTTTCTCAGTTAGATCTGCCAATGGGGAGCCCACTCCCTGTTGGCATGATGTCCCTCCCTTTCTTTTGTGCCGAGGGGTGCCCAATCCTCTTGGCTCTATGTCCTCCCCTTCCGCCAGCAAAGGACGGGGTGCCCAGTCCTTGGCTACTGTATCCCCCCAAAACACTTAGTGGTACGCTGGGAGCCCACCTCAGCGTGCCAAATACCCTGTAAAAACAAACTGTCCCCTGATGTTTTTGTTTTTACCCTGTGAAAAAACCTGTCCCTTGCCATCTCCTGCCCCCTACCACAACCCGCGCCCACCCTCTGTGCACCCTGCCTCCCCACACCCCCTCACCCCATACTTACCTCCAGAGTCTGGCGCGACGATCTTCGGTGGACTGAGAACACGTCTGCACTCTTCAAAGCCAACCGTGAACTGAGGAAATGCCGGTAAGCTGTGTAATGGAATGAATAGGCTTTTTTCAACTTTGATGCATATCTCAGGCATTTTTTGGTATTTTGGCACCAGATTTTCAACATGGGGTTTTTGGGATCCCTCCTCATGAATTCTGTCACTGTCATGGCATTATTCGGCCCGGAAAGGTGATTTCACGGTCACTGTGCGGAATCACCTTTCAGGACTGATTAATGAAAAGACAGTGCCAGTGTTCATGAGGTGGGCTCTCAAAAAGCCTATGTTGCAAATTTGGTGTAAAAAATCAAAAAAATTACTGTTTTACGAGTGTGCATTGTGCAGTTGCTACGCATGCTCGTAACTTCACGAATTTGCAATATTTTCATACCAGATTTTTAACATTGCCATTTTTACACACCTCCCTGTGAACAGTACAGCTGACATTTTTCACATCCTGGCCGAAATGTGTTCTCGCACTTCCAGCGCAGAATAGCGCGGCTGCTGTGGGAAATCAGTGTTTGGGACAGATTACAAAAATGGCAGTGACACTGTTCATGAGCAGAAGTCCTAAAATGTCTATGTTGAAAATTTGGTGATGATACTCTATAAAATGACTGTGTTACGAGCGTGCATTGCGCAGTTTGCACGCACGCTCGTAAGTTTACAAATTTATATTTTCACTCCAGATTTTCTACATTGCCATTGTTCTGCACCTCCTTATGAACAGTACAGCTGTCATTTTTCATATCCTGGCCAAAATGTGTTTTCGCAGTTCTGGCGCAGACTAGTGAGGTCGCTGTGGAAAATCCATGTTCAAGACACATTATGAAAATGGCAGCAACACTGTTCATTAGCAGAGATCCTACAATGGCTGTGAAGAAAATGTGGTGATGAAAGTCCATAAAATGAGTGTTTTACAAGCATGCGTTGCGTAGTTTCCATGCATGCTCATAACTTCGTGAATTTGTAATATTTTCACTCCAGATTTTCAAAATTGGCATTTTCTACACCTCCTTATGAACAGTACATCTGTGATTTTATATATCCTGGCTGAAATGTGTTTTCACATGTCCGGCACAAAATTGCATGGTCTCTGTGTGAAATCAGTTTTCGGGACAGTTTGAGGAAATGACGGTGACAGTGTTCATGAGCAGAGGTCTTAAAATGCCTATGTTGAAAATTTGGTGGTGAAAGTCCATTAAATGACCATGTTGCAAGCATGCGTTGCGCAGTTTCCATGCACCCTTGTAACTTCACAAATTTGCAATATTTTCATGTCAGATTTTCAACACTGCCATTTTTTCACACCTCCTTATCAACAGTACAGCTGTCATTTTTCACAGCCTGCCCAAAATGCGTTTCCGCAGCTGTGGCACACAATGACGTGATCGCTGTGAGAAATCACCTTTTGGGATACATTAACAAAACCACAGTGCCACTGTTCATGAGGGGAGGTCCCAAAATACCTATGTTGAAAATGTGGCTAAAACACTCCCACAAATAATTGGGTTACGACGTGTGTTAGAAACATAGAAACATAGAATGTGATGGAAGATAAGGACCGCTTGGCCCACCTAGTCTGCCCATTTTCCTACCTAACAGATAAGCTGCAGATCCTAGTTAACCAACAGCTTACTGCAACTGTTGCGCAGTTTCTATGCATGCTAATGATTCCACAAATTTTTCATTTTTTTCACTCCAGATTTTCAGCGTTGCCATTTTTGTACGCCTCCTCATGAACAACACAGTTGTCATGCTCCACATTCCTGCCCAAAATGTGTTTTCGTTCAAATGGCATAGCTGCTGTGCAAAACCACCTTTCAGCTTACAAACTGATTGTGCTGCTCTTCATGAGGTGGGGTCATAAAAAGCTCATGTTGAAAATTTGGAGTGAAAATACCAACACACGACTACGGTGTTAGGGTTTCCAACTGTAGCACCCCCCCCCTTAGAGACTGACAGGCATCAGGGGTGTGACTTGGGATCATCGGCTGTAATGCTCATGTCATTCCACCCCCCCCCACCCTGCAGCTAGTGACAGGCATTGTGGTGTGCCTTGCAGTGTTCGGCCACAAAGTTCACCCCATTCTCCTATACTGCACCCACCTCCGTGTATTTCCTTATGTAATGGGGTAAGTATAACATCCAAAGACCCCAAAGCACACCACACTTGTCAGTGTCTTCAGGGTATGGTGAGGTACAATGGCATGAGTGTTATAGCTGAAAACCCAAAGGCATACCCTAATGCCTGTCAGTCTCTACAGGGTGGTGGGGTTGGCATCACTTTAATACTTCACTGCCATTCCTATTATGTATTTCTAACTCCAGCACTACCAATGCCAATGCCAGCGAGACAACATTCGGCATTGACAAATGCTTGTTAACCTTGCTCTGACCACTGCTACCATGCCTGTTTCCTGGAAGACAGCCAAAGTAGCCCCTATATTTAAAGCAGGATACCCTCTTTCTTCCGATAACTACCGACAAATCTCTATTCTCCCCCTCCTTAGCAAACTTCTAGAGAAAATTGTGCATAGGGTTACCACCTTTGGATGAGGTAAAAACCAGATCCGAAACCACACCCCAAACTCCGCCTCTGGCTCCTCCCCTTTTTTATGACTGGCGAGTATATCACTCCTCCTCCAAAGCCATCTGTAATGTTGGAATAGACATTACTAGTGATAGGAAATTATTTTTATACTGTTATTTATTTGATTTATTTATTCAGTTATTTATTTTTATTCTTTGGCAACCAGGTTACCTCCCATAGGCCACATAGCCCATTTTACAGGAGTGACCCAGGGGCACAGGAAAGTTAAGTGATTTGCTCAGGGTCGCACAGTATTTAAGTGGAGCTTGTGGGAATCAAACTCAGGTGTGCTGGATGTGCCAAGCTCAGCCACAGCTTATTGCTCAGCCCTCTGTTAAACACTCTCCCATTTTCCTTTCCACGTCAGCCATATATTCTGATTCTTTGACCAATTTTTGATAACTTAATTATCAGTGCTTGTGGTACCCTTAATACTGCACTGTGTTCCCCTTTACCTCAGCAGCTACTGCTGTTTCTTTTTACATTTCTAAGACATTCCACAATTTCAGATACACCATTCCATGCTGTTTATCTGAATGACCTGTCAAAGTGTAGCTAATATCATGGAATGTTCAGGTAATACAAAAAAAATAGAGCAAATGTAGTGATAAAAGTAATAAAAGTTAGATTATTAATTTAACAACAATGGGTTTAAAACTTACCATGATATAGAACAAACAAAAAGAAACACATGAGAGCACATAAAGGTGTAAAAACTGTTTCCTGCCATAGCAGTAAAAGACCATACTTAAAATTCAGAGTGGAAAAGAATAGGTTAATTTACTGCTAATGATCTTAATGGCCATACTTTACACCTCTCAGACAGTCTGGTTTTACAAACAAAGGCAGGTCTGAATGACTGTGACAGCAGAACTTCTTTGTAACCTGGACATGTAATGCAGCCAAAACAGTGAATGATTTGATACATCAGTTTTAATAGTATATGAACACTCAAAATGGCCCAGAAACCAAACTGCATGTAACCAAAACCGGATGACCGGATAAGGACCCTAAAAACCGGATTATCTGGTCAAAAACCGGATAGGTGGCAACCCTAATTGTGCACTGCCAGCTTTCTGACCACATTGATAAGTTCAACCTTCTGTGTGATCAACAACATGGCTTCCGCAAAAAACACAGTACTGTCTCTGCCCTCGCCCTGTTCACAGACCATGTCTACAGAAATATAGATTGGGGAAAAGCTACTGGAGTAGTGTTTGTGGACCTGACCTGGTTACTCACCCTCTACTGCAAATCAAGCTCCACCAGCTTGGATGCTGTAACGAGACCTTAGGCTAGTTCCACAGCTACTTCACTGGATGTTCCCAGTTGGTGGTTATTGGAGCTGCCACCTCCCTTGAATTGCCTGTCTCTACAGGTGTCCCCAGGGTTCGATACTTGGCCTCTTACTATTTTCTTTATTCATCATCTCCTTCCCTTCCGACAGCCTGCACTGCTCTGCTCTCTTGTATGCAGATGACTTTGTCCTCTTTCATAGTGACAAGTCACTTCAAAACATATCCACAGTACTCACCCACAACTATGGCTCTGCCCATAACTGGTTCTTATCTAACATGCTCCTTATGAACGAGAAGAAAACTAAGGCAATGCTACTTGGATCCAGGCCCTACCTGGCTGGTATTGCAAAAAACAACTTCTTTCTCACTGTGCTCTCTTCATCTGATCTTCCCCTGCAGACTGTCCTCTACTTCAAATATCTGGGCATAACCCTCAACCTCTGCTTCTCGTATACAGAACATATTAACATGATCGCATGCAGGGTAAACCAAAAGCTGGGTGCCATCTACCTACTAAGGAATTTTCTAACCTCAGATGCCCTTCTAGCCATTGCTCGGGGCAACCTTTTCCCCATCCTGGACAACTGCTCCCCCGTTTTTTCCCCCTGCTATGCTCTCCACCCTTTGGCACATAACTCAGTTCTGTCTATAACAGTGTTTGCTGCTTCACTTTATTGGTTCTTTATGCAACCTACCACTGTTCTTTGCATCAGTCACTATGGTGGCCCTCACTCAAGGGCTATCATAACTATGCCTTAGGAAGCCTCATTGGTAGCTCCCTGTGTGATGGTGCAGATTCACCATACGCTTCCCTCCTTAGAGCCAGGGTGCCATCACGGTGATTGCGAAATATCAATCCCTCCCCCACGGTGGTCCCCAAAGTCTCTTCAGTTATGGGTGGTAAAGCACTGTCTTTCACTGCCCCTGTCTCTCCTAAACAGTATCCCTGCACCCCTCCGCTCGGCCGGTTCACACCTTACCTTCAAGTCCCTACTTAAAAACTGGCTATTAATAACCGAAAACAGCTGTTCCTGCTTGCCAGGCTAAACCCCTCGCCCTATGTGTACCCCTCCCCGGTGACTATTTCTCTGTGGGGACTCAAAACCTCCACTTGCACTTAGTCCTTGCACTTTTGTGTGCTCTGTGTACCATTTGTATTGTACTGTATTGTTTTTCACCCATTGCATCTTCTTGTAGACTGCAGTCTCTGGAATTGTGCTACAGCTTGTATGTATTTCATTGTTATTGTTAGCACTAGAACCCATGTTAGAGCTTGTATGCTTCACTTCTACTGTAATGTACTTGTAGCCTGTATTTTAGTGATAATGTGCCACTTCTGTGGCCCAGGTCGTGCCTGAAAACAGTCCATTGGATCAGTGCACTTACCCGGTTACCAAAAACTTATATAAATAAACGCATAAACATGTCAATACATCATGACATCAGTCCGTTGAGCCACTGGTGGTTTTTGGAATTTAGGATGGATCCTGTAATTGTGAAATAAAAAGTTTGTACTGCGCACATACTGGGTTTCGGTTGAAGTACCTGCTATTTTTGATTGCTGCCGATGTTGGGTACTTCAGGTTGTGAGCTGCTGGTCGGCATAGTCATGGAATGCTGCAAATATAAATTGCCATCCGTGGGGCTGTTAAAGAGTCAGCAGGTGGTCCTGCACAGAAACAGTGCTGCATATGTGTGTACATCCACAAGACACATTGCAAGAAGACAGACACGTGCAAAACTCTTGATACTGATTGACATGACCAGACATGAAGGAACCTGACAATGAGCACCACTGGTTTTTCCATATAGTGCAGACATTTATTTTAAATACCCAGTTCTTGTCCCTTTCTTGATATGTTTAAAATACATGAAAGAGTTGGAAATATATGCTGCATATATAATCTTTTTAAAACAGGTAACAGAAATAAAGCTACTTGATTGACTGACACACCCTCCAAGGTGTGCAATTATGCAACCATAATTCTGCGCCTAAGGACTTGAACGTGTTAGTAGCCCTATTACAATTAACAAATCAATCTTCCTTCTTCACCCCAGAATTGACCTAATATGTCAAACATAACTGCCATATTAACTCACTAAATTCCTTCAATTAGGCCCCTAAAATAAAACTCCCTTTAATTAAAAAAAATATATATATTTCCCTAAGCAGCATCCCTACTTACAAACATGCACACATTTAAAAAATGAAATACTGCTCATGGTTCTGATTACTAATATTTCTTTGCTGGCCAGGAAAAAATACCCCTATCATTATTTGCTTATTAAGGAAACCCCTGATCTTCATCAAGGATATCTCCTCCATGGGGCAACACCTTTGGAACTGTAAGCCATCGACGTCAGAACCACTAGGAAATGTTTGCTAGCTGGGGGCCACTAACGATGACGTAGGATGTCGATGCCTATAAAACATGGGTGGCTCCATTACTCCTCAGTTCTTTCTCCCACCATCAACCGTTCATTTGACCTGCAGAGAAACAGTACTGTCGTCCTTTTGACTTATTTTTTATACCTTATACAGAAAAAAAGGAGCGCCTGCACACAGGAGACTATAGTAAAAAACTTTTATTTCTTCTTCATGTTAAAATCTAAACAGTCAGTGCCACCAGAGAAATCTCTTTCTTGAGGAAGGAGCTGGTGCTCTGAATGCGCATGGGGAGTTCTCTTTAGGGAGGTTTGGTGGCTCTGACTGTTTGAATTTTCTTTACTTGCACTTTTTGCCCCTACTTCTCCAGTCCCCCCTGTGGTTCGGGAGCACCAGGACCTCCTGATCCCTTCTACCTCACAGTCTTGGCCACTCACCACCACAGATCTCCCCGGACATCATGTTGCATCAGACGAGGGCTTGTGTCAGTGAGGCAGGGGGCCTGGATTTGTGCTGGGGACTGTCTCTGTTGCAGAGGTGCTGGAGTCATGGTATTTTTATCCCGTTACTGTCCCTGGGAACATTGCATGCAGGACATCAAGGCGTGTGTGTGTGTGCACAGAGCATGCCAATGCTGCAACGTTCCTCCCTCTCTGTCCTCCACTGTTCTCCACGTACACTGCTATCTGTGTGCACCCAGGTGGCAGTGTTGCAGTGGTGCATGGAGCCCTCTCCTTCAGAAGAGGAGAGTGTGCTATGGGATGCTCAATCCTCTCCCCTCCGGCTGGCCTCAATGAACCCCAGTCGCTAGCGTTGCAAGCGGTAGCACTACCACTGCGCAGACGGGCCAGTATTGATTGGATTTTAACATGAAGAGGAAATAAAAGTTTTTTACTATGGTCTCCTGAGTGCAGGCATTCCTTTTTTCTGTATCTGGGTCCTTTTCTGGAGCCTGTACCTTAGACAAGTGGTGCAATGGGGGCTTTATATTTAAATTTTCTATACCGTACCTCTTTAATTTATATTATCATTTTATGCCACTGTTGAAAAAACCTTTATTTAGGCTATTTGTGGCTCCTAGATTTACAAGTATGATGCTCATACAGTTTGTGTTTGCTGAATGGGGTTGTCCCATCACATGAAGTCCTGTACCATCTGCCAGGTATTCAACCAGGTCATAAGGAGACTCTGAAAGAAGATTCTAGAAATCTTCATTGCTAAAAAATGGAAGCAACTGCTTAGGCTGGGGGCTGCAAGCAGGTTTTTCCCTCTTAGTTGACGGCCGCTTCCAGAAAGTTTCCCCAGCATGTGTCAATGCTTTTGCTACTGCAGTTATTGAAGTCAAAAGATGAGGAAAAGGAACAAGACAAGTCATCCAAATCCTCATCTTCCAACCATCACCACAAGCATAAGAATGGCTCCTACTTCCTCACTGAGGTGGAGGTCTCGACTCTGTTCAGAGGATAAGTTCTCATTGTTGTCTGCTCTGGCAGCGACAACTACAGCCCCCTCAACCCTCCAAGAGACATCAATGGCAGGGTCTGACTCTGGTGCTATTGTACCTACTACAGATGATTTGCAGCCCCCCATTGATGGGTACTACCCTTTCGACAATGGTAGTCCCAACCCCTTTACAGGGTGCAGTTGACTCTCAGGTCATGCTGGCGAAAGTCTCAGAACTATTTCGTCACTTCTTACCATCACTTCTATGCAGGATAATTTCTGTACCATCGATGGGGCCTCCCCCATCAGCACCATCTTCGTCAAAGGAGTGGCAGTACATGCCTGTTATTCCTCCCTCCCAGCTGCTGCCATCAACGCTGGCAGTGCCTGTACCCCATGTCATCTTTCCAGATAATGAGGATGAGGTGTATACTCCTGATCTCCTTAACATGGAGGAGGATTTGGAGGCTGAAGAAAAGGACTATTTATTTATTTAGTTTTTGTTTACCAGGTAGGTGCATTCAACAATACTATGCCTATTTTCAGCCATGACCCCGGAGAATTACAGGAGTCAAAACAATTTTACACGATGGAAAAGGTTGCAAAACACAGTTGTGACAAAGCAAAGAATAGATAACAGAAACTTGCTAGAAGAAGGTAGGCAGTGTGATACAGTTCAAGTAAAGCAACTCACTACATAGGATGTAGTGGACTGGCAAATATATGATCCTTTTGAGGGTGGTCGGGCCTCTGGTTCCACCCTGTCCTCCTGTAGTGAAGACTCTGTGATTTATATGCTCAGAACTCCACCTGAGGATGTCTCTTTTCAGGCATTGATGAGGCTGATACAACGTACAATGGGCTTTGCTGCTGAGGAGGTGGGCTTCGCCAAGAGAAATGTATTGGAGTTTTTGGAGGTCTCTACTACCCCATCCATTGTTATACCTTCAGTATATCCTACTTTAGATTATGTTACTTTAGATGTTTGGCACAGGCCCAATACCTTGCCTGCAGTGCCCAGAAAGGCTGATAAACAGTACCCTGCTCTGTCTGCTAAGCCTTATTATGCTTTCTAGTATGAGACATTCTTAGGTACCTAGACACATGAATTCCTTTCCTTCTGATAAGGAATACAGAAGGCTGGCTTATATATAGGCAAAATGACTTATGCCTCTGTGTCCTTAGGCCTCAGAATAGCTAATTACCAGGCCTATATCATTGTATATCAGAACATCCTGTGAAAATCTGCCTTGTCCTTTATGCAGTCTGCCTTCTATCCCTAGGGTGATTTGCTTAAAGCTGCTTTGGCTGGTGGGTACTGATAAGCATGTGTTGCATTCTGCATATGATGCCACTTGTGCTTCTCACAAGGCTGCTAACTCTGGTGTTTGCCTTCAGACTTACTCATGGCTACTGTGTGTGTGGCTGGCTTTGCCACTGATGTTCAGCAGTCTGTCCTTAATGCCCCTTTTAGGGGGTCAAGAGTGTTTTGGGGGTGATGATGATGAAAATGCTCTACATGAGCTTCAAGCCTCCAGAATGACTCAAAAATCACTTACATCCCTGATCCCTCAGCCTGCTATGGGGCATAATAGGGGTTCTTTTCAAAGGCCTGACACTCATGCTGGCCATGCCTCCCATCAGCAGCCCCATGCTTATGGTGGAGGTCCCCTACCAGGTCCCTTCCCCCTAGTGCCCATGCTAAGCCCCCAAATGTTTTAGTTCCGCCCTACTGCCCTCTGACTCTATACCTCCCCATTCTACTGCTCCCTCCAGAGGGTGTAGGTAGGCGGAAGGATCTCTCTTCATCTAACAAAGTGGAGGGAGATCAGCACAGATGAGTGGATACTGGAAATAGCAGAAAAGGAGAATGCACTGGAATTACTGTCTACCCCTCCAATGCATCTACTGCCTCCCAGTCATTATACTCTGGGTCACTTGTCCCTTCTGCTGACAAAAGTTCTGTCTCTGATACTAAAATGTGCTGTTGAATCTGTTCCCTCTCAAGAGAGAAACAAGCAATTCAATTTCCATTACTTCCTCGTCCCAAAGTTGACAGGAGTTCTGTGTCTTGTATTGGACCTAGGAGGCTTGAATTTGTTCATCAAGTTCAAGAAGTTTCAAATGGTGTCTCTTCAGGCTCTGATCCCCCTACTGAAAAAGGGGGATCAGCTATCTGCACTGGTATGAACAATGCATACATTCATATCAAAATTCGTAAGTGCCACAGGCATTATCTCTACTTGGTGCTGGAGGGCTGCCATTATCAGTTTTGGGTCTTGCCATTCAACTTCTCCTTGGCAATGCTGGTGTTTGCCTAATGCTTAGTGGTTGTAACAGCAGCCCACAGGAGGAAAGGGCTTTATGTCTTCCCCTGTCTTAATGACTGGCTACTCAAAGTCCCATCCATGGAAGCAGTCCTGTACATACTGTTCAGGACATGACAGTTGTTCAAGGAACTTAGGGTCACTATGAACGTAACAAAATCCATCCTGGGTCCTTGTGAACACCTCTAATATATTGGACCAGTGCTGGACACAGCAGTGGGCAATGCCCTCATGCAAGCAGGCAGAGCGGAGGCACTTGTTGCCCAGACTCAACTGATACACAGAAGCCATTATATATGTTACACCTGCTGGTACTGATGGCTGCAGCCATTGTTATGGTCCCATTTGCCCAGCTACAAATGAGTATTCCACTGACGCAAAAAAGTATGCACAGGGAAGGAGGTGCACTCGGTGCTGCCAAGAAACTTAACAAACTGAAAACCAAGCACTCACCACCTCTTGCATATGAAAGGACACAACCAATAATGGAAGTTGCAGTGCTATTGATTCCAGGACACTGTACATAAAACACAAAAAAAGCACATCATAGTGCCTGCCTGACGCATTTCAGACAGAGCCTTTTATAAAGGTCTCTGTCCAAAATGCGTCAGGTGGGCACCATGATGTGCTTTTTCATGTTTTTATGTACAATGTCCTGGAATCGATAGCTGCTGCAACTTCCATTATTGGTAGTGTCCTTTCACGTACAAGAAGTCATGAGTGCCTGGTTTTCAGTTTAAGTATATGTGTATTCTGCAATGGACCCTTTGGGTGCAGTGGGACCAGCTGATGGACAAACTGGAAAAAAATGGTTCTCTTCACATGCTCTGTTTGCTATGCTCTGGTGTGGTGAATTAATTGCCAGAATCTGTTAAAGGCATTTCATTCTTTCACCTGGCTGCCATGCAGATCCTGATGGGGGTCCAGTTGGGGTGCCCATCTTGGGTCTTTCCAGACTCAAGGCTCATGAACCAACCTGCAGTCAAATCTCCATATCTATGTTCTGGAGATGGGGGCTGTCCTGCTTGCTTACAAGCATGTCATACTCAACTTGACCCCAGTTCCCTGCTGATTCAGACAGACAATGTCAGTGTCATGAACTACATAAACAAGCAAAGGGTCACTCTCTCTTATTTTGTGCGCAGAGAGGTAGTGAGAGTGTGGTACTGGGCCATCTCTCTCAGGTGTCCAAAACATCTTGGCAGACAGTCTAATAATGTCTCAGTGTCTCAATCCCTGAATGGGAGCTGCTGAACTCCATGGTACATGACCTCTTTGCAAATTGGGGTTATCCAGAGTTGGACCTGTTTGTGTCCTTACACAGTCCAGATCTGCCACATTTTTGCTCACTCACTCCAGGGCCTGGAGTCTTCTGGTGAAATGCATTGTCCCCCTCTTCAAAAAGTAAGTTCCTTTATGCCTTTCCTCTAATTCTTCTCATTTGGCAGGTTCTGCTCAAGCTTAGGATGGAACATGCCACCATGATACTGGTAGCTCCATTTTGGCCTTGCCAGATCTGGTTGCCGCTTCTGCAGCACTTAGCACTGGAGCCTCCACTTCAGCTCCCTCTGTATCAGGATTTGCTGTCCCAGGACCATGGATCCCTGGTCATCCAGATCTGAAGTTCCTGCATCTGCATGCCTGGTTCCTGAAGAAGTAACCATTGCCTGTTTTGGGGTTTCACCCCAGGTGGCTGATGTCTTGCTTGTGTCTAGAAAGCCTTATACCAGACACACCAATTCTTTGAAGTGGAAGCACTTCTCAGTATGGTGTGCTTCTCATTCTGAGGACCCATTCATATGTCAAGTAAACACTGTACTGGATTACCTTCTGTCCCTATCTGACTCTGGTCTCTAGTACTCTTCTACTGGAGTGCATTTGGCAGTTGTTTTGGCTTTTCATGCCCCTATTGATGGGTGCACGGTGGCACAGCTAGAAGTGTCCTGTATGTTTCTTAAGGGCATTCTACACATGCATTCCCCCAATTCATAAATTGGTTCTGCCTTGGAACCTTATTTTAATCCTTGAGAAATTGAATTTGGTTTCATTTGAGCCTGTGGCTACATGTGAGATACCCTTTGTTTTTTGGAAAAGTGCTGTTTCTGGTCACCATGACTTCTGCTTATAGAATTTCTGAGCTTCAGGCTCTCATCTATGAGTCTCCTTATTTGATTTTCCACAAGGATGGGTGTCTTTGCAGATCTTCATTTCTTGCCAAAGGTGGTCAAAGATTTCACATTAAATCAGACCATACTGTACATCTTCCTGTGTATTATTCTGAGCATGCTAAATAAGGGTAAGGCATTGCTTCATACCCTTGATGTACATAGAACACTAAGTTTCTACCTCAGTCACGCTAAGGACTTCAGAAAGTCCTTTTCAGCCTTTTGTTTCATACACCCCCAGTAAGGAGGATGCACCTGTGAAAAACAGTGCCTGATCAAATGGTTGGCAAATTGTATTATATTTTAAGAAGTATGGTAAGGAACTTCCTGGTGCTGTCCGTGACCATTCTAGCTGTGGTATGGCCACTTCTGCATACTTTCAGAATTTTTCAGCAGCTAACATACTGTATGTGCTGCTGCAATGTGGAGCACTGTGCACACTTTCACTAAGCATTATAGTCTGAACATCATCTCACGCAAACATGCTAGCTTTTATCTTGCAGTGTTGCATGGCTTTCTCATATCAGACTTCCGCCATCCTCCTTGAGCACTTTTTGTACTGCTTAGGAATCCTTCCTAAGGTGTGACCCAAAGGAGGAGATATCCTTGATGAAGACATAAAAATTGCTCACCATAACAGTAGATCTTTGAGAGAATCTCCTCCATAGGGCTGCAGCACACCCACCCTTCCTTTCCCCTTACTGAGGGGTATGTGCCCAGGAGGGTGACACTATTACAGCAAAAACATTGATGCCGACAACATCAATGTTTTTGATGTAATGGACTGCCTGAGACCCCAGCACTCTTTCTTCCAGTCCTGCACCCCTTTCCCGATCCAACTCTGATTTGGAGTTGGAATCCTACAGATCGGGGTGTGCGGAGGGGGGCAGAGCCCCTCGCATGGGTGGTTCGGGGGACAAAGCCCCCGATGAAAAAACGGCCGGGGTCTCAGGTCAGATTTATGTCGACCGCAAGTTGCGGTCGACATAAATCCGTCGTTGTGATGGTGGTCAACAACTTAGTTGTCAAACCAGCATCATAGAGCCTTTACTGAGGTATAAGCTGGCAGTTTGTCCATTGCCTTGTTGAAGGTTTCTATTCCCATGTCTCTCTTTGTGTGCCTGGTCCTGGTTTGGTCGCCTGGTTCCTCATGGTAAGATACCCTCTGAGCTTGTCACCAGTTACTGGCTCATGGTGCTAGATCAAAAATTCTTCAGTGGTGCCAGTTTCCAAGACCTCAGCAAAGCTTTTGATACTGTTGACCACAATATACTACTGCAGATGCTCGCCAGATTAAGAGTTAGTGCATCTTCCTTGCCCTGTTTTATTTCAGTTATATATCTGAATGCCAGCTACTGATAACAGTAGAAGGCCTCACCTCTTCCTATGCTCTTTTATAGAAAGGAGTTTCCCAAAGGTCAGTACTAGGTCCACTGCTCTTTATTACATAAAGGACCTTGGGTATTATAGATGAGGAAAAACTGCATTTCTTTCTTTTTTTTTTATTAGCAGTTTATCTCTTTTCACTACCAACCTGGCCCCACTCATGACCGGTTCCCCCAGCCCCATCACCTGGCTTCCCTGGAGCTTACCTGACACTGTTGCCCCATTCTCCTCAGCCAGAGGGTGTTGGGACAGCCCAGTCACTGGTGTGGGGCCTGTGAGGGACTGGTCCGCCATCCTGCCAGGATTGGGGATTTTCCGGCTTGGTTTTCTCCCCTGGGCACCACGTCAAGTGAAAAGTTCTGTTGTCTGCACTTTACCTCTAAGGATGTGGCCCTTGGCAATGATGGATGGGTCACCTTCCCTGACATCATGCTACGCTGCCACCCAGAATCACTAGGTGGCCATTGTCAAGTGAGGCGTCTTGTCTCCCCACCCTAAGGGAGGAAAGCAATCCTCAGGATGTTCAATCCTCCCTACCTGGCCAGCCCCAAGAGACCCACATCCATTTCTGAACCTGGGTCTCCAGCATGGCATGAGTTGGGGTGCCCAGTGCCTCAGCCCTCCACGCCACTGGCCCGAGCCCACAGAATTGCATTTCTATGCCAATGACACTGTATTATATATCTCTGAACCCACCATATCCTCAGTCATGACTGACTTACAGACTACATTTGATGTATTACAACTCAGTCTGTTTCAATCCCAACTGCTGCTCAGTACCTCAAAGACAAAGGCCATGATATTCACCCCAATTCTAAACCATCCTCAAATACCCCCCTTACTCCGTCTCCATTCTAACAGGGAATAGATTAGAACTGGTAGACAATTATAAGTATCTGGATCTTTGACTACATAGTAAACTGTCCTTTATGGCACATATTGATAGCTTATGCAAGAAACTCCATTCTAGACTGAGACTCTGTTATAGGACCAAATTCTACTTCCCTGCTGATGCACGAAAAAGACTGGTACAAGCCACTGCCCTAGTTGATTACAGTGACTTGATTTACACAGGTAGTACCACCATGCACCTGGCTAAGTTGCATGTGCACTACCACAGGACTTTTCTTTCTATAACTAGTCTATCTTCGAGGACCCAGCATCTACCCTCTATTCTACCATAGGGTGGCCCTCTGTGTCCACACGAAGGGTGAAAATCCTCTCTCTATAGGCCTATGATGCTCTAAGGAATTGCCTTCTGCTTTATATCACTGCAATGTTTCATAGAACCACCAGTCCACATGACTGAGGAGAACCAGTGTTATTCTCCTCAAGGTACTGAGGTATCTCACTTTTTTGGGAAAAGCAGGACTCAGCTGGCTGTATTCTGGAATAAGCAAGAAAACATCCTAAAACTTGATTCTTTGTCTAGTCTCAATCTTTTAAGTTTAAAGCACTCCTTGACAACCATTGCACGGCTGTTTGTTACTGCTGATAGACTCCATTGCACCACATACTGCCTCTAGTGTCTTGTAATATATCTTCAGCTTCTTTATTTAGCAAACTATATGTAACCACTCAGTTCCCTGGGGTTACTAGAATCCCATCAGTGTCAGTGCTAGGTAGGGAAGGCAACTGGTGAATAACTAGTTAAATGGGTTTTTCATCTACTCACTCTCTGTTTACTTGGTCTCAGCTAAAATGAGAGAGATGAGGTCATTTAGAACTCTCACAGCAGCATACACCACAGCAGCTGGCTGTGAGTGGGGAGTTTTTAGAATCTTGGGTCAGTTGATATTCAGTTGGTGAGCAGTAGTTGGAGTGTGAGGAGTGAGAGCTGATGTGGGCTCTGAGAGGAGCACTTACATTTCTCACCCTAGTCCTGAAAGTCACCGGCCTGCCAACAGAAGTGGTGGAAACCATTGTCTACAGCAGGAGCTCCTGATTTTCATCCCTGGAGGAATGGAAAGAACTGCTTGAGAATGGATCCTAGGGGCAATCCCCAATTTGATCCAGGACTTTGAAGCTGCCTGTGTCATTCTAACTGTGAGTAGATCTGACTTTGTGCTTCCTGAAGAAAATACCTGTGCTATGGTGTTTCTCTGACTAAATGGGAAATGGTACACCAGTTCTGTTCTAAGTCTGAGACTTTCCTCAGTTTAAAGTTGGCTGACAATTGTGGGGTCCAGAGGCAGACTAATGCACACTGTTCAGGACTTTAATTTCTACACTCCTGGAATAGTGTTTTTTTCATATGATGGATGTGGAAGTTCATTCCAAGATGCATTTCCTAAATTTTTACAGGAAGTTTTAAGGTGCAACTCTGAAAGAATGGCTATGAATATGGAAGCGAAGGGTAGGTAGCCCCCCCATCTGGAGAAACCAGTTCAGCACTACAGGTTTCATAAGGGTGTCTGGATATACAGGACATGTTGGCCAATGCCTGTAGAAAAATTTACCCCCTGGTGTGGGTTGTGCTAGTAATGAGCCCTGTATGCTCAGTTGGGGCCAGTGCCACTAGAAGAAATGGTCTAGTTGTGCCCAGTTGCCACCAGTAGAAGTTTAAAGTGCTATGCCATATGGGAGATGTGTTTGCTCAGTTGTGGCCAGTGCCACCAGAAGAAATGTGTGTTCAGTTAAGGCCACTGCCACCGAAGAGAATTTAATGTCCTATGAAATATGGGAATACGTAAAGTTTCTGTCAGATACTGTCGTTTTGTTGTTCTACAATTGCCTTGTGCCATGATGTGTAAACCTTGGGGGTCCATCCTTGCTTTAGAGAACATCTTTTGGAATAAAGTCACACTCTAGAACCCCAACCTGGTTTGTACATTCATGTTACTGCTTCCTGTGTGGAGTTACTAGGTACCCCTCCAGAAGTATAGAGATCTAGCATAGCCGTAGCAAAAAGTTCTCTCCTCAGGACCTGGGTAAAATGGTCACAATTGTTTTGTTTTTGTACACCCCCCCCCCCTTTTCTGACCTCTAGAAGTAATGAGCCTGGTACACATTCCCAAAGTTTGGGATGGTACCAATTTCTGAAGTAGTTTGTGCCCAGTCAAGGGTGCCAAGCGGTACCAAACTGTGTAAAGTAGTGGGGGGGGGGTTACATATACAGTATCATGAATTTATGCCCTGCCTCTACATGCTAGTCATGCTATGCTTTTCTGTACCTGCTGCTTTTATATTCCTGTATGTATCATGAATTTCTACCTATATTTTTATTTTGTATTATGAATTTTGCCATTTTCTCATTATATATCATAACACTTTCTATTCTGTATATGTTTCACTGTGGATATGCTTGAACCGTTTGGTTGTCCTAACCAGGACCTCCTTGTAAATGAGCATCTCTCAGTGGAACCCTTTCCTGGTAAAACACATAAGTACATACAAATACAAACTGCTGACAAAAGAGCCCACAAGCTATCGACAGCACATACACTGAGGCCAAAGATGGGTAAACCTGTTCAGGAGGATCTACACCCTGCCACCCACACTCACAAGCTGGCAGGTTTAACAGTACTGACTGTGTTAGCCTTTCCATTGCTCTGATACTTTCTCCTCCTGGCTGGAGTTTTTCCAGCTAGAGAATACTGGGGATTATTCGAGGGACATTGTGTGGCAATGAACAGTTTCGAGGATTATTTGAAGACTTTACACCTGGCTAACATTTTCCATCATGCCTGGAGCTGGTGAGAGAAGCTCCAGGCTGTTGAGTAAGGTGCCTTTTTTCAGTGGATGGCACAGGTTCATTGTTTATTGTTTGGTTCCAGAGACATTTTGCCCAGCAGAGACTATAGGCAGTGAGAGGGCCCGTGGCCTCGTAACTATTCTGGGCTGAAACTGATCTTTTGCACTTTGACTGTTTATGCAGTGCTCTGTGACATATTGCCTTGTCTTGCAGGGCACTGTTTTAAATCCTGCAGGTTGCTCTCCTGGAAAGTTGGGAATCTTGGCCCCTTGTTTATTGTAGTTTGTTTTTGGGGGGTGTTCGGGGGGAGATGAGTGGGGGGGTTATAAGGGTTTGGGGTTTTAGTTTAATGAGTATTTGTGTTGTACAGTATGACTGGTTAGGCCTGTATGTATTAGTTGTGTGGGTGTTTATATGACTAATAGCTGTTAGTTATTCATTGAGGCTGTCTGGTTGGGACAGTATGTGTCTGAGGAAGTCAGGGGTCTGGGGTGGGCTAGGACTGTGTACGAGGCATCCCAGCTCCTTGGTCTGTGGCCCTTTACCACCCTCCCTGTTTCCACCACTACAGGTCATCACTGTAGGGAGGTCGAAATTAAGAGGGCTTGCACTGATCGACAATGATGGGGCACCTCAGACACTTTGTGTAGGAGTAGGATTGAGGTTATCAGGTGCAGAAGGTGCCCTGGATGTCAACAGGTCCTAGGGAGAAGCCAGACATGTTTGGTTCCCGTCCCCAGGGTTTCCACCAGACCGAGTGGACTAGTACCCAGAAGGGCTACACTGCCCATCAATCCCCTAAGGGCAGTGCTTTGCAATGCTAGATTGATCAGAAACAAGACTGCAATTATAGTGGACTTGGTTTCCTTGGTTGATCTGGCATGCATTACTGAGACCTGGGTGGGTAATGATGCTGGTCCGGTGTTGGTGGCCGCCGTCCCCCCCACCCTGGATACTTAGCAGTGCACTGCCCCAGAGTGGAACGCAGGGGCAGAGTGGCTCTCTGTTTTAGCTCTGAACTTGGCTTCACTGTGCACCAATTTGGAAGGCCAGGTTCCTTTGAATGTATCGCCATACGTGGGGGTCAGGGTGCAGGTTGCAGGGTTCTCTTGATTTACTGCCCTCCCCGGGACAGTGGAAGAATTCCTGCAGGAGGTAGCTGACTTCATTGTCGGTGAGATGTTGGAGTACCCCAGATGTTTAGGTCTGGGGGACTTCAATGTCTGGGCCAATGATGAATCCTCTGGGCTACATTACAACCTCCTCCAGTTGATGTCATCTCTGGGCCTCTGACAAGAAGTTTCTTCCGTGACCCACCAGGGTGGCCACATGTTGGACCTGGTCTTCTTGCTTGGGCTTGAGATTAGTAATCTCAAGACTGATTGAGTCATTTGGTCTGATCATGTTCAGGCCCCCTCCTGAGAGCCCTCCCCCTGTCAGGGTGGTAAGCTACCGCTCTTAGATGGATTTCTGGTGACAGCAGATCTATCCAGTATGGGTAGTGCATGTGTAGGGGGTGCGGGCGAGGTTGTTGCCACCTATAATCAGGCGATGTCGGCTGCACTCGACTCTCTCGCACTGGTCCGTGTATGACTCAAATCCTCCCACTTGAGGTCCCCATGGTTTGATGGGGAGCTCAAGGTGATGAAGATTGTGGGTCGGAGGTTAGAGCACTGCTGACGGACTTCCAGGCTCGATATTGACAGACTGGCCCTGCACTCTGATTATGCTAAATATCAGGGGGCAATCACCCGTAAAAAGGCATAGTTCCTGTCCAGGCAGATTGCTGCCAGGAAGAACTGACCAACTATGCTCTTTTGGACTGTGGACAGGTTGCTAAACCCAGCCTGTCTGCAGCCAAAATAAGTGTTTTCTGATGCTCTATACAAATACTTTGCTTGGTTCTTCTCAGACAGGGTGTCCTCTATCCGGCAGAGCGTTCTGCCAGTGTGCCGCATTGTGGTCAACAGTGATCACCTTTGGCATTCGAAGAGCACTCTGTCTAGTTGGGGGGAGTTTAAACCAATGGAGGTGGCTGAGGTCATTGGGGTTGCACTTGGGCTAAAGCGCACATATTGTGAACTGGACCCAGTGCTGATGCTTTTCCTTATGCGATGTGTCGACTCTGTTGGCCCGGTGTTTGCCTTGATTGTCCGGTGCTCTATCTCATAGGAGGTCTTTCCAGATGCCTTGAAGGAGGCACAGGTTAGGCCGCTTCTGAAGAAACCATCGCTAGACCCTAACATCAATATGAATTACTGTCCAAGCTCCAACCTCCCCTTTTTAGGGAAAGTTGTTGAGATAGTTGTGGCGCAGCAGCTAGAGGAACACCTCATGACCTTTGACCTTTTACGAGCCCCTCCAGTCAGAGTTTCGGCCAAGGCATTAGCACAGAAGCCACATTAGTTCAGGTGCATAATGACCTCCTTAGGGCTTGAGATCAAGGAGAGGGGACAATTCTCATTCTCCTCAACCTCTCCTCAGCATTTGACGTGGTAGACCATTGTGTGTTGCTCGACTGCCTGAGGGAATTTTGTGGCTTTACCAGCACTGTCATCTGCTGGTTTGAGTCCTATCTCATAAACAGGAGGCAACGGGTAGAGATGGGGAATTTCTCCTTCTCCCCTAGCCTCCTGTCATGTGGAGTACCTCAAGGTTCGGTCCTGTTGCCAATGTCGTTTGCCATGTATATGCTGCCCTTGGGAGAGCTCATTAGGAAGTACAGGTTGGGTTTTCATTGCTATGCTGATGATACCCGACTGTATCTTCCTTTATCCCTGGGATGTCCAATGCGGTGGAAGGGCTGAATAGATGCCTTGCTGAGATCAATGATTTGATGGCCTCCAGCTGGTTGCAACTGAACCACAATAACGATGCAGGTACTGGTGGTGGAGTCAAACAGAAGGCATGATAGGATGGCCTCTGGTGAAGCTGCCAGGTTATTTCTGGGATCTGTGCCATTGAAGGCCCCCTCTAGGATGCGTGATATTGGTGTGACCTTTGACAGTGCATTGACATTTGAAGCACAGGTGTCATCTGTTGTCCAGACCAGCTTTTGCCATCTTAGGAGCATCACCAGGATCCAGACCCTAGTTCCGCTATGGACCTCCCCACCTTCGTGCATGCCTTCGTAACATCTAGGCTTGATTATTGTAATGTGCTTTACTTCAGGGTCTCGAGGTACCCTCCGCAGGTTGCAACTAGTGCAGAATGCAGCTGCCAGGTTGCTGATGGGGCAGCCCAAATACTGCCACATCACCCCGGTGCTGTGTGAACTGCACTGGCTGCCGGTCAGATGGAGTATCCTCTTAAGATGAGCTTACTCACCTTTAAGGCCCTACATAGGCTGGGCACTGGATACTTGTCTGACCTTCTAACACCTGCTGCCTTAGTCCGCTCCCTCCATTCTTCCTCTAGGGGCCTCCTTGCGGTTCCAAGGGGGAGGCTAAAGACCATTGGCAACAGAGCCTTTAGTGTTGCCGGCCCTGCCCTGTGGAACTCACTGCCTCCATCTGTAAAGGAGGCCCCTTCAGCTGAAATGTTCAAGGCCCACCTCAAGACCCTCCTGTTTAGTCAAGCTTTCCTGAATGCTGTCTATTAGTATTTATTTCTGGGATAGCCTCTTTAATGACCACTATTATTTTTAATTGTTTTTATTATTATTCAGATTATTTATCAGTGTTTTGTCTGTATATGCTGTATTTTATGAATAGTGTGTATTTATTTGTACGGCACCCAGAGTCTCCGGGATTGAGTGCCTTCAAAAATAAACCTTGCCTTGCCTTGCCTACCAGTATTGGTATATTGGTAGATGGCCACTGGACCTTACAGAATCCCCAGTCCTCACCTCACCTTCCATTTCTGAGTTGGTGATCACCATTGAGAATTGTAGTCTGCTAGTGTGTCCTCTGACCAGCTGCACCAGCAGACAGTCCTGCAAAATATTTTGCAGGGCTGGAGATCTGGTGATCTCAGCTGCTGAACTGACCCAATCTAGTTCTAGTAGATCAAGATCCCCCCACCACTATTTATTTATGACTTTGTTAATCAGATAGGGTGCGCTGGTCCAACGGACCGTTTTCAGGCATGACCCGGGCAAGAGGCACAGACAGTGTAAACACTTTACAGTAGTAGATAACATAAGTAGTAAGTAAATACACATATGATAGTTACAAATAGTAGTAGATAGTACAAATTAGTACAGATATGTACATTCCATATGCTAACATTTGGCAGCTACCGCCCACTTTTACTGCTCCCTTCTGTATCTCTGCCCCCCTTCCAGTTCTCCATCTCCACAAGGTACAAACCAGTGCAAAAGGGCGGTGCGTGTACTGGTCTGTAAGCCCCAACTATACAAAAAGCTCCATGGGGTTGTAAATGCATTCAAAAATGAATCAGGTCTATTAAAGAAATTACCACCATTAAATAAATGCTTTCAAGCAACAAAAAATTGTTCATACAAAATACAAGCTTTAATTTAACAAATCACATGTCGCACCATATAAAAATTGCACTGTTTTTTTATCACAACCCTG
This sequence comes from Neoceratodus forsteri, assembly GCA_016271365.2. NCBI lineage: Eukaryota > Metazoa > Chordata > Ceratodontiformes > Ceratodontidae > Neoceratodus > Neoceratodus forsteri. The sequence continues at coordinate 913,474,017 of CM057453.1, read as the reverse complement.
TTTCTCCGTCGGGCTGCGGCGACTACCTGCGGGGGCATCCAGCCACCAGCCCTGCCCACTGGGAGAGCACTAGGCTCACAAAGATGATGGGGGATCCAGTATGGCCATTGCCAGTCCACTGGAGGGTCTCCTTTTACCCTGCCCAGATGGACCAGCTGCGGACCCCCCAGTGCGACTCCATAAGAGTCCTTCCGGCGAGGCAGGGCATGGCCATCAAGCTGCATGGTCGTGCCCAGCCATTTTCCACCTAGTTAGCCCCATTGGGAGCACAGATGTGCAATGACATCCAGGCACTGCATGCCGATGTCCGCCGTGCTGCCTCCCACACGTCCTTTGGCATGTAGTGCCCCTGGGCATCCCCAGCGGCCGCTACAGTGTGGTGGATTCCCCAACCCTCCCCAGGATCAGGAGAGCAGTCTATGGATACTCAATCCTGATCCTCCCCTGCCGACCCACCGGGACCCGAGTCTGTTCCTGAACCCAGCTCGCCGGCGTGGTGTGAGGTGTGGCATCCAGCCCCTCAACCATGAGCACCACCGGGCCGGCTAAAAATTGCACTGTTAAAAAAGTAGACAGATGGACTATATCCTACAACTTAAACCAGCTATGTTGGAACAAGCCACATGGCTAGTGGACCAGTTTAACAGTGTATGTAGATCAGCTGCTGTACCTAGGTGCAAACTACATGTGTATATGACACCATGTGCAAAAAAGTAAAAACAGAGGGTACAAATTTAACAATCATCAGAGACAAGTGAAGAACAAATACCTGACTCAAAACACAGTGTGGCAGAAAACAGTCAGACCAGATGCCCTAGCTCTCCATCTCCCTTATCCCACTGTCCTAGTGGTCTGTAGACCCCCCCCATTTGTAGCTTGTTACCCGATGTGGTCGTGAGCTCCACCCACTGATTCTGTCCCCCTCTTCCCTCCCTTGATAGACCCCTCCTTAACCACCTCTATGTCTTCCTTGACATGAAGGCTACCTAACCTTCTTTTCCTGAACCCCTGTCTTGTCTATATATGGTATATCCTGGTATTGCTAAGTTCCAGTTGTTATTCCCAGTAGCCCATATTTCTGTGATGGCTTCAAGGTCTAATTCTGCATCTGCCACCATTGTCTGGAGTGCACTGATTTTGTTCCCCAAACTCCTGGCAGTTATGCAGACTGCCTTCCAGCATGTGCCTAAACTTCTTCCTTTCTTGTTAGCACCTCTCTCCTTGTCCTGTCCTTCTCCCCTTAGTTTTCTACCCCTTGCTCGTTCTGTGCACCCTGCCCTCTGGCTCCTTTTCTTGCTTTATTATGGACTCCTGTCCAGATGCCTACATCCCCTCTATTTCTAGCCCCAGTTTCTAGAAGAGTCCTAGCTGGGGTCCTTTTTTGTACTCCTTCCTCTGTGGTTCTCCCAGCTTCAGCCCCCCACACTTAGTTTAAATGTCCATCAACATCGACATCAAACTTCTGGCCCAACGCACTTGCCTCTCTCTTGTAAGGTGAAGGCTGTCACCCTTTATGAAACTTCTGTCCCAGAAGCCTATCCCTAATCTCCTACAAAATGGTACCCCCTCCTATGGACACCATACTTCAGCCGCCCATTAAACTTCACAGTTTTCTCCTTCCTCACTCTTCCCTTCATCTCCCCACCCCTATACAGGGAGGGCACCTTGGAAAAGGCCAAGGAAGTCGAGTCTGCCTTCAGTATACCCCCAACCATTGAAAGTTGCACTACACCCTCTCAATGGACCAGTTCACTAGATTGTTAGTACCCAAGTACTGTACACCAGCACTCCAAGCTCTCCTCCCCTTTCCTCTAGCATCCTCCCTATCCTGTCCATGATCCGGATGACTGATGTACCTTGAAGGCATCTAAACACCCCATTCCACCACTTCCTCCCACCTTCTCCATCCCTCTTATCAGCTTTGAAAAAGCAACTATTTAGAAGGACTTAGAACAACAGATCTGTTGGTGGTTGAGCCATAAACCCATTCATCTAACAGCTTGACTACACTGGCATTAGTAAAAACCTTCATAAAGACTTGCAAAGTTAAGTGTCAAAATGGGCGACTATTTGAAAAAAGGCAGGACGCATCAGTAGGGTACTGACTTGATTCATACAGTTGCTACTTTTTAACTGAGCCTCATAATACTTTGAAACTCTGTTCTATCATTTTTATAAATTTGTTTTGGTAAACAGTGGCAAAAAAGTACCAAATAATTAGACAAAATAGTCTGATTACAGTGTATATCAGTGTGTGTGTGTGTGTATATATATATATATATATATATTTATTATAAGCACAAAACTTCATTAATGCATCAGTTAGGGTTCTTCTACAGCGAAAAAAGTTGAGGTCCTTGATCCTAACTCTCACCCTATTCTCCTACACTGCACCACCTCAGCTTGTTTACACATGGGATGGGGTGAGAGTTAGGCCCAAGGATCCCAACTCACACCCCGATGCCTGTTGGTGGGGGTCGGCTGGGGTGGGATGCAAGGGTTGGCTATCCCTAAAATTGAATTTCCTCATTTTTTTTGCTGTAGAAGAACCCTAACTGATGCATTAATGAAGTTTTTTGCATATAAATTCCTTACTTTTTAAGAAATAATAGAAAAGTAGAAAGTTGCGCGAGTTGGTGGGAGCACGGGGCTCTTTGGGCCCCACACTCCCAGCATGTAATTTTGTGTGACAAAGTAATAGTAAGTGCAATGCAAACACAAGTGCAAACAGTTACACACATGGTGCTCCAAACGTAAATGGTAACACAAACGGAAATAGATATGCAAGCGCAAAGTGAAGCCAAAGCAAACAGTGACAGAAACGGAGACATAAATGGAATTGCAAACGAAACACAACTGGTAACACGCACGTTCACGGTACCACAATTGGAAATGCAAATGCTAATGGTAACAGCAACAATAATGCCAAAGGAGACAGAAATGGAAACATAAACGCAAGCACGTACGGAAATGCAAACCATAACGCGCACGGACACGGTACCACAATTGCAAATGCAAATCATAACAGTAACAGCAACAATAATGCCAAACAAAACAGAAACAGAAACACAAGCACAAATGAAAGCGCAAACCGTAACGCACACAGTGGCGTAGACGGGGATGGTGATGCGAACGGTAATGGAAGAGCAACTGGAAACACTAACTGGCACAGTAATGAATGGGCACACCCTTCTTTTCCCCAAAAACTGCATTGAAAACACAGTGAAAACAAAGAATGTATGCATAATAATGGACCTCGGAGCACAAAATTACGACTTGCAATGCTAAATTGCTTATATCTCAGGAACCGTACGACGTAAACAACAACCAAAAAAAAAAATCACATGAATTATGACTTTCCTGGCTAGTTTTGTACTTAGCCCCTGCTGGGGGCTAAGCATTTTTGTGATGAAAAGTCTGTATCTCGCACCATTTCTGAGATACGGGCCCTGAAAGGCACGCCAGACGCCATAATGTTATCCTATGGGAAAAAGCATCAACTTCAGAGTACCGTCAGTTTGCCACCCTGTAATATTTGTTCACCAAACCACCAAAAGGCACATCTGTGGGATATTGGCTTTCTTCCCTCTAGATTTCAGCCCAAAAGACCAAACCATTATTTTGCAGCAGGGTGGCAAAGAATTCCTGTAATGCAGCAGACGCTGTAATGTTATCCTATGGGAAAAAGCATCAATTTCATAATGCCGTACATTTGCCACCCTGCAATAATTTTTGACCAAACCACCAAAAGTCACATCTGTAGGATGTTGCCTTTCTTCCCTCCATATCTCAAGTAAAAAGACCAAACCGTTTCCAACATATTCAATGTCAAAGATTTATACAATTTCCCTATCTATTCCATTATAAAAAAATCTGGCCATCTTGTCCTGCCCTCACGATCAAAGATGGCAATCAAAGAATCCCACGATCAAAGAATTTGCAGGCTCATGAACAAAGAATTAAAAATCTTATAAATAAAATAATTGAAGGAATTGTGGTAAACCACTGCCATGGTTCGACAGAACGAAACCCCCTGAGTAAAACCCACCCTCATTTGATTTCCTAGAACACCCCTGGGCTGAGAAAATTGATTTTTAAATTGGGCCATCTTGTCCCTTGCTCACGATGCACGGTTGTGATCAAAGAATCTCACGATCAAAGAATTTGCAGGCTCACAATCAAAGAATTTGCATGGTCACGACCAAAGAATAAAAAGTTGTGTAATTTACAAAATTAACACAATTTCGGTAAACCACTGCCATGGTTCATCAGAACGAAGCCCCTTGAGTAAAATCCACCCTCATTTGTCTTCCTAGGACACCTCTGAGTTCAGAAAATTGATTTTTTCATCTGGCCATCTCATCTCTCGCTCCCGATGCATGATTGCAATCAAAGAATATGGCAGTGGAAGAATTTGCAGCCTCGTGATCAAAAACATTCCTTGCTCTTGAACAAAGAGTGAGGGTTGAAATGTCCAGATTTCAAAAAAGTTTTCTGTAGCCCAGTGGTGCCATACAAAGTAATATAAGGGTGGGTTTTGCTCAGGGGGCCTGGTTCTGCCCCATCTGAATAAAAAAACATTAGATCCATTGTCCCTGGTAGTCTAGCGGCCCTCCCCATCATAATACTGTCCATAGTGATCCCTCTATCCCCGGTGGTAGTTCAGGTTCCCCAGAATATTTAATGAATATGTCTGTTTTTATCTGTGGCAATTAGTGGCCTCAGATGTATGTTTTACGGTTTGGATTTCCTGTTGTTCCTCCTGTCTAGGCTTGATTATCTCAGGTTCAGTGGTCCTTCTCATCATTCACAGCCAAAGCACTTCAGTCCTGGTAGTTCAGTGGCCCCACCCGTTGTCTAGCTTCACCCAGCAGCCCCCACCTTCCCAGATGGCAACTGGCTCACTGGTCCATGGCCAGTCCAACTTGTATGTTATGAGTGCTAATCTCAAACAGGTGCTCTGGAAATTCATTTCTGAGGCCTGCTTGAATAAGCGCCTAGTATTTACATTTACGGCTGGCCATGGAGGTGAGAGGTGGTCTGTGCCAGTTGCTGGCTGGGGAAGGGTGAGGGGGTACTGGGTGGGCTGGCACAGCTGGGTAGGGGGCGGGGGAGCCACTAGATTACCAGGACATTGAAGATGCTTATTTATTTTATTGTGATGGGGTGGGGGGACCGCTAGACTACCAGGGACATTAATAATAATCAAATACAGATGGGGGGCACTAGACTACCAGGGATATGTGCAAGAAACATTAATACACATACATGGGGGAGCACTAGACTACCATGGATAAAAAACAACATATTCATTAAATACTCATTGGGGGGGCACTAGATTACCAGGGACACAGGGATCACTATGGACAGTATTATGATGGGGAGGGGGCCGCTAGACCACCAGGGATAATGAAAACGAAAGTTTTTTTATTCAGATGGGGCAGAACAAAGCCCCCTGAGCAAAACCCACCCTTATACAATACATCTTTGTAGGGTACCCCATGGCTACAAAAATAGATTTTAAAATCTGGCCATCTTGTCCCTCGCTCATGATGCACGATCGCGATCGAAGAATCTTGTGATCAAAGAATTTACAGGCTCGCGATCAAAGATCTTTAGCGAGCCGCGAACAAAGATTTAAAAAGCTGAAAACTCTATTTTTAGACTGATTTGGATGGAACCAAAGCCATGGCTCAATAGATTGGGGTTCCCTGAGTAAAACCCTTCCAAGTTTTACCTCAGAAGTGACCCCTGAGCTGAGATATTTGTGTTTTTCAGATCGGAAAACTGAAAACAAGATGGCGGACCTCACGATCAAAGAATTTGAAAAAATCCTTCGGGACAAAGATTCTTGAACCTCATGTCTGCAAATTCTTTGATCGCCAGGTGGGACAAGATGGCCAGAACCCCATTCTTTCTTCGCAAAACATACATATAAATTTTCCCATTGACTTATAATGGGAACTTAAAAGTGCCATAACTTTTGAAAGCCTTAATATTTTTTCACCAAACAAAAAGCGGCATGTTCAGCCACCAAAGCTCTTTCAAGCAAGCCATATCACAGAATGGCATGCCACACAACGGCCGTGCAGGACCACATTCAGAATCCCAAGAGGTGCCTCCAAAAATGGATAATTTTGCATTTTTCAGTGCTTTCATACACAAAGACCGTAAGTCCGACTGAAACACAATTTGGCAGATCAAGAGATCTACCATGCCCCACTGTGTGTACCAAATTTCAGGTAAATCTGTTGAACAGGTCCAAAGTGATTAATGTGCAAATGTTTGACTTTAGTATGTAAGTGACCATTGAACCCTAACTATATTGGTGTGACCGTGCCACTATAATATATATATCTATGTATGTATGTATATATATATATATATATATATATATATATATATGGCAAAAACTCCATTTAATGCATCAGTTAGGGTTGTTCCACAGCGACAAAAGCGAGGAAATTCAATGTTAGTGTTGAAAACCCTAACTATGCATTCCCCCCACCCCCATCACCACCACACACACACACACACATAAAAGTGCAAGAAGGGGAAGGACCAAGGCAACACAACCAATCACACACATCTAGCAGGAGGTGTATACCTGTGTTACTGTAGGAAGTGGAGAAATCCAGCTTCAGATATGATACATTATTTACAAAGTTGTTCTTCGAGGTTAGTTCACATAAAGGTGAACCAAGTTGGTAGTAGCGAAAATGGTGTACCTCGCTTCATTTTCAGCATATGGGTGGTGAAAGGCATTATGGGCACAGCAATGTGAGTGTATGACAAAGTGCTCAATTTTGGAACAGTGTAACTTTGTAATCCTGAAGTATTTTAGCACAATAGCAGGAAAAAGCTCATATGTGTGACCAGGTCTTGCTACCCTGAAAATGTCAGCCCAGAGGACCCAACCATTTGCTTGCTGGATGATGTCAAAGATGTGCAGTCATTAGGAGCATATTTTCACAAAATACTTTCACAATCACGAAAGTGTCATAGCACGATATGTGTTTAGCGGTGCATGGAATGACAGTTAGCAGTGACGACCCCATGCCACAGCCCGATGGGAGCATGGGTGTGTGGTTTCAAGGTTTAGATAGTTGTATATCATTCCTGTTACCTGCTGCTGGTTGTGTGTGAGTGGTTGTGTTGCCTTGGTCCTTCCCCTACTTGCATGTATGTGTGTGTGTGTGGTGGTGGTGGGGGGGGGATGCACAGTTAGGGTTTTCAACCCTAACATCAAATTTCCTCATTTTTGTCACTGTGGAACAACCCTAACTGATGCATTAAACTGAGTTTTTTTGCCATGAATTTCCCTTCTTTCTGAGAATGTGCACTATAAATAGTGAAGTAACAGTAACGCAAATGCAAGCGCAAATGGTAACGCACATGGTGATGCAAACGTAAACGATAATGCAAACGGTAATAGAAACACAAGTGCAAACATTAATGAAAACAGAAATGCAAATGCACGGTCGTACGGAAATGCAAATCATAATGTGCAGGGTCACAATAATGCAAATGAAAATGCAAACACTTAGGGAACAGCAACGATGACGGCAAAGGAAACACAAACAGAAACACAAACGCAAACGAAAGCGTGTATGCAAATGTAAATGGAAATGCTCACGGTGACACAAAAGGAAAAACAGTAATGGAAATGCAAATGTTAACAGTAATGCAAACGCAAGTGCAAAGTGTAATGCACATGGTGGGGTAGACGGGAACACTAACGTAAACGGTTACGGAAACGCAAGTGGAAATGCTAACTGTAACAGTAACGAAAATGCACACCCTTTTTCCCCCAAAAGCTGCATTGAGAAACACAGTGAATACAAAGAATGTATACATAATAATGAGCCTCGGAGCAGAAAATTAACACTTGGCATACCAAATTGCTTATATCTCAGGAACCGTACGACGCAGAAAAAAAATTAAAATTTCATATAATTTATGACTTTCCTGGTTAGTTTTGTACTTAGTCCTCTAGCAGGGGGGCTAAGTATTTTTCTGACGAAAAGTCCGTGTCTTGAAGCGTTTCCAAGAAATGGACCCTGAAAGGTGTGGCTGATGCCGTAACGTTAGCCTATGGGGAAAACTCGTCAACTTTGGAGTACCATAACTTTGCAGCCCTCTAATATTTTGTCACCAAACCACAATAAGGCACATCTGTTGGATCTTGGCTTTCATCTCTCCAAATTTCAGCCCAAAAGACCAAACCGTTCTTTTGCAGCAGGGTGGCAAAGTTTTCCTATTCTTTTGGCCACAGTGTCGCAAAGTAGTGTCGTGATTTGCGTCACTTTCGCAAAAAAGCACGAAAATGTTGAATGTGCGACACTACTTTGTGACACTACTGTTTACAAAAATTTCAAAAACATATGTCTGGGGTGTTTAACCCCCCAAAAAGACATGGCTAACATCCTCAGGGCTCGACTAGGTGAACGCAGCAAGAACTGTGTCACTAGAGGGTCCCAAATTTAAATGCCAAGCATTTCTGTGACCACCAGCTGAAAACAAGATTGTGGATTTGCGACACTACAGGGGTCATTTGCGTCACTAAAAACTGCATTTGGGACACTGTCGAACTTTTTGTTAATTTTTCCTGATGACTATAATGGGAAACTTGTTTTTTGAATAACTTTTGAACCATTTAATATTTTTTCATGAAATCTTCAAAAGGCACATTGGGGACCCTGGCTGCATGTTCTCTGAAGGTTTTGGACTGGTTGCGCTGACCGTGCAACCTGTAAGTGCCAGCAAAGAATGTGCAAAAAAGTGTAAATACCACATTCTATGGTGCTATGTAGCTCCACAACTGTATATCCGACCATTATGAAACTTGGCAGATCTAGAGATCTATGGCACTGCTCTGAGCATGCAAAATTTCAGGCAAATCCATCATACAGTGGCAAAGTTATTAAGCTGACAAATTTCACACTTTAACCTTTAATGGGGTACTCAACCCTAACTATAGTGGCACTACCGTGCCACTATAAGATAAACATATATAATATATTTTCATTCCAAAGAAACTTCATTAATGCACTTGGGGTTAAAGTGACAACAGTAGGGAAATGTGGCATTAGGTTTCCAACCTAACACTCCAGCTCCACCCTGCAGGCTGCAACAGGCATGGGGTGTGCTGTGGGGTTGTCAGTCCTAACTCTTACCCCATTCCATGAGGAAATAAGCTGAGATGGGTACAGTATATGAGAATGGGGTGAGGATTAGGGTTGACAACTCCAAGGCACAACCCACGCCTGTTGCTGCCTGCAGGGTGGGGTTGGGGTGTTAGGATTGGAAACCCTAACAGCATATTTCCCTACTTTTGTCACTTTATCCCTAGCTAGTGCATTTACGAAGTTTTTTGCAATGAATTTCCTTACTTTTTGAGCAAGTATAATCATATCCTTTTTGCCTGTGGGAGCACTCCAATCTCTTTATAATTGTATCCTTATTGGCATTTGGGAGCACATGGGCCCTCCAGGCCTAGTGCATCCATCCATCCATATTGTGGTCCATAACTTTTGAATGGATGAATATTTTTTAACCAAACCAGCAAAAGGCACATCTGTAGGACACCATCTTTCTACCCAGAAAATTTCAGACGGAAATTCCAAAGCACCTGGGTACTACAGATTTCAGAAGAAGAAAGTAGCAGCAGCAAGTATTTTCATCTGATATTTTTGTTCATACATTTTGAATGGATGACTATTTTACACCAAACCAGCAAAGGAAAAATCTGTGGGACACCACCTTTGTACCCTAAAAATTTCAGACCAAAATTCCAAAGCACATGGATGCTAGAGGTGTTAGAAGAAGAAAAAAGCAGCACCAAGTAGGCAAACAAAAAAAGATTTTCCCCTCATGAAAAAGGATGATGTCATATGAAAAAAGGTTCTTTTTTCATATCATGAGTCATGAAACAAGAATCTTAATCTTAAAAAAGAAAATTTCAATGGCATTTCTTCAACATTTAAGTACATAATTCAGGTAACGGGGTCCATATAAGCAAGATACATGTATTGATGCTCTGCATAATTTCATTTTTGTGGCTTTTGAAAATTTTGAAGTTGTCGGTGGGGAAAAGGGAAAACAAGATGGCGGCATACAAAAAAAGATTTTTCCCTCACAAAAAAGGATGATGTCATATGAAAAAAGATTATTTTTTTGTATCACGAGTTAGGAAAAAGGGATTTTAATCATAAAAAAAGAAAATTTCAGTGGTATTTCTTCAACATTTAAATGCAGAATCCAGTGAAAGGGATCCAGATAAGCAAGATACATGTGTTGGTTGCTTCGCATAGTGTCAATTTTGTAGCTTCTGAAATTGTGAAGTTGTATGGAAAAAGGGAAAACAAGATGGCGGCATATGAAAAAAGATTTTCCCTTCACGAAAAAGGATGATATCATATGAAAAAAGAGTCTTTTTTCATATCACGAGTCATGAAAAATTAATTTTAATCTTAAAAAAAGAACATTTCAACTACGGTTCTTCAACATGTAAGTGCAGACCCCAGCTAATGGGGTCCTGATATGCAAGATACATATGTTGGACGCCATCTAGAATGTCATTTAAGTGTTTTTTCAAATTAGAATTTTTAGGAAAAATGGAAAACAAGATAGCAGTCAAATGAGAAAGGATTTTCCTCTCATGAAAAAGAATGAAATCATCATGGAAAAAGATTATTTTTTTGTTTCATACAGTTATCTTGAGGTGCTTACTGAGCATGCTCAGAATCAAATAATTCTCATTCTTTCTCTGTAACCCCTCCCTTACCTACTGTCCCACCCTGTTTCTACTTACTGATCCCTTGTATTTCTTTTTGTTCCTCATTTCAGGGTCTGAGGACTGACTTCCCCAGCTCTCCCCAGCCCTTGCATCAGTCACTGCTGAAAAAGCCCACATCAGGTACGGGTCCCGGTTTCAGTGAAGCTGCAGTGCTTAGCTCGCTGAGGAACCCATTTTGATTCTTTTTCCTGAGCTGCTTGTTTAAAAAAACTTTAGCTACTTTTCCTGCGCTCCAGCTCTCTGCTGCTTGGGTTTTTGGCCCCCCCCACCTTCTGCCTTTATTTAATACGCCTTTGGCCCACCCACTGGTATTACTGACTAATCCCTGCACTTAGGGGGTGGGATCAATCTCTGTGAAATTTGACCTTCACTGCTATTCTCAGTCCCCTGCCCTTCAGCAGTCTTTCTCTCTCTCCCCTCCTTTGTCCCTTCCCATCTAACCTGATCTCTCAGTTCATCGTGTAGCCTTCCCCTATTTCCTAGCCCTCCTGACCCCTATCTGCTGTATTATTGCACTGGACTGCTTTACACCTCAACTTATCATTCCCTTTGGCCCTGTAACCAACCTGACAGACTTTTTATTCTCCAACTTGCTGCCTCTTCCACAGCATCTCCCTGTCACCGCCCCGTATCCATATCCTGAACTGTGCTTCTACCTCTGCAGGTACCTTGTCCAATCTAAACTTATGACTCGAGCCAGGACCACCTTTGCCTTCCTGGTTGTGGCTACATGGATTATGACCCTCTCTTTATCATTTTCAGGTGATATTGAGACCAACCCAGGCCCAGCGGCATTTAGGCTCTCACCCCTTCGGGCTAGTTTTTCTGTGGGGGCCCCAACCCAGTGGCCTCAAGATTGCCCAACTAAATGTAAGAAGCCTTATGGCAAATTATTCTGACCTGGTGGCTTGGGCTGCCACCCATAAGCCTGACCTCCTAGGAATAACAGAATCCTGGTCTTAGGCCTTCTCTCCCTGACTCTCTGTGTACCCTCCCTGGCTACAATATGATTTGGGTTGATTGGGCCCCATTCAAAAGGGGTGGTGGCCTGGCACTTTTTTCTAAGTCCCACCTAAACCTGACCCTTCAATCTTGCTCCCCACTTGCATTCTGTGAGGTGCTTCATGCCCTGCTTCTATTAGGTAATACCAAGAAGCTGCACATTGTATGTGCCTACATTCCTCCTACATCCAGTAAATGGGGACTTGAGGAATTTCTGGAATTTCTACCCCATGCCACCAAAAACAATGAAGTACTTTGCCTAGGTGACTTCAGTCAGGATTGACATGGCCCAAGCTCCCCTATTCTCAGCACTAACATGGCCAAAGCCAATCTAAGTCAACTTGTCACTGAACCTACCAGGCACTCCCGCAGTGGCACTAGTCACACCCTGCTTGACTGGGTCCTCACCAATAGGAGAGACGGGATCTTTTCAGTTACTGTGTTGCCTGACTCCATTAGCGACCATTCTACCATAACCTGTGTCTGGGATGCCTGCCTCCCTTCATACCTGCCTAAAATTATCTCCGTGGCTGACTTCTCTGCCTTTGATCCCTTGTCTTTTTTATCCAATCTCCAGCAGGTTGACTGGTCTCCCCTTTTCACCACTGACAACACTGACTGGGCAGTGGAGTATTTCTCCAATACATTGCACTCACTGCAGTCCAAGCACATTCCTTACATTAGGCACAGTGTTAGGGGCCTTCCCACCAAATGGTTGACCAGCCCCCTTCTCTGCTTGCTTAAATCACATGACAAGCTCTGGACCAGGTGGAAAGCCTTCTCCATTCTTTCCGACTTTGTTGCCTATCACTCCCTTAGGAACTCATGCAAGAAAGCAATCCGCGCTGCCAAAAGCAATTACTATAGAGATCTTCTCCATGCCTCTGCCCATTACCCAAAAAGGTACTGCGCACATATCAACCACATTCTGGGTTGCAATGCTTCTCAAGCCACTCATGACATGCCAATTGACAATGTCTCTTATAACAACCCCAACACCACAGCCAACACATTTAACTCACTCTTTATCTCCCCTCCTTCCTCGACCTCCAACGCAGCCATTCCTTCCATCCTCCATCCCCTCCATCCCCGGGCCTCCCTCTGCCCCATCCCCCTCTTAATTCTTAGTCCTGTCTCTAGAACTGATGTCCTGTGGATCCTCAACACTATGTTTCCTCATGGCAGCGCTGGTTCTGACAGTCTGGAATCTAGAATTCTCAAACTTGGTGCCTCCATTCTTGCCTCCCCTATCTTGCACCTCCTCAACCTCTCCATTAGCTCTGGCACCATGACTTGCTCCTGGAAACAAGTCAGGGTTATACCTGTTTTTAAAAATGGTGACCCTAAAAACCCTATGAACTACCACCCTATAGCACTCCTGTCTACCCTTAGTAAACTTCTGGAGAAACGTATTCATCATTAGGTGCCAGATTTGTAGCCGACTATGACCTGCTATATCCTGCTCAGCATGGCTTCAGACCAAGCCATAGCACCTCGACTTCCATAGCACAATTCACTAACGACACATCAACCACCAGGGATAGAGGCCAACTTACAGGGCTTTTTTTATCGATTTAATGAAGGCTTTTGACTTGGTCAACCATTCACTGTTCTTGTGTCAGCTAGGTTCACTGGGTGCCTCCCAGTCCACTATTGCTTAGTTCTTCAGCTACCTGCACAATCGTACCCAGTCTGTCTTTTACCATAGAGTCCTCTCCTTTCCTGCCCCTCTATCCACTGGTGTTCCACAAGGTTCCATCCTTGGTCCCCTGCTCTTTTCTATATTTATAAACAATGTACCTACCATTCCCACCCATTGTCACACCTCACTCTATGCTGACAACTTGGTCCTCTATACCTCCTCTAGCTATCTCTGACATTAATTCCCACCTCTCTTCAGACCTGCAATGAATCCAAACATGGCTCACATCTCACCATCTTTTATTAAATGTTGCCAAGACCCAGTCCATGTTCTTCAGATCCCACAGGAAGCTCAGTACCATGAACCCCTTATTTCTGATCTCTTGTCTCGATGGCTCCCCAGTACAAGTTACTGACTCCTTCAGTTACTTAGGGGTCACTCTGGATCTGTGTCTCAGTTTCTCTCTCCATGTCAATGCAGTTTGCAAGTCTGTCAATTCTAAAATTGGGTTGGCTTGTCATGTCTGCCACACCCTGACCCCTGCCACTAGGATCTCTGTCGCCCAAGGACTTCTACTCCCTGGTCTTTGTTATGCACTGTTGGTCTTTGCTCAAGTGCAGGCAAATGTCCTTCAGGCATGGGATGTTGCCTATAAAAATGTTTACAGATTTACCTTGTCTGCCCATTGGCTTAAACACCACTACACACTTTACTCTGACCTCCGCTGGTTATCCCCCTCCTCCCGGTGTTTACATTCCATAGGCTGCCTGATCAACAATATCATTTGTTCTTCTCTCCCCTCCTCCCTTGCAGCCATGTTCACCCCAGTTGACTGCTCCCAACTCCTCCGGTCCTCAACTTCAGCTCTGGTCACTGTTCCTAGTTGCTCCACCAAAATGGGTGAACTTGCCTTCTTCGTCTATGCTCCCAAATTCTGAAAGTCCCTTCTGTTTTCTCTTAGAAGCTTCAGTTCTCACCCTGCCTTCAAGCATGCACTCTTTAATTACCTCACCTCCCTATATGCATGTAAATGTCTTTAGTTCGTGTATTACACATCTTTACTTGCTTTAGTTTATGGAACATACCTCTTTACTTGCTGTTGCACTACTATCCCCTTCCCTGTCCCATACCCTCGTCCTATGCCACCAGAACTGCTGTTATGCACTTATGTTACTGATCTCTGCAAGCTGTTTTTATCTCTTTTGTACTGTAATGCTTATGCTATGTATGCCATCACTTTCATGCTAAGTACTTCTACTGTCATGTAAGGTTGCTGATCTCTTTATGTACTGCATTGTATCAACTCCTCCCTGTACTATTGTTTGTAACTTGTTTTAACTTTAATCTCCCGGGTCATGCCTGAAAATAGGCAATCCTGTCTAGTGCAATTACCCAGTTACCAAAAGCAAATAAATAAATAAATTAAATTAAATAACGTTTGAATGGATTCGGAGTATCTCACCAAACCAGCAAAATGCACATCTGTGAGTCAACCCCTTTCTACCCAGAACATTTCAGATGAAAATTCCAAACTGTGTGGGTGCTACAGGTGTCAGATGAAAACCCAATAAAACCAATGGGAAAAAAGTGGCAAAAGTTTACTATTTGCACTATCCAGAACTTGGAATCCATACACCCAACCGGAACAAAACTTGGAACATCCATAAGTCTTCTCCATAAAACTGCACATGCAAAATGTTACACAAATCCGTTGCACGGTTGCAAAGTTATTAAAGTGCAGAGACTGGGGTTTAACATTAAAGTGCCTACTGAATCCTAACTATAGGGCACAATCACACCTATATCTATATATGTGTGTATATATATATATATATATATATATATATATATATATATATATATTATACAATGTATGTTTTGGGATAAATGTAAGTATAAAACATGGTATCTCAGGCAGCCAGTGAAGATAACATTGATATCTCCATGTTCCTATATGTCATGGAGATATCTTCACATTCCTATATGTCATCCTTAAAATAATTGTTTCATCCTAGCACCTTGTCCACTGTTTCCACTCTACTTTCACTTTCATACCACCCATGCTGCACGTAACACTTCCCAGCACTGCAAATGGTACACCAACCAACCAGTACCCATGAAACCACAAATAGCAATGTAAAAAAATAAGAATTTTATAGCAAATACATAGTTGTAGCAAACAATTTCATCTACCACCTCCTTAGTGCTGTACAACGTCAGTACTAGTAGCAAATAACTCGCAAACCAAGCTCAATGAATCCATACTTTCCCGACCCAAAATACAATATTAACGGAGGTCCTTTTCACAAAAATGCATGGTAAAATTACAGCTAAACTCACCATATGTTGCAGAACTTAAATAAACAAAACAGCCGTTAATCCTAGAACCCCGACCAAGCGAGCACATCCTCACGCTTTGACCCTTGACACGCAGTGACACTTAACCAGGAACATGAAACAGGGCAACATGCGCTTTCTGATATTTATTATTTTTCCACCGTAAAGCACTTAATGTCTACCTTTCCATATTCCTTGTAAAACTCTAAAACGGTAACACTCAACCCACTAATGGTACCATTTTTTTCCCCAAACCATTGCAGTCGTGCATGCCTCATTCTACTTCATGTTGTTACCAGGGCAACACATGGCTTCTCCTCACTCGCACCGTTCACTATATTGTGGCTGATCTTTTCTGTTTATACACCCCAAAACTCTAGCAACAATGGAAAACCTTTTTCGCCACCCCAAGTCTTCCCAAAACAAATAGAAAAGCAAAAATCATGTACATTAAGCGTTTACTCTGTCCTGCCTCCCTACTGAAATACAAACAAGCGCTTCTTTTGGAGACCACCAGGAAACAAATTATAAACATCAAAAACAAAATATTCTAAGACCACAATTTTGAAAAGTTTTTATTTTCTCTATTTTCTGGGCTTAAAGCACTTAAAACAATATTAGATTTATAAACATAATATATCCCAAGTCTAAGAAACTTAGAAAAATGCATTACTTTTCAACTTCAAACCTTCTAACTCATAAAACAGTTTAAACACTGCACTCTTTATCAATGTGCTACTTTCTGTTTTTTTAAACAATTACCACACTTCAAATCATTTCATATTTATCAAGTTACTACAAAAAAAATAATTTTTAAAAGCAAAAACTATGCTGTTCCAGTTGTATCAATCTTACACTAAGTATTGTTATTAAAATTCTTAAACTACTAAACTAAACAAAAATCCCCAAACATACATTGTATAAACAGAATATGACATGGCCTGACTGCAGATATCATATTTATCTTCACTCGAGGCCAATGACATCACGATATCTCACTCGTGGCTTCGCCACTCGTGAGATATCATGATATCATTGGCCTCTGGTGAAGATAAATATGATATCTTCAGTCAGGCCATGTCATATCTCTTATATATATATATATATATATATATATATACACACACACACACACACTGTATTCACTGCAAAAACTTCATTAATGCACCATTAGGGTTGAAACCTAAAAAGTAGGAAATGAGATCTTAGGGTTCCCAACCCTAAGACCCTGCCCCACCCATGGCTTCCAACCCAAACACCCCACCCACCCCAACCCCACCTCAGATTCCAACCCCTAACTCCCCACCTCCACCCTGCATGCAGAAATAGGTGTGAGGGTGTGTCTAGGGGGTTGTGAACCATAATGCTCACCCCATTCTTTCATTCTGTACCAATGTTAGGTTATTAACTGCTGAAATCAAAGAAAAAAGACATCAGGGAATGGTTTTCTTTATTTACAGGTATAAAATAATAAAATAAAATAAATTTGGGCACACTGGGGTTGGCTCCCAGTGTGCCACATAGGTGGGGTTGATACATGCTAACATGGGTATTGGGCATCCCAATGTCGGCAATTTCAGAAAATGGACTGGGGAGAATCCAACACTGGAGTGGGAATCTTGGTGTTGGAAATGGAGAGAAAAAAGAAACAATTATTTAGCAGTCTGGGTGGGCTCCCAGTGTGCCACAGTAGTGGGGGGTAATGATGACAGGGGATTGAGCACCTGCTATTGGCAATTAATAACCAGGTATTTTCACAAATTAGGGTGTGTGTGTGCAAAAATAGGACACACCAATTTTGGCACACACACCCACAATAATTTGTGAAAATACGGTACTTTCGAAATGAACACTTATCTTTTCCCATAGGAAATAATGGAAAACCTAAAATTGATACAACTTTGAACCAATTAATATTTTTTCACTAAACCTTCAAAAGGCATGTCTGTGACCCAAGGGCTTTCTGCCCCCAAAATTTCAGACCACAGCATAAAGCCATCCCTGAGATACAGGTGGACAAAGAAACGTGGAAAAACAGATACATGTAGATTTTTTTGACCCTCTTTATATCAACAACCACATAATGGATTCATCTGAAATTTAGCATATCAAGGGACCTACACCTAGAGATTATACATGCCGTATATCATGCAAGTTTTTTGAATGGTTGCAGAGTTATTAAGGGTCAAAATTTTGAGTTTAACATAGACGTTTGCACTCAGTGCCAGTATAATATATATATATATATATATATATATATATATATATATATATATATATATGTATAGTATATATTATACCTGCATAGTAGTGCAAGTATAGTTAGGGCTGAGCAGGTACTTTAATGTTAAATCTCAAATTTTGCACTTTAATAACTTTGCAACAGTTCAACTGATTTGCCTGAAATTATGCAAGTGTGGTCAGGTACCATAGATCTCTGGATCTGGAATGATTTGTTCCAGTCAGATGTGTGATTGTGGAGCTGTGGAGTGTGAAAAAGTGTGACAAATCATCCATTTTGTGGAATTCTTTGCTCATCTTCACAGTCCAAACAGTTTGTCCATCTGATCTGAAATTTTCAGGGTATATGGGGACTGGGTCAAGGAAGTGCCTTTTGAAGGTTTGGTGAAAAAAATATGAATCCATTCAAAAGTTATTAAAGTTTAAAGTTTCCCATTATAGCCTATGGAAAAAAAATATATGTTTCCTTCAAAAGCACCTTTTGCTTTCGCAAAAGCACTTTTTATTGCTGCAAATGGGTTTTGCACTTTCCTGCTGCCAACATCTTGTTTTTAGTTAGCGAGGTGGGAAAAACATTGTAGTTCAAAAACTGCCCCTTGGTAAACACCAACAGTTGGGTTTGCCTCATTGGGGCCCTAGGAACACGACCCTGGCATTAGTTTTTCGTTACGATGCCCAGTAATGTTTTTAAAATGTTATGCCATCTTAGCCATGGAACTTTCACGAAAGTATCACAGACTTTCACAAAAGTTCCATGGGTACTTTCATGAAAGTCCCGCATCTAAAATGACAGGACTTTCACAAAAGTTCTGCAGTATTTTCACGAAGGCTCTCGCTGGTAAACCAGTGGTACTTTTGTGAAAGTCCGCAGAACTTTCACGAACGTACTGCAGGTAAACAGCCCTCAAAAAACAGTTTATTTGCCACTTCATAGCAAAAAAAACGGTTATGACTTTTGGGCTGAAATTGGTAGGGTGGCAAGCCCTTGCCCCACAGATGTGTCTTTTGCTGATTTGGTGAAGAAATTGAAACTGGTTCCATAGTTACAGCATTCTGAAGTTGCACATTTTCCCATAGGATAATACTGTGGCAGTCGCTGCACCTTTTGGTGGCTATATCTCGAAAATGGTTTGAGATACAGATTTTTTGCTAAGTGCAGCAGATGTGGAAGTGGTGAGGTCATGAATACAACTGTGAAGAAATGTTTTCCAAAGTTGCTATGGTTACTGAGATATTGCCACATTTGCAGTACAAGAGTTACTTGGAATGTCTCTAGGCCTGTGTTATGTGTCTGTACTTATGGGTAGGTGGGAGCACGGCCCTGGCACTCCCACCTATGCATACCATTTATCCTAAACTGGGAGCAGAGGGCTGTCCTGCGTAATGCCTCTACACTTATGGGTGGGTGGGAGCGCAGGGCCCAGAGAGCCTGAGCTCCCAATTATGGATCCTATTATGCAAAACTAAGAGCACAGGGCCCTCCTATACTATGCCTCTACACTTATATGTTGGTGGCAGTGCAGGGCCCAGAGAGCCTGCACACCCACCTATGTGGGAGCACAGGGCCCAGAGGGCCTGCACTCCCACATATGGATACCATTATGCAAAACTGGGAGCACAGGATCCTACTGCGCTATGTCTCTAGGTTTATGGGTAGGTGGGAGCACAGGACCCAGAGGGCATGTGCTCCTACCTATGGATACCATTTTGCAAAACTGGTGGCACAGGGCCCTCCTGCACTATGTCTCTATGCTTATGGGTGGGTGGGAGCACAGGGCCCAGAGGACCCTTGTTCTGACATTTGAATACCATTATGCAGAACTGGGTGCACAGGGCCTTACTGCACTATGTCTCCAGGCTTATGGGTAGGTGGGAGCACAGGGCTCAGAGGGCCCATGCCCCCATACAGAGTATGTATATGAGTAACATTACACTTTCCCAAAAAGAAGAGAAATTCACTGCAAAAAACTCCATCAATGCATCAGTTAGAGTTGATTTTATACCAAAAAAAGTCTGGAAATTCGATGTTAGGGTTACCAACCCTACCACGCCCCCACCCTCCACACACCAACAGATGTCGGGGTGTGCCTTGGTGTTGTCGGGCCTAACTCTCATGCCATTTTCCTAAACTGTACCATATCAGCTTGTTTACACATGGAATGGGGTGAGAGTTAGGCAGACAACCCCAAGGCATACCTCGATGCCTGATGGTGTGTGAAGGGTGGGGTGGGGGTGGTAGGGTTGGTAACTCTATCATCAAATTTCCAGACTTCTGTTGGTGTGAAATCAACCCTAACTGATGCATTATCAGAGTTTTTGCAATTATATATATGCAATATCTTGCATATATATATATGTATATAATTTATATCTCGGGGGAGGGAATGGACAAGGAAATGATAGAAAGCTTCCTTAGAATGGCAGAAAAAGGGGAGAGATATTGTTGATGGGGGGACCTGCATATGCCAGATGTTAACTGGAGCACCTTTGCTGCAGGCACATCCAAGAGCAGGGTCATTCTTGATGCCCTACAGGGGGCATGCCTCAGACAGCTAGTATTGGAACCCACTAGGGAGGGAGCAATCTTAGACCTGGTACTCTCAAATGGGATGGAGAAAGAATCTCAGATTTAGAA
Source organism: Neoceratodus forsteri (assembly GCA_016271365.2). Lineage (NCBI taxonomy): Eukaryota > Metazoa > Chordata > Ceratodontiformes > Ceratodontidae > Neoceratodus > Neoceratodus forsteri. The sequence goes on along the minus strand of CM057453.1, from coordinate 913,453,362 downwards.
CTGGGTAGCCATCTGGGAACAGCGACCACCAAACAGTGTGGTTCACGATAAACACAGCCATACAATCAAGCCATACAAAAGCAAGAGTATTGGACTTTAGGAGGGCTGACTTTGGGAAAATGAGAGAGTACCTCAGAAAAGCACTAGCAAACAGGCAAGAAGGAGAAGGAGGGGTGGAGGAACAATGGGGAGTAATCAAAACAGCCATCACAGAGGCAACAAGCCTTTGTGTAAAGCAAATCAACAAAACACAACGAAGGAAAAAAACGCTATGGTTCTCAAAAGAGGTGGCAGGGAAGGTTAAGGAGAAAAGGATAGCATTCAGGAAATATAAGGAAACACAGAAGGAGCAGGACAGAGAACATTATCAGTTAAAGCAGAAAGAGGCTGGGAGGCAGTCAGAATAGCAAAGCCCAAACCGAGGAAAGGATAGCCAAGTCTTTTAAGAAGGATAAGACCTTTATAGGTACATTAGGGAGCGAAAGAAAGACCAAAGGAGGGATACTGAGGCTTAATAAAGGGAGGAATGTGGGTAGAGGTGACAATGAAAAGCAGGGATACTGAATGAATATTTCTGCTCAGTATTCACAAAGGAAGAGGAGGGGGAGGTACCTAAACCAAACAAGAGAAACACTCTGAAGACGGGGGTCGATACCAGTCCATTTACAGAAGAAAGGGTTCTGAAAGAACTAATAAAATTGAACAAAGCAATGGGGCCTGATGGGATTCATCCAAGAATTCTAAAATAACTAAGGGTAGAACTAATGACACCACTGATTACTCTCTTTAACAAATCATGGGAGGATGGAGTGGTACCTGAGGACTGGAGGAGGGCAGATGTGATTCCTCTTCACAAAAGTGGGAGTAAGACAGAGGCAGGAAACTACAGACCAGTTAGTTTGACCTCAGTGGTAGGGAAAATGATGGAATCACTTCTGAAGGAAAGAATTGTTGAGTACCTAGAGGCCAGTAGGGTACAGGACCCAAGGCAGCATGGATTCACAATGGAAAGGTCGTGTCAGACGAATCTAATAGATTTCTTTGACTGGGTGACCAAAGTAGTAGACCAGGGAGGGGTTGTGGACATGGCTTACCTAGATTTTTAGCAAGCATTTGATACAGTCCCACACAAAGATTAATACACAGTTAGCCAGCCTTGGAGTGGGTCCCAAGGTGGTAGCCTGGATAAAAATTGGCTAGACAACAGGATGCAAAGGTAGTAGTAAATGGAGTCCACAGTGAAAAAGGAGGGTTACTAGTGGGATACCGCAGGGTTCAGTCCTGGGACCAGTCCTTTTTAATGTCTTTATAAGTGACATTGCAGAGGAACTGGAAGGAAAAGTATGTCTCTTTGCAGGCGACACAAGGATCTGCAACAGGGTTGATACACCAGATGGAGTGGAAAGGATGAGAAGGGACTTGGCAAGGTTGGAGGAATGGTCAAATGTATGGCAGCTCAGATTCAATGCAAAGAAGTCCAAGGTAATGCACCTGGGAAACAAAACCCAGGGGAAGAGTACACAATGGGGGGTGAGATACTGACAACAGTAAAAATAGAAAGAGACCTGGGGGTAATTATATCAGATGACCTAAAGGTGTGCAAGCAATGTGAGAAGGCAGTAAGGAAGGGCTGGGGGGATACTGGGATGCATAGGGAGAGGCACCAATAGTAGAAAACAGGCAGTTATTATCCCTCTGTACAGACAGTTGGTGAGACCCCTTCTGGAGTACTGTGTGCAGTTCTGGAGACCCCATCTCCACAAAGACATAGACAGAGTGGAGGCTATCCAGAGGAGGGCAACCAAAATGGTGCAGTGTCTGCACCAGAAGACATACGAAGAAAGACTAAAGGAGCTTAATATGTATTCCCTTGAGGAAAGAAGGGAGAGAGGGGACATGATAGAAACTTTCAAGTACCTCAAGGGAATCAACAAAGTCCAAGAGGGTGGCATCTTTCAGAAAAAGAGATGCACAAGAACAAGGGGGCACAATTTAAAGATAGAGGGGAGACAGCTCAGAGGTATTGTGTTTAAGTATTTTTTCACAGAGAGGGTTGTGGATGCATGGAACAGCCTCCCTGAGGAGGTTGTGGAGTCAAGAACAGTAGGGGAATTCAAGAATGCATGGGACAGACATAAGGCAGTTCTAGTGGGGGGTAGGAGGAAGTAAGCTGTTGGTTAACTAGGATTTGCAGCTTATCTGTTAGGTAGGAAAATAGGCAGACTAGGTGGGCCAAGCAGTCCTTATCTGCTGTCAAATTCTATGTTTCTATATGTGTGTGTGTGTGTGTGTGTGTGTGTGTGTGTGTGTGTGTACATATCTATATATGTTTTTTTAACTTAGTATTTATGCACCTTGCTCCTGTCTGGCCCTTTAGGTCCCTCTCAGGTCATCCCCATTTCCCCCAGCTCCATCACCTTGCTTTCTCTCCCCATGTTACTCCATGGCTTCTCCTCATGTTGGGGTCTTTGAAGTGGCCATCCTGTCCAGATAATCCCTCAGTCAGTCATCAGTAAGATGTTGCCAGGTTGGCAGCTGTAAAGCCTGTGGGTGTGGTGGAGGCCATCATGCTGCATGGGTGAGGGTATGTCCTTATGTTCCTCCCAACACTTGAGGATGCCACACACAAGGACATCATGACACATGACTGCATATCATGTACAGACATCAACACTGGAAGCATCTTCCCCTCCAGTAGAGTTAACTGCACCTTCCCTTGCGGTTCCCCAGTTGACGGTAAAGCAGTGGGGACCCTTGACCCTCTCTCCTGGAGGAAGGCAGCATCATCTGGGATGCTCAACCCTCCTTTACTCAGTGCCACATGCCCTAACTCTGTTCTGAACTACAGTCACCAGCATTGTAGCTCTTCCGCTGCTTTGACGGGTAACACCCTTTATGGGCAAGTATTATTGAGCAACTCAATATGAGCAACTCAATAATACCACTCCTGTTTTGACTGACCATTCTAACAGAGTGAAGGATCCTGTATAGTGAGTGTAGCAGTGAACTACACTCACTATGACAGGATATTATAGGCAGGTGTGTGGTCGAACCCTGCCGAGCTGGCCATTTGGCATAGTGGCTAGAGCCACCACCTACAGAGCCAGCGGACCTGGATTTGGGTCCTACACTAGGAATATACATTTTCTTTTTTTTATTAAGACCGCTCACCACAGAGTTGATTATATTATTTTCGTGGGGTGTGGGGAGCTTCATTTTTTTTTTGTAGTGGCTGAGGACTGTCACTGTTTGTGGCAGTCTCTATTTGTTTTGGTTGTCCTTTTGCTTTGGCCGATATTTGCATCACTCTTTGTGTGTGGTGCGATAAGGGTCTTGCCCTTATCACATAAATCCTCTTTGACAGGCTGGTCCCAGATTATAATGACTGAGAAATGACTGTATCAAGACTATTTGTTTGTGCTCAAAGTTGTTCCAGCAGTGTGAATGAGGAGCTCACAGATCAGGATACACAGACACAGGCTGACCGTGTGACCTTTAACATGCCAAATGACCTCACTTTGCATTGATCTGACAACTATAAAATTGGGTCGAATCTGGACTGCATGAGATGTTGCGTCTCTGTTGGGCAATCCTGGGTAAATAAATTATAAAAGCACAGAAAAAAGTAGGTTTTTGCAAACCAGGCAGGGGATGGATTGCATCAGTTCTTCCATAATCACTATGGAAAGGTCTGAAGGACTCTGGATGACTAAATTTATTCATAATCTATTCTGACTGCTCTGACGATGAAGCTCTTCACTCTGAAATAAATACTGATGTACTGCTGTTTAATGTCACCTTTGTATTTTTCAAGCTGGTTTAATTTTTTTCCACCTCTTAATAATAAATGTAATTTTTGTGCCAGTTATTGCTTGCCTGACCCTGAAAGAAATGATGTGGAGAATGCCTGTGTAGAGGATGTTGCTGAACTTACTAATCAGTTTTATTTCAGCTCTTGTTTTATTAGGTGGGACGACTTCTAGGTCGCTCATCATTTGTTAGGCTGTTCTAATAGTCTGTAGTCAAGTAAAATGGATAAATGTTTCTGGGCAACAGTGTCTCACCAGTGCAGATATTTCCATAGTGCCATGAGCATGCAACAGGCAAGTTGCATTCTACCACATTATCTGCCAATGTAATGTAGTGATGTAACATTGTATTACATCTTATACGAACTTAATTTTTGATACTGCACTGCCATTGTAATGAGATGGTAATGCAAACAGTATGCTATGTATTAGCATACTAATTCCAGGTGTCGAAAATGTCTTAGCAGACAGGCTAAGCTGGTCCCAGTCATGGGCACATGAGTGAGAACTGCTGACCTCCATTGTAAATGACCTCTTTGCACGATGGGGTCATACAGAGTTGGACCTTTTTGTGTACCCACCCAACGCAAAACTGCCACATTTCTGCTTGCTTGCTCCAGGGCCTGGAGTTTTTTGGCAAGATGTGTCATCCTTCTCCTGGAAGTGGAGGTTCCTTTATGCTTTCCCTGCAGTTTCTCTCATTCAGAGAGTTCTACTCAAGCTGCGGGCAGAATGGGTCAACCTCATACTAGTAGCCCTCTTACCAGATATGGATTCCCCTACTAAAACATCTGGCAGTGGAAACTCCTGTTCAACTATCCCTTTGTTGAGATCTACTGTCACAGGACAGGGAGTCCCTGGTCCACCCGGAACATCTGCATGCATGACTCCTGAAGATGTAGCTATTACCTGCTTTGGGGTTTCCTCCCAGATGGCTGATGTCTTAGTGGTGGCTAGAAAGCCTTCCACAAGACACATCTATTCGCTAAAGTGGAAGCATTTCTCCATATGGTGTGCTTCCTGTTCTGAGGACCAATTTACATGTCCTCTTAGCTGGTACCTGGGATCTATGAGAGTCACTATACCTTCTACAGTGCCTCTCAGTTTCAGTTCATTTATTATACTGGAAAGGCATGTGAGCAAAAAATTGTCCTTTTTCACAAGCATCCAGTTATGGACAAGTACAACAGGAGGTTAGATAATGTAAAGCAAACAGTAAAAGGATAACAAACTGGGGAAACAGGAGATGAGATTTAGGACAGTAGAGCAATGAAATGTAACCAAACAATATAAAATGAACATTTATAGGTACATTAAAAGAAGAGGTGCTGGACCATATTTATTTATTTAAAAGTTTCACCAGGAAGACACACTGAGCACTAGTGCTTGATTCCAGGTGCGTCCTGGGGGAAGGGGGCATAGGGAACAGTACATACACATCAGGCAATAGAACAGAACATACATGTAATGAGCACAGGGTCAAATAATACATGAATTAAGCAGAAATATACAAATTATACAGAAGCATTATATACAGAGCAGAATTAAGCACAACACAACGCATCCAGTAGAATGAAGAGACGTGCATGACAGTAAGGAGCAGTGAACAAAATTTCAGGCAGTGCAAACTAAGCAGTAGGGTCTAGAACCACTGCATGGGAGAGGAATGCACTAATAGTAGGACTCCCAGTTTACTTTATTGTTTAAGTCTCCGACTACCCACAGGCGCATGACGACATGAAATGCGAGGTGATGAGGGAGCTGAAATGCATTACCTGGGGCATATGCCGGATGGCAGTAGGAAGGGAGTTCCATAGTTTGGGCATCCGGTATCAGAAAGATGCTTGACCACTTGAGGAAGACACCTGAGGGACAGCCAAAGTTTGTGTGTCTGTGTTCCTGAGGGAGTGCACAGAAGACTTAGGACAGTTGAGCACAAAAATAACACTAACAATATGAGATCAACATGTACAAGTGCCCCATGACAGCAGCTCCTTCCATCATCCAGGATCCAGAATCTGCTACAGTGGTTAGCCTTGTACCCTCCAGCCAAGTCCACCAATTGGGAGCGTGGCCAGAAGGGGTGCACAGATATTTGAAAATAAACTTACCAGCGGACTTTAAAACCTGAAAGTTACTGAACTCTGCATCACATCGGCTGGCACCGGGGGTCCATGAGAATTACTATACCTTTTGCAGTGGCTCTCCTTCCACTCTCTGCAATGACTGTAGCGCCTTCTGGTGTCCGATACCCAGAATCTGCAATGGTGGCTAGCCCCAGCCCCTCCAGTCAGGTCCACCAAATGGGAGTGTGGCCAGAAAAGGTGTGTGGATTTTTTAAAATAAACTCACTGGTGGAGTTAAAAGTCTAACGTCCTGGGCCAGCCCAGTGGTACAGAGGGCTGAGGCACTGGTGAGCACCTTACCTTGCACCACACCGGTGAATCAGGTTTGGGAATGAGCTCAGGTTGCCAGGGGTCATGGGGGAGGGACAGGAGTGGATGAAGCAGTCATTGGGCAGCTCTCCTCTCCTCTCTTGGATAGTGGTGGCTTGCCAATGCAGCTCTTCACTGCCACCAGGTGGAATCCATGGGGCAGCATAAGTAGCAGAGGGGCAGATCAGTTCATCATAGGGTGGGGGGAGTTGATCGGTCTGGGGCATATGTGCACCTCCATGTGCATGCGTAGCCCATGTTGCCTCAGCTCACAAAGGGAGAAAAGTGGAAAAAGGGACCCGAGGGTCAGCTGGCATATCACACACCTCTCTGGACCCACACCACCACCTGGAAACCTTGGTGCCTTCTGGATGTAAATTCTGTGTGGCAGATAGCCCTCCCCCCTCCAGACCCATGACAGGGGCCAATACATGAGGGACTTGTGCAGAGGTAGGTCCGGGGAAGGTTGAAGCTGGTCTGGCAGAGGTGGGAATGGATCTGTCAGCTACCCAAAGGGTAAAAAGTTATACAGAAACAAAAAACCTGAAGGCCACTGAATTCAGCATCACTGTGGCTGGCACCTGAGGTCTGTGAGAGTCACTGTACTGCAGTGACTCCCTCTCCTCAATGACCACAGCTCCTTCCAGCATTCAGAACCCAGAATCTGCTACAGCAGATAGCTCACCTCCTCTAGCCAAGTCCACCAATAGGGAGTGTGGCCAGAAGAGGCACACAGATTTTTAAAAATAAACTTACTGGTGGACTTAACAGCCTGAAGCTCCCTGAACTCTGCATCACAGTGGCTGGCACCTGGGGTCTGTGAGAGTCATTATAAGTTCTACCTCGACTCTCCACTCCCAATGATCATGATTTCTTCCTGTGCCTGGGACCCAGAATCTGCTATGGTGGTTAGCCCTTCCCCATTCAGTCACCTTTGCATAAAAGGCAGTATACCTTAGCATACCTACTGCACTGTGGCCCTCCGTGCGAAGGACCACGTGCAAAGGACCTAAGTAAGGGAGTCTGTCTCAGCCAAAGATGACAACTGGTGGCTAGAAATGCTGTCTTTGGTAAATAATAAACATGCAGCATGAATCCTGGACTATATAAGGACTTGTGTCTCCCAATAAGCATGGGTGGTAACTCTGAGTTTGCTGGAAAACTGGACAGTCACTTGTAGCTATTTTGAGTTACTAATAGTGATTTCCATCTGCCTTTTTGTGTGTATTTGTATGCCAAATCCATGACAGGTAAAGCTCTATTAATGTATGCCTAAGGCTTGTATCTGCCAGAGCTTTTTTGTGTAGTAAGTGGGAAGGCTGAGTAATTTATTGCATTTTTATATTTGCCAGTTATATTTCTGCTACTGCAGGTAATGTTGTGAGTGGGTAGACGCTACCATTTTACTGCATTTGTTAAATGTTTATTAAGAGTATAGGTTCTGTAACTGTTTTCCTTTTTTGTCAGATCTGTCAGGGCAGCTGATGTTTAAAAAAACACAGGCAAATCTGATAGGTGTCTTTCAGCTTAGCATTCAAAATTCTGTATTTAACTGACTGATACTATCAGACCCATCAGCACTGATATTTGTCCTTCATTCATAGCATCCTAGTAACTCCCTGTCTGGGGACTGCATGTGTTGCATATCCCTAGGACCTGTTTACAAGCCCACAGGAATTTTTCACTCTCTTGTGGATGGGAAACACTCCCTACCTGGGGCTGATGGTACTGCTTATCCTTAGGAAACAGTAGGAACCCTTGCATACACACGCTCTTGGGTCCAGTAGCCTGTCTTATACATGACTCCTTGTGAACCCCCTCTCTGGGGTCTGCACACATCCCAAATCCTCAGGCATTATTGCTAGCCCAAACCACAGAGCTCTCCAGACAGCCTTAAACTTATCACCTCTTACTTAGGCTTGTTCAGCCCCTGTGAGTTACTTCTGATCAGGCACGTAGGACAGTATTCCTGGAGCTGCCTAATTTTAAATTTCCAGAAGCCCATTGACAGCAATTAAAATGTTCCCAACCATAATGAATTTACCAGCTTGGATAGCACTGATGGTTTCCCACCAAACCAGCTTAATAACTTTGTTGGACCTATGTGCCTATGTGCTGGGTATTGATCAAGCTGTCCTACTTCACTTTAAAAGTTATTCTACTGGATTTGTCTCCAATGCAGCCAATCATTACTCTCAGACTGTCCTGGCCCCACATCAACTACTGGACAAGTGACAGGGGCTGTCTTCTAGGGGCCTAGATGAGCTCCTAGAGTGCTTGTGAGTACCTACTGGATGAAACATGTGTCTGTGTCTTCTGTTGGCACCCTTTGCAAACTGTGAGAGAGGTCTTTTGGCACCATGCATTTCTGCTTAAAGTTAAACCAGAATAATATTCTGTGATGATTTGCATATGCAGCCCATGATGCTTTGCATTGTGGGGGCATGTGTGATTTTGTATTCTCTTACATGAGGCTGCTTATCCTACCCCATCACTCCCTCACCCCTCCCCTGCTCCACCCCTCTTGGCTCACCTGCCCTCTTCCACCTTCTACCACTTAACCTGTGGCCTACTTACCCCCCAACCCCTAGCATGCCCAGTCCCCCTCCACAAATTTCACCAATATGTGTTTGGCAAACAAGTTCAAGTGCAATCAAACCACAAACTGCTAGAGTCCATTTTTTGCAAACCTTTAGGACAAGCGCCAGCTCAACTTCAAAGAATGCTACTACAGGTCCAGAAATATGATCTACAGATCAAATACATACCTGGGAAACTGATGCACATAAATGACACACTCTCAAGAGCACCATTATCAGATACCTTTGAAGCAACTGCAAGTGACCAAGATGAGAGAGTGATTTATTCCATGGACAGTGAACCAGTCATGGAAGGTCAAGCGATGCAAGACATCAGGATGAATATTCAGAGTGATAGTACACTGCAGGTACATGAAGGGCTAGTTGGACAATGTTGGCACTGATACAGAAAAAAGGTTGACATCAGAGTCAGACCATACTGTTCATTCAGTGACACATTGTGATACGAGGAAGAAATTCTATTTTGAGGAAAAAGAGTCATAATTCCAGCAAACATGAGAAGTAACATGCTAACAAGAGTACATAAGGCCCACCTGAGCATGCAAAAAACAAAAGCAAGAGTGAGAACAGTGATGTGGTGGCCAGGAATGTCAAACGAAATAGAGTGCATGGTGGAAGAATGTAACATTTGCACAAACCATCTTAACAGGAACCAAAAAGGAACCACTGTTTCCTCATCCCATCCCTGAACTTCCATGGCAAAAGGTAGCAGCCGACATATTTAACTTCAAGGCCTACCCATTCTTAGTCATTGTGGACTATTTCTCTAAGTACCCCGAGGTTCTGAACATGACAGACAAAACGGCACGGTCAGTAATCGCCAAGATGAAAGCTGTATTTGCCCGACATGACATACTCAAAGAGCTTGTCAGTGATCATATGCCATTTGCCAGTCAAGAATTCCACAACTTTGCAAATGAGTGGGGAATTGAGCTCACTACATCATGCCCCATGTATCCACAGTCCAATGGAATGGCTGAAAGAGCAGTTCAGACAGTGAAAGCACTACTTAAAAAGGTCTGAGGAAGCAGGTACAGATCCTCACTTGGCTCTGTTTGAGTACAGAAACACCCTGGTAGCAGGAATACCCTACTCAGCAGCTCAAATGTTGATTGGCAGGATGCTGAGGGCATGACTTCCAGTGACTAAAGACCTACTATGACCAAAGATTCCCAACAGAGCCAGGGAAAAGTTGGTAATTGCACAGTCTCATCAGAAAGAATACTGTGATCACACAGCAAGGCCTTTACCACCATTGCACCCTGGTGACTTGGTTAAGATGGAAACAGATTATGGATGGCAACCCGCCAGAGTAGAATCGAACTGTTCACAACCGAGGTCCTTCAAAGGCATCACTCCTAGAGGAGCTGTTTTCGGGAGAAACAGAAGGCATTTACAGAAATTTAAAGGACTGCCAAATAATAGAACAGCTGAAGCAGAAGAACCTTATCCAGAAGATATGGAATCACCACAATGTAGTGCCGCCTTGTGACCCAACGGAGCCGATTGAGCCACTACCAGAACCAGTGAAGGTTACAACCAGAGGAAGACCTGTGCATCTACCTCAGAGATTCAAAGATTATGAGTTCTGAAGAGACGGTACTAAAGACTGACTCAAAATGTTGAACCATGTTGTGAGGCATGGGTCCTAAGTTACTAAAGTTACAAAAGTTACAGAATTGAATGATTACCATGATGCTATATTCCTTGTTTATTATTAGCTTTAAAACTAAAGAGGGGAGATGTAGTATATGCTACTGTGCCTTTAAAATTTACAACGTACAGTGCCAGGATCATGTGATTGAGGGAAACCTTAGTGTGGCGTGGACATGTTGTGTTGTTGTGTTGCATGAAGTCCTGTGTGATGCAGTTAGTAAATGAAGCAGCTAGAAGCTACCAGAAGTTAATCCTGCCTGAGGTCTCATTCATTCTAAGAAGTTAAGAACATAACATAACATGGTGTCAGACCATAACACCTACCACACTTACACAAGATCTCAAACCCTCTGGTCCTCCTTTTGCAGTCAGTTCTGGGTGGGGACAGTGAGAGCAACCCAGGTTCTTCTCCCTCTTTAGTAATAATAATAAATAATAATAACCATTTTATTTATGTAGCACTTTTCAATGTATCAAGGCGCTGAACAAATTAAGACCATAGATTCAAATTCCAATACAAGACTTCAAAACATATAAAAATACATCATAAAAGCATAATAAATTATAATAAAATTCCAATCATATTAAAATTAACTTAGCTACATAAAGACCCTGTCTGGACCAACCGTCATGGGCTCAAGGTTCTAGACCTGAATGTACAGATCCTGTTGTCCAAATTATCTGAGCTAGAGGCATGGATCACCCTCTATAAGCCTGACATAATTGGGATCATGGAAACGTGGCTAAGGTCCTCCATCCCCAACTCCTGCTGCTACATCAGGGGTTTCCATATGTTCAGACAGGACAGATGGGGCAGCAAAAAGGTGGAGTCCTTCTTTATTACAGAGACTCCCTAAGTGCCTCCTTTATCTTGGGCAGCTCCACGGATGAAAATGACAATGTATGTCAATGGCTTATCACAGAACCGATTCTAGGCTCTGCCAAAAAAACTCTATATAGGGTGTGTCTATAATCCCCCCAGAGGTGATCTAACTGGCCTCACCCAACTATCTTTTAGCATGGGTTGCTGTTCTCCACAAGGGAGGTTATCTTACTAGGGGATTTCAACATTAACTGGTTGAACAGCCCACAGTCAGACTGTGTTGACTTGCTGAAGCAGACAAACCTCTCTCAACACATTTCCACCCCTACCTGTTTCGACCCTAAGTCCTCCAACCACTCCCTTCTAGATTGGATTCTCACAAACTGTGAAGATAAGATACTACAGGCTGGTGTCCTGGCTGATTTCATCAGTGATCACTCCCTGACCATCTGTATCTGGTCCTGTAAGCGACCCAGAACCCCCCCCCCCCCCCCCCAAAAGAAAAGCACCTTTCCTTCAGGGACTTCTCAAAATATAACCCTGGTCAGCTACGCTTGGATGTCAGGGGTTTTGACTAGTTAGTACCCCACACCTTACCCGATATGAACTCTGCCTTTGGATTTCTCATGGGTGCACCATCCTTCATCCAGAATACATATTTCCCTGTCACTACCCAGAGAATCAGTGACAACTCAAGGTGGCTGACTAAGGATCTTCTTCACAAATGAAGCAGAGAGATGCCTTATGGGAGGCTCACAAATCTTCCCTGTCCCCTACTGCGTGGCATAATTACAGGAGGCTCTGTAACCAATGTAAGCAAGAAATAAATCACACAAGGCAACCTAGCTAAACAATCTGCAGGCCAGTAACCTAGATGACCCCAAAAGGTTCTGGGCATCAGTAAATGCCCTAATGTATCCAAGGACCAAGCAAAGTTCAACTAACTTGCACACTGCAGCAGGGACCATTACTGATCCCCACCAGGTGGCGCATGCCCTGAATGACAAATTCACCAACCTGTCTGAGTACCTGGATAAACTCCCAACTAAGGGAACTGCTGTGCTGTAGAACAACCAAGTATGAGATGGCTCAAGACCCCCTCACTTTTATTTCAAGGCGACCTCCCTTAAAGAGGTCCATTGCCTCCCCATGGCCCTCCAGTCATGGAAGTGCTGGTAGAGCTGGTCTCTGTCCATGATTTCTCAAACTAATGGCTGACCTTATTGCTAAACTTCTAGCAACCCTCTATAATTTGTTGTTGTCGTCCTCCTCTACCATCTTATTACTATGGAATCAGGCCAGAGTTACACCCATATTCAAATCAGGGGACCCAAACTCCATGGACGACCACTGCCCAGTGCCAGTCCTATCCCACCTCAGCAAAATACTGGCAGAAATAGTATTTCAACAAATCACCAAATGTGTCTAATCACAACTTGCTTTCTCTACACCAGCATGGTTTTAAAAAAGGCCATAACACCACCATTGCCTTGGCCTGATTCACTGACCATGTCCTTAAGGGCATGGATAATGGGAAATTAATGGGAACCATCTTTGTGGACTTATCTTGGTGATAAAAGGTGGACAAGCTAGATAGGCTTCTATACCTCCTCTTGTCTGATCATTCCTGTGTTCCCCTATGTTTCTATCAAAAGCCTTCGACCTTGTGGACCACGATATTCTGCTTGACATGTTGCAACACTGTGGTTTTGCTGATGGAACCACAGCCTGATTTAGAAACTACCTTGCAAGGAGATGCCTGGTGGTTTGCACGGGGTGGGGGGCATGTCCAACTCCCAGGGGCTTGGCAGTGGGATCCCCAGGGGTCCATTCTCACACCCATCCTGTTCTCTATCTTTGTGAACCACCTCCCCAGAGAAAACAAAAACTGACACATGCTTATACTAAGGTTCATACTAAGATGAGAAAGAAGAGCTAGCAATACTGATCATCTGATAATTTACCATAGTGCAAGAAACCTGGGTGAACTGTCCACCTCCCTCTCTAGGGAGTACAATACTACCCAGAGGTGGTTCACTTCCAACAGACTGCTTCTGAATGTGAAAAAACAAGGGCGATGCTCTTCAGGTCCAAACCCAAATTTGCAGACTTGGCTGCAGGCCCTGGCACTCCCAATACCCTTAACATTCTAAGTCAGTTAGGGTCACCCTTGGAGCAGGTAATGGCTTTTAAGTACATGGGGGGTTACACTTGAACCCTCTCTGACTTTTGCTGACCATATAGGAATTACAGTGAAGCACTTAAACCAAAAGCTAGGGGTCCATTACAGGTTAAAGAACCTTATAACCCTGGAAATTGAGCTTGCCATTGCCAAAGGCGCACTCCTCTGCCTCCTGGACTATTGTTCACATACTGTTTCTTACATCTCCAGTAGCAACCTCTCCAGGCTCAAATCCACCTTCAACATCTGCAGATTTGCCCTTCTGGACCCTTCCTACACTCACCACCGCTCCCTCTATCAGAGGCTGGGTTGGCTCTCACCACAGGCCCACTGGGACTACCTCTTGGGCTGCCTTGTTGATAAGTCTCTGAGGGAAAGGGTAAACTCCCCTTTATCAGCATTCTATCACCCTAAGGCTATCACTTGTAACCTCATGTTCTCCTCCTATCACCTCCTCGAATACCTCCAGGTGCTCACTTGCATGGGTGAAAAGGCCTTCTCCATAACCACCCCCACCAGTGCTTTGCCATCCCCCCTTCACCACCTTGACATGGCCTCTCTTTGTAAAACATGATTGTTGAACACCCTCCTATCCACCTCTGTATGTCAGTGTCCCGGATGAAGCTGACCCTTGTTTCCATCCCATTTCCTGTATCCTCAGAGTAGAGGGCTAATATACCAAAGCAGATCACAAACTGCCTAACAGCTTTGCCAGTATAGTCAGCACTCAGATATCTGACCCCATCCATTCCCATTGTCACTGATAAACATCTGAGTATGACAAACATAGTAAAAGGGAGCTCAGCCACATGGATGGAAAATGAGTGTGACGGATAAGTGAGAGGCAGATAAATGAATGCCGACTGTACTCATTTTCTTAGGATTGGGCTTAGTCCTATCTTGTCATTACTGTAATATGCCTGCAATGTAATGTTTATCACACGACCTATATATGTAACTGCCCCTTTCTTGACTCACCTTGGCTGTTCTGGGGCCCCCGGGTCTTCCCTGGACCCACCTCGAGGGGCCTGGCCTAAGTTCTCTAGTGGACAAGTGGTAATGGAATGATAAGGGTGCATGGTGCCTGCACCTGGGGTAGTGATAGGGGATATCTGTGGATAAATTGCAGTTTACCAGCACCCAGGAAAATATAGTAACTACCCCCACAGTAATCTTCTCACACAGTAACTGCATACACTTTCAAATAACCAGCAATGCTAAGTTTTACATAAACCAATTTGTCAATTTATTATAGGGAGGGGTGAAAGGGGAGAAAATAGCACAACCACAATAAACTGGAACAATTAAACCCCACACTATCCCCCACACCTCCCACTTGCTGGTGCATTCAGCTTTCCCCCAAGGCCATTTAATACACAGTTCAGTTCACAGTGCCTAAGAGGCAGGGAATTTGTGGGCTTAAACAGTCTTTAACTTGGAAAACAGACTTTTATCGGGGCCCAATAAATTTGAAAAAGATGCAAACTTTAATTTTACTGCCTGGGTGCAGCTTTATTCTTGGTGCAGTCCTGTCCAAAACTTAACCCCCTTTTGCTGACTAGTTTGCTAGCTAAAGCAGAAGACTCCTCAGAGCCGCAGCCCTGAGATTCTTACAGTTTTGTAGATTCAAAGGGGGTTCACAGATATTTGTTCCAAGGTACTGTGCTGGTATCAGGAGTTGTTGGTGCACCACAGCAGTAGATGGCTGAAGAAGTGAAGAATGCTGATATTCACCTGCCAGGCCCTTTTCAGTCTTCACCCCTGGGGCCTTTGTATACAGTGTTCACTTAGCAGGCCTCTCGACTTCTTCTTCTTCGGTGGTCTCCTCTTTGATCTGGGGACAGGGCGGGCTGGTGGTTCCCCAGACTGGTCACTTGGCACACACTTTTCTCAGCTACAGTAAGGTAGCTGAACTTTGGCTTATTCTCTAGCCCCAGCATGGACAGTTACTTCAGCTTGCAAAAAAGCAAATGTGATGGATAAGACACTTTTACCCCACCGAAGGGGAACACAGTGGCTTAGTCGATTCACTCCCCACTGCAAATCTCTCTCTCTCTCTCTCTCTCCTGGCTGCACTTAACAGTCCCTGGGCTGGGGCAGCAATTTCTCCACACAAAGCTGCCTACTCTCAAGTAGCAATACAGCAGCAGAGTACAATCTTGCTCTGGGAATTCACTCAGCAGGTCCCTTTTCTTTCCTGCTGACGCAGCCTTCCTTCAGATGCTCAGCAGCTTGTCCTGTCCTGGGGCCAGCAAGGCCTTTGGGCAAATGACAGGCCGTTAGGGCTAGAAAGCCCAACAGCAGTCTTTCCTGGTCTGCTCTCTCCAGCTGATCTCTCAGGAATCTCCCTTTGGCATGCAAACAGTCCCTTATATCTCTTTTCCATTGCCTTTCCTGATTGGTTGCAGCAGTGGTCCAAATGAAAAAATTAATATTCATTGGGGTCACTTAGTACCCTATTGAATGCTCATTTGTGTGCCAAGAAATGTGGATGCCTCTTCTCCCAAAAGTCCCTTTTGCACTCCCATAAGCCCTCTGTAAAGTTCTGGCTCTTCACATGGCTGTGACAGGGTTAAAGGTATGAAGTATGGCTGCTGAAGATACAGTCTGTATAGTGTCCAAACTTCCAAAGTCCCTCACAGCCAATCAGCTTAATTTTATTATTTATTTCCCCCACAATCCTGTAGCGGCCTCCCTGCACTATTGTCTGGTTCCAGAACTAAATATTCAGAGGCTTTCCCCCGCCTGTTGCTGCTGCTGAAAGCGTACTGTCCCATGCAGCTGGCAGACTCATTATTATTCATAGACAGGACATTACTATTAATGAGGCAGAAGTGATAGCACTTATTGGCACTCTTTAAATACAGAGATTTGAGACTCCTTAGTTGCCTCCCTCGTGTCTCTGGACCCCGACTAACTGATTCTGGAGTCCAGGAGCATGGAGGAAGCCTTCATCTAACTGCAGCAGCGGTTTTAAAATCAGAGAGCGCTTTCACGCATGTGTGGACCACCAGCTTGCAGATTTGTGGTGCGGCTGCACAGTGGTTTTGTGGCTTTACTCCTCCAGCCCCTTATAGCAGGGAAAACACATTGTGGGGCCAAACAGAGATTCAGGAGCTCACAGAACCCAGGACTGGTGGTGGTGAGGCAGCAGGGACAGTGGGAGGCAAAACAAGGTAAGCCCAAACTGGGTTGGAGGGCTTTCATATAGACATGTGTTTTGTTTGTTTGCCTTACTTTTCTTTTGAGCAGCTAAGCCTGGGTGCTCTGTATTCACTATAACCTTACATCACCTGGTTTACCTTTTGTATGCAGTAGTTATAGTATATTTCTCTCATTGTTATTGTGGCGTACTCATGCTGACATGTGCTATCTTGTTAGCTTGGGCCATGCCTGAAAACAGTCTCTGGGAGTAGTGTACCTACAGTACCTGGTTAACAAATAAATAATAATAAAAAAAAATTAACGTACACATGGCTGCCATTTCGCTTTCCATACTCTATTAATAGGGGCATGATGGCACAGCTGGAAGTGTCCCGTACATTCTTTAAGGAAGTTCTGCACATGCGTCGCCCAAATTGTAAAACAGTTCCACCTTAAGACCTTTAATTTCATCCTTAAAAATTTACTCTGGCTCCATTTAAGCATGCCGCAACTTGTGAAATGCACTTCTTTTCATGAAAGACAATATTTAGCCACTATAATTTCTGCTTGGAGGATTTCTAAGCTTCAGGCTGTTATGAACGAGCCTCCTTCCCTGATTGTTTCTATCTTGCTCGTACTAAGGACTGCACAAAGTCCTCTCATCTTTGTCTCATTTGCCCCAGGGAAAGAGGGTGCTCCTGTCACTACATAGTGCCTGTCCCAACAGCTGGCTCACTTATTGAGTTTCATTATAGGACATACGGTAAGGAACTTCCTGATGCTGTGCATGGTCACTCTGCATGTGGTCTGACCAACTGTACTGCCTGCCTTCAGAATGTTTCTGCAGCTGACATGTGTGCTGCTGCCACACAGAGCACTGTGCTTACTTTCGCTAAGCACTGCTGTCTAGACATTGCCTCATGCAAACGTGGTGGACTTGGTCTTGCTGTTCTGCAAAGCCTTCTGTCCTGATTGCATATGAAACTTTGCCATCCTCCCTGGGTATCTTGTGTACTGCTTGTTGAACATTTCAAAGATATGCCCAAGGGAGGAGATATCTTCGATGAAGATAGAACAGTTACTCACTTTAACAGTAGATCTTCAAGAGAATCTCCTCCATTGGGCCACAGGGCACCTGGTCTTTCCTCCTTCCTGAGGTATAAGCTGGCAGATTTGTCCATTGCCTTGTCTGGAGGTGTCCATAATAGCCTTGTGTATACTATATTTCCAGTCTCATGCCTCTCCTTGGTGCCTGGTACTGGTTTAATCTCCAGGTTCCTCACAGTAAGAGGCCCTCCAAGCTTTTCTGGAGCGGAGAACTGAAGGGCAAGGGGGCCACCCATGTTTTATAGGCACCAACATTGTATGTCATCGTGTTCAGGTTCCAGTGTTCTTGAAGAAATTTCCCACTAGGGAGGTTAAAATGATGAACAAATGTTTTTTAAATTTGGCAGCCTTATATGCTTTTTCCTAGGGTTGCATATAACTGCCCAGGGTCTATCTAACTAAACAAATTATTCAGCTTATTCACACACCAGTGCAGGGCAAGGCCCTAGTCATTAGTCACTACCTTCTGAGTAGGCAGCAGTCTCTGGCAGGGGTTGATTAAGGAGCATACCCTTTTTTGCAGCTCTCGGTGTCTTGGCTTTTCAGGAGGATGCAGCATTTAAATCAGCAAACCTTTTTTTTTTTCCTTTTTCAATAGTTGGCATCACGAGTCCATCTTTAATTACTTCATGATGCTATGCCAAGATCGTGCGGCCAAAAACAGCACAGTCAATAACTGTGCCACACAGTAATTATAAAACTGCATGGTCCAAATCTGCACTCGATTAGATATACTAACTTCGAAACAATGTGGCGCTGTTATGACCATGCGTTATTTTGACCGTGCGTATTTGCTGTTGCGGTTTTGACTGGGCGCCTTACTTCATCATGTCTTGCTAATTGATTTGGCTGTTTCTGTGTCTCCAGACTTAACAAATCATTAACAAATCTCCCAAAAATGTTTAGGTCATTTAGCTTTCCTGTACATTTTTGCTGTCAATATTGCCTTTTTGCACAATTAAACCTTTTCTTACACTCATTTCTAAGGGCACGGTATAGCTTAAAATCCTTTTCTAGATTAGTTTCCTTAAACACTTTCCAGTGTCTATCTCTTGGTCTTAGTAATTTGGCAAGAATCTCATCAATCCATCTCCCTTCTCTGCCAGAGACCTTTCTTGTTATTAATGGCACATGTTTATCGGATACTTTATTTCAATTACAAACATTTCTACTTTTTATTTTATTTATTTTCATTTTTATTTCTTTATTTAAATCTTAGATTACAAATACCTTTGAGCTAGGGGCAGCTCATTTACAAAGGCTCCACGTCAAAAGGAAAGGGTTACAATAAGGTTGTGAGGTATAGATAACATACATGGTATCATCGAAGCACAGCAAGTCAACAGGTAACTGAGTGAGAACAGTGCTATTTAGTCAAGGTCTTCATTTTTATTTAGGAATGTCCAGTCAAATTTATTTATGTCTTTAAGGAAAGCATCCATGTTTAGTTGTCTAAAATTTTCCAAGGCAATTCAGTTGGGTGGACATTTCTATCTCTGACCTGACCAAGAATAAAAGACAGGTGTGTGGTCACTAATGTCATCCAGCAACTGCCAAGCAAATCTTATCCTATCATTTCTATTCGGCAATACCCAATCTAAGGTTGCAGGATTTTTTTGTTTATTTAATTATGAATGAGATTTTATAAGCTGAGTGGGTTGACTTCACCAAATTTACTTTCTTATCTTGTAATATTTGGACCTGCCCAGTTTTACTTTTTATGTCCCATAACAATAAATTCTTTAGTTTTCCGTGTTGTCAAATTCTGTATTAGCTCATCCAATTCCTGATCATTTTTAAACATCTGCAATCTGAGTGTTCTAACTTATCAATTAAATCAAACACCTTGACCTTCTTTAAGATGAAAGAATACCCTGCCCCTTTACGTTTTCCTTTTCTAGGTTTCCTAAGAAGATTATAATTGGCCAGTGTGAATGGGCTAGCCTGAGTAGTTTGCTTTAGCCATGTTTCAGATCACTATAAAATATCCGGGGCTGGATTTTCAAAGTAGGAGAAATTAAACCATGTAGAAAAAAAAGGTTGTGCAAGGGAGGTTCCCTTGGCACAACTGCAGTTTTTTCCACATGCATTGCAGTTTTCAAAGAGGTTGCCTTTATCACCTTTTCCACATGTTATGGCAGCTTGCGAGAATTTTCATGCAACTATAAAAAAAAAAGCAAATGCTTGTTGTGTACAAAAATGTGAAAATAATGTTTTCATATGTTCCAGAATTTTTTCCCCACACCGGCGAGATGCGAATGTTGACTTAGGCCTTGGCTATACCAAGCCTTGGAAAATTGGACACCTAGTTTGTAAGTTTCAAACCAGATTTCAAAACTATCTTTTTTTTTCTTTTTGCTCATAAACTGCCAATATTTTGCTGACAGATATTCAAGTATTGACTGGAAGATCACATGCTATCATTAGCCATAATAAAAACATTATCTGGGCATATTGATGGGACCTGATTTGTTTCTAAATTACCCTTCAGTGCTATCGGGGTAATGCAAGTACTACGCCTTACCATCCCTAAACAGCAGTCTTTTGAGAAAATGAATCACATTTAGCTTTCATTTCCATGTAAATCAAAACTTTTTTCCCCCAAGCAGATTACAACTGGAGCTGGTGGTTGTCACAAAGATGTGGGCAACCTCTAACAATGAACAGGACATGACCATACCAGGGTAATCACTGTTCAGGAAGGACAGATCAAAGGGCAGGGAAGGGGGCGATAGTGCTGTATGTAAAAAAGGGTAGAGATGGCAATTGAAATAGACAGGCTAGGAGAGTCAGGTAAACTAGAAACCCTGTTCATGCCAATAACAACAGTGAATGGGGAAAAAAAATCAGGATTATGATTGTTTACAGATTACAGATCACCGGGTCGAAGCAGACAAGGAAATGGGAGAGATATTTAATATGGCAGCCAATTTAGGGGAGGTGGTAGTACAGGCATTAATATGTTGGATATGGACTGGAATGTGCCAGTTGCAGCAAGTACTAGGAATCAGCACCTGGTGAACTCATGCCAAGAGGCATTCCTAGTTCATCTAGTCCAGGGCTCAACAAGGGAAGGGGAAAGCTGGCCCGGTGGCACTGAGGGTTGAGGGGCTGGACACCACACTTCATGCTATGCCGGCGACCTGAGTTCGGGAGTGAGCTCGGGTGCTGAGGATCGGCAGGGGAGGGTGAGGATTGAGCCACCACAGGGCTGCTGTCCTCCCTGGAGGGGAGGACAGGGCATCGCTCAGTGTGCCAGTGGCTCCCAGTGGAGACTGAGGGTGCTGCAGCATGCATGGCGGCATGTGCATAGCGTGGCTGATGCTTGGCAGGGTTACCATGTGCCATTAGTGTCAGGACGTGCACCATGCATGGGGAGGTGGGACCAAGCCCAGAACAGGGAAAACACCAGTCTGCGGGGTAGGTGACGGCACCTGCCCCACTGCCCATGGTCAGGTCCATCCTGCCTGGCCTTCTAGATTCCTCCACCCGGGCTCTCACCCACAACTAGAGGCTGACTGAAAGAGAGCACCCAAGAGGAGGGGTGCTGGGGGTACTGATTGTGGGATAAGAGGGAGGTGAGAGAAGGCACAGGTTGGAGGACTTCATGCAGGACAGGAACAGGGAGGATGCCTGAGAGAGGCCCCACAGACCGTGACTGGAGGGAAATACAGTTGAAAAATAAAAAAATAAAAAAAAAACAAGGGAAGGGGCTCTGTTGGATCTGGTGCTCACCAGGAGTGAGAGGATACAAAAATGTGACAGTCCTGGGATTACATGACTCCAGTGACCACAGAACAGTGGTGCTGGAGGTCCAGATAGGGACACCAATGGGGCAAACACAGTAAGGGTATAGGACTTTAGAAAAGTTGATTTCAGCAAGATAAAGGGACAGTTGCAAAACAGCACAGTTGCAAAACAGCACAATGTGTAAAGAGCAGGTGAAGGGGCAGAGGAAAAATAGAAAGGATATTAAAAAAGCAATGGTAGTTGCAAAAAGCTCAGTTACAAAGGTTTCAAAGGGAAAAGGGCAAGAGATCTGATGTGGTTCATGGCTGGAGGAAAGACAATGGTGACAGACATGAGGAGTGCATTCTTAAAGTATAAGGGAAGCCAAAGGGAGGAGGCCAGGGAAAAGAACCAGGAGGCAAAAAAGGTAGCCAGCAGGAAGGTGAGGAAGGCTAAGATGGAGGCGGAACTCCTGCTTGCAAAAGAAGTACAGCAAGGGGAAAAGGCATCTGGGAGAAGTGTTAGGTCTAAAGGGGTATTGTGCAATTGTACAGTGAGTAATGATGGCAGGAGGGGGCAAAGGGAAAGCAAAGATATTAAACAAATATTAGTGTTCTGTATTTACTAGGGAGAAGGATGGGCCGCTGCCAGAATGTGGGGTTAAGAGTGGAAGGGAGGACAGCAAGGGCTCAAGTGGCATGGCCAAAATAATGAAGAAATGAGCACTGGAAAAGCTTACAGAGTTGAAAGCAAATAAACCTATAAGACCTGATGGCTTGCAGCAGAGAATGCTGCAGGAGGTAGCAGAAATGGTAGCAAGGCACCTTGCAGACATATTTAACTGCTCGCTGGCCACGGGGCGGGGTCCCTAGGGACAGCAGGACAATGGACCTGGTTCCTCTATACAACAGCGTGAGGAAGGATGAGCCAGGGAACTACAGAGCAGTCAGCTTTCTGTTTATAGTTGGAAAAATTATGGAGTTTTTACTACGGGAGGAATTGGTGAACTTCCTGGAGGGAAATGGGCTTCTAGATCTCAAGTAATACTGGCTCACGAGGGGAAGATCTTGCCAGACAAATCTGGTTGACTTCTTTGACTGGGTGACTAGTGCAGCGGCCTATTTGTCACACTTGTATTTCAGCAAGGCCTTTGATTCAGTTCATCACAGGAGGCTAGATGAGGAAAAAACTGGCAACTTGGGGGGAGAACTGACTAGAACACAAAGGGTAGTTGTTAATGGGGAGTTTTCACAGGTAAGCAAAATGACAAGTGAAGTACCTCGGGGCCCAGTCCTTTTTTAGTGTATTCATTTGGGACATAGGGAAAGGCATCAAGGGCAAGATTGCCTTCTTCGCAGCTGACACAAAGATCAGTGCAAAGGTGGACATGGAGGAAGGGATAATGGAACTAAGGGAGGATCTTGGCAGGTTTGAAAGCTGGCTTCAATGTTAAAAAATGTAAAATGATGCACATTAAGAAGAGGAACCCAGGAGCGCAATATGAAATTGGGGGAATGGTGCTGGAAAGACCCACAGAGGAGCAGGACCTGGGGTCATGGTATTGCAGAGCCTAAAAATAACAGCACATTGTAATAGTGCTGTCAGCAAAGGCAAACAAAGTGCTGGGTTGCATAGGAAGGGGGACTTACAATAGAAGTTGGGAGGGGATCCTCGCATTGTACAGGTCAGCGGAGGGACCACACCTAGAATACTGCACAAGGTACTGGAGTCCACACCTGAGGGGAAACTGTGACAAGCAGGAAGTAGTATAGCACAAGGCAGCCAAGATGGTCCATGGAGTAGGGGATAAGAATTACAAGGAGAGGCTGTTGGACTTGAACATGCACACCACTGAGAAAAGGAGGGAAAAGGATGACATGACTGAGCCATACAAATACATGCACAGGATAAATAGGGTGGACACCAAGGAATTTTTCTCCCAGGGGTGAGAGGAGACTCACTTCAACTTATGGGGGGGGGGGATTCAAAAGGGATGTCTGTAAGCACTTTTTCACAGAAAGAGTGGTAGACAAGTGGAACTACCGGACAAAGTGGTACATGCCAAATCGGTGAGCAAGTTCAAGCATGGATGAGACAGGCATATGTAGTTAATTTATTTGCTTTTGGTAACTGGGTAAGTGCACTAGACAGGATTGCCTATTTTCAGGCACGACATGGGAGATTACAGTTAAAACAAGTTACAAACAATAGAACAGGGAGGAACTGATACAATGCAGTACATAAAGAGTTCAACAACCTTGCATGACAGTAGAATTACTTAGCACGAAAGTGATGGCATACATAGCATAAGCATTATGGTACAAAAGAGATAAAAACAGCTTGCAGGGATCAGTAACTGAAGTGCATAGCAGCAGTTAGAAAGGGGGGGTTAGAAACAAAGAAGGGGGGAGACAGCCACTAGGGCCAGTGCAGAGTAGTTTGGTGGGCTAGGCAGAATGGATAAGCTGACGGGCCTTTTTCTGACATTACTGTTTATGTATCTGTGTATCTCATAAAGGACAGCTTGGATCAAGCCGGCCTGGTGGCACAGAGGGTTGAGGCGCTGGGAGCCTTACCTCGTGCGATACCAGTGACCCAGGTTCAGGAACAACCTAGGGCCATTGAGGTGCTGGTGTGGTGGGGAGGGTGGAGCAGGACTGAGCATGCTGGTGGGCAGCTCTCCACTCCTAAGGGTGGTGAGGGTGGCTAGGTGCCCCCCTGTAATTCCGCTCCCACAGGGTGGAGGTCCGGTGGGTAGCATAGGCGGAGAGGGGGTGGCAAAAGAATCAGAAGGTGGAAGAGGCTGAGCTGGCACCATGGGGTGTGAAGCATGCCTCGCCATGCTCTCACAGTCATGTGCCAGGGCCTCGGGGGGGGGGTGTCAGGGGAGAAAATCTGTAAAAACTAATGTTATGTGTCCCCATCACCAGTTGGCAGGAGGAGGTGACGGGGACCAAACAGCTAAAAAAAAAAAAAAAGGATAGCTTGGGTCAGCTGTCCTTCTATCCTAACTGGAATATCAGCATGCAGTTCCAGTAGTCCCTGGGACACCTTGGTTTTAGGAGGCAAAGTGGGGCCATCCATTTTATAGAGCCTTAGACATCAGGAGTTATGGTTTGCTCCTTCAGCAGGCTCATCTGAGGGGCTACAATTTGTATGAATTTCTCAATAACCTTCCTGATGTCCTCTTGGACAGAATAAGTCTGGATGATATGCCCATTGATGCTGCACTGGTAACAGAATCCTTTTCAGAAGGGTCAAATTTATCTGAGAAGGATGATGCCACAAGCAGAGATCATGCCCATGGTGTAGGGCATGCCCTGTCAAGAAAGTAGTAAGCTCCAATAGCTATCTGCAGTGATGAAGATAGCTCCTTTACATCTTGTTTTCTTGACTGCAAATTCCTGGATTTGGGTTGCAGCCTGCTGGCAGAACGAGCCATCACAGAAGCATGGGTGGTAGCTGGCAGAGCACTTGAAAGGCCTCCCAATCCACTTGTTCTTTTACCTCCTGAACAGGCTCTCCATAAGTGGATGAGTTGTGCTTTCTGTCCTCTAAATGCAACCTCATCAGAATCATGTCAGAGTGAACAGCACACTTTTTCTGCTCTGATTCAGTCCATGTCCCTGGCAGACATTCTTCCCTACCAGTATGCTTTCTGGATGAGCTGCTTCAGCCATATAAAATGTTCAGACAGTCTTTGGGTTGTGGTTTGCACTCAAAGCATTACTTTTGCTGCATGTTCTGCCATCCTGAACACTCCTTCCAACATACTGAGGTAGGCCAAGTCCAGGGCTTCTGGACTGGTAACCTTCAAGACTATGATGGTGTCCATCGTGGGCTACAGATATTGTCAAATAAGCATCTCTTTTTTGTGGCCTCAGGGTGTCAATTGTTCTGCCTGAGTGTCAAAATTTCCCTCATCTGTCGGAAAAGGCTTGATACCCGAGAATGTTTTTAGTCTCTTGTAATAACCACTTTCATGAGCATACCCCTAGGCCCTGAGCCATGCTGGGGATTTTTCTGGTGGGCTTTCATCAGCATTTAAGAAACGTTACACACATTGCAGTTTTCCTTCAGTTTATAGAAAGGACTAGAGTTTCTTTTCAAGCCCAGATGGTTTGGTGGGCTTGTACTTGGAGTCACCTTGACTGACTCAAGTGACTACGTACCTGGGAGCCTCCTTCCCATCTACTGGCCACTGGTCCAGTACCCTGCTGAGTTGTACAGTACATTGGCACAGTACTTAATAAGTACTTATAGCTTCTTGGTGCTAGAGCCCACTATCTGGCTTAGAACAGTGAGTTTTCTCAAATTTTAACTCCTCTTAGCACACTTTTAATGTCAAGAATGGAGGACGGTTAGATCCAGGTAACTACAGATCTGTGAGCCTTACCTCAGTACTTGGCAAAGTGTTAGTAGCACACACAACATGGTTTCATAAAAGGCTGATGCTGCCAAACCAACCTGATTGCCTTCTTCATAGGGATTATTGTATGTAATAAATTAATATTGCAATTTGTTTAACAGCATGTAGTATGAGGAGAGCAATATATACAGCAAAAGTTGATCATTGTCATCATAAGCACTATTACATTAATTTAAAAACATAATAATAGAAGAATATTTCAAAAATTGCTACAGAATTTGTTACCAAATAAAATCAGAGAACATTTGTGCCATCCAGCTCACAAAACTTCTCCTCTAACCATTTATCCCGACACTCCTGTATCTAATGGACAACAATAACAAAACGGCGAGAATAGAACAAAGTCTACATATAGCTGAATAACAATGATGCAAAATCCTAAGATTATATAGTTAGAATATTGGATCCAATTGGTACAAATATAGGATTAAAAAGCACCATTTCTGGAATGTCTCCGTGAGGAGAAATTTAACATACTGTAGGTTACAGCATACACAGGCAGATAAACTAGTTTTAGTTATATTTCGATATTATAATTGTTATAATTATTGTACAGAGGGTATAGCAGGTTGTAACCTTTAGCTATCCTAAAAACAGGAGTAAGCAGAACTTGGACGGGTTCAGGTCTGATTACCTACACCCCCGAATAAGTACTGTCGTCTGTAATCTCATACCATCCAAAAGACAAACAAGAAAAAGGAGAATTTAGGAAGAAAGAGCCTTAATTAGCAAACAAAGGGGAAATTCAAGTATTCCCTAGACTGCACCAGTATAATATTGATTAGCTGAAAACATTATACCATGAATTATAATTTTAGGGACATAAGAAAGCCAGCCAGCCTTTTCAAAGTCATAGAGTCATGTGAATTGTATAACATAGAGATTATTTGCTTTGAATTGAGGTAGCAATTAGCCAAGACAGGGCCTAGCCAAAAATATCTTTTATGTTTATATAAAGGACAAAAAAGCATAACATGCTTCAAATCATCAATGACCTGGCTGCCACATTTGCAAAATTTGGAGGTAGTGCCAGGACTTTTTGGTCTGAAAAATACATAATTTGTTTCGTAAAGTTCCATTTGAAATCTTGTAATAGCTTTCCACTCGTGAGGATTAGATATGCTTATCAGATAGTGTTCAGGTTGATGGTAGAATTTAATTTGTCTAGACCAGTAATAACATTTTAAAGATGAAATATGTTTAAGGTCTTGGCTAGCAGCAATATCTCTAACCCTGATTTTTATTTCCAAAAAAAGGTTTAGAATATATTTCATGTGACAAGTTACCCAAGCCCAATGAGAACAAATAATCTGTAATAACGTTAATAGATGGACAGAGAAATCCTTTTTGAATGTAAGAGATCTCTTCTTCGAGACATTATCTAGGTAGTCTTGTATGCGGAAAAATGAACAGGCCCAGCAGCAAAATTTAGGATCTCTCTTTGGCCAAGGTAGAAATAGAAAGCTGACCTATTTTAGCTCTTAGTACTTCAGATGGTATAGAACTTGGCACAGACAGTACATAGCAGTATATTTTATTCAAAACGGTTTCTAAAGGCAGCAGATTGGAAATGCCCCATATTTCTGCTGCATATAAAATGCAGGACTTAATTTTGGCATTAATAACAGTAAGGAGGCCTTTAATTGAGCATTTTCCAAGTTTACAGTTAAAAATTTTAAATGCATTAATTGCCAGTGTTATTCTAGTCTCCAGCATCTTCAAATGTCTTCTCCAGGAAAAGTTATCAGAAAATCTTATGCCCAAATAGTCATAATAAATTTTAGTCGCAATTACCTCAGTCACCAAATATAGACATGGGGGGGGGGAGATATTCAGAGGAGTTGCACAATGTGCACCTGAGTTGCGCATGCGCAACCACAGAAATGCACCCTGGAGCCATATTCAACCAACGTGAATGTGCAGTGCAAAACCAATACGCACATACTGGGTGCACTTTTGAATA
Source organism: Neoceratodus forsteri (assembly GCA_016271365.2). Taxonomy (NCBI): domain Eukaryota; kingdom Metazoa; phylum Chordata; order Ceratodontiformes; family Ceratodontidae; genus Neoceratodus; species Neoceratodus forsteri. Next base: position 913,425,485 of record CM057453.1, on the reverse strand, counting down.
TCTGGGCCGTGGTGTCTTTCTAGTTTGAATTCCAAAGACCACCAAATTGGTCTTGTCTCTATTTATGACCAAATCATTATCCTGACAACACTCAGCAAAGCAATTAATTTTCCTTGGTATGCCTAACAATGAGGTGGAAATTAAGACAATATCATCAGCATACGCTAAACAAGTTACAGGCCTGTCAAATATCTTGAGAGAATGAAAATCTGTGTTATATATTTGAACTTTTAGGGAATTAACGTATCAATTGAATAGTGCTGGAGCTAAAATGCATCCCTGATGGACTCCTAAATTTATTTGAGTTCTAGAAGTTAAATTGCCAGATTGATCATACTAAACTTGAACCCATGTATTACAATGGAGCCTAATTCAGGTTTCCAGTAAAAAGGGATCCATACCCACTGAACTTAAGTTTTGCCACAGCAGTTTATGACTGATACTGTCGAAGGCTCAAAACAACAATACCATTTTTTTTTAATCTTTGTGCATTTATGTATTAATTGAGAAAGGACGTAACAGTGTTGAATAATTGAACGGTTATGCCTGAAGCCATTCTGGGCCTCATCCAATAACTGATTTTCATGAATCCAGGACTCTAGTCATACTAAGATGATTTTACAAAACATTTTTTATGATGTATCTAAAAGGCTGATAGGCCTGTACATGGTAGGGTCAGCAGCTTGCAGTAGAAGTTGTCAATTAGTTCCAACAGGAATTCACCAGGACACATCCATCAGCAAATCAAGCAGTTTTATTTGTCAAGATTGACAAAGGTTATCACACAGATACAGCAGGAATGATTAGTTGATTATTGGTAAAAGAAATGCATATAAAAGCATAGGCAACATTAAATAATTCTTTTGTAGTTTTGTCCTTATATATTTTTTATTTTTCAATTTGTTCATGTAAATTTCATTATCATGCTTTTGTCTACAAAGCTGCTTTAGATCTACCGCTAACATCTAAAGATTTAAGTTCACACATTAGTCTATACCTACTATTGAGTTTTTAAAAACATTTTTTTTTTTCTTTTGTCACTGGACTATTGTGATTTCATAAATGGCAGTACATAATGGGAGAAAATGATGTACTTGATGACACTCCCTTTATTTTTTATTATTTAAAAGGGAACTGTCATCAATATGATTTCTTAATGTCTGAAAGCCTATAAAAAGCTAATTTCATTGAACCATTGTGTTGATCTGTGACTCTTTGCAGTCCAGAGTTATTCATATGTAAATCACTCTGTAATTAAGGTCTGATGGTAGCCAGATGTTTTGGGCTCCTGACAGGATATGATGTCACCGAGGGTCTAGGTCCTCCTTTGACTGTATTTAATCCAACAGGTTAAATAGGATATCGGCTGTTTCTGTTTTATTGAATGTGTTTTAAGGTGTTATAACAACACTTTCTACATCTATAATAATTGTTTTGTATGTGCATTGAAACTAGTGAGTTATCACCTTTACATTTCAAACTTTTCGTAAAAAAATAATCCATCTTTAGAATTGCTTTAATCTCTAGGCTATACTGCCAGTGCCAACTGATTATCAAAAACTACACATCTCAAGGCTGGCTCTGTGGCACCAACAGGTATTGGGGGCCCCATATCAGGATTTCTAAACCCTGGCTATGTTCATGTCAGTATAGATTTCTGGGATTGCCACAGCACCAACTTTGGTCTTTTTCCATTCCCTCTCTTGCAGCCTTTTTCTCTTACAATATCAGGTGTGAACTCAGGTCTACAAGATGCAGATGTGGCTACGTACCTACTGGCCTGGCATCATGGGGCCAGCCTTGAAATGTGTAGCTTTTGATTATCAGCTGGTAGTACAGCTGTGAACAAGCTTCTTCATCCATCAGAATGGGTTTTGAGCATGTGCTAAGATTCTGAAAATATTATACTCTTTCTATCCAGAGTTGACTTGAAAAGAAAAAAATAGGACATAATTACTTGTTTATTAATGGCAAAAACACATAGATGGACAACACTGTTAAAACATACATAACCTGAAATGCATTTTTAAAATATGGAATAATATATGGGTGGATGTGTGTAACCAGAATTTTACACAAACCCGAGGTGTGGGATGCAACATAAACCCCAAGGGGTTTATAAAAGCATCGCACACTGAGTTTGTGTGTAAAATTCTGTTTTTTACACACACACACACACACACACACACACACACATATACACACTCATTATTTTATTTAATTAATGGTGATAATTTTTCCCTTTCAACACAGTTCCGTTAATGCAGCACTTCTGTCAGAGATAGAGACACACACACAGCCTGTCGCTCCCTTTTGTTTTTTTCATTTCTTTTTTCTTTACATTACAGTGGTAATGACACTCTGGAAAGTCATGGTCCATCAGCATTGCTGCATAGTATAAGATGTGCTCAAAGGGTGTGAGTGGCAGGATCAACCAGATTGATTTTTTTTTCATTTTCAACGCAGAATCAACTAGATAGATATTTAAAAAATATTTAAAATCTTACTTGTCTTAACAGTGTGTGGCAAAGCTTGAGTGCTGGTACCAGTGCCTGGTAATGGAGCCACCATGTTGGGCAAAATGTTCAGCCTGCCCACAGTCAAACTATGCGCCAGTTAGCTTTCTGTGGTGATGTTTGATTGATAGGTGTTGATTACAACCTCCTGGTTGTAATCACAAATATCAACCGGGAGGTTGTAACTGGAGATAAATGCATCTTTATCTGGATGTCAAAAATTATCACCATTAATTAAAGAGTATTTTTTCTCATTTGTAATTTATGGTATTTTTCAGTTTTTTTCCCCCTCCCCCCGTGGTCATGGCATACACGTGCATGTATACGTGTAGAGGTAAATGCACACACCAGGATCCGGTGGCCTCAACCACCCCTCCTCAGACTCGTGTCACCGCTCCAACTGCCTGCGCTGCCCACCGGACCTCCACCCAGCAGGAGCAGGACTACAGTGGAGTGGGCATCTACCCTTTGAAGGGGAGAGTCACAGCTCGATCCCACTCCAACACCCCCCAAGCTGACTCCCTGGCAACCTGAAGTCATTTCTGAACCTGGGTCACTGGTATAGTGTGAGATAAGGCACCAGCACCTCAGCCCTCTGTGCCACTGGGCCAGTTGCTATTAAAGAGTATTTTACTTCTTTTGATGAAGTTAAAATTATAACAGTTTCTTACTGAAATATTTTGAATGGAATGGGATTTTCTACTGTAACAATGCCAGAATTCTATTGGATTATTAGGAGGCAGTTTACACAGCAGTTAAGGGCACTGAGCTACAAACCTGTACTGACATGAACACAGCCAGGGTTTAGAAATCCAAATATGGGCTCCAATACCTGCTGGCACCACAGAGCCAGCCTTGAGATGTGTCATTTTTGATGATCAGCTGACACTGGCAGTATAGCCTAGAGATTAAAGCAATTTTGAAGATGGATTATTTTTACTAACACTTTGAAATATGAAGGTAATAACTCACTAGTTTCAATGTACATACAAAAAAATATTATAGTTGCAGGAAGTGTTGTAATAACACCTTAAAATACACTTAATAAAACAGACTATTTCTTGTTTAACCTGTTGGATTAAATAAGTCAAAGGAGAACCTAGACCCTCGGTGATATCATTTCCTGTCAGGAGCCCAAAATATATGGCTGCCACCAGCCCTTAATTACAGGGTGATTTACATATGAATAACTCTGGACTGCAAAGATTCACTGATCAACACAATAGCACAATCAAATCAGCTTTTTATGGGCTTTCAGACATTAAGAAATCCTGTTGATGACAGTTCCCCTTTAAGAGAGGCTTCAGATGCAGTTAGTCATTCCCTGAGGAAGCTCCAGAGAGTGAAATGCTGGAGTAACTGCCCCTCACAGAGTAGCCTGGTTTTCTGCTGTATCTGTGTGATAACCTTTGTCAACCTTGACAAATAAAACTGCTTGATTTACTGATGGGTGTGTCCTGGTGAATTCCTGTTGGAACTAATTGTCAGCATCTACTGCAAGCTTCTGAGTGCAACATTATTGTGAGTCTTGAATTTTAATGTTTGGGGTTGCCTACCCCTTGTCTGCACCACCTCCCTACCAGTGCACAGTGTTTTTGGGCAGTCTTTTGGTTTCTAATTGGCAACTAACATTTGCTGCTGGTCCAGCGTCATAGCTGTGTGGCGGTGTGAAGCTTCTTTTCTGTTAAATCACACACTGTACAGTTTAACAGTCATCATTGTTCTAATTGGTGAATGCTGTGGTTTTTGAGTATCTACTTGTGAAGTTCCAAATTACACTTCACTTGTTTGTATTATATCAGTACCTCCGCATACAATGAGTGGTGAAAATGGGTCTGCTAATGGTAGAACTATAAGCAGTGATGAGGAACTCCCACCAATCTATCAGGTTACTACTGAGGGCATAGCAGCTCATAAACTTACTACAAAATCAAAACTTGGCCACAAAACAGATGAAACAGCCACAAGTGAAACGGCTGAACTCAGGAAGCATTACATAACACTTGATAGGCTGCTATTCAAAGAATTAAATACAACCTACAATATATGCAATTTAGAACAATACCTTGAACTTCAGATAGCTCCCCACAGACTGAGGATCACCCTGGTCCCATCAGGTGGATTTGATAATTTCATCCGCACTGACGACTGGCAAAAGGTGGCTGCTCTTTGTGCTCAAACATTCATTGAAATTCTAATCAAGGAGGACTCGCTAAAACATCAGGAGCTCACACAGAAAATTACTGAAACCAAGAGTGAGATTAATAAGTACACGGATAGTCTGGAACTGAGTGAACTAAGTAAAGAATTAAATAGAGGGCTTTAAAATAAACTAGCAAAGCATGAGCAGCAGCTCATAGAAAGAAAGCAAAAGAAATTAATTCAGGACCGGAATGACTATAAGGAGGGCAGGATCTTCAAGTGGTCCTGTCCTAGATCCTCAAGTCACGGTTTTGGGTCACGTAGTAGATCCCGCAATCGCTAACAAAAACCAAAAGGTGGGCGCACAGATTCAAGTGCCTCAGGTGCACCTGAGAAACAGAAATTGGCCAAAAAACAGACAGATATCACTGCAAGTACCTCTGAAGGTAGGAAAGAGGTGTCTTGTTCTGAGGACACCACTGGCAACAAATCCAAAGAGAAAGGGAAGGAACAGGATATCAAAGCAGCCGCTTCCAAAAAGGGATCAAAAGGAGAAAAACCCGAAGGGGGAAAGGGGTGGACACAAATCTTGCTACAGACTGCAGGAACACAAGAAGTGGCAAATCATCAACTTAACTGAGGAAACATTCATGGATATTCAGCTGCAGGTTCTACAAAAGGGACTTTCATTTGTACCAACTGCTAAACAGAGGAGGTTTGATATTATTGTGGACATCGAAAGATTTATTAGGAAATTATACCTAAAAGACTTTTTTCAAAGATCATTCCTGAGGAGCTCAATATGGGTGGATATTCAATGTTTGAGACGACATCTGCCAGTGAACTGTATGTTGAGGTTTCACCTGACATGTCATTATTGGATTTTACTGATCCTGAAGCATTTGCAGGAGAACTAGAACAAGAAATGACTAATGACTGGACACAGGTGGACTGGGCTAATTATTTCACTTTAACTGCAGTTTTCAATGAGAACACTGAGCAACAGTCAGGTAGGAAAACAAATCTTTATTTTGATGTGCTTACGCAACTTGGTATGATATATACTTGTGTGACTTAGATCCATTGTGGCTGTTCACCTCTCTATCCATGGGGTATACCACCTGTAAGGGTACGATGGCAAGGAACCATAGAGGAGGGTTCCATTCCTCCAGGTGCTGCAGGAATGATTCCCTTGGATAAAGGTAGCTTAGGAAGAAGTCCAAAAAGAATACCCAAAAGGGCGACGAGCATCGAAGGAGGCGAGAAGTCAGAAGATATCGAGGACGGGAATGGAGGTCGATAGATGTAGAAGGGAAGGACAAGAGAAGAATGGGAGAGGATGAGGATAATGAGCAAAATGAGAGCTGGCATGATGCAGAAGGAGAGGAAAACCACCCTTTGAAGAGGAAACCTCTGGAGATCCAAGGCCTAGGTTGCCTTTCCTCCAGGCTGAAGGACATTTTGGTTAGTGATGACTCAGCTACTGCAATTCAGAGTTGAGATCGAGGGAAGAGGAAAAGATTCCCATTTGGAAGAAGCTCTCACTCTATCCTTCTAACAGGAATGCTATGGAGGGTTGCGAGTGATGTCTCTGCAACTAAATGCCCAAAAGCAAAGGAGGAGAGAAATGACCGCTGAGGCACTCAGCCAGCCTACACGAGCCTACAAAACAGACCAGGTGAACCAGAGTTGGTCAGATGGAGAATAACGCAGAGGGTGCTTCTGAACCTGCTCAGGCAGCTAAAGGGGCCCTGCAGATGAGAGCCCCACCCCTCATAGCTTGAAGTCATAAATTCTACATCCAGAGGTGTCACTGAAGTGAGGGATGACTGAAGGAGTGAAGACATTCTCACTATGGCCAGAGAGAAGGACCCACTGTGAGCTTCGCATGCTCTATGATGCAGACTTCGGGGTGCAGAGAGAGACCGTCAGCTACAGGCTAGCCCTGAGCCATGGAGCAATGGACACAGAAGACATGTCTCCAAGTGGAGAGCAGGTCAAATCGAGGTAGCATAGGACCAATATGAGGGGTATGCTCTATTAGTCAATGTGAACAAGTAGACCTAAGACAGATTAGACTGAGCAAAGGAGACCCTGATGTGGGTCTGGAGGAGGCTGATTGTGATTAGGAATCACAGGAGTGCATGCCAATCAGGTCCACTGAGAAGCCAAGTTAGGAGTGGGTCAAACTGCATGAAGGTAGAAACGAGAACGGCTGGGTGAAGCCCGCAGCCGACGGGTGGAGTACGAAGTACCTGGAGTAGTGATGTAGGAGCTGTGAAGTCAAAATGGATGCGTGGAGGATTGAGAATGAATATACGAGATACGCTGATGGAGGGAAGCCCTGAAGGCTGGCATGGAACAGGAGAATGGGAATGAACAACATGAGGGGGAGAGACGATTGCAGCCTGGTGAAGCCCGCAGCCCACGATGAGTTAAGAAGTTGATATGGGAAGAGAGGAGGGTTGAGAATGAATGAATGAACAATGTACGATAATGGGATGAAAGCCTTGAAGGCTGGTATGGTTAGGGCTAGGTATAATGGCAGGTAGGATACAGGAAGGATGAGGTTCGATAACGATGGAAGTTGACATGGAGTGGAGGATATACAAGTCAAGTGGTCCAAAACATAGGACTAGGGTAAGAGGAAGATACAAATAGGTATGGTGATGGCAGGATAGAAAACCCCCCCCCCCAAAAAGAAAGCACAGGATGAGGAAGGAGAGGAGGCGAGGGTCAAGGGAGCGGTGAAAGGTGAGATGAGCCAACACAGAATAAAATAATGGAGGAGAAGCAGCTCCTCTGCCAGGAGTCATGAGGCTGCAAAGTAAAGCAACAAGATAGAATAAGGGGAAGCGCACAAGGGGGAGATGAAAACGGCTGAGAGAAGCCCTCAGCTGACAGTTTGGGTACAAAGTACCAGGAGAAGAATAAACTAGGAAGAACTGCAAGATCAGTACAGGAAGGATGAGGTTCGAGATGCACGGAGTCTGACATAGAGATGAGGAGGATGATATGAGCCAAACAATGGGGGGTAGGAGAAGGCTGATGTGACAAGGGTTGGGAAAGCAGAGGTATCGGTGAGAGAGGAAGAGATGGTAGAAGGCCAGCAGCTAGGCAATGTGACAGGCAGAGGGGTCAGAAAACTAGAGTGCAGCAGGGAAAGGGGCTGCGGGCCAAGTATGGTGAGCCCAAAAAGAAGGATGTAGCATTGGTGCAGTAAGCAGAGGGACGAGGCAGAGTAAGAGTCGATAGTGAGAAAGCAGGAGGGCTGGACGAAGCCCTCAGCCAATGGTGAAAGTACAAAGGCCATGGGACCTGCAGCAGCACAGTCCCCTGCTGTGGGAAAAACAGAGAAGTGATGAAGGAGGAACCGGGAATACCAAATTATGGAGAGAAATGAAAAGAGGTGAAGGCCAGCAGGAGGAGGAAGCTGTGTTGACCCATCGATAGGAGGAGAAATGGTGGAAGGCCAGGCAGGAGGACATTGAGGGCAAGTAGGATAGAATAGATGAGTGGGGACTGTTAGCCCCAGGGCTGTTACAGAGGAAAGCAGATGGAGGTGAGAGGGACTGAAGCAAAACCAGAGGCAGTGAAGCCAGAAGAAAATGACCCCTAGGAAAAAAGAAGTATAAAAAAAATGAGAATTACTTTTCGGAAGCTGGCAGGCAACATGCATAAAGCTGCCATACGGGGAGCGAGAAGGCACCGAATGGCACAGGAAATGAGGAGACCACACCGGGCAGTCAGAGTACAGAGATTCCAGCCAGCCAGAACCGGGCATCGTTCCAAGGCCAAGAACGAAACGCACAGCCATGACAGTCCGGATGGAATACGATTGAGGTGATGGATGGAGCACTGAGAAAACGCGGTGGGACATCGAGGCAGAAAGAGAGAAGATGGTACTGTGGCATGGCACTCAGCATACAGCTGCCGTTAGTGTCAGAAGGAATCCCAAGTCCAGTGATGGGATGGTGAGGCAGGAAAGGAAAATCCAGCTGAGGCAGGCGACGACAACCAAGAAGTGCTGCGGGGAAAAATGTCGGCAGTGGCGATAAACAAGCTGAACTACAAGGTCAGTGTTGGGAAGGAAGTGGTAATGGCAAAAGGATTAAGTCAAGGTAGGCAGGTACAGAGAAGTGCAAAACATACAATGTCCCATGCTAGGTGAAAGCGGCAGATGGGGTGGAGCACACAGAGATACTTAGAGGAACAGGGAAGGTAAGCCATCTAGGCAGGTGAGAGGAGCGAAGTGATGGAGGCAGAGGCAAGGAGTGACAGCAGTGGCTGAGAGGGAAGGCCAAAGAGAGATGAATGGGAGGCAAAGGAGAGGCAATGAAATAAGGGGGGGGTGCAAGGGGAGGAGAAAAAGTAGAAGGACGAGCTGGTGGCTGGAGGTGGCTGAGGAAACAAGGGCAAAAGCCCAAACCGTGAGAAAGGGAGGGGAGTGAGGAAGAGTGGCGCCTCTGGCTGCAATGAAAGAAACAATCCTGGATTAGCCAGGATAATCGGCCTTTGAAGGCCTGATTGGGGAGTGGTTTGTTGTTCCGCCCATTGAACTACAGGTGTAGCCTTGCAATTGTATGATACAAAGAAAATCTTACAAAACAGAACAAGTTAGAAATTAATCAGACATTGGATCAGGATACAGGGGTTAAGTATTTTAACCTTTCTAAGGGTTGAACATAAAGCACTAATTGAACTGAAGGATAAGATGCATTTAGTTTACAAGCCAGCAGATAAAGGAGGCAATTTAGTCATCATGAGAAAGGAATGTTATTACCAAAAAGTATTGGACCTATTGCCTGATGCTGACAGCCATATTTTATTACCTGGGGATCCTGGTGCAGGATTTAAAAGAGAACTCTCTCATTTACTTGATTTTGCTTTATTTTCAAATGAGATTATGGAAATTGAATTTAAGTGCCTTTTACCAGATTACCCCATCACCCCAGTTCTCTACATTCTACGTGAAGTCCACAAAGATCACAGTAACCCCTCGGGTCGACCAATAGTCTCTGGGATGGAGTCTGTGACTGACAATCTGAGCCATTTCATTGAGCTTTTTCTTCAGAGAAGTGTGGTTTGCCTTGATTCATATACAGTATCAGGGATTCTATGCATGTGCCCAATAAATTCTCTGAATTTAACTGGCAACCTGGCTATAGATGGCTCACAATTGATGTCCAGTCCCTATATACATCAGTCAGACACAGGGATGGTGTATTAGCATGTATGGAATTTTTAGACAGGGATCCACTGAAAAATGAGATGCCTATTAACCTAATTCATCATGGCCTTGAATTTGTCTTAGAACACAACTACTTTGAGTTTGATGGTGACTTCTACAGGTAGATTTGTGGCACGGCTATGGGTGCCTCCATGGCATCTTCATATGCTAATTTGTTTATGGGGAAATGTGAAGAGGATTTTATTTATAATTCTGCAGTTAACCCCTTCCATAAAAACATCATTTCTTGTGTCTGCTTTATTGATGACATTCTGTGCATATGGAATGGCACAGAACAAGAGGTCATTAGCTTTATGGACTGGCTTAATATCAATGAGCTCCATTTATGATTCACACACCAGACAGAGTTGGAGAAGATACATTTTTCAGACATCACACTTAAATCATCTAGCACTACCACATTAATTCAAACTGAGAGCTACAGAAAGACAACAGCAACCAATAGCTATCTCTTAGCTTCCAGTAACCACCCCACAAAACTAAAACATTCAATCCCATATGGACAGTTTTTAAGACCGTCACAATTGTTCAGACGAAGGTGAATTTCAGGCTGAAACATTGAGGCTATAGAGAAAGTAAAAAGAATTGATCATAGCACTCAGCTAATACCCAAACCAAACCAAAAAAACAAACTTAGTCTGGACAGATCTGTTTCAGCACAGAGTTCAACCACCTGTAAGGGAAATTGGGCTTGGTAATACACACAGTAAATACTGGCCTGTCCTACTAAATGACCCTGTACTTGCACAACACATTGGACCTAAACCACTTGTTACCTTTAAGAAAAGTAACAGCATCAGGGGCATTCTAGTCAGAAGTGAATTTAGAAGGGAGCAGGGGGCTAACAGAATATGGCTTCCCATTAAACCACCTGGAATGTTTCATTGTGATAACTAACATTTGTTGCTACTGTCAGTCTTGTAAACTCTTCACCTACCCTATCAATTCCTACCAGTTCAACACATGTGTCAATGCATTCATATTGCATGCCATTTGGTGCCCCTGCAATTGCCTATATATAGGACAAACAACATGCCCCTTGAAGCAAAGAATTAAGGAGCATGTCAGAGACATTAAGAATTTTAATCTGGAAAATGCTGTCTGACCCACTTCTTCACACATCATAACAGTGATTTCAATCAATCAGATCCTGCACTTACCCTCTACCCCATCCCCCTATCTAAGCTCAAAACTTTGTCTCGCTCACTTATCTACCTCTTTGTCCCCCTGAAACCCGTCACCACCCAACTCCAACTTGCTAATTTCTGTCTTTTGTCCAACTTAAGTACCCACCCCCGCTGAAGGTCTGCCGCCAGTTTTCCCGCCCCCTGTTTTAGCTCTTTTGTTTCTGTTTCCCTTATTTACACTCATCTTTTCCTCCTCTCATTCCTAGACTGTGACCTGAGCCCCTAGTGGTGCTCGTGGATCCGGCGGTGGCGCTGGCCGTATCCTTGGCTGCCGCCGCTACTGTCTCTGAAATCGCTGGCTTCCTGCCACCCTCCTGGTCCCGATCATTGGACTCTGCTGTAAGGTACTGCTGCTGTGTATCTTCGTGTGTCAGCCAGCTTACGGCGGCATTCCAATTGGAGCGCCTTTTTACCACTGACTTCTGATTGGTTAAACGGTTACTGCAAGGCCCCTGATTGCTGTGCCTGCAAGCTGGCTCTCCAGTCTGCTGAAAATCTGTTTTTCCAGGGTCCCGGACATCTAAGTGAACTGGGTTTTTTTCTTCCGCCCACCCTACCCAGGCCTCCTATTAAATACGCAACTTGTCCCCGCCCATCTTGGTTTGCTCATACCCTACTTGCTCACGTAGTCCTTCTCTTCTCTCCTCCCCACCACAAGGAAATTGTTTAATTAAATATTAATTGCACTACGTTCCTTTTGAATACCACCCCTTACATGGGCTGCTCCTCTTATTTCCCTAGTGTGACCCAGGAACTTACTACCTTGGACCACCTCTGTCTTTACTTATCAGTTCCTCCAGAGTACTGCCTGTTTTGAAATTATCTGTTCTATACTGCCCTTGTTGACTGCTAGTAATCTTTCATTTTCTGTCCTATCCACACTAGTTGACTGTCTGGACCATTTCTCCCTTAGACTTGCCCAGATTTTTCTCCTCTACCCCTTTCTGGAACCCAAGCTCCTATCTGACTAAATTATCCTTTGAAAATTGACCGGTCTCTGTTTCTCTCTGCCTCCATCTACACTGGCCCTTTGAGTCATTTCCACTGAGATCTCTATTTTCAAAGACTAAAAAAAATGAATACTCAGATTGCTGCTATTGCTTCTCATATCAACCCTACCTCACACATGTCAATTCTGCTCTTGTCCCCTATGCAGAACTGCTCTCCCACACACTCTAAAATATGATTTTACTTTCTCAAATCTACTAGTGATACTTGCAACACGGTGAGATCCCACTCCGTTACTCCTAAACAAGGCGTGGATCTATCTGGTTGCCTATGCCCACAAAATGTAGCCCCCTGCAAACTCATACCCCTTCACCCTTCCTGCATCGTAAGCTCTGGTACCTCCTCTTACTGGCCATTCTGCTCTCTGGGGATATACAGCCAAATCCGGGGCCCAAAACTCCTACTACTGCTCCTATGCTAAATGCCAAAGGCCTACTTATAACCCACCATAATATCAGGAGCCTTGAGCAAAATTTTGTGGAACTTGAATCCTGGACTGCACTTTACAAACCTGACATACTGTGCCTCACTGAAACCTGGCTGAAGCTATCCACCCCTGACTCATGGAACTCCCTACCATCCTATAATCTCCTGAGGAATGATAGACCAGCCCTTGGGGGGGGTAACAGCCATTTATTTCAAATCACACCTCCAGCTCTCAGTAATTAGCTCCAGCTCCTTAAACCACTGTGAGGCACTCCATGTCCTCCTCACCCTCAGCACAAAGAAATTGAATATTGTCTGTGCTTACAATCCCCCTACCCATGGGCTAAAAGGTCTGGATGAGCTACTGGACCGGTCTGCTATCCACTCAGGAAATAATGAAGTTCTTATATTAGGAGACATTAATATAAATTGGCTAGGAAATACACTTATGACAACACTGATTAGACCCCAGAGTTTCAACCTGCATCAGCTCATCTCTGTACCCACTAGGACTGCGTCTCATTCCAGTACCAGCACCTTGTTGGAGTGGACCATGACAAATCACCTTGAAAACATTGTTGATGCAGGAGTCCTATCAGATGCCATCACAGACCACTCCCCCACTTTTTGTATCTGGGGTAAAGGTAGGCCTGATCCGATGAAGCCACGCTTCATTACTTTCTATAATTATGCAAACTTTGACCCACAGGCCTTCTTGTCTGATGTCCCTTGCATAGACTGGTCCTTTCTCTATCGCTCTTCAGATGTTCAGACCAATCTAAATATCTTTCTATCCAAATTCCTAGCATTACAAAAAAAACACTGTCAACTCGTTACCAGGCAGGATAGAAATAGGCAGACCTGATGGCTAAAAGCTGACCTACTATCTAAATTACGACAAAGGGACCAAATCTGGCTTCATTACAAGAAAACTGGTTCTCTTGCAGACCTTAACACCTACAGATTTCTGAGAAATGCCTGCAAGAAAGAAATCAAACAAACGAAAAGCTCATACTGCAAGGACCTACTAATAGACTCCCAGGGGGACCCTAAAAATTCTGGTCCCATATTAAGTTCTTCCTGGGATCAAGCCAGTCCTCCACTCCGAATGACATGTCTTTAAAAGGCATCCATTGTAGCAATCCCCTCACAATTGCTAACTTCTTTAACAAGCAATTTGCTGAACTTACTCAATACACCCCCACCTTCCCTACCCCATCTAACCCTACCTCTCCAGCAAACTCCACCGGCCCCACTTTCCATTTCAAGTGTATCTTAAAAAGTGAGGTTTTCGGTCTCCTAAGAAACATCTCTGAGCATGCAGCTGTTGGGTCTGATAACCTGGAACCCAAGCTCCTAAAATTAGCTGCCCCTCACATAGCTGCTCCCCTTGCTAAGATTTTTACCCTCTCTCTATGTCACTGCACTGTCCCATATATCTGGAAGATGGCTAGAATTACCCCTGTATTTAAAAAAAGGAGACCCACTTGACCCATCAGATTATAGACCCACTGCCATCCTATCTGTTCTCAGTAAAATTCTTGAGATACTAGTTGCCACCCAAACTATCAACTTTCTCCTGAAACATGACCTCCTAACTGACGCTCAACATGGTTTCCGCAAGGGACACAGTACCACAATTGCCCTACTCTAACTCACGTCTGACATTCTAGTGGCCATGGACTCTGGCAGGCTCACGGGGTCCATTTTTATTGACATGATCAAAGCGTTCAATCTTGTTGACCATTCCATCCTAGCTACTACCCTAAACTCTCTAGGTTTCTTGCCAAACGTTGTAAATTGGTTTGATAGCTATCTGACAGACAGGTCTCAATACATGAAATTTAACACCACCCTCTCTGACAAGGTCACCATCAACACTGGTGTATCTCGAGGATCTATCTTAGGTCCTCTACTTTTCTCTATTTTCATCAATAGTACTACCACTAATCTCCTTAGTACATCCTCCCTACTATACGTGAATGACATTGTACTGAACACCAGTTCAAATAATACTAAGGACATTAACTCTAAACTCTCCAGTGATTATCAGCTTATCCTACAACGGCTAACAAATCACAAACTTGTCCTAAATAAATCAAAGATTCAAGCTATGCTATTTGGCTCCAGTCTCAAACTCAAACACTCCCAAACTCATTTTAACGTCTCCTCCCTTGATGGCACATCTGTTGGGGTGGTAAACTTATTTAAATATCTGGGGGTCACTCTTGACCCATTCTTAAGTTTTGACCTCCACATTCAATCGACCTGTAAGCAGGTAAACTCCAAGCTTGGGATTGCCTACCGGACAAGTTATGCACTCACTCCCTCAGCTAGACTTGCTTTTGCCTGTGGGATATTACTTCCATCTCTAACTTACGGGGTTGCTACACATGCTACCACCTGCAACTCGAGTCTTCGTAAATGGGAAGTTGCCCATAATATCATCTGTTATTTTGCATCTAGCTCCCCACGGCTGAAACATCACTGTCTTCTCTACACAGATCTAGGACGGCTTCCACCTAAAGAACTAAGGTCCTATGCACTCGGGTCTATCACTGATAACATTATCAGATCCCGTATTCCCAAACCACTGGCCTGCCTCCTTCCCTACCAGATGCCCGGGTTTCCCACGCCTATGGGCAGGGAGCCCTTGGAGAGCATATCCTTGGCAGAGGATAGAAGAAGGGGTCGGTATTAAGTACTAGGCCAAGGACAATGGAACAACTGAACCAGCAGGAGGACCAAAACAGCAGGACAACATAATTGGGTATTCCTTGATGCCTAAAGACTGGCCCAACCACAGAAATTCAGAAAGTGTAATCAAACAGAGTCCCAAATCTTGACGCTCTAAACATAAAAAATAGAGGTCATAACTGTTAGGCAATAAGTAAGTACAGCTCTTTTTTGTGCAAGTTTTAGACAGAAAATCAGACTTTAGCTTAGTATTGAGGGAGACACAGGAGCAGACTGCAGGAGCCAGTGAGATGCCAGAGCAGAAAAGCGCCTGCATTCCAATTGGATATCAGCAGTGCCGCACCTCGCTAGTAAGGAGTCTGGTCTAGGTGTCTCAGGCGGCAGTTATGGAAGTGACAACCATGCGGTATCCACATTTCTCCCACCTGAGGGGCTAGGAGCCCCTGAAGGGCTAGTCTATGGCAGGGAAGAGAGTTAGGGGACAGAGAAAAGAGATAGTAAGGGTGGAATGCAGTGGAAGGGGAATACAAAGATGAAATAGGGCAGTTAAATGGTACAGGGTAGGGGAATAAGAGCCTTATGCCTTATTTATTATTATTGTTTGACAAAACCAATTGTCATTACAACCATTACAAGAAAAACATCATAATAATCGCATACAATAAAGAAGTGTCAACATGGACATCAGAATACCTTAAAAATTTACATACATTCATTTTACCATTATACATGATACAACAAATACCATAGTTAAATATCCTTATAGACATTTTAAACATCATACTACAATAAGAGTTACCCAATTTCATGCTTCCATATTAGCTAATAGTCCACATAATAAAGCCAAAATATTTTTATATTACACATTTTACACATTTCCAAAAGTGACTCAAGTCCCAACAAAACTAACTTATTGGAGGAAAAGACATTCATATCACATTAACCCTGTATTTTCTCTATTATAGAAACCTTTTATTCTAGTGGACTATATTGCTGGATACATTTCTTTCTAATACTGGTAATTTTTGTCAGGAATATTGCTAGATTAGTTAGCACATCAATATTTTCTGAGTTAAAAATCAGATCCAATATGTACCTATCTGGGAAGTTCATCCATTATAGGTGTTGCCATGGTATTTATACCTAACCTCCTTATACCATGGACATCTGAGGGTCAGATGTCTCAGATCCTCTTCCTCTCTCAAATAACAATAACACTCTGATCCTATTGCACTTTCTTTATTATATCTTTTCTCAAGTACATTACACGGAAATACCTCAAATCTATATTTCGTTAAAATTGTTCTATACTCTGACTGATGGATAGCATTAAGATAAGATTTTTGCCTATGCTCCCTTGTATTCTCAACTAACCAACTTGCAACCCTCAGGTCTTTAATCCAATCCATATCTTTCTTTTCCAAACATCTATATATTTTTTTTTATTTCTTTACAGTAACTTGGGTTCAATTGTATATCCTGACTTATATATCTCCTTAAATAATTTAACCTGTATATCTCTAACAGATTGTATACAAAGCATAACCATCCTTTATTATATATAGATAGCTGTTTTCCATTTTCCCTCATAATCTTACCGATTATAGTATTATCTTTTTCCCTTGTTAATTTAACCCCAAAATGTATCATTCTCACATGTATTATATGCTTCAATTTAATTTGCCCAATGTCAGCTCTCATTAAAGTATTTGGAGTCCCTACAGGCAGTCTCAAGATTTGTTTATAGGTTTTACCTATAAACCACCAGACCCTTGGTCCCCCCCGTTGGCTCATCCTACCTGCTGGCACTTACTTCTGTTTGCACTGACTGAACCTGTCTTAAAATGTTTGTGCACTGTACTTATCTTATGCTAAATCATTTCTATTGCTGTTAGCTACCTACTCTAGCTCTGTTAAGCTTGTCATGTTTCTAGATGTCAACCTCTGATATTACCTGATTGTATGTAAACATGACTTTCTCACTGTTCTTCTGTGATCTAGCTTGTAACCCTCCCGGGTCTCATCTGAAAATAGGCACTTGGCTGTCTAGTGTGACTTACCCAGTTAACAAAAGCAAATAAATAAATAAATTTACTTTTGCTTCCAATTTAGTTAAATTTTCCAAACGCCATATCTCAGTCAAGTAGGTAGCCTAGCTTATTACCTTCCCATTAATGGCCTTCACCATTGGTGTTACTGTCAGACCTCCATATATGTTATTAAATCTCTTGAGGGCTTTTATTGCTTGTTCTACTTTTTTCCCAGTCCATCCCACATGTTTACCCCATCTACAGTTACTGGATATTAATATTCTTAAATATGGATATTCTAATACAAAATCTAATTTGTTTTGTGCTAGAGTTAATTTCCTGTATCCCTTATTAGAACCCAGCACCATCACTTTTGTTTTATTAGTATTAGGTTTTAGATTATGTTTTTTGATGGAGTATCCAATCTATCTGATGCTCTTTGTAATCCCAGTCTAGACGTTGACAGAATTGCCAAGTTATCAGCATATGCTAGAATAGGTATCTGTTTTGGGCCACATATGAACAATGATATATTGGGATATCTAAATCTTGCAAAATGTCATTTATATATAAATTAAAGGGGCTCGGTGTGAGGACACATCCCTGCCCTACCCCATCTTAGTTGCAATTTTTTGGGTCAAAGCACTCAACAGTGAATATTTAACTTTGGTCCATGTCTTTGTATACAATCTTCTAATAAGAATGATCAGATTTTTTAATATTTCCATTTTCCCAGCTTTGTCCATAACAATGTTCTATATATTGTATCAAATGCTGATAAGTAATCCACAAAAGCAATAAATAACCCTGTTTTTTTGATTTTACAATATTGTTCAATTATGTGTGAGAGGATAAAGACATGATTTCTTGTACCTACTCCCTTTATAAACCCTGCCTGGGACTCTGAAATTTTATGAGACTAATCTAATATTTTCATTAATCTATTCAGGAATATTATTGCATAAATTTTCGCCATCACATCTAAAAGGCTAATTGGCTTATAATTTACTGGATTTGACCGAAAACTCTTCTTAAAAATAGGTACTATAAAACTTCCTGACCATGAATCAGGAACAAATGCATGCATTGCTGCTTTATTATAAAAGTCAGCAAGAAGAATTGACCACCATTCTCTATTAAGTTTATAAAAATCTATAGAAAACATATCTGGGTTCAGTGCTTTATTACTTTTGAAAGAATCTGTACTTTCTTTAACCTCAACTGCTGTAAACCATTTAAAACCCTTATCTAGTTCCCCAACATCTTCATCTTGAACCCAACTGGCACCACTAAAGATATCCAAGAAATATTTTTCTCATATAGCAGGCTCAATATGGACATCCAAGTTTTATAATTACAAGTTCATTTTGCTACCAGTGACCAAAATTTCCTGTCATCTCTATCCTCTATAGCCTTGATCATCATATCCCAAAGTTCACTCTGATGTTCTGTTCTACATAAATTGACAAACTTATTGTAACTTTTTCTTGCTATATTTAACTCTATTATATTTCTCTTGTTAGGGTACTTTTTGGTTTTTCTTGCCAACCTTGCTAGTTTCTTCTTTTCAACTCTACAGTTCTTATAAAACCACCCCTGGTATTGCATCTTGGTCTCCTTCTTTTTTCCTTCTCTACTTCATTAACCAATTGTTGAAATGTCTCAATAATTTCTTTATATATTTCATCCGGCTCCCACAGATCTTGGATGTTATTAGCTGTAGTTCTCACAATATGATCACTCAGTTTCTTCTCCCAATTATTTTTATTTGAATCCCATCTAATTCTTCTGTTCACTATCTCCATGTGATCTTGATTTAGTAGAATCTGAATCTGACTTGCCTCTTTTTTATATAATACTAAAGGGCAATGATCACTTTCTGTTCTATTAACTATTTTTAAATCCTCATAATTACAGTAATCATATACTGAGACCAATGCATAATCAATTACAGTTTTTTTAATATTTCTTTATTTTCTAATGTATATGAAAAAATCATATATATAGACAGAAAAAAGTAATCAAACATATACAAACTACATACATTTTTCACCACATGAAAATTTCTCTCCAGTTATACTAGAACATCAATTAAAATATCAATATTCCAAATTCATCCTTCTATTCTTAAAACAGGTGGAAGGATATGAATGATTTCAGCACAATTAATATAGCATTCCTCTGAATTATTTTCCACTTCTTTCATTTCCAAACTTATTTTCTCCAGTCTTAAATTCTCCCTAAATGTATAGATCCATTGGTTATAATTCCAGTCCCCTACTTCTGTCCAATTCAATTTCTCTAAAATCTGTCTTTTAAGTTCCATAGGAGCCAGGGCACATATTTTGATCTCTTCCCTAGATAGAGTATATAAATCTTATCTATTTAATATATAGAAATCTGGGGCAAGCAACAATTTTGTATTAAGTATGCCTTCTAATTCCACATGTAGCTGTTGCCACCATTTAAAAATTTTGAGGCATGACCAAGACATGTGCCCATGATTGCCAATACCCCCAAATAAATGCCAACAAGAGTCAGATGCCTTTCCCTGGATAGCAGAGATCCTTGATGGTGTGAAATATGCCCTTTCTATTATTTTGTATTGAATGCTCTTATTCTTGGCATATGTATATATTTTATTGCCATCCATTCTAATCTTAAGCCACTATCTATAGGAAAAGGTTTGTTTCAGATCTAATTGGCATTTATCTTATGTCAATATTCTTCTTCTTTTGATACCTATCTTATTTTCCAAATCAAAAAAGGATCTCTATATTTCGGCAATAATACTATATTGTTTATTCAATCCATAATTTAAATATAAATCAGTATTATAAGCAGAATCCAAATTTTTTTTTAACCCCCTAAATTGTGATTTCAGTAAAGAATATAACTACCAATTATCTTTTAGATACTGGATATAAGATAATTTTTTAAATGTCTCATAAGAAATAAAATCAGTGTGTTCCAATAAATCTGACCAATTAATATTTTTTTTTGTCTTATTAATGCTTATCTCCAACTATGTTTTAGAAAAGCAATACTATTATATAATATGGAGCTATGTAATAGATCATTTTTAACCTTATTTTTTTTAACCATTCTTTACATGCTAAGGCTACTCCTCTAATTATTGGATTTATTTCTGGTCTGATAAACAGATTATTCCTTCTTATTATATCCTGAATCCCTAAATTTAAATGTTCTTTATCTAAAATTTCTTGAACAATAGTAATATAATTACCTTTCTCATCAATCCCTTTTTGATTTTTATCTATCCAGGAAAGGGCAGTTTTAACCCTTGTTGCTATATAATAACACAATGGATCTGGACAGCCCATACAAGTGTTCAATCTTGGTCAAGTTAACTTAAACCATGCTATTCTGGGGGAGGCACTCCTCCAGAGAATTTTAATCAAAGCATGTTTATCCCTGGAGAACCATTGTTCCAGAATTGTCCCTTGAAGTGCTTGGAACAAAAACATTACATGTGGAAATATAGCCATTTTAACCATTTCAATTTTTCCCCAAAGTAAAAAAGCCAAGTTTTCCCATTTTTCAAGTAATGTCTTAATTTTACAATATGTATTATTAGTGTTAATTTTAATCATATCCTCTATGTTATTTGTAAGAATTATACCAAAATATTTCATGTTGTTTACAATATTAATAGGGAACAAACACTGTTTATTTTTTTCACTTAGTACTGTTATAGAAACAGCTAAAGATTTCTCTTGATTCAATTCATATCCAGAGTGCATTGCAAATTTCTTAATTTCCTTAAGTGCATTTGGCCATGAAACAACTGGATTAGACAAAATAAGTAACATGTCGTCAGCATAGACATTCATTTTAACTCTGCCTTTCTTAGTGTCAATACCTTTAATTCTTTTATTAACCCTAATACCATTTAATAAGGGTTTCAACCATAATATAAACAAAAGAGGTGAGAGAGGGCATCCTTGTCTGGCCCCATTTGAGATCCTTATTGATTCAGAGAGGGAGGAGTTAATCTTTAGTCTAGCAGTGGCCTTGGCATAAATTTTACACAGCACCTGGATAATTCATTCAGGAAAACCCCATTCCTTCAAAATTACAAACATATATTCTCTAGAGATTAAGTCAAATGCTTTAGTTGCGTCCAACACAGTCATCACTTTTTCTTCTTCATCTACCTTTTTATTTTTAGTCTCCATAGATATTAATGCCTGAATTTGTTCAAGTCCTTGAAAAATAGTCCTTCCTTTAATAAATCCTCTTTGTTCTTCTCCAGTGAGTATGCCAGTTTGATCTTCTAATCGATTAACTATTAACTTCATAAAGATTTTATCATCCAAATTCAATAACAAAATTGGACAATAACTACCCACTTTTTTGGATCTTTATTATCCTTTAATAGTAGTATTATTGTACATTCAAGAGGATGCAATATTATCTGATATACTAATCTCATCAATCAATATTTTAAGCCAAGGCTTTAATTGTTCCTTAAACATAGAATAAAATTCAGCAGTATAGCCATCTGGCCCAGGTGATGAACCCATTTTTTGTTGTGTTATAGCTATATCTATTTCACTTAAAGAAAAGGTCTTATTACTTATATTAAATTTGTTGTCTATTGAACTCTTTGCATATTTCCCCATTTCTTCTAGAAACATAGAACATAGAAACATAGAATTTGACAGCAGATAAGGACCGCTTGGCCCACCTAGTCTGCCCATTTCCCTACCTAATGGATAAGCTGCAGATCCTAGTTAGCCAACAGCCTATTTCCTCCTACACCCCACTAGAATTGCCTTATGTCTGTCCCATGCATTCTTGAATTCCCCCACTATTTTTGACTCTAAAACCTCCTCATGAAGGCTGTTCCATGTATCCACAACCCTCTCTGTGAAGAAATACTTCCTCACATTACCTCTGAGCTGTCCCCCCCTCTATCTTCAAATTGTGCCCCCTTGTTTTTGCACATTTCCTTTTCTGAAAGATGCTACCCTCTTGGACTTTGTTGATTCCCTTGAGGTATTTAAAAGTTTTTATCATGTCCCCCCTCTCCCGCCTTTCCTCGAGGCTATACATCTTTAGTTCCTTTAGTCTTTCTTCATATGTCTTCTGATGCAGACCCTGAATCATTTTGGTTGCCCTCCTCTGAACAGCCTCCACCCTGTCTATGTCTTTGCGGAGATGGGGTCTCCAGAACTGTACACAGTACTCCAGATGTGGTCTTACCAACTGTCTGTACAGAGGGCCAACAACTTTTTGTTTTCTACTGGTGATGCCTCTCCCTATGCATCCCAGTATCCCCCCAGCCCTCCTTACTGCCTTCTCACATTGCTGGCCCACCTTTAGGTCATCTGATATGACTACCCCAGGTCCTTTCCTTTTGTTGTTGTCAGTATCTCACCCCCCATTGTGTACTCTTCCCCTGGGTTTTTGTTTCCCAGGTGCATTACTTTGCACTTCTTTACATTGAATCTAAGCTGCCATACACTTGACCATTCCTACATCCTTGTCAAGTCCCTTTTCATTCTTTCCTCCCCACCTTGTGTATCAACCCTGTTGCAGATTTTTGTGTCATTTGCAAAGAAACATGCTTTCCCTTCCAGTCCCTCTGCAATGTCACTTATAAAGACATTAAAAAGGACCGGCCCCAGTACTGAACCCTGTGGTACCCCACTAGTAACCCTCCTTTATTCACTGTAGACTCCATTTACTATTACCCACTGTGTCCTGTTGTCCAACCAGTATTTTACCCAGGCTATCACCCTAGGACCCACTCCCAGGCTCATTTATTTATTAATCTTTTGTGTGGGACTGTGTCAAATGCCTTGCTAAAGTATAGGTAGGCCATGTCCACAGCCCCTCCCTGGTCTACTGCTTTGGTCACCCAGTCAAAGAAATCAATTAGATTTGTCTGACATGACCTTCCTGCTGTGAATCCATGCTGCCTTGGGTCCTGTGCCCCACTGGCCTCTAGGTACTCAAAATTCTTTCCTTCAGAAGTGATTCCATCATTTTCCACCACTGAGGTCAAACTGACAGGTCTGTAGTTTTCTGCCTCTGTCTTGCTCCCACTTTTGTGAAGGGGAATCACATCCGCCCTCCTCCAGTCCTCAGGTACCACCCCATCCTCCCATGATTTACTAAAAAGAGTAGTCAGTGGTGTTACTAGTTCTTCCTTAGTTCTTTAAAATTCTGGGGTGAATTCCATCAGGCCCCATTGCTTTATCCACCTTCAGTTTTAAGAGTTCTTTCAGAACCCTTTCTTCTGTGAAAGGACAAATATCAACCCCGTATCCAGAGTGCTTCTATTGACTGGATTAGGTATTTCCCCCTGCTTTTCCATTATGAATACTGAGCAGAAGTATTCGTTCGGTATCCCTGCTTTTTCACTGTCGCTCTCTGCCCATCCACCTTCCTCTTTGTTCAGCCTCAGTATCCCTGCCTTAGTCTTTCTTTGCTCTCTAATGTACCTATAAAAGGTTTTATCCCCCTTCTTAACTGAGTTGGCTATCTTTTCCTCAGTTTGGGCCTTTGCTATTCTGACTGCCTTACCCGCTTCCTTCTGCTTTAACTGGTACAGTTCTCTGACCTGCTCCTTCTGAGCAGGACAGATTTTACATCATAACCGTTATTATATATCCTAGAGAAATAAGATACAAATTCTTCCATTGCTAATTTATCTGTGTGCACTTCTTCTTGCCCATTATCTATACTTAGAATAACATTACTCTCTTTGCTTTTTAAGTGCGTATGCTAATAATCTACCTGTTTTGTCACCTTGAAAATATAATTTATTTTTCACTTTCCAAACATCTTTTTCCATTTGAAGTATTAATTCATTCTTTTTATACTTACATTCATTAAGTGTAATTAGGTCTTCTGCAAGATGTGTTCCTCTTACTCTCTTTTCTAACTTTTTTATTTCTACTTCTAATTTCTGAAGTTGAATCCTTCTATTCTTTTTATTTTTAATATCAAATGACATAATATAACCTCTTATCACTACTTTCTATGCATCCCACTTAACCGCCATTGTAATTTCCATATTATTATTTGTCCTCCAATATTTCTCTAAATTAAACTTTATATAAGCCACACATTCAGGACTATTTAATAAAGTATTATCAAATCTCCATTGAGGAGCAAAAACCCTATCATAGGTTGGAATATACTGTATAGAAATCATGGCATGGTCAGAGACCAGAATGCTGTGAATATAAGCAGAATTAATTCTGCTTACCAAACTCCAATTTACCCCCCAAAAAAATCCAATCTACTATACATCTTTAATGGAATAGATTTATAAGTAAATTCTAATTCTGATGAATTCCTCTCTCTCCAAATATCAACCAAATAATTTCTTTTAATAAACTCATTTAGTACTTTGGAGTTATACACATCATTATTCAGAGGTCTAGTAGTTTTATCAAGATTTGGGTTTAATAAAGCATTCCAATCTCCTACCAGAATAGTATCTGGACAGGCAAGAGTTATTAAACTCTGTTCTAGTTCCTGTAAGAAACCCCATAATTAAGGAACGGTCCATAAATTGAACCATTAACAACCTCTATCCCCAGAAGCTTACCTTTAACTAATATATAATGACCTTCTAGAGCCTTAATTACTTGGGTACTCTTAAAAACCACATTTTTAGATATGAGAATTGCCACTCCTCTACTATTATTTGTACCAGCAGAATGAAAAACTTGACCCACCCAAGATTTTTTCAATCTATTGAGTCTACTGTCCAATAAGTAGGTTTCTTGTAGGCAAAAAACCTTTATGTCATGCCTTTTTGCATATTGTAGAATTTTATTCCTTTTATTATATCTGTTTAAAGAGAACCAATCTCAGGAAAATTGAAATAATTTCTAGTGATTTGGTTTGGTACTGACCTTGCATCTAATGCTAGAAGTGGGTCCCTTTCTGCGGAGGCCGCTCATTTTGTTGTTGTTTTTAAACATTTATTTTCCTGCATCATTCCATTTGTGCTGCAGTGCACTTTGCAACCTGCCCTGAGCTGGAGCTGCTTCTGTGATATCACGATAGGGAATGAAGCTATGCAGTCTGGCGCTTCAATCCCTAAGCGGTGACATGCAGTTTAACTCAATGGAAAACTCTACGGTTTTTACTGCTAGGATCTTTCAATGTCAGACAGTGTGACACTGAAATGTGGGATACATGGAGAATGAAAAGAAATGTCACACTATCTGTTGTGGAGATACTGTAAAATAAAAGTGTACTAATGTGAATGTCATTCTCACAAGCCATAAACCCTGTCTATGCCCTTATTTCATGCAGGATAGCTGAATTTGGGTCAGTAGTTATTTCCCAATGTTCACATGCAATGATCAGAATGCTATCTTTACATCATGAATTAGTGAATCTTATAACTGTGATAGGGCATAAGAAGTGAGTCCTTATTTTGCAGTTTGGCATATGGGGAACAGTACACATGTATCGTAGCAAGCAACACAGTGCTTTTCCCATGCAGCTGCCATGTCTCATTAGCATATGTAATCAAAGTGCCTGAATAAATCTTAACTGCAGAAGGCACACACCTATATAGGAATGTATATTTAATTTGTTGGGGGGATATTTACCAACACAAATCACTGAGCCATGAATGTGTATTCACAGAAGAGTGCTGAACAGTTTTGATCCCACTCGGCTCACTGTTATCAATCTCAGGCTCATATTGATATGTGAGAATACCAAGGATATGGTAGGTATTCTTCATTTCATTCAGGAAACTGCCCAAATGGTCCTCATCTACATTAGGTGACAGAGATGTGGACACCGTGAAACTGCTGCTGCCTGCATTATTTTCTCATTTATTTGACCTGCTAGCTATTTCTATCAAGTGCGATCAGTATAGGGAGTGTTACTGTCACTGTAAGTCTGTGCTTCAGTCTCCCTATACTGACGTCACACTGCAGCGCTGCACAAACACAGAAGCAGGAGCTAGCTGAGTGTGCATGGAGGATGCAGCACCAAAATAAATGATTAAACTGCAATGTGTGGACACACTTCTGACAAAAAAGTAAGACATGCAATGTTATTTATGCACCAGATTGCACTGTATGCATTAATAAAGTAGAAGGCAGGATTGGTTCTTTTTAAGTCATCACCATTTAAGGAAGCAATCCTCATATCTATATGATCATAAGACATATCTATAGCCTTCTTTTCCTGTTAACCAAAACTGGAGAGAACCACACCTTCTTGTGATATACTCATATCCCATTTTCTTAAATAAATCACAAAAAAATCTTGTATCCATTCCCCTACAGATACCTAGTGTTCACTTTTATCTGAGAGCAGTCAGTCCCCCCATAATACATCTTGTCGCCTTCCATCTTGCTTCAAGTTAAGAGATCAGGTATACGTTTAGGTAACTCTTCACTGGCTTGAGTACTTGAGATGAAAAAATAAGGTTTATAATCAATGATTACTCTTAATTTTGCTGGTATTAACAATGCTGTTTTATACCCTTTCTACCATAAAACCTTTCTTAAAGGAGCATTTTTTTTCTTTCTTCTATAATATCATAGGGCAAATCTTGATAAATAGCTACATTAACACCTTCAATCATAACCCTTTTTTTGATATACCATATTCATGATTCTACTTTTATCTTCAGATCTAAATAATTTAACAATAAGTGAACGTGGTGGGAAACCATCTTCTGGTCTTGTCTTTAAAGATTGATGTATTCTGTCAATTTCAATTTTGTAATCCTCCACAGATATATCCAACTAATTAGCAAATATTTTCAAGACAATTTCCTTTAATGTTTGTGACTGTTCCCAAGTTTCGGGATACCAATTAGCTGCAAGTTTTTCCTCTTTGATCTTAATTCCATGTCTGTCATCTTTGTTGCAATATCTGTTTATGTCTCTCATGATTACTTAGTTGCTGCTCCACTAATAGGTTTTTATCTTCAGTTTCTGAAATTCTATTTTCAATTTGTGGTATTTTATTATTGATGAATGTAACAGAGACCTCTAACTGCTGTATTGTAGATCTGATCCCTTCCATTCCTGATATTAATTTATCCATATTTTCTGCTTTAACTTTAAGAAAACTCATATCTTCTTTTATCTCATTAATATTTCCCATCAATGACTTAACCCAGAAAGGAATGGGTTCCTTTTCTCCTACTTCCTGTGATTTTTGATGCTGTTTATTTTGAAGTCCATTTCCTTTCTGAATTATTGTCTCATTCATTTCATTTGATGTTGAATGTTTCCCATTGTCCTCATTCATAGAATCCACAACTGATTCTGCTGAAAAGTAAACATTTTCTTGGCTATTTGAGGCCATGGCCCTCTGGTTCCAGTTCTTTCCCTTTTTTTAATAGAGTCTTACTCTGAGACGATAAGGTAGAGCTTTCTATAACTTTTTCCCCCATCCATTGTATCTTTTGTTAAGTTTTGAGTCTCAAAAGGAGATGTAATTGGGCTTAGAGGATTAGTAATATTTAAGGTGGGTAATTTACCAAAAAAATTCAAAAGGTCCTGTTCATGGGGTAGTTTAGGTTGTAATTTCCCTTTAATTGTGGCTTCTCTGTGTGTTTTATCTTGTTTTCTTTCAGAAAAGTCTGCTGAGTTTTTTTCCTTTCTTTCCCTTCTGGTAGACATATCAGAGTGTAAATACACTTTGTTAACTAGTCAAAGCTCCTTTAAACTATAATCCAGAGCACTGTATCATTAGGACCTGGCTGGAATTTATTCTTTTTTCTCCCTTTCAGGAAAACCTGATAGAAGGATGAGTCGACAATCACTATACACAACCTCTTTAGGGCAGTTAAAAGTTCTTAGCAGTTTTTAATTTGCAAAGTTTCAGAGTTCATATTCCCTTTCATTCAGACATGCTAGATTAATAGGATGCAACATTCATCTTCATTGCTCCCTCGGCAATACGTACCCCCACACCGTTTTCACAATTTCAAACTTCTTTTATGTGAACATTTGGCTATAGTGAGGGAACAGAAGGTAGTAGCAAAACTGAAAATACTAAAGAGAGAAGTAGCTGACAGTAACCATAAAAAGA
Source organism: Neoceratodus forsteri (assembly GCA_016271365.2). Classification (NCBI taxonomy): domain Eukaryota; kingdom Metazoa; phylum Chordata; order Ceratodontiformes; family Ceratodontidae; genus Neoceratodus; species Neoceratodus forsteri. The sequence continues at coordinate 913,397,170 of CM057453.1, read as the reverse complement.
GAGAAAAACAGTGTCTTCAGCTCTACAAAAAGTTCTGGCACTTTAAATTACAGCGGTTCGTAGTTCATTTTTCCCCATTCAGGTGGACAGAATTAGTACAGTTCAACATCCACATTTTCTACTCCATTTGCAAACATAGGCCAACACTATTTTCACAATTTTATACTCTTTATTTTTTACGTGAATGTTTACTATAGTGTAGGAGAAAGAAGTAGTGACAATGCTGAAAATACTAAACGGACAGATTGTTGTCGAAAACCACTATACGTGGCATCTTTGAAGAAACTCGAAGCTCCATTTCAAATCTCCATCACGTCATCACTTAAATTTACAGCAACTGCAATTCCTTAGCCCTTTGCATCTCAAACAAATCAGCAGAAGTATAGCCATTAATTTTTGAACCTTGAAATAATAGCAATGAGGATCATAAAGCACAGGCTTAACAAAGGCGTCTTCAGATTTACACACTGTTTCCGTTCAAGCCTCTATTGATTAAATTAACAGCAGCTCGCTCAAGCACATTTTAAAGTGCAGAAAGCATGCCAACACACCGACTTCTCTATAAAACAGACTTTCAAGTTATTGGCAGTTTAAGTTGCAGTGGTTCATAGTTCATATTTCCCATTCACGCAGATAAAAATACTGCATTTCAGCAATCACATTCACTACTCCATTTGCAAACATAGGCCCACACTCTTTTCATAGTTTAGGAACCTTAACTTATAATGTAGAAAAAAGAAGTAGTAACAATGCTGAAAATATTCAAATGGAGAGATTGTTGGCAAAGACCACTATATACGGCGTCTTCGGAGCTACTCAATGCTCTATTTCAGACCTCCATCGCTCCGTCCCTTAAGTTTAGTGCAGCTGCAATTCCTTACCCCTTTGCATCTCAGACAATACAGCAAAAATATAATCATTAATTTTTGAGCCCTGAGATAATGGCAAAGAGAATAATAAAGCACCGGTTTGGCAAAGACGTCTTCAGATTTACTCGCTGCCCCATTCAAGCATCCTTTGATCCAATTAACAGCAGCTGCATTATCCTTGCTGCTGTGTACTCACTCAAAACATTTTAAACTGCAGGAAGCATGCCAATACACCGTCTTTTCTATAAAAGATGTTTAAACCACAAAAACAAAGACCAACTTCTGCTGTTTGTTCTGTGAAATTCTGCGGGTACCAATTCACAACAGGAATGCACTAAAACTGTTGCGAAAGAAAACAACCACCTGACGTTAAAAAAAACACTCTCAGAGCCCCTGAACATTAGCGTGTTGCCTCAGTGGGGGTTCAACTGCAACTGCCTCATTCCTTTCTCAGAACACTATTCCAAGCATGCTCTCGGGTACCTTGTAGCTGTTGACACTCAGTGTTCCATCAAAGGATCAAGAATACCTCCATAATCAATTACAGTTGCCCCTTTTGCATTTATACAGGTCCAGTTTCCCAAATTATCAGATGGTAATCTTCCATTTAGAATAACTAATTATTGTTCCTCTAGTATGTATTCCAACTGTTTACATTTATCTGTATTTTTACTATCCCTTGAGTTCCTACTTGGAATATCCAGTGCTGTACATATTTGGTTCTTGTGATCTAAGCACATTTTATTCCCATATCTAATATTTAGATCTCCCATTATAAGTATCTCAACAGATTCTTTCCCCAGACCTTTTTTACTTCTTGCATGATATTATTAAATAGTACATTATCATACGGGGTGATTTTATTGGAGGATTATAGACATTTACTATAATTAACAGCCTACCCTCTATATGGATTTTAACTAGAATATAATTTTGTTCCACCACTTGTTTCAAGATTCTTATGTTCTCATCTATTCTGATATACACAATTAGACCACCATATACCTTCCCATTTTCTTTTGTTTTATGGTCGGGGAATGAATCATTCTGTAACCATTAATTATTATTCTCTCTATCTGTTCCTTATCATGCCAGTATTCCTGAATCAATACTATATCTATCCCTGCTAAGAAATCCCTTAGTTCTGGATCAGCTCATTTATTTTGTAACCCAGCAATATTCCAAGACAGTATTCCCCAGTTCTGATCCTTATTTCTCTTAATAAATTGTACAGTACTTATATTCCTTTCATTGTACTTCGAGAGTCCCTTATCTATTTCTGGACCATTCCCTGGTCACAGCTGTTCTTCCTCAAGCATTTGAAATATATTATATGTGACTACATTATACTCCATTGTTTTTTTCTTCTTGACTTAAGTCCACATGCTGTTGGGCCTTCTCTACTTCATTTGTCACTTTATCACCATTCAAAGGTTGAAAATCCACTATTAAAATCCCTAAATTATCTAACTTTGAGCTCACTTCTAAGGTGTTTTTAGCTAGATTCCCATCTTCCAGTGTCAGTTCACTCTGATCTCCCTCATTCCAGTACCTATGTGTTCTCTGGACTTGTATAATATCATCCTCATAAAATTCTACCCCTAATATATTATATATAAAATGTGTAATCATTGTTCTTAGTTTGACTTTATTATTCATAACCACACAGCTCACTAACATCGTCTGACTCGGGAGTTGTTATGCAATGCCAGATCCATTAAGAACAAAACTGCACTTATTGATACATCACCTGAGATTGGATTGCAGGGGGGGTAGCGGTCTGTTTTAAGGCTGAATTGGGCCTCACTGGTGTACCAGTTGAGGAGGCTGAATCATTTGAGTGCACTGTGGTAACTGGTGTGGGGTGCAGGATAACGCTCATCTACCATCCACCAGGCGATAAAAAGCTGCTCCTGCAGGAAGTAGCAGACTTTGCCACTGACATGGCATTGGAGTCACCCAGACTGATGGTTCTGAGTGACTTCAATGCCTGGGTAGATGATGAATCCTCACTTTTTGGACAATACTTCCTCCAGTTGATGATATCACTGGGCTTCACACAGGTTGTTTCCTCAGCAACCAATAATGGTGGTCGCTCTCTTGATTTGGTCTTCCTCCTGGAGATTGAGGCCTCTGATTTGGGGGTGTAACCTATTGGTTGGCCCAATCACTACACTGTGAGGTTAAATTTTTCTGCCCCCCCATGTAGGTCTGTTCCTGTGGAGATGGTCAGTTTCTGCCCTTTGTGGGACATTGTCCCTAAAGACCAGATGGCAGTGATTGACCTCTCGGAGTTTGGTGAGACCAGCGCAGGTCCAGAGCCATTGATTCTGGCCTATAATAAGGCTATTTCCTCAGCTCTTGACCTGATTGCTCCTGTCTGCATTCACCCCCTTCCACTTCACCCTCAGGCCCCACGGTTTGATGGGTCTCTGAGGGAGTTGCGGAGGTTGAGATATAGGTTAGAACATTGATGGTGGAAATCCACCTTGGATGCCGACCATCTTATTTTGTTAGAGCATTATCAACTCCACCAATCAGCAATTTCCTGTAAGAAGGCAGAATTCCTGTCCAGGGAAATCACTGTTGCTTGGAATCGACCGGCTCAACTCTTATGAACTGTGGACAGGCTGTGCAACCCAGCCTGTCTGCAGCTCCATCGAGCTTTTTCACAAATGGAGTGTGATGAGATCACTCGATTCTTTACTAATAAGGTGGCCGACATCAGGCTAGCGATCCATCAGACTCATTCTATGGGGGATGTTGTTGGTCAGTGCTCGGTCACCATGCCAAATGTTTCCTGGAGTACCTTCAACCTGCCAGAGTTCATTGATATTATGAGGATTGTTCAGGGGATGCACCCCCACATGCTGTAGTTTAGACCTGGGTCCTACTTCCCTGATTTTGGGTTGTAGTGACATCATTGGCCTGGTCTCAGCTCAGATTGTCTGGTGCTTCTTGGAATCAGGTGAATTTCCAAGCTCCCTGAAGGAGGCGGTGGTGACACCTCTTTTGAAGAAAGCTCCTTTGGACCTGGATACCCTAGTGAACTACAGACCTATCTCGAACCTTCCTTTTGTGTGAAAGGTTATTGAGAAAGTTGTGGTAACTCAACTGGAGAACCGTTTGACCATCCATAATATATATGAACCTCTCCAATTGGGTTTTCATAAGAGGCACAGTACTGAGACTGCTCTGGTTCAGGTGCTCAGTGATCTCCTGATGGCAAGAGATTGGTGAAACTGCTCCATTCTGGTACTCCTTGATCTGTCTACAGCCTTTGACACTGTGGACCATGGGGTCCTGCTTGAGTGCCTGGGGTCCATCTGTGGGCTGACTGGTACAGTACTCAGATAGTTTTCATCTTTCCTCACTGGTAGAACTCAGAGAGTTGTCTCTGGAATGTTTTCTTCTGAGTCTTTCTCTCTGTCTTGTGGGGCGCCCTAGGGCTCAGTGCTGTCCCCAATGCTGTTTGCAGTGTATATGCTGCCCCTCAGAGACATTGTAAGATGGTATGGGCTGAAGTTTCACTGCTATGCTGATGATACCCAGCTCTACCTGTCTTTTGCCCCCGACCAGGTTAGTTCACTCTCAGTATTTAACAGCTGCCTCATTGAAATCCAAGATTAGATAAATTTCAGCAGGTTAAAACTGAATGCAGGAAAAACTGAGGCTTTGGTAGTGGACCTGGTTCACAGGACAGAGGGGTTGAGGACTGATCTTCCCTCTGGCTTATTTTTTGGGGGGCATTCAGATCCTTACCTCTGAATGTGTGCATGACCTGGGAGTGATACTTGATGATGGGCTGGCCCTTCATCATCAGGTGTTGGCAGTCATCAAGTTAGCCTTTTACCATCTTAGGAACACTGCCAGGATCAAGCACCTTGTTCTGTCCAGTGATTTGCCCATTTTGTTCCATGCCTTTGTGACCTCGTACCTTGACTACTGCAACTCCCTTTACTTAGGGCTTCCTGGGGTTGATTTCTACTACTTGCAGCTAGTGCAGAATGCTGCTGCACGTTTATTGACTGGGGTATCTAGGAGATCTCATATTACCCCAGTGCTGCGCAATCTGCACTGGCTGCTGGTTCAGTGGTGGATCACCTTTAAGGTAGATTTATTAACCTACAAAGCCCTACATGGACTTGGTCCTGACTACTTGAAAGAGCTTCTGACTCCTTACACCCATGTGTGACAGCTCCGCTCGGCTGATGAGGGGTTGCTGGAGATTCTGATGGTTAGTTTGAATTCATCTGGGGCTCGCACTTTTAAGTTTGCTGCCTGAACCCTCTGAAATTCTCTGCCTCGACAGCTGCGGGAATGCAGGACAGTGAGGCGCTTTAAGCAGGCACTGAAGACATTTTTATGGAGCAAGGCATTTCCTAATTTTCTGTGATTGTATTTATATTTATTGAATTATTTCTATACTTGTGAAGCACCTTGATATTGTGAAAGATGCTCAATCAAATAAAGTTATTATTATTATTATGTATGGAGAAACTTCCCTCTCACAATCTTTCTCTCTAAACCATGAGAATTTCCCTTGTTTATCAAAATACAATTCCAGTTCTTCCTTTGTTTGTATCCCCCAAGTAATCAAATCATGAGTTAATATAGGTGGTTCCACACTCAATTTAAGTTCCTGCAGTGAGACCAAGTTTTTCCATACATACTGAGCCACTCTTGGTTGTTTAAAAAATAATTGCAATACAGAATTGTGCTCATCATACGAAAACCCTCTAGCATCATGTATATCCTCGAGTTGCACATCCAAATTTAAGATGTCACTACAAATTAGATATCCTAATATTCTCAATACTATGCTACTTTCATTTATATCCAATTTCATACCTCCAATCATAATCAATGATTGATCCTTCTCAATTAAATCCAAATCTACCACCTCAATCACCTGCTCTCCCTGAGAACCATCTTGTTCTTCTAAACTTATTTCATCAACCTCCCTCTTGTCTTTATCCTTCTTATCATCTTCCAAAATCCTCTGCTCGGTTGTTTCCACCTTCCTCACTGTTTTACCCCTACTTTTCTTTCTTTTATTTTCCCATTTCCCCTTACATTCTGTTCTCAAAATCTTTTCCTCTTCACCCTGTATACCTGTCTCATAATCCTCATTTCCACTATTCCATCCACTGCTCTTCACTTTATTCTTCATCCTTTTAGGGCCTTCAGGGACATTCCAAACATTCTCTTGGACTTGTTCTATTTGACCTACTTGATCTTCGTTCTCCCAATCCTTTTGTATATTTATTCTATCCTCTGGGCCATCTTGCTCTATAGGCTTATTTTCCATATCAGAGTTTGATAGTTTCTCCTCTTTCAGGTCCTCTTCTGATTTCTGAGTTATCTGTACCTCGTCCACCCCCCTAACAAGTAATAATTGCTTCAATCTTATCATAATTGCCTTCATTTCCCCTTTAAGTTCATTAACTTCACTTCTCAAAATAATAAATTGCTCCATTATTGCCACACTAGCCACATGTGGATCCTGCATTGCCTCAATTAAATTGATATCCATGAATGGTATCTATGTTATATGTTTAATTTTATTTTTTGTCATCAACTCCCTTTCTGCTAACTCTTCCAGGCCTTGCAAGGTTTCCTGCATACCATATATTTGAGATAGATCAAATTATTTACTCTCACTTCTATTCTCATTCTCAGTTCTCAAATCCTCTGAACCAGCATAATATTCTGTGGTGATTTGCATATGCAGCCCATGATGTTTTGCATTGTGGGGTCATGTGTGATTTTGTATTTCTCTGACACTTGGCTTCACAGCCAAATGCCTTTTGGGGTAACCATTGCCTCAGTGCTTGCGCACAGAGGTTCTTTGTCTTTGAACCTTAGTTGACTCCCTTTACTCGAACACACAGACTTTTTCAATATATCAACCTTTCTTTCATCCAATACAACCTCCTCTTCATCTAACCACTCTACACCATCCATGTTCTTCCAATTCAATTTTGGTGAGCATTCCAGGGATTCCTGTGTTATAAGATCTACTACTGTCTCAGTTTTTTTTGGCAATACTATTTCTCTAGGATTTATATCCTTTTCCAGATATTCCGTAATTAAAGTTTGCCCCTTTTTTAACTTTTTTAGATTCAACTGGGCTTATTTCAATAAAATGTTGTCTTTTCTTTGCCTTTCCCTTGTTCTTGCCCTTCTGTTGTGCTCCCTTAGGCTATACAAAATTGTCTTAAAAAACTCTACCGTTAGATTTACCTTCATGTCCCTCATATCCCTCATTATTCATATTGCCAGAATTTATTTTACTTCTAGTTCTCATTTTCTATCACAAATAAGGGATCTTCCCATCTAATTCACTTGGTACTCTGTAGATCTCAATATTAGAGTTTATACCCCAATAGTCAATTACCTATTGTTTTTAGTCTATATAGGTATACCGAATACCAAACAAGGACTCTTTTATATCACAATAACAATAAAAGAAAAAATTGGACTGGCAATAGTAATAATAAGTATAATACCAAGAGTAAGAAACCAACATCGATATTAGCAAGAGTAACAATACTCAAGCAGTTATACAGTTAAGCATTTAAGCAATTAAGGCATTAATGAATTACACAATTTACAGTACCAGATAGAGAATATGAACCATTATCTCAGCCATTAACAGCACTAAAACAAGTACTAAAAGTGAGAGTGAGAATGGTATTAATGGTATTAATGGTACTAGTTGATAGTAGTAGCAGCAATAATTATAATCTTGATAATCAGAAACAGCTGTAATTAAAAATTAGGAGTAATTAGATACAGCTGGAAACAGCTAGATACAGATTCACAAAATTGACAAATTCACCCAAGTACACATAATCACCCTCAGAAATTTCTACTTAAGCTACTGACCACATCTGTCCAACTCTCTTTTTTTAAATGCCTATAGCACTAGTAACGCTGATGCCCCAGATAGCAGGATATCCAAAATAAGCCAACGTGCCATGTGCCAAGTGCAAAATGACAAGATGTGCAACTATACAAAATATACAAAAATATGAAAACAAGAACAGTCAGAATTAAAAAGTGTCCATAATGTCCAAAATATTAATTACTTCTTATAAACTAATAGTATTTAGGTATCCATGTATAACATGTAGAGGCCTTTTGTCCCCAGTCTTCCAATACAGATTTAGGTCCTCAGTCTTCCATTTAGATTTTCCAAACCATTCTTCTAAACACTCCCTTCGCTTGTCAGGATTGAATGATGCCTTCCATCCAGTCATTTTCTATTCACCTATTACCACTCTGTCCTCCTCTTCTCTCACAGCCCCATCGCCATCAGAGACACTCAGAAAAATGGAGGAAAATGAAGACAAGATAAGTAAAAGCAGGCCAAAGCAGGTTGAGACAAATCAAATCACAGGTTGCTGGTCGTAGGTATGAGTACGGCTGCCAGACTCACTAATCAACCCTACTAAATCAGCAGTGTACAGAAGCATACTACCAACATTTTTAGTAGGTTGTTCCACTAAAATTACCAATACCGGCAAATTAAATGAATTCTGCCTCACAGTATTCTCCATTTTAATACTCATTTGATATTCATTTACTGAGGGCTAGCTGACAACGGCGGACTAAACTTGACTCATATCCCCTGAAATAAAATTTAAATTAGCCTGAATGAATAAAATATATAAAGAATGAATATTCTAAACCGCACTTTGCTTACACATTACTTCGGAATAAGAACCAAAGAATAAGCAATAAGTAAAAGACAGCAGGGTGAGTAAGGTGTAGCGGCCGCAAAAGCCATGAAGAGATAATAACCCTACAGGGATTTCTAGAGGGGAAAAACATTTAAGGCCTAAGATCCTCACAGAGTTAAGGTCACCAAAGGTTACAAGTGATCATAAATTCAGCTACGCTCAGAGGGCAGTATCCTGATGCTTCAGACTAAAATTAGGGGCTAGGGTAGCAATTGCAAGGCTCACACACATACCAAGCATATTGAGATTTAAAGGCATTCATACTGTGGAGGCAGCTTAATTTCAATTATTTTTGTACTTTGTTCCACAATGTTGGCAATAGGAAATTAATGGCCACTCTGCCATAGTGAGAGGAAGCCTTGGGGATACATAATGTGATGTAGGATGCACTTCTTAGGGTATACGTTCCTGGCTCACTTAGTGGGAGACAGTCTATTATATATTGTGGAAGCTGCTTCAAGAAGACTCTATAAGTCCAAAGGACTGCATTTCTATTACACCTAAACATAAGAGAGGATCACCCTATGGCTTTGTACAAAGAATAATGATGGTTAGAGATGGGGAGACCAGTAATAAACTGTATGGTCCTGTGGTAAAGCGTATCCAACTTTACAAGCGAGCCTTTGGGACAGTGACTGTAAAGGAAATCTGCATAATCGATCAGCGAAAGAAAAGTAGTTTGGGCAAGGTGCACGTTTGCATCTCTAGTAAGAAACTGGTTAATTCTAAAGAATAGCCCCAGCCTCTGCCTTAACTTCTTTACAAAGTCCTCAACGTGCTCAGTGAATGATAGATTATGGTCTAACCACACACCTAGGTATTTAAACTTTGAGACAAACTCCAGTTTCTCTCCAAGAATTGTGGTAATCTGAGGTAGTGCTCCAGAGTTGGCCAGATTCATCAGATGGCTATAGGGCGAGAACAACATTGCTTTTGTTTTTTTTAGCATTTAGAAGTTTTTTATGGAGGAGCTGGTTCTGGAGCTGGTTAAATTCTTCCTGGAGGTCAGCACAAGCAGCTTCAGGTGTCAGACAACTTATATATACAAAAGTGTCATCAGCAAACAGGTGTATGTTGGCCTTGTTAATGCTCTCATCAATGTTATTAACATAGTGAATAGTAAGGGACCAAGTATGGATCCTTGCGGTACTATCCTCAGTAGAGGTTTGAGTGGGGATAGCTCACTCTCAGCCTTAATTTGTTGACACCATCCTACAAGGTACTCAGTAAACCAATGCAAAGAAACTGAGTCTAGGCCTATACTCTTCAGAGAAGAGAGAAGCAGGCTATGATCCACTGTATCAAAAGCCTTGCTAAAGTCTAGAAATACAGCACAGACAAAATTTCTGTTGTCCAGTTCTCGGTACCAATCATTTGTTACTTTGGCAAGGGCTGAAATAGTGCTGTGTTTAGTTATAAAGTCAGATTGCATAGGGTTTAGTAGGTTATTGGATTCGAAGTAGTCTCTTAATTGGTTGCTGACAATCTTTTCCAGAAGTTTCGAAAAAAGTTGGGAGGAGGGAAATTGGTCTATAATTGTTGAGGTTGCAGGGATCCTCTGATTTAAACAAGGGGATGATGATCAATTTTCCAGATCTGGGGACTAGGCCCTTGGGACAATGATAAGTTAAATAAGTGGGTGATTGGAACAGCTAGGACATGATAGGCGATTTTAAGGAACTAAGGATCCAAAGAATCAGCACCAGCACTTTTCTTAATATCCAATTGGTTTTCAACCTCTTTCAGAGAGATCGGATGGAACAAGAAGCCAGGTACTGGGGCAGGAGAGTCTGAGCATGGGACACTTAATTGGGAGTGGACCAGGGATTCAGGGGAATTGTCAAAAGCTAGACTAGCTGTGGCAAAAATGATTGCTAAGTGCATCTAGGATTCCCGGTTTATCATTGATAGTAGTATAGGCAGGATAACAGTACAACAATCAGTTACATGTATGTGATTAAGAACAATTAGGCTAAACTACTGTAGTGCTAGGGTAATGACAGAAGGAGATAAAGTACAGAACAAAAGATGGGACTATAGGTAGGTGCAGCCAGAGGCATTGTCACAAAAACAGAAAAAGTACTGGAGTTATGTTATCCATTGAGATGTATTTTTTTGCATAACTTAGTTATTAGAAATAGATACTGATATAATGTGCATATACCTTAAAGGAATGATTAGTTGATTATTGGTAAAAGAAATGCATATAAAAGCATCGGCAACATTAAATAATTATTTTGTATTTTTGTCCTTATGTATTTTTAATTTTTCAATTTTTTCATATAAATTTCATTATCGTGCTTTTGTCTACAAAGCTGCTTTAGATCTACCTCTGACATCAAAAGATTTAAGTTCACGCATTAGTCTATACCTAATATTAAGTTTTTAAAAACAAATTTGTTTTCTTTTGTCATTGGACTATTGTGATGTCATAAATGACAATGCATTATGGGAGAAAATGATGTAATTTATGTATTTATTTTTATTTATTTGAATCTAGGAATTACAATTCCCTTTGAGCCAAGGTTCTTTTACAAAGGTTCCACGTCAATGGAGGTACAATACAAAGTAGACAAGACATTCAGTTTCAAAGGCAGGATAACAGTACAACAATCAGTTACATGTATGTGATTAAGAACAATTAGGCTAAACTACTGTAGTGCTAGGGTAATGACAGAAGGAGATAAAGTACAGAACAAGAGATGGGACTATAGGTAGGTGCAGCCAGAGGCATTGTCACAAAAACAGAAAAAGTACTGGAGTCAAAAGAAGAAAGAAGAAAGAAAAGAAAAAATGTAATTGATTTGATTGATATAATTGATGACACACCCTTTATTTGTTGCTGTTTAAGAGAGGCTTCAGATGCAGTTAGTCACTCCCTAAGGAAGCTCCAGAGAGTGAAGTGATGGAGTAACTGCCCCAGAGTAGCCTGGTTTTCTGCTGTATTTGTGCAATAACCTTTGTCAACCTTGACAAATAAAACTGCTTGATTTACTGACAGATGTGCCTTGGTGAATTCCTGTTGGAACTAATTGTCAGCATCTACTGCAAGCTTTTTAGTGCAACATTATTGTGAGTCTTACATTTTAATGTTTGGGGATGCCTACCCCTTGTCTGCACCACCTCCTACAGGTGTGCAGTGTTTTTAGACAGTCTTTTGGATGCTAGGGTCAGCCACTGATCCCTTTTGTGGACAGGGTATATTATGCTTCCTTCCAACTATCAGGAAATCTTCACCCTGAATAAATCTGTTAACTAATTCCAGGAAATAGGAGACCACCAATCTGGGAAGGCTTGTTAAATATCTGCCAGTATTTGATCCAGACCGGGACCTTGTTTAGTTTGGTCATCTGAAAAGCCTTGTGGCTTTATTATAAAGAAATGAGTAGTAGCCAGGAATAAAATAATATATATGCAGTTTGAGTTCATCATATATGGAACCTCTTTGTTCCCTAAAAGTAAGAAATACAAGGTTGAAAGAGATGTCGCCCAAGACTGAGGTGCAATTTAAGCCTCAATTTTGGTGGAATACTGAGTATAATCCATGCTTAACAAGGACCAGAATGCATTAATATTTTGTTCCATTACTGTCTTTCATAATTTATTCTACATCATGACACAATATTTTTCCCTTTCTATTTCCAGACTTTTTTTATACTATTTCCTACTTTTGTTTAAAGACTGGATGGGCCTTGCAGTCCTTATCTGCCGTCAACTTCTATGTTTCTATGTTTCTATTCCCAGTTGTAATCTTAGGTGGCAAGAAATTACCAGGCGTATATCTGGACATGTCCTTGATTGTCGTCTAGAATTTGGAGGAGCACTTTGCTGCAGAATCCAGTTCGGTAAGATAAAATGCTACCTTAGCATCTCTGACCATTTTCGTACAAGCATTGCGTGCCCTTCTGAACTGACACCAGTCTGAGTCAAGCTTAGTCTGGCAAGCTTTTTTCCACTGAATTATTCACATACTTGGGACTGTCTAGTTCAGTATGCCTTACAAGCTCATTGGTCCACACAGGGGACCAATGGGCTTAAAGCCCATACTGTACCCGTCATTTGGCGGGCGGATGGGTGGTATGCAGGCGGATGCTGCTGCCCACGATGATGGGGAAGCAAGGTGGGCAAGGGTCCTGTGTGGGTGGGAGGGGTGGGGTGCCACTGGATCACCAGGGAAGTACATGTGGGCAATTTACCATGATTGAGGACTCGAGGGAGGGAGGGGGGGTCCACTAGACTACCAGGAATGTTGTAATTTATATTTACCATGATCATGGCAATGGGTGGGTGGGTTCCACTAGACCATCAGGGATGGTCATAGTAACATATATCAGGGAATCGGTAACTCAGGTGGGAGGGGGGACCACTAGACCACCAGGGATGGTCATGTATAATATTTATCGGTGAATCAGGGACTGGGGGTCCACTAGACTACTAGGGATTTTGTTTTATACATATACAGTGCGATCGCAGCTATGGGCAGGGGGTGTCCAGGTTCAGTGTGTGCTTGTGGATGGTGTTCTGGGTGTGCAGGTGGCCACCCAAGGCTGGGCTGCTGTGTTGCACCCTGCAATACTGCAGCCTACCTTTGGGTGGCTGGGAGTTGTGCCTACTCTGCAAGGGCTCAACATTGAGTCCCCCTATGCAGCATAATGCAGGGTTGCACCAGCATATGCACCACACATCCCGGGCAGAATATTGGGATGTGCTGCATATGCATGGGCATGCCCCCTGCATCTGTGCTGCATACCATTACATTGTGCCCCAGTGCATTGGGAATTGCACTGCACAGGCAGCCTTTTCAATATCCCGCCTGGGCTCAATGCGGGGCTGCACCGGCACAACTCTGTTGCGCCATGTGCAACCCCTTTGAATATCTGGGCCTCTGTCTTTATGATGTATTTGCACATCCTTCATGTAATAAACAATTCTAACAGTTTTCTATTTTTTCTTCCCTTTACAGTTATGAAAATGGTGAGTGCAGATATTGCACTAACAATTGGCACTGTGAAGCTTCCAATTTCACCTGTTTTCATCTTCCATCTGTGATCTTTAAAAATCTTTATGTAACTATAAACTAAAAAGTTAATGAGTCAAGTATTTTGGAAATAATTTAATGACTAATGCCTATGCTAGTTGCACTAGCAATGATTATGTTATCCATTGAGATGTATTTTTTTGCATAACTTAGTTATTAGAAATAGATACTGATATAATGTGCATATACCTTAAAGGAATGATTAGTTGATTATTGGTAAAAGAAATGCATATAAAAGCATCGGCAACATTAAATAATTATTTTGTATTTTTGTCCTTATGTATTTTTTATTTTTCAATTTTTTCATATAAATTTCATTATCGTGCTTTTGTCTACAAAGCTGCTTTAGATCTACCTCTGACATCAAAAGATTTAAGTTCACGCATTAGTCTATACCTAATATTGAGTTTTTAAAAACAAATGTGTTTTCTTTTGTCATTGGACTATTGTGATGTCATAAATGACAATGCATTATGGGAGAAAATGATGTAATTTATGTATTTATTTTTTATTTATTTGAATCTAGGAATTACAATTCCCTTTGAGCCAAGGTTCTTTTACAAAGGTTCCACGTCAATGGAGGTACAATACAAAGTAGACAAGACATTCAGTTTCAAAGGCAGGATAACAGTACAACAATCAGTTACATGTATGTGATTAAGAACAATTAGGCTAAACTACTGTAGTGCTAGGGTAATGACAGAAGGAGATAAAGTACAGAACAAGAGATGGGACTATAGGTAGGTGCAGCCAGAGGCATTGTCACAAAAACAGAAAAAGTACTGGAGTCAAAAGAAGAAAGAAGAAAGAAAAGAAAAAAATGTAATTGATTTGATTGATATAATTGATGACACACCCTTTATTTGTTGTTGTTTAAGAGAGGCTTCAGATGCAGTTAGTCACTCCCTAAGGAAGCTCCAGAGAGTGAAGTGCTGGAGTAACTGCCCCAGAGTAGCCTGGTTTTCTGCTGTATTTGTGCAATAACCTTTGTCAACCTTGACAAATAAAACTGCTTGATTTACTGACAGATGTGCCTTGGTGAATTCCTGTTGGAACTAATTGTCAGCATCTACTGCAAGCTTTTTAGTGCAACATTATTGTGAGTCTTACATTTTAATGTTTGGGGATGCCTACCCCTTGTCTGCACCACCTCCCTACAGGTGTGCAGTGTTTTTGGACAGTCTTTTGGATGCTAGGGTCAGCCACTGATCCCTTTTTGTGGACAGGGTATATTATGCTTCCCTTCCAACTATCAGGGAAACCTTCACCCTGAATAAATCTGTTAACTAATTCCAGGAAATGGGAGACCATAAATCTGGGAAGGCTTGTTAAATATCTGCCAGTATTTGATCCAGACCGGGGACCTTGTTTAGTTTGGTCATCTGAAAAGCCTTGTGGCTTTATTATAAAGAAATGAGTAGTGGCCTAGGAATAAAATAATATATATGCAGTTTGAGTTCATCATATATGGAACCTCTTTGTTCCCCTAAAGGTAAGAAATACAAGGTTGAAAGAGATGTCTCCCAAGACTGAGGTGCAATTTAAGCCTCAATTTTGGTGGAATATTGAGTATAATCCATGCTTAACAAGGACCAGAATGCATTAATATTTTGTTCCATTACTGTCTTTCATAATTTATTCTATATCATGACACAATATTTTTCCCTTTCTATTTCCAGACTTTTTTTGTACTATTTCCTACTTTTGTTTAAAGTCCTAAGGTTGTCCCTCATTCTATGCTTTTTTTTAGTATATCTCACTAAGTTATTTAATTTCTGTGTTGCATCCCTACATGTCTTGTTAAACCAAGTTTGATTATTATGTTTTTTTTAAACTGTTTATTCTGAATAATGATTTGAGAAAAAGATTAATTTCAGTCTATATTCCCTCGACAGCTTCCACATCTTTATTGTCACCAGAGATTAAGTTCTCCAGGATAAAGCAGGGTCTGAATTTAATATCATATAGAATGTATCTACTGTATCAGCTTACCATTTTATTACTTTGTGGTTGATAACCTCCATGATATTATCTTCCACTAAATTTCGAGGTAGTTCTGAATTATTATTGCTTGGAAGAGAGAAGATAACAAATATTGGACAGTGTACAGACTCTGAATGATTCAAAATTCTGAAAACTGACAGCCTTTCAGCAGCCAACTGGTTAACCCAGGCCAGGTCAATGACTGAGTATGCCAGAGGACCCAGATAGGTAAATCCCCCCTCTGAGTCCCCAGGGGGTTGACCAGTTACCAATATTAAGTTCAAGTCAATCATTTTTTCATTCAAAATCAATCCCTGATGATTAGTTTTATCTTTAGAATTTCTGATTATTTGAATAATAGGGTTAATTATATTAAGTCTAATATTGTGCTCATCCTGAGATACATTAAATCCATTACTTGTCAGAATTCTGGCATTAAAGTCATCAATAACTATGAAAGAATAATCTTCAAATTTAGCTAGCAACTTGTCCAATGTATCTGCAAGTTGCTTCCATAATGTTAGTGAATACATCCCACTATTTCTTGGGGGTAAATAAACATTCACTAAGATGCTTTTAGAATAATTATTCTGCATTTTAAGAGCCAAAAGGAAGAATAAATCATAAATAAGCTCAATTTTTTGAAAATTTAAGGAAGTCTTAAAAGGTAATTTATCCTGCTTGGCTTCTGCCAACCTTATTAGATTTTATAGCAGGTCATACATAGGGTGTATATCCTGGTATCAAATGTGAAGTATTATTAGGCCACCAAGTTTCCTGGAGACATAAAATATCAAATCCCGGGAAAAAATCTATAATTTCTGGATCTGCCAGTTTACTTGTTAACCCTTCAATATTCCAAGTAAGAACTTTCAAATCATAATGTTATTTTGGTCATACAGTACATTGCAAGGATTTTTCAATGAAGAAAACCTATTATGTGTTATAATTCCTGAATTTTTATGGGTAAATGTGATTTTTGCTGAACTATCAGGGTGAGTAACTTGTATACAGCACAGATAAGGTTACCTGTTTAATTCTGTGAAATCAATCAGGGCAATGCCTAGACCATCCTTCACTTGGGAAACTGAGGCAACTTGCTCAGCAAATTTAGAGGTTCTGAAAGTAATATCTATCTGAGAACTATCATTAATACCACTATGTACTATAAGTCATTCAGTTCCATTCTTCCCTATATGAATTATCAAAGTACAGTACATGTTAAAAATATTCCAATATCCTTCTTGGTTATACCAACTGGATCTAATGTAGAAGTTTTCCATCCAAAGAGGAAAAGAGTTATTTCCCTCCATGGTTGTTCATATACTTCCACGTATTTATTTATTACTTTCATCACTCTAATAATTCTTTTCATGTCCCTATCCTTTTCCCTGTCCGTGTCTTAACTTCTGTGCATCACGATAAACTAGTACCCTTTGTGAGTACATAATACTAATTCCATTTAGTTCCAGTAAAGATTTTTGGGATTAAAGTTGGTCCACCAATTCTTGAGATCCAGAATACAACAACACACAGTCTTGGACATTAGGTGGGTGGGTAATAAAAATTCCCTTGGATTCAGACGTGATATGTAAAAGGTGACAGGTAACTTAACTTAGGTGTTGTCTCAGATTCTAGTTTGTTAATACCATACATTTCTATCAAAAACTCAAAATCTTCCGAAGTATTTTCTGGACCAAAAAAGTAGGGGAATAGTTATTAGAATGTTCCTCCATTAGAGGATCACCAATATTAATATCTCCTTGATTAATTTATTGGTCAGAATTTCCCAGTAAAGGCACTACTATATGATTTTTGTCAATTATTTGAGATCCTGTCTGTTTGACATTATCAGGACCCATGGCACCATTAGTGTCTTTCTGCTTAATTTCTTGGTTAGAATTTTTCGGAAAGGCTACTGTTACATGATTCCCTTCATTCTCCTGCATTTCAGTTTGATTGTGAATATTATGACACTTAGTTCTTATTGATTTTCCAGCCTGTATTTCTTGCTGTTTTAATTTAGTAACTTTTCTCCTTTTAGTAGTCTTTGTTTTATGAGAAATACTAGTCTTCCTATTTTTATCTTTTTGTTTAGAAATATGAGTATTCTGTGTATCAATTATTACAATCAAATCTTCTCTGGGCAAAGGTGGAGGAAGATTAACTTGGATTTCCCTGTTCTCCATATTTCTATATGTAGAAGGTAGGTCAGTAACAAGAATATCACTAACAGAAGGATGGGGTGAAAATTCACAGACTTTTTCAATTGAGTTACTAAAGGCTGATTATAGAATACATTAGCTTTCAAGTTCTTCCTTGATAGACCACATGTTTTCCAAAATAACAATATTAGCACAATGAGGATTTTAAATGATTTCCTAGATTTGTTTAGAAAGTGAAGGGGAGGAAACAAAAATTTCCTTCATCCCTGAAAAATTCTTGGTCAGCTCCAATACCATCGATAGGATTTAAATCAGGTGAAACAGATAGTTCTGTCTTATTATTTTCTCCATTATAAGCAGATGAATCTTTTACCAATCTTTTAAGCCTGATATAGTTTCACTCAGCTCCTGCATGACCAGAACTAAGTTATCTGCCATAGATAATTTTAAAGTAGTGGTTGTTCCATTCTCCGTCCTTGAAATTAATCTAATCGGGATCTAAAATTATCACTTGGGCTATCCTGTGTGGGTTCTTGAGGTGAAAAGGCTAAGGAGCAGGACTCAATATTATCACTGTCCTGTGCTGGACTACAAGTCAGAGAATATGAATCAAAACTCATATTAGATGTTAACAAGGAAATTTCATCTGGTTGTGGAAAAACAAAATGACTCCAAGAAAGAGGTGAATTTTCAGTATTCCTTACTTCAGTTCCAGGAGAAATAGCCTGGGAACCAGTTAAGGGAATAGACAGTGCTGTGAGGGTGGGGACGGAGTCTTTCAATTATTCAGTAATCCTAGGCTGCAATGAATCTTCCTATATTGACCTATTTTTATTATTACTATTATTATTTTTAATATTTTCCCCCATTCTCATTTTTACTTCTGTCAAACATCCTACTGAATTCTGTATTGGAGATAGTGTAATGTTTTTGTTCTAACCATGCTGAAAAAAAGGAAAAAAAAAAAAAAACTATGAGAAGAAAAAGCAGTAATAGCTACTTATTCAAATTCAATAACAAATTGTTACAACAATTACAATAGCTTCTCTGTATAAAAGATCTTCAGCACCAGTTCCTATAAGATCGTGAAGCTTCAGCAAATTTAGAGAAATCCAGGCTGAGCATTTCTGTACAAATGTTCCTTGTTTAGATGAAATCTGTAGCGACTCTGTGGTCTTCTTTAGGTGGACTGTACCTTGTTCTCAGATGATTATGCCAAATGGGCTTGAAAAATAGCACAGCTTTGAAGGAAGGCACTAGAAAAAGGAAGTAACATACAGAGTAAAAATAATTCAGAAAATAACTTCCTTTACATTTATCAGTTAAAATCTATTTAAAATTATTATATCAAATGCTTCTATAAGCTTGTAACAGTGAATTCTAAAAATAAATCTGTTGCTTAATTTGCTTAGTTTACTTAACCCAGTTCACCATCTTGTCTCCCATGCCCAGACTATCCATCTTGTTAATCAGCCTCTATTGATTCTGCAATATTGTATAACTAAAAAAAACCTGTAACCTTTAACTGCTATTCTATGTCTATATGTATTAAGTGTTTATGTTTGTTTTCTGACGTAGAGCCTTTGTAAATGAGTCCCTGACTCAAAGGCTGTAATCCTAAACTCTGTTAAATAAATAAATAAATAAATGTGGGATGGTGTTGAAGGCTTTGCTGAAATCTAGGTAGATGATGTCTACCGCACCTCCCTGATTTATTTCCCTAGTCACCCAATCAAAAAAATCTATTAGATCCATTTGACATGACCTTCCTGCTGTGAATCCATGTTGCCTCAGATCCTGAGCACCGCTGGATTCCATATGTGCCACTATCCTTTCTTTCAGCAGTGTCTCCATGATCTTTCCTACCACTGAGGTGAGACTGACTGAGCTGTAGTTCCCCGCCTCCTCCCTACTGCCACTTTTGTGCAGTGGGACTACATGTGCCCTCCTCCAGTCCTCTGGAATGACACCCATGTCAAGTGACTCTGTGAACACAGCTGCCAGAGGCGCTGCTAGTTCCCTTCGCAGCTCCTTTAATATCCTTAGGTGGATGCCATCTGGCCCCATGGCCTTATCCACCTTCAGTTTTGTGAGTTCTTCCAGAACTCTCTCCACTGTGAATGGACTGATGTCCACTCCCCCCCCACTGCCTCTGCAACCCAACTGTGGTCCTTTGACCCTCCCCCTCCTTAGTGAATACTGAGTAGAAGTATTTGTTCAGCAATTCTGCCTTGTCCAGATCCCCCTCCTTACACTCTCCCTCCTCCCCTTTGAGCCTCACAATCACCCCCTGTTTTTTCTTCTTTCACTGATGTGCCTATAAAATTCCTGATCCCCTTTCTTTACAGACCATGTTAAGCCCACTTCTGTCTGCACCTTTGCCC
The DNA here is from genome assembly GCA_016271365.2 of Neoceratodus forsteri. Classification (NCBI taxonomy): domain Eukaryota; kingdom Metazoa; phylum Chordata; order Ceratodontiformes; family Ceratodontidae; genus Neoceratodus; species Neoceratodus forsteri. The sequence goes on along the minus strand of CM057453.1, from coordinate 913,376,983 downwards.
TCCTAACAGCCTTCCCTGCTTCCCTTAGACATTCAAGGTACGCCTCCCTGTCCTCCTCCCTTTGGCTCCCCTTGTATTTCCTGAAACTCAGCCTTTTAGCACTGACTTTGTACACCGCCTCTTTGGAGAACTATAGTGGTTTCCTTCTTCTTTTCCCTTTGGCCACTATCCTAATGCATTGGTTTGTTATATCCACTACGGCTTCTTTCAGTTTCTCCCATTGTTCTTCCACCCCCTCTATTACCTCTCCCTTCCCCAGGACTGCTTGCATACATCTACCCATTTCAGTGAAATCCACCCTCCTGAAATCTAATACTCTTGCCCTTGTGTGGTTTAATTGAATCCATGTCTCCATGTTGAGCCACACCATGTGGCGGTTGCTGTACCCCAGCTGCCCTTCTACCTGTATTTGTTTGACTCTTTTCCATTGGTCCATATCAGGTCCAGAATTAACTTGTCTCTGGTTGGCTCACGCACCAGCTGTCTGAGTCCAACCCTCTGCAGGGATTTCAGGATGGCTGTGCTTCTGGCTGAAGCAGCCACCTGGGTGGCCCAATCCACGTCCAGCATATTGAAATCTCCCAGTAGCAGGATTTTATCTTTAGCTGCCATGTCATGTATGTTCTCCACTAGTTCTCTTTCTACTTCCTCCCTCTGTGCCAGAGGTCTGTAGATGATCCCTGTGTGTATTGCTGTTCCATTCCATGGCTCCAGGGTGACCCACATTACCTCGGCTTCCCCCTGTCATCCCTAAACATCTGTAGCCTTTATACCATCTCTGATGTACAGGGCCACTCGCCTACCCTTTTTACCCTTCCTGACCCTCCTGAACAGTGTATAGCCTGGTACATTGACTTCCCAGCCATGATTAACAGAGTACCACATCTCTATTATTGCTGCTATGTCAAGGTCTGCATCTCCCAGCAAGGCCTCCAGGTCTGGAACCTTATTTCTTTGGCTACAGGCATTCCTAGCATTAACTTCCATGTTTTACAGTCTGCCCTCCCTTTGCTCTTGTTCTCCCTCTCCAGCGTCTTCCCCCCACCCCGGTTTCCTTTCCTATGTGCTCTTGTTCCCCCCTGTATCACTTGTTATACATTCTTCACCTGCCTGCCCCTCTCTGCCTGCTTGAGCTGTTCCTGTAGTCAACTTATGTTAATGCATGTTCCCATGGGGGTGTTCCTAAGCCTCTTGACCTTCTTGGCCATCATCCTGGCCATCCTGGGAATCAAACCCAATCCCTGAAGCACTGCCTGGGTTCTCTGCTGCTGAGGCTCAGTCCATTGAGCTACAGCAGCTGGTCGGCAGAACCAGCTCCCAGCAGAGGTCTTATCCTCTGCCTGGGAGAGTGAGAATGGTGCAATACTGTGTACAGCAGTATATGTGGTATTGCACCATTCGCTCACTGGTGCAGTGCTGTAATGGGTTACTCATAATGTCGTACACTATTCAGCATGCAACATTATGACCCAGTACATGGAAAACTCATGAATAAAGTAATGCAATATGGAGTCCACAAAGTGTATAGGAGGTGAATAAAAACATTTGCTGACAGGTAGGTAGCAGAGAGGAGGTGGATGGTTCGACATGTATTAGAAAAGGATGTCTCTCAGATCACCAGATTCTTTTCATTACTTAATTCCTCATTTAATTTGTTACCATTTACAACTTTACATTTCACTTAAGAAGGCTTCATTATGAGTAGTGGTCCATTTCCGTCTTTCGGATGAGACGTTAAACCGAGGTCCCATCTGCCTGGATTGGTGGTAGTTCAGGTGGATGTTAAAGATCCCATGGCACTTATCGAAAAGAGCAGGGGAATTTCCCTGGTGTCCTGGCCAAATTTCCCTCATTCACTATAAATACCACCAACAGCTTAATCTGGTTTCAAAGTCAGTTGGCATTCATCTGTATCCCCCTCCCCCGGGTCGTGCCTGAAAATAGGCAGGATTTGTCTAGTGCACTTACCCGGTCAACAAAAGCTAAATAATAAATAAAAAATAAGTGGTGGTCTATATAGGTCTGAGAAGACTCCAACTTGTAAGGGGTTAGAACATGGTAGGTTATTGTTGCTACCTGTAGTGCTCTGTTTTCTGTATATACTTATATTGTACCAGGGACACAACTGGTGTCTTTAGCTATGCAGTGTGTACTGTAGCCTCATGCAGACTAACTGAAAAAAAAAATCAGGCCTTCTGAGTGGTGTCCTTTTTGTAATACATGTGGGACTTTGTTGTTATAGACACCATTCTCACCGAAGAAAGTTATTAACACAATTTCCTTTGAGGAACTTGGGTTAGCCTGGTGTCTCTCTTTTGCTTTTGGTGGTGGATAGTTACCACTCAAAGTCAAAGGATGTTCTGAGCAATGCACAACAGATGCTGGGGCTAGGTTCATTGTTCTTTATTAGGGATGCAGTGGGCAGAGCCCTGCAGACCAATTGTGATCAAAAAAGGGAGGCATTTCTGACCATACAACAGTGTGGAGTTGCATCACAGTTGCCTCTATGTCTTTGAAGCAATCTACTCTGTCCATTAGCAGTGGACTGCACTGTTTTTCTTCTTTTCTCATGGCACAGTCCACTATGTCCAAGATGGCCACCAAACTCTACTGTGCATGTGCACGTAATCACGCACGCGCAATAGACTTTGGCAGTCATCTTGGACAAGGTGGACTGGGCTATGTTCTGCTGTGACTGCCGTGGATGAGACTGTCTCATTTTGCATTGTTTATATATCAATATATTTTCCATCCCTCTCAGCACCCACCCCCCAGAAACATAACAGTGAAACTAGGGGTGCTCAGTCTCCCAGTGTCATGATCAGGACTTCCACATCTTTTTTTCTCCTCCCCCACCTAACCCTCCCTAATAGCACTCTCCCCCTGAAACACAACAGTGACACTGAGAGTGCCCAATCCCCCATTGTTGCGATCAGGACTCCTTCTCCTTTTTTTTCCACTTCCTCCCACCTGTCCCGCCCACTCAGCAACACCCCCCCAGAAACATAACAGTGACACAAGGGGTGCCCAATCCTCCAGTGTTGTGATCAGGACTCCTCATTTTTTTTTGCTCCTGAACCCTGTAAAAAACAAGTCCATCGATGTCTTTTGCAGCCGTTGCTGTCCCCCACCTGAGTCTCCTACTCAGCAACCACCACCTCGCACCACCTCCAAGCCCTTACTTACCCATCGGGGGTCCATTGCTGAAATCTTCTCTGGACCATAGACACGTCTTTACTCTTCAAAGTTGTACCGTGAACTGAAGAAACAAGTACGCGGTTCAATGTATTTCAATGGTGTTTTGAATTTAGTGGCATAACTTGGCCATTTCTGCATATTTTTGGCCCATATTTTCAACATGCCTTTTCTGGGACCCCACCTCATGAGCAATTGCACTGACATTGGGCAAATCTGTCCCAAAAGGTGATTTTGTGGTCCCTGTGTGAAATCACCTTTCAGGAAGAAGTTGAAAATGTTCTCTGTCCTTGTTTATGAGGTGGGGGTCATAAGAAGGCTCTGTTGAAAATTTGGTGTAAAAATATTTAAAAACAACACAGTTATGAGCCTACATTGAATTTTGCAAATACAGGCTTGTAACTGGCAATTTTCAATATTTTTACCCAAAATTTACAACACAGCCATATCTTTACAGCAACTCATAAATGTGACAGCTGTTATTATTCAGATCCTGGGCAAAATGTTTTTTTCTATCCTGAAAGGTGATTTTGCAGTCCCTGCGTGAAGTCACCTTTCAGACAAGAGTTGAACATTTTCTGTGCTATTGTTCATGAGGCAGGGTCATAAGAAGACTATGTTATACATTTGGTGTAAAAATATTAAAAAACAAAGTTATGAGGCTATGTTTAATTTAGCAAACGCAGTCTCGTTAGTTTGGTAATATTCAATATTTTTACCCCAAATGTTCAACATAGCCCTTTCTTTATAGCTCCTTATGAATGTGACAGCTGTAATTTGTCAAATCCTACCCAAAATGTGTTTTTGTGTCCCCAGAGTTGATTTTGTATTCCCTGCATGAAATCACCTTTAGGCCAGGAGTTGAACAATTTTTCTGCTCTTCTTCATGAGGAAGGGTCATAACAAGGCTATACTGAAAATTTTGTGTAAGAGTATTACAAAACAACAAATTTATGAGCATACATCACGTTTTATGATCGCAGGCTTGTAACTTTGATAATTTTCAATGTTACCCCTAATTCCTCGGCTGCAGCCCTATCAGCTCTGGCCAGAATTTGTTATATTTATTAATGACTGGGAGGAGGGAGTCAACAGCAATCTGCTGACATTGCTGGTGACACTACATTTACAAGAAGAGTAGACGCAGGAGGGAGTACATGCATTACTGGGGGACCTGGTCACATTCTGGTTCTGAAATGAGAAATTGGGTCTCAGATTTAACATTGGGAAGTGCCATGTACTGCCCTTAGGGGCAAGGAATTTGGGTCTCACACATATACCCTGAGTGGTGCATTAGTGGATAGCACAGATGAGAGAAAGGGTCTAGTGGGCAATTTTGTACAATAAACTGGATTCAGGCAGGCAGTGTGCTGCTTCAGTCAAGAAAGCAAATGCAGCGGGGAGGAATGGGGGGCTGCCTTTGTTTCTCAGTGAAAAAAGAAGTTTGGGGAACAGGGACTCACATTCAAATCTATAAGTGGAGAAGGCAGAGGAACGAGTTCCTGTGGATTCCCATCTAATTTAAACACTGTGACTCGTGTAAGCAGAACAGTAAATTTTGCCATTGATACCTCAGATTACTGTGCATCTACAATCAGTTTGCTGATTGACTAAAATGACCTTGGGATTCTCTGTTTTCTTGGCACAGTAATTTCTTCCTAAATCAAATACACGTTAATCAATAAGCACCCCATTTCTAAAACAAGGTATTAATTTGTGGTTTTTGTTGCCAATGAAGCTGTTACTCTGCATTACTCTGTGAACATATAAGTAGTGACCGGATAGCAGCTAGAAGTGTCTGAGAAGTCTCAGTACATTGTCTATGACAGCTTCTTAAGAATTCATAGATTGAATCTGATAGCACATACTGAACACAATCCTTTTTTCAATCTCATCCCCTGAGTGGTTTCACACAGAAACAATATTCTTTGCAGAACTGCTTTCATAAAGTTTGACATAACTATATAATAACTGGGACATTCTGTTGTAAAACTTTCCTATTATTGTTGCTTCAGAAACAGTGTTGTTAAAACTATGTGAAGGTAATGTTAGGGTCACAGAGGGCAAAAAGTCAGGAAATCAAAGTTAGGGTTCTCAGGTCACTCACCCTAACTGCTACTGCATTCGCATGCCCAAGAGCAGAACCAATAGTAATGAAAAGCAACAGGGGTACCAGACTATGGAAAGGGGTAGGCATCAATGCCAGAAGCCTGGGAAACAAAATAAGTGACCTGCAGACAATGATGGTGAATTCCTGAGTGGACCTGGTGGCCATCTTAGAGACTTAGGCCTTGGAGAAAAATGACTGGGAGCTTTCCGTCCCAGGCTATGCTCTGTTCAGACAGGATAGAAGGGAGGGCAGGGTAGATTATATGTAAAGGATGAAATGAATGCCATCTCAGTAGATAACAGCAAAAATGAGGGTGTGGAATCCCTGTGAATGCTACTCAGCTCAGCAACGGGGGAGAAGATCCACATAGGTGTGCTATACTGGCCTTCGGGGCAGGCTCAGGGCAGGGACAAAAAGCTCCTAGAGGAGATCAGTGGTGTAACACACAAAAAGGGGATACAGTGGTGGTTGGAGACCTGAATATACCCAATGTTAACTGGAACATCACAGTAGCAGGTTCTACTAGGAGTCAAAAGGTTGATGCCCTACAAGACTGCCTACTTACACAACTAGTTAGTGCCCTGACTAGGCTGGACACCATCTTGGATGTGGTCCTCACTAAGTCAGAGGTAGTAATGGTTACGGGGTTGGGGAGCCACTGGCCAACAATGACCACAACTCTATGTGGTTTGAGTTAGCCCTAGCGGTAGAAAAATTGCAATCCAAGATAGAGGTTTTAGACTTCAGAGGAGTCAGTTTTGACAAAATGAGGGATTTAGTCAGAAGCAAACTGTTAAGAATCCAGGAGCATTCAGATGAGGAAGAAACATGGAGGTTCATTAAGTTAGCCATTTTAGAGGCTGCCAGGATGTGCATAAGAACAGTGACCAAAAAGAACAAACACAAAAAAAATATGGATCAGTAACCAGGTAAGAACCGCAATCAGAACCAAAAGGGAGGCCTATTGGAACTATAAAAGAATCAAAGAAGACAGCACATGGAAAGCCTACGTCCAGAAGAACAAAGAAGCAAAGAGTATGGTGAAATCAGTGAAGGATGCAGTGGAGCTTCGGCTTGTGGAAGGGGTTAAAGAAGGGAACAAATTTTATATATACACAAGAAAAAAGAAAGAAAAGGGGAAGAATAGTTAGGCTCAAAGATGGTGACAGAGTATTGGAGGAGGATAAGCAGAAGGTCACTATTCTGAGCAACATTTTTTGCTCAGTGTTCACTGAGGAACGCAAAGGCCCAGTACCAGACAGTGGCATCAATGCTGCTGACAGAGGTGTTCCACAAATGGAAGCATCATCGGTCACCAACTGTAAGGTTAGAGAAGCCATGGATCAGCTCATAGAAAACAAGTCACCAGGGCCTGATGAAATTCACCTGAGGGTGTTAAAGGAGCTAGCAAGTGAATTGGCAGATCCCTTAGCACATTTATGCAGCAGATCACTTCAGACATGGGTAGTGCTGGGAGACTGAGAAGAGATGATGTGGTAACGCTCCAAGAGGGAGGGAGGGAGGGAGTTGGGAGGAAGCAGGCAAGTACCGACTGGTCAGCTTTACATCAGTAGTGGGGAAACTGATGGAAACCTTAATAAAACAAGACTTGTTAGAGCACCAAGATAAGAACAGTCTGCAGGATGACAGGCAAAATGGGTTCATGGTAGGAAGGTCGTACCAAATTCACCTAATCATATTTTTTGACTGGGTCACTAGGAAACTAGACAGAGGCCACCCAGTGGACCTCCTCTACTTTGATTTCAGTAAGGCCTTTGATTCAGTGCTGCACAACTGCCTGCTGAAAAAGCTGGAGGACCTTGGTGCATCCAAGTGCATAGTCAGTTGTGTAGGTAATTGGCTTAGGGACAGAAAACAGAGAGTAGTGGTCAATGGGGTGAGGTCTAATGAAGGCCCGGTCACTAGTAGTGTGCCCCTAGGCTCAGTGTTGGGACCAGTCCTGTTGAATGCCTTTATCAGTGACATCGGCATAGGTATTCTGGGCAACATTGCCCTATTCAGGGAGGATACCAAGCTAGGAAGAAGGATTGATAGCAAGGAGTCAGTTAAGGACCTACAAAAAGACCTACAGAGGCTGGAAAGATGGTCCAAAGTCTGGCAGCTAAAGTTCAATGCAAAGAAATGTAAGTTGATGTATTTGGCTAAAGGGAACTCAAGGACAGAGTACCACCTTAACGGAGTCCAGCTCAATGCCATGCAGGAAGAATGGGACCTTGCTGTCATCATAAGCAGCGCCCTTACACAGACAAGCCAATGCAACAAAGCTTATAGCAAGGCCAACAGAATGTTGGGGTGTATAGGAAGGGGATTCAACAGCAGGAGGAAGGAGGTAATACTGCCACTCTACAGGTCCCTGGAAAAGCCCCATCTGGAGTACTGTGTCCAGTTTTGGACTCCACATCTGAAAAAGGATATAAAGAGGTTGGAGGCTGTTTAGAGAAGAGCTACCAGAATGATCCAGGGCCTTCAACAGCACTCATACAAGAAGTGTGTTAAAGCATTAAATATATTCTCACTGGAGACAAGGACAGAGAGAGGAGATAATATTGAAAAATACTATACGAGTTCAAGAGAGGAATAAATAAGGTGTCATCCTTGGACCTGTTCAGTAGAGTCTCTGACTCTAACACTAGAGGGAATGAGTGGAAGTTGAGGGGGAAAGCTTCAAGAGGGAGCTAAGGAAACAATATTTTACAGAAAGAGTCATGGAGACAGTGAATAAACTGCCAGCTGAGGTAGTGGAAGCAAAGTCTGTGGTATCATTCAAGTTAGGGTGGGACAAGGTTAAAGTGCGATCAGAAGCAACAGGAGCAGTAGGAGGCATTAGGAAGAAGGGTGGGTTAGGTTATGGGATCTGAGAAGGTCCAAGGAACACATGGGCAGATTAGATGGACCCTTGATCTCCTTCTGCTGTCTTTTTTTCTGTTTCTATGTTTCTCTGTTCTGCCAAGTCCTGCAGGTAGGATTGCTTGAGGGTGTAGGCAGGCATACTCACTGTACACATTTGTGTACAGTTTTTTAATCTCTCTCTCAAACTATCCCTTTTTCTAACCCATCTCATTTTAATTTGGAATGGAGAACTTGCCTCTGTTGCATTTTCCATAAAACTGGTTCAGGTACTTGTCCAAGGCTGTGTGTGGGCGCTGATGTGCAAAATGGCTGCCACTACACATTTACAGTCACTCCACTACCAGTCTCTCATTGTTTGTAAAGCACTTTGAGATACAATGTGTTTGAAAAGTACTATATAAATGCAAATTCTGCTTCTTCTTTTGAAAATTGACACTTCTTAGAGGCTATGCCTGTTTAAATTCGAACACTGCCAGACTGCCATTTAAGGCTTGGGTATAAACATGCAGCCTGCTTTGGGATTATCTTGTGTCCTTGAACATATGAATATAGAATTTAACAGATCAAAGTACCTATTTTCATCCCTTTGGGGAGAATTAAATTAAATTAATTATAGCCCTCTAAATCATATACATTTAGAGTAACATTCATATACGTATAGATGCAAATTGGTTTTGTAAAATAAAAAATGGCAGACTTCCTATGGGAAGAGAAATGTTCCAGAATTAGCCTAAGGAAATTATCTCAAAAATGTCCTAGAATTAGTCTAAGGAAACTATTTGAAAACAAGGAAAAAAGTGGCTTTGCCAGACTTCAAATTGTACCTATGGTATTTGCCGCAAAACATGTCTCATTGTTTCTAGATGCTGCCTCTATTCCTAGAGCACCCATTTGGGTATCATATGGATATTATGAAGCCAGATGTAAAGTCTAAGTATTTGAACTTGCATATTTTATTATAGACAAGTATCAGGTACATAGTCATAGTACAAAAGAGATATGTACCAATTACAAACCAGTGTACTACATAGATCAATTGATAATTATCCACTAACTAGATCTTATTCTTTCTTTAACAGGTTCCAAGGAAGACGTTACCAGTTCCAGTAAACAAACATTCATTTGGCTTTTGTTCTCTCTTGTGAATTCAGTTTATATTAGTACAGTTGTGTCTCTAGTACCTTACGCTGTCTCTTTTTTCCCCATAAATAAAAGACAATCAATAAAACATTTAAAATGTTTACAGTGTGTCTGTCTATATGTCTGTTATGTAGTCTCTGAATATCCACATTTAACTCTGAAATATATACTTTAATCTACAGCTTTGATGACTAGTCAGGTCAGTAGCTGATCCAGAGTTGGGAGCCCCTCCGTATCTTCCAAATAGATGACAAAGGTATGCCACCATGAGTTATATCTCTCCACCGTAAGTCTCAGCTTGGCAGTCATCGCTTCCATGTCCCTAATTAATTTGACACTGGTAAGTCACTGTGTATATGTTAATTGATTTCGTGAGAGCCAGTTTTGTGTAACCACCTTAACTGCTGCCACGGTGAGTATTAGAAATAGGTACTCCCCCGGATCTAATCTCCTGTGGGGTACAGGCTAGAATCAGATGTTGAAATTCTAGGGTTTGTGTCACTTCCAAAATTCTCTGCTCTCCTGTCCTATTTGGAGCCAGAAGGTCCTAATTTTTGGACACTCCCAAAAACTGTGACAGTGGGTGCCCTTTTGGCCACAGTCTCTCCAGCATCTAGCCGTGGGATGTTTGGAATAATGCTATGAAATAGTAGGGGTAATAAAAAAATGTATTGAGACCTTCCACCGAAATTCCCTCCAAACTATTGAATTTGTGGTTTTGTAGGTGTTAGCCCATATTTTACCCCTTTCTCTGTTTGAGATATCTAGCCTGTATTCCACTGTCCAATTATTTTGTAACTGCTGAATTGCCAATTCTGATATTCCATCATCAAGCCTTTTGTAAAACATCAGTACTAGGTGTTTCAGGTCCCAAGATTTGGCTTTGAGCTACACAAGGGAGATCCCTTTGTCCATCTGCCCTCCCTAAGCGTGGATGCCCACAACATGTGTGATATAGTGCTTAAACTGAAGGTACATATAAAAGTCAGTGTGTGGGAGGGCGTGCTCTTGCTGCAAGGTTTTGAAATCTTTGAGCTAGTCCCCATCCATAAACTGGGATAGAGAATGTAAACCCAAACTCCTACATCTGGTCAAACTGGGGTCTTTATGCAAAAATGGGAAGCTGGGCAAGGATTATAATGGAATGTAGGGCCAGACGTAGTCTGTTTTTTCCCACACTCCTCTAATTTTCAACCAGATTGATAATGTATGTCTGGTCCATCTGTTCCTAATGGTATTTATTGTTTCTGGTAGTATTGTCCAAGGTAACACCTTCAGGGGAGTCCCCGCGTGCATGTTCCCTTCCAACTTGCACCACTGTGTGTGTGAGGGGCAACTCAACATTTTAACCAGAGGGACAATTTGTGCTGACCAATAGTACCTCTGTGTATCTGGGAGGCCCAGTCCCCCTTTATCTTTATTTTCTTGTAGTATTAATCTACGGAGTCTAGGTTTCCGGCCTGCCCAAATGAAGTTTGTAATTTTTTGCAGTATTTTCTTTAAGTCGATCTTAGGAATATGTATTGGTAATGAGGCAAAAAGGAAGAGGAGCCTATGTAGTATGTTCATTTTAATGGTGTGGATTCTGTTTAGAAAAGATAGGGGTAGGTTTTGTCACCTGTCTATATCCATAAAGATTTGTTTAAGTAGTGGGTCGTAGTTGTAGTTATATAGGTTGTTTAAGTTCTTAGGAATCCATGCACCTAGGTATTTAACTTTATCTTTAACCCATCTAAAGGGCATATTATTTTTTGTTACTGAGGTTAGGTTCCCTTTTATCAAGAGTGCCTCTGACTTCTCCAGATTTATTTTAAATCCAGAGATGGCCCCATAGTTCGTGAATGTTTCCAATAAGTTAGGGATGGTGAGAGTGGGTTTTTCTACAAATAGCAAGGTGTCATCTGCATACTTTGATGCCTTACAACTGTTACTGCCCATTTGTATGCTCTGTAAATCCTGAGATTGTCGTATGGCAATTGCCAAAGGCTCTAAACTTAATGCAAGTAGCAGGGGTGACAAGGGGCAGCCCTGTCTCATCCCTCTTTCCAGATTTATTTCCCTTGATAAGGTACCATTTACCCCTCACCCTGGCTGTGAGATCACTATAACATAAAAATACCCATTGTATAAATTTGTCCCCAACCCCATTTTGTCCATTATGACCCAAAGGTATTCACAATTGAGACAGTCGAAAGCTTTTTCTGCATCTAAAAAAAGGGCAAGCTGTGCAGTAGTTGTAGGAGGACTGCAAGCCAGGACATTTAACAACTTGCGGATATTGTCCGCTAAGTGTCTGTTTGGTATGAAGCCTGTTTGGTTGGGGTGTATCAAGAGTTTGATGTATTTTTGCAATCTGCTTGATAGGATTTTTGATAGAATTTTTAAATCTTGATTCAGTAAAGAAATAGGTCTGTAGGCCTCGCATTTGTCCGTTGGCTTGCCTGGTTTGGGTATGACACTGATTAGTGCTGTTTTCCAGGAGTCTGGGATGCACCTCTCCTTAAGGCATTCATTAAACACAATGGCTAAAATAGGGGCTAGTGTGCTTTTAAATTGTTTGTAGAATTCTGGTGGGAAGCCATCTGGGCCTGGGGATTTGCCTGTTGGGAGGGAGGTAATCACCTCCTTAGTCTTCTCTTGGGTGATTAGAGCATTCAGTGCTTCTCTGGCTGAATCTGATAACCTGGGCAGAGGTAGGTCTTGCAAGAATTGTTCAGTTTTTGTTTTACTATTAAAGGTCTTTGCCTGTTCCTGGTATAGTTTCTGGTAGAACTGTTGGAATTGTTCTGCAATAGCTATAGGAGTACACCAGGGGTTTGGGGGATTCATTTTGTTGCTAATTTTTGTTACAGCTCTGTCGGCCTGATCTTTTTGTATTCTCAGTGCCAGCAGTTTTGCCTCCCTGCTCTCCGTGTCATGGTATTTTTGATTTAGGAACCTAAGTTGTCCTTCTGTTTGGTTTCAATTTTTTGGAGCTCCTGCCTTGCCTTCACTAATGCTGTTAATATTTGCCTGTTGTTAGGATTCCCTTTATGTGCGATCTCTAGTTCCTTTATTCTAGTTAGTATTTTGTCCCGGGTTATTTGTGTTAGTTTTTTCTTAACTGAAGCTATCCCAATGCAGTCTCCCTTGCACACTGCCTTAAGAGCCTCCCAGGTTGATAGCGGACAGCACTGCTGTCCTATATTAATATCATAAATTTTCTTTATAGATTCTGACATTTTTTTGGTAAAACTCTTGTCACTTAAAAGGGAAACATTTAACTGCCGCAACCTAATCTTCTCCACCTGGGGAGTCCCCCATTTAATAGATACAGGGGCGTGGTCCGAAATAGTTATGTTATGAATTTTGGAGCATATCACCTGATGTGCAAGGAGTTTGGGTATCAGGAATAGATCTATCCTAGAGTAGGACTGTTTAGTCTGGGAAAGAAAAGTGTAGTCCCTGTCACCTCCATGCTGCCACCTCCATATCGCTACCAGACCCATCTCCTCCAGCAAAGCGCCCAAAGTTTTAGCAGCCACCTTACCACGTGCAGCTGACAGTGATGATCTATCCATATTTACAGATGGCACTATGTTCAAGTCCCCTTCTATTATTAATTGCCCAGTCAGCAGAGTAGCTACTCTGTGTAGAGCCTCCCTTAAGAAATTTTGTGGTAGCACATTTGGGGTGTATAAATTGATCAGATGGGTTGTTTCTCCATGAAGTGTCCCTGTGACTCTCAGAAATTGCCCTTCCCATCCCTCTTACACTGATATGACCTGAAAAGGGCATCCTTTCCTGAATAATATGGCTACCCCTGCTGTCCTCCCATTTGGTGAGTGAGCAGCTTCCACCCTGTCCACCAACGCTCTTCTCAGCTTTGCATGTTCTTGTGAGTTCAAATGGGTTTCCTGTAAAAAAGCTATTGAGCAATGTAACCTATTTAGCTCCCCTAGAATTCTGGATCATTTAATGGGTGAATGTATCCCTTTAACATTGTATGTCACTATAGTTAGGTCACCCATTGTGATTTGAAAAAAATATATATATTGTTATCTTGCCCTCATCCCTATCTCCAGAACTCAGTAATTTTCATTTCCCAAGACCCCTCTGCGTTGAAGTTTTACCAACTTTGACATTCTCTGTATCATTAGACAGACACATGACATAAACTACCATTAACAAATCCCTCCAGTAAACTTCTGTGGAGGGCATGAACAATGAACTGTAAACCTCTTTGTAAACAATAAACTTTGTTAACCCATCATTTTTAGAAAATTTAAAAAGTTTGTACTGCCTCCTAATTAAACAATACCAGTTGCACTTTTTCCTTTCCAGATTATGACTTCCTAGGTGAGAGTTTCCAAACGCGCTGTACACCACAGCTATAGCTGGTGAGGTGAGCTGTTCTCCCTTGTGGTGTCACGTGTAATACCAAAGCCACCAAAGTAGCCCAAATATTGGCACTGTCACGTGTAGAAAAAATTGTGCTGCAATCATTTGATAACACAAGACAGGTGGCCATGATCCGGTACCCACCCCCAACCCTTCCACTGGGTGATTACACTGCTCTCAATGTTTTTACCACTCCCTTTTTTCCCATTTTTTGTCATTACTATAGCTCCGGCATCAAGCTTCCCTGTTTTTTTCGATTCCTGCCCTCCTTGAGCAGCTCGAACCTCCCCATTTGATGCAGATTGAATACAAATCAGGAGTGTCCCAAATACTGATTTAGGGTACCAATATGAAGAGTGCTGTTTAAGTCCAATAACCAAAAGCATAAAATTGCCCAGAAGCACAGTACTTCACCCGCATCCCCCCGGCTGAACAATTGAATTACTACAAATCAAACTTCGACATATGCACCGTTTATCTGGACAGGGAGGAAGTCAATAAAAGCATGGCATGCGGGCATCCATTCCTTGGTTCACAAATAGGGATATGTGCCCGCGACTTCACGATGGTAAAACAAGAATTAGAGAAACTGCAGATCTGTAAATGGTCACCTGGGAATGGTCGTATTAGGTCCTTTGGGTTTGGGGAAGAGTCATCTGAAGCTGCTTTCTTCATAATCTTCTGCACGTCTGATGCTGTTCTATGCGGTAGGAACCACAGAAGCGTCCTCTTGTGTCCTCGATTTTGGAATCCCCACAGGGATGTTTGCAGCTTTTGCTCCATGACCTCCAGTTCCTAACTGGGGATAGAGATTTTGTGCTCCACCAAAAAAGGAGTTGCTTCAGCCAGAGAAGTAAAGATTTTATTGCCAGAGTCAAGGTATACTTTAAGTTTTGCTGGAAAATTCAGTTGTGCTCTGATAATGTGTTTCTCCCTCAGTTCTTTAACAATCAGCTGTGTTTGAGTTCTCTTAACTTGAAGCTCTGAGGAGAAATCATGGTCAAAATAAATGATTTGACCCTTGTGCTGTAAATCTTTATGTCTCCAAGCTTCCGTCAGTATATACTCTTTGGATTGATAGTGCAACATATGCACTATCCAGGATCGCGGTCGATCCTTGGTGTCTACTGGCTTCAGGTCGAGAGAGCAGTGTGCCCTCTCTATGTCCAGAGGTAGATCAGAAGGTAACAATAGATTTTTTTTCAACAAGTGGATGATGAAGTCTGCCGGGGTGGGAAAACCCTCCTCGGCCCCTTCTTGCACTCCATGGATATGGAGATTATTCCATCTCGCCTGGTTCTCTGTGTCCTCCAGCCTGTTGTAAGTTTAGCAGTCCTGCTGTAGTAGGTAGAGAAAAACTCTACTGTTGCTGTCCTGGGTCTCTGCAAGCTCCGTGATTTTCTCCTTGTTCGGTTGTACTTTAGAGTTTACTGCTTTAAAGTCTATACGGAGATCCGTGATAGAAGATTCTATCTGGTTAACTGCTTTAAGAATCTTTTGGAGAGCTCTCTCCATATTATTTTGTGGCTCCTCATCATCGATCTCGTGGTCCGGGTCCCATGAGGATTCAGATGGTGAGCGGGGCCTAGCCGAGCCCGCGAATCTTCCGACCTCGAATTATTTCAGTGTTGTTTTCTGCCTGGATTTTTGTTACTGTTTTTTGACCGCTGCGGCATCCTAGGCATGAGTATTGCCTGTAGTGACTGCCAATGCCGGTAAATGTGGATGATATCTGGGAGGATGAATCTCGATGTCTGAGTTGGTGTGGGAGCCAACAGATCAACCTGCCACCATTACAACGACATCACCGGAAGTTAGTCTAATTATTTGTTCATCAAACTCACTCTTAGTGTGAAATCTCCCCATTGATAGACCTCCTAATTTTAGTGCATAATTTTATTAAAAAGCATGTCAAATACAAAGATTTTTCCAACAAGACTGAAGTCCATATGGGACTATGTAGAGATAATTTATGACAGCAGGCCACTTAATAATGATTAGGAGAAAAAAGGGTATTTTGAAAATTGAGGATATAACTGACCCTTTCACAAATATGATTTGTACCTTTCAGAAATTTAGGGAAAAATAATACTGTGGGGAGATGGGATCGCTGGAAATATCTTTGGCTGCAACAGGACGCTGCTGAATTACTAGATGCCAGCCCTGATTTAGTAACCAGAACTGACTGTTAAAAGCTCTTCGAACATGCGGGAAGAAAAGGAGTACATAGTTGTATGTACAAGTTACTAGTTCACAGTGACACTGGCCTCACTTTGAATTCCTGGGCAATATGGGAAAAAAAACTACAATGTCCACTTTCTGCTGAAACCTGGAAGGGATTATGGAAAACAAGGTACAAGACAAGTCACAAGTTAAGAGAGAGAGACATTAAACACAAGATTCTACATAATATACATGATACCCCAGCTAAGGTATCCAAGATAAAAAATGGAGAAGAATAGCAATGTTGCAGATACAAACAAAAAGAGGAAAATCTTCTCTATATTCTGCTGGGTTGTCTATCGGTGGTGCCTGTATGGTGGAAGTAATAACATTTTGGAAACAGATATTCAAACTAGCAATTCCCTCAAAGCCACTTTTTTGAATTCTGAGGAATACCGCTCTTATTCCCAGTACTCCGAAAGGTCTTCAGATATAGTTACTTGCAGCTTCCTTAGTTGCTGCCGCTTTTTCAGAATGGTTACAGTATATGGGTAACTTGGCCAGTAATAGAAGATTAAATTATATTGCTATGGGTAACCTGGACCATTACAACACAATCTAGACCCCTTTCTAATAAAGAATTTAACATTTGACACAGATAGTACTGCACTTCAATGTCCCCTTCTTTTACAAGTGATATTTGAATTTAACAGACAGGCCCAGATATTCAAACTACGCTCAAAATGAGCGCAACAGCAGGAGCAAGCACAAACCAGTTGCGCAAATGCGCAACAGGTGCGATATTCAAACATGGAGCAGCACAAATTGCGCAAGCAACCAACGTCTGAATATCGCATGTACTGCGCCATAGCGCAACCAGGAAGGAGAAGCTGAGCCAAAATGTTGCACTATGGAGCAACCAGGGCAGCCCAGCTGAGCATTCCAGAGGTGCCATAGCGCAAGTTGAGCACCTCCCCCAGAGCAATGGAACTGCACATCCAGGGAGGCAGGCTGGGGCCCACCGCTAGCCATGCCACACATGGGCACAGGAACACACTGCAGAACCCACACCACACCTGCACACCCCAAGCACAGCATCACTGGGGGTGTGATGGATGATCTACTGGCCCATGGGGACAAGCCAACACAGCATAGCTGAGCTATGACACCCCAGCACAACCACTGGCATGCTGAGAGTGCCACACACAGGGGGTTGACAACCACAGTGCACAGCAGCCCCCGTTACGCACAGCACACCCTGCACTGTGACCCCAAGACACCACCTATGTGCAGTGACTGGCACTGCAGGAAACCATGCATCCCCCCAGCACACGTCAACCCTGTGCAGCACAGAAGCCTACAAGCCAGACACACCCTGTGCACCCAGCAGTGGGTGGCAGCAGACGGCAAGACCAACAGAACGTCACTGCCATGCTGGAGATACCTCCCCATACACACACACGCACACACACGCACACACACACCCAGGACCATACCACCCCAGATGGCATGTACACCCCTGCAACTGAGCACCCATAGCCAGCTGCAAATCAGAGACCAACACAGTATTCATATCAAAATAGAAATGTATATTTAAAAGATTCAATAACAAAACCAAGAGAAGCTATTTACAAGGGGACGGGTAAAAGGTAGGGGTGTTCAAGGGGAAGGGAATAAAAACTTGGAGAGGGAAGGCAGGGTGTTAGGGATGGGAGAAGTGGGAAGGGTAATGTGGGCTATGGCCCAGCTGGCTGCTGGTCCTCCCCCTGCTGGTGCCCGTCCTGTGCCTCCTTCTCGCTAAGCTCCATGGCGCGGATGGCCTGCAGTATGTCTTGGTTCTCCAGTCCAACTTGGGTGAGGCGCCAAGATCACGTGCCATCCTCCTGAGAACCTCGAGGCCTAGGAAAATGGGAACACAGTCAATGGCTGTGACTGACCACAACCCTGAACACCACCCAACCTGCAAGCTATATAGCCCAGTGTCCCACACCTGTGATGGCATGCACCCACCCACAGGGAACATGCACATGGCCATCACAAACAGGTGGCACCAGCTATGTGCACCACTGCACACACACACTGCCCATGTCCATCACAGCACAAACAAGGCTGTCCAGTGATGTGGCAATGTGGTGCGATGCCAGTTACACAGCTATGTGCCCAGTGCATGCCTGGACCACCAGTGACGCCTACACAGACGTGCTGTGATACTGGACAGTGATGCATGTCACCTGTGTCGTGCATACATACATAGAGACATAGAAAGTGTCATCAGATAAGGGCCTATGGCCAACCTAGTCCATCCATTTGAGCTTGTACGTTCACTTTGTTTTCCTAGAAGTCTATTGCCCCTTACCCCTGACCTCCAGAATTCCTTCATGTCTGTCCCGTGCATTCTGAAATCCCATGATTGTTTCAGCCCCCACCACTTCCTCTGGCAGGGTGTTCCACTTGTCCACCACCCGCTCTGTGAAGAAATCCTTTTCCATGTGTCCTCTGAATCGTCACCCTCCAACTTCATCCCATGCCCCCTAGTCCTGGAACATCTTTTTCATTCAAAATAGTGTGTCCTGCACCCTGATCCCCCTGTAAGATACCTGTATGTCACTATCATATCCCCTCTCTCCCCCCCTCTCCTCCAGGAGTACATGTTCAGTTCCTTCAACCTGTCATCATAGGACCGTGATGCAAGCCATACCATCTTTGTTGCCCTCCTCTGAACCTTCTCTGCCCACTCTACGTCCTTACGTAGGTATGGTCTCCAGAACTGTACACTGTACTCCAGGTGGGGCCTCACTAGTGTCTTGTATAGTGGAATTATGACCTCCCCTGTCCTGCATAGTTGTATTGTGCAGGGCTAGTGGACTCCCCAGCATGCAATAGCATCCATGAAGTCATGATACTCACATTTCTCAAGCAGCTGTGTCTGCTGCTGTAGCTCTTGCTGCCGTTGATGCTGTGGCTGCTGCTGCTGCATCCGGGGGCTGACTTCTGCTTCCACCGGGGCCCTGGCAAGGCCCTCCTCACCCCAGCCCTGCATCCTCACATCCTGGCCTGTGGGAGACATATGTTGAGACAAACATCAGTGTGACTCAAAAGCAGAGTGCCCCTGCCCCAGTGAGAGTGCCTGCCCACACAGCCATACCCATCCATCGCACAGTTGCACACACTGACACAGCCAACTGTGTCCGAGCCGCCACCTATGCACAGCCACCAAAGCACACACACACCCTCACAGAGAATACAGGTGCATAGATGGTACACTCACCTGGCCTCGGCACCATGCCCCGCCTGGCACGTGCCCGCAGCCTTGCCAACATGTCTGGCTCCCTCCAGCGGAGGTCACTGTACCGGTGCCGGCACTGCTCAGCAGACCGGTGCCGTCCAGTGACCCCCACCAGGTCAGTGGCCACTTGCTGCCACACCTCTGTTCTTGGTATGGTGAGGGGCTCCTCACCATAGAGTGCCTCATACTGGGGCTCTACTAGTGCCACCAGGTTGGCCACCTCCAGTGGGCTCCAACTCACAGCCCTCCTCCTAGCCATGTTAGCCAGTTTACAGCAGGCAATATGGCGCCCTGCTGCACCATGACCCCACGTGGAGATGTTGCGCAATAGACCACCACAGGCTCCAATCGGCTCTTGTTCAACAGCGCCACATTATAGCGCTGTCACCAGACAGCGCAATAGGGACGATACATGGCAGGTGAACAGCGGCAGGGGCAAAGGCATACACAAGGTCATGAGCAATGACGCACTACGCCACAGCGCCATCTGACGATAGGTATCCTGCGCGACAGACCAGCTGCGTACAGTGCGCCACAGTGGACTATTGCTCAGTAATGCCACAGCGCCATATAGTGGCCAGTGCTGTAGCACCACTGGCACAATGGTGGCCATGGCCTGAATTGCCTATCGACAAAGCACATCAGCAGCGCCATAGACGCATGCGTAAGCTATCTGGGCATGTAGCGATGCAGTGTACCTACAGGCACAGATCTGCGCCATTGGCTCAGCCGACTCTTCCGTGATTGCACAAAGGCAGATTCGCGATATTCAGCCGATATATGCAAATCATCTGATCAGCCATTCAAGGGTGCAGTGCGCGATGGTATGATCATTAAAGTTGCCATTACCTAATTTGCATGTGTTGCGCTATAAATGTGTGACAGTGGGCTGTACTGGCCAGATTCGGTTACTGCAGGTGAGAGGTGAGTTACATGCTGTGTGATGTTCAGGACAATGCTCATGGGGAAATGCCGTGACTGCACAGTGACAGGTGTCCACTTCCACCCATACAGATCACGATGACCGAGCAGAGCCAAGGTGAGGGTGAGGACGGTGGGCGAGGGAGGAGGCCCAACTTCACTGCGGCAGAGAGAGGCCCTTCCAGGCCTACCTGGAAGATGAGCCACTATTGAGTGGATGGAGGGGCGCCCCTCAGTCCCGCGCGGCTGCATGGGAGGGGTAGCCTCCTGGCTGTTAACCTGCATGGAAGCCACCAGCCTCCATGCAGGAATGCAAGAAAAGATGGGGACTGACCACCGGAGGTTGAAGGAGAAGGTGGCAGCCTTCAGGGCGGCATGTGCTGCAGACTGGGGCCCGCCAGTGGTGCTTGCAGCTGACCCACATGAGGAGACACTGGTCGCAGCCATGCAGCCCAGCGCCATTGGGCATACCAGGCGGAGGATTCCAGACAGGTGGAAGCCCATCACTGCACGGTATGACATGGTGGTGGTGTTTGGGGGTTGTGTGTTGTTCACATGCACTCACATGTACTCTCTTCTGTTACAGATCCTGTTCGTCTGCAGGAGATGGTGGTGGTGGGTCCAGACAGTGATGCGGACCTGCTGGACATGGAGGAGGGACCATCCACCTCACCTCCAGCCAGCAGGCACTGCAGCAGCATGCACGCTGGGCCAACAACTCTGGTGTCAGTGATACGGGTGCGGGGGTGCATAGCCGTGTCTCACCAGTCTGGCATGCAAGCATGCCAGCATGCTGTGACCATGGCAGTAGCACGACCTGCACCATTGATGATAGAAGGCCTGCAATGGCAGTGATAGGTGTGTGTCCCATGACAGACACACGGCAGGCCAGCACGCACTCTGGGCCTTTCTGGTGCAAACCCTGTACCCAGCATGCTGGCACAGTCCCAGGCTGTGCCTGTCAGCACCGTGGGACAGCACCGGTGGCTGTGCAGGTGTATGGCACTGTTGCCAGCACGGTGGTGGAAAGGTGGACCTGGGGCACAGCGTTGAGAGGCAGCAGCAGCATCGCACACCAGGTCTGGGGGACAGTGTCAAGCAGTGGCACATGTCCACCGCCCTTTGATCCGCCCATACCTGGTCCTGGCGAACAGCGCCCACCCTCAAGGGGTGATGTGCCTCAGGACCGTCCACACCCTGGGGGTCACCATGCCATTGGGGCACAGTACCCATTGGACACGCACACCCACCTGCTGCAGGAATCAGTTCAGCTGCAGGGGCGGGTTGCAAGGTCCGTGGAGGCACTGTCTGTGTCCGTGGAGTGGCACAGCAGGGAGTGTGCTCGGGACCGAGCCGAGCTGGTCCGTCTGCGGACGGATGTGACCGCCGCCATTGACAGGCTGACCCAGGCAGTGGTCTCTGTCATGGATGCATTGGGCACACAGTCAGGTGCCCCTGTACCGCACACCCCACAGTGCACTATCCACTTCCATCCCGGCGCGGCGACACCAGGCCTGTCAACACGGGTTCTGCTGTGGGCATCCCGAGCACCCCTGGTGCAGGTTTGTTCGCGTGCTGCAGACCTGTGTGGACAAGGTCGCGTCCAGCGCAGTGGAACCCCTGGTGGTGCAACAGTGCCACCCCATGTGGCCCCTGCTCAGCCTGCCCATGCTGTTGGGTCACGGCAGGGCCACACGCATCCGTGGTGGCCATGGGACAGCGCTACATGACTGAGCTGTCTCCCAGTGCGGGCCCTGTCTGGTGCTGCCCTGTGTGCAATGTGTGTCATGGTGGGCAGTGCACTGCTGGGTGCTCTGCTCACCACGCCGACACACGGACCACCTGCACACCCTCCCAACTGCTGTCCACAGGTGCGTGTGCATGATGATGCCTGCATTGCACTGTACACCAAGGTGCAAGGGTGCCCAGGTTCTGACACATGTACTTGGACAGTACAGGTGGTGGGGTGGTCGGTGGTGCTGTGTGTTAGCAATGCCGTTCTGCAGTGCTGTGCATCTGCCCATGTACGCTCTGTGCCTGGTGTGTGTGTGTGTCCATATGAGTGCTCACCCCTCCCTGATGGTGTGTTGGTATGCCTGGACCCTTCCACTCCCCTGACCTTCATGCACCCCTGGTGTGTTCCCCTGTGTGCCTGTGGTTTGCGCATGAACAGTGTTGGTTGCACATGTCCCCTTGACCTACCTGTGTTGTGCATAGTGCTCCTCTGTGATGGTGTCCCGGTGCAGCTGGGCCTGCCGGATCAGTCGGGGGTCCCTCCATCCTGGGGGGGCTGCTCATCACCATCATCACCGGCGCCACTGACGTCCCCATCGCTGTCCCTCTGTTCGACCTGTACGGCTATCCCATGGTCTTTGGCCATGTTGTGCAGGATGCAACAGGCCAGGAATATCCCACAGGCCTTTTGGGGGCTGTACTGTAGGGCACCGCCGGAGGTGTCTAGGCATCGGAAGCGTGCCTTGAGCATCCCAAACACCCGCTCTATGATGTTACGTGTTGCAGCATGTGCCTCATTATAGCATAGCTGTGCTGGGGTCATGGGGCACCGGTATGGTGTGAGCAGCCAGGGACGGAGTGGGTATCCGCAGTCACCTGTGTGGAGATAGTGGAGAGTAGTGTCATGTTGAGGTCCATATTGGCCATCTCCCTGTGTACCACTACCATGGCACCTGTGTCATTCCCACCCTTGCCCAGAGTTTGCATTCCATACATGTGTACTCACCCACTAGATGTCCTGTGGGGATGTCCCCACTCTCGAATCGATGGCACAGTGCAGACTGATACCATATGAAAGCATCATGTGCTCCGCCAGTGTGTGGCACAGACATTGATTATGCACCAGTGGCATCACACACCACCTGGCAGTTGACACTGGAGAAGCCCTTTCGGTTCCGATATGCGTGGCCATCAGGGCCGGTGGCATGCGGATGGCCACATGGGTGCATCTCTATAGCTAACCTGCATGAGCCATACGTGCTACCCTGTTGAACTCCTGCATGTTTGCTGTACGCTCTGCCACAGTGCTGGGGAAATGGATGTACTCCGCAGCATGTGGCAGCAGTGCGCTGAGGAATTGGGTGAGGATGCGTGACGTGGCCGACTGTGTGATGCCTGTGGTGTCCCCTGTCGGCCTCTGGAAGGTGCCCGTGGCGAGCAGGCACATGCAGGCTGTCACCTTGGTCTCCACCGACAGAGCATGACTCTGTTGGAGGGTGCCTACATCATCACTGCACAGCTCACAGAGCCATCTCAGTATTGCCCTGTTCAGGCGGTACCGGCCCACGATCTCTACATCTGTGTACAGCTCAAAGCTGATGCGCGCAGTACCGCCTGTCAGGTATACCGCCGACGGGCCCTTCCACGCCACGCCCCCTGCAGCATGTGGATTCTCAGCCCCTCATTACAGCTTCCATGTGGAAGCTGGCACTGTCCATCTCCTGGCTTCTGCCCCCCGGCTGCTGTTGCTGTGTTACCCCCTGCTGTCCTCACTGCTACTTCCACTGCACGGGCACCCCGCTGGCCTCTACAAACTATGGGACACACTTTCCTTGCCTGCCCTTTTAAGTCTGTCTGTCTGTCTCTGTCTGTCTCTCTCTTTCCCCCACTTGAGCAGCCTGGTAGCATTCTTGCGCCGCTTCCTTGAGCCTTTTTATTTTGGCTCATTTCCGCTAGTGCGCAGTTTCCGGCTGTGCCGCTATTGCGCATTGCGCAAGTGTTTGAATATCGCATTGCGCTCTTTATGCATGGATCCGCCCCCTTCGGTTGCGCATGCCTTCATTTTCATTGCGCTATTGCTCAGCATGTTTTCGGGGGCGCAACTGCCTCCTTCTGAATATTGCGAAATGGCGCAATTTTGGACTTGCGCATGAGCAACCCTGTTGCGCATGGCGCAACCCTTTTGAATATCTGGGCCACAGTATACAAATATGTGTTTTAAAATGTACTAGAGAACTTCCAGCATTGTAAGAGTTCTGTTTCTACAGTAAAATTACCGTATGCGGTTTATTTTGTAGAATATGTTGTTCAGATATTTCTTATTTGCTTTTAAATTTTTTCCCTTTTTCCATTAGATGTCATTTTATCTTGTCTATGTTTTAGGATCACATGACTGTATTTCAGTTTTACATTGTACAATATAATGTTTTTTCTCCATAAAAAAAGCAAGGATTACCTTGTGGCAATGTGATTTAAAAAAAAAGTAAAACCATGAGGCCCTGTTCCTACTGCATGTGTTGATACAAGCACACATATAGAACTATAAAGAACTGATGGTTGGGGGAAGGGCAAGTTAGAAAATCTGTGTACAAAAATCTAATTTCTGCTGTACTCTGTGTGTTACCCAGCAAAACTAGGAAACCCTATTACCTTACTTATAGACAATGGACTAGATTTTCAAAGCACGGTGCAGTACTTGTGACAAGCCCCGTGCCATGACACAGTTTCTGACAGTGCGGCAAACCTCTTTGCCACAACTGTGCCTGATTCTCAAATCTCGGGTGCAATTGTGACAGTTTCCACATTTTATGGCAGCTTGTGCCAAATCTCTGGTGCAAGCACCATAAAAACAGCTCCCAGGAATGCTGCAAGCTAGATCAGAAAAAGTTGGTCTAACTAGCGGCACCTGGTGCACGGGATTGAGACTCCTGATTGCCTTCTGGGTGACTGCCTCAAGCCCCGTGCATTATATCTTCAGCACACCCAGGGCTTGCAGCAGTTGGGGGCTTTGAAAAACGAGTTCAAGAGGTGCAGTTAGAAAACCAGCCTGGTAGCACAGAGGGTAGAGCTCCTGCCTGCTACTCCGGTGACCCAGGTTTGGGAATGGACTTTGGAAACCCTGGGGCTGGCCAGGGGATGGAGGGTTAAGCATCCCTAGGAGAGCTCTGCTTCCTTAGGAAGGGGGAGTGCATGTCCTGCAGCTCGATTGCCTCCTGCAGGAAGCTGGATGGCAGAGCCATGAAACTGCAATAGAAAAAGACCCAAGGCTGGATGCCATTTGATATTTCCACAGATATGGAGTGTGCACATCAGTATGCGTTTAGGCCCTGGGGTGAAAATGGAGAAAAAACCTCTCACCAGAGTGCAGTGCCTGCCCAGTCTCCTGCAAGTCTGGCACTGAGGACTGGGCTTTTCAGATCATGTCCTGTGGCAGAGGACACCAACAGAGTCAGGTAAGCTCCAGAGGAGTTGGGTGAAAGGGCCATGGGGACCAGTTCAGATGGGGGCCAGCTTGAGAGACCAGGAGATAAAGCAAACAAGCAAACAAAAATAGGTGCAGTTAAGGTGATCAGCTCAAGAACCCTTTGGGTTTCCTGACTTTTTGTAGTTTGTTTGTGACTCTAACTGTACCATAATGCAGATTCTGTAATAAATAAAAAAAGAATGCCCCACAATGATTGGTCTAGCACCACTGGTCCGTTTCCACTGGCAGTATATAACTTCCGCCATTAGTACCCCCTAGCTACCTATGCTAAGCATTTGCTATTACTGAAACTTGTTTCTTTATGCTGGCATTCTCAGATAGGTTTTTAATAGTTTTAACAGCATTTATTTTATTCTGTGTTCATTCAGATATGTATTTTATTATCATTTTTGTGTTATTCTGATTGTAAAATGCCCTGAGCCTTTGGGAAAGGGTGCTCTATAAATAATATTTGCCTTGTCTTGCCTTACTGGTATCCAATGACAGTTACTACCTTGACTTTTCATGTTGGTGAGCAGTTCCTGCTGTCCAGTGCTTCCCACTTCTCTTCAGCTGTGTTAAGCATTCTTTGGCATCCAGTGGCACACTCTCTCCCATTCCCATTCCAAGACTCCCTCATTCACATCAGTGCCCCCCACTCTCCCCATCCAGTGCTAAGACTCCCTGATGTCCAAGGGCATCACTGTCCCCATCCCATATTAAGTACTTCCTGGTGTCCAATACCACCCCTTCCCCCTCCCTGTCTTGTGCCAAGTGCTTGCTTCTGTCCAGTGGCATTCTTCTCCCTCACTCCATCCCAAGCCAAGCCAAGACTCCCTGGTGTCTAGTAATATCCCAGTGTCATGCTAACTCCTCCTGGTTTCTAGTGGCACTGCCATCCCCATTTCACCCCCACATGGTGGTCAGCAGAGTTCTCCCTTCACCTCCACATCCAGTTACTGTCTGATAAATCAGAATGGTACTGTAAAACTATTAACAGCAGTTTAGTATAATTTTTAATCAGATGGTAGCCAGTTGTGGAGGTGAGAGGGGAATCTGGCAGCTGTGGTCTGGGGAAGGGGCTGGGTGAAACAAGCATGGGTTGGTCCATTAGACACTAGAGAGAAGATACAGGATGGAGTAATTGGTAGAACCAGAGATGAGCTGCTGTTACTGGATTTGATTTTCAGGGTGGGTGGGGATTAGTGGCACTATGGATGTGCAGTCAGTGCCATATTTGATGCTGGGGTGGGGCTTTTGGGGCTTAGGGAATGAACATCAGGTTCTGTACATGTCCGGGGGTAATTATAGCTCCTGGGATGAATCCCTCTGTGTCACACTTGATGTTTAGCAGCGTGGGTATTTGGCAGCATTGCAGATGGGCTCCTGGTGCACACTTGATGTTCTGAGGGGCTTGGTAACACTAGACATGGGCTTACAGTGGAGGCAGAAGTAACTGCACTATGACTGACTCCAGTGCTGCACTTGAAATTGGGAAGGGAGAGGGACTGGTGGCAGCTGGGATGGACTCCCAGTGCTGCATTTTATGTTTGGGGGTAGGGTGATTGGGGTTCCAGGAATGGGCTCCTGGTTCCATGCTTGATGTTCACAGGGTGATTAGCAGCATTAGGAATGGGAGCTCAATATTGCATTTGATGTTTAGGAGCCACTGATGGGCTCTGGCTGCCACACTTGATGATCAGTGTGTGGTGTGGTGGAAAATTGCCAGTACCATGAATGGTATTCCTGTTCTGCACTTGACGTTCAGTGGGATATTGATGATTTGCAACACTGAGGAAGGTCTCCCAGTGCTGCATTTGAAGTTCTGGGGGGGGAAGAGAATGACATTAATCATTAATTCTCTTATTTTGGACTGCTGCAGTAGAGACAATGCTCCCAAGCTGGAATACCAAAAGGCAGTTCTTAACACGGAGCTGCTGGAAAGATTGACAGTCCAGAATTACTGGACCATGTTGGGGGAGGTTTTAAAGGAAAACACAGCTCACTGTTCTGATTGCTGATTGTCAGTGCTGACTCACCACATCAGGACCATTACAATATATAAAACTCCAGACAGACAAACAGAAGGGAATAAACAAAACAAAATAAAGATACACTACCTTACAGTATGGATGGAAGCAGCTGCATACAGATGGGATGCATTGGGTGGGAACCTCAGCTTTGACCCAACCCTGTCTGGCACCATCTTGCACTTTTATTGGGATTTCATGTGTGGAGGAGATTATTAGCAAAGTGACTCCTGGTGCTGCACCTGAAGTTTGGGGGTAGATGGGAGACTGCAAGCACAAGAGATGGGTCACAGTCATAGCTCTCAACCTTTTGTCCCCCAAATGTGGAACATTGCCTCTCAAAATGTGGAACAAATGAGTAAAATGTGGAACACTTAATCAAATTTTACCTAAGAAGCTCAGAGCACTGTTAAAATGTTTGCATTTATGTTCAGAAAGTCTTATTAATTGAATAATACATTTTTTGCATCATTTACTAAAGATTTTTGCTTTAAAATGTTGACACTGAATGTGGGACAAGTCCTCACAATGTGGAACAGGGAGCCTTTGTGAAGTAAAATGAGAAACATTCCTCTCAATGTGGTACAGTTGAGAGGTATGGTCACAGTTGATGTTTAGGGGTTGGCTGGATTGATGGTATCAGGAATGGGCAAGAAATGCCACTTTTTTTAAACTTACAGTTTATGCCCCTTTCATTATTCCAGCACTGTTCTCCCCTCAGAAACTCCCAAGGCACAGTTATGAGCCCCCAACACCCCTTACTAGCCAGTGTCTGTCCTCCATGGAGCCTTGGATGACCCCAGGTGGGGATGGGAATATAAGTGAACCTGTTTGAATTCCTGTGTGTTGTCAGGCAATACCACTGGTGGTGTGGGGGGGACCTGGCCATTCAGGGTTCCTTTGTCTGCTATGCCGGGGTCCATTTTCCTGTGTTTCTGACCCCTGCCCTCAGGACATTGGGACACATAGGGCTCAATCCAAAGTGTGTATGGCTTTGTTGCCGCTGCAAACCCAGCAAATGCCCATCCCACCCATTCTCTCCCTACTTCTGTGTTACTACCAGTGATCAGCCAGGTGACAGCAGTGCAGCCAGGGCTGTAACCCACCCTACCCAGTGGAGGAGAGAGTCCTCTGGGATGTTCAATTCTTCATCACCTGCCGGACCCACCTACAGCCCAAGCTTGCTTTCAAACCTGGTTGCCAATGTTGCAAGTGGTAGTGCTAGTGCTGCTCTGTCCAGCCAGCTGGCCCACCAGACTAACATCTGAAGTTTAGCTGAGAGTGGGCCAATTGGTAGAACTGGGATTGGGCTATCACTGCTACATTTGACGTTCAGAGGGTGCAGTATTGGCTGTACCAGGAGAGGGGCTCTTAGAAGCTATGCTTGAATTTCAGGGCAGGGTGTTTGATGGCACCAGAGATTGGCTCCTGGTGGCATACTTGTTTTTTTTTGGGGGGGGGCAGTGTTGGAGATTGGTTCTTGGTGCTAAACTTGGTGTTTGGGAGTGGGGGTGATTTGTGGCACCAGGAAAGGGCTCACTGTGCCACACATTTGAAGTTCCGGGTTGAGAATGATTGCCAGCATTGGTAATGTGCTCCTGGTGTCACTCTTGATATCTGAGGCAGTGGAGGCAATTGGCAGCACTGGAAATGGGGTATTCATACTACACACTTAGTTCGGAGGATGGGGTGACTGGTGGCACTGAGGATGGGCTCCCAGTGCTGGACTAAATGTTATGAGGGTAGGGAATGCTCCTGGAATGTACTGGAGCCTATTTTCAGTTGTAACAGAACCACCAACTAAGTGTATGTAACACCTTTCAAACTTTTGACTTGCACACTATAAATAGTGTTTGAATTGCAGTTTAATTTGGTCTTTGTTCTACCACATTACCTGCCTGAGTGCACTTGCATTTGATGTGTTTGCTGTTTTGGGGTGAACTGCCCCACAAGTGCACCAGGTCTGTACCATGAGTATGCACACCAGTTTGACTGTTTCCATCTATGTTCCCAAAATACAGTACAGTGGGCTTATGGAACAGCCTTCTACAAGAGGTTGCAGAAAGTACCAATGAAGTAAACTGTAAGACTAGGCTAGATAATCTAATTTTGGAAGGTTTTCCGTTTAATTATTTCCATTGATGAGTGGTGGGCATTCATAATGGACCACATGATCTACTTCTGTCCATAACCCTAGTATCAGTTTTTGGTCTGCCAAGAGTTACCATCTCAGGCAAGAGTCAACTCCTGTGCCATATCACCACTTCATCCATTTGAGGAGGTTTGCAGTGGCAGAAAGGAGTGAAAAGGAGTGTAGAGGAGAGAGGAGTCAGGATAACCTCTTAAAAGGATCCTCAATAGACCTTTACAGGCCTGGTCTTTTTTTGGGGATAAGTAAAGGGTTGGAAGTTATAAGTGGGTGCATTCTGATCTGATGGGGAAATCTAATAAGGTTCATACTGCAGTCATGAAAGCAGAAGAAGGCTGATGTGACCAGAAACGACTGTCCCCCAACTTCTCAGAGGTAGTAACCCATCATATAACTCCATGGCATGGAATGATCCAATCTTGTTTTCAATATTTCTCAATTATCACTGTCAATAACTGACAGTGGGAGAGCATTTTAAGTGCCTAAATCTTTCTGGGTAAAAAAGTTTTTGTTTTTTTTTTTCAAATCTAAAATCAGGTACAAGGAGCACCACCTTATCAATACTGAAAGAGCTCCAGATTTGGTTGGATGAAATGCATGGAAGTGTAACCCTCCTGGAAAATGGGCTTCCCTTAAGGTTCCTATGGCCCACCCTGGACTGCCTTTTTCCTCCGGCCCCAGAACCCAAATATTGCAGCACGGGGACTGGCAGGAGACGCAAGGAGCTTCGGTTGTTGGCGCCTTCTGCATCATGCAATAACACGGCTATAGCCACACATCAAAGGGGGGCAGCCACCACCATTGAAAGATTGCTTTGGCCACTACTCTGCTGCAACTGGACGTCTTTATCCATCCCTGCCACCAGAGCCATGGGGGTGGGGATGTGAAATAAAAGTAGAAGCCCCTGAATAGAGGGACATTGGGGCTAGTGCCCCTTGATGGAATGGACATTGCCATCTTGGTGACCTCCTGAGTCAACCAGTTGAGTGGCAGAGGCTCACAGCAAGCTCCTGGAGGCCTTTGGGAGAGGGAAGACTGTGACTCTGTTACCTTTTCTTAGACCTATAGGGTATCTTAGCATTGGACTGACAGCTGTGTAAACCAATTGGAGCTGACTTCAGGCTGTAGCTATAGGAATAGAACTGTGCTGGAGGCTAGGAGATCAGAGGGAGATCGCAGAAGCACAGATCCTGCTGTCTGTGGCAGAGGTCAAGCTGTGACTTGTTGGGCCCTATGCCCATCCAGTGAAGAAAGCTGCTGAATTCCAGAAAAGAAGAGAGTGTGAACTGGATGCAAGCCAGAACAGAGGACAACACTGAAGAGAAGATATGGAGCAAAAGATTAAAATCCTGGGCTGTTGATCCAGCTCCTATAGCAGGAACTATATCTAAGTGTCAAGTTGCCACTTGGCTAAGGGTTGGAAGTCAAGACATGAGGATCATTTGGGGGCCTCAGCAGCTGAGAGAGAGAGAGAGAGGGGAAGATGGATGAGCCAGTGAACAGTCCTGAAAGAAGCCAGTCCTTGAGAAAGATGGAGCGAGTCTGCTGAGGGAGCCTGACTGAACCAATGGTACCACAGAGTTTGGAGTGCCAGAGGCCTGCAGAGAATGAAAGAGCTGTCCAGTCAGGGAACTGTAAGTAACATCAGGGCTTGCCTTGCTTCAGGAAAATGCCATTGTTTGAAGTTTCTTTGAAAGTTGGTCATCAGGCCAGATTACAAATTGTTCAGTTTCAGGGGGTTTAAAAGCCATTTAAGCAATTGCATGGCCTTTAGATTTCTGGGAAATTAATCATTTTTTTTCTAAACTTAAAGTGCACCAAATGTCATCAATGACAGCCAACCCGTGTCAACTACAGCAGGCCTACACAGTTTGCACACCTGAGGTACCTAGGAAATACTGTATGTGTGGGGGAGCTCCAATTGAACATAAAGGGTAATACCTAGCACCAGGTGAGAGAAGGGTAGTGGCCTCCAGTACAGGAGGACTATCAGTTAACTGTGCTGTCTGCTGTTCAGGGTTTGGTGGGTGGAAGGCTGCTGCCTGAGCAGGCTTGAATAATTGTAGGCAGAGTTACTAACACAGTGGGCTTGCTTTGCACAACTTAACAAGCCCATGTGTAGAGATGATGGTTCGACCCCTCATAGCTGGGCAACTTAAGGGGTCACATATCAGGCTTGCCTAGAAGGGCACCTAACATGGCCATTTGTAAAACAGTGGGAGCATTAATATATTTTGTGTTTTAGGCTGTTTATCAAGAAACACTTGTATTTACTGCTATGCTATTTCTCATTATTGTCTACAATAACTCTGTGCATTTGAATTGGAGGAGTCTGTTGCATTTGTGTGGAGTCTGTGGGAGATGTGACACCAATGGGGGGGAGTACAGCAACCAAGGGTTGTACTAATATGTCACCTAGCACACTGAAATCTCTATCTGGGTGGAGGCACCATGCATTTCTTCTCATTTGGATGCACCCCCCACACTGCTGAGTGAGAACAGAACCCAGAACCCACTGCAAACATCTACACCAGCATAGTGGCAGTGTAAGGCAGAGAGGCTTTAACCCCTATAACATTTAGGAGGGGCATCCGCCCTACAGAAGCCTTACAGAAGTTTGCATAGAAATGGAGAAATGTATCTGTCCAGAGCATATAGGTTCACCAAGGTTGTGCCTTATTTCACTAGATTTTTTAAAATGTTTTAATTTTTGACAGAGAAAGGATCCCTGAGTCAAAACTAATGTTAGGTGCATCTCAAGAGTACAAGGAGCTTAAGTAAGTCAAACTTAGGTCTGCTGGGTGTCCAGCTTCTCAGCTCTGTGCTCTAACCTGTAGGCTATACTGTGTTCCCCATCCTGATACTACCAGGTATTGTGTCTTTTATGTAACCGAGTGCTGGGGAAGGGTCTGTTATTCAGGGGCCCCTGATATGGTTGTTTTATTTATTTATTTATTTATTTATTTATTTATTTATTTATTTATTTTATTTAGTTCATAAATCGGATTTACAACCTTGTTGTGCAACCAGTGTGCATCTGTCTGGCTCTTGTTTGGGAGCTGAAATCCCAGTGGTCCCCAGGGAAAGTGGGGCCCTGTGGAGGAATGAGTATATAAAGTTGTGGAGACTGGGACCCTCATACTGGGTCCATGTTCAGGCTGAAATGTGCTGGTTGGAATTAGCTACCACTAACTGATATCATCTAGAGAGAAATGGGTATGTAACCCCCCTGCAAATGGGGGTTCCCAAAAGACTTCCAGGAGCTTGCTTGAATGCTCCAAGCCTGAATGGTGTTTGGCATTTAAGCCATTTATCAGTGAGTGTTTTTAGAGCCTCTGGTACTGTCTCTTTAAGAGCTGTCTGCTTGCAGACATAATTAGTTTATATGGGGGGACTGTGTGCTTCTCTGAGTACCACTCGAGCTGCTGCCAATTCACTTCATTTTGCAGTCACTAGGAGTGCAAAGGAACCTATCTGAAAGATGTAACTGTTTGCCAGAAATTATTTAGAGTAATAATGAAATTACAGTTTGTCTAACCTGCTTTCTTTGCAGTCAGAACTGTTCTGCTAGTTCCCATTCTAGTTTTGAACTGCTGAACTGGACCAATCAGTGTGGGGTAAGCTAGCTCTAAAATGGTGCCTTGGACGAATCAGAACTTGGACTCATAATCTGAGCCAGCCACAAGAGGATTGTATGGGCAGTGACTCTGGGAGATGTAGTTTAGACTTCAGTGCCTTTTTGGACCAACAGCAGCAGTCTATTGTGAGTGACAGCCATCCAGTCAAGAACTGGGAGGAACTCAAAGGAAGTGCCAGTTTTGTCGGTTGGAGTTTGAGTTGAGCTTTGGCAGTGAAGAAGGAAGAGCCCTGTGCTTTTCAGTGTGCAGTTTTAGTCAAAAACGTGGTAAGGCCCAGAGTTCCAGTCTGCAGCTTGTGTAACAGCTTGTTAGGACTGAATCCGTCCTGTGAAAAGAATCAAAGGATCTCTGAAGAGTAGAAACCAGGCTCACCCTGTAGAAGACTGGAGGAATTGCTGAAAATTGCATTCGGTCTGTCAGGAACTGAATCTGCTGTGTGTTCTCCGGGTATTGTGCAGTAATTGCGATCGGGATACAGATGCAGCCTGCCTGGTATAGTGCTTTCTTTTATATGGATGTGTGAAGAGGTTTGTGTACCTCAAGTGAGCCCTGCTGACATTGAAGGACCCTATCTTATTTGGAGGTCGTGAGTACTAATTCAGGGTAGCTCCTGTTGAATTGCCACATTAAATCCAAATGGAATTACTGTACTGCTGACTGTTTAATTCTCCTTTCTCTGGTGAAAGGGCCCCTACCAGCTGCCACGGTTTGGACTAGCCACTAGGGCTTGGGTACCCAGGGACAGTAACTGATAGGGATAGGCCTGTGCACAGAGCCATAAGTAGATTATTAGAGTGATAAGCTAATTAACCTGATTTCCCTGTCCTTGTTATATCCCCTAAATAAATCAGAGCTGCTTGTTTCAGCAAAGTTATACTACCTGAGGTATTTGTCTATGTTAAACTACTGTACTGTGATTGTTGCACTGTATCTCATTTCACAGGAGGTCCCAGTGCGGAACCAGACCTGGGGTAAGTGTATACTGTGAAGATAATTTGATATATTGTGTGGGCCACTAGTGGGAAGAAAGGGGGGTTGCAGTGTCCCAGAGGGCTGTGACCAAGTTAGTTTAACTATTGCAAACCCTGACCTCTGGGTGGAGGCATCCGCCATTGGATCCAGGCCCCTCAACCTGTTAGTGGCAAATCAGGCAGGGGTAGTAGCCCCTGGGATAGCGCCATCTAGGGGTTACAGGTATACTGTATCAGCTGGAGGAGAATGCCTTTCATTTGGGACCCTTGTTTGGGGTCCACATGGGCTGTAGTGTACAGCCCAAAAATGTAACATTGAGTGGGAGCCATGATGCTCCTATCATGCTGATCATATGCCCATCTGGTACGTTGAATTAAGCTTTAAATAAACTGCTGCACTGTTCTGACCATGATTTCAAGCTGTGGACAATGAATTCTAATAATCTGCCACCAGGGACTGAGGACTGAGTGTTGCACCTCCCCGGAGTCCAGAGTCTTCTGAGACTTGAACCTACACCCCAATCAGCCTTCCATTAAGATAGGATGAACCCCAAGGGAGAGCTCCTTACACAGGTATCAGGGGTTCCAGTAATACTGTATGTCAGCTTTCAAACATCAAACAACAACAATTTATTATCTCTTCCACATCGAAGATTCTTTAGTGTAAACAGGGCTGGAGCAATTCATGAGTGTATGGCAGCAGCTCAGGGGTACCTCTTTCAATGAAATGTGGTGATGCATCTGAATAAATGAGATTTCTACTACTATGAATTGGATCAACATTGCCAGATAATGGAAGGCTGAATCTAGTGAAATAAGGCAAAACCTTGGTGGACCTTTGCTTTTGGAACTGGAAGAAGCAGGAGCTACAGTGTGTGTTCCTGGGGACTAAAGGGAAGTATTCACTCTTGTACTTTGGTTAGCTTGTACTGTGGTCTGGTTAGTTTGTACTGGAAGGAGGACTTGTGGCCTGTTTTCACCCACCCCCCACCCCTCACTGCCACCACCCCTCACCGCCACCACTATTAAATAGGCAAGTGGACCACTCCCAGTAGTGGTTCCACCTACTAGGAAGGGGCAGGAGGCAGAGTAATTTAAAGGGGGTTACTTCTGGTTTAAAGTCTTAAAGAAATACTGATGCAAATGCAATGGTTGTGCATTTTCTTTTTTGAGGTAAGGGCTATTTTGGGGGCAGTGTTTTGACAGAAATGCAGATTTACAGTTCTTAAGTAATACGGACACAATTGTAAAGATCTGTGAAATATTTAGAACCTAGGGAATACAGGGAAGATGTGGAGGTCAGGGCAAGGAGGCAGCTGGATGAATGGGAGGGAAGAGTGGAGGGGTAGGGATGACTGGGGTTGGGGGCACTGAGAGGCAAGGAGGATTGTGAGCTGTAATGGGTGTGGGGCAGCACTGTTTCTGGGAACCTGGTGGAAGGTGGGGGGGTATCCAGTGTGCAGGCTGTTCAGACAGCTTATGCTGGAGATAGGGAGCTTGAGATGGGAACTGGGGGGTAGGGGATAGGAATGAGAGGGTGAGGAGGAGATGGGGCAGAGGGACAGGAAGGGCTCCATTGCAGGATAGATCAGGCTGCCAGGGCCAGTAGGGGATGCTTGGCCAGGGGGACCAAGTCCACAGGGTCCTGGGAGTGCCAAAAGGGGGTGTTGGCTGGTGGTATGGGCAGACAGAAAGGATGTAGAAAAGAGGTTCAGGGTAAGCAGAGGCAGGGAGGGATTACAGGGAAGGGCTAGGGCAGGAGGTTGGAGACAACAAACAGATATGCAGTACTGGCTGATGAAACAGAGCAGTGGTTGGGGAAGGCACCATAGAACAAGAGTCAGGGGACCAGGAGGGAAGGAGGAATTACAGGGTCCAAGGTGAGCAGGAAGACTGTGGGGTAGAAGTGAGGAGTGGCAGGGAAGCATGTCAGGTTGGCAAGAACACACTAAATAAAGGGGGAGGAAGGTGAAAATATGTTGAGGAAGTCACAATGCAGGGGGCAGTGGGAGGAAGCACATGTAGCAGAGGGGAAGGGGTTGTGGAAGGGAGCAAGCACAGGAGGGATGAGGAGGAGGAAGAGGAGGAAGAGAGCAGGTGGAGGTGCAATTGAAGAAGGAAGGGGAAAAGGGCAGTGTCTGGAAGGATAGGACCTTAAAGAAAAGGGGCTTGTAGGAGGGCAAACTATAGGGGAAGTGCAAGGGATGGGGGAGCCAGTACTTGTATTAGGGGATTCTATGCTCAGGGGGGTGAGATGGGGAAGTAAGGGAGCAAGGAAGAGCCGAACCTGGGTGGAGTGTATGCCAGGTATGACAGTGGGGACAGTAGGTCAGTACATTCAGAAATGTGTGAAGAAGGTGAGAGGGAAGACTCATATTATTGTGCACCTAGGAACAAATGACCTAGAGGGCAATACAGTGGTAGAATTACAGGGGAGGTTCAGAGAAGTGGGGGGTATCTGCAGTAGGGTGGGAAGCTCAGTGACTGAGCTTACTATTACATGACAATGATATTGATATCTGTGGTGTTACCAGAACGTGGTTTTCAGAGGAAGAATGGGGTACAACCCTTCCTGGTTACACCTTGCTTAGCAAAGAATGAAAACATAAGAAAACTGGTGGTGTAGCATTTTATGTAAAGGAAGAGTTAAAACCAATTGAATTAGATCTAGCAAATGACAACCAGTAACAATGAAATAATTTGGGTAAAAATCCCCATCACCTCTACTGAATCAATTATTGGGCTGGGTTACTGCTCTCCAAGTTTGAATGCTGAGGAATCACGTGCTTTCCTTAATGAAATTGAAAGTAGGGTCATACATGGAGATGTTATGCTCATGGGTGACTTTTATTTCCCAACCATTGACTGGTACAATTTAACTGGGGAAGGTGCTCTAGAAAGCAAATTTATTGAGATAATTGCCCAAGGTAATTTAGATCAAGTGGTGCATGAGGGCACAAGGAAGGTAAATATATTAGATCTAATTTTCGTAGACCCAGACCTAAGTATTTCCAGACCGAATATATTACCCTTCCCCCCCTCCGGCAGTAGTGACCACAATGTAATTCAATTGAAGTACAGATCACAGTAAACAAACCTATAAAAGGAACAGCTAAATTCAAGGATTTCTACAAAGCAGATTATCCAGCATAAAAGATGCTTAGATCAATAGGATTGGTCTAATGAACTAAATAACCTTGAAGTAGAGCAGATTTGGGGTATATTATATAGTAAATTAAATACATGTATAGATACCTGAGTGCCAGAAAGCACCAAATATACAAACAATCATAGGGTACCACTATGGTGGACTAGAAAAGTCCAAAAAATTATTAGAAAGAAAAATAAATTGTACAAAAGATATAAAAAACTCTGAACAAATATTAATAAGGAAGCATACAAGGAAGTTGTTAAGGAAGCAAAAACAATAATTAAAAATGCTAAAAAAGCTGCTGAAACGAGATTCGCTACAACAGTTACAAACAATAAAAATTGATTTTATAACTACATATGGTCCTTCAAAAAGAATAACAATATAGCAGGACTGATTTTAGCAGAAAATGGACTTACAAACTCTGAGAAGGACATGGCCACTGTTTTCAATCAATATTTCCTTAGTGTACATAAGGAGAAAGAGGGGTTCACTGGAGAACTCCCTTCTTTACAGTTTGATTATCCAGTATTTAGCCCTTCTGACATTATAGAAGCTATAAAGCTCATTAAAAGTAACAGCCAGTCTGGGAGTCCACCCCAGTGTGGCAAAAGCTTCATTTACCGATGGGGGGTACCCAATCCCCCGTCAGTTTCACTGCCCCAAAAATGTTCATATGCCATGCTGGGGCCCACCCAGCATGGCAAAAGCTTTCCCTTAACCAGCGGGGGTGCCCAATCCCCCATTGACTACTGCCCCAAGCACGCTAGAGCCACCCTAGCGTGGCAAAAGTCCCTTGTGTGTAAATAAATAAAAAAAAACTTAAACAAAAAACCCTTCCCTCGTTGATTCTTTTGCCCCCTCCCCAACCGCACCCACCCTCTGCGTACCCACCTCCCACCCACCACCTCAACCCCATACTTACTTCGGAACCCAACACGATGATCTTCAGTGGACCAGGAACACGTCTGCACTCTTCAAAGCCGACCACGAACTGAAGAAATGCCGGTAAGCTGTATAGTGGCATAAATGGATTTTTTTCAACTTTAGTGCATATCTCAGCCATTTCTGGGAATTTTTTCACCAAATTTTCAACATAGGTGTTTTGGGGCCCCACCTCATGAACTGTACCACTGTTATTTCATTAATCGGTCCTGAAAGGTGGTTCTGCAGTCACTCGCTGGAACACCTTTCTGCGAATGATTAATAAAATAGCAATGTCACAATTACGTGAAGTAAACTCCAAAAACTCCTAATGAAAAAGTAGGTAATATTCCTAACTGACTTTTTCACACGTCTTACAGTTCTGCCAGCTCATAACCGAGCATTTTTAATATTTTCACTCTAGATTTTCAGTATTGCCATTTTACCACACCTCCTTATGAACAGTATAACTGTCATTTTTCACATCTCACCTGAAATGTGTTTTCGCACAGGTAGCACACAATGGCACGGTCGGTGTGCAAAATCAATGTTCCAGACAGATTAATAAAGTCACAGTGACACTGTTCATGAGCAGTGGTCTTAAACTGGCTATGTTGAAAATTTGGGTAAAATATTCCCCAAAACGACTGTTTTACGAGCGTGCGTTGCGCAGTTCCTACGCATGCTCATAACTTCGAGCATTTTAATATTTTCCTCCAGATTTTCAGTATTGCCATTGTACCACACCTCCTTATGAACAGTACAACTGTCATTTTTCACATCTCACCCAAAATGTGTTTTCACACATGTAGCGCACAATGGCGCGGTCGGTGTGTGAAATCGATGTTCGGGACAGATTAAGAAAATCACAGTGAAGTAAAATGCAATTCATAAACTACAACAAGTAGACTGTTGTTTGCTAATGTTGTTAGTAATTGCTATTTTTTACCATTCAAAAAAGTTTACCAAGGGACTATTTTATCTCAATGTTTCAATTAATTCTCTATTCTGTATTTAAATAAATGTTACAAAGTTTTCAAAATATAAACACCTTGTCATTTTCTTTGTTTTCATAGTTATTTCCCATTTTATAAGCACAATAAGACACTCCAGGGTAGTGGTTGTTATGTGATAACCGCACACCTAGGTGCGGAAGGACACTCGGTCTTCGGCCTCATGCCTCACCACGCACCTAGGTGTGAGGTTATCACATAACAACCACCACCATGTCGTGTCTTATTGCTTACTTATATTTAGGGAGGCAGTATAGTACAGTGGTTTAAGGTTCTGAGCTGCTGAATCTGCTGAGCAAATCTGGTGACATCCAGCAGACCAGACCTGGGTTTGAATCCCACAGCTTCCACTTGCATACTAGGTGACACTGAGCAAGTCACTTAAATTCCCTGTGCTCCCAGGTCATACCTGTAAAAAATCTTTCAGCTTAGTGTGCTAGTCCTGGTTAAATAACTAACAAAAAAAAAAAATTTATATAAGTGCTAGGTTTCCCTTTTTCACCATAGCAATAATATAAAATCGTAAAGAGACATTCCTGTACAGCTGCTGTCCAGTTAGGTTTTAGTGCGCGGTCTGCGGTCACCTTTATTTATCTATTTAAAAGTTTATTTATTTATTTATTTCAGTCGGCAGCCGAAAGTTTTTTTTTTTTTTTGTGGTAGTTGATTTGGTTTTTTAAAATCACTCACCGCTGAGTTTGAGTGGTGGTTGAGTCTCGGTGGGGGCAAGACAAGGTGGCCAGCGGTCTGAATGGAAGAGCTGCAGCTGGCGCATGCACGGAGTGAGGGAAGCCAGGTGTGTGTTGGCCATTCTAATACTCCTTTATAATGTCAAAATATGCCATGGGTTTTCCTATGGGAAAAAGGGAAACCCAGTTATTATTGTGTTAAAATGCATAAAAGGGACCAAACTCTGTAACATTTAACACAGAGTGCCAAAGGAAATATTTTTATTCATTATTTGTATGAAAAATGAAGTAAAACTGCTAATGTGGGAGACATAAAAGCAAAGTATTGGCTCCCTCTGGGAGCTGGGAGGGGGACAACTATGACACATGATGTAGCTTACACCATACAGTGGCTCCTTCATGGCTTCCCTTGGTGGCACACCTACTTGAGTCCTTGTGGGGAGAGAACTCAATCTATTTAAATTAAAATATTGTGCAGTGTACAGTATTCAGAGTAGATTAAAAGTCATTGTTTTGTAATGCATGGGACAAAAGACTCTGTTGATATGGTACTGAAAGAGAGAGAAGAGAGTGAGAGGTGCAAGTACCTACCAATACCAAGCAGCCATGATATTTTGTGCTAAGGTTGGCTGTGCCAGAGAAGACCAAGCCAAAAAAAATTCTATGAAAGAATAATCAAATGAGCAGCAGTAAGAGCTCACCCACCCTACCAACGTGATGCAGCCACATTGCATGTCCCAATGTACTATGGTACATTACGGTACACTACCTGGTCTGACAGGTGGTACTGTTGTCTACGTTTTCTACTAAGCAACATCTTTTAAACACTAAAGACATCTTACTGACCACCATCCAGTCTCATCAGTCAAGTATAGTTAATAATAATTATTTACAGTGTGCTATGCATGTGACGGTACACATAATACACCCTTCTTAGTTCCAACAAACAGTTGCTGCTGAGTACAGTAAGTATATATAATAAAATATAATCTCAGCCCAGCCAGTCACTGGAACTGAGATGCAGTATTACATCACACTACAAACAATGAATAAATGAATACTAACATTTTTCTCTGTAAAGTAAAAACAGCCAAATATGGAGGAATGTGCATATATTATCCACGGAAGAGCATTCAGCTAAGCCATCTGTTGTTACAAAAGCAGTAACTATATAGTAGTTACAATATACTGCAGGTGATACAATAATATTTTATGCAATTGTTGACAAGTACTAGAAGTAATAAGCAGTACCCTACCATACAGATCAACTTCAGTACCAACAAAGTTTGGGACATGAAATGCAGCTGCTGTTGGCAAATGGATTCTCTGGACTCCCTGATGTTATGCTTTTACTTTTCTATGCTCACTGTGTTCATTCAAGTAATCCTGGAAGAAGGAGGAGGAGGAGGAAGAGAACAACAAAAAAGAAGGAGAAGAAGGAGGACAAAGAGGAGAAGAAGTAGGAGTAAGAGTAGAAGGAGAAGAAGAAGGAGGAGGAGGAGGAGAAGAAGAAGAAGAATTATTTTTTTATTTGCTCTTTGCGTTCTTTCAAGTTATCCTGGCCTGGCCTGACTTGCTGCCACTGTCATATTATGCCTTATGTATCAAGAAGACACTATTCACAAAAGATTTTTACCATAGGCACCATGGGAAAAACAGTTTTGTGGAGAGGGCCTCAAAGTCTTTATGTTTTAGATTCATTCAGGTATCATATTTGAAACTGGACTTCAGGGACAAGAGGATGAGTGAATACCAGTTCCCAGGTCACCCTACCTTACTGATCTTTACTGTAGCCATCCTACACCTTTCTCAATCCAGTTCATGAGCCTGAACATGCCAGTCAATTGGCAAACAGCTGGCGGGAATGGGTAGAGCCAAGTTACCACCCGCTTTTTTTTTTTGATTTTCGACTCTGCTGCTGTAAGTTGGAATTCACTCCAGGATGTTTTCTGCAAGGTGACAAGAGAGTGAGTGAATACCAGCTTCCAGCTCACCCTCTCCCCACCGATCTTCACTGTAGCCATCCTGCATCGTTCTCTATCCAGTTCCCAAGCCTGAATGTGCCAGCCAATTGGCAAACAGCTGGTGGGAGTGGGTGTAGCCAAGTTCCCCTTTTTACAGCTGCTTACTAGTGGTCTTTCACACTTGCGGTACTTGCACTAAGGACTGAGCACAAAGGACATCAAGGAATCTGTGTGGAGTCAACCATGAGTCTGCTGTTTGGCCAGCCATGCTGCATCCCTGACCAGCCTCTTCCCCATCCAACTGTTACTCTGTTTAGCTCAGTGGGTACCTATTATAACTGACTATAGACCTCTGGCTAACCATTGTTCTGCATTGGGACTTGCTCCCTGGTTAGCTAGCTGAGGTATGTTTATCCTCAGTGCTAACCTGTCTAGTATATCCGCCTGCTCATTGCTCAGTCCCTCATATTGCGTTCACTGCTTCTTGTCCAATTAGCCACTGTTTTGCTGGCTCCAAGGAAAATCCTAGCTGGGTACATCCATTTTCAACATTTGTTTCTTATTATCTTTCAGGTAATGTACTGTAATTTGTTTGTAGTAAGCTTACAGGTGCTTCACCCACCTACTTATTCAGGATCCTATAGAGTACAACTGAGTTGAAACCCTTACCATTCTTGTGCTTATCGTACAGCTACAGCTCAGGTCTGTTACCAGGTGTTAGCAACTGCAGCTGTTTACTTATTAACACAGCTGATTCCACTCTGCTTAGTTGTTCTTTTGCCTGATATTATACATTGTTTAGCTACTGTGGTTACTGCTTGCTATTTTACTCTTTCCTCCTTCCTCCTGACCGCAATGTTCCTTGCACTCCTCTGCCTGCTCCATTTCCCCCTTCCTCCTCCTGACCTCTTCACCTCCCTCCCCATCCAACCTTAGTTCCTTCCCCTCTCTTCCTTCCCTCTTCCACCAGTTCCCCTCACTCCCTACCCCATTCCCTCTTCTCTCCCCAGCCAGCCTAGTCTCTTACCATCCCTATCCATCAACCTGGAGTTTCTCCATCATCCCCTCCTCTCGACTCTCTGTCCCTCTTCTCCCTGCTCTCCTACCCCTCCAAGGGTAGGAAGCCCCATTCCATCTTTTCCTCATTATCCTACTCCTCCTGTCTGGTGAAACAGAGTCCAACCCTGGTCCTTCCCCTTCTTCTCTTCCCTCATCCACTACTGCCAAAGGTCTTAGTGTTTACCATCTGAATGCTAGGACCCTTCCTCCTAAACTTGACATCCTCTCCATCTAGGTTCATCCACACTCTTCAGATGTCCTCTGCATAGCTGAGTCCTGGCTCTCCTCCAGGACTCCTGATTCTAGCCAGTCCCTTCCTGATTATCAACTTTTTAGGCAGGACAGGGGAAAACGTGTAGGAAGTGTTGCCATACATGTCCACTAGAGCCTCTTATGTACTATGTCATCAAGAAGGTCATACCCTCCACCCATGAATTTCTCCTAGTCAGGCTCTTATTCTTCACCTCTGAACCTATATTTATAGGGGTTGTCTTTGCCTCTCCTGAGATCTCACATTCATTGCTGGTTAACTCTGTTTCCTCCATCACCTCTCATTCTTCCACAGATTAACTCATTTACCTTGGGGAATTTCAATGTAAATTAGCTTTCCTCATTCTCCAACTCTACCATTCACAGGATTGAGTCCCTTAATTTGTCCCAGGTTATTTCAGAAACCCACCCGGCTCAATCCCCACTGCACCAACCGTACCCTTTTGGATTGGGTTCTTACCTCCTACTCCTACTGCATTGTTGCAGCAAGTATATTGCTGGATTCATTTAGTGACAACTGCATGATGTTCTGCATCAAAAAAATCTGGCATCCTCTCTCATCACCAAAATACATCTGGTCCTGGTCTCTCCAATTGCCAAACATCTACACGCTACTAACTGACCTCACTGCAACAGACTGCTCATCCATCCATTCTGCCTCTGATACTGACGTGGCTCTTGCCCTATTCCACTCAAAATTCTTCTCTGTTTGGGACAAGCATGCCCCTTTCAGGAAGTCCAGAGTCAAAACTACTCACCACCTCTGGATTACCACCAAAATCATTGCTCTGTGCAAGTCCTGAGACCTTGCAAGGGCCTACTACAAATTATCCCAATTCTCTCCTGACCTGATCTCTTGCAGGGCTCTGATAAACTACTGTTTGGAGGCTGTCTGTGCTGTGAAATCACACTACTTCAAGGCTAACATCCAGAAAAACCTAACTCCCCAGCTAAATTCTAGGTTATCCAGTTCCTTTTCAACCCCCTGGCACAGTTCACTCCCCAATCCTTGTGGTTAATAGTTCACATATGTTTGATCTTCCCTCTGCTGCTGTTCACTTCAATGAGTGCTTCACTACCCGCACCATCCCTTCTTCTCCCCATCCTGGCTCTTCTCCTTCCCCCAGTCCCCCTTCCTCCTCCCCCCACTGGGTTTCCACTTCCCCCATTCCCATCCAGGAAGCCCTTATTGTCCTCTCCTCCCTCAACCCATTAAAGTCCAGCCCTGATGGCCTGGACCCCAAGCTCCTCCACCTCTCAGCTTCTGCCACTCCATCTCCCCTTACCCACCTACTCAACCTTTCCTTTTCCATCAGTGCTGTTCCTCAATCCTGGAAGTTGGCTAAAGTTACTCTACTTCATCAAGGGTCACCTGACAACATCTGTCCCATCTTCCTCCTCCCCACCCTCTCTAAGCTGCAAGAAAAGCTAGTCCATTCT
Organism: Neoceratodus forsteri; assembly: GCA_016271365.2. NCBI lineage: Eukaryota > Metazoa > Chordata > Ceratodontiformes > Ceratodontidae > Neoceratodus > Neoceratodus forsteri. The sequence goes on along the minus strand of CM057453.1, from coordinate 913,332,422 downwards.
AGGCATCTTGATTTCCTCTCATCCTCCAACTTCCTCTCTCCCTTTCAGTCTGGTTTCTGGAAGCACACTTTTACCGTCTCTTCCCTGCTGCATGTGACTGATTCTGTCTTCTCTGGGAAGGATCAGGGGCACAATATAGATGCTATATTCATTGATCTGGCCAAAGCCTTAGATTCAGTATCCAGTTCACTCTTCCTGGACAAGCTGAGTTCGGCTAGCCTCTCAGCTCCCAGTATTGATTTGCTCCATTCATACCTCATGGGCCAACAACAATTGGTACTGGTAGGAGGCACCCTGTCACCTCCTCTTCCAATCCAGGCTGGGTCCCACAGGGCTTCATCCTGTGTCCAATTCTCTTGTCCATTTTCCTGAATGACCTCCCCTCTGCCTGTGCCAACTCACATTTCCACAAATATGCAGATGACACAGTTATCTTTACCCCTGGCCTCACCACTACAGATGTGGAAGCCCTGCTGCAATGGGACTTCAACAGCATTCTGCACTGGTGCCAATCCAACCAGCTCAGAGTGAACACTAAAAAACACAGTGTCCATGATCTTTAATACCAGTCAGAAACTGGCCAGGCTCATTGTCTGGTTTTTACCACTCTGGACAGCATGCCTTTCAGAGTAGTTCAGTACTTCAAGTACCTTGGAGTGTGGCTTGACTGTAAGCTTGACTTCCCAGACCACATTGATGCCATCCATGCAAAACTCCACCCCAAGCTAGTTGCCCTGTACCACAACAAAGACTGACTCTCTCCACATTAATGCAGTTTTTTGCAATTTATTTCCTTACTTTTTGAGATAGTATAATCATAACCTTATTTGCCTGTGGGAGCGCACAGCCCTCCCATTCCTCCATAGATGCATATATGTATTTAACTGTGGAAGCACAGGGCCCTCCAGGCCCTGCTCTTCCATTTATAGGACAATAGTGACCAAACTGTGAGCATAGCCATCTTATTACCGTACCTCATGTACCCAGTACAGAAAATGTTCAAATCCCTGCCAAAATGTGATTCTGTGCATCTGCAACACCATTCCACGACATAGGTGTGAAAACAAATTTTGGCCAGAATTTGAAAAATGACAGCTGTGACATACTTGAGGTGGGGTAATAAGAAGGCTATGTTGAACATCTGGAATCATAATATTTAAAATTTCTAAAGTTATGAGCGTGCATAGCGAAATTGCAATGAATGGTCATAACTTAGGCATTTTTTCATATTTTGACCCCAGATTTTCAGCATTGCATTCTTATGACCCCATCTCATGAACAAGGGGAGAAAACATTTTCAAATTCTGCCCAAAAGGTAAATTTGCCAAGCCACTGCAAAATCACCTTTTGGGTGGGAGTTGCACAATGACAGTCTTATTGTTCATGAGGTGGGGTCTGCAAAATACCATGTTGAAAATTTGGGATCAAAATCTCAAAATATGGTTAAGTTATGCAACAAAGTTGAAACACCCATTGAAATACACTGAACTACATTTACCTTAGTTTCGCATATTGCAGTCACCTGTTCCAGCAGCAAGACCTGTCTTCGATCGGAGAGTGGCTGTCGAACCTGGGACCTGTTCAGATGAATGAAGGTGTGTGGGGGTGTACTGGAGGGTGTAGGGTGTTGGGTTCTAAGTGGGAGGTGGGGCTGGGGGTTGATTGGCAAGGGACTTTTTTTTTACAGGTTTGAAAAACAAAAAACATTAAGGGACCATTTTCTTTATTTTAGGTTTGGGCTACAATGCGAGGGTGGTGGTGCCACTAGACACCAAAGAAATAGGAAAAATGGCATAAAGCCAGTCAGTCTAGCAAGTATTGCCGATCAGGTAGTCTCAAGATGCTGTATTAAATTATTTTTTTCTCAAGATATCACATGCACAGATACAGTGAGATAGTTGCCTCTTATATCGTTCTCTCTTTCTTGTGCTCTTTTTCTCTGTGTGCCTCTCTTCATGAGCAGTCAGTATTTAAATGCAATAGATGGGGTATGTGAGACAGAAATGGGAAGGAAGGAGTTAATGGCTTGCATTTTTCTGGCCTTCTGAGAAAAAAAACACTGGGATTCCATTTCACTAGCAGCATCTAGATAAAGTGATGGGCTAGGTAGTAAATTTCAGACAGAGTGATCAAGAGGGGGAGTGGACATACACACTTGCAGAAACACAGAGTTTGAAAGAATTGGACCACTCAAATATGAACTGAATGTTAAATGAATATAATTGGACACCTATAGGTGTTCAGACTGATTGGAACCACTAAATACATACATCATAAATGGTTGGTGCATTCAAAGGGGACAAGAATTACCTACTCAAAGGGAGACTATAAAATGATGAAAGACAGTTACAAGGGCAGTGTTCTGCTGAATTACTATCTGAGAGGTTTTAAGCTGCGGGCCTACGCCTCTAGTTATGGAAGTCTGTGGGAGCTATACAGATAGCATAGGATTTCAGTCTCTCTCCACACATAGCAGAGGGGTAAGAAAGGATAGCATAACTTAATTAATAGCCTTTTGCTTTTGTCATCTGTTATTTAAAATCATTTGTTTACTTTTCCTATAACATTGTTTTTCTCTTACGTTAGACATATATATCCTGTAATGCAACCTTTCACCTTCTTTAAGTAAAGAACTATTTAATTACACAATTAGTCGTGGCTGTGATTTAAATAATTACTAAGGTACTGCATGTTTAATTTTCACTGGCAAAGGTAAAATTGTCTGGCATTAGCCATCTGAAGAGCATTCTACCAGATTCAAACAGTGACCTATTTACCTCCCTGGCTCTGTACAAGGAATAACTGAAATCCTGAGCATATCTCATGATGGCAGCTGCAAATAAACAGAGGCAGACATCTTTCTGAAAGCTGTTACAGCCCAGAGAGAGAGAGAGAGAGAGAGAGAGAGAGAGAGGTTGTTTGTCACAAATTGGTAGGCAGTGATGGGATGAGTGTGGACTTTCTAGCACATTAAGAGATAGAGTTTACCAGTGGAATTTTGTACCTTAGCAGCTTTCTGACAAGTGCCATGAAAAGGGGGTCCAGCTTGGGGGTCTAAAAAAGAGAAAGAAGGCAGACCTCATAGCTGTCCTGGTGGCTCATGACCAGATGCAGAAGTCCCTGGGGCTGAGCTAGAAGCTAGGCTGGTCTGACTCTCTAAATCAGCTCAAGATCAGAAAACTGAGCTACAGCAGCAAGAACTGGAACTTGAGGCAAAAAGGCTGGATGCAGAGACAAAGAAACTGGAACTTGAAGCCAAAAGGCTGGAGACAGAAACAGAAGCAGGAAAACTGGAGGACAGAGAAAAAGAACATCAGGACAGAGAAAAAGAACGTCAGCACAAAATCCAGAGACAACAGTATGAGAAGGAAAGCATGACCCTGCGCAACCAGCAACTTGTGAGTAATGGTGGAGGGGGTTTTCCCCATGAAGCCAAAATTAATTCTAAATTGTTTCCTCAGTTTAGAGTGGGGGATGATCTTGATCGATTTTTAAAGTTGTTTGAAAGAGTACGTGAGCAATTTCAATTGGCTAAGGCCTCATGGTCAACTGATTTCACACTTTTACTTATGGAGTGGCTTTGCAGGCATTTATTTATTTATTTGATGAAGACTATGTTGATTATGATAAGGTTAAGACAGTGTTGTTAAAACATTTTGAATTAACTCCTGAGGCTTACAGAAGGAAATTTAGGGAGTTAAAAAAAAAGCCCAGAAGACAGTTATGTGTAATAGCAGGTTCAATTGTGTACTTACCTTTACAGGTGGGTGGATGGGGCAAAAGCAGACACTGTGGGGCTAATAAAAGATTTGTTTGTGGGAACAATTTCTTAAAATTGTACCTGAGGAACTCTGTGTAAGGCTGCTAGACAGGGTATGTAGCTCCTTGAAGGAGGCAGCAGCAAGCACTGACCTATACATGGCCAGCAGGCCATACACACAGTGTAAGTCTCATAGTTGGGGGGGCAGCACATGGTTCTAAGGGGTCCCATGGGGGCAGCCCAAAGGAAACCCACCTGCACCTGAGCCTAAAGCAGAACACTCCAGTTCTAAAGGGAATCAAGAGCCTGGGCCCAAGAAATTTCATATTTGCAATTAAGTGGGGCACTTGTGATATAACTGCCCTCAGAAAATGATTAAGGGGCAAAGGCCTGGGGGGGTGATCAAAACAACATTGGTATGATGGCAGGGTGTGCACGGCCTGAAGAACCATACACCTCCTCCAAGCATATGCACCTTGTTGTAGTTAATGGGACAGTAACCCAGGGATTGAGGGACACAAGCGCTTACATCTCCCTGGTGAGGCAGGATCTTATCCAGGCAGAGTGAATGCCACCAGGACAATACTTCAAGGTCCAGGGAATCACAGGACCAGCAGTCCAAATGCCAATGGCTCGAATCTTCCTGAGCAGGGAGGATGGCCATAGAGAAAAGAAGGTGGGAGTTGTAGAGGATCTCCCTGTAAATGTGATCATGGGGAATGATTTTGACCATAGAGAATCTCTGGTGTGTGTTATAACCCACAGCCAGGCAAAAGGGCAAGCTTCTGAGGGCGAAGAGGGGTGACTCAACCAGGACCAGCCCCTCCCTCAGCAGCTGAGGAAGTGGCTAGCAAGGGGGAGGAGCCAGCTTGAAGCAGCAGTCCTGAGCCCCAGTCACAAATGGAGGAGCCCACAGGACTTCCTTCTTAAGGGGAGCTGGGAAGGGTCATACGAGAGGAGCTAGGCACTGGGCAGCTGGCTGATCCCACCTTGAAAAAACAGAGAAATAGCTAGCAGGGCTGAGGGTCTTCAGGGGGTAAAGATTCAGTTTATTGGGACAATGGGCTGTTGTACAGAGAATGTACAACAGGGGAAGGGCTAGATGGAGAGGTGCTGCAGAAGCTGGCAGTCCCTAAGGTTCACTGCTGGCAGCTTTTGGTCCTTGCCCATGATATCCCTTTTTCAGGCTACTTGTGTGTAAGACGCATGAAGAAGTGGCTGACCAACAATTTCTTCTGGCCTGATATTGGCAAGGATGTGGCAAATTAGTGTAGGACTTGTCCACAGTGCCAGAGGGTGGGGAAAATGGGGGACAAGGCCAAGGCAGCTTTGGTGCCCCTGACCATTATTGATGAACTCTTCAAGAGGGTAGCTGTGTACATAGTGAGGCCACTAAGCACCCCAAGTAGCACTGGCAAATGGTATATCCTGGTGGTGGTTGATTATGTCACAAAATACCAGGTGGCAGTGGCCTTATCGTCCATTGATGCAGAAAAGGTGGCTGACACGCTGTTGGGGATATTTAGTGGGGTGGGCTTTCCCCAGGAGATACTGACAGATCAGGGTGCTAGTTTCATATCTGGATTAATGAGTAGTTTGTGGGAGATGTGTGGGGTAAAGCAGCTCAAAACCTTCCCATACCATCTCTAGACTAATGGTCTGGTGAAGCGATTTAATTTGTCCCTTAAGACCATGTTAAGAGTCTTTGCTGGCCAGCACAAGGGGGAGTGGAATAAATATTTGCATCATCTCTTATTTTCATACAGGGAAGTCGCACAGGAGTCCACAAGGTTCTCACCTTTTGAGCTTCTGTTTGGCCATAGGGTGAGGGGGCCCCTAGATTTGGTACGGGATGAATGGGAGGGTGACCATGCCTCCCAAGGGGAGTCTATTATGGAGTATGTCCTGAACTTCAGGACCTGCCTTAAGGAGCTCATGGGGCTTGCTCAGGAGCACTTGGCCACTGTGCAACAGCAGAAGAAAGTCTGGTGTGTCCACGGGGCTTGAGCCAGAGAATATGAGGTGGGACAGCGAGTGATGGTACTCATCCCTGTCTGACAGAATAAACTGCAGGCGGCATGAAAGGGATCATTCTCCATTGTCCAAAAGGTGAGCAATGTCAATTATATGATAGAGCTACCTGGCAGGAGATGCAGGTGAAAGGTGTATCATGTTAACATGATGACGCCCAACTATGACAGGGAGGAATTGGTTCTTGCTGTGTGCAGCACCCCAGAAGAGGAAACTGGGGCTGATCCATTGGTAGACCTCCTCGGGGAGGCCCGGTTGGATCCTCCATGGACAACCTCACTCTATCCGACCAGTTGACACCAAACCAATTGCAGGAGTTTCGGTGTGTGTTGTGAGAATTTGAGAACATGTTCACAGGGAAACTGGGGTACACCACACTGACCGAGCACCATGTAGATACCAGGACCCAGGTGCACCTGAAACAGTCTCCCTACATGTACCCGAGCAGGTTAAGCAGACTGTGAAAGAGGAGCTCAAGGAGATACTGGAACTTGAAGTAATCCAGGAATTCAGTAGCCCCTGGGCAGCACCCATGGTGTTGATCCCCAAGATGGATGGTACCACATGATTTTGCATTGACTACTGGAGGCTTAACAGCTGCATGGAGTCAGTTGCTTATCCCATGCACAGAACAGATGAGACCCTGGAGCAACTGGGGGAGCCAAGTAGCTGACCATAATAGACCTAACAATGGACCACTGGCTGGTACCTCTGACCCCTGCAGCCAGGGAGTGATCAGCTTTCATCACCCCATTTGGCCAATACAAATTCAAGGTAATGCCCTTTGGAATGAAGAATGCACCAGCAACCTTTTAACGGCTTATGGATCACATTCTGTCTGGGGCAGGTGAGTTTGCACTTGCATATATGAATGATAAAGCCATATATAGCCAGACCTGGGAGGAGCACATCAAGAATGTGTGGGAGGTGTTCCACAGCCTGATGGACACAGATCTGACAGTCAAGGTGGAAAAGTGCCAGATAGGTATGGCAGAAGTGTCCTACCTTGGGCACCGAGTGGACTGTAGATGCATCTGTCTGGAACCTGTCAAGGTCAATGCCATCCTAGCCTGGCCAACTCCTACCACCAGGAAACAGGTAAGGGCATTTCTGTGGCTAGCAGGGTGCTACCGGAGGTTTGTCCCTCACTATAGTGATTTGGCCAAGCCACTGACAGACCTGACAAAGAAGGGAAAACCAGATAAGGTGCAGTGAACAGGGGGTTGTGAGGCTGCTTTTCAGGAGCTAAAGAAGGCCTTAAGCAGCCTGCCATATTGGTCAGCCCCAATTACAGTCTAAAGTTCATTGTCTATGTGGATGCCTCAGGCCATGGGCTGGGTGCCGTGCTGAGCCAGGTTACACAGCAGGGAGAGGAGCACACTATCATGTACCTCAGCTGGAGGTTTCTGCCCAGGGAGGAGGCTTATGCCACAGTTGAGAAGGAGTGCTTGGGAATAATGTGGACCCTTCAGAAGCTGCAGTCTTACCTATATGGGAGAGAATTTACTGTGATCACAAATCAAAATCCTCTGATCTGGCTTCATAGGTCAAGTGGGCAAAATGGAAAACTATTGTGCTGGAGCTTGGTACTGCAGGGATACAACATGACCATCCAGCACCACAGTGGTAAACAAAATGCAAATGCGTATGGGCTATCTAGGCAGGTCTAACAACATGGCTGGATATTTTGAGCACTTCCCAGCAGCTGCATGAACAGCTGTGTCACTTGGGGTGGCATAAAGTACACGCCCTCATCACCTGGGGGGGGATGTGACAGAAATGGAAAGGAAGGTGTTAATGGCTTGGAAGTTTCTGGCCTTCTGAGAAAAAGAACACTGGGATTCCACTCCACTAGCAGCGTCTAGATAAGGTGATGGCTAGGTAGTAAATTTCAGATGGAGTGACCAAGAGGGGGAGTGGACATACACACTTGCAGATACACAGAGTTTGAAAGGATTGGACCACTCAAATATAAACTGAATGTTAAATGAATGTAATTGGACACCTATAGATGTTCAAACTGACTGAAACAACTAAATACATACATCATAAATGGTTGGTGCATTCAAAGGGGACAAGAATTACCTACTCAAAGGGAGGCTATAAAATGATGAAAGACAGTTACAAGGGCAGTGTTCTGCTGGATTACCATCTGAGAGGTTTTAAGCTGCAAGCCTACTCCTCTAGCTATGGAGGTAAGTGGGAGCTATACAGATAGCACAGGAATTCAATATCTCTCCAAGCATAGCAGAGGGGTAAGAAAGAATAGCATAACTTAGTTAATAGCCTTTTGCTTTTGTCATCTATTATTTAGAAACATAGAAACATAGAATTTGACGGCAGATAAGGACCGCTTGGCCCACCCAGTCTGCCCATTTCCCTACCTACTGGATAAGCTGCAGATCCTAGTTAACCAGCAGCCTACTTCTTCCTACCCCCACCCCCCAGAATTGCCTTATGACTATCCCATGCATGCTTGAATTCCCCCACTGATTTTGACTCCACAACCTCCTCTGGAAGGCCGTTCCATGCATCCACAACCCTCTGTGAAAAATACTTAAATTACCTCTGAGCTGCCCCTCTATCTTCAAATTGTGCCTCTTGTTCTTGCACACCTCTTTTTTGAAAGATGCTACCTCTTGGACTTTGTTGATTCCCTTGAGGTACTTGAAAGTTTCTATCATGTTCCCCCTCTCCCTCCTTTCCTCGAGGCTATACATATTAAGCTCCTTAGGTCTCTCTTCATACGACTTCCGGTGCAGACCCTGCACCATTTTAGTTGCCCTCCTCTGGACAGCTTCCATCCTTTAAAACCATTTGTTTACTTTTCCTGTGACAGTGTTCTTCTCTTCTGTTAGACATATATATATTCAATAATGCAACTTTTACCCTTCTTTAAGTAACGAGCTATTTAATTACACAATTAGTCGTGGCTGTGATTTAAAATATTACTAAGGTTCTACATGTTTAGTTTTCACTGGCAAAGGTAAAACTGTCTGGCATCCGCCATCTGAAGAGCATTCTACCAGAGTCAGACAGGGACCTGTTGACCTCCCTGGCTCTGTGCAGGGAATAACTGAAATACTGAGCATATCTCAGGTTGGTGACAGCAAATAAACAGAGACAGACATGTTTCTGAAAGCTGTTACAGCCCAGAGACAGAGATTGTTTGTCACATATGTACATATCTCTCTCTGTCTGTCTGTCTGTCTGTCTGTCTGTCTATCTATCTATCTATCTATCTATCTATCTATCTATCTATCTATCTATCTATCTATCTATCCACTGACGAGGCTGCTGACATTGCCATAACTTGCTTATTGCTGACATTGAAATAACCCCTTGGCCATTTACTGCAAGGGAGATAATTTACTCTATTACTGCCAGAAGCATGAACTTTCCCACCACAAAGAAACAAAGCTCCCAGCAAGAACTGAAGGGGTGGGGAGAAAAAAATCATTTTTTATTTCGTGAAGGCAGGCCACATGCAAAGTATTTTTCTTAGAATTCTAACAAAAAAAATACAAAAACTTGGTTTCACTTTCAGAGAATGTTTTTCGTCTCTTGTGCGCATGATGTGTTGCATTCCACATTTATTTTTCAGTTGCTTCTGTTTTTTCAGTATCTGCACATCATATTGTTTTTCCCCTCAATACAGTGTTGCATTTTCCTTGTGCAAGGGGTGCTTCTTCTCAGTCTGCCTGGTAGAAGACTTTTATGCAATAGTTGTATTTTATATGGCGTCTTTCAAACAAACAGATCTCAAAACGCTTTACTTTGGGGGAAAGATATGATGACACTAGACATAAAATGCACAATTTTGTAATATCTGACCAGCTGACTCCACAATCGCCACATTTAATTCAGTAGCCATTGAGTTGGTATAATACCATTATCGTTCTGTAGCAGTTGCACAGGACAAAGCTGTAGACCAAGCTGCACTGCTGGCCAGACTAAATGGATAAAAGCTGTCCTCATGGTGTGTTATCCTGTGGCTTCAGTTATATCATATGGAATAGCAGGAATGGGCCAGGGCTCACTACTTTCGGATGGTCAGACCACGAGTCTGGAATGCTGAACAAGGGGATTTTTGCTGGGCTAAATAACCCCCCCCCCAAATTGGTTTTCTAAGTCACTCAAGGATCTCAATCTTGATGCTGCCCCTGAGGCTCTACAGGCCTCGTTTTAACCTATGGAATTCCAATGTCCTCAAAACATGGAACTTATTTCTCTGTTACGTTTACTGTAATTGTTTTGTTGATGTAGTTATCAGCACTTCTGTCACTGCTCAATCAGATCAGCATGCCAAATGGACTGAGGCAGGGTACTGACACTAAAGTTAGGTAATGCTCTCCAGATTTTTTTGTTTCAATGCGAATTGTATTAAACCCATCTTTTAAGAAATAGTATTGAGTTTCGTGTTTCAGGATGTTGCTTAGTTTGGAATTGGTCAAAAGGGCATTCGAGGGAGTCTGTAAGAAGAAACTTTAATACTGTATGTGGTACTTCAGAGCTGTGATAAGCCTTTTAGTTTCAGTGAAAATTGAGGTCATTCTTACCTTTGGAAATGTACCCATCATAATTGGCATCTAACGTGATTTAACTGCTTATTAGTTTTCATACATTAAGCTGCAGGAAAGCAAAACTATTTTGCTCTCTTGGTTTTGCTGAAAGTAGTTTCATGTTAGTGTTTTTCCTGAGTCTATATATCTCGCCTTGTGTCAAATTATTTTTCGGGGGGTTAATATGCACATCTCTGAATATTTCTGACCTTGTGCAGTACTTGTGTTAAATATAACTTGTGTGTTATTACTGCATGCAGCTATATCTTTGACACTACAGTAGGGTGTTATAAATGGTATTCTGTTAGGCAGACAACAAACATTTCTAAGTAATGAAGTATGAAATCGCATTTGAGCAGTACTCCCGCTTCCTGAGTGTTATCTTTCTAGCCCACAAAGCTCATATTATGGTTACGGAAAATACTGCACTCTCACTGACGGTCATCATAAAGGAGACGATAGCAGCATATGGTTTAACACATAGAAACTTGGACTAGTCTTAAGTTCTTGATAGGGTCTTTCTGCTGGTAATGTAGACAGGGGTTGAAATGTGATCTATTGGACGCCTTTAAATCTCTTACTTATTTGATATTTTTGACTGAGAAATGCACACTGAGTTGTGATAACTGAATTCCAGATTTCTTTTTGGGAGGGGGATACATGTTCTTATTGACTAAGGAATATAGGTCATGACACCCAAGGCACTCCTCTACTGTTCACTCTTCTTAGATGATTGTCTTGGGGTGTTATCACCAAGACAGTTACTACAGATCAGCAGAAGGGATCTTGGTTTCATTTCTCATCGGATGGATGGCACCTCAACAGAGCACCCCTCACCCATCCACCCACGAACTACAATTTCAGATTTGAGCATTACTGCCTCAAGCAAGTGTGGAGCTATTCTAATGGCCATAATTGAAACTGATGGTATATGGATCACTCCAGTTCCAGTGGGTGTGTGGCCCCGGGTATTTGAAGATGGGATTTATTTGTTTCATACCGGAGTTGAAACAGTTGGTGACATCCATGACACTGCCTCAGGGGATCATAACCCTGCAAAGTAGAGGAGTTCTTACTCAGAAGGGAGGGCCCACTTATAAAAGATGGTGTCGGCACAGATGTGAGCTCCTCTGCTTCCCAGGAGATAGGGTAAGTACTGGCCAGCATTCACCCTCCCCCCCCATGGCCGACCGAATAGCGACATTAACCTTCACCCATCATCCCAGCCAGAGGAAACACTTTTTTATAGGTTAGCAGGCCTGTTGTTGTGTTTTTTCCTTTTTGTTTTGTTTTTCTGTAAGTTCACAAAAAGGTCACTAGCTTAACGCACAGCCGACACGTTAGGTATCACAGCCAGTAGTTCTATAACTTGACCACATTTATCGGTTTGGGGAAATGACTACTGTGGCACATGGGTTACCTGGAGCAAGGAATAGCTGCCATGCACGTGCTTCGATAGACGGCCGTGAGTTTTCTGTGAAGGCTCAATTCTGTACACCCGCCACGCTGCTGGCTGTAGTATAAACATTTATTTCTATACTGCATATACAAAACCATTACTAAGGCATCAGTTTTTTTGAAAACACCTACTATAGGACAACCTCAGCTCCCCCTTCTGAAAAATAAATTCCCGGTATATACTCATATCAGGAAATGGGTGGCAGATGTGATGCATGATGTGTGACTCGTAGCATTTATTACAAATGCTTAACTCCGGGTGCTAAATACTGCATCAGTCAAAAGCTGCAAACTCCAATCCCCCATCCTCAACTTTATATACATAAATGGACGGCAATGGGGGGCCGCTAGACATGCAGGAAATGGTGGCTCTCTGCTCTCACTGCAGCCAGCAGCATGAGTTCCAGCTACAGCTCTAGAAGTCAAGAAATTCCCACTGTTCTCATACAGAGAATGCAGGGAATGGCTCATCTCGTTAAGCTGGGCACCTGGGATTTTGGGTGCCCAGAAAAGGTATTTCTGGTCATAGACTTAAACAAACATCAGAATCTAGCTAAACAGGTCCCGTTTGGCTAGGTTCTGATGTTTGTTTACTAAAATCCCAGCATTTTTGTGTATTTTCCATGATTGTTGGTTCATGGAAAAGTTCAGCAAGATGCCGGTTGGCACGGCACAAAAAAAATGTTTGGTGCCATGCAAAACAAGTGGTGGGAAGCAAAACACACATTTGCAGCATCACATTTTTACTTTTGCCACAGAACATTATCTCAAAAACCTTACTGCGCATGTGCACATTGGAAAACATTAAAATTTAAAGTCTTATAACTCTGGAACCCTTTGATATTTTTTCACCAGACCCATCAAAGGCACTACCTTGGGACATGACAAATGTCCACTGCAAGTTTGGGGCAAAAATTCCTTTCCATGTAGGCTGTAGGTGAGAGCAAATAAAAATAATGTTAAGTATAGGAAAATAATTGTTTTTTTTCTAAAAATGACACATGTAGATTTCAGAAACCACATAAGCTGCCATCACAAAAATTTCCACACATCAAGATTTTGCCTCCAAGACAACACATACAAAATTTCAGCTAATTCCAGCAAAGAGAGACAAAAATATTAATGTGCAAAATTTGAGGTTTAACATTAAACAGGCAGGCCAGCCCGTGGCACTGAGGGTTGAGGCGCTGGACGTTACACCTCGCGCCCCACCGGCAACCCAGGTTCGCGAGTGCACTCGGGCTGCTGGGGGTCAGAAGGGAAGGACAGTATTGAGCATCTGAAGGACTGCTGTCCTGTCCCGGGAGGGAGGGGGTCCTGATCCCAGGCTTTGGTGGCTCCTGGCAGTGGCTGGAAGCACAGCAGGCCTGCGATCCTGTAACCAAGGGGATTGGCCGCGGTGGCGATCCTGTGGGCACACATGGAAGTGTGCACATCCGCGCTGGATGCATTGCATGTCTGAGCTTGGGGGGAAGAAAGCAGTAAAAATCCCCTCCCTCAGGGATGAGCGAAAGCACCTTGGCCCTGGACCACACTCCCAATACTGGGCGCTCTCCTCTCCATGCCCGCTTACTTGGGCCCAGCACTCAACAATACAGATAGAACACCCTGGGCGTATAGGGCGGCCCCTCATCGGGGGGGGTTCAGATCTGGGGGTCATGTTGGGACAGAGCGAGGAGAGGCAGCAGCGTCTCAGGTGGGAGGTAGAGACTGGAGGTCGAGGTTGCTGGAGAGAGTTCCCTGAGGGGAGGAGTAGAAATAGAATAAAAAAAAAAAACATTAAACAGGCTACTCAACCCTAACTATTGGGACACTATCGTGCCCCTATAATTTGTATGTAGCAATTTATACTGCACTTTTAAGTGTTTTTAAGAGGGCCCTTGAACCCTACCCACTATACTCTGAGGGAGATGTCACTTTGACATTGAAACATCAGTTATGTGGGCCAGGTGTTCGCTCAGGTGTGCACAAGTAGGCAACGGTGAAATGGTGGACTCAAAGTAAACAGTTGGATTTATTTATCTACTGCTTCTATTTGGACCACGCAATCATTTTTGGATACCTGTTTGCCATGAGCTGTGGTACCTGTTTTACTGATGTCCATTTTTCAAATAAAGTTGAAATTTGAAGTTTCTATGTCCGTTTGTGAAGAGTGCTGGATTATCGTTGGGCTACTGGAATGTTGATCAATCCAACTACTATGGTGGTTTTCTGTTCTCCATTTGCTGACCACTTCTTCATCATTTGCTGTTTCCATCCCCTTATTCTCCTCCAGATAACCTTGTGCCCAAACACCGTCTTCATCATCTTTATCTTTACCCTCATTGGACTCGGTCTCAAAGAGATCAGATGCTGCTGTCTGTGAGGGATTAACAGTAGCGTAGTATGCAATTGTTTGATACCTGGAGGTGCCTCTTCAGGTTGTACTCACCAATCCTTAATTGGGGCTGATCTGAAAGATGCACCTTTATTAGATTCAGGCATTCATTTTGAAGATGAAACTATGGAGTTACTAGAATCAGTTTTTCCGCTGTGCAGAAGGACGATTTCTTAGCCTGGCCCTAGCTGACACTCACGTTTGGTTACCTGAAGCTGCTGTGCCTGCTTGAGACTCAGAAGCACTAGTACTAGATTGAACACTTTCATCCATTTTTGTATTTATCGCTTTTTTTTTATTAATGAACTGTATAAATATCCCTCCTGAATCCCACTCTCTAGTGCCCTGACTCCCATGCCCTACAGGACAGAGCCCAATTGTACACAGTTCTGGATCGGCTCTTCCCTTTTTTATAGCCTGTTTACACTGTTTGACCAATGACTTATATGTGGACAGTCTAGCAGACGGGTACATCTTTAGTCTCTTATAAGCCCTGTTTTCTTATTTATCATTCTATGGATTGATTGTGTCATCCATTTGGGTACTCTTCCCCTCCTATTATATTTTTTAATTAATGGGACATAGTTTTGTATACTGTACATGATTGCAGAACACCATTAACTATTTCCCAATTCTGTTCCAGGGATTTCCCTTCTAGTGAATCCCAATTATATATTCTTATTATTTTCTTAATGTTTGTATAGTCTGCTTTATTATAGTTCCTTATAATTGATTTCCCCAGAATATGGCAGGAGTCCCCTGCTAGTAAGACTTTTACCATATTATGGTCATTGCTTCCCAATGGTTCTATCACTTCCAAATTTGTTATAGCTCCCTCCATATTACTTAAAACTAGATCCAGGAGACTCTGATTTCTTGTTTTATCTCTAACCACCTGGGTTAAACAATTAGTTTCACATATTTTCAGAAACCTATCTTCTGTAATCCCTTCCCCACTCAGGGGCTCCCAGCATATCCTGGGTAAATTGAAATCTCCCATTATAATAGCATTATCTGTAATCAATTCACTGTCAAATAAATCCATGAAAGCATGATTTTCTTGCTCACTCAAATTAGGTGATCTATAACACACTCCCAGTCTGATACTTTTATTTCCTGCCCAAAAACTGAGCCATAATTGTTCCACTCGAGTCCCCTCAGCATTATCAGGATAAACAATATTTGCTTTTAAATGTGAAGATATGTATACCCCCACTCCACCTCCCACTTTCCCCATTCTGGGTTTATGATAAAAGTCATAACCATCAATTTTATCTATCCAGTCATCCTCTCTAAGCCAGGTTTCACTCAACCCACAGACATCTATATTCTCTCGTGTAAAGACATGTCTAAGCTCATCTACCTTGGCGTTCATGCTCCTCGCGTTAACTAGCAACAGGTTTATTCCATTTCTCCTTGTTACATTCCCAAATGTCTGTCTTGGTTCCCCCACTGAATCTCCTTGCACCCTGTTCATTGCCACCCCAGGAATTAGTTTAAATATGTGTCTATATGTCTCCTAAACGCTAACCATGGAAACATAGAATTTGACGGCAGATAAGGACCGCTTGGCCCACCCAGTCTGCCCATTTTCCTACCTAATGGATAAGCTGCAGATCCTAGTTAACCAGCAGCCTACTTCTTCCTACCTCCACCCACTAGAATTACCTTATGACTGTCCCATGCATGCTTGAATTCCACCACTGTTTTTGACTCACAACCTCCTCGGAAGGCCATTCCATGCATCCACAACCTCTCTGTGAAAAATACTTCCTTAAATTACCTCTGAGCTGCCCCTCTATCTTCAAATTGTGCCCCTTGTTCTTGCACACCTCTTTTTTTGAAAGATGCTACCCTCTTGGACTTTGTTGATTCCCTTGAGGTACTTGAAAGTTTCTATCATGTCCCCTCTCCTCCTTTCCTCGAGGCTATACATATTAAGCTCCTTAAGTCTCTCTTCATATGTCTTCCGGTGCAGACCCTGCACCATTTTAGTTGCCCTCCTCTGGACAGCTTCCATCCTGTCTATGTCTTTGCGGAGATTGGGTCTCCAGAACTGCATGCAGTACTCCAGATGGGGTCTCACTAGCTGTCTATACAGAGGGATAATAACTTCCTGTTTTCTACTGGTGATGCCTCTCCCTATGCATCCCAGTATCCCCCAACCCTCCTTGCTGCCCTCTCACATTGCTTGCCCACCTTTAGGTCATCTGATATGACTACCCCCAGGTCCCTTTCCATTTTTGTTGTAGTTAGTATCTCACCCCCCGTTGTGTACTCTTCCCCTGGGGTTTTGTTTCCCAGGTGCATTAACTTGCACTTCTAAGCATTGAATCTAAACTGCCATACATTTGACCATTCCTCTAACCTTGCCAAGTCCCTTCTCATCCTTTCCACCCCACCTTGTGCATCAACTCTGTTGCAGATCTTTGTGTCATCTGCAAAGAGACATACTTTTCCTTCCGTCCCTCTGCAATGTCGCTTATAAAGACATTGAAGAGGACCAGTCTATCTCGAATCCTGCGGTGACCCCACTAGTAACCCCCTTTCTTCAGAGTGGACTCCATTTACTATTACCTCTGTGTCCTATTCTCCAGCCAATTCTTTTACCCAGGCTGTCATCTTGGGACCCACCCAGGCTGGCTAACTTGTATTAATCTTTGTGTGGGATTGTGTCAAATGCCTTGCTAAAGTCTAGGTAGGCCATGTCCACAGCCCCTCCCTGATCTACTACTTTGGTCACCCAGTCAAAGAAATCTATCAGATTTGTCTGGCATGACCTTCCCACTGTGAATCCATGCTGCCTTGGGTCCTGTGCCCCTCTGGCCTCTAGATACTCAACAATTCTTTCCTTCAGAAGTGATTCCATCATTTTCCCTACCACTGAGGTTAAACTAACAGGTCTGTAGTTTCCTGCTTCTGCCTTGCTCCCACTTTTGTGAAGGGGAATCACATCTGCCCTCCTCCAGTCCTCGGGTGCCACCCCATCCTCCCATGATTTGTTAAAGAGGGTAGTCAGTGGTTTCACTAGTTCTACCCTTAGTTCTTTTAGAATTCTGAGATGAATCCCATCAGGCCCCGTTGCTTTGTCCACCTTCAGTTTTAAGAGTTCTTTCAGAACCCTTTCTTCTGTAAATGGGCTGGTATCAACTTCTGTATCCAGAGTGTTTCTACTGTTTGTTTTAGGTACCTCCCCCTCTTCCTTTGTAAATATTGAGCAAAAATATTTGTTTAGTATCTCTGCATTTTCACAGTCACCCTCTGCCCACCCTCCCTCCTCTTTATTAAGCCTCACTATCCCTCCCTTGGTCTTCCTTCGCTCCCTGATGTATCTATGAAAGGTTTTATCCCCCTTCTTAACTGAGTTGGCTATCTTTTCCTCGGTTTGGGCCTTTGCTGTTCTGACTGCCTTCCCAGCTTCCTTTTGCTTTAACTGATACAGTTCTCTGTCCTGCTCCTTCTGTGATTCCTTGTACTTCCTGAATGCTTTCTTTTTCTCTTGAACCTTCAGTGCCACTTCCTTTGAGAACCATAGTGGTTTCTTACATCGTTTTGTTTTGTTTATTTGCTTCACACAAAGGCTTGTTACCTCTGTGATGGCAGTTTTTATTATTCCCCATTGTTCTTCCACCCCTCCTTCCAGCCCATTTGCTAGTGCATTCCTTAGGCACTCACCCATTTTGGCAAAGTCAGCCCTCCTAAAGTCCAGTACTTTTGCCTTTGTATGGCTTGACTCTATTGCTGTGTTTATTGTGAACCATACTGTTCGATGGTCACTAGTTTCCAGATGGCTACCCACTTCTACATCTGTGATCCTCTTCATCTCCATTTGAGAGAACCAGGTCTAAGATTGCTCCCTCTCGAGTGGGCTCCAATACTAGTTGTCTAAGGCATGCCCCCTGTAGGGCATCTAGAATAACCCAACTCTTCAAAGTGGCTGCTGCAACTGCACTCCAGTTAACATGTGGCATATTCAGATCACCCATCAGCAATATCTCCCCTTTTTCTGTCATTCTAAGTATACTTTCTATCATTTCCTTGTCCATTTCCTCCCCCTGAGAAGGGTGTCTGTATACAACCCCTGTGCCGATTGTGGTGCCATTGCCGGTCTCCAAATTTACCCACAGTACTTCTTCTCCTCCCTGTTTTCCCTTTTGTTCTGTTGCTTTGATTCCTTCCCTTATGTAAAGAGCTACTCCTCCTCCTCTTTTATCCTCCCTGTCCCTTCTGTAGATAGAGTATCCTGGTATGTTTACGTCCCAGTCATGGTTTGTGTGTACCATGTTTCTGTGACTGCCACGATATCCAGATGTTCCTCCACCATCAAGGCAGATAATTCAGGAAGCTTGTTACTCAGACTACGGGCATTGGTACTCATTGCTCTCCATTTTTTGATAGCTTTACCTTCTGTTGCAGCATCCCCCACTGACCTTTCTACCTCGGTCTTTTTCTCATTTAGTACCCTGTTTTGTAAGGAGAGGCTGGGATTTTCCTGCTGCTTATCAGTGCCTCTCCCCTTGACTAGTTTAAAAGCTTGCCAATGAAGCATTTAAACCGATTGCTCAAAGACTTGTTCCCTTCCTGGACAGACCATCCTGCCAGTATAGGCTGGTGTCCCTCCAGGTGGAACCCCAGTCCCCAATGAAGCCAAACCCCTGTGCTCCACAACATTTTTTCAACCATTCATTAAACTGTATGGTGCAAAGTACCCTCGCCTCACTCATGCCACTGACAGGCAGCACCTCTGAGAAGGATACTGTGTGTGCTACTTGCCTTAAGCCCCTCCCCAACTCTACAAAGTCCTTCTGCACTGCTCTAATCTCATGTTGAGCCAAGTCATTTGTCTCTAGGTGGACAATGAAGTCCAGCTCAGACTCCCGTGCAGCTGTTCTCATGATCCTGAGGATGTGCATCCTGTCTCTCCAAGCCATGGCACCAGGCAGGCACTTTACTTCAGTTTTCCCTGCTCTCCCCAGTTCTATCCCCCTAATGATTGAGTCCCCCACCAGGAGCTGCTTCCTTTCCTTGTGGTGTCCTCTGCCTCCTTCCTGTGGACCTCCCTTGTGACAGTTGTCCTCAGCCTCCTTAGTCTCCTCTGCGGATGCATCCATAGGGGAGCTATGCTCCCCCAGAATAGTGTATGGATTGTGGAGTGGAACAACTGACTGGGTGTGCCTCTGTTCCACCATCCTCACCCTCTTTGAGCCCACTGTGGTCCAACTGCTGTGCTTTCTTCTCAACCTCTGAGGAAGTGGTGGTGGCTCTGGTGCTCCCTGGATGGGGGAGGTTCCCTTTCTACCATCCAGTGTGGCCTGGGGAAGGTTCCTTACTACTGTCCAGTGTGGCCTGAAGATGGGCAACTTCCTCCCTCAGTGCAGAGAGTTGTTCGCAAATAGGGCAGCATCTCAGCCTCCAGAAAGAATCCCGGAAGACTGCTGCCCCACAGCCATTACATTGCACTACTCTCCACATGTTTATCTACTTTTTTGTGTGTGTGTGTGTGTGTTTGTGTGTGTATGTGATTGGTTTGTTATATAGAAATATATATTATACAATGCGTATGCTTATATTGTCAGTGCAGTGTGCTAGAGAGGATATGACAGTGATATGCACTTGCACTCTTGAGGAAATGATGTCAGAACCCCAGGTATAAAGGAACTATTTCCAGGTGGGTGGGGTAGAGGGGTGAAGGGTTGGGCCTAAACTGTGCCCTCACAAAACAATCAGCTAAGAGCTCTGACCCACCGCTGCGATGAGTGCCTTCCTGTCAGCAAGATGCCCTACACAACAATTTGACAGAGAAAATACCCTGCTAATCAAACAGAGAAAAATCCAGACATCCAAGTCAGACACAGGTAAACCTCCCCAGCCTGAAAACAACCTGGTGGTTTGTGCTCTGAAAGCAGTCAGCCCCAAAATAAGTCAGCTGTGCTTTAAACTCTTCCTGCACTGAAAATCTTAAAAAATTGTAACAAACGTAAAGCTAGATCTACCTCCCTCTGTTGCTTGAAAAACTGTCTTTTCCTGATAATTCCAAGTTCCTTATTTCACCTTTCAGTTAGACGTAGCCTCCACCTGCAGAATATCTGCTACAAACCAAAGACAATTGTAAGGTTCACCTCCCCTCTGTTGTGAGCACAACTCGCTTTCTTGCAAATCCTATGTTCAGTATTGCAGCTTCCAGCCAGAGTTTCAGCTGAAGAATATTAGCTGTTCTGATGAGTTTGCTATAAAACACTTGCTTATAATATTATTGTTCTCAGGTCTGTTACCAAAGCTATTGGCTGATAAGTAGCTATGATGTAAGCACTTTCTGACAAAGTCTGGTGTGGCCTTATAAGGCACACACAGATAAACACAAAAAAAAACAGTTTCCACCCCCTAAGGCACTATCTGGGTCAAATACACAACCTGTACCTGCACTTATTTCAGGATTTATGACAAATTCTTAGCCCAGGGTTTAAACTCTTTCTGCACTGAAAATCTTAAGAATTGTAACAAACGTAAAGCTAGATCCACCTCCCTCTGTTGCTTGAAAGACTGTCTTTTCCTGATAATTCTAAGTTCTTTATTTCACCTTTCAGTTAGAAGTAGCCTTCACCTGCAGAATATCTGCTACAAATCAAAGACAATTGTAAGGTTCACCTCTCTCTGTTGTGAGCACAATTTATTTTCTTGCAAATCCTATGTTCAGTATTGCAGCTTCCAGCCAGAGTTTCAGCTGAAGAATATTAGCTAACCCTAATGCTTTTGATCCTCTCCTACCGTGTCTACCGTCATGTCCAAAATATTGTGTATTTAAATCAAAATTTTCCCTTGAGTTAATACAAGTAATACCATTTGTAATACACCACCTTCTCATCCAATTGTTAACCCTTCTTATTTTCTGATTTATATTAAATCCTGCTTTGGGAACTGGTAAGATTTCAGAAAAGACCACTTTGGCATTTATTTTCTGGGCTGTTTTCTCAATACTTATAAGTTGAAGGTACATCTGATCTTCCCTAGTTCTATATCGGTCATTTGTTCCTGCATGAGCTATTATAAGTGGGACATCCTCACCTTTTTTACTATTTTGGGGATCATATTATCAATATCTGCTAGTGTTGCATCTGGCAGATAAGAGCTTGTAACTATTTCTTTCAAGCCTTTTGTTATATAAGCATCAGTGTATCTAACAATGGAGTACCCAGTGATATGTATCCTACTGTTCACTACACATTCCTCTGTTAACATTCCAGCATCCAGTCTATTATCCAAAATGTGTGTGTCTGATACAAGATTATGAAGCATCCCCTCTTCTATCATTCTAGTATGGTTTTCTCCATCAGTGTTTCGACAACCACTAGCATCTGCCAGTATGTTTCCAATACCCTCCTCCAGACCTCCTTCTTCCATTCCCACTAGGCCCAGGTTATCCTGGGCGAATGCCTCTTCACTCCCCATAACATTGTCCCATAATTCAGTAGGATTTAATAGGGGGTCACGTATATTATTAAGTGCTGGCTGAAAAATCATGGCTCTTCTTCCCTTCTTCTTAACTCTAGTGTTAGTTTGTACCTCCCAATCAGACTCATCCTCCAAATTACTTCTGTTTCTTTTTTGTGCTCTCCCAGTGTCCTGTCTACTCTCATATGGAATAAAAATTGAATAAAAAAAGGAGGACCAAAGACAGCCCCCTCTCCCTATCACTGGCAGCCCTTATGAAATTACTGATCTTCCTATTGCTCTGTATTGGTAATGTAGAAATCAACCCTGGACCTCTTGAAAGCATCACCTCTCCCTCAGACCTATCCTCAATTAAAGGCCTCAGTTTCCTGCATATTAATGTATGCAGTCTGTTGAAAAAATTTACATTGCTACAATCCTGGGTTGCCCATACCTTGCCAGACTTTCTTGTGATAACTGAGACATGGCTCAAGACCACCACAATGGACAGGAAGTTAACCTACCTAACTATCAGCTATTCAGAGCTGATCGCCAAACAAGGAGGCGGAGTAGCCATATATGTAAAAGCTGGTTTAGTTGTATCCTGTACTGCTGCAACATCTATGCCCAAGGAATTTGAGTGTCTATCTCTAAAAGTCTCTCTCCCAATACAGCAGCTTTCCATTTAATTGGATGCTACAGACCCCCTCTGCTGAACACAAGCTCTTATCCCACCTGGGAAACCTGGTCAAGTCCTGTACTGAAGAAGTCATTATCATAGGGACCTGAATTTCAACTGGCTCACCCAGGCAGCTACACCTCTGGTATCATTCTGTGACACCTATGGGCTCACACAGTTAATTAATGAACCAACAAGGCTAAATGCAAGGAATAGTAGTAACAGTATCTACTTGACATCATACTAGTGAGTAAACCACATCTATTCACATGCGCTGGAGTGCTCCTATCACGACATAAGTGACCACTGCCCATCGTAGGGGTAAGATCCAACACATTAAACAGATCCTGCAAAATTTCTCATGAGGAGATCCAAGAAAAACATCAATATTGAAGGATATCTGCATGATCTAGCCTACTCTCCACATTGGCAAAGTTCTATCTTGCACATTCTGTAGAAAAGCTCAGCAGGTGCTAAATAGCATTATATTAAATGCCCTTAACACCCATGCCCCAATCTCTAGTATCCAAATAAAAACAAATCCTGTCGCTGGTTTCAGCTGACCTCAAAGCTGCACTGCTGGAGAGAGATAAACTTTGGAAAGTAGCAAGAAAACTAAGAATATCATGGACTGGATGATCTTTAGGAAAGCCAGGAATAAATGCACTAGGAAAGTTAGGGATGCAAAGGCTGCCTACTACCTGGCCCAGCTTGACTCCTCCTACCATAATACTGCTAGATTTTGGGGCACCATCAAGGGTATGATGGGCCAGGATGTTAACAACCCCCTTCCAACCCATTTACACAGTAACTATGGCCCCATTACTGGCACATTGGAAATCCTGGATGCATTCAACAACCACTTCACAACAGCTGGCCTTGCCTTTGACTCCTCCCCAGCTAACCTATTAAGGGATCATTTAAGCTCCCACTATACTGGTGAACAAAGAGTTGACTCCTCCTTTAGCTTCAAACCTATACTGTTGAAACAAGTTGAGGATCTATTATGGCATCTAGATACCAAAAAAAGTGCAGGAGCAGATCTTCTGGACCCATTCTTTCTAAAGATTGCATGTCATGTGCTTGCAGTCCCCCTAACTCACCTCTTTAACCTTTCCCTAAACTCTGGCTCTATTCCCACACTGTGGAAGACAGCCCAAGTGGTCCCTTCTAAAATCAGGGGACCCTATGGATCTTAATAACTACAGGCCCATTTCCATCCTACCTATGTTATCCAAGATGCTGGAGAAATTAGTGAGTATTCAGTTAAGGGAATATCTGGACAATGCTAATCTATTAAATCCAGCTCAATCTGGTTCAGGGCCAAACATAGCACTATCACTGCATTAGCAAAGGTCACCAATGATTGGCAAACCGAACTGGATAAAAAGAACAGTGTCTGTGCAGTATTCCTGGACCTGAGCAAAGCATTCGACACTGTGGACCATGAACTGCTACTCTCATCCCTACACTCCATTGGCCTAGATCCATCCTCCCTTAAGTGGTTCAGATGCTACCTCCGGTAGATCACAGCAGGTAAAAGCTGAAGGTGACCTCTCCCATTAAGACCACTGTCAAGAGGAGTCCCCAAGGCTCTATTCTGGGTCCTATCCTTTGCCATTTATATAAATAAATTGATTCAACCCTACCAAGTCCTCAGTACATCTCTTTGCTGATGACACTGTACTGTATGTCAGCAACCCTTCAACTAAAGTTACTCATGAAATCCTACAAGCAGAATTCTCCCTGTTACAACATCAGCTTCTCGAGAAAAAGCTTCTGCTAAATGCAAAGAAAACCAAAGCAATGATGTTCACAACCCAAAACTCCACCAACACATCCTCTTCAATCAGTCTCCCCCAGATATGCACTATACTTGGAGTAAATCTGGAGTATGCTGAAAATGTCAAATACCTAGGTGTGTGGATTGACAACAGACTTGACTTTACTCAGCATCTAGAACAACTGCTGAAAAAGCTTCTCCTAAGGCTTGGCCTCCTCTACAGATTAAAACCCTTCCTTAATAGAGATTCAAAGATGAGATTAGCCCAGGCCATGTTTCTATCAGTCATTGACTATGCAGACTTCCTCTATAGTCACTGCTCCACTCCTTACCTTCAAAAGTTGGATACCTTATACCATAGAGCAATAAGGTTCATTACAGACCTGCCATATAATACTCACCATTGTTCTCTCTATGATTCAGTTGGATGGGTTTCCTTCATGTCAGGAGGAGCAGAAATGCAGCTCTATGGATCTACAGAGCTTTATCAAAAACTCCTAAGCTATATCCTGGACTGCTTCAACCTGACCACTCCCAGCTCCTATGCCCTAAGAAGCAACAATATCATCCTGCTCAAATTGCCCAAAGTCAACACCAAAATAGGAGGGCAGCAATCAGCTACTCTCTAGCCATAGCATGGAACACCCTACAAAATCCCTAAAACTGTCCATTATCATTCCATTTACATCCTTCAAGCAGCACTGTACAGCCTTCTTCACAGAGAAATGCAGTTGCTACCGCTAGAGATAGAATAGTCATCCCACAAAACCTTATTCCAATCACATATGGCATATTCCTTCCAGCCAGACACCGCCAGTATATGGCACCCAATATTCCTTCACCATCCTTGTACTCATTATGTGAGTGACTGTCATGGCCCTCATTGTGATATATATGTATTGTACATATTGTAGATGTTAGTTTAACTTTCTCTTGCCAAGCTTTAACATGTGAATTCTCTGTATATTATTGTGTTATAAATAACATTTTCTTGTTTCTGTATGTATAACTGTCTCATAAGTATGTGATGTAATTGCTGTGCACCAACTCGAACCTTGACCTTATCAGGTCCATCTTGTAAATGAGCCTTGCTCAATGATGATCGCCTGAATAAATAAAGATTTGATCGATTGATTGATTGATATGGGTGCTCCCCTGCTACACTTTGTGTCTGGTAATATTTTAACTGTAGCTCCAACCCAAGTAGTTTAGCTTTCAATTCTTTAATCTCACAGCATTGCTCACAGATGTATGCTATCAGGTCAGAGTTGTTGCCTACATAAAATTTGTTGCAGGCATTACATTTTACCCCCAGTTCACCCGGCCGTAAGGCAACAATAGGACTTTCTATATCCATATTAAAGCACAGCCTACCTTGTCTATCCCTGTGCTTGCTGTTTCACTAAATGGTCCACGTTGGAGCTTTGTTGCCATTAATCACTAATGTGCTGTTTTTCCCCATGTCCGCAGTCCCCACTTGAACACACATAAACACGTGCTTTGAGACACGCGCGCGACTCCAGTGCCCTGGACACACACTTTTAGCAGGCCTACCGCCTCGTCGTGCCCTCGTTTATGTGCCACGACCTGGAAGTTCAGTGAACTGGTTTGGACAGAAATGTCTTTATTTTCCCCATCACAATCTTTTAATAGGTCATGCTGAATTTCCTCCAGTTCCTGGATTGAAGATACTCTTAGGTTTGAACTGTCTCTTCCTTTGTTCCCAAACTGAAAAATGTCTAGAGTCAGCTAATTGTGCCTATTCCTCCTGCTAAAAAACAAGGTGCTACAACAGCATGTGGGCTGAAAACAAAATGAAAAGCTAATATTAAATGCATGCTGAAAACAGAAAATAGAGTTAGAATTGACACTTTGACAGTTGGTCTTCATTAGGAGTTATCTAGAATGAGAAAATAGCAAAGTTAGTGCAGAGGTGAGGGGTAAGAAGGGATATGTAGAGAGATTTCAGAGCAGGTGTAGTATATCCTCCTGTTCAGAGTCGTTTTCCGTATTATGACTGGCCTGCAGTAGTGTCTGTTATGTCTAATAAACAGTCCAGAAGGGATGACTCTTCAATAGTGTCCATTGATCGTGAATCCTTATCATCCTGTATACCTTCAAATGACCATGAAAGCTCTTCTCTGATATTGCTGTTATTATCTGCCTCAGTTGGTCCCCCCATTATAGCTGATACTGCTTGATTTTTGTAAATGAAAAAACTGCATGAATTGAACTTTCTACAAAACTTGCAAAGGCCCATGTGGATATTACATTTGTTTACAGGAGGAACAGGCACAAAAGAGAGGCCCTGCTTTAAAACATTTCTCTGTGTTGCAGTAAGTGCTTGTCCCTCGTATTTCTCATGAAGCATCTCAAGGTTTCTCCTTTTTCTTGCTCACCTTCCTCCTCCTTGTTTCGAATTTCCTTTTTAATTTTTTTTTTTTTTGCTTGTTGTCTTCTTTGGGTGGGGGGTGCTCTTTCTAAATGATTACTATTTCTTTGTTCCTGTAATTTTGAATGTCCTCTTCTTCCTCACTTGCTTTCTTCGTGGTTGAGCTTATTTCTGTACTTTTCTGTATTTGTTTATTTCTATTATTTGTTCTTTTTGATTGATTTCAGTTTCTTTTCTGAATACTTTGTCCTCTTCTTGGAGAATGCTTATATTGTCAACAAGTATAAACTATAATTTTTTTTATAGTCATCTGATCTTTGTGCATTTTTTCTTCTTTCCTAAAACCAGTTATAATTAATGTTCCTCCTGTTTCTTCTTTCTTGAAACTAATTCTGATTCATGTGCCTCCAATTTTTCACTTACTGGTGCATTAAAATGTTTGAAGTCTGGGTAGTTTTTAAATGTAATCAGTTTAGACTGTATTTTTTAATTCTTTTGATAGCTGTTCATGGATGAATGATTCCACCTTTATTAGCAGATCCACTAGTTCAGTGATCTTCCCTCCAGGATTGAGAGCCACTCTGCAGGGATGCCCCCTGAGGGTCTATGTTATAACGGTGATTGCAGAATAGCAATCATCATTAGGATGAGTGTACTTCGCGGAAAAGCCACCTACCGCAAAAAAAACACTGCACCAGACCTGAACCCTGCACCTCCCAACTGACCACCCTCACCACCACACTAGCAGACCAGCTCAGCAGCTTTCCACCACACCCCCTCCCACATACTATCCCTCCTCTACCTCTCCCCCCACATGTGTGCACATGTACTTCCCGTTGCCATATGTCGCCCACCCTGGTATCCAGTTGTTCCCCCCTGCCAGGTAGCCCTGAACACAGGCACCGTAATTGGGTCACCATTTTTGTAGGGGCTCAATTGTGGTCACCTTGTTCACAGTTTACCGCCCCCTAAATCTGTTACTTTATGTTCTGTGCCTGGAGCTTTTATTGCAAAACATTTGCCAATGTCAAGTCATTACTGGGCTATGGGGTTCTTTTGATAATATAAGTATCTAAGTTATGGCCTATGTAGACAGTATTGGTCTTTTTTTGAAGGATGAAGCATCTATTTCCACTACAGTACAAGTTCCTGAGGATTTTTCTAAAAGTGTTGGTTCCATGAGTAACAATAAAAAGTGTGGATCTGCTGTACAGTAGTTAAGGATAACAGAGGGGCTAGGACAAATTGGGAATCCCAGTCACTACACATACCATCAAAATATTAGGGTTTCTTTTGGGAGAGAAAATTCAGTCCAATTAAATTGGAAAGTGAAATTAGAACTTTGTGCCTAAAAAGCAATATGTAGGATGTTATGGTAGATGTCCAAAAGTGAAACAGTTGAACTGATAGTCTCATTTAGGACCTCTCTTCCTCTATGTGTGTTATGTGCACCCTTCTCCTCTATCTATGGATGCCAGACTTTTTGGCTTGTTTTTCAGCTATTATGGGGAGGTAAGCTAAACCCTATAAAATGCAACATCATGTACATTATTTGCCAAAAATGTATGTGCATCATTGTGTGTGTGCAAGGCCTGATGGGGCACTGACCAGCATCAGCGAGAGGTGAGAGGGACAATGGGACAGGAACAAAAACAAGAAAATTTCATGTCTCCCAGGACAACTGTATGATGACCACTGATACTCTCAGGCCCCGAATCTTGTTGATCTCACTGGCCTAACTGGTAGGGGTAGCAGCTGATGGGGCTGGGAAGTTGGTAGACCATGGCCTGAAGACAGGTGGAGGTTGTGGTCCAGAGAGCAAACATCTGTATGGCAACAAATATGGGTACAATGGGTAAAACAATGGCTGGAACTACTGCAGCAGTTTTAGGGTGAGGATGGCCTAGTGTGGAAAAATTACATACTTGTCTCAAAGATGACTGGGATTCAAGAGAGGATCTCGGACGTTGGAGGGTAGGCCGGGGTGGAGGAGGAGGAGGAGGAGGTGGAGCATCTGAGGGACTGCTCATCTTCTCTGGGGAGGAAGGGGAACCTGGCACCTGGTGCCTACCAACCTCTAGTGTTGGCTGGGGGGGCATGGCAGTCCAGGACCATGTTGCCTGGCCTTGTCGGGTGGAATCAGCAGACCCCTACACATTGGGGGCGGGAACACACCTGACCGTGCGCCAAGGTCATTGCACAACTGACTCTGTTCTGGTGGGTCATGGGTTGGGTGTAAAAAAAAATAAAGGAAAACCCCTTGGTGTGAACCCCATGATGTTCAGATGCCGGTAAGTACTGGGACCAAGCCAATAGTCCGACACCCGAGGCCAAAAAGAGAAGCATAAAAAAAATTATATATATATATATATCTCAGAAGCATATTGTTTATCATTTCTGTAGAAGAGATCCTTTAATATTTTTGAGATGAGGGCTAGAAAAAGAATATATAAGCAAATCCAGAGCAATGCTTTTTACTAATGCTGTGAGTTTAAGTGGTGTCCCTGCGCCCAGGTCCCTTCAATGCTGTGGGCTTGACAAATAAGCAGAGTGCCCCAAAAATGTGGGACATTGTATGGCTCAATTGCCATGGAACACATGGTGTTAAAGACAATCTAAAACACAAAAGTGTGGATGAACATTTTTTTTTCCCACAGCCTGACTGTACAAAGCCTAGGGAAACAATGAAACATTTATTTTTGGAATGTCCCTATATATAAAACTTCTGGCCCTTAGCTTCCAGGAAAATACCACATCAAGCACTTTTGTCCCCCAGCTTATGAGTAGCTTGTATTTGGATATGCCTCTCCAGATACATGCCTATGATGGTTCCTTGGCTGTCATATATTTATTTGAAAAAGTTTCACCAGGAAAGACATACTGAGCTACAATAGCTTGTTTCCAGATGTGTCTTGAGGGAAGGGGAGCGAGGGATACACTTGAATAAGAAATCAAAATACATATACATAGAGTAAAGCTTGGATATGCAACCTAATACATTAAAAACTAGCCACAGATATTGAGGAGTAGATATACAGCACTTGTTATCCAGATAAAGGCTAAATACATATATGCAATTTACATACACACACACACACCCACCCCCACACACATATAAAGTAAAATATAAAATATGTAAAAAAAATATACACTCCCATACAACATACTCATCAATATAAATCATGTACATGCACACAGAAACATTACCACTGATATCATTTACTGGAATACTTCTTGAGTAGTAAGTGTAGACATTACCAGATTGGGGAGTTGGGAGAGGGAGATTGTGGGAGTAAGGTGCACCTTCACCTCTTCACCCCTCCGGGATGCATGCCCTGTAAGGGGATTTGACAGTGAACAGGGGAGGTACAGTGGGGGTAGATGGAGGGCAGAAATGCTGGCACTAGCACCTAAAATAAAAGGGAAGCAGACCATAACACACTGGAGCAGAAAACCTTGTGATGACACAACTACACGATGCAGATAAAGTTAGGATAATTGAATAGGAGAGCGGGGTCGGGGGAGTGATAGGCAAGCCACCTATATAAAATAGAACAGTAGTGGTGGAAAAGCGAGGTAGTGAAGGAGAGGAGGGTCAGGAGCCAGAGATGGTATGGGGTTGGGGAGGTGGGGGGAGGCAAGCTATAACCCTCAGGAGCGGAATCCACACAACTTGATGTAAACCCAGCCATATGTGTTTATAAAAATGCTATATACTGTATGGCAGGCAAAGTGGCAGTATATAACTCAGGAAAAAATGATGTCTTATGACACTTTATTAGGATTAGTGCAGGGTTCTTTACAGGTTGTATACCACAGAGATAAAGTAATGGTTACTGGAAATTGGCTGACTATTCTTTGGAAAAATGTAGGTTGAGTTATGACTGAAAAAATTTTCAGTGTGTATACAGTAGCTGTGGGTGTACTCCCAACAGTCTTTTTCTTGTCTGTATATGCTCATCATTACTTAGGTATCCAGGATACAGTGCTCTATACATCCTCTTTGGTGTAACATTCTCTTCCTTGCAAAACTGACCTCCTCTACACCTATGCTCTGGTAATGATGAAGTAACTTTAGAGGTACCTCGATATGGCACTGAACTGTATAACTAAAACAATTATTGTAGATATAGGAGTGGGGACTAATGATATGTCACAACATGTACTGTTGTACTGTTCCTTGAGAACTGATTTTGAATGAAAAAAATCCCCTACTCTTACGTTAACTGCTATGGCATCTGTAACTTCCACTTGGACAGCCACCAGAGATGGGCAAAAGGGACCTCAGTTTAACATTTCATTAGAAGGATAGCACATCAAAAGTGCACCCCCCCCACCCCCACCCAGTGCTGTGCTACAATGTCAGCACTGGGAATTAGCTTGACCTCCTGATGCGAGACTACAGCCCATGACTTTCAGATTTTCTGGCCCAAGATGCAAGCAAGCAGCATAATGACCCCCTGACAGTGCTGTTAACAGGATCCCATACAGCGTACATTCAAAGGTCATAGCATGATCAAAAATATAATCTGTTGTTTGATATAATCTCATTGGTTCCTGGATTTACCTGGATGGGCCAACATCAGGCTCAACAGAACAGTTTCATCAGTATCTGGTGCACACAAAACTAGTGCTTTCACCGCTGCTTTTTTTGCTCAGGGTTTGTTTGTGGTATCTGTGGTCCAGTGCAAACGTGAACGCAGCAGTGAAAGCTCTAGTTTTGTGTACACCAGGAACTGATCTTTAAGCTATTCTGCTGAGCTCAATGTCAGACTACCCAAGCAAATCTGTGGACCTGTGGGAATACAGCAATAGATGGGTTTTAGTTTTAATCATGCTGTGGCCTTCGGATGTAAACTGAGATCCTGTTAACTCTGTGTGATGTAAAGCAATTAAACACTTATGGTGCAACTAAAGGTAAGGGCGTTGTTTTTTTGTTTTACATTATCTGCCATGCCGTACTGCTACTGAGCAGTTTGTGCTTTTGACCTCAAGACTCCACTGTTAGCATAGAGAGTCTTATTATTTTTTTTCTCCATTTGGATTTGGGCTGTGCCATGAGCTGGGAAACTTGGTGTTGTGAAAAGTATTACTATGTCCCATGGTGAGAGCTTCACATACTTTCATTCTACTTGTTGAAGAACACACAAAACACAGAAAAGGCTGCACATAAGAGACAACAGAAAGATATAATTGCACAAAAATGTATTAAAGCTCAAAACTTTGCTGCCCCAGTTGCATAAAGAGCTAGGACATTGAACACTTTACATCCTACCATGCTAGTGGCCCATGTTTGACAAGGAGCACATGTTGCTGGGTATCGGTGGGTTGGGAGAGGATCAAGCATCCCTGGGACTGCTCTCCTCTCCTGATGAGGAGTGGCCAACCATCTCAGCCTTAGACTGCCACCGGGTGGAGGACCAGTGGCAGTGCTGGCTCGAGTGACTCGAAGGGTGGGGCTGCTGTTATGCAGGATGTGTGCACCTCCATGCACATGTACTGGTGCCGTAGCAGGGGACTGGGACACAGAAAAATGGAAAATGTGGAGGATGGGTATATAAAACCCTGACTTTCTCTCCGTGACCCACACCACTGCTCCGATCTAGTGGGGGGTCTGGATTTGTTGTCCATGGAGAGGACAGCCCTTCTCTTCCTGGCCTGGCGGTTGGAAAATCCAAGGGGGATGTGTACCTGAAAGTGATGCGATGGTTGCAGGGAACAGGGACAGGGTTGAAGAGCTGCACACTAACCCCAGGTAAGAAAAAGCTTTATGTGAAAGCTCAAAAACTGCTAATGTACATACTGCAGTTGCAGAGAAGCCCTCACAGCTTTGGTCACCATGTGACCTTTCTCAGGGATTGAGGTTTAGCCTTTTCCAGACCCTTAAATAGCAGGTTAATTATCCTGACTGTTACTCAATAATCCTTTAACATCTAAATACTTAATTTGTGCCATGGACATTCTCAGTTGCCTTGATAATTAAAATCTGGCACTCTTAAACTTTCATGCTGAGAATAGATGACATTCAGATACCTGCCATTTAAAGGGAATACGATTACAGTACAAGCACTGAAGACTGTGATTCAAAATGCCCACATTAACAAATTACACGTAAAAATCCCTTACGTGTACAGTCTAAACAATGGTCTAGCAGATTGATTCCATTAATCAAATGAATTCCTAACTGAAGAGTACCCTATAATAGATATCTGAATAACACATAACATTGCACAGTACCTTATAATTCTAATTTTAAATCCAGCAATTTCATTTTTATGTTATAAGTTAGATCACTATAACATTTCATAGATACTGCACACCAGTTATGTAATTTAAATCATTTTAGCAATCCCAAGAGTTATCATATGGGAGAGTTATAATACAGGACTATTTAAATAACAAAACAGGTGTTGCAAGCTACCTATAATTTCAAACCATATCACTACACTATAGCATAATATTAATACAAGTATTAGAACAAGTCAATTATATCTCTATTTACATCACCGCCTCACAAAAATGTACTAAATACCAACACTTTATTTCTTTATAAAAAAAGGATTCAAGTCTAATGTGTTATTTAATCCTTGGGGAATTTGACAGTCCATTGTGCAAATCCAGTGCAATTCCATCTGTAATAATTTTTTTGTATGATCTTCTCTTCTTCTGTTAAGTACAGCAACATGGTCCACTCCCGCAGACTTAAAATGTATTGGGTCTGAATAATGTCATTCAAGAAGTGTAGTGCAAGCACTTTGTCCAGACTTTTATTTACAAAGGAGCCAATTCTTTTGTTTAACTTCCATAAAACCCATAGGGTAGCTTTTTAAACCATTCAGCATTATTAAACATTGATTCTTCACAGTGGCTGTGTGTCATTATGTTCCCAATTTTATTGCCACGGCTAAAGCTGACTCTTGGTCTCTCTCCAACTTTTTTGGCTGGAGTACTGTGGAGCCCTTTCCAATGTCACTTTATAATGTTTCTCATTTAATTAGCCAAACCATTATATCCAGTAAAGAATGTTAATGGTCCTGCACAGACACCACCATGCCTTGAAGTTTTTGGTTTCAACAGTGTGCTCCTATCGTTTTCCTTTGCTTTTTGCATAGTCAAATTCATGTCTACTTCTAAACATCCCCCTCAAGTAGGCTGTTCTTTAATTTACCTGCTTAAGTCATTAAATCACATTCTTTAGAGCAATTACACTTGAGCTTTAAAAATTGCCTATCTGGTATTGAAACAATTAAATTTGGAAGGTGTGAACTATGGGCTTGTATGGTATTTGCATCTATCTTTTTTCTGAACTCTTTTGTCACAACTTTCTTGCCTACCACTCCTTCTAAAGTAAGTTCCAGTAAATCCACTTTTTCTTTCTATCAGGTTTTACTGTGAATTTCAGATTCAGCTTAGTGGCATTGAAATAACTGACGTATTGTTTAATTCTGTCTTCTCCCTTCCCCCCACCCATTCCACACACACAGAATGTCATCAATATAGCTAACTCACATGGCAGTGTCTTGTGTGTGTATTGTTGTCAGAATCCCAAATTGGAGGTAACTATTTTTTCCTCACTGTTCATCAAACCAACCATAAACTGGAAAGCAGACAAATGCCAAAAATCACCACTCCATATCTTTCCCTTCCCACTTCGCAATATGAACCACAACATCTACACATTTTTTGTCTTATATTTTATACTTTATATTTAATTTGCTTTCTTTTATTTACTGACCCGAACTCCATCCTGTCTCTCCATTCTGACCAGCTACTGTGATCATATGTACATACTCTCCCACCTCCCTCCGAGCACTATAGCGACAGGTTTGAAAGTATTTTTCACCCCAAATATGAGTGAAGTATTAAAAAAATACTTGCAAAGTTGCCATTAAAACTGCTACTGTAGCTGATACTGGCCACAACAGTTGCTCATTCCATTTGTGTTGGCATGCATTTACAGCACTTGCACGGAAAGTCATCCATGCCCCAGACTGCTCACAAATCCAGATGTAATCGTAAAAACAACCATATGGTATCTCCTCTTTTCAAAACTGCTAGGTGTATATTACAAGGGAATGGCCAACTGAGAGCGTGGATGGCCAGTAGAAATGAATGTGAAGGGAAAATAAAAGGAAAAGGGCACGCAGACGGGCGGGCAGGTGGTGGATGGGAGAGAAATGGCACAGTACAACTCCTGAATTTCTAACTTGCCCAACAGCAAATGCCAAAGATTACAATGTTAAAGAAATTTAAAACAAACTACTATGTTGCAAACTCATGCCCTATTTATTGTTTTGGTGCTTAGAACTACACAATTCTAAAAAACTACAAATATGGATGCCATATTGGGACAAACTTTAAAGGGCAAAGCCAAAATGCCATCTAGTTCCAGCAGGCAGAAGAACAACCTAACCAAACATATAAGTACAGTTTTCAATTTTTACATATTTTAACATAATTTTTTAATTCTTAAACACATCAAAATTAAAGAAGCCCATTTTTTATGTGCAATAAGACACTCCAGGAGGGTGCACTGTGCTGAGATAACTGCACACCCAGGGGCTAAAAACACTCAGCCTTCAGCTTTGTGCCTTTCTATGGCCCTAGGCGTGTGGTTATCTCAACACAATGCACACCCTATCATGTCTTATTGCTTACATACTTCTTTCTGGGCTGCCGGATCCATCCAGATCCCAACCATTTCTTTAGTGTTTTCAAATTGCTCTAGTTGATTGTCATTGGGGGTATATAATTTATGTTATTTATCTGACTTAGTCAACTTCTAAATTGACATCCCAAATTTCTTACACAGATACACAGAAGGTGATGGCAGATAAGGACCATGTGGCCCACCTACAGTAGTCTGTCGCTTTTCCTTACCTAATGCATTACTGCAGACCCTAGTTGATCTGCAGCTTACCCTCTCTTCCCTATTGCTAGAGTACTTATGTCTATCCCATGCATTCTTGAATTCCCCTACTGTTTTTGCCCTACCACCTCTGCAGGGAGGCTGTTCCAAGCATCCACTACTCTTCTGTGAAAAAGTACTTCCTCACGTTGACCCTGAGCCTACCCCTCTCTAGCCTCATATCATGCCCCCTTGTTCTTGTACACCTTCTTTTCTAAAAGATGTTACCCTCCTGTACCTTGTTTATACCCCTGAGATACCGTACTTGAATGCTTCAATCATATCCCCCCCCCCAGGGAATACATGTTGAGGTCCTCTAGTCTTTCCTTATATGACTTTTGACGCAGTCCTTGCACCATTTTTGTTGCCCTTCTCTGGACTGCCTCTATTTTGTTTATGTCCTTTTGGAGATCTGGCCTCCAGAACCAGACACAGTATTCCAGATGAGGTCTCACTAGTGATCTGTACAGTGGCATAACCACCTCTTTTTTTCTGCTGGTGATACCTCTCCCTATGCACCCTAGCATCCCACTGGCTCTCCCCACAGCCTTCTCACATTGCTTTGGTTACCTTTAGGTCATCAACTATGATTACCCCCAGGTCCCTTTCTTGACCTGTGGCTGTAAGTACCCTCCCATCTTGTACTCTGCTCTTGGATTCCTGTGCCTCAAGTGCATGATTTTGAAATTCTATGCATTGAATCTTAGCTGCCACATTCTTGACCACTCTCAAGCATGTTTAGGTCCTTTCTTATCCCACCCCCGGAGTGTCAACCCTGTTGCAGATCTTTGTGTCATCTGCAAAGAGGCATACCTTCCCCTCCAACCCCTCTGCAATGTCGCTTATGAAGACATTAGAGAGGACTGTTCCCAGCGTGGATCTCTGTGGCACCCCTCTGGTCACCCCCTCTCCTCAGATTGAATGCTGTTTACCACCACCCTCTGTGTCCTGTCACTCAACCAATTTCTGACCCAGTTAACCACCTTGGGGCCCACTCCCAGGTGGCCCAACTTATTTATCAACCTCCTATGTAGGATGGTGTTGAAGGCCTTGCTGAAATCTAGGTAGGCCACATCCACTGTCCCTCCCCTATCTACCTTCCTGGTCACCCAGTAAAATAAATCTATCAGATTTGTTTGACAAGACCTTCCCGCTGTGAATCTATACTGTCTTGGATCCTGTGCTCCACTGGATTCAAGAAATATCACAATCCATTCCTTTAGTAGTGACTCCATTAATTTCCCCACCACTAAGGTCAGGCTGACTGACCTGTAGTTGCCAGCCTCCTCCCTGTTCCGACTTTTGCGGAGAGTTACTACATTTGCCCTCCTCTAGTCCCCTGGAACCAGCCCGTCTTTATTGATTTGTTGAATAGGGCTGTTAGTTGTGCTGCCAGCACCTCTCTACATTCTTTTAATATTTTGGCTCCATAGCCTTGTCCCCTTTCAGATTCTTGAGTTCCTTTAGGACCTTTTCCTCCGTAAATGGACTGGTGTCCACCTCTCTCCCACTGGTGCTGCTATCCCCCAATAGTGGTCCTTCTCCTTCCCCTTCTTCTGTGAATATTGAACAAAAATATTTGTTCAGGATTGTTGCTTTTTCTAGATCCCCCTCCGCACACCCCATTCCTCCCATTTTAACCTCACAGTCCCATCCCTGGTCTTCTTTCTATCACTAATGTACGTGAATAAGATCTTGTCTCCTTTCTTAATTGCCTGAGCTATTTTTTTCCTTAGTTTGCACCTTTGTGCTCCTGACTGCTTTTCCCCACCTCCCTCTGCTTTTCCAGATGCAGTTCCCTGTCTTCCCCGTCTGTGTTTCCTTGTACATCCTGAAAGTTAGCCTTTTCTCTCTTACCTTCCTGGCCATGTTCTTTGAGAATCATAGTGTTTTTTCTTTCTTGTTGTTTTGCTTACTTGCCTAACACAAGGGTAGAAAGCCCAGAGATGGTAGTGCGCACACAAGAAAGTTAACACTAGCATGGATATCAGAAAAAATCTTGTCAAAAAATTCACTCTCGCAAAGATGCTATAAATAAAGTGATTTACTGTTTTTCTCCATGCTGCAATGTTACAACAGAAAGAGCGTCGTCCAGCGCCCTAAGCGCTTGACTTCCGAGTCTTCAAGAGGGTGCTGCTAGTCAGGAACACATGCGCATTTAAACATACGGCATGAATAATTCATTAACATCTGTGATGTCACCGTGTTTTTACAAGCAGACATGATATAGTTTCTCTTTTCAAAAAATGCTTTTTTAAGATTTGATCATAATATTCAATGTGAAAAACACTTCCTACCACCTCATTTTAACCCTTTAAGGGTTCAAAATAATACAATTTATCACATTCATATCAAAAGTACAAAAAAACATTATACAGAGAACTGAAATCAGGAGGTCCTGGAAAGACTGATACTAATACAGCCCAACAATACTCCAATATTTTTCTATCTGGGTAGGATGGAGTTCCAGGACCAAGCATGGCATCAAATCCAAGAATCCTATAAAAAGAAAAAAGAATCAGAGAAAGTTACAAAAAGTTCATTTTTACTTTAACTCAAATTTTATCTTTCAACATTATAGTTTTTTCTATATCAAGTACAGTCATGATCACACATAAATGAAAGTGGTACAAAAGCCTTCACTACTGCTATATAGGGAGCCTCAGATCTCCTTTCTCCTTGCTTCCTATCGTTAATTTTTCAAGAATGGTTTTATATCCCAATTTTCATTAAGACCTAGCGGTTTCACACATTTAAGTTTAAATATCCCCATGCTTTCTTTTTGGAATAACAGGTTGGGTCTGTCACCACCTAAGTTTAGAGTTGGTACCCATTCAATGCCCATGTAGCTTAAGTTTTCTGGTAATGAATCATGGTACTGTAAAAAATGCATACCCACAGGAGTATCTTGTCTACTATTTAGAATTGACCTAACATGTTCTTGAATGCGTTGTTTAAGTGGACAAACTGTTTTTCCGATATACACTAAGTTACATGGACACCAAAGGGTATAAATAACATGTGACGTATCACATGTTATTAATTGTTTAATATTTACAGTTAAATTCTCAATTTTTGGGTGATGAAATACCTTCCCAGGATTTGCAAATTTGCTTACACTACATCTTTTACAATTAAAGAAGCCAGTTGGTCTATTATTGTTATTATTTTGAACACCTTTCACGGGCTAAAATGAGGTTGTAGGAAGTGTTTTTCACATTGAATATTATGAATATTATGATACAATCTTAAAAAAGCATTTTTTGAAAAGAGAAACTATATCATGTCTGCCTGTAAAAAAATGGTGATATCAGAGATGTTAATGAATTATTCATGATGTATGTTTAAATGTGCATGTGTTCCTGACCAGCAGCACCCCCCCTCTGAAGACTCGTGGGTGTCGAGGCGCTAGGGGCATTGGACGTATTTGCTCTTTCTGTTGTCATTGCAGCATGGAGAAAAACAGTAAATCACTTTATTTATAGCATCTTTGTGAGAATGAATTTTTTGACAAGAGTTTTTCTGATATCCATGCTAGCATTAACTTTCTTGTGTGTGCACTACCATCTCTGGGTTTTCTGTGTTGTGGAGAGGTTAGCAACCTCTGGCAATGCTACATGGGCTGAAATTGACTGTTTGTGGTGTTTTCTTTTGGATCTAACACAAGGTTAGCCCATTGTTTCTGTACATCCCCCCCCCCTTCTTCTTTCCCTGCCAGGGCTTTCTTGAGACACTCCACCATTTTTTCAAAGTCAACCCATCTGAAATCCAGGACCCTTGCTTTCCTGTGGTTTGACTCCTCCATTGTACTCACATTGAGCCACACCATACGATGATCACTGGACCCCAGGTGGCTACCCACCATTACATCAGTGACTCTGTCCCCATTGATGAGTACCAGGTCCAATGTTGCTCCTTCTCTGGTGGGTTCCGCCACAAGCTGCTTGATGCACGCCCGCTGCAGGGCATCCAGGATGTCTCTGCTCCTGGCTGTGGTTGCAGCCTCGGTGCTTCAATCCACATCAGGCAAATTAAAGTCTCCAACCAGCAGCAACTCACCTATTGCTGTCATTTTGTGGATGACTTCCACTAGTACCTCATCCATCTCCTCCTCTTGTGCTGGAGATCTGTAGATCATGCCTATGCAAATAGCAGTGCCATTTCCTGTCTCCAGGGTGACCCACAGTGCTTCCATTCCCTCCTGCATTCCCTGAACTTCAGTTGCTTTGATTCCCTTCCTGATGTAGATAGCCACCCCTCCACCCTTTTTTCCCACCCTGTCTTTTCTAAATAGAATGTAACCTGTTCTTCTTGTTTTTCTTCAGCTTTGATCAAGGCCTGGATAATAATACACTCCATGCTGGTGGTTGTTAAGTCCTTTCAAATAACTGACTGGGGCAGGTCATGGCTACTATTAATGCCTAAATATTCTTGTATCCTTGTAATCACTTCTTTCCCAGTTACATACCTTCAGCATGGGCCATAATTTGTCAGCAGCAGAGAAGGTCAAAGGTTGAGCCAGGGGTGCCCACTGCTGCTCCTCTTCCTCAGCATGTGACTTGCAATGGAGGTTGGAAGGTATTGCTATCAGGTGGCAAAAACTGGGGTTGAAAGAGGCCCTGGTATCGCAACAAACAACCATTTCATCCCACTGTACAAGGCACTGAATGATACTTCCCCATCGAGGGTAGAGTACCCAGTTACAGCCAGACCCAATCTGTGACAATGGCTGCTGTGGGGTTCAGTAGCCAGGAAACAAGAGCTAAGAAAATGGTACTTTTTGCAGAGGAGTCTACTTAGGGATACCAAGACTAAGGTCCGTGCCCAAGACCAGGAAGGGAGGGTGGTTCTCTGTCTCGCAGGGTTGACAGCAGATAGGATACTCCCCAGGATAGATGGGTAGGCTAGTGAAGTAGGAGGGAGGCCAGACATAGAAACATAGATGATGATGGCAGAAAAAGTCTGACAGTCCATCCAATCTGTCCATATTTTCCTATCAGATGCTGTGATCTGTTGTCCCAGGGGGGTCTTTGCTTACCCTGTACTCTGTATTGTTCTCTATGTTTCTACTTCCCATATCTCACTGACTAGTTACTATACCCTTGGCATTATCCCAGCTGTGTTTGAAGCCATTTATGGTTTTGGCACCTACTACCTCTACCGGAGGACCATTCCTGGCCTTAACCACTCTATTGATAAAAAATACTTCCTTACATCCTTTTCAAAACTTCCCCCTCTTAACTTCCACTTGTGACCTCATGTCCTAGCTTCTCTATTCCTGGAATGGCTCTTCACAGTTCACCTTGTTTATTCCTTTCAGAAGTGTGAAGGTTTTTATCATCACCTTCCTGTCTTGTCTGGTTTTGAGTGAATACATGTTCAGTGTTTTTAACTGATCCTCATAGGATTTGCACTCCTGGACATGAATTATCTTGGGCACCATATGTTGTACCATCTCTAGACTGTCCCTGTCCTTTTTCTAGGTGGGGACTCAAGAACTGACACAGTACTCCAGTTGTGGCCTCATCAGTGACCTATACAGTGGTAACAGTACCTCCTGTTTCCTACTGTCTAACTCCCTCCCATTGCACCCTAGCATCTTGTTAACCTTGCTGAAGGCTTTGTTACATTGGATGGTTTGTTTAACGGAGTCACTAATGATAACTCCTAGGCCCTTTTCCTTTGATGTTGTTTTCAGCTGAACCCCTCCCATTCAATACTCTGTTATGGGATTTTTGTTCCCTAAGTGCATCACTTTACACTTCTTGTCATTGAATTTCAGTTGCTATGCTTTGGACCAATTTTCCAGCTTTTGCAGGTCTCCCTGCAATTCTCCTAGCCCCTCTATGTTGTCAACTCTACCACAGAGTTTAGTGTCATTTGTGAATAGACACAACCTGCCCTATATTCTCTCTCTTATGTTGCTGATGAACACGTTGAAGAAGACTGGGCCCAGGACAGATCCTTGTGGTACACCACTGGTGACCTCTCCTTCCACTGATCTGACCCCATTTACTACAACTGTCTGCTGCCTCCCCTCCAGTCAATTCCCTACCCATCTTACTATTTTGTTAGTTTTTCCCAGATCCCCCATCTTCTTCAACAGTCTTTTGTGTGGCACCAAACTGAACGCCTTGCTGATGTTCAAGTAGAAAGTAGAGTAAGTCTACTGAGTGCCCCTTGTCAACTTCCCTGGCTACCCAGTCAAAGAATACTATCAGGTTAGTATGAGAAGTCCTCCCTGCCATGAAACCTTGCTGTTTACTATCATGAAGACCATTTTTCTCCAGGTATTCCACTAGGTCCTTTTTTGACTAGTGTTTCCATCGGTTTTCCTTCATGGAGGTAAAAAGCACATAAGAGAGAGAGAGAGAGAGAGAGACAGAGAGAGAGAGAGATTAAAGACATAATTGTCCACCTTGGGATGAAAGCTCTGGCAGGAAGACTATTGGGAATAATGAAGGCTACTGTAACTTCAGGATGTCGAGTTTACATTGATGGTGTTAGCTTATACTGTATGTCATTACAGTCAGCTATGGGGAACTTTATGGCAGTCAACTGCAGACAGGGATCCTGTAGTACATAGCACTTGCCATGCCCCCTCCTTGTGCCAGAGTAAGTACTGAAACTGGATTACAATAAGTTCCTGATGTATGCACATGCTTGGGAACATCCAATTTTTGTGCATACATCCAAAATTGCATGCAGCCAAATTTGTACTGAAATCAATAGCGCCACTCAGTAAAATGGTCAAATGCTCATTTTCACTTACTGCTTACTTTTACCATTATTAAATGTATCGGATTCATATCAAATATACCAATATATCAGATATTGCCTACTCTGAGCTATTTAAGCTATTTGTTTTCTCTATGGCTGCTGGCTCTGACATACAGACAGGTGGAAACTGATTAAAACACACATGCTTTTAACCAGTGGCAGTATAGTTAGAATCTCTTTAACAGGTGTGATTAACAGCATTAATGTCTGTGGAGCTCCTGTATTGAGGTAAAGTGTGCATACAACTGAGATTTTGTGTGCATATAAACACAGTTTTTATTATTAAGTACATAGGTTTGGAAAAGGGATGGGAATGAGACATGCCATTTTTGTGCATATAACCAAAAAGTGTATACATCCAATGTGTATACAAGTGGAATGCATTGTATTTGAAGATGTCATCAGGGGTCTGATATTCAAATGTTTCCACAGTTAGGTAACTATTAGGTTAAGTCTAAACAACTGAATAGAAAGGTTTTTAATTGTGTCTAAAAGTGTCCAAGATACAAAAACCTTGCATTTATATCTTGGACATAAGAGGGTAACATGTTTTAGATCAGGGGTTTTCAGCCTTTTT
Source organism: Neoceratodus forsteri (assembly GCA_016271365.2). Taxonomy (NCBI): domain Eukaryota; kingdom Metazoa; phylum Chordata; order Ceratodontiformes; family Ceratodontidae; genus Neoceratodus; species Neoceratodus forsteri. The sequence continues at coordinate 913,289,687 of CM057453.1, read as the reverse complement.
GGGTCCAGGCCCCCTGACCAAATGTCAGCAATGTTGGGGAACCCTACTTGCTGTGGTGTGCATACTCTGTGGCAGCGCATGTACGGGTACCAATTTATGTACCAGTATAAGTACTTAAAAATGGCTCTTTGGAATCAATATTAACAAGACTACATTGAAGGCAGTATTCCTGTAAGAATCAACACAGCTGACCCTGCAGGGAATCAACACTGCTGATCTGCCTTGAATAAATGGGGGAGGCAGACATAACTAACTCCAGCACTTGCAATATAATTTGAAATGACTACTGCACTTATATCCAGTTATGGGGGCAGCTGACCAGCCAGTAATTCACCTGTAAGCCACAGACATAACTAACTCCAACTTGCAATATAATTTGAACCAGCTACTGCACTTATATCCACTTTGGGGTGGGGGGCAGTTGACTAGGCATTTATTCATCTCTAAGCCACAGACATAACTAACTCCAACTTGTAGTATAATTTAAAACAGCTATTGAAGTCACCTAACTATGTCCAGCACTTACATCCAGAGCAGCACACTGGAGTATGGAATAACGTCTGAGGCAGCGTTTTTTTGATCTTAACAGAAGGTGCTTATTAGGTGTCGGGTACAAGAGGCACAGCTGATCACAATGTGTTCTCAGTGATTAGGGTGGAGATCAACAGCACAGCACAGTCAATTAGTGAAAATGACAAACAATCACTTACTGAGGCAGCCACTATTAATGAAAATGAAAGCAGAGCTTTGTGTCAACCTAATGTTTAACAACTCATAATCACTTATTTAAACCCCTTTGCCATGACTTGTGAAGTTCGGTAATTGTGTTCGGACACAGCTGAATTACAGATGAATTAATGAATTACTTAGTTACTGAGGGGAAGTAGCCTCAATTAATGAAAAAAAAAAGGTCGCTCTGTATCTCAGTAGTGATTTAAATATAAAATGACGGGGTGACTTGTGAAGTTCGGTGATGGTGCTCTGAAGATAGTATGAGGCTGAAGCTGGTTACAAAAGGCTGGGCTCAACCACATGGAAACAAACAATTAATATGTTAACCACTAACAGAAGAAGCTTTCCTTTCTATGTGGTTGAGCACTTTTTTTTTTTTTACCATAGTTGACTTTTTTGGTCCTTGCTCTGTGGACCCCCCCCCCCCCAGGAGTTGCCCACGGACCCCCGGTTGAAAAACCCTTTTTAGATCATCTTAGCACTGTAAATTACATTTACAACAAGGGCCTGAAATACCTTCTCTGGACTGCTGAAAAAAGAATATAATTGACAGCATATAATTCAAATCTAAATGTAGTTATCAGTTGTCTTGACTCTGGATTGATAAGGAGTAACAAATATGGTTCTAAACCGTGTATTAGTTTGATTTTCTTATACTATCTGTAGTGTTTAAGTGTGGTCAATCTGTTGAAATCATTAGTCATAGCTATATCCATGATTCTCCTTTTAATCTGTATGTCATATCTTCCATAGGATGAATATCAATTTCACACAAGTTCCCCAATCCATATGGAAAAAGTTTCTTTTTTACTAGTGACATTAAAGGAAAAGAAAATCCTCTGTCAGAATACATTACTTGTTCTTCCAAACACCATCTAAGGATATGAAAATCTGGCATCAGAAAAAGCTTGAGAAGAAATTGTAATTGCCTCTCCAATGCCAGAGTTACAATAGAAAATTGACCCAGTTCTAATTTCAAAATTTCTACTGGTACTGACTGGGGGACCATCAATAGATAATGATAAATGTTGTTCATCATAACCTCTAAGAAATTTATATTAGATGCTGCCCAAATTTTAGACGCATAAAGAACGCATGTTTTTATTTTTGTATTTATCACTTTTAAAGGGCCCATTATTAATCCTTTTCCAAATTTAGCATTACATTTGTAAGTCTCATTTGAAGAAGACTTAGATGGTTATTCCATGATAGATTTTGTGCATATCGTACACCCAAATAGTCATAACCTTTCTCATTATCTATCTTTTTATGATTACTATATATAGAATAAAGGATGGTTAAGTGTGTGTTATGAGAATTTAATGCAGACCCGAGGTGTGGAATGCTACCTAAACTCCAAGGGCAAAGCCCGAGAGGTTTATTAAAGCACCCCACACCGATGGTGTGCATTAAATCTTCATATGCACACTTTCCCATCTTTTATTTTATATAATTGCTGGTGAGCAATTTTTTTCCAGCCTGACTGCTGTGACCCACAGACATACACAGACACACAGACACACAGACACAGACACAGACACACACACACACATACACACACTGATTTTCAAATCCTGCCCCCCCCCCCACAAATTCAGTCTAGTTTTGTGGGACATACTGCAGCAGCCCCCACACAACAGTCCCAAATGCAGTAGCAGCTCCTGCTCCAGATTCCCTGGCTCCCACTCCTCAGATGTGCAGCAGTCCCCACAGTCTTATCCCTTTCCCACTTGCCTCACAGTACAGCAGTCTTCAACTCCCTGTGCTCTCACTTTCATTAATTCTTTTTTTTCTTTTTTTTATAATTACAGCTAAAAATCATGATCACGGTCATGCTTGCCTCTGGTCCCGATCGTGCTTGCGCTTACCTCCCAATGGTGGTAGTGAACTAAGGACCCATTTGTAGTGAGAGTATATGCGTCACTTGAAGCTGACGAACTGCAGGATGAACCAGATATTTTTTGTTTTATTTAGAAATTGGATTAATGATAGGATCAAAAAGATATTAAACAAAATAAGTAAGAGAACCTAAGGGTCCTGTGGCAGCTCCTTGCTATGAAGATACAGAACCACCACATTTTAAGAATAGTTTAGCCTGCCCACAAACCGCATGGGGGCCAATGAGGGAGTGCACACATTTGACAGATAGAGTGCATGCATGCCATAATAAAAGACTGGTTATTATGGCAAATATCAACTGGTTTAGCCCATTGAAAAAATTGCTCACCATTAATTATAAAGACATAATGGTCTCTTAGATCTGTTACCGAAAATTACCATTTTTGTCTTCTGTAACTTAATGGACATTCATTTATATTACAAAGTTCTGTAAATAAGTTAATCTTCCTCTGAAGACCCAGCAGAGAAGCTGATAGCAACATCAAGTCATCTGCATAGGCCAAACATGATATCCTTTTATCCATAATTTTTGGAGAATGAAAATCTGTATGCTCTAATTGTACTATTATTGTATTAATGTGAAGATTAAGCAAAGTGGGAGCCAAGAGACCACCATGCCTAACCCCTCTATTAGTAAAAATAGTAGGGGTTAAGGCTACTTTATAATTAAATTGTACTTGAGTCCAAGTGTCTTGATGTAATCTTACCAAGATATCCAATAATGATGAGGGGTCGAAATTGTGCTCCATTAATTTATGCCATGGAGGATTTCTACTTATGCTATCAAAAGCTGCCAATAAATCTACAAGGCAGCAAAATAATTTAGCTTTCTTGACCCTGACATACTTGTGTGTTAGGTGTGATAATATAAAGAAGTGCTGGATAGTGGATCAACCATGTCTAAATCCATTTTGAAATTCAATAAGTAATTCTTTCTCAACTATCCAATTCTGTAATTTCTGCAATATTATCCTTGGCAATGAGTTTCTGTGATGAATGTATAAGGGTGATTGGCTTATACATCTTTGGGTCTAAGGGATCACCCTTTTTGAATATAGGGAATATTATACTCCCTTTCCAGCTATTTGGAAAATCAAGACCTTGTACAAAACTATTAAACATTTTTTTAAAGATAGCTAACCACCAGCTGGAAAAAGCCTTTAAGATATCTGCAATTATAAGATCCGGGCCTGGAGCTTTATTAGAAGAAATCATTAATAATGCTTGCCATGGCTTCTCTTCTGTTATATATACAGATGTGGGGAAAAAGAAGCCTTTACCAAAGAATTTCTGTAATGAAGGCATATTAGTCTCTCATCCTTCATCTGCTGAGTAATATAATGATGATGTAAAATGCCTTTCCCAACTATTTGGGGGGATATAAGCATCAAGTCTTTTTGAGTATTGTTTATACCCTTTACTTACCAACAACCAAAATGTGTTTACATTATTTTGCAAAATAGTTTTCCTTTGTTTCTCCCACATTTATTTATAATAGTTTCCCCTTTCTTGTTCTAAAATTATTATATATTCTTTCCTCGCCCTATTAAGTTTTTTGATCTGTTCCCAATTGTTAACTTTCCTGCAGTGGTGAACCCATCTATTAAGATTCCCTTTAGCTAATTTGCTTAGTAGTTTTTTGGATACTTCCTGTATGGCAGAAGGGTTTAATGTATTTTACCAGATGTGTCCAGTCATCATAGATAGTATGCCAAGCTGCCTCAGTAAGGAAATTGTTACATAATTTATCCAAGATACCCTCAAAAAGTTACTCTTTGAAAATTTGAATATTTTCTGTTTCCCATCTTATCCTTTTTTGATTACCTATTTCCAAGAACTCTTGATTTTGTAATATGCTCCTTTCCTCCCATACAGGTTCTCCCACAAGAAAAGTAATACTAAGTGGACGATGTACGGAATCTGAACAGTCAGCTATTTCAAGCTTATAAATCAGTTTTGCAAATTCTGAATTAACCCAGGCCAAATAAATTATGGACAAACCCATTAGTCCTGTATAAGTATGAGCTCCATCAATATCTCCAAGGAGACATCCATTGATAAGATGTACATTATTATCTTCCATTGTTTTTAATAACTCATTACCTCTTAAATTACATTTTTTATCCTTAGATTGCCTACAATATTTTATTCTAGGATTAATTATAGATAGCCCTGAAAGGGACTCTCTATGACTTTCTTCTACTCTAGTTCCCACATATACTCTTGCATTGAAATCTCCCACCAACATAATTGGTAGAGAATCATAACTGGGTAGTATTTCATTAATATTTCTCAAGAATGAGTCTCCTATTTGATCCACTTTAGCTGTTTTTGGTGAAAGATAAACATTACATATAATTAAGTTTAAAGAGCCATTAACCAATTTTAAAATAAGAATTGTGTAGTCATCCCAGTGGCACAGAGGACTGAGGTGCTGGATGCCTTACCTTGCACTATGCCAGCAACCCAGGTTCATGAATGAACTCAGGTCGCTCGGGGGTCAGCCAGGGGGAGGAAGGATTGAGCATCTGCTGACAGCTGTCCTTCCTCGGGGTTAGGGGGGGACCCAGCATCGTGCTGTAGACTGACACCCAGTGGAAGCTGGGGGTCAGCACAGGTGTACTGCTAGATAGGGATGGATCCACCCACAGGGTATAAGACTGCCTCCACAGAGGTGAAGACAGTCACCCCACCCATTGTATGTGTGTGGGTCTGGAGAGAAAATGGAAAAAGGATCAGATCTGGCAGGCTCAATGATGGCAGGCTGCGCCCACACCTCCCCCTGGCCATCTAGAGGTTGGCTTCCGGGGGTGAGAGAATGATGGCACCCCTCGCTACCGGCCCTGTCATGTGAGGGTAACCCATGGGGGATGGCCAGTTGGGGAAGGTGTGGGGAAAGCCTCGCTGGAGAGATAAGTCCCCTCCAAGGGAGGGGCCAGAGCTGCCTGCCAGTTCTGAAGGAGGCATAAAATGTATATGGAAAAAAAAAATAAGAATCATGTCTATTGAGCAGTCTATTTGTGCAACATCTAAATTCAGTTCTGTCTGGATATATATATAGCCAGACTTTCTTATAGCAGCCATATTTATTACTTTTATGGGCCGATATAGCATATCCTGTATAATCTGGGATCAGAGGTGGAGATATATCTAGGGCCCAAGTTTCCTGTAAGCATATTAAAGCAAAAGCCTGAAATAAATCTATTGTACTAGGATCTGCTAATTTTAATACTAAAGCTTCTATATTCCATAATAACAACTTGAGCTTATATTTAAATCAGCACTTTCAGGAGTTTGTCAGCTTGACTTTTGTGACTGTAACAATGTATATCTGTTACTGTCTGAGACCTTTTCCAGTCTTACTTCCTGATCCTTATTTCTATGGATAACTTTTTCTTGGCTAATATTTAGTTTGGCTTCTACATGTCTGCTTGAGTCTGCCCTATCACAAAATTGGTTATCCAGAATCAGTATCCCTGTTCCATCCAACATATGGGAAGCATTCAGAATGTTAGTGGCCATTGAAGAATTTTTAAAAGTCACATCAATTTGTGGAGAATCAGAACAGCCCCAATGAATCTTAAGCCATGTCATTCAACTACGAGCTATAGTGAATTGTAAGGACTGTGTTAAAAAATCTGCTATATCACTTTTGATAGTACTGTATGACTTAGATTTATCGACAAAAAGGGTTAGTGCCCATGCAAAACAATGTATGCAGGTGGGCAAGGCGGAGGGCATGGTCAAGAATAGCTGTGCTACCCCATATTCAGCAGCTTTGCGCTACTCACAAGGGGTTAGCATGGTCTTTTTGCATAGTGCAAATACCGCTGAACAAAACCCAACTTACTCCAGGTGACTCTGGTGGCTGCCAAAGGTAATGCAGCCAACTAGTCAGTTGATCGCTGGGAGAGCACATCCACCCCCTGTGATCCTTGGAACCCCTTTCTCCATTGTAAGAATAAAACCCTCCCTGGTGCTAGCGGTCCCCCCTCCCTCTGATTGCCAGCCCATTGTAAGAATAAAACCCTTCCTGGTGCTAGTGGTCCACCCCCCCATTTGCCAGCCCATTGGAAGAATAAAACCCTCTCTGGTGCTAGTGGTCCCCTTCCCTCTGATTACCAGCCCATTGTAAACATTAAAACTCTGCCTGGCATCCAGTTGTTCCCCTGGCACCAATCCATGGCACTACATGTCACAGTTCCATAATCCCTGGCATCTAGTGGCCCCCCACCCTGTGGCGCCGAACACCCCCCCATCACCTTATCAATATCCTTGGTGCTGCTGGTGCACATACAGCGACTGGCACAGTCCTCCCCACAACTCCTTGGCTGGCCTCCATATGTCCAGGCAGGGAGCACGTGTCTTATTTATAGGACAATGGGCTCATTTGCATGGGTCCCTTTGAATATTGCAGATAGTGCTGCAGTGCTATGCACTCTGGTGACGTACTTCTGGATCCATGTCAGAGCAGTGCTACTTGGCTTAGCACTTCAACGACACAGTCCTACATTCAATTAAGTAGTGCTAGTGCACTATTTGACTGAATATAGCATCCTTGGGCTCCCGAGAAACTGTAAAACACAGCACAAAGTTTTTTCACTCTGCTTTGCTCTGTTTTGAATATTGGGCCCCAGATGACATCAGCAGTGGGCACTTGTAGGATATAGCCAGGACTGGGCTGGTGGGTAAGGGGTGGCAGAATCAGCTAGATAAAGAGTAAGTTTACATAACACCCAAGTGCAAAACTGGTAAACTTAACTGTTTCATGCATCTGGAACTCTTGGTCCCAGTATAGTAAACAAAAACACAACCTGCCTGTTTACATTTTATTTTCCATTTTAGTGTTGAAAGGTAAAATCAAATATGAGGACAGCACCTCTTTAACTACTGTATAGTAAGTATAATTGAAATATTGTTATTTTTCGCTACCCTATCACAGTGTAAACAGGTCAGATTTAGGCAACTGCTTGTTTGCATTTTATTTTCCACTCATAATGTCAAAAGGTAAAGGGCAAACACACATTTATTTAGAGAAAGTGCATTTGAAATGTAATTATTTTCACTGCTCTATCACAGTATATGAAAGTTACAAAAACTGAAATGTTAAGTAATTAAAATGCAGACAACTGTCTGTTTGTATTTTGGTTCGCTGATTAAACTAAAAAGTGAAATCCCCTTGGGTACCAGAAATGAATATGAAAAAAAAAACACACATAGAACAATACAATTCACAATACAGTATGTAATTTTACTGAATCTTAATGTTATTGCAGATGTTCATCAAACACTACCATGGAAGTACACTCATTCTGAGTCACCTACTACAGCTGTTTCTTGTCATCACTTTCATTTTCCCCTCACTGTCCTGTGAACTGGTAAGATATATTGTTGAGACTGACTTTAAGGAAGCCAAGGCACTCTACATTTTTAAGAGTAAGTCTTGCCTGGCTATGAGAATCAACATTTCCTGTCATGCTAAATATATGTACACAGTATATACCAGTGGGAGGAAAACGCACAAGCATTATAACAGAGTCACATAGTACACACCAGATCTTTTCCTTTTCTGTCCAGCACTGAAAAGGATCAGCAATAATATTATGGAGTGGTTCTTTTAAACAGATATTTACAACATCAGACAATGACAGAGAAGGCTGTTCAGTGATATCTATATCTGCACTATTTTGTGCTCCCTTCTCTCTGACTGGCTTCACCTTGCTACTCCCCCCAGCCCTATCACCCACCATCTCTGGTGCTTACAGCCCCACCGCCTGGCAGTGTCCCATGGATTTCCTCTGTGGCAGAGCATCCTGGGATCCCCCCAGTCCAGGAGAAGACTAGATGACAGATGTGGCAGTGGGCAGCCCAGTAGGTGGCACAGAACCTTTGGAGGAGTGTGGTGTCATCCTGCTGTGGCTGAGCCTTTTTACCACCATTTTCTCCTTTCCCCTTGGGCACCTTGTGGGTGAGGACCGAACAGATGCATGCATACGTGTGTGTTCCAGTCAGGAGATGCCTGTCCTCCCCCTTGTGGCTCTGCTTGCACTGCTACCTGCAGTCACCCAGGTAGCAGTATCACAGCGGAGTCAGCTGACCTCCCTCCCTGAACGAGAAGAGCATCCTGTGGGATGCTCAACCTTCCTCCCCCTCGGACAACCCCAGAGTGACCCTGGTCCGTTCCCAAACCTGGGTCACTGGCATGGCAGAAGGTGAGGCACAGACACCTCAGCCCTCTGCTCCACTGGGCTGCCTTATATTTGCATTATTAATTTCCACTCAATTTGACCAAAAACTGTAAGATCCACCCAGTGGCTTTTCAAAATTGCCTTTTTTTCCCCCATTATTTGTTTAGCGTTTTTTCCCCCATTTTCCCCCACCCTCACATGCTTGCTGTGAGCGCGAGTATGTGGAGGCATACATGCATCATGCACTGAGGGATGCCCCACCCTATTGGTTGCCCATCACCCACCTGCGCCACCACTGGACTGCCAACCAGATGCGGCAGGACTGCAGGAAGGTGATCCCTTCCCCAGGAGAGGAGAGTCTCCGTTAGGCAGTTTGATCCTGCTCCCCCCTCCTCCCCCCCATGCTGGTTCCCCAATGACCTGAGTCCATTCCCGAACCTGGGTTGCTGGTGTAATGTGAGGTGTGGTGTCCAATGCCTCAACCCTCAGTACCACTGGGCTGGCAAAAATTGCCTCTTTCAAAAGCTGAGAAGGAGGATTTTCTGCATAACGACTACCTGATGTTAATGAAGGAGTAAATGCTGGCCCTTGAAAATTATTGATGTCATCATCAATTGATTGTCTATCATCATCATCATCATCCCTATCACTTACATTATCAAATATGCAGTAGCCTTCTTTTCCTGTGTAAATGCTGCAATCAGCATTTCATTTTTTGTACATGGTCTATGAGTCACCAACATGTGAAGTAGGCAGCTGTTGCAACTTGAGTTGCGGGTCAAGGACAGTGAAAAGAAAAAAAATGTTTGTCTGTTGTCATATTGCTGAATCTTGAGCAATTTTGGAATTCCTGTATCAATGTGTCAGTAAGGGATACACCAGATGTGTTCCCTTTTTGGTCAAAAGCTCTTTTGTAGCCTTCTAACTTCCTTGCTTAATACAATTTATGATGGGAGTACCCTGGCTGAGAGTAGCATTCTCCTTGCTAATCTGGTGGGGTGGCTTTCTCAAAGGGGGTCAAGAGCAATATAAGATACAGTACTCTATAAAACCCAACTGAAATGATTTCAGCACAATGCCATCTGTTGCATAGTGTTCTCTGATATATTCACGGACTGCATTCTTTTTGCATGAGAAATCTTTCACGCATGTAAAATGTTGAGTTCCATATTGTGAGAACATCTTATTTAAGCTGCTATACTTGCAAGCTATTTTCTTTCTGGAGGTCAGCCAAGACAGAAACATAGAAACATAGAATTTGATGGCAGATAAGGACCGCTTGGCCCACCTGGTCTGCCCATTTCACCTACCTAACGGATAAGCTGCAGATCCTAGTTAACCAACAGCCTACTTTCTCCTACCCCCCCACTAGAATTGCCTTATGTCTGTCCCATGCATTCTTGAATTCCCCCACTGTTTTTGACTCTACGACCTCCTCAGGAAGGCTGTTCCATATATCCACAACCCTCTCTGTGAAGAAATACTTCCTCACATTTACCTCTGAGCCGTCCCCTTATATCTTCAAATTGTGCCCCCTTGTTTTTGCACATCTCTTTTTCTGAAAGATGCTACCCTCTTGGACTTTGTTGATTCCACTGAGGTACTTAAACATTTCTATCATGTTCCCCCTCTCCATCCTTTCATCGAGGCTGTACATCTTTAGTTCCTTTAGTCTTTCTTCACATGTCTTCTGATGCAGACCCTGCATCATTTTGGTTGCCCTCCTATGGACAGCCTCCACCCTGTCTATGTCTTTGCGGAGATGGGGTATCCAGAACTGTACACAGTACTCCAGATGTGGTCTTACCAACTGTCTGTACAGAGGGCTAACTTCCTGTTTTCTACTAGTGATGCCTCTCCCTATGCATCCCAGTATCCCCCCCAGCCCTCCTTACTGCCTTCTCACATTGCTGGCCCACCTTTAGGTCGTCTGATATGACTACCCCCAGATCCCTTTCCATTTTTGTTGTTGTCAGTATCTCACCCCCCATATTGTACACTTCCCCAGGTTTTTGTTTCCCAGGTGCATTACTTTGCAATTCTTTGCATTGAATCTAAGCTGCCAGACATTTGACCATTCCTCCAACCTTGCCAAGTCCCTTTTCATCCTTTCCACCCCACCTTGTGTATCAACCCTGTTGCAGATCTTTGTGTCATCTGCAAAAAGACATACTTTCCCTTCCAGTCCCTCTGCAATGTCACTTATAAAGACATTAAAAAGGACCGGCCCCAGTACTGAACACTGCAGTACCCCACTAGTAACCTTCCTTTCTTCATTGTGGACTCCATTTACTATTACCTGCTGTGTCCTGTTGTCCAGCCTGTGTTTTACCCAGGCTACCACCCTGGGACCCACTCCCAGGCTGGCTAATTTGTTTATTAATCTGTTGTGCGGGACTGTGTCAAATGCCTTGCTAAAGTCTAGGTAGGCCATGTCCACAGCCCCTCCCTGGTCTACTGCTTTGGTCACCCAGTCAAAGAAATCAATTAGATTTGTCTGATATGACCTTCCCGCTGTGAATCCATGCTGCCTTGGATCCTGTGCCTCACTGGCCTCTAGGTACTCAACAGTTCTTTCCTTCAGAAGTGATTCCATCATTTTCCCTACCACTGAGGTCAAACTGACAGGTCTGTAGTTTCCTGCCTCTGTCTTGCTCCCACTTTTGAGAAGGAGAATCACATCCACCCTCCTCCAGTCCTCAGGTACCACCCCATCCTCCTATGATTTATTAAAAAGGGTAGTCAGTGGTGTTACTAGTTCTTCCCTTAGCTCTTTTAAAATTCTGGGGTGAATTCCATCAGGCCCCATTGCTTTATTCACCTTCAGTTTTAAGAGTACTTTCAGAACCCCTTCTTCTGTGAAAGGACTAATAGCAACCCCCCTATCCAGAGTGCCTCTATTGACCGGATTAGGTATTTCCCCCTGCTTTTCCATTGTGAATACTGAGCAGAAGTATTCATTCAATATCCCTGCTTTTTCACTGTCGCTTTCTGCCCAGCCACCTTCCTCTTTGTTCAGCCTCAGTATCCCCGCCTTAGTCTTTCTTTGCTCCTTAATGTACTTATAAAAGGTTTTATCCCCCTTCTTAACAGAGTTGGCTATCTTTTCCTTGGTTTGGGCCTTTGCTATTCTGACTGCATTACCCGCTTTCTTCTGCTTTAACTGGTACAGTTCTCTGTCCTGCTCCTTCTGTGTTTCCTTATACTTCCTGAATGCTATCTTTTTCCCTTACCTTCCCGCTACTTCTTTTGAGAACCATAGTGTTTTTTCTTTTGTTTTGATTTGTTTATTTGCTTCACACAAAGACTTGTTGCCTCTGTGATGCGGTTTGATGTTTCCCATTGTTGCTCCACCCACCTTCTTGTCTGTTTGCTAGTGCTTTCTGAGGCACTCCTCCATTTTGACAAAATCAGCCCTCCGGAGTCCAGTACCTTCACTTTTGTGTGGCTTGACTCTACAGCTAAGTTTATCATGAACCACACTGTTTGGTGGTCGCTTGTTCCCAGATGGCTACCCACTTCAAGATCAGAGATCCACTGTCCATCCCCATTTGAGAGTACCAGGTCTAAGATTGCTCTCTTCCGAGTGGGTTCCAAGACTAGCTGTCTGAGGCATGCCCCCTGTAGGGCATCGAGAATGGCTCTGCTCTTGGATGTGGCTGCAGCAAAGGTGCTCCAGTCAACATCTGGCAAATTCAGGTCCACCATCAGCAATATCTCCCCTTTCTCTGCCATCCCAAGGATGCCTTCTATCATTTCCTTGTCCAGTTCCTCCCCTGAGATGGGGGTCTGTATACAACCCCTGTGCGGATTGTGGAGCCAGTTCCAGTCTCCAGGGTGACCCACAGTGCCTCCTCTCCTCCCTGTTTACCCTTTAGTTCTGTTGCTTTTATCCTTTCCCTTACATAGAGAGCTACTCCTCCTCCTCTTCTTCCCTCCCTGTCCCTCCTGTAGATTGTGTACCCTGGTATGTTGACTTCCCAGTCATGGTTCTCTGTGTACCATGTTTCTGTGACTGCTACATTATCCAGACATCCATCTTCCATCAAGGCCACCATTTCAGGGAGCTTTTTACCTAGACTACGGGCATTGGTACTCATTACCCTCCATTTTTTTATGGCTTTATTTCTTTTTGCCCCATCCCTGTCCCTACTGCCTCTGTCTTTTTCTACATTTACCCCTGCCCTTCTCCCTATCGACTGCTCTATTTTGGTGTTTACCTCACTAATTACCCTGATTTTTTTGGGGGGGCTAGGATTTCCCTTCTCCTCTTCAGTGCCTCCCCCCTTGGCTAGTGTAAATGCTTGCCACTGAAGCATTTAAACATATCACCTAGGATCCTTGTTCCCCTACAGGATAGATGCAGACCATCGCACCTGTATAGGCCTGCATCCCTCCAGATGGAGCCCTAGTCCCCAATGAAGCCAAATCCCTGAGCTCTACACCAGCTTTTCAACCAGTCATTGAATCCCATGGTGTGGATTGCCCTAGTCTCATCCATGCCATAGACAGGTAGCACTTCCGAGAAAGTTACCATGTGTGCTACTTGTTTAAGGCCCCTCCCCAACTCCACAAACTCCTGTTGCACTGCTCTGATCCCATTCTCAGCAAGGTAATTCATCCCTAGGTGGATAATGACATCCAACTCCTTCCCCCTTGCTGCTGCTCCCATGATCCTGAGGATTTGTTTCCTGTCCCTCCAAGCCTTGGCGCCAGGCAGGCACCTTACCACCCTTTCCCCTCTCTCCCCTAGTTTTACCATATAATAATCGAGTCCCCCACCAGGAGTTGTTTCCTTCCCCTGTGGGGTCCTGGGCCACCCTCCTGTGGGTCTCCATTGTGGAAGTTCCCAGCATCCTCCTTGGACTCCACTGCAGATACCTTCATAGAGGAACCATGCTTCACCAGAGTGGCGAATGAATTGTGGAGAGGCACAACTGGAGGGATGTGCCTCTGTTCCACCACCCTCACCCTCCCTGAGCCCAGCACAGTCCAACCACTCCTCTTTCTTGGCAACCTCTGAGGTAGTGGTTGTGGCCTAGCTGGTCCCTGGGTGGGGGAGCAGGTTTCCTGAATCCTTATCAGGTCAGCATGGAGATGAACAACCTCCTCCCTCAGACCAGAGAGGTGACTGCAAATAGGGCAGCAATGCAGTTTTCAGAATGTCTCCTGGAAGACTGCTGCTCCACAGCCAGTGCATTGCACCACTCCCCACATGTCTGTGTCCCTTCCTGTTACAGATGCTTTCTTGTTTTTTGCTCTTGTTTTAGTGTGTGCAAGCTTGTGAGTGTCTCTACCCCCTATTCAGTGTGCTGTGCCTTTAAGGACATGAACAGGTGTATGTTGTTAGCAGTTTTGAGGAAGTGATGTCAGAGACCCTGCTATAAAGGAAGTTATGTGCTTGGGGGTGGGTGGAGGGAAGAGTGATAGAAGTAAACCTATGCTGTCCAGAAACAATCACCTACAACTCTTACCCTCCTCCCCGGGGAGTGCCTTCCTTCCTTTCAGACACCTATTTCACAAAGGCTAAGTAACAGGTCTAGTCACAACTGACTGCAAATATCTCCCAGCTACAGTTCCTCCCAGGCAAATTAAAGCTAAAACTAAGAAAAGTCCAAACCAAAAACAGAATCAATACTAGTTACTTACACAGGTCCAAAAAGTAATAATTCAGTTCAGTGTATTCTAGAAAATAACCTCCTTGATTCAAGGAAGCTGTGGCTGCTTTCTCAATCTCCCTGTCTTCAATGTGAGAAGTAGACTGCAACACCTCTGAGACAAAAAACCTTTTCAGCACAAAAGAAATAAATAAAATAGGGGCAAACAGTAATTTTGCTTAGCCTAATGATTAAAAGTCACAAAAATGTAAGCACCACCTGTAATAATTTCACAGAAGATATACCCTGTAAGAAACACTTTGCTACAGAGAAAAATAAAGCAGTAACAGAAGATATACCTTGCAAAAGACAATTTGAATCAGAAGATTACAGCAGTAAGATACCACATGACGTTATGGAATGCCTGAAATGGCCACAGATTTTACTAGCAGCTTCCACTAATGTTACTATGCTGTTGTTACTGGCGAGGCAGCACACATTAAAAAATTTAACAAGGAGTGCAGGAACTAGTACCATGTTTCAGAGCACAGTGTTAGCACAATTGTCAGAAATGGATTTAACAATTGAGACCCACTGACTCTATTCTAAAATACTGTCAGCAGCGTAATGCTGATCAAACATGCTGACACAAAACGCTGCTATTCTTTGTATCCTGTGCTGCTGATGCTAGCTGTGATGTTTGAAAATGACAGGTATGACACCCAATGTGCTGTGATGCACCTATAATTGAAGGGTCAGTGGCTCAGAAGGCAGCACACTCACCTCTGAGGCTGGGAGATCAGAGGGCTGTGGGTTCAGTTCCCACATCTGGCACTTGGGTTAATATCCCAGTATTGACACTGTAATGCAGCATGAGAGGGGTGCTGCACTTCTGAGGTGCCATCTTTCGGATGAGACGTTAAACCGAGGTCCCATCTGCCTGGATTGGTGGTAGTTCAGGTGGATGTTAAAGATCCCATGGCACTTATCAAAAAGAGTAGGGGAAATTTTTATTCAACATTCAAAAACAAAATACAAATTAACACATCGTTACAACCTATGATAACAATGAGTCATACTAAAATTTCTTATTGGCTCAAAAGAAGGAAAAAAAAAAAAAAAACTCTTGCAAACAATTATTCAATATAACTAACCCTTCTATCTTTTCCAGATCCCAAGAAGTACAAAAAATAACATCAACAAAGTAAATCAAAAAAAGAAAAGTATAACAACTACTAACTTCTATCTTTCACCTTAGAACTTTTCCATATAGCAAGAAACCCCCTTCCTTACTATAAAGCACCCTTACCCCACCCAGTCAACATTCCTCCATAGTTTCACAAGTATTTCTTGCCCTAGGGTATGTTTTTCATATTCATAAATATTATCCAATTCCTGCTGTATTCGAAAAAAAAACATCTTGTTGTTGAACTACTTTACCTTGTAGAACTCTCAGGCATCTTGCCTGCCAAATGGACCATTTTATACATACCAATAAAATATGGACTGTACTGTTTCCCCATTTCACCCAGGTAGCTGGGATTTGCCCTAGAACCAAAACAACATAACTTATTAACAAAATCAACTTTCCCCCCATAAATCTGACAGCAATTTCCAAAAATCATGAACATGAATACAGTTGAAAAAAAGATGCTGCATTGTCTCCACAACCCCAGCACAAGCTCTTTCTCCACACCTTCTGTCATCTATCTGCTTATGCTTCTGATTGCTTTTTACTTGCAATTTCTGATGACCACAGAGCCAAGCAAAATCTTGCATTTTCAAAGGTGTTCTTGGATCTATCATTCCTTCCAACAACAAAGTAGTATCAACTATAGAAGATACCTTAAACACTGGGTCCTCTCGATACCAAGTATCCAAAATTGTCTTATAAAACAATTTCTTCCCTTTCCCCATATACCATGCTAACTCTATCTTCCAGGTTCTAATATAGCGGATTGTAGTTTGTACATAACTAGGGAGCACCCGTTCTGTGGGGTGCCATTTCCCTCTCCCCATGCTGCTAAAAAAGGTTTGCCCCAAAGCTGCATACAACCCTGCCCTATCCCTGGTGTCTGTAATAACAAAGGCAAAATGGATCTAAAAAAGAAATTACCAAATAAATAAATTAGGGAATGTAACATATTCAGCCCTCCTCTTTTTCTTACCCTATAAGTGTGATTTCTCTTGACTGGATTCATACTACTATCCCATAAGAACTGAAAAAAACAACTCAAAACTTTTGTGTGCATATTGTATGACAAGGGAAGTACATGGGATACATACAGAGAAATGGGCTCTATGGGTGCTCTCAAGAGATACACCCTCTTTTTCCTAGACATCTTCCAAGATAACCATGCCTGTACTTTAAGTTTTGCTTTGTCATGAACCTCATTCCTATTTTGAACTTCTGACTCCTTTGTGCCAAAATATATTCCTAAAATTTTCACTTGGTCTTTAGTCATCGGAATTGGAAAATCTTTTATATTCTTACTATTTCCTAAAATCAATACAACACTTTTATTCATATTAACTCTAATGCCTGTTGTATTATAAACCTATTGTATCATTGCCAAAATATTAGCTCCTGATCTTCCATCTGCTACAGTAAAAATGCAATCATCCGCATATGCTGAGACTTTTTGAAATTCATAACCATCCTTATTAATTATAGCCTTAATGTCCCTGGTTCACCCAATTTTTCGTAATAAAGGGTCCAAACCAAAGACATACAGTAAGGGGCTCATTGGGCAACCTTGCTTTACCCCATTTTTTAAATAAATCGGACCCCTAAAAAAACATTCACCAAAGGTACAGCCTGAGCCTCCTTATACAACACCCTCACCATCTCTATAAATCCTTGAGGGACCCCATAATGGTGCAATACTTTCCAAAGGTATTCCTGTCTAATTGTATCAAAATCAGTTTCTTGGTCCACTGACATTAAATAACCACTTAAATTCTTCCCTAAACTTTGCTCCACAATCTCCCTAATAGATGCCTGATTTTGTACAACATTTCTACCTGGGACTGCACAAGTCTGCTCCTGAACAATTATTTTCTGTGCTACAGTGTATGTGCCAACCTTTTCGTAAGTATTTTTGCAGGTATTTTATAATCAGTGTTCAGTAACGTTAACGGCCTCCAATTCTTTAATTCATATGGATCCCCTTTTTTAAAGAGAAAAAACATCATTCCCATCTGCATCGAGGGGGCAAGCCTTCTTTCTTCCCAAATGGCATTGTAAAACACTTCTAAACAGGGTACCAAAATCTCAATATAATGCTTATAAAAGTCATTTGGTATCCCATCCTGTCCAGGAGTCGTCTCACAGATAATTGTAAAATAGCATCCCGAATTTCTAACACCGAAATGGGAGCAACCAAACCTTCTTTCTCCTCCCTCGAGAGTGTCGGTATCTCTATTCCTGTAAGAACCTCTTGACCTTCCTTCCTTTCTTTTTGAAAAGTGTCTACCATATGCTGCTGCATAATAAGCATTATATCTTGATTATGGTCCTTTAAATTCCCTTGTCCATCTCTGAGACCTGTCATAGTCACCTTTTGTACCCCTTACGTCCCTCCCTCATAAGGATTTACTTCCTCTTTTGTGCCTCGTGTTCTATATTTCTGTTGATTTGTCATTTTCTTTACTGTTTCCTGCAAATACTGTCTCATCTGGTTTTTTACATTTTGTATCCTTATTCTCTCATGCTCTCTATCCTCCATCTGTGTTAGGATTTGCAAATATTTCGCCCTTAGTCCTAGATATGCAATATAACTATCCTTAGCTTGTCTTTTTGTAAAGGTTCCATCATACCTCTCAACCTCCAGCCTCATAAATCAGGGACAAGGCTTAAAAAAGTCAGGGACAAAGGACCAAAATCAGGGACACATCTTCAAAATTGCTGATATCCACTCAGGAAGCTGGTAGAATAAGGGGCTTAGTGTAAAATGCATTTTCTAAGGAAGAACAAGTCTGTAACTTTAATGTTTAACATTATTTTGTCCTTACAACCTCCACTGTTTGGTCACAGAAACACAATTTTTAGGAGGGACAGAGTAAAAATTTGAGGCAAAATCAGGGACATCCCTGAAAATCAGGGACAGTTGAGAGGTATGGGTTCCATACCAATACTGCAAATCCCTCTTTGTATCTTCCCACCATTCTATTGGACTCTCATACATAAAACATATATCCTTTCTTGCCTGAAATAACTCCTTTATAAATTTTTCTACCATGGCATCCTGCAACTTTGAAATATTCATTTTCCAGCAACCCCTCCCTACCATTAACTTCTGTCTTTCCCCCAAACTTAAAACAACTACTAAATGGTCTGAGGTTTCCAAAGGTAACACCTCCACCCTTTGACAAGTCATTCTTGCTGATACTAACCAAAAATCTATCCTAGTAGATAGTTTTCCTTTAAAAAAAGTATGCTTCGGTTCCTGTTGCAGGATATCATATACATCTTCTATATTATTTCTGTGCATGACTGCTAGCAAAGTATTGGTATCACAAAAGATTTTCTGTGTAGCCCTTCCCCAGTCTCTATGTGAAAGCCCACAATTAAAATCTCCTGAAGTGTTTAAGTAAGGTTCTACCTGTCTAAACACTTCAGATCGTTCTGCTTTAGTCTGCGGGGCATATATATTTATGATCTGAAAAACTTCTTTCTGTAGGATCACATCCATCACCATGGTCATTCCTGGTATTATGTCATACACATGTAACACCTGAACACTTCCTTTAAAAAGCACTCCTATCCCAGAGCACTGTTCCTCTCCTACCAACCAATACAAGACACCCCACCTCCAATCTTTCTGCGCAATTTGTACTTCAGCTAAAGAATGTAGCTGAGTATCTTGTAACAAGATAACTTGCCCATCCCCAATGCTGAGACTCAGAAAGGTGCTCTGCCTCCTCTCATAGGCCTCTATGCTATTGACATTAACTGTAAGGAAAGAAATAGCCATAACTATCTTATAAAATATTAGAAAATGTCCACTGTTACTCATTTTTTTCTTTTTCCTTTTCCTAGTCTTCAGTTTTTCTGGAGGGCCGGACACTGAAACTCCATCCGCTTGAGAGGAGGCTACTGAGGAAAGATCTCATTCACAGCCATCCACCTCCATCCCTTCCTCAAACAATAGGGCATACGAGTTCTGTGCTGCTACTTCCTCCATTTTTTTTGGTTGTATCGAGGCAGCTGTTAGTAACTTTCCTGCCTTGGATCTGGTCACCCTCTGGAAATCTGTTTCTAACTGTACGGGGGGGCATGGAAACATCTTCCTCTCCCATGTCTCCTACCTTATCTGCCTCCTTCTGCTCCCTATCACTTCTTTTTTCCTGACAAACATGTTTTACTACTTCTACCTCCTCCTCTATTCCCAGTTACCCACCTCCATCTTTTACACTATTTTGGATATTTCCCTCTAGATTCTTTTCTCCTACTTTTTCCTCAGCCACAGCTCCCCTGTCTTCCTTGGAGCACTTTGTGGTAATGGAGTTCTAACAGGAACCTTTGTCAACAACTCAACCATCCTCATTTTTTCTTTTTGCACTGTAGCTACGTATATATCCTGCTCTGCTCTAACAGTACTGTCTACATTGTTGTATGAGGCCCATGAGCAAGTACGAAAAGAATGCCCCTGTTCCTCACATAAATTAGATTTTAATGGTTGCTGACAATGAGCCCCTACATGCCCCCAATCCTCACACAATCCACATTTTTGTTTATCACATACATTACCAAGGTGACCCACATCTCCACGTTTGAAACAAGCCCTCGGTTGCCCAGGATAGAAAATCACCCCCCTATCCCAGTCCAGAAAAAAACAATTTGACAGATGATTAGTCTGACCATTCACCAACTTCAGCACCACTTGATATTTCCATCCCCTCCCCATCCACAACTGTTCTTCATCTAAAATGGGTTTAGGAAAACCTTTAATAGTACAATGCTGTTGTAACCAATATGTGATATCTGCTACATTTACCCCTTCATTATGAAATAAGACCGTCATTTTTTTTTGTTAGGGGTTTCATTAGCGGTATCGCCAAAAAAGGCCTCCATAAGGGTGAAAGTTTCATGAGCCGGTATTGTTTCCAAAATCTTTCTAATCCTGCAGGATGTTTAAAGCTAACATCAAATATCACATCTCCTGGCACATGTATTAGAGTGTAAATCTCGTATGCATAATACTTCATGCTGTCCTTCAACAAAACTCTACCAACAAATTTCCTATCTGGAACTGTATCAACATCACCCCTATATTTTAATTGTACAGCGTTTCTTCTTTCTGCAGGTTCCATCAAAGGGTCTTTATCAGCTGGAAATAAATGCTCAGTCACCTTTCCATGCCATACTTTGTCAGAGTTTGCCACCAGAGAATCATGCTTTGACGCATCCACAGAAGTGGTTCCCTGGTGCACCACCTCTTTTCCTTTCTCAGTTCCCTCTACCAAGTCATTTGAACCTTCTGATTCTTGATCCCTAATAATCTGTAACAAAGGATGAGGGTCATCTTGTTGCTGAATCATTTCTTCTTCTAAAGGGGAGAGCTGTCCCGGGGGTAATGAGGGAGTTACTGAAATCCCAGAAGGGGGGGAGTCTTCTAAAAGTCCAGAACCTGCAGAAGAGGATTCTTTACTGAGATTTGCATCCCACCCCTTCCCTGTAGGGCTTTTTACCCATCCTGCAGCTTACAAGGCTGTTTCTACCTAGTTATCTGGGTCTTTTCCCACTTGCAGTTGGTCATGCCTCTGCCTGGGCCCATCCACAACTCGGCTGTGTGGTTTTCTGATTTTTCCCCCTTCTTTTACAAATCTCTTTGAGCCTCCTACAGAGGACCCAATCGTGAATGTTACAACTGGTAACACAATATGGGTAGAATCAGCATTAACACTACCTGTGTCTGTCGTTTATTCAGAAATTATGTTCAGTTCCTTTTTATCTACCCCCGAAATTCCTACTTGCTGCTCCAAAGTTTCATCTCCCCTTGCATCTCGGTTTACCCCCGTTTTGCCTGCATACTCCGATTGTAAACACTCGCCATCTCGACTCACCCTCTCCTCTTGCATTCTCTCCTTCTTCCATGTCTGTCACCATTCTTTCAACCTGTGTTTCCATTTCCTGAGCCACCGATAATTTGTTCCTACATTCTAGTTCCTCCTGTAATCGCATCCTTGCTGCTTGGTAGCAGCGTTCCGCCTCATCAACTTGGGACCTTAAAGCTTGCTCCACATCATGTTCCTCAAGCTCATTTTCCTATTGTAGTACCTGGACTCCGGAAACTGCGTCCTCCGGTGAGTCCTCCGCATCATCTTTTGCCTCCATCAGTGATATTGCATCTTCTATTTGTGTTTCCTCAGTGCAGGTCTCCATTGAAAAATTACCAAGGCAGCCAAGGAGGAGGCCCACTCCGTAGCCTCCCGCACGTCGTCCTCAGTCAAAGCTCCAGTTGCCACTGAGCAGTAACGCTGCTCAGTCACACAGCACCCTCTGCCTCCACAGAGTAGGGGAATTTCCCCAGTGTCCTGGCCAAATTTCCCTCATTCACTAAAAATACCACCAACAGTGTCATCTGGTTCAAGGTCAGTTGCATTCATCTGTATTCCCTTCCCCCGGGTCGTGCCTGAAAATAGACAGGATTTGTCTAGTGCACTTACCTGGTCAACAAAAACTAAATAAATAAATAAATAATTGGTAATGTGACAACTTGCCCACATGTCTGTGGTCAGGTGTACAGTATGATGTGGACAGCCAGTTCTGAGTGCTGTATCATTTTTTTGTAATATAAAAATGTGTATGGACTGTCTCCCATGAGAAATGCTGAAACAGCATGTGAGAACACACACACACACACACACACACACACAGGTTTTAGATACAAGGTGTTACATGGAAGGCCTGAAGCTAATTACAGACTTTAAGTTAATTATAGCTGTAGTTGCTAAGAGGGAAGATCATAAACTTGTATAATGCTTAGAGGAGGAAGAGCAGGGCATGACGTTTTAGTGCGAAGTCATAAAAGATGCTTTCACTTCCTGGAAGGGGGAAGCTTATCATAAGATTAAAGAGAGTCATTTGAAGAACATGAGTTATACCGAGATTGCAGAATTTAATACTTGGAAAAGACATCCTGTTTTTATATAGATATATATTTTTATATATGCTGACAGGGAGAAGCTAGATGACCTCATGCAAATAGGTGGGGGAAAACTAGCTTTTAAACATTATTCTGTTTTCCTTCAGGGACACTTCTATCTAGACTCTGACAAAGAAACATCTGTGAGCACTTTAAGCAGGTATTTAGAGAGCGAGACAAATCTAAGTACTGTAGTAGGAAATGCACTGTTAAAACCTGTTTTGTTTAAAAGATTTGTATGTCTTGTGATATAATAGTTCTGTATTTTATGTCTTACATATTTTTTTATCTATTGTAGTAAAACTCTAATTTTAGAGCTTACTTGGTCTGTCTTTGATTTCTTTCCTTTACAAGTAGAGTATGTATGGTTAAAGCAGACACTTTACATAAGCTTGAATGGTGATACCAAACTGGAAAAAGGGAAGCTTTTTAAATCTGAGGTCTTTTATTACAGTTTTTAAGGGCTCATTTTTGTACACCTGGTTAGGTGCCCATAGGCAAAGATATCTGGCCCCCTGAAGACAGAATTATCTGAGCCTGTACATTGGGTACGCTAACAAGAGGTTCACAGTTTGAATCCGTCCAGAACTTGAGACCAAAGGTTGACTTGAACCCACAAAAACAGACAACAGAGTTACCTTGTTCTGTTAACTGTTCACAAGACTGTGCTCAGAGGTTGGCACTTTGAGAGTAGAGGGCTGACCTGTTGAGTGGGTTTGTGACATACAGTATCACTTCTGCTTTCCTTAAGAGACATTTATATTTTACTTTGCAAACATTTATACATTTTGTGAACAGCCACAGCGGCAAAATACTTATGGCTTGGTATGTTGTAACACAGGGCAAAGTATCTTAAAAGAGCTCTAAAACCCTTATTCACCAGAACAGAAAATGACATCTCCTTGGCAATAAATTCAGCAATTAACTAATTGATTTTTAATGTTACTTGATGTGATCTACTGTAGGCAGTCTTTTGATCTAGCAGTGCTGCAATGGTCTGCTGCTTAGTTCATGAAGGAGGGCAGAAACCACAGGATTACAGTGGCAGGGCTGTAGCTTTTCCAAATACTTTTGTTAGAGAAGTCAAAAATGTTTTTTTTTCCCTGCCCTGTCACTCTGGCTCCTTACCATCACTATTAACTGTAGGATTGACATCACACATATTTTCCTCTTCTCTGAACTGCTGTCCAGCAAAATGGTTGGATGTTCTCTTTGCAAATGCCTTTTTAGAGATGATGTACCAAACTGGTCCTTCACTTTCCTCCTGCTCACTCTTCTATGATAAAAAGTAGAGACAGCAAACGTTCTTTTTTAGTGCTTGTATGAAAATAACCACATAACTGAGATAGTAAAATTGGTCATCAAACCAGGAGCTGCAGCAGTTTTGGAGGATGGTGTTTCTGACCCTGATTTGTGGACATTGTGGCTATCCTGAGAAGAACTAGGGGGCCCCATATTCAGTGCCAGTCTAGTCCACCATGTGCCCATTAGTGATGCCTATGAGATAGCACGTGGTCAGCCTGGGGCCATATTCAGAAAGGCAGTGTATCCCAACCTGAACATGCTTCCTGTCTGAATATGGGACTGTGGTAGCACAGCACACAGTGACTATACAAGGCATTCACTAAGCCCCCTGCAGGAATATGACCCACTGGAGTGACAGGAAATGGCTTGTCCTAAATGCGATGGTGCAATTGCTCCTGTGACCCATATTCAGCTGCCAGGATGCTAATAAGCCCATAGGGCATGTGAGACACTAAGGGGCCATTTGCATGCCATTATGGGCTTGTTAGCATCTCTGCACAATGCTGCCATACACCACTGCACAGAGGCATTTTGCAGGCTGTTCTGGTCCCCCCCACCCCCTGAATTCCAGTCAGATGCACCCAAACTGGTTGAATAATCAGATCTCTGGCATCTAGTGGTCCCTCACCCCTGATTACCAGTCAAATACCCCTGAAATGGTCAAACTAGCTAAGGGTGGTGGTGAAAGGAATTGGGGAGGCAGAAACTGCCCCCCAATGAGCTGCTGTAGAGAGTAGGGAGATCCTGAGGAGAGAAGAACCCCAGGATGCATGTTAATAAAAGAAGTAAGGTGATAGTAAAGGGGGAAGGAGGGAACAGAAGCATGAAAAACAGAGGGGGGAAGGAGGGGGAAAAACACAAGCCGAGTGGTAACAAAATCTGGAAGGCCATGAGTACTAATGCTAGAAGTGTAGGAAATAAAATTCCTAACCTAGAGGCCCTCATGGTGGAGAATGACCTGTATATAGTAGCCATTACTGAGTCATGGTACACTGAAAACCATGACTGGGACATGGCCATACAGGCTAAAATCTGTTCAGGAGGGATAGGGTGGTAAGGAACGGTGAGGGTGTGGTGCTCTATGTGAAGGAAAGCATAAAAACAATGGAAGCACAGGGAATTTGGAGAGACAAAGCTACTGTGGGTTATCCATGAGTCAGGAAACAGAGCCACTGTTCATGTAGGTGTGATCTACATACTTCTGGCACTGAGGAAGAGTCAGATAAGGTTCTGTTGGAAGCAACTGGCAAAATGGCAGAAAAGGGGGAAGTTCTGCTGGTGGAGGACT
Source organism: Neoceratodus forsteri (assembly GCA_016271365.2). Lineage (NCBI taxonomy): Eukaryota > Metazoa > Chordata > Ceratodontiformes > Ceratodontidae > Neoceratodus > Neoceratodus forsteri. Next base: position 913,264,528 of record CM057453.1, on the reverse strand, counting down.
TCAGTCTGCCAGATGTAGATTGGAGCCTTCTAACTGCAGTGTCAGCTAGAAGCAGAGACATCCTAGACTCCCTGAAGGGGGCATACCTCAGACAACTATTCAGTGAACCCCCTTGTGATGGGGCAGTACTGGACCTGGTTGTCAGTAACAGGTAAAGTGTTGCAAAAGTCAAGGTGGGAAGCCACCTGGAGACCAGTGATCACCATACAGTGTGGTTCAACATAAGGATGGCTGCAGAATCAAACTACATACAGGGAAGGGTCCCAGACATTAGAGGGGCAGATTTTATAAAGATGAGTGAATGCATCAGGGAGAACCTGGTGGGAGGATGACCTAAGGGGGTGGAGGAACAGTGGGCCAAACTAAAAGGGGGCATAATGAAGGCAATAAACCTCTGCATCAAGCAGATGAGCAAAAGTAAGAGGAAGAGGAGGCCACTGTAGTTCTTGAAAGAGGTGGCAGAAAAGAAAAAGGCCATAAGAGTTGCATTCAGAAGAAGATGCAGAGGGAGGACAATAGGGAGATGTATCAGGGGAAACAGAGGCAAGTGGGGAAAGCAGTAAAGAGCACAAAGGCACAAACTGAAGAGAGAATAGCCCAGGCAGTAGCAGAAGGTGACAAGACATTTTTAGGTACTGTATGTAAGAGAGAGAAAAAAAAGAAGAGAAAGGGAGGGATTGTGAGGTTAAAAAGGGAAGGGGGGACTGTATTGAGGGTGACCAGAAAAAAGCAGACATCTTGAACAAATACTTCCACTCAGTGTTTACGGAGGAAGGGGGAAAGGCAGATATCTTGAACAAATACTTCTACTCAGTGTTTACACAGGAAGGGGAAGGGAAGAGACCGCAAAAAAGCAACAGGAGCTTTGATGAAAGGGAAGTGGATACTAGTCCCTTTTCTGAGCAGAGAGTCCTGAAAGCATTTGCTAACCTGAAAGTGGACAAAGCTATGGGGCCAGACAGGGTGCATCCAAAAGTGTTGAGGGAGCTCTGGGAGGTACTGACTGCACCTCTGGCAGTCCTATTTAGTAGATCACTGGAGACCTTGGTGGTTCCGGAGGACTGGAGGAGGGCAGATGTAGTCCCTCTTCACAACATTGGTAGCAGAAAAGAGGCTGGCAATTATAGGCTTGTCAGCCTGACATCAGTGGTGGGAAAATTAATGGAAACACTGCCAAAGGAAAGGATCATGAAATAGCTTGAATTCAGTTGGTTACAAGATCTGAGGCAGCATGGATTCAAAGGTGGGAGGTCATGCCAAACAAATCTAATAGATTTCTTTGATTGGGTGACCAAGGAGTTAGAACAGGGAGGAGTGGTGGACACGGCCTAACTAGATTTCAGTAAGGCTTTCAACATCATTCCACACAGGAGACTAGTAAGCAATCTGGGTGGTTTAGGGGTGGTCAGCAAGGTGGTAAACTGGGTACGAAATTGGTTATGGGTTAGGTAACAGAGGCTAGTGGTAAACAGAGTTCACTCCAAGGAAGAGAGGGTGACCAGAAAATATCTCAGGGTTGAGTGGTGGGACCGGTCCTTTTTAATGTCTTCATAATTGTAAGCACCCTCTCATTTGAGGGGGGCTTATAGCTAGCCTTAGAAACCCCTTTTTCTCTTCCCCGGAAGCTTAGGTTTTCTTTTTGTGCTCTGGGGGGGAGTAATCTCTGCCAGTTGCCACTTGGTGGCAGCAGAGAGTGTTTAGCTTGGATTTAGTTTCTGGTATCTTTAGAGAGAGACAAGAGAGACCGGCAGTACTGCTAGGGCAGTAAGTGGGAGGGGGCCCCTACCCTTCCCCCAGACATGGTTAGCAGCATGTGCAGCAATGCAATGAGTCCCTGGGTGGGCATCTGCAGGGAGGTTATTGTTAGACAGCTGTGGTTGTTTGGGTCTAGGCCCTGGGGAAGTCCAGTAGGGGAAGTAGGCATTGTAGGAGCAGCAAGGAAGGTGACTGGGACCCTGGGGTTGGTTTAGGCCCCTGTTTGGAGGTGTAGTGTTCCTGGGTAATTAGGGCTGCAATAGGTAGTGGCAGGGCCACTGCAGCTCAGTGTGGCAGGGTGGTCCCGAGGGTGGTGAAGGGGCTGGAGGGAACTCCACCCATTAGAGGGCCTGTTTGGAGAGACAGGCCTTGGGGGGCTGCCAGATTTGCTGAGTGGGCCACAGACTGCCATGGAGGTCTCCCCTTGTGCTGGATTGCACTTATTGGGCAAAAGCTTGTCGGTGAAAAGAGTGATGTGTCTGTTTTAGCAATTGGAGCCACACTACAGGTATATGGCAGATGGAATAAGAGGGATGCAGAGTGCTTTTGGGACCAGGTGGGCCAGTATGGAGGCCTTGGGGATTACAGAAAATAAAAGGTTGGGCAGCAAGTTCAGCAGGCTGCAGGGATTGAAGCACCCCAGTGTGAAATGGCCAGTTTAGGGGTTTGTTGGGGGAAGCTCATCATTCCCCTGCTGGGACAGTGCTCTGGTGAGAAACATTAAGGGAGCACTGCAGTCCTAATTATGGAAGTAGCCTTAAACGGTAGTGAAGCATTAGCTAGGTACCTACCAGTGCCAGAGAATGTAGGAGCTTCACGTTCCTGATTCAAAAGTTTTTTAACCCAGGTGGAAAATCTCTGCCGTGAAGTCTGTTCTGTAAAATGTTGCTCTGCCTATAAATACTGCTTTGACAAATGCTCCCTTCTTAGAGATGTTAAAATGTTAGCCCCATGGAGCTGTTGTATGTTTTCAAGTAATGAGGCCCCAGAGCTTGTAATCATTTTGAGAGCTCAGGAAAAATAAAGTTTAAATTGTTTGGAAGACAGTTCTGATTCCAGTGGGTTTATTTTTAAAGATGATTGAAAAGGGTCCCAATGAAATTAGATGTTTTTAGGGTCAGCAGTCTCTGCAAGTTTTCTTTTAGCAGGGATCAAGGTTATTGAAGAAGGTCCTGCACCTTCCTGCTGCCAATGGCCAATGGCATTATGGGCAGCCTTGCCGATGAAATTTGGGGTCATCACCCACAGAATTCCCCCCCCCAGGACACTGAGTACCTGGTGTAATGCCTCGAGAAAAGAAGACGTCTTTAGGTAGGCAGTATTATTTTCTGGCTAAATTGTGTATGCTCTGGGAGTCTTTCTTGAGATTTCTATGGCAGTAGGCTCCCTCCCCCAGAAAACTGGTAGCCCCTAGACAGTTTGGGGTGGAGATACCTACACGTGGGGGCTCATCTGGGATCTTTCCCTACATTCTGGGGGAGAAGGAGACTGCATTCCTGGAGCGGAGGTGCTAGTGGGTCACCCCACCTGCTAGACTATATAGTGCACTTTAAAGTTCATTGGTGGTGTGGTGGTCATGTGCTTTTCCTGGTGCCAGGACACAGGCACCTACTGGAGAGCTCGCATGTAACCCATGGGTCACGTGGAGAGATGCATGTCTTCTGACTGGCTGCTGGCTTGTGGAGGGGAAAGCAGTGCTGTGAGATGGTGCCGTTTTGCAGCAAGTGGAGCATGGAAGCAGGTTTGAGGTTGGAGCTTATGGCTGTGAGAGGAAATTAAATGTTGTCATCACCAATCAGGGGTTAGCCATTTTTCCCCTGACCCTGGTAAAAGACAGTGAGGTTCTCTTATTGAAAGGACTCACTGTTCTGGTGACGTCACCTACCGCATGGCTGCATAGCTGAGGCACTTGGAGAACACTCGCTCTTAAATGTGTATTAAAAATTAGAAAGAGCAGCCTTTGATTACTTTAAATAACCAAATCTTAAAACCGTAATGATGGCGAAGTCAAAATATAAAGGGAAGAGCTCTCAGGTGGCAAAAATAAAAGCTATGATGAATACAGACAAAGGGCAAGGCCCGCTGCTAAACTCCTGACCAGCCTCTCCAGTAGCGAGCATATCGGATTCAGAAGAAAGCCTAGAATTACTGGACCCACACGCAGTTATGGCTAAGCTCGATGGCATAATTAAGACCTTACATCGAGTGGAGTCTTCAGTGGCTGATGTCCGAGCGGATCTCCGTAAAATTGATAATAGGACCACAGCTTCTGAGCAGATAATAGGCTCCCTGGCAGATTCATCAGGCCAGCAACACCGTGCCATTCTCCACTTGTTAACGTGGGAACGTGAATTGCAAGCAAAGTTAGACAATCAAGAGAATAGTGAAAGGTGCAATAACTTCAGAATTTATGGTGTGCCGGAGGGTATGGAAGCTTCATTTTCTACAATGGAAGACTTTATACAGCACATCTTTGAGTCGGTGTTAAAGATGGAATCACCTAAGTCCCTGATCATGGAGAGAGCACATAGATCACTTCTTCTAAGACCCAAAGAGCAAAATGCTAAACCTCGCTCTATAATTATTAAAATGCTTAATTACAACGATCGTCAGCTTATTCTTCAGACAGCTTGGAAAAATAAAGAGATCCAGATAGACGGCAAGAAAATCTTTTTTGATCAAGACTTTTCTGACTACCTGAATAATAAAAGGAAGCAGGTCAAGGAGGTGATACGATTGGCAAAGGAGAAAAATGTAAAAATGCAGCTGCAGTACCCAGCACAACTTAAACTCTTTACCAAAGAAGGTCCATGGCTTTTTGAATCCCTGTTTGAGGCCACCTCGACTCTGTGTGAAGCCTGGTGATCCCGATCCCAGATATTCAAGCGGAGGCACTGGAGAGAGACATTACAAAGGTGGCTTGTCGCAGAGTGGGAAGACCGAGACGTAATCTGCAGTCAGCGATTTCGTGGCCCTCACATCTTGGAGCTGACTTGAGAGACATACTGGAGAGAGAAACGAAGACTTCAGAGGGGGCATTAAGACCATCAACAACTACTTCCTTCACCCGACCCTGAAAAATAAAATGACAGGTGGCCTAATATCTTTAAAAACATACAGCAGACTCAGTCGCCATGAAGAACCTTCTGTAAGGCAATTTAAAGGACAAAATGCATTTCAATCAAAAGTAATGGGATTCAGAAGGGGTGGCTGGGGTGAGGGGTTGGGGAAGGGGTTGTATACGGTGGGGACAGATTAACTCAATGGATGTCTTCTTTTCTTCCATCCCCCCCGATGTCGTATGACCCCTGAAAATGGGGGATTGAGGAAAACGATGCAATGGTTGGTGATGAAATAAAACTTTTAAGTGATCCCCTCTGAAGTGCATAAAGGTTCAGAGTACATGTAATGGCCAAACAAAAGAGCGGGGTTCTTGAGTCCTTAGACTGCAGCCACAGGGCCCACTATCTTCTTAAGGGCTAACTTCTACCACACGAATAGTGGTGGCAGAGTGACGTAAGCACTACCCTGACTTTTTAAAGTCAGACCTGTTAAGACCAGCAGGTATAATAGTGTATGCTATTAAATCTGTTTTTTTTAACAGAATTTTTGCCTTGGAAAGTCACAATCCTCCATTTTTTTGTGTCTTCTCTTCCTCTTCCTGGATACTTCGAAATAATCAGAGGGGGATATTAATAGAGTGAAGAGAGTGGTTACCTGCGTTGGTGGGTGACTCCTCACTTCATTGACTCTTAGATCTCTTTGTTTTTCCACTTTTTCCTATCCACTTCATTCCCAATCCCCGGCCCATTAATAGATTATTTTATTCCCTAACACTCCCCTTTCTTTTTTTTTGTTTTTTCCCTTTTTCCTTTGGATTCCAGACTCTGAAAAAATAACCGCATTGGTGTGTTGAAACTAATGGGGAAATCAGTTCTAAAATTAACATTAAGGATGTTGGCACCTGTTGTGCTGGTTGTTTTTAATGAAGGGCAGAGCTTTGTAATGAGTTACCACATGAGGCCAATAAGAAAAAAGAGGATAGACGTTACCTTGGCATGCACTAACCTAAAACTGGTTTTGATAATAACAGGTGTAACGGAGATAGTGTGCAGGCAGAGCATCTCTGATTTAAGATATGAGTCGTATTAAAATAGTTTCACTTAATGTGCAAGGTGTAAACTCACCTGCAAAACGAACTAAGATCCTTCATTACCTTAAGAGCCTCAACGCAGACATTTGTTTTTTGCAGAAGACTAGACTGTCTCAGCTGGAACATCAGAAATTAGTTAGATCCTGGGTGGGGACAGTAGTGGGGTCATCTCACCCACAGCATAAGAAGGCAGGTACTGTGATTCTCCTTAAAAAAAAATATATACCCCTGACCATCACTGGGGAGGATCATACCCAAGACGATAGATTTGCATCCATTTCAGGACAAATATTTTCCCAAAAAATACATCTGATCAATGTATATGGCCTGAATAAGGATGATCAATCCTTTTACAGAAAGATTTTTCAGAAAATCTCAGGGTTGGGGGAGGGAATGATAGTGATGGGTGGGAATTTTATTTGTGTGATTTCCCCATCGAGAGATAGGCCTTCTCAGATCTCATCTACTAATAAAAACAGGAGTAGAATGGTTAGAACAAACATGCAGGAATTAGCTCTAATTGATATTTGGAGGGAGCATAATCCAACAAGTAGGGACTACACATTCTATTCTCATTCTAAGAAATCCTACTCGAGGATTGACTACTTCTTATGCAGTTGGGCAGATATATTTAAGGTCAGAAATTGTGATATAATGTCTAAGTTAATATCAGATCATGCAGCAGTGGTTTTAGAACTGCAGTTGGGGGATTGGCAGAGGGAAACTGTGTGGATCATGAACACTTCACTCCTGGGTAAAAAAGGCTTTGTCGAAATGATAGAGTCTGCAATACTAGAATTTAAAGAAACTAACAGGATACAGGAATTAAATGGTACTGGGACAGCTTGAAGGCTGTTTTAAGGGGCTGAATTATAGCATACTCCTCCCAACTTAAAAAAAAACGAAGGGCGAGACAATTAAAATTGGAGCAACAATTAAAACAATTGGAAATAGAACACAAAAAAGAAGGCTCGCATCTAGTTTGGCAACAGATGGAGAAAACCAGAAAAGAATTACAAAACGTTTTAGATATCCAACTGGAGGGGAAACTTAGATACTTAAACCAGTCTGATGAACATTGGAACAAGGCGGGGCAGATTACTCGCCTTCAGACTACGGAAAATACAAACAGACAGATATATTAAATATATCCGCTCCCAAGAAAATGGTCAACTAACTAACAGTTATACCCCTGAAAAAATAGCTGAAGCATTTCAAAAATATTATGCCAACTTGTATGCATCAGAGAAACTAGGCTTTGACCCTCAAGAGGAAATCGAAGAATTCCTCTCCCAGATACAGCTTTCACAGTTGAGTACAGCCAAAAGGACCTTGTTGGAAGCCCCTATTACCGAGCAGGAGATAAAACAGACCATAAAGAATTTGAAAAAAAATAAAACAACGAGTCCAGATGGGTTTAACTCAGAATTTTATCAGGCTTTTAGCAATTCCTTAAATCCCATTTTAGGAAATTTATATTCAGTGTGTAAAGAGAGGGATGACCTGCCAAATTCCTGGCTTAGTGCTATAATTGCAGTGATACCAAAGTAGGGCAAACCACCAGAGACCTGGTCCTCTTATTGCCCTATATCCCTGTTGAATGTGGATGCCAAGATATTTACAAAAATTTTGGCTTCCAGATTGAACAGTTTTTTGCCGGACCTGATACATCCCGATCAGACCAGGTTTGTCCCGAACAGACATATTCAAGACAACATACGGCGTTGCCTGAACATTTTGCAACTAGGCAGAACATGAAAAAAACAACAAATTGCTATATCAATCGATGCTGAGAAGGCGTTCGACCGCCTGCAATGGGATTTCTTAAAGGCTACATTGGTTAAATTTGGATTTGGCTCTCAATTTCTGGTTTGGATAGAGGCGTTGTATCAGTGTCCTCAGGCGAGAGTGAAGGTTAATGGCACAGTCTCAAGGCCTTTAGAGATTCAAAGAGGCACACGGCAGGGGTGTCCCCTCTCCCACTTACTTTTTGCGTTGAGCATTGAGCCCCTAGCAGAACATATCCGCTCAAACCCGCAAATAGAGGGAATAAGAATGGAGGGGTAGAAAATAAAATATCTCTCTACGCAGATGATAAAATGATCTATCTAAGTAACCCTCAACAGTCCTTTCCAGCATTAATGCAAGTTTTAGACACATATGGCCAAATTTCTGGCTTTAAAATAAACACAGACAAGACTGAGGTTTTGCAGGTTAGTGGTTATACAGTCCCTTCTTTAACTCAAATTATACCCTTTAAATGGGTAAAAACAAGCATTAGATACCTGGAAATATATATCCCTACTCAATTAAACAAGTTATATAGTTGTAACTATGGGAAACTTTAAAAAGAAGTCTTTACGGATTTAAAAAGGTGGGTAAGATTGCCCCTGATGCTGTTAGGTAGAGTAGAGATGGTGAGAATGAACGTCCTCCCGAGGTTTCTGTTCCTGTTTAGTTCCCTGCCTCTACACACTCCAGTACTGGAATGGAAAAAAATTAACATGGCGATTAGACAGTTTATATGGGTGAAAAGTAGAGCAAGAATAGCCTGGACAGACCTAATGAGACCAAAAATACAAGGGGGTTTGGGATTACCTAATTTAAAAACCTACTACTTAATGGCCAGCTGATAGCATGGGTGGCGTATTGGTCAAAAGAAGATAACAGTGCTTGGAAAGAAATGGAATTCCGCTCTGTCCAATCAGCTAGTCCTTTGTTGGATTTTGACAACCCTCCTAATAAGTTCATTCTCTATAAATCAAATAATCTATGGCAGACACAGACATACAGAATATGGGGTAGAGTAAAAAATGGGCTTAAACTGCAGCATTCCTTTTCTAAAGAATCAAAGATAGCTTCATACGTGCTATTTACCCCGCCAAGACTAGATGACACATTCCGGAGGTGGACATACATGGGTTTGGTTTATTTTAGACAGTTTATAGCACAAGGGAAGGTGAGGACATTCCATGAAATACAACAAGAGTACCATATCCTGAATTCACATTTTTTTAGGTATCTCCAGGTGGTCTCTTTTTTAACCCAGGGTGCCAAGCTCGTAAAAGCACTGTCGGACCCCCATCTGATTGTGCAGATCATCCTGAATGCAGCAAATAATCCAAAAGACAAACATATAACCTCATGATTGATAGAAACTTATCAAAGCCTCACAGCTATAGAAAGCCTGAAATGCCAAATGAAATGGCAACAGGAAGCAGCATTGCAACTAGACCAGAAACAATGGCAATTGATTTGGGAAGGTGTTTTTAAAACTTCAGCTTCCAACATATGGAGAGAATTCAGGTGGAAAATAATTGATAGATACTTCCTTACTCCAACCAGAACCAAGCATTATGGAACTACTGGCTCAGATCTTTGCTGGAGGGGGTGTAGAGCAAGAGGCAGTCCATATCATATATTCTGGGGGTGTCCTGGATTGCTTACCTTCTGGTCGGAAGTAAAGGAACACTATGGAAAATGATGGGCTACTTGGGTCATTTGGACTTCGAACATTTGGTCCTGGGGTTGCCCATCAGGAAAAAAATGCCTAATAAAACAAAAAGTTTCTCATGGATACTAGTGGCAGCAGCTAGCAAGGCCATCACAAAGAGATGGTTATCCCCCACTCCACCAACACTAAAAGAGTGGATAGACGTAGTGAAAGGAATAGAAAGAATGGAAAGAGTTACAGCATGTCTGCGCTTGCAAAAAGACAAGTTTAATGGGGTATGGTTACCCTTTATGCAATTTCTAGAGAGTAATGAAGGTATCTCAGTGCTATCCCAACAGGCCTATATGTAACATAAGATATTGAAAGTAATAGGTGAGAAAGATAAAATATATTTGCTCAAGCCCCGACTGATTAGATTGTTATGTGGTTGTGTGTTATAATGTCTTTGTTTGACATTAGAATAATGTGCTACTTTGACAAATTTTGTATATTAGCAAAGCACAGAACATACCATTTAAAAAGAGGAAAAAAAAAACTATAAATGACAAGACCAAGAAATGGACATTGCACATGAAAGACTTGTCATCTCTGAAGGCATGAACTCTTGAAGGAAAGAAAAGAAAGGAAAGAAACAGAGTGGGATGACTAAAATCACAGACTGATTCTTTTACTGAAAGATTTTAGGATGTATTGGTCAGTCAATCAAATTGTATTTGTCATTGCCTAGCAGATTGATCTGTGCAAAAAGATAATAAATATGAAGTTCAACAAAAAATAAAAGAAAGGACTCATTGTACCATATGTCGGGCAGAGGGTTTAAGTTGGAGGATGTGCCTCCTCCTGAAGAACCTATGTCAGAGGTGCCTACATCTCTTTTGGCATGACTATGGTATAATGAAGGAAAAGGGCAGCCAGATGATTGGTGTGTCCGCTGTGGATTTCGGGGGGATGGCATAGCTAGACTGCCAGTATGCAGCATCTGTTCCAGCTGTGCCCCGGAGGTATTTTGACTGAGCCCTGCCTGTATTCTATTTTGGGTACCCTCTCAGCATCTCGGATGGCCCACCCTCAGTGTGGTCACATGGAAGTGTGGGGTCAGGACTATTTGAGAGACTTTCCCTTGGAGGCCCATCCCCAGCAAAGGAAGAGAAGCTGCTGGAACTCTCCCTGGATATGATTGTGGAAATGGTAGAGGAAGAGAGTGGTGCTGCAGGGACAGATCCAACGGGCAAGAAGGGGCAGAGATGTCTGCCCAGCCCCCCATCACCAGCTGCTCACTATCCCCATGGCAGAGGGAGAGGAAGGGGTCTAAATAAATTGGTGGGTGGCCCCATCAGGGGCCTGGGGATCCCCATCTCAATCCCTGCCTGGGAGCAGCCCTCTGGCCCAGGAACATACTGTAGGCCAATGGATGCAGCATCTGTGTGACCTAAAACTGCAGTGGCTTGGCTGGGGCCTATAGGAGAAAAGCCTGATAAAAAGTGAGAGAAAGGGTTGATCATGATGATGGGAAGTATGTTGGCAAAAAGTTTCAATTTACAGACTATGAAGTGTACCGTGCTATTCTCAAGCCTTTCCATCATTCTGTGATTGCTTCTGGGGACCGCACCCTACATATACCCCTGCATTCTAAGGCTCTTAGATCCAGGCTGGATGGACTAAACCACAGTGATCCATTGACCCTAGCCTATCATCAGGGAAGCTGACTGGAACCAGGCCAAACTCACAGAGCCAGCATCAGGGATCTACCCGAATGGAGTCAGGCTGAAAGGTGGATGCAGCGAAGGATGAAGGTCAAGTATCTGCAACTGGAATATCCCTATGTCTCTGAATGATTCTGGGATATCATTGAGGAGATGCAAGAGGAGTGGATCTTCAGGGAACAGCTTGAGCGGCTAAAGCATCGACCTGGAGCGGGAGGCCATCCATCTCAGGAACTATTCCAGAAGGCACGGGCTATGTGCCATACAATTCCTTGGACAAGGCTTACCATCTTCAGACATTTTGCACAGGTCCAGGACTTGGCAGGCTGCCAGATAAAATATTATGTGGTGTCAACGGACTCTTTTGGGCACTTTACCACCAAACCAGACCCGGAATTTTGTTTTCCACCCGGTGGAGGCCCAGTTACTTGAGTACCTGTTTAAGATTTGTGGACTTGTGCCAGGATGACTGCTCACCAGAGCAGGTTTGGATAACAGACTGAAAGTGCCATGATATTTCTTTCTGAGTGTTAATGACTTTATAGTTCTTTTGCCTTGATTTTAGAATTTAAACAGTCAATCATTTTATTGTTTGCCTGCAGGACAGGGGTATTTTGCTCCTGCTCAGTGTGAATGGAGTGTATGCGTGCATGTGCACATGTGTGTGTACATGAGTGTATAGAGCATTTGTTTAACATGCAACCAGATATGTGTTATTGTTTGGGGTAATCTATGTGCAATTTTGGGAGGTACAATTGTGGGTTTAGAGTTATTGCAATGATTAGCTACCTGAATCTGTGTACCAACAAGTTGATTTTGATATTAGAATGTTTTTTGTTTTACTTTTTTTTTATCCCCTCCTACTGCCTACTTGGTCCACTCCTTTGGACCGATCAATCCCCCTTAATCCCTCCCATGGCATCTGTCCCTAAAGTGCCAGGCTTGCTCTGTTATCTCCCTACCTTGTTCCTCTTTCCTCCAGAGAGCCTGCACAGTGGGGTCTGCCAGATGCAGATTGGAGCCTTCTAACTGCAGTGTCAGCTAGAAGCAGAGACATCCTAGACTCCCTGAAGGGGGTGTACCTCAGACAACTATTCAGTGAACCCCCTTGTGATGGGGCAGTACTGAACCTGGTTGTCAGTAACAGGTAAAGTGTTGCAAAAGTCAAGGTGGGAAGCCACCTGGAGACCAGTGATTACCAAACAGTGTGGTTCAGCATAAGGATGGCTGCAGAATCAAACTACATACAGGGACGGGTCCCAGACATTAGAGGGGCAGATTTTATAAAGATGAGTGAATGCTTCAGGGAGGACCTGGCAGGAGGATGACCTAAGGGGGTGGAGGAACAGTGGGCCAAACTAAAAGGGGGTATAGTGAAGGCAATAAACCTCTGCATCAAGCAGATGAGCAAAAGTAAGAGGAAGAGGAGGCCACTGTAGTTCTTGAAAGGGGTGGCAGAAAAGAAAAAGGCCAAAAGAGTTGCATTCAGAAGGAGATGCAGATGGAGGCCGATAGGGAGATGAATCGGGGAAACAGAGGCAAGTGGGGAAAGCAGTAAAGAGCACAAAGGTGCAAACTGAAGAGAGAATAGCCCAGGCAGTATCAGAAGGTGACAAGACATTTTTAGGTACTGTATGTAAGAGAAAAAAACAAGAGAAAGGGAGGGATTGTAAGGTTAAAAAGGGAAGAGGAGGACTGTATTGAGGGTGACCAGGAAAAAGCAGACATCTTGAACAAATACTTCCGCTCAGTGTTTACAGAGGAAGGGGGAAAGGCAGATATCTTGAACAAATACTTCTACTCAGTGTTTACACAGGAAGGAGAAGGGAAGAGACCGCAAAAAAGCAACAGGAGCTTTGATGAAAGGGAAGTGGACACTAGTCCCTTTGCTGAGCAGAGTCCTGAAAGCATTTGCTAACCTGAAAGTGGACAAAGCTATGGGGCCAGACAGGGTGCATCCAAAAGTGTTGAGGGAGCTCTGGGAGGTACTGACTGCACCTCTGGCAGTCCTATTTAGTAGATCACTGGAGACCTTGGTGGTTCCGGAGGACTGGAGGAGGGCAGATGTAGTCCCTCTTCACAACAGTGGTAGCAGAAAAGAGGCTGGCAATTATAGGCTTGTCAGCCTGACATCAGTGGTGGGAAAATTAATGGAAACACTGCCAAAGGAAAGGATCATGAAATATCTTGAATTCAGTTGGTTACAAGATCTGAGGCAGCATGGGTTCACAGGTGGGAGGTCATGCCAAGCAAATCTGATAGATTTCTTTGACTGGGTGACCAAGGAGTTAGAACAGGAAGGAGTGGTGGACACGGCCTAACTAGATTTCAGTAAGGCTTTCAACATCATTCCACACAGGAGACTAGTAAGCAATCTGGGTGACTTAGGGGTGGTCAGCAAGGTGGTAAACTGGGTACGAAATTGGTTACGGGATAGGTAACAGAGGGTAGTGGTAAACAGAGTTCACTCCAAGGAAGGGAGGGTGACCAGACAATATCTCAGGGTTGAGTGGTGGGACCGGTCCTCTTTAATGTCTTTATAATTGTAAGCCCCCTCTCATTTGAGAGGGGCTTATAGCTTGCCTTAGAAACCCCTTTTCCTCTTCCCCTGAAGCTTAGGTTTTCTTTTTGTGCTCGGGGGGGGAGTAATCTCTGCCAGCTGCCACTTGGTGGCAGCAGAGAGTGTTTAGCTTGGATGTATTTAAGGGAGGAACATGAAGTTTCTGGCATCTTTAGAGAGAGACAAGAGAGACCGGCAGTACTGCTAGGGCAGTAGGTAGGAAGGGGGCCCCTCCCCCTCCCCCAGACAGGGTCAGCAGCATGTGTGGCAATGCGATGAGTCCCTGGGTGGGCATCTGCAGGGAGGTTATTGTTAGACAGCTGTGGTTGTTTGGGTCTAGGCCCTAGGGAAGTCCAGTAGGGGAATTAGGCAGTGTAGGAGCAGCAAGGAAGGTGACTAGGACCCTGGGGTTGGTTTAGGCCCTTGTTTGGAGGTGCAGTGTTACTGGGTATTTAGGGATGCAATAGATAGTGGCAGGGCCGCTGCAGCTCAGTGTGGCAGGGTGGCCCCGAGGGTGGTGAAGGAGCTGGAGGGAACTCTACCCATTAGGGGGCCTGTTTGGAGGGACAGGCCTTGGGGGGCTACCAGATTTGCTGAGTGGGCCACAGAGTGCCCTGGAGGTCTCCCCTTGAGCTGGATTGCACTTATCGGGCAACAGGTTGTCGGTGAAAAGAGTGATGTGTCTGTTTTAGCAATTGGAGCCACACTACAGGTATATGGCGGATGGAATAAGAGGGAGGCAGAGCGCTTTTGGGACCAGGTGGGCCAGTATGGAGGCCTTGGGGATTACAGCAAATAAAAGGTTGGGTAGCAAGTTTAGCAGGCTGCAGGGACTGAAGCACCCAGTGTGAAATGGCCTGTTTGGGGTTTCTTGGGGGAAGCTCATCGTTTCCCTGCAGGGACAGTGCTCCAGTGAGAAACATTAAGGGAGCACTGCAGTCCTAATTATGGAAGTAGCCTTAAATGGTAGTGAAGCTTTAGCTAGGTACTTACCAGTGCCAGAGAATGTAGGAGCTTCACATTTCTGATTCAAAAGTTTTTTTACCCAGGTGGAAAATCTCTGCCTTGAAGTCTGTTCTGTAAAATGTTACTCTGCCTTTAGATACTGCTTTGACAAATACTCTCTTCTTAGAGATGTTAAAACGTTAGCCCCATGAAGCTGTTGTATGTTTTCAAGTAATGAGGTCCCAGAGCTTGTAATCATTTTGAGAGCTCAGGAAAAATAAAGTTTAAATTGTTTGGAAGACAGTTCTGATTCCAGTGGGTTTATTTTTAAAGGTGATTGAAAAGGGTCCCAATGAAATTAGATGTTTTTAGGGTCAGCAGCCTCTGCAAGTTTTCTTTTAGCAGGGATCAAGGTTATTGAAGAAGATCCTGCACCCTCCTGCTGCCAGTGGCTGGTTGCATTATGGGCAGCCTTGCTGATGAAATTTGGGGTCATCACCCGCAGGATTCCCCCCCCCCAGGACACTGAGTACCTGCTGTAATGCCTCGAGAAAAGAAGACGTCTTTAGATAGGCAGTATTATTTTCTGGCTTAACTGTGTATGCTCTGGGAGTCTTTCTTGAAATTTCTATGGCTGTAGGCCCCCTTCCCGTAAAATCAGTAGTCCCTAGACAGTTTGGGGAGGCGATGCCTACACGTAGGGGCTCATCCGGGATCTTTCCCTACATTCTGGGGGAGAAGGAAACTGCATTCCTGGAGCGGAGGTGCTAGTTGGTCACCCCACATGCTAGGCCATATGGTACACTTTAAAGTTCATTGGTGGTGTGGTGGTCATGTGCTTTCCCTGGTGCTAGGATACAGGCTCCTACTGGAGAGCTCACATGTAACCCATGGGTCACGTGGAGAGATTCATGTCTTCCGACTGGCTGCTGGCTTGTGGAGGGGAAAGCAGTGCTGTGAGACGGTGCTATTTTGCAGCAAGTGGAGTGTGGAAGCAGGTGTGAGGTTGGAGCTTGTGGCTGTGAGAGGAAAAGAAATGTTGTCATCACCAATCAGGGGTTAGCCATTTTTCCCCCGACCCTGAAAAAAGACAGTGAGGTTCCCTTATTAAAAGGACTCACTGTACCATATGTCAGGCAGAGGGTTTAAGTTGGAGGATGTGCCTCCTCCTGAGTAACCTATGTCAGGGGTGCCTACCTCTCTTTTGGAATGGCTATGGTATAATGAAGGGAAAGGACAGCCAGATGATTGGTGTGTCCACTGTGGATTTCAGGGGGACGGCATAGCTAGACTGCCAGTATGCAGCATCTGTTCCGGCTCTGCCCCTGGAGGTATTTTGACCAAGCCCTGCCTGTATTCTATTGGGGGTACCCTCTCAGCATCTTGGATGGCCCACCCTCAGTGTGGTCACATGGAAGTGTGGGGTCAGGACTATTTGAGAGACTTTCCCTTGGAGGCCCATCCCCAGCAAAGGAAGAGAAGCTGCTGGAACTCTCCCTGGATATGATTGTGGAAATGGTAGAGGAAGAGAGTGGTGCTGCAGGGACAGATCCAACAGGCAAGGAGGGGCAGATGTCTGCCCAGCCCCCATCACCAGCTGCTCACTATCCCCATGGCAGAGGGAGAGGAAGGGGTCTAAAGAAATTGGTGGGTGGCCCCATCAGGGTCCTGGGGATCCCCATCTCAATCCTTGCCTGGGAGTAGCCCTCTGGCCCAGGAACATACTGTAGGCCAATGGATGCAGCATTTGTGTGACCTAAAACTGCAGTGGCTAGGCTGGGGCCTATAGGAGAAAAGCATGATAAAAAGGAATAGAAAGGGTTGATCATGATGATGGGAAGTATGTTGGCAAAAGGTTTCAATTTACAGACTATGAAGTGTACCGTGCTATTCTCAAGCCTTTCCATCATCCTGTGATTGCTTCTGGGAACCGCACCCTACATATACCCCTGCATTCTAAGACTCTTAGATCCAGGCTGGATGGACTAAAGCACAGTGATCCATTGACCCTAGCCTATTGTCAGGGAAGCTGGCTGGAACCAGGCCAAGCTCACAGAGCCAGCATCAGGGATCTACCCCAATGGAGTCAGGATGAAAGGTAGGTGCAGCGAAGGATGAAGGTCGAGTATCTGCAACTGGAATATCCCTATGTCTCTGAATGATTCTGGGATATCATTGAGGAGAAGCAAGAGGAGTGGATCTTCAGGGAACAGCTTGAGTGGCTAAAGCATCAACCTGGAGCGGGAGGCCATCCATCTCAGGAACTTTTCCAGAAGGTGCAGGCCATGTGCCATACAATTCCTTGGACAAGGCTTACCATCTTCAAACACTTTGCACAGGTCCAGGACTTGGCAGGCTGCCAGATAAAATATTATGTGGTGTCAACTGACTCTTTTGGGCCCTTTACCACCAAGCCGGACCCGGAATTTTGTTTTACACCTGGTGGAGGCCCAGCTACTTGAGTACCTGTTTAAGATTTTTGGACTTGTGCCAGGATGACTGCTCACCAGAGCAGGTTTGGGTAACAGACTGAAAGTGCCATGATATTTCTTTCTGAGTGTTAATGACTTTATAGTTCTCTTGCCTTGATTTTAGAATTTAAACAGTCAATCATTTTATCGCTTGCCTGCAGGACAGGGGTATTTTGCTCCTGCTCAGTGTGAATGGAGTGTATGTATGCGTGTGCGCGCATGTGTGTACATGAGTGTATAGAGCATTTGTTTAGCATGCAACCAGATATATGTTATTGTTTGTGGTAACCCATGTGCAATTTTTGGAGGTACAATTGTGGGTTTAGCGTTATTGCAATGATTAGCTACCTCAATCTGTGTACCAACAAGTTGATTTTGGTATTAGAATGTTTTTTTTTTACTTTCTTTTTTATCTCCTCCTACTGCCTGCTTGGTCCACTCCTTCAGACCGATCAATCCCTCATAATCCATCTCACGGCATCTGCCCCTAGAGTGCCAGGCTTGCTCCGTTATCTCCCTACCTTGTTCCTCTTTCCTCCAGAGAGCCTGCACAGAGGGGTCTGCCTGTGGGTAGGTGATTGGGGCTGGGATCGGTCATCATCCTGGTCCAGGCAGTTGTTTTTCCACTTTTCTTCCCTTGGTCCCTCCTCCCCTGAGGTCGTTGGCACAGAGGACTGATGTCCAGACAGGCGGCATGCTGATGCATGCCGTCGTCAAATGCCCACAACGTCCTCTCCACCCCGACTCTGAAGAGCCACCTGGTGCCCCGGTACCCGTGCTTCCACCGGCACTGGTGCTTCGGGTGTTCAAAGCACCCCAGGAGGAGGACAGCATCCGTTGGGACGCTCGATCCTCCTCCTGCCTTCTGACCCCCAATGACCCTGAGTCCGTTCCCGAACCCAGGTCACTGGCATAGCGCGAGGTGTGGCATCCAGTGCCTCAACCCTCAGTGCCATCGGGCCGACGGTATTAGAATGTTTAAGATGCTTTGCGAATTTTCTACTGTTTGCATCTGTACTTTAAATCTAGAACCTCCTGGCACAGGTAAGGTAGGAATTTATTTCTTAAGGATAATTTTTAAGTTGTATAGAGGGGTCCTTTTATGGTCCAAAATTTTTGCAGATGCACTTGCGTGTCGTCCATGGAGTGTGCATACCTGGACTTCAGGTGGGGAGTGTTTTGAGTTGGGCCCTCTGCCACCATTCCCAGGAAGGAATGATTTCCTGGGTAGGGGGAGAGTGTAAGCCCCTTCTCATTTGAGGGGGGCTTATAGCTCACCTTAGAAATCCCTTTTCTTCTTCCCCTGGAGCTTAGATTTTTTTTTTGTGCTCGGGGTGTAATCTTTGCCAGCCACCACTTGGTGGCAGCAGAGCGTATTTAGCTCGGAAGGTATTTAAGGGAGGAACAGTAAGTTTCTGGCATCTTTGGTGGGTGATAGAGAGACTGGCAGTACTGCTATGGCAGTAAGTGGGAAGGGGGTCCCTCTCTTCCCCCAGACAGGGTTGGCAGCATGTCTGGTGATGCACTAGGTTCCTGGGTGGGCATCCACAGGGAGGTTTTTTTTTTTTTAGTTTTTGTTGACCGGGTAAGTGCACTAGACAAATCTTGCCTGTTTTCAGGCACGACCCGGGGGAGGGGGATACAGATGAATGCCGACTGGCTGAACCAGATTAAGCTGTTGGTGGTATTTTTAGTGAATACTTTTAGGTTATTGTTAGACAGCTGTGTTCATTTGGGTCCAGGCCCTGGGAAAGTCCAGTAGGGGAAGTAGGCAGTGTAGGAGCAGCAAGGAAGGTGACTGGGATCCTGGGGTTGGATTAGGCCCTTGTTTGGAGGGTTAGTATTCCTGGGTCATTAGGGCTACAGTAAGTAGTGGCAGGGCTGCTGCAGCTCGGTGTGGCAGGGCGGTTCAGGGATACTGGTGAAGTGGTCGTGGGGGAACCTCTACCCGTTAGGGGACCTGTTTGGAAGGAGAGGCCTCAGGGGGATGCTGAATTTTCTGAGTGAGCCATGGAGTGCCATTAAGGTCTCCCCTTGAGCTGGATTGCACTTATCAGGCAACAGGTTGTGGGCAAAAAGAGTGATGTAGCTGTTTTAGCAATTGGAGCCACACTACAGGTATATGGCAGATGGAATAAGAGGGAGGCAGAGCACTTTTGGGACCAGATGGGCCAGTGTGGAGGCCTTGGGGCTTAAAACAAGTAAAACGTTGGACAGCAAGTTTAGCAGGCTCCAGGGATTGAAGCATCCCAGTGTGAAATGGCTGGTTTAGGGGTTTCTTGGGGGAAGCTCATCATTTCTCCACAGGGACAGTGCTCTGGTGAGAAAAGTTAAGGGAGCACTGCAGTCTGAGTTATGGAAGTAGCCTCAAATGGTTGTGAAGCATTACCTAGGTACTTACCAGTGCCAGAGAATGTAGGAGCTTCACGTTCCTGATTCAAAAGGTTTTTTGCCCTGGTGGAAAATCTCTGCCGTAAAGTCTGCTGTGTAAAATCTTGCTCAGCCTATAAATATCGCTTTGACAAACACTCCCTTCTTAGAGATGTGAAAAAGTTAGCCCCATGGAGCTGTTGTATGTTTTCAAGTAATGAGGCCCCAGAGTTTGTAATCATTTTAAGAGCTCAAGAGAAATAAAGTTTAAATTGTTTGGGAGAAAGTTCTGCTTCCAGTGGGTTTATTTTTAAAGGTGATTGAAAAGGGTCCCAATGAAATTTGATGTTTTTAGGGTCAGCAGTCTCTGCAAGATTTCTTTTAGCAGGGATCAAAGTTATTGAAGATCCTGCACCTTCCTGTTGCTGGTGGCTTCTGGGGTTATGGGCAGCTTTGCTGATGAAATTTGGGTTCGTCACCTGCCGGATCCCCCAACCCCGAGGACACTGAGTACCTGCTGTAATGCCTCGAGAAAATAAAATAAGACATCTCGAGGTAGGCAGTAATTTTTCCAGCTGAATTTTATATGCTCTGGGAGTTTTGGTTGAGATTTCTGTGGCTACAGGCCCCCCTCCCCCAGAAAATCGGTAGCCCCTAGACAGTTCGGGGAGGGGTTGGCTGCATAAGTGACATTGCAGAAGGACTGGAAGGGAAGGTCTGCCTCTTTGTGGATGACACCAAGATCTGCAACAGGGTGGACACTCTGAGGTGTGGGAAAAGGATGAGGATCTGGGAACACTAGAGGAGCAATCAAGGACATGGCAGCTGGGTTTTAATGAAAAAGGTGAAAAATAATGCACTTGGGCCACAGAAAC
Source organism: Neoceratodus forsteri (assembly GCA_016271365.2). Classification (NCBI taxonomy): domain Eukaryota; kingdom Metazoa; phylum Chordata; order Ceratodontiformes; family Ceratodontidae; genus Neoceratodus; species Neoceratodus forsteri. The sequence goes on along the minus strand of CM057453.1, from coordinate 913,244,242 downwards.
CTAGGGACAGAGTTCAAAATGGGTGGGATGTTATTGACAATGACCAAGCAAGAAAGAGACCTGGTGGTAATCATATCGGATGACCTAAAGGTGGCCAATCAGTGTGACAAGGCAGTTGGGATGGCTAGTGGGATGCTGGGGTGCATAGGAAGGGGTATCACCAGCAGAAAGAGGGAGGTGGTGCTGCCACTCTATAGCTCATTGGTGAGACCCCAACTGGGCTGTATCCAGTACTAGAGACAACATCTCAACAAAGGCATAGACAGCGTGGAGGCTGTCCAGAGGAGCTCAACTAAAATGGGTCAGGGACTACATCAGAAGCCTTTTGAGGAGAGACTAAGGGATCTCAATATGTACACCCTGGAAGAGGGGATATGATAGAAACCTATAAATAACTTATGAAGTTGAACAAGGTACAGGAGGGGAGTATTTTTCAGAGGAGAAGGTGCACTAGAACAAGGGGGCATGCAATAAAGCTGAAAAGAGGACATTTAGGAGGGATGCCTGGAACAGTCTTTCATTGGAGGTTGTGGGGGTGAAACAGTGGTGGGATAAATGGAATAGGCACAAGGGAATCTTAGTTGGGAAATGGGGGAGGTAGCCAGAGATCAGGTAGGGTCTGTAGTGCAAGTATATGCATGTATAAATTAGCAGACTGGGTGGGCCAAGCAATCCTTTTCTGTGGACAAATTCTATGTTTCTATATTTTAAATCAGAGTTATACAGAACATTGAAAAGTTGTTGAAAACTGATTGGTACAAAAAATGTGGATGACTTAACACTGGACGAGAGGAAGTCTTCAGATGAATTAATTAAATTGGACAATTTCTTCATTAAGAAAGTGGATAGAGGTGGTATTATTGTTCTGATTAATCAAGAAGATTATGTGACTGAAGTTATGATCCAGCTGAATGATAAAAACTGCTACCACAAATTTGAATTCCACTTCCATTTTTGTAGATAAACTGGATGACCTTGCAGAGGAAGCACAAAATTAATGGTTGGATTGAGCAAAATGAAGCTGAATTTCTGAAGGTAAATTTCCCCCAAATCCTGATATTCTAAACTTCACAAAGATTCATTCACCCACCTGGTAGACCTTTTATGTTAGAAACAGGGGGCCAGATATTCAAAGCATAGCTCGGCGCACAAACCAATTGCACGGGAATAGTGCAGGAGTAGCGCAGAGCAGCCATATTAAAAGGACCTGTTAGCGCACGCTAACAGCAGTAGTGTGGGGCAAACCAATAATGTATGCAAGGGGCAAAGTGAGGGGGGTGGCCTGCATACATGCGCTAAGGGATATTCAAAGCCCTAGTGCCACACTAGGACACATAGCACGACACCTAGTGTGGCACTAGCTATCGCCTATAAAAGGCTGGCCTTAACCCAGGGCAAAACACCTAGGAGGAGAGACCACAACAGGAAGTGGGAATGTGTGCAGTGCCAGTAGCTGTGATGCTGCCATTGATGGCAGCTGTAGTGGAGGAGGAGGAGAGGGAGCAGGCCCAACATGGGCCACAACGCAGGCCAAGGAGAAGGTATTCTGCAAACAGGAGGTACCAGCCCAGGGTCTCCTTCGAGACCCTGCCAGATGACCTCATCACTGGCCGGTACAGGATGAACAGGTGAATGTTGAGGCAGCTATGTGAACTCTTGCATGAGCAGCTGCATCCAAACACCAGATGCAGCCATGCCATGACAGTGGAAGAGAAGGTGACAGCAGTGATGTGCTTCCTTGCCACAGGGACGTTCCAACGACCAATGAGGGACACTGTCGGGTATCGCAGTCTGTCACCTCATGCCTCCTGACCCAATTCCTAGAGGCTTTCCTGCCACATGCTGGGGAGTTCATAGTATTCCTCAGCATGACAGCAGAGCGCAAAGAAACAATGCAGCAGTTCCATTGAGTTGTGCACCTACCAGCAGTACTGGGTGTCATTAACTGCACCCATGTCCCCATCCATGCACCACCTGGCGATGGCAGTGATGTGTACATAAACAGGAAGAGGTACCACTCCATCAACTGCTAGATGGTGTGCGATGTGACTGGGCACATCAGCAATGTCTATGCGCAGTACCCAGGCAGTGCCCATGATGCCTTCGTCTGGCACCAGTCCCAGCTTTGCCAGGCATTTGAGGAGGGCAGAATACCCAGTGGGCATCTAGTCGGTGAGTAGCAGCATACAATGCATAAACATGACATTATGGATGGGGGCAGGCAGGGGAGGCCAGGGAAGGAGTGTGGGAGGGCAACACAGGGGTGCAGGACAGTAATGGCCAGACTGCAGTACGGCACTAACCAGTACACATCTCTTGACAGGGGACAGCGCCTATCCCCTGTGACCCTGGCTGCTGACACTGGTACCCTGTCTGGCCACAATGGCCTAGGAGATGTATAATGAGGCACTTGCCAGCACAGGGAACATCATAGAGAGGGTGTTTGGCATACTGAAGATGCGCTTCAGAAGCACAGACACATCAGGCGGTGCCCTACAGTATACACCTCAGAAGGTATGCTGTATCTTCCTAGCCTGTTGTATGCTGCACAACATGGCATGAACCATGGGATACAGGCACCTGAACCTGAGGGACAGGCCAACAGTGACCCAGAGCCAGCGGTCAGGAGGATAGTGGAGCAACTTGAGAGGAGGGATCCTCGCATGGCCTGCAGGGCCATAGATCACAGGGCCAGCATCATCAGGACACTGTCACAGGCCAGAGGGTAAGTACAGACTGCACAGCAACATGAAACAGTACAATGCTGAATTGTTTAATGTGCACTGACAACCAGAACAGTGAAAACAACAATCACATACGGAACACAACAAAGTGGCACCAACTACGTGTGAGTGTGGTGCAACGTGGGGGGTGTGCAGGTCACATGGGAGGTGGACACACAGCCACAGTATAGTGTAATTGGGGATGCATGATGCATGGTGGGAGTGTGAGGAGGGCGGCCATGGCAGTGGAAGTGTGTGTGTGCATGGGATGGAGTGTGAGGGTGTTTGTGTGTCGGTGCGTGTGCTTGTGTGCACAGGGTTGTGGGTGTGCCAATGTGGACATGGGGGTGATGACTGTGCAGAGGTGCAGGTCAACCGTGACAATAACAGCTGACTACCACCACGCACATGTTGCGCACCACATGTGCAGGTCACAGACCCCGGGGTGCTCAGAGCCGAGGACATGGGTGAGGAACAAGGTGAGGCAGGTAGGGCAGACCCCCTGTTCCCCCATTGACCAGCGGAGCCTGACAGAGCAGGTGGACAGCTATGGTGGCACTGTGTGCCTGAGGAGGTGCGTGAAGCATTCGAGCTGGAACCAGTGCCAGCCCTGTGGCCATGGGTTGATTGCCTGTGGGCCCCTGTGCAATGTGCACCCTGACCAACAAGCACATGGTGGCAACCCCCATACACCCCACGAAGTACAGTGGTGATGTCAACCACCGCAACTGTCAGGCCATCAAAGCCACGGTCAATTGCAGCCACCATGCGGCCCAACCTGTCCTCTGCCCACTGTTCTACATGGGCAAAGCCCATTGACATGGACTCCTGCATCAGTGCCAGCTCATGCCTCAGCTCCCCCTGCAGGCCATATAGGTCCATTCAAGCCTCCTGCTGGGATGTGACTGCAGCCTGCAGGAGTGGGTGGGCTCCAGGGGCATCCTGCTCCAGGGGCGCATCCCCCTCAATGGCAGCTGGCACTGGTGCCTGCTGCACACATGCTTCAGAACGCCGTTGCACATCCGGCATGTCCTGCTGCTGCAGACCGCTGGTGGTGTGCTGTTGACCAGGCTGGCCCTGAACCACAATCTGTGTGGGACACTACATGTCCAGCAGTGCACACGTCCCCCACACTGCCCACCACTGGCTGCACAGGTACAGCCATGCCAGCAATGCCGAACACCACCCTGGCACCTGTTCCACGGCCCGCTCCCAGCACCACCCCTGCATCCCCCTCCACAGGCATGTCCAGGCACTATGAACCCTCTGACACATCCGTGTCAGCATCACTGGTGACTGTCACCAGGAGTACCTGCCCAACACCCCGTTCCTCCACTTGGGCATGCTCCAGGTGCTCAGTGGAGTCCATCTCCCCGACTGCAGTGTGTTCCCCTTCCCCTGGAAGATGCAACCCCTGTCCAATGGAATGCCACACATGCAGTGGCTCTGGGCATCCTCGGCTGGCACCCAGACCGGACATCGATGACCAGTCATCCTCATCTTCCACATCCTCTGGACCAAGGGCAGCCATTCTGGCCTGTTCCTGTGTTGCTGCAGGCCCTAAAGACACCACTGTGGAGAAAAACAGGACAGGGTCAGTCGCCTGTACATGGACAGTGTGCCCTACCAACACCACCACCACCAACACACCATGCACACCCCAGGACACGTGCCACCTGCTGTGGTCATGCACACCCCACACACCAGCCTGTGACCACATGCACCCACCCAACACACAGTGCACATGCCATGGCCAGGCAGATGTTAGGCAGCCTACAGCAGTGCAGGCCCACAGTGCACCCTGTGCAAGGCACCAACAGCAAGACTCCGCACCTGTGCCGTCACACCATGCAGGGTACACACATGCGAATACAGACCTGTCCTGGGCAGTGTGAGAGGCATCTCACACCCACCACCTGGTACACCTGCAACTGCCACCGACTGCAGTGTGGATGCCACCACGACGATGAGCGGCTCATCCTCCTGCTAATGTTGTGCTTGTGGTCCACCACTGGTCTGCATATGTTCACGCAGCCACTGTGCCTCCTCCTCCTTTGCCCAGTGCAGCAGGTCATTCCACCGCTTGCGCACCACCTTGGTCATCCTGCCACATCCACCGACTACATTGACCCCAACTGTCACCTTCTCCCATGCCTGGCACACCACTGCATCCATGGCCTTGTGTGTGCAGAGCACCTGCTCCCTCTCCTTCACTGCATGCACAAAGGTCTTGAGCTCATCTTGGGAAAATCGATGTGCGCGTATGTGCTTTGGTCATGCCGCTCTATCTATGGGACAGTTGGAAAGGGACATGTGTCAGCAGCTGTGGCAGGACTGTGGTGCATTGCGCATGCACATCAGCATGCCACCTCCTAGAGTGTCACAGGCCACATGGATATGGCACTGGGCAGCATGTGCATGTACGGTGCACACAGCCTCATCATTATTGGCCACCCTGTGTCTGGACAGCATGCACTGGACCCACATGTGCACTGCTGTCACCCATGGCTGGCATGTGCACCCAATGATGGGGCCACCCCTATGCCCACCACCTGGCACTGTAATGTTCCTTGCGTGTTCACTACACTGAGGGCATGGACACTGAGACTGACACATATACAATGGCAGGACACCAGGCACAGGCCACACGGTGCTGGTGATGGCACAGTGCCAGGACCCTGTGTTCCTCCAGCAGAGAGTTCACAGCCCACCACGCCCCACATCCAGGGCGTCATGGCAGTGAGTCAATGTTGCATGGCATGTCGCAGTATGGCACACTGACCACTGCATGGTGCCCACAGTGTGCAGGCAGTGCAACATAGTGCAGTATGATGCAGGGGCATGTGCACATTGCACTGGACATTCTGCTGTACTAGCGGCCATATGTTGATGTGCACCATTATGCAGCACAGTGCTTGCCTGTGGTCCTGCAGTTGGCTGACCCTTCCCCAGCAAGTACATCTGTGGGCTGCAGTACAGACCAACCCTGTTCTGAGCTAGTGCCATTCCGAGAGTCCCACAGCAGTCGTACATACCTGCCTCATGCTGCTCTGCCTCCTGTTGCATGTCACCTCCTGTCCAGTGTTGTTCCACAGTAACCGAAGTATGTTGCATTCCCACAACACAACACCGGTGGTGAACTGCTTGCCCTTTTATAGCCCAGCCAGGCAATCTATCCTGTTATGCATGCAAATCATCGCTTAATGATATGCTAATCACACAGTTTGCACCATGCAAGCACAAGTACCTCCATTTGCATATGTCAGTTGAATATGGCCCTGATTAGCACCGGGCTAACAGTTTAGCACTGTGCAAACATCAGTGCTGGGCTATTGGGGGGCCAGCACCATGCTATCCCAGTAGTGCAGCGCTCTGTGGTATAGCGCTACCACCACGCATGCTCATGACGCCCCCATGGCTGTGCTAGCGTCCTGGCATAGCGCGATATAGTGCCATGCTAGCCCACACAGTGCAGCGCTATACGTATGTATGGATTTTATCTCCAGGGTCATGCCAGGGGTCATGCATGAGCATTGCGACCACTTCAGGGTAGTGCCATGCTACATCATGCGATAGCGTGGTGCTACTGCAGTTGTTGCAGGAGGGTCCTAGGTGTGTCAAAGGCTGGGTCTTGAAACAGGTGGAAGGGAATCCATGCTGTGTGGGCAATACCAGGATGTGGGAGACAGCATGCTGTGGTGCACAGGGACAGGCGCTGGGGGGAGGTGGAGACAGCAAACCTGGTGGAGCTGGTCCAGAAGAGGCACCGGAGGCTCTTTGGGGAGGTCAGGAAGGGGGACCTCCCACACATGCAGGTGTGGTCCTCAGTCACAAGGAAGCTGTGTGCCCGCACGGGAATCTCCCAAGATGTGGAGAAGTGCAGGCACAGATACACAGACCTGTGACAGCGACATTTGAATATTTGATATTACATTGCATTTATTACATTTTACTGTGTCCTGTGTCATTCTTGGGTGCTGGGGTTTCACATGGTTTGTACTGTTCCTTGGGTTCTCCACATGGGTCCGGGTTGTTGCTTGCCATTCCTATGCATGTGTGGCATCCTCTGGGATGTGCACTGTGGTCTGCTCCTGATACCTCATTCCAGCCTGTGTTTCATTGCATATGTCCCAGGGTCAGGCTGTCTCACCTCTATACTGTGTTCCATTGTGTGTTTGCACTGCCTGCCTGGGTGCTATATTTAGTGCTGTCTTATGTGCTATATTCAGTGCTATCTTATTCCCGGGCTGTTTTTGCCCTGCACTCCTGGCTCTGTTTGCCCGGCTTCCTTTGCTTGCTATATTCAGCTGGTTTTGCACTGGGCTTTACCTTTTGAATATAGCTGACATTTTGCTCCAGGCTATGTTTGCATGCCAGGCAGTGCTACGTTGGCCACGGGACAATGTTTTGAATATCTGGCCCGGGGTCTCTTAGTTAAAAAGCTTGTATGTACATCGATACATTTCTTAAAGATGTGGTAGTGAAACTACCAAGTTATCACAGTGATACAAATGACCCATTTGAAAATTTGAAAGATTAAAGGGTAGGAAGACAATTTGTTTATGATCATTGGTGTGCTGCCCTTTATACTGTAATTGAAGCTGGTATTAGGGCTGCAGAATATTGTCTTAAAAAATGCACCTATGCCAACGCACTACTGAATGATTTTATTTTAAAACTTTTGGCTTTTATTCTCTGCTACAAATACTATTTAATGTTTTTTTTAATTATTTACAGAGAAGAGGAACAACCATGGAAGCATCCATGGCCCTGTTGTATGTAAATTTAGTTTTGGGGTGGTGGGAGGAATTTTTGGTTCTCAGAAAAATCAATTTTTTAAATGTGTGGTGTGCTGGTATACGTACAGTACATTGATACATTACAGTCACCCAGAAAGGGATCTAGCAGAGCATCAAAGGTTTTGTGGATTTTTTACATTTCAGTGATCTAAATGTAAACTTTACTTTCAGTTACAGTAGAGAAAAAAAAATGATTTTCTTGATCTCTTTGTTGATGATGAGCATCTGGTTAAAACCAGAGCATTCAAAAAGGAAAACAAAGTAACTGGCTCCAGAGGTGTTCCCTATAAACAGGGGCTATTGTAGCAGGGAATTCTTACCTGAAATCTAATAGTTCCAACCCCACTCCCTAATTAAAAACATTCTCTTTGCTCAGTTTCTCCAGCTGAGAAGAAGTTGTTCTGTGATGCAGGTTTTTGAATTAGAGGTTCGGACAATATATCAAGATTTCTGTGAACAAGGAGGATATGATAAGAATGAACTAGATGAATCACTAGAAAAAAGCAAGAAATCTAAAGAAGACTAATATTTTGACATCAAACAGCAGAAAGGGGTTAATACTGAGAATAATCCAGTGCCGTTTATTCTTTGATTCTTTTTTCTTTCATTGCAACCATGAATACACAGTTGAAGTTATTACAATAATATGAGGTAAAAAGAAGGAGAAATTTTCCAAAATTGTACAATGGTATAATATACATTAACTACATTCAACATGTCCAGAGGCTGATTTTCCTCCTCTACACAATGCAATCATGTTTTTTGTTTCCTATCATTTATCATAAAAATAAATGATTTATCTAAAAAGGGGATTTCCATAAAAGACTTCCATTACATGACACAATCTGAATGAAAGCAAATATGTTGAAGTGGAGCCATTGGATCAAACAGTTTACTACACCCTCCCTAGTAAGCCTTAGCCAAAGACTTTAACTGCCCAAGGCACAACACTTTGATTGAATCTTTTATTGTTTCCAGCGTTAGTAGCCCACCCTTTTCTTCTTTTTTTTTTTGTGTTGAATATTACGCTTCACTTAAACATTGGGCCATATCAGATCATAAATCTTGCAGTTTGGGTTTGTCATCCCATGAAGGAACTTTTTTAAGACTTTTGTCTTCTGTCATGCAATGTCTCAATATTCCACTTATAGCTATGTGTAACTCAAGTTGCTATCAATTATCCACAGTACTAACTGTTGGATCTTTTCAATATCCTCACTTGCTCCCTTGTCAATTGATGAATGCCATGCCGGACTGCAATATTCAAGATCTGGCTTTATCAGTGATTTATAAACCAATACTATCTAATTTTCAGAGATGCATTCTGTCTTCAGTTGGTTTAAAAATATATTATTTTCCCTGCCTTGTTTATCATTTGCTAAACATTGATACAATGACCAACTAAAGTCTGCAGAGATGGGTACTCGCAACAATTTTATATACTGTATAAACTCAATTTTATTCTCACCTATTTTGTTCTTCTGTCCCTGTATGATTTTGTTACCATCAGTTTTCATAATTTGTGTTTTTACTATGTTATTTCCCATTTCATTCTTATTAACCCATTTTAGGGCTATGTCCAAATCAGCTTAAAAAGTAACTACTTCCCTTTTCAAACAATTGCAGTACAGAGTTGTGACATCTACATATATGGCTTGCTGACAGGCAACCTCCATATCTTTAATCAGTGTTGGAAGGAGGGGTCCAATTCTTGTCCCTTATGGCACAAGCACACCTATTATCTCCCTTCATTCTGTTGTGGAACCCTTTGCTTTTACTTTCAGCTTCCTTTCATCCAAAATGCACAAACCCATCTTGTCAAGACCGGCTGTATAGTCAGCGCCAATATTTTCGTAACAAGAATATTATGATTTATTAAGCTGAATTCTTTTAAATAATCGATCATTGTAGTATCTGCGGTTATTCCACTCTGTGGCATCATGTAGATTGTTAATGAGCCTGACCAGCAAATGTGTGATCAATCTGCCTTTTATGTTTCCATATTAGTAAGGATTTATTTGATCAATAATCTTTTTTTTTCTCAACTCTATTTATCTCTGTTGTGCCCCAGAACTCTCTCAGGCATCCTCTCTCACTGCCCCCACATACCACCCACCTGAAGCCCCCACACTTGGAAATCATGGTCAGACACTCCCCTACCTACCTGGTCTGGTGGACCCCAATGTCGGAACCAAGGCAGGCCGGGGGATCGGGAGAGCCAGCATGGGAAGCCCGGCACTGGGTGTGTCGCGGTGGAACACTGGAGGTGCTGTTGCCTATCCAGGGAGCGTTTTTATTTTTTTTTTACTCTTGGTATTTCCCCTGGAGCACAGACATGCAATGACATCTGCGCACCCTGACATGCTGACATCCACCACCACCCCACCCCATAGAATGGCATCACTACTGCAGTGCCCCCAATCTCCATTGGGAGCCACTAGCGAGCGATGCATGTTCCACTACCCACCCCAGGAGAGGAGAGGAGAGCTGTCCTCTGGACACTCAATCTTCTCCCTCCCCAGCTGACCCCTAGCAACCCAAGTCCATTCCTGAACTTGGGTCTCCAGTGTGGTACGAAGTGTGGCATCCAGTGTCTCAACCCTCAGTGCCACCGGGCCAGCTTATTTGATCAGCAATCTGATTAAAGATGGCTTGATAATCAAATATTTCAGCAACTTTGCTAGTACTTGACATTAGTGAAAGGGACCTTAAGTCATTCAAAAATCTTTAACTTGGTGATTTTTAGGGGTCAGAATTTAACCTGTTTTTTTCCATTTTGTAGGAATATATCCTTCCACCATAGTGGAATTAAACATTGTGCAAATGTATGGGGCAAATACTTTAACACATCTTTTTAGGACCCTGGCTGGAATGGAATCTGGACAATATGCATTATTGATCTGAAGCTTACATAACTCGTGCTGCACTATATCAACTGAAGTTAGAGAGCTCAATGGGATCTCAGTAATTTATAATAAAAGGGGGTTGAGTGTGTCCATAGTAGATGTCACTGAACAAAAAGAGGAGTTAATAGAATTGTATAATTCCACCAAGTTTTTCTGAGATAAACTACCTCCACTCGTAACCCAGTCCTCCCTTGGAGAGACTTATTCCAAGAAATTATTAACCCCTGACCACCATTTGCTAGGATTCCTGGTAAGGAATGGCTTTATCTTACTATTATAGAATTTCTTCCTCAGTGCCTTGCAAGCTTATTAACCTTTCTTCCAATAATATTTTACATAATAAAATTCCTACTATTAAAGGTCTTTTGTCTTTAGTTAATAACATTTTAAACTCTTTAGTAACCCAAGTTTTATCTGTATCATTTTTGGCCATCCCTGTAAACTCTGAATTTCAGTCCAGTATATGAGGAATTTTTTTTTTATCTTGACCAAAGTTGTTCTGTATTTCTCTCACATTGCTATCAATTCTTGGGAACCTGGGAGCTATTAATTTTCTCTATTAGTAATAACCCAAAGCATTTTACAATTACAGGTTCCTGATAAAACTGTGACATGCTAGTAAGTATAAGACCTAATATTGTACTATTCCTTGTTGGCTTCATCACCCTCTGGGTTAAGTTAGGTGATGAGTTAAACAAAGCTACTGGCAATCTAGTAAAGTCCCCAGTAACAAAAATACCAGCAAGGGGTGTTTGGACCCAACTTGGTCCAACACATCCTTTATGTGGTCAAACATTTTCTTTTTTCCTTCTGTAGAGGATGACAGACAACTCCCACTACTAGCGGATTAATCTCTTGCAGGGCCTTTTTCAAATGCATATTTTACCATAAAGTTTCAAAATCTGTATTTTCAGATTCTACCATTCTCTGAACTGACAGTTGCTCAGCAGATCACATCTGTGTGTGATGCCCTGTAACATAACTTACAGTTCCACCTCCTGGTTTATAAACCGTATCCTTTCTAAACATATGAACATACAAAATTTGCCAGCAGAAAAAGGCCATTTGGTCTACTGAGTCTGCTCGATTATGCAGCTAGCAGCTCTATTCTGTAGCTGCCCCTCCCTCCCTCCTCTCCCCTCTGAATCCATCTATATGGATGGCTCAGTCAGGGACATTTTCTTTACACCATGACTCAGTTATTGCTGGAACACCTATGGGATTTTTCCTTAAAATCTCAGCTAGATCTTCAATTTTATTTACCAGTGCTCTCAGGTTAGAGTAAAAATCCTAGGAAAAGTATGTTTTTCCTGTGGGACTAAAATTGAGTTTTCAGGGATACATCTTCTAGCATGACACTTTTTCACCCTCTCCTCTCATTCTTAACAGGTACAGCATAGATGAAATAACATTAATTCCTTTTTCAGTCCCTTTACTCCCTCTCCCAGATCCTCTACAACCCCAAGGGGATGTTCCCCTTTGAATATACCTGACTGAATCATTGCCTGTTTGGTTTCATATGGCAGCAGTATATTTTTATCTTTCTTAACATTTCTGGCTACTGAATACAGAAAGGATTTTGAATACACCACACTAATCAATTATACTGTTCCATTCTAGTAGCAATATTTATCATTCCCTTGTGAAAAGGTGATGAGAGTTAATTTGTTATTATTACATTTCTGAATAGGGGAGGTTCCTTTTCCCTCATAGGGATTTACAAAATTAGACAGCCCCTTCACTAAGAGCTTCGGGGGGGGGGTTCTGAGGGGAAAGACAACCACTGGGGAGCTTCTCTCCCTCTACAATAAGTGCTGCTGGGGAAGTTCTTGCCCTAAAACCCCCCTTAGTAATAAAAACTAAGCAGTTTTTTTTTCCTGAATGGAGAGTTAAATTCATCTTTATTGCACGAGTTCAGGCGAGGAGGGATAAAGATCGAAATCAGCCTCTGAAAAGCTTCCCTCCCTTAATGATACCTGCTACTGAGGAAATTCTTTCCCAGAAACCACCCCCATCAAGTGAGAACTATTGTCACTTTTATTTAGCATAAAAGGAGATAACTTCAAGAGAGCAGGATCAATTATCTGCGCTTGGGAGTTCACCTCTCAATAACAGGTACTCTGCCACTTGAGAATTCCCTCCCCTCAATTTGTTTAAAATCAACTACAGACAAGTTCATCTCCCTGTATGTTACCAGTGACTGGGAAATTTCTTTCCCTTTTAGTGTAGCTTGGCCCTTTTCTTTTCCTTTAATTTCATGAGATCCCAGCTGTGTTTTCAGTCATGCCAACAACTTTGTCCGGTAGTATTAGCAAAATTTGCTCCTAGGTTAAAAGGCTCACTTTAAACGTCTTTTGCATATCAACCAAATACTATAAGTGATTAAAAGTCTTCCTTATGTCAGCTGAGTATGTACTTAAAATCAGCTTCCATTGGACTTTGATTTAAACATATCTTAAAACAGTACTTTTGTACTTCTGAAAACATTATAAGAGTTACCAGCCAAGTAAGAAGTATGATTCGTTGGTCTCCCCTGGGAAAAATTTCCTGCTGCTGCCACTGGTAGAATCTCCTCAGATTGGACCTGGAATACCTGAGTTTACACTGTAGTAGGAGCAAGCAACTCTACCACTCCACTGTTACAACCATTTGAATTCCCTGGTATCGAATGGAGAGAGAGAGAGAGAGAGAGAGAGAGAGACAGAGAGAGAGATTGTTCCCATTGTCAGCTCCCAGACTCACCCCTCAGACTTACTTTGGGTGAAAGGGGTCAAGACAGCACAAATTTGTCTGATGCTATTTATAACAGTGTGCAATGCCTTGGCACCAAAGCTTGCAGAAATAGTTTGCAATCATTGAAATAGCCTCACTAGTCATATCCGGCTTACAAGATACATAGGTACAAAGCCACAAATATTCTTTTCCTGGGGGTGATAATCTAGGTGATTTATTGGTTCACATTCACTTTAAACAGAAGGAAAATATAGAAGATCTAATATTAAACCACTTGGGTTCACACCTTGCATTATGTGCAATATCTGTCAGTTTACATCAAAAAAGAGGACCTTTGTACAGTATATCCCAGTAATGGCCAAGGGCATGACATTAAACACTGCATAGATTGCTAAATAAGTTTTGTAGTCAGTGTGGTGTGGTGTGACTGTCCCCTATTTATGTATGAAGAATGATACACTGGTTAAAAGAATGCTTGCAGGAACACTTAAGGGTGATTGTGCAGGTTAAAAGAAAAATACATTAGTGTTCAATTTGCAAAGAATTGGTAGATCTGGATCATGTGCCATCACTAGACTAGAGGCAGAGACAGAACTAGCATCTAGCTAAGAAAGAAGAGCCAATATGGATTGTTAACCTCAAGTCATCAAAACCAGAGGGTCTCAATGATCACCTTGATTTTGTCCTCTTCTTATGATTTCTTATGATATTTTCCATGTTATTAATCGACTTCTGTCATTTTAGAAATTCTGCCTAGGAATAGAGTATGATCATGTTCATAAAATAAGAACTGGGCAAACTTTACAGGGGGATGACAATCCACTGATACTCATATGTTAATTCTAAGTATATAAACCTTTGTCCTGCTGACCTTTAAAACTGAATACCGAATATTAGCATGCTGTACCTATTAGCTAATACTGTATATATTTATTTTCACTTGGTATATATCTGCATCTTTATGCTATGGTGTATTGTTCTTCTTTACTCCTCAGTCTACTGATACTCATATGTTAATTCTAAGTATTAAACCTTTATCCTTCTGACCTCTAAAACTGAACAGAGTTAAGCTAGCCCTGGCAAAAAGAAATACAGGTGAGGGGGTGCAGGCAAAGTAGACAAGCATAAAGGATGCAATACTTGAAGCAACATTCCTTTTTGTTAGTGAGAAAAGGAAGTGCAAAAGAAGAAGGAAACCATTTTGGTTCTCAAAAACAGTAGCAGAAAAGGTCAGAGCCAAAAGGCTTGCCTTCAGGAAATATAAGGGAAAACAGCAGGATGAGGTTAGGGAGGCATACCAAACTTCCCTAAGGGAAGCAGGGAAGGCAGTAAGGCAGGCAAAGGCACAAACCAAGAAAACACTAGCACGAATAGTAAAAGAAGGTGACAAGACTTTCTATAGATACATTAGTGAAAGGAGAAAGTCCAGAGGGGGTATTGCTAAGATCAAAGGAGATAAGGGGGAGTGTGAAGAGGAGGACCATGTAAAGGTATCTATCCTAAATAGATACTTCTGCTCAGTATTTACTGAAGAGAAGGAAGGACAGGGCCCACTGCTCAGCACCATGGACACAGGGGGGTGGGAGGTGAGCACTAGTCCCTTCACAAAAGAAATGGTTCTACAAGAGCTCAATGAGCTCAGAGTGGACAAGGCAATGGGACCTGATGACATACATCCCAGGGTACTAAAGGAGCTAAGGGTGGAACTAGCAGAGCCATTATCAGAACTGTTTAGTGAGTCTCTGAACACAGGAGAGGTCCCAGAAGACAGGAGAAGGGCTCATGTGATCCCACTCCACAAGAGTAGTACCAGGGAGGAGGCAGGGAACTACAGACCAGTCAGTCTTATCTCAGTAGTGGGCAAGATTATGGAGGAACTCCTTAAGGAAAGGATAGTGCAACACCTGGAATCCATAAGAGCACAGGATCCAAGACAGCATGGGTTTACAAAAGGAAGGTCCTGTCAAACTAATCTCATAGATTTCTTTGACTGGGTAACCAGAGTGGTGGACCAAGGGGGAGCAGTTGATGTCACCTACCTTGACTTCAGCAAAGCTTTCAATACTGTTCCACATAGAAGATTGATTAATAAGCTGGGTAGGCTTGGGTGCATCAGAAGTTGGTCAGCTGGGTGGCAAACTGATGGGCGGGCAGAAAACAGAGAGTGATGGTAAATGGTATACAGTCAGAAGAGATGCAAGTCACAAGTGGGGTACCCCAGGGATCAGTCCTGGGGCCAGTCCTCTTCAATATCTTCATCAGTGACATTGCAGATGGACTGGAGGGTACAGTTTGCCTGTTTGCAGTTGACACCAAGATCTGCAACAGAGTAGATGATCCAGATGGGGTGGGCAGAATGAGAAGAGATCTGGATAAACTAGCAAATGGTCGGAAGAGTGGCAATGAGTTTAATGCAAAGAAGTGTAAGAACATGCACATAGGGAAGAGAAACCCTGATGCCACCTATAGACTGGGAGGGAAGTTGCTGGCAGTCACAAGGGAAGAAAGAGACTTGGATATCATCATCACCGATGACCTGAAATCATCCAAGCAGACCACTAAAGCAGTAGGTAAGGCTAGGAGGATGTTAGGGTGTATTAGTAGGGGTATCACAAGTCAGAAGAGGGAGGTAATAATCCCTCTTTACAAGACACTGGTTAGGCCCCATCTGGAGTACTGCGTGCAGTACTGGAGGCCACACCTTCACAAGGACAGTAACCAACTTGAGGCAGTCCAGAGAAGGGCAGCCAAAATGGTGCAGGGACTGCATCAGAAAACATATGAGGACAGATTAATGGAGCTCAATATGTATACCCTAGAGCAAAGGAGGGAGAGAGGTGATATGATCAAAACATTCAAACACCTTAAGGGCATTAAATTGATGTTCAAATAAATAAATAAAATAAATAAATTAACAAGGTGATAGAGTCTAACATGTTTTAATATAAGAAAAATAGCAAGACAAGAGGACACAGCATGACATTAGAGGGAGGCCGATTTAGGGGTAATGTGAGGAAGTTCTTTTTCAAAGAAAGGGTGGTGGATGCATGGAATGCCTTACCTCAGGAAGTGGTGGATATGAATACAGTGCAGGGCTTCAAACAGGCATGCAATAGGCATAAGGGAGCAATACAGATGAGTATGAATAGATAGGCCATTGACAGAGCAAATGCCGATGGCACATTTATAAGGTAGAAAAAGAAATGGGTAGACTAGATGGGCCTTGCAGTCCTTATCTGCCGTCAACTTCTATATTTCTATGATTCTATGTCTATATTGAATAATATAGTTTTGTGCACTTATTTCATTAAATGTACCCCTCTTCTCATAACTTTTTTGATATGATATTTAAAAAAATTCCCACCCTAATAAACTGGGTTCTCAATATCTAATTGAAGATACTGCAGTAAGAGTGGGTGTACGATAATGAATTTGTACGTGTTACTTAATTGATCTGTTTGTATCATAGTGTTTTAAGATGCTATTCCTCCCTACTGGACCTAATCGGCTGATGGAATTGAATCAGAAATAAAGGAAAGTTTACAGTAATATTGTCTAGACTGCTAATCTTGATTCCTTTATGGATTACAATAATTTCAGTAGAGAAACACCAGTTCCAGGACTGTGTCCTTGCCTTGTGCAAATATAAATGCAATATTTACATGCCTTCTTTCTTAACTCTTGATGCATTAGATTTTTGTGGTATTACTAATGTATATTTGTATTCTTTCTCAAAATGGCATAATTATTTGCTTTATATACATTATCATTGTGATTTGTTAGTTCTGATATTTTTCTTGCACTATGTATATTAGTAACTAGTCAGGGTCTGATAGTGTGCATTCTCTATGTATATTACTAATTGGTGAGGGTCTGACAGTGTGCATTCTCAGGTAAATCTTGCAGTTTTTTAATACTTTGGAATACAGCCTGCTTTAAGTCCTAGTTTATGTTTTATTATACCCATATTTGAGTTCCTCTTTAACCCTATTGTTTCTGTCCCTCCTTGTTTCCGTAACACTTCATTTAAGTGTTTTGTTTTCTCCTCCCTCTCGTCAACTGTTTCTACAGTAAGTAGGCTTGATCCCTGTCACAGTGGCCGGCTGAGGTGGGAGCAGTGGGGCTGTGCCAGTCAATCTTGATGGGAGAACACTCTCAGCTGGGTTAAGTGGGGGGTCACTGAGGAGAGGGGGTGCAGGGACCTGAGTGGGTGAGATAGGGAGGTGTGTTTGGGCATGCTATTGGAGGTGGGGAGGACACTAGGTAACAGAGACAGTGTTACTAACATGTTAAGGGGCATTTAGCATGCAGCTGGGGGTTGGGATGACCACTAGATGCCAGGGATCTGATTAGTCAAGCATTTGGGGGGCATCTGATGAGTAATTGGGGAGGTGGGAGCACTAGATGCCAGGAATCTGATCATTGAACCATTTCAGGGCATTTGACTAGGACTTGAGGGTCAGGGACAACTAGATGTTAGGGATATGAAAAAAACAACCATTACAGGGGCATCTGACTGGTGATAGGTGGATGGAGGACCATTAGATGCCAGGGATCCAATGAATCGACCATTTCAGGGGCATCTGAATGGTGATCAGGGGTGGGGGGAACACTAGCAGAAACCGACTGGCACACACAGCACTTCACTAGTGATGGATGAAATGGGTGCTTGTACACCACTGGGCACTGTGATAATGGTACGGTTTTGAAAGCATTAAACAACCCTATGACAGAAGCTGTTTAACACTTTCAAAACCTCTGAATACACCACTGAGCCCCTAATGAAACAGGAATCTCTCATTTGCATGGGTGCAGCAGTATATTCTGTGAGTAAGTCCAATTGGGTTAGTGCTATGCACTGGGAGCTATAGAATATGGCCCCACCACATCCAACAAGGCTATGCCCAGTTAGTGCAGTGCTAACATGGTTAGCACCACACTAAATGTCTGAATATGAGAGCCATGATCCCTATTTTGACAGTTGTTTCCCACTACTGGCTTGTGGCAGTGCTTGCTGTATGTGTTTTTTTCTGTTGGGTTTTGGTACCAGGTGGCATCCTCTGCTTCATCAGTATCACATTAAAATTCATCACTTTTATTGGAAGAGCTTAACTCTGATACGTATTTTACAACCTCTTCATCAGAGGCACTGCTTTCTGACGAAGGAGCCAGATATGCACGAGTGTCATATTGTGGTGAGCTATGTCTAATGGTACTAGATAGGGCTTTTTACTAAGTCGCTAACTCTTTGTTCTAGCTACTTGTTTTTGTGTTTTATTTAATGTTTCTGTCAATATTGCCAGTTCTACGCTACTTTCATCAGAAAAAGATTCTACAGCATCCTTTTCTTTTTCTGCTTGATTTTTACCAAAGGTATTAATTGTATCAGCTGTAGTAAATTTCCATTTCTTTGTTTCTTTGAATTTCCTTTCTGGGAATATTTTGCCTTTACCAATGTCAGCTGCCGGTCAGCCCATTTTCCATATCTGAATCCATTTTTTTCTGAGTACTAATGTACAACGATTGATCAACTCCCCAATCATGCAACCTTTTTGCAGTTTCTCAAATATACGAGGCTTTATGGCTTAGTAAACTGGGCACAGAGCTGGGGAACATGGAGACTGAGATGTGAAAAATCCCCCAAAGAATTCTTAATTTCTGGGGACACGAGCAAGTCAGTATTTGACCTCCCAATTCTTAAACTCTCTGTGATTTCTCTGAACTCTGTTTCAGTGCAGTAAGGCCCAGTGATTTGGGCGCTGAACAGGGAAAGCTGGAGACCACATATAGCAAAGTATCAAGGATGCTGGGGTGTATAGGGAGGAGTTTTGACAGTACGAGAAGCCAGGTGACACTGCCCCTATATATATCCCAACAGAGGCCTCATCTGGAGTACTGTGCTAAAGTTCTGGAGTCTGTAATTAAGGAAGACATAGGCTGGAGGTGGTGCTGAGGTGGGTCACCAAGATGAGCCAGGGCCAGCAAGGCAGATCCTATGAGGAAAGGCTGGTGGCCCAAAATATTTACTCACTGGCCATCAGGCGCAAGAAGGGGTACATGATAGGAACATATATGTTTCTGAGGGGTATAGTGGAGACCTGTTTGTAAGGAATAGGGAAGCAGGTACTAGGAGCATGATTGCAGATTCGGTGTGGGAAAGTTCAAGAGAGATGTGAAGGTGTTTTACTTCATGGAAAGGGTGGAGGAACCATGGAATGAACTGCTGGCAGAAGTGGTGGGGGCAGCTACCCTAAATGGGTCTAAACATTGCTGGGACAGGGCAAGGGTACTCATAGTCTCTAGGGGATGGCAACACAGGATTGAGGGTGAGGGAGCAGTGGAAAAGGGTGACACCCCCCAATACAGTAGGTCAGTGAGATAAGTTAGTATAGTATGGGTAGACATGATGAACCCTTGATCTCTTTCTGTTATCATATTTTATGTTTCTTTATTTCTATGAAATGTGAAAATTCCCCCAACCACCTCTTATTTCCTGTGCCACCGGTACAAATCAATATTTAAACTCCCAGTCCTTAAACTTTCTGCAATTTCTCTGAACCTGATCTCTGTGCCACTAAGGTCTAGTGATTTGGGCACAGAGCAGGAAAAGCTGGAGACAGATGAGAAAAAGCCACAAATCAAATCTTATTTTCTGCATGGCCTGAGAAAATTGGTATTTAATCTCCCTATATTTAAACTCACTTTAATTTCTCTGAAATCTGTCTCAGTGCCAGTAAGGCCTAGTAATTCAGGCACAGAGCAGGGAAAGCTGATGGCCGAGGCATGAAAATTTTCCAAACCACCTCTTATTTTCTGGATCACCTGAACAAGTCAGTATTAAACCTCCCAATCCTTAAACTCTCTGTAATTTCTCTGAACTTTCTCAGTGTTGGTAAGGCCTAGAGATTTGGGTGCGTTGCAGTGAAAGCTGGAGGCCAAGATGTAAAAATATCCCCCAACCACCTTTAATTTTATGTGTGACCTAAGTAAGTCACTATTTAGCCTGCCTGTCCTTAACCTCTCAGTGATTTCTCTGAACTCTATCTCGGTGCCAGTAAGGCATAGTGAATCTGTCACACAGCAGGGGAAAACTGGAGACTGAGATATGAAAAATCCCCCAAACACCTCTTATTTTCTGCATGACCTGAGCAAGTCACAAGTAAACGTTCTTGTCACTGAACTTTCAATTCTCTTTAATCTATTTTTGTGGCAGCTTTGGCCTAGTAATATGTAATAACATGGAGAATGACATAAGTCCATCTCATCCATGTTGTAAATGTCTGCCGCATCAAACTAGACAAAAGATCAGGAAGCACATACCTCACCCATGAGCTGGCTCCAACAACATCAGCATTCTGCTTTTCGCCAAGTGCGTGGTGAAAACAAATGTTGTGCCGAATCTTCCACTGTTGGAGCCAGCCATCACTAGGATTGAAATCTGGTTTGCCGAGTGCAGCTGCAAGCTGTTTAGCTTTATGAGCCATTAAGGACTGCTCAACATAGCATCTTGGCTACGCACCTCTGTAAACCAGATGAGCAGGGCTTCTTCTATCTCCCTGACTTTCCCGTTCCTTTTTCGTTTTTGGTCAGGGTTATGGTTACTGTGCCACTGATCAAGTAAGGTGTCCTTCTGTTTAATAAGGTCAGACACTGTTGATTTTGGAATTTGTAGTTGTGAAGCATAGTCCTGCACACTCATTCGCGGCAAGGTCTTCATCTGTTTTAGGAGTTCGATCTTCCTCGCAAGAGGGATGCCTGTACGTCGGGAGGAGGCCATGGTGAATGCAAGGTGAGCTGCTCCTCCATACGAAACAGCACAGCACTAAAGGAATGATGAGGTCTGTTGCTTTCCACACCTTTGTAGCAAACTGCGAGGTGTTAATTGGGGGGTTAATCAGCTGGGAAGCTGAGAGCTGTGAGCTGTTTATTGCTCTTTAAGCGTACACAGTACATGGCAGACAATGTCCGTGGTATCCACAATAATTAATATGGAGACATACAAATTGGGATTTGGCACGGACATTATGTCCATGCAAAGCGATTATCCGTGATAACCGCGTATGCATAAGTGGCGTCCACTGTATAAAAAAACTCCCACAGCCACAACTTTCCTTAACCGTTTAGTAACTTTCTCTGTAACTTTTTTTCTGTAATCTATTCCATTCTCTTTGCTTTCTGATGTGAATCTTAAGAACCTCAATTTCCCTATGGCAGTGAACTGCCAACTGTTGACCTCATTAAAAGTTCCCAGATTTCTCCAGCGGGAGTCTACTCAACCCTATTTCCCTGATTCCTCCATACTGCTTTTTTTGCCAATTTGTGTTTGGTTAAAGAGGGAGTTTGGCCAAAATTTCCAGCATCAGTAAATTCAGAATTTGGATCAACATATGCCCAATCAGCCTCATACCAAAAATGAGATTTCTATGTTACTTTGTTTAAGAGTTGCAAGTCAGTTTGTAACCCTAATTTAACTGCCTGTTCATAAAAGTCAGTTTCAGTGAAGAGCTACTGATGATGTCATAACCAGAACTCATGGCCTAGTCTTCCCTGTCACCTACCTTATAGGACTTACTTTTCTCACATACATAAAACTGCATTAGCAGTAAATCTTTGAAAAGAAAAGCTGACACTGGGTTGGTACAGAGCATGCATCTCCATAATGTGCAGATGCAGGGTACTTAAGAATGTGATGCAACATGGCTTTAGAAAGCAAAAGTTGTGTGCAATGTTTAGAATACTGCAGGAATGAGATTTCAGAATGCAACCAGGTTGAAATTGTGGAATGCAGCAATGACAAAATCTCAGAAAGTAGATGGGACACAATTTTGGAATGTGGCTGGGGCACTGATATTCAGAATGTGGTGGTGTCATAAATGTTTAGAATGTGGCAGAGATACGCAATTTTGAAATGTGGGAGGCACATAGTTGCAGAACATGGTATGGATATGCAATTTTGTAATGTGTCATGGATGCATAATTTGGGCATGTTGTGGTGATTCAGAAGGTGGTGGGGATTGACAGTTTCAGAATATTGCAGGGATGCTCAGGTTTAGAAAGTGGCTTGGACATGCAATTTTAAAATGTGGCAGGGACACATTTTTAGAATGTGGTGGGATGCACAATTGAATATGGTGGGGATATGCATTTTCAGAATTTGTTGAAGGTGGTCAGTTCTGGAATTTGGCAGTGACACACAGTTTTGGAATGTGGTGGGAAGGTACAATTTCAGAATGTGGCTGGGATACATTATTTTAAAATGTGGAAGGGATGCCCAGCTTTTGAATGTGGCTGGGAAATGCAATTTCAGAATGTGGTGGAAATGCATAATTTTGGAATGTTGCATGAATGAGCATTTTTGGAATGAGAGGAGGACACACTGTTTTGAAATGTAATGGTGACACAATTTCAGAGTGAAGCAGTGTCACTGGGACATGCAATTTCAGAATGTGGCAGTGACGTGCAGTTTTGGAATGTGGCAGGGATGAACAGTTTTGGAATGTGGTGGTGGTGGTGACACAAACCTTTGGAATGTGGTGGGAATGTGCAATTTTGAAATGTGACAGGGATGTTCACTTTTGGAATGTGGCAGGAATGCACAAGGACAGAATGTGGCAGGGTTGTACAATGTCAGAATGTGTTGGGGATGTGATGCGCAGTTTTGAAATGTGGTGAGTGCATACAGTTCTGGAATGTGAGATGGACAGGCAATTTCAAAACAAAATGGTGTGTCCTGTCACATTCTGACAATTTGCATCCCTCTATGTTCCAAAATTGTCAGTTCCTGCCAAATTCCAAGATGTAAGTCCCTGTCACATTCTAAGATCAAGTGTCTCAATCGCATTTCAAGATTATGCATTCCTGCCACATTCCAAGATTGTATGTCCCCCCAACATTCTGAAATTGTGCACCACCTTGACATTTTATAGCATTGTCCAGCTCTGCATTCCAAAACTACCTCCTGAGACATTCTAAAGTACGGCACCATGCATTTTAACATTTTGGAAATGCAGGCACTGCATCTAACTGTGTCAGTTTATACTACAACTACAGTTTCTTACACTTTGATGAAATAAGTCCTATAAAGTTGCTGACAGGGAGGACTAGGCTGTAAGTTCTGGCTATGACATCATCAGTAGCTCTTCACTGAAACTGGCTTTTATGAGCAGGGGAGTGAAATCAGGGTTGCAAAATGGCTCATAACTTTTAAATGGAGTAACTTAGAGAGCTAACATTTGGTATGAGGCTTATTGGAGATATGCTGATTATAATTCTGCAATGTAGCACTTTTGGCCATACTCCCTCTTTAATCAGATGACAGTCTCTCAGCCACAAAGCAGTCACAGACTTGTGCTCCTTAGCTCTTCAGAGATAAACTGAACATGTGATAAGCTTGCAGGGACTGTCATGTGGGCAGTACACATTACTACTGACTTGCACAGGTATCTCTCTCACTACTTACATTTCCAATGGCTAACTGACTTTCCCTGCTGAAGATTGCATATGTCGTACTGCAGCTTTGGTAAAACACAAGGTCTCTTCTCGGGTCTACTATGAAATCTTGACAGTCACTTGCCTGACATACAATAGCCCAATACCGTTTGCCCAACATTCACTTGCCTGATAGTAGACATTTGCCCGTGGCAGAGGTGATTTTATGTTTTGGGGGGGCTTTGCCCCCCTCCACATCCCCCCCATACTTAAATATAATCACCTCTGTGGTGGGCAAATTCCTACTGTTGGGCAAGTGAATGTCAAGCAAACAGAGTCAGGCTACTGTACATCGGGTGAGTGACTGTCGAGATTTCATAGGACTCCCCTTCTTCTCTCCTCTCCAGTTACATCAGCATTTATTTTTAAAGAATCCCTCTGCAGCAGGTTCTTACAGTACAGGTTTAGTTTATTTTAAAGTTTTTATTGTTTACCAATGTGTAGGTGAACTCAGATTGTGCATGCATGCCCCACAGCAATCATGAATGGCCCACTGTCTGGTTTGTGCTTGTTCATTGCAACCAAGTCAGCCTGTGCCAGCACTCCCAGTGACCTGTGCCAGCACTCCCAGTGACCTGTGCCAGCACTCCTAGTGACCTGTGCCAGCACTCCAAGCAACCTGGCCCAGCACTTCAAGTGACCTGTGCCAGCATTCCCAGTGACCTGTGCCAGCACTCCCAGTAACATGTGCCAGCATTCCCAGTGACCTGTGCCAGCACTCCCAGTGACCTGTGCCAGAACTCCAAGTGACATGTGCCAGCACTCCCAGTGATTTGAGCCAGCACTCCAAGTGACCTGTGCCAGCACTCCCAGAGACCTGTGCCAGCACTCCCAGTGACCTGTGCCAGCACTCCAAACACTCCCCCACAGATCTGAACAGGGCTAGCAGATTCAGACTGGGCTAACAACATGACTCAACTTGAGCCACAACTAACTCCATATCTGCAAGTCGAGTTGACTTGGGGAAGGGTGGCATGGTCTGGATCTGCTACAGGACCAGTCCACCCATCTCTACTGGCAACCATCATTAAAGAAAAAATAGTGGAATTCTTAGAGACAACCGGATTTTAGGATAGAAGGCAGCATGGTTTTGTAGCAGGAAGGTCTTGCCAAACTAACCTTATTGATTTCTTTGACTGAGTTATGGAGGCAGTGGAAAGAAGCCAAGCTGTGGATGTGTTGTACCTTGAATATAGCAAGGCCTTCAGTTCTGTCCCACACAGAAGACACATAAAAAAGCTGGATGCTCTGGTGACAGGGGACAAACTGACTGAGTGGATAGGAGCCTGACTGGAGGGCAGGATACAGAGGGTTGCCATCAGTAGGGTGCACTCAGAGCCCACTGGATGGGAAGGTAAGGGTGGTGCAGACAACAGAGGAGAAACACCTAGACATAATCATTAGTGACAACCTCAAGTCCATAGCTCAGTGCAACAAGGCATATAGGAAGACAAAGAGGATGCGAGGATGTACAGGAAGGGGATTTGATAGTAGGAGAAAGATGGTGATACTGCTCTTGTACAGGTCCCTGGTAAGGCAGTACCTGGAGCACTGCACACGGTTCAGCAGTACATACTGCAAGAGGGACAGGGACTTCATAGAGAACATACAAATGACAGCCACGGATATGATCCAGGGGCAGCGGGGAAGCTCATATAAGGAATGGCTGGCAGAACTTAAAGAGCCACCAACACCTCAAGAAGAACTCTGAAAAACATAATATTTGGACACAATGCAGCTTATTTTTCTTATTAACTCAGTAGTTCTTACCCCCATTATTTATTACTGAGGTTATAGGGTTGAAAACAGGATAGTTATTCCCTGAGAGTTCATTAACTCCTATTGTTTCTTCCCAGCCTGATGTCATAATGCTTTGACTGTAACATCACAGTTATTTCCATGTCAGCAGACTGTGATGTCACAACAGAGCATTGTGATTTCAAGTAGAGACTAAGTTACAGAGGCAACTCTAAGGGATAAAGATCTTGTTTTTGCAGTAAATTTCTTTAGTAATAAATAATGGAGAAGAGAAAACTATAAAAGATAAAGAAATACAAGCTGAACTGTGTCTAAATACTATGTTTTCCAAAGTTTTCACAAAGGCGTCAGCTGCTCTTTAACATGCTTACACTGGAGGGTAGGAGGAAAAGAGGTGATACGACTGAGATGTGCAAGTTCTGACAAGAAATAAACAGCATACAGTAAGAACCTGTTCACTGTGAATAAGGGCACAGTGACTAGACAACATGAGTAGAGACTGATGAGGTGGAGATTCAGGGGGGAGTTTAGAAAAGTTCTTTTACATAAAGCAGGTGGTGGACAATTGGAATAAACTGCCAAGGGAGGTAGTTGAAGCCAAGACTGTGACAGATATAATGGAATACTGGGACCCATAAGTAGAAGCGGGAATGGGATACTTAAAGAAGGGGTGATGATCAGCCAATGAGACTACTGGATCTTTAAATCCATCCCAGAGTTAGGCCAAGCATGGAGCTATGGACATACTGGATGAACTACTGGGTCATTTTCTTCAGACACCATCTGTTTCAATGCTTCTATGTAAGGATAGTGACACTGGCTAGACACAACTGGGTGTGGACTAGGAAGACACTACATAACTAAAAAGAACAAAACTGAATTTTTTTTTAATTTATTTAAAAGTTTTACAAGGAAAGACATACTGAGCAGGCATGCTAGTTTCCAGATGCATCCTGGAGGAGAGGGGAAAGGAATACAGAGTAAGTACAGCAGCAAATTAAACATTGAACACAACTATGGGGGGGATGTTCCTTGATGAGGGAGTTGAGGATATTGTGGGGAGGCAGCATGACAGATGGGAAAAGGGAGGGAGTTCCAAATTTTTGGGAAATGGTGTGAGAATGCAGCCTGACCAACCAAGGTTGTCCAGGGCAGGATGGTTAAAGTGCAGTGGTCATGGTTTTAAAGTGAGTGAGAGGAAGACAGTTTAGGAGAAATAGAGGAGGAGAGATAGGGAGGGAGGGAGTGAAACCAGAATTTAGCAAGAAAGTTGGTACAGTGGATATGGTGCCAGTTGACTAGGGAAGGAAGAGAGAGAGAGAGAGAGATTGGTAAAGGGTACAGTGATGGGTATAAGGAGGACTGTCAAGATGGAAATGGCAGAAAGAGTGGAAAAGGGAGTCCAGCCTAATTAGGGAAGATTTGGGAGCAGCTCAGTAGACATCACCGTAGTCAAAAGTGGGCAGGATTATTTTCTAGACCAAGGCATGATTTGCTGACAGAGGAATACAATCACAATTTCTGTATAAAGCACCCAGTTTAGGGTGAAGTTTTTTGTGGATAGCATCAAAATGACCAGAAAAGGTGAGGTGCTGATCAAGCCAGACCCCATGGTACCTAAAAGAGGAGGTGACCTCAAGTAGTGTCCCATCTAGGGTGTAGTACACTGGGAGAGACTTTAGCCAAGAGGATCTCTGCTTTGTGCCAAAGGTTCAATGTTTGGGGAACAGCAATGGGGTATATAGTGCTTGTGTAACTTGTAGTACTTTTTGTGGCTTTACTCTAGTCCCACCCTTGAGTAGCAAGTATGTAGGTAGTAATTTGTAGGGAATAAAAGGCCCAGGAACAAGGATGAGAAGAATGCCAGAGAAGGAGGAGGAGGGGATGGAAGTGGATGGAAAAACACTCCCTAAGCAAGGGAGGTGTGTTTAGTGGAGGACTTATGTAGGGGTTGTGGGAGGAGCTATTCACCACACTGAACCATGGGCAAAGCCCTCCCATTCAATATTTGGGGAATAGTAATGCGGTATATAGTGCTTGTGTAAGTTGTAGTACTTTATGTGGCTTAACTCTATTCCCACCCTTAAGTAGTAGGTATGTAGGTAGTAATTTGTAGGGAACAGAAGGCCTAAAAAGATACCTCCTCCAACTCACAGAGAGTATGACCCCCTGGCACTCATGAGAGGAAAAAACCCAGGTGGAGGAAACCTCTGAGAACCCAGGGCCGGAGGTCTGCCCATCCTCTGGGCATACTTAAAAGAAGAAGGACCTAGGGTCTAGTAACCATAGCTACTTTGAGGGTGGTGAGCTTCTTGGAGAGACAATTATCCATCCTCGATCCATGGATGATGCAGGTTGAATGATGATCCTGAGGTTGAAGAGTAGGTCTTTTCTGAAGGAGTGATGGGGTCTGAAGTGTGAAGAAGATCCAGGTGAAGGAGAGTGAAGAAAGTCCAAGTTTCCAAGATGATGAATAATGCTTGTCCCAAGGAATTGCAAGGGTGTAAGGAGCAGAGGGAGCAGCACTTGATTGATAAGTTACTAGACGGGGAATGGTGGACATGTTATGGTATAAGAAGTCGTTGGTGAATGATCCAACTTGTGAAAGGTTTGACTGTCAAGGTATGGTCTGGAAACCAGGAATTCAATAATGAACGAGGAGTCGCTAAGGAAGCATCCAAGAAGTAGAAATGAGTAAAAGAGAATCTCTGAGTGCCCTGGAGATGATGGTTCATTCTTTTATTTTTCAATTGTTAAACCAGGAGTGGCACACTAAGCTGAAAGTATGTTTACAGGTGCAACCTGGGAGCACAGGGAAGTTAAATGACTTGCCCAGGGTCACACAGTATGCAAGTGGGGGCTGTGGGATTCAAACCCAGGTCTCCCAATTTGCAGCTCAGAGCCTTAAACCACTGCATTATACTGCTTCCAAATTCCATTCTTGATCCAAGGACAATGCAGACTGAATGATGATCCTGAGGATAAAGGGTACTTCTTTTCTGTAGGGATGGTAGAATCCTATGTGAGGAGCAAATCCAGTTGAAGAAGGGCTAATGTAGTCCATATTTCCAGGGTGATGAAAGATGCCTGTCCAAAGGGATTTTAGGGGCATAATGAGTTGAGAGAGCATAATTTGATTGATATAAAACCAGACAGTGCACTGTGGGATTTGCGATGATTTGTAAAGTTATAGGTGACTGTTCCAATTCGTGTAAGGTCTGATATTCAGGGTAGTCTGTAGGTAAAGAATCAACTAATGAATGATAAGTCACTAAGTAAGCATCGCAGAGTAAAATGAGTAGAGGAGAGTTTGAGTGGCTGATGAGAGTAATGCCATAAGTGATTAGTAAATGAATAGAAGACAATTTGTGGAAGCGGTCCAGCTGGTAGCCTAGTAATATAGGGAATGATTTGAAATTTGGTAAAAGGGGTGGATGGCTTCTTTGATCATGATATTCATGACTTTGTATGAAAATACTCTGCTGGTACGCTGCTTGAAGTAAGTGTGGGTATTTCTGTGGTGTGATTGTCTAGGAGATACACTGAGGTGACGTATGATTGGTTAAGTTTACAGGTAATCCTGATACTGAAGAACTTGAGACAAGCTTGGAGACAGATATAAGGAAGAGTCTGTAGGTTAAATTGCCAGTGAGATTGATTAGTATAAGATGCCATAGGATCTTAGTGCTACAGCCAAATAAAACCACTTGGGAGGCAAGACTGAGTTGATGAATTTGTCTTGACTGTTATGGATTGACAGATAGAATTCAAGAGAGCCAGTTCTCAGTGATGGCTTTTACTGCAGAGATTAATGAAGATAATTTGAGACGAAGAGGCTGAAGAGTCCTCTGGAAGAGCGGTTAACCTGGCTGAAGGTACTCGGTGAAAAGAAGCAGATGATTGCATAAGGAATGGCAATTTCCAGGAATGAAAATGATTGTTTGGATGGCGTGAAGTTAGTAATCAGCTAGGCGGTGGAGATCCCATGATGAATATTCTGGAAGACGTCTGTGAAATTCTTAAAACAAGCAATGACTGTTGAGGAGTAGGAGTCGAGTAACATGGTCAACAGAGTTGGTGGTAGTAGGAGGAGCTGCAGAAAGTAAGACAGATGATGTTTGTAGTTGAATAGGTCATCATGCGATTCCCATTATCTGTAGAAGGGATAATGATTACAAAGTCAGAGCACAGCAGAAGGATTTACATCCTTTCTATGTAGGAGGATAGCCAATGAGACAAAGTAGACAGGGAAATCACAGTAATGGAATTGACAGGAGTTGGAGGATATATCCATTAGAGACTGAGAAGATCTTCCTATGTCCATGTTAATGGGATTTTGTGAATGATCCTGAAGAGTTGATTGGGCAGCGTATAAAACTCCATGATGGTAAAAGTGTCTATGAGACATGTCAGCCCAGGGATGTTTGCTGACAGTAGTATTTCTCCAGAGTAATGAACGAGTGATCCAATGAGAAGTGGATGGGTACTGTTAGAAAGGCTAGAATAGGAGTATGAAATGAATAATATGGAAGAGCAGTTGATCTCGTAGGAGCTTGTCCAGAGATAAGGTACTAGGCCCAAAAGAGCTAAAGCAAACAGTACAAAGCCCTGAGCCTACAAAGCAGAGTGGAGATGCAGGCAGTCAATCAGGAAGGAAGTCCAGATCGAGTCCTGAGGAACTGGAGGAACTATCCAAGGAAGGTGATGAGCTAGGCGAAGCCAGATGACAGACTGTGCAGGAAGGAACAGAACCGGGTCAGCCCCCAGCAAACAGCAGCAGGATGCAGGGAGGCTGTAGCAGACGCTAGAAGATGATCCATGGAGGTCAAAAGAAAAGTGCAGAACTCAGATCATTAGGTTGAGGTACAGTAGTCCCACATCTAACAATGGAGTCAACTAACTAGAGAAGGGATGAAAGGAGTTGGAGCGAATAAGGAAAAGGTCCCACATCTGAAAGAGAAATTAAACTCTGCCATCAACTGGAAGGGTGACCTACAGCAAAGAAGTCCCAGAGGCAAGCAAACTGAAGTGGGATGACAGGCATGATGCTCCAGAGAAGGTGAAAGTATGAACGAGACATGCTCAAGTCCAGGAAGGAGCAGCAGATGACATTCTGGAGGAGCAAGGAAGACCAAAACAGTTAATTGTAGACACCAGCTTCTAGGCTTGAGGATGAGGAGAGAAAACTAGTCTTCAGTACCACTCAAAAGAAGTAGGAGGATGGAGTCAGACTAGGTAAGGAAGTCCTTCTTCAGATGGGAAGTGGCAACTGGGCAAGGGACAGAGGATACAATGACCCAGTGGATCCAAGGAGGGGTTACCATTCCCAGATGTTGATGGGAGGATGTGCAGTCAATATTGATATGGAGCCAAGGGAGGAAAGCAGATGTAATGGGATGGTCCCATTCCCAAAGGAAGTGGTAACCTTTATAGGGCAGAGGATGCAAAAGCATAAACTATGATGCAAGTTTGGGCATTGACCAGGCAAGGTAGGGGGTTGAGACTGGAGGGCAGGCAACAGGCAATGAAGGACAGAGACCATGAGCAGTAGGAGGTCCAGGTCCAGAAAGGATGCAACATCTGATGACAGAGAGAGGATGGATACAGGAGTGATGCAATATAAACTTAAATGATGATCTGAGATTATCTGAGACAGTCGAGGCACAATATCCCGATTGGATGCAGTGAGGAGAGATGGAATGCTGAGGATACACTTGTGAAGCAGTTCAATGCCTCAAGGAAATGACAACCAGCAACAGTAATAAGAGGACGACAGAGGAAACAGTCATATATGGACTTGGGCTCCCGGCTAAGGCAGTTAGAGGAGGGGATCATGAAATGAGGCTGCAGACTATGTAGGATGAAAAAGACATATCAGGGAGTCACGGTCCTGAAGGGAAGCAATATCCGGGTATGAGGCTGTGAATGGGTAATCCGAAGCAGTAGACAGTAGGCCTGAGTATCAATCCAGATGGTTGAAGCAGGAGGATGATAGCTAGGGGCAGCTAGGCATAGAAAGTATGATGAGGTCACATGGGTTGTAGAAGTTCCATTCCCAAAGGGAAACAGCAATTGTTATGAGGTAAAGAAGGTATGGCAAAGTCAGTATATTGTAGACATGGCTGCCATCCCTGGTAGACAGGGTGAGCTCACCTTCACTTGATGCTGGCAAGCAGAGTTGGGGACGGAGGATGTCAACTGGAAAGTAGCAGGAGTCAAAGATCATAACAGAAGCCTACCTTCGCTCAGCACCTCAGAAGGTGTGAGTTAGGGAGTCCAGAATACTGCTGGTATGAGCTAACTAAAGTGTAAATGCTGCTGTAGGAAGAGAGTAGAGGTAGAACATGGAAACAAGGATGAGTTGATGGGGTAGCAGCTGCCAGAAAATATGGGTAAGAAGGGAGGTACGCTAACACACTATAGGAGTGAGATTGAAGAAATGATCCTTAGAGAGCATGGAGAGTAAGGAGACATGCAGAGAAGGCAAAGATACAGGCTGGTAGTATGGTATTGAGGAAGTATAATGCAAAGCGGAGGCAATGGAGTGGAATCATGTGGATACATCTTTCCCCCTTGGTCCTAAGGGAGTAGCACCTATGTCCCAATAGTGATGGGCAGCAGGGGTGGCAGACCACTGGACTTATGGATGTCATAATGAAATCATGCAAATGTTCTCTGAGTGCAGTATAAAACCTATATCAGTTTCTTACATGACAAAAGGATAGCAACTTTGTATTAGAATGACTGAGATAGTCCACACATAGCATGCTGGGGTATTGTATATTTTTTAAAAGACTGGTTAGCTGAAATAATGGAATGCAGAACTGTGAAACTGTTAATATAAATATGGATCCCACCTAAATGTACAGCACTGTGTGGGCAGTATGTGATGGTAATCCACTAAAGGTGTCAGAGGGCGGATGATGTTCCCCCCCACCCCATGTCACCCCTGTGATGGCTGGGACAAGCTCGCCATTACAAAGTGTAACAAGAACATAAGGACTGAAGCATACCGTGGATGTAGGTAATGACTCAACAAGCAGATGCAAAATTCCAGCAGGAGAAGGGAATGCCTGACTCAGTGTGAGTGGTAGAGAAGCGGCCCCAGTAAATCCATGGCAGATGAGGTTTGAGTCAGGAAGCATATCCTTTAGTGAAGAACATGCAAGCGATGAAAACTTACTGCAGGGAAACACCAAGATGTTTAGCGGGAGTTCTGATGTCCATGTCAAGAAGTAGAAGGGAGTCAGAATGGGTGGCTTGAGAAATGGTTGTTTGGTTAACTCAAGGAGTGCTATGTAAGTAGCAGGAAGGAATGTAGGTGTACAAGGAGGACAGGAGGAAGGGGCTCAAATGAAAGGGGAAGAGGACAGGTCAAGCAGGGATATTCATAGTGCTGAGTAAGTGTGGAGATATGCTGAGAGGAATTTCTGGAGGCACCAGTATCAGGGAAATATGTGGAGTGGGAAGCTCAGTGAGCAGCATGAGTGGTGGGGGGAGAAAAAATGCCTAAAAGGAGAACAAATAGTGTGAACCCTAGGGCACCCGGGAGAGAGCAAGAACAAAACAGGGAGGCAGCAGTGGAGACCAGAACAGAAATGGGACAGAAGGCAGGAGGAAACACGGGGATGAGAAGGAAACACAAAAATGACAAGCACAACAGGAGAACAGGTAAGAAAGCAGAAATGAGAGCAACAAGCAGCAGTAGCATAGCTACACGAGCCATGCAGGGAGCCCAGGAAAAAAACACTTCCTAAGCAAGGGAGGTGCATTTAGTGGAGGACTTATGTAGGGGTTGTAGGAGGAGCTATTCACCACACTGAACCATGGGCAAAGCCCTCCCATAATGGAGACTGTCTTTTTGGCATTTAAAAATAACTGATTTGAGTGAAACCAGAGCTGAACTTTGTCAAAATCATACTGAAGTTTCAATGCTACAGCAGAAGGGGATGGGCCAGATGGAAACAGGACAGTATCATCTGCATATATGTGGATGGAGGTGAGAGGGCAGGCAGTGGGAAGGTCATTTAGGAAAATAGAGAAAAGTGGAGGGCCCAACACAGAGCCCTGAGGAACATCAGTGTTGGTGGGAAGAGGAGGGAAATCTGCATCGGTAATCTGAAAGGATTGTATCTTACCCACTAGGTAGGAATGAAACCAACTGGTGGCTGCATTGGAAAGCCCCACAGCTGTGAGTTTAGCAAGCAGAAGGGGGTGGGCGACAGTATCAAATGCCTTGGCCTGATCGATAAAGATAGCAGAGGTAATGAGATCCTGGTCCATCCCAGTGAGTATTGAATCAGAAAAGCTCAGGAAGAAGAAGGTGGTGGAGTGGTGTTTGCAGAAACAAGACAGGTAAGGCATGAAGAAAAAGGAGGAATCAAGGTAGGAAAAAAGTTGTGTAGGAACAAAACCTTTGATGAAAAAATTATTTTATTTTTATTATTAAGAATTGATTTTTTAATTATCATTATTTTATGTGATTTTATATGGGACTCATTTTTGGTTAAGATTATTGTTTGCATAAGTTCCTTAGAAAAAGAAAACCAAAAAGTGTTAGTTTATTAAACCTTAAGACAAGGTATCTGGCTTTAATGCTTAAAAGGGAAAATATCTCTGTTCCCTAAGCATCCCTTTGCCATATCGTAAATGAGGTCTGAGAAAATGAAGATGAGACTCCATTTTGGTTTTTAAGCCATTATATTAGTGAACACTTTTCAGGCTAAGTCTGTAGAGTAATGTTGTCCTTAGGGGCCTAGCCACATTTCAGAGGAGCGTTTCTGTGATGTTCAAGCCTTGCATGACAGATTTATGGGTGTTTGTCATGTAGGGGTGTAGCCAAGAATTTTTAACTTGTACTCAAAACTGATGCACTGTTGCTCCCCCGTTACGTAAACATAAACCAAAATGTGTGCTGCCACACCACACCACACCAACAATAGCCCCCCCCATTTGCCATGTCTGAGTTCAAGTAGAGTTTCTTCCTGTAATCCTCCTTCCTTTGTTTTTCTGTCTGCCTGGTAAGTTGTTCTTGTTTGTGTATTTTCGTCGGTGGCATCAGTGCCCCATAGCGCACAACAAAGGCAAAAGGGCTCAGCGTGACACAGACACAATGTGAATCACAGTGTCCTTGCTTTCCTCCTTTTGTTGCTCCTGCCTGATTTTTTTTACTGTGCTCTGCTGAGTACAGTGCGTATGCCTGCCGACACCCCTGTCTGTACAGGGAAAGTCTTGGCCAGAGCTAGATATCCATGACTACAATCAGATAGGCAGTCATGTGACAGGTACAGACTTATAGAAAGCAAAAAAAATGTTTTTGTTTAAATTTTGAATATTAAGAAAAGTAAAACACCATTCTGGTGCAGCTATGACAATTGAACAGTTATTGAACACTAGTATGATAAATAAGCTCACCAAGTTTCATGACTGCAGGACAAAGGTTTCAGAAGTTATAATTCAAACGTATTTAATGTCATTTTCTTATTAGAAAACTAAACAAATCTAACATCTCGTGATAGCTCACATTTTAAGAAGTCTAAGAATAAAACTCTTAAGTCTGTATTTTGTTGCTATTGAGAGAAATACTGTCTAACAGAATATCTGTGACAGTTTAAATTTATGTCTTTAAGTAGAACAAAGAACCCATGAGTTTCTACAAAAAAGTAATGTTTTAAGGACTTTAGGAATGGATTTTTTCTTACAAATCTTATATTTTATTTGTCTGTAGCTTAGAATACTTAGAGAAAGATCATCATTTTATTTTAAGAAGTTTTGTTGAAATTATGAAGTTTTATAACCTTAATAGTGTAACTTAAAAAGTATCCATGTTACAAATATTAGACTTACACCAATATGACCTGCTTGAGGAAAAATGGCTGAATATGTAAGTTTAATGTTTAAATTAGGTTAAATGAAAATTGTATTAAGGAAAATAATTTTGAACTAAAAACAAGTTTGAGGAGAAAGGTGATGTCTTAAGAGGCATGTCATCACCAGGGCAGTTTTATATTAGTGACTTTGTCTGGTCACACCTCAGTCTGGATCAAAATATTGATGCAAAAGGACCTATGTTAGTTTAATTGAGAATTGTAATGGTTTGTGCTGTAGCTAGGCCAAATAACTTTGGGCCACACCTGTTTGAATACTGGGACAGCCTAAGGATAGCCAAAAGCTTATGCAGTGCTACCATAAGATCCAGGTACAAAAACCAGATGCAAGGACATTTTCATTGTGTATGAAGCAATGTCTGTGTTTTATTTGCTGAGCATTTTGATTAAAGTAATGTTGCCTGCTGTTGCCTAAACACAGACTTATTTTTAAAGCTCACACAAGCTCTACAGCATTGTAAAAAAAGGTCTAGTGTCCTAAGGTTTTAAAAGCAGATACAACATAAAAAGTCATTAAGTTCCAGTTACAGAAGCAACTTTGCTATCCACAAGAAAGTTCTTTAAATCCAGTATTACTATGGACTGTGCAGATTAAAGCTGTGCTGTACAAATCCAAAAACTGACTTTTGGTAAAGTGACTATCAGTAAAGGTTTAACTTGCAAAGTTAGTCCATGCCAAGAAGTTCCAGGGTCAAGAAAATTAGCTGACAAAGAGACCTTTTATCAAGAGCCAGACAACCAAGAGTTCTAAGCACAAAAAGGAAAAAAACACTTCTACAACCATAAATATAAGTATACTTTTATTACTATTACTAATTAATTTTAATTAATAGTCTTAGTAATTTAAAATGGGTTATTTGGGAAAGTAACCAGAAAATTTACTCTTAACTATAAAATATGGGTATATAGCTTAAAGTTTTAAAATGAGAAATACTGTGCACAATTTAAAATGTTAAAACTGAGTTTTTATAAAAGTGTAGCCCAAAGCACTAATGTAATGAGCTGTTGCCAGTTCTCATAAAAAATACATTTTACACGCTATAAAGTTTTAAAACAAGTTTTATACAAAAATAATCTAAAATATTGATCTTATAAGTATATGTGTTCTTATGCATGAAGGTTATGTTAAATACTAAGTATAATAAAAGTTTAGTATAACTATTACCATTTATTATGCTGAGTCTTGCTTATTTCTTTGCATTGTTTATTTGCTAAAATTTGTTTTATTAGTTTGTTGGATTATCTGAAACAATTTTGTTGATGTTTACAATATTAGGCTTGATATTTTGAAGGCTTAATTGTTGTTGTAAAAGTCTATAATCACTATTATACAATGGCAGAAGAATTGCTCGTTTCCTGATTGGTCACTCTGTGCCTGGGACAGTGATGTTATTGAACAACAACATCACTGGAAAAAGCCCAGGCACACAGGTGACTGCAGAACAGCAACAGAAACCCTCCCTCCCCACACAAGCTGTCACGAAGCACAGTGCCTTGAACCCGCTACAGCTTACCCTCTCCCCCAAACAGCAGCTGCGCGCCTCACTTTACCATTCACAGGACTCGCATCAAACAAAACATTACAGCCTACAAAAAAAAGAAATGAAATTGTCATACCAGTTTTTCCCCCGAGCCGAGTGGTTTCAGAGAATTGTGCCGACCGTAACCACTGGTCACGCGCTTCACAGAAGCCACTCAGTTCCACGACACATAAAAACCAAAAGGATTCACAAGCAAAGTATTTCTAATGTTTAAAAAGCCATTACTGAAAACTGCTTTCTCGATTCTCATACCAGTTTTTCCCCCGAGCCGAGTGGTTTCAGAGAATTGTGCGGACCGTAACTGCTGTTCACGTGCTTCAGAGAAGCCACTCAGTTCCGGACACATAAAAACCAAAAGGATTCACAAGCAAAGTATTTATAATGTTTAAAAAGCATTTCTGTTTTCTTTGCCATGTAAAAAAGTATCAGACATGGACAACAAAATGAAAGGGACAGAGATGGGAGTGAGTGACAACAGACAGGAAACATAAACTGCAAAACATATAATGCCATCTACTGGCCAGCTATAGTAATAACAGACTTTTTTATGTAAATGTAGACCAACACATGCAAAAAAAGCTGAAAATGCATTTTAAAACATTTTTTTCTTTCTTTTTACTTATTTATTTATTTTTACAGATGAGCCATTGTATAATAGCAATAAGGCACTCCAGGGTGTGTGTTATTGTGTAATAACGTCACTCCTGGGGTGGTGGAAGCACTCGGTTTTGCCTCGTGCTTTGACCCACCCCAGGAGTGATGTTATTACACAATAACACACACCCTATTGTGCCTTATTGCTTAATTGCATAGCCATGACAACATTAGCTATAACTGCAAATATGCTTAGCACTGAGACAGTAGTTTATACCCCAGCACAGCTGACTTTCATTAAGAGTAAAAATAAAAAAATACAACAGCCGGAAAAAATGTTGAAGGATACATGTTTTAAGTGTGGTAGGTTTGCAGGCCAGGTAGACATTTTAGAAAAGCTTTTACAGGAGTGTAAAAATGATCTTTCTAATAACAACTGTAACTTAGTCAAGCTAAAGGTTGAAAATGCTGTCTTGCAAAGTGAGTTACAACAGTGTCAGGAATAGTGTTTAAATTTGAAAAGAGAAAAAGTTGAACTAGCAGATGCTTAATACACAAGTTAACAAATATTTGGTTGAATTAAGAAAAAAGTACGAAGGTTTACAGAGTAAAAATCAAGTTAAAAAAATAAAAGTGTTCAAAACTTTAGGTTGTTTTTCTAATTCTGGTATATCATTGGGTGTATCATCTGACTCAGAAAATGAATTACCTATAAGCAAAAACAAGATTACCCCTAAACGTAAAAGGAATTGATATTCGGATTCAAAGTATGAAACATTCAAAAAACACAAGAAAAAGCATAAAATTAGGCAAAAGGGAAGTTCCTCTGTACTACAAGCTAAGGTGTTAAAGCTACCACCTCTAATACTCTGGCTAAGGGGGGAGAAAATGTACCTCTGTCTAACAAAAAAAACAATTGAAGCCCATGCTTGGTCAAACTGGGGCTTGGCAGCCTTATCAAGACTCAAACCACCACCAACACTGGAGTCCCTCTCAAAAGGGGGGCGGACCAGATGCAAAGTATGGCTGTGAGCATAGTAACAAAACTGACCACAGGGGGCATCACTATCCTAACTATGATCAGCAATGTTACAGTGAAACTCAAAACAGATCTAGACATAGTCATACAAGACTGAAAAAAAATCATTAATAATTCACAGAAGAAATTGGAGAATTAAAAAAATAACAAAAAAATACAAGTTCTTTTACAAAGCTATGTACTCCCAAGTTTATCTGTCATCTCCTGACTTTCTCTTTTCTGTGAAAAATGTCTCCTCAACTGTACCCTGTACAGATGGGACTAGTAGTACTATGTGACTGGTAGATCCTGTTCACACTACTGCTGACATGGTTACAGAAACTGGTAGTGTTAAAAAAGATGATGAGATTGGAATGAAATTTAAAAATGAGATGCCAAGTAAAGTTAAAAATGCTATCTCGGTGCCTAGCCTTTCTCAAAAGGTATTCAGAGCTAGTATCGACCACAGTGTACAATGTCATTGTAAAACTGCTGTGTTGCCAGATAAGAAAGACAAATTCTGCCTAGGCAACTTAATTCTCAAAGTAAAAGCAGAAAAATGTTACTGTGACATAAACATTGAGAACATTCAAATCATAAGGCTTTGCTTGATTCTGGGGCTGAAGTAAATCTCATGTCTAAAAGTCTCTATGATAAAGTGACAGATGCCTTAGGTGACTCCAAAAAGCTGAAAACCCTTCCTGACAGCTTACAAATTGTAGGTTATGGAGAGGAAGCTCAGAAGACCTTAGGTAAAGTTTGGTTGAAATTGAAATTTGGTAAAATGGTAATTAAATATCCAGTGTGTTACAGACAAAACAGGGAATGATTTCTTGATTGAAAATTACCTTCTAAGGAGGTTTAAACCTATTCTAGACTATGGCCAGAAAATCTTATGGTCACAGGTGAAGAGGCCTATTCCATTTAAAAAGAGTCAGTAAAGTTTCTAAATAATGAGATTCGTGCTACTGTGAAAAAAAAATTAATTTAATGGTTAAACTGAATTTTGTAGGTTCTTATGCAATTGGTGTATTTAGTTTTGGTAACTTTAAAAATTGGTTAAATGGAAAAGTAAAGCTTATGTGGCTTGTGTGTCAAAACAAAATGTGATAAATCTATAATTAAGACAAATGTCTAGCTTTCTTCACAAAGAAAGTAAGTCCTGTTTTTCCCAGTGCCATCCTGTTTTTGACAAGAATATTAAACTCTTAAGTACCAGACCCACTGAGGACTGTGGAAAAAAAGGTTCCACTCAATAAAACCAGAGGTAAAGCCAAAATGCAAGACATCAAGAGAACTGGTCAAGTTCTTTATTGTCCACACAGTGCACAGGTTTGCCCAATTGTAAAATGAATGGTTACAAATATTCCAAACCACAAATATAGTTTAAAAAGTATAGGCACTTGCCTTAAAACTCCAGATAAAAATAGTACGCTATATCCTGTATGTCATACACGGTTTGCCATCTCCCATGCATTGGGATAGATGCACTTGTACAACTGGGTGTGTATATAAACCTAGCCAATAAAATTCTGTGGTCACAATTAAGGAAAAACCCTTACCCAATAAAGTGACATCACCAGCCTTGAGGTCTGGATACATCATCCCTCAAGTGTTCCAAATGGTGAGGTGCTCACTGTGACAATTTCAAATAAAGTAAATGGATTTTCTGTTAAGATTAATGGACAGGTGTTATAAACTGTATTGTTTGTGTCTAACCTGCAGTAGTGATATGGATTTAAATATGCATTACATACTATGTCTAGGTATGTGCACTAAAGTAGTGCATGTTTTCCCTAGTACATAAATCCAAAAACAGAGCCTGCCACTTTTAAAGTTAACTGTGGTTAGCAAAAAGTAAAAGGGGGGAATCCTTTACAGTTCAAATATTTGTTGTTCCAATTATTGTGGAGACTAACAGAAGGTATTACCTTAAAAAGAGATAAAAAAAAAGGTTTTCAAGAAACATATGTAGTTGATGATGTAAAACTAAAGTGGATAACAATGAGAAAAATAACATGTTGAGAAATAAGGTAAATTCAGGTACAAATTTTTGATTGATGTTAATTTTGATTAAAAAAATGTACAAAGAAATAGTAAAAGGTTTGATTTTGATTTAGTAGAAGTATAATAAGGTAACAAAATGGTAGAACATTTTTGTAATTTCATTTAAGTAATCCCAGTGTAACTATGATTGCTATAAAGGTTAATTACAAATAGAGCTTAAACTTAAATGCATGTAATATCACAAAGGTAACTTCCAATCAAGGAATGATACCTTGGTAAATACTGATAAACGTTTCAAGTACCAATTTACTAGGGCCTTCAGCACATGGGGGTGCAGAACTTATGAAATGTAACAATAAGTAACTACTAGCCTTGTTTGTACTGTAATACTAAAAATTTAAAAAGGTACAAGAATTTGAAAAGAATGAAAATAATGAACAAGAGTTAAACTAAGATGTTAACTGTAATGCTGATCTTTGAAGTTAATGAACAAAGAGACTTTGTTGCATTTGCAAAATGTTTAAAACAATGTAAAGCATATGTTATTTTGAAAGTGTACATAGTTGTAAACATGTTAAATCATGTCTGTTCATGCAGTATTGTACACATATCTATGCAAAAGCTATGTCTCCTATGATGTTATATGTGACGATGTAATGTGCTGAAGATGTCGTGTTACCACATGATGACACAACTTTGTCTTTTATGTTTTTTCTCTGCAGTGCTTAAAACTATATACCCATATATAGTAGGGTTATCATTTTGAATTACAAATGCATTTTTGGGGTGCATTTTAATTCAAAAGGGAGGGAATGTAGGAACAAAACCTTTGATGGAAAAATATTTTATTTTTATTATCAAGAATTGATTTTTTAATTATCATTATCATTATTATTTTATGTGATTTTATATGGGACTAATTTCTGTTTAAGATTATTGTTTCCATAAGTTCCTAAGAAAAGGAAAAACAAAAAGTGTTAGTTAAACCTTAAGACAAGGTATCTGGCTTTAATGCTTAAAAGGGAAAATATCTCTGTTCTCTAAGCATCCCTTTGCCATATGGTAAATGAGGTCTGAGGAAATGAAGATTAGACTCCATTTTGGTTTTTAAGCCATTATATTAGTGAACACTTTCCAAGCTAAGTCTGTAGAGTAATGTTGTCCTTAGAGGCCTAGCCACATTTCAGAGGAGCATCTCTGAGATGTCCAAGCCTTGCATGACAGATTTATGGGTGTATGGGGAAAATCTTGGCCAGAGCTAGGTGTCCATGACTGCAGTCAGATAGGAGGTCATGTGACTGGTACAGACTTATAGAAAGAAAAAAGTTCCTCTGTTTAAAAACTTTGAATATTAATAAAAGTATTTGGCTTATAACTTAAAATCACATTATGGTGCTGCTATGAAAATTGGACAATTATTTAACACTAGTATGATAAATAAGTTTGCCAAGTTTCATGATTGCAGGACAAAGGTTTCAGAAGTTATAATTAAAACTTATTTAATATCATTTTCTTATTAGAAAAGTAAAATCTAGTATCTCGTGATAGCTCTCATCTTAGGAAGTCTAAGAATAAGACTCCTAAGTCTGTATTTTGTTGCTATTGAGAGAAATACCATCTAAAAGAATATCTGTGACAGTTGAAATTTATGTCTATAAGTAGAACAAAGAACCCACATGTTTCTACAAAAAAGTAAAATTTTAAGGACTTTAGGAATGGATTTTTCTTATAAATCTTATATAATTCTGTAGCTTAGAATACTTAGAGCAAGACTATCATTTTATTTTAAGATGTTTTATTGAAATTATGAAGTTATAACCTCAACAGTGTAACGTAAAAAGTATCCATGTTACAAATATCAGACTTACACCAATATGACCTGCTTGAGGAAAAATACCTGGATATGTAAGTTTAATGTTTAAATTAGGTTACAGGAACATTTTATTAAGGAAAATAATTTTGAACTAAAAACAAGTTTGGGGAGAAAGGGGATGTCTTAAGAAGCATATCTGTATGTCATCATTTATCTTCTGAGATGTCCTACCTTTCTAGTGACTCAGGCCAATCAAACTCTGGTGAAGTCATCCCCAGGGCAATTTTATATTAGTGAATTTATCTGGTGACATCTCACTCTGGACCACAATATTGATTCAAAAGGGCCTATGTTAGTTTAACTGAGAATTGTAATGGCTTTATGCTGCAGCTAGGCCAAACAACTTTGGGCCACACCTGTTTGAATACTGGGACGGCCTAAGGATAGCTAAAAGCTTATGCAGTGCTGCCACAAGATCCAGGTGCAAAAACCAGATGCAAGGACATTTTCATTATGTATGAAGCAATGTCTGTGTTTTATTTGCTGAGCATTTTGACTAAAGTAATGTTGCCTGCTGCTGTCTAAACACACAAACTTATTTTTAAAACTCACACAAGCTCTACAGCATTGTAAAACAAGGTCTAGTGTCCTAAGGTTTTAAAAACAGATACAACATAAAAAGTCACTAAGTTCCAGTTACAGAAACAACTTTGCTATCCACAAGAAAGTTCTTTAAATCCAGTATTACTATGGACTGTGCAGATTAAAGCTGTGTTCTACAAATCCAAAAACTGACTTTTGGTAAAGTGACTTTCAGCAAAAGTCTAACTTGCAAAGTTAGTCCATGCCAAGAAGTTCCATGGTCAAGAAAATTAGCTGACAAAGAGACCTTTCATCAAGAGCCAGACTCAGCCAAGAGTTATAAGTACAGAAAAAAAACACTTCTACAACCAAAAATATAAATATACTTTTATTACTCTTACTAATTAATTTTAATTAATAGTCTTAGTAATTAAAACTGGCTTATCTGGGAAAGTAACCAGAAAATTTACTCTTAACTATAAAATATGGGTATATAGCTTAAAGCTTTAAAATGAGAAATACTGTGCATAATTTAAAAAGTTAAAACTGAGTTTTATAAAAGTGTAGTACTAAACACTAATGTAATGAGTTGTTGTCAATTCTCATAAAAACATTTTTTATATGCTATAAAGTTTTAAAACAAGTTTTATACAAAAATAATCTAAAATATTGATCTTATAAGTATATTTGTTTTTATGCATGAAGGTTATGTTAAATACTAAGTATAATAAAAGTTTAGTATAACT
Source organism: Neoceratodus forsteri (assembly GCA_016271365.2). Classification (NCBI taxonomy): domain Eukaryota; kingdom Metazoa; phylum Chordata; order Ceratodontiformes; family Ceratodontidae; genus Neoceratodus; species Neoceratodus forsteri. The sequence goes on along the minus strand of CM057453.1, from coordinate 913,200,647 downwards.
ATTACCATTTATTATGCTGAGTATTGCTTATTTCTTTGCATTTTTTTGCTAAAATTTGTTTTATTAGTTTGTTGGATTATCTGAAACAATTTTGTTGATGTTTACAATATTAGGCTTGATATTTATGCTAATGAGGAATATTTAGAATTATTGTATAGGTGTAAATAAAATATATATTTTTCATATAATTATAAATGTGAAAAGCAGTGTCATTTGCCATTATATTTAAATCTGGAGAGCGTAGGATAATATCATATTTACATTTTTATTATTTTTGGTAATTTATAAAATAATTTTTGGGTAAGGCCTGAGGTACATCTAAGTGCATTATTATAAAAAGTGATATATGCCTTTGTTTCTGATGAGTTGGGATAAACAATGCATTCCTGTAGCTTGGCAAGAATGGGGAGCAGAGAGATAAGCCAGTAGTTTCAAGGGGAGGAGAGATCACCTCCTCTAGCAAGAGGAATAACAGTGGCATGCAATATAGTGCAACCTCCTTTCACTCAGCTCATTGACTGACATGACTGTGTCCTTGATGTTAGTGGGCTTGGCCCAGGGTATTGCTGTATCTTGGGTATAGTGATGGTTCAGCTTGCCAAGAGCCCCTTGCAAGCAATCAGATATTTAGACTGATTCACCCTTTTTTCTTTCCCTAGTAGCTGCTGAGGAAGGTTCTATGGTATGATGAAAATAAACACAGAGACCCCAGAATATCTAGTCCTTGACTCTCTTTTACTGAAACAGTTGGTATGTGGGACACAATAATCAATGCTTCTGATCACATAAACCTAAATCAGTTTAACATCTATGCAATTACTGTAATTAAGGTACTTCTTTGAGAAATCCTTATTCCCAGCATAGCAGCTGCAGCTGCAGTCTGACCTGTACTATTGTCCTGGACTCTCCCAGTCCCTGTTATCCTGGCACTACCAATCCCTTTGGAAGCCTTCTTAGTCAAACCTTAGCTAGCTGTAACTGGGAATCCTGGTTCCCCAAACTGAAACTTTGCTACCCAGTGAGCCCTCTACTAATATGCAAAATCTGTACCTACGTGCCAAACAAGGCACCCAGAAATATTCTGGGTTAACTAAATGCCTTGATCCCACCAAGACCAGTATCTGTAAGTGTACTCCAGCACCTAGGAACTTATGATGCCCCTGCACACATGGCAGGGCCCACATTAGCTGTTTCGTATCTCTTGATAGGCCTTAACTGTGATTTTGTGAGTTTTATTCTACCTCACTTTTTTTTCTGTATCCCTCTCCTTTTCCTACCCCTTCCCTATCTAGTTCCCTCATCACCAACATTTCCATCTATGTCTGGTGTGCACCCTTCCCTTTCTCACGTTAACTTTTTCTTCCCTATTACCTCAACTGTCTTGGTTCATCATCCACTTTTATTAATGTAACTCTGCTTACATGGCTGGAATTGTGTTTTCATGCATATATTGTATTTGATGATTGTTTTTTGAGTCTATGTCATACTGTATATAGTATATCTTCTATGTATTATCTTACTGATTGTACTAGTCTATGTTTTTTATGCTCTACCGATTACCAATGTTTATTATGCAATGTCCGCCTAGGATCACCTTGTAAATTAGTGTTTTCTCAGTGGTGTTTCTCCTGGTAAAATAAGGATTAATTGATTGAAGCTCTGCTCTCGCTGTGGCAGTTTGTGCCCCCACCAGGGGATCGCCTGCTCATAAGGCCACTAGTGCCCAGCATTGCTTGTTCAGTGGCCCTCCCTACATTCTCCAAGATGATTTCCTACCTGTTCCTTCGAGACGTTTCCTTTCATCATATATTTTTTAGTTTCTTCCTCAATAAATAAAGCTACTGTACATTGATATGACACTATTATTTTTCCAGACTCCATATTGTGATACTAAGTCTAACTGTCACACATCACACATAATATCTTCTTCAACATCATCTTTTTAAATGCTTGACTGAAAACAAAAAAATGTTCATCCTCTACAATTCATCTTTAGCTAAGGCACCATGACCCCCATATTCAAATGGTTAGTGCTGCACTAACAGGGTTAGCACTGTGTTAGCCATGAATAGTTTGGCCATTGGGGTGAGGCCAGATTTAGAAGGCTCTGGTGTGCCATCCTAATCCAAAAGTGTGACCAAGCAGAATATACAGCTGTGGCTTTGCAAGTAAGGGATCGATCTCCTATGCATATCTGGTACAGTGGTATATTCTGAGGTTTTTGCAATGATGAACAGCCTCTGTTGCAGTGCTGTTTAATATTGCCAAAACTCTGGCCCTAACCCAGTATAATGATTGCACCCCCCCAATTGCTCATCCGGTTTACTATTCAATAAACCCTGGTGGTCCAGTGGTCCCCCTCCAAGCGTCTGTTCTGTATACTTTTCAATAAACCCTGGTGGTCTAGTGGAACCCCCATCCACAACAGTTGTGAACCCCCTCCTCTCAACCTGCCTGCTCTGGACCCACTGCAGTCTGCCACCCTCATCCTGTACACCATGCAGTACCATCCCTGGTAATGATGACGAGTACAGCCCTCTACTCACCTCTTTGGCAGTTTGTCATTTGACTGTCAGTGAGTGATCGAGAGTACAGTAGCTGTTTCTACAGTACTTGCGATCAAGTGGTTTCTATAGTAACAAGGGACCTCAAGAATGAAGCTCGAGAGCTTTCCTGATTGCTATAGAAAACTTGAGATGAAGACAAAGGCTTGTCTACATATGGATGTCCATTCATTATATTTTATAGTGTATGGACATCCATGCCCCTTCACTTGACTTCCTTTCAGTGAACTGGCAGTTGGAAGGGAGACACTTGAAGGTTGGTGGAGGCCACCTGTTTCATTTTCAATTTATTTTTTTACATTTTTCTCTTTTTGCACTGTCAGACCTGCTATACATCAGTCCTGTTCTGTGCTTCCACCCTGCAACCCCTGACCTACCTAAACTCCCAAACACCCTGGTTTGCCCCCCAGTGCAGGGCCACCAGGGGAGGCCCTACCCCCGATGGAGACTTGGTTGGTACATGGAGCGAGGATTTATGATCAGTGGCATGGGGCCTGCAGCACAGAATGGATGTCATGGTGTGTGGTTTGATCATTTTTTTCCAGACTGTTGAACCCCGGGAAGGCATGGCATGCAATGACATGAGGCCACATATGCCACATATCTGGCACACCTCCAAACATATAGATACATAGATACTGATGGCAGATAAGAGCATTTGGGCCACCTAGTCTGCCCAATTGTGCAAGTAATTTTGCCTCTTCAAGCTTCTTTTGAACTGGGTTATCCCCTTCCCCCAACTGCTAGGATCCCCTGATGCCTATCCCATGCATTTTTGAATCCTGTAATCTTTTAAGCCCCCACCACCTCCTCTGGCAGGGTGTTCCACTTGTCCACCACCCTTTCCATGAAGAAATACTTCCTCACATTACCTCTTAATCTCCCTCCCTCCAATTTCATCCCATGACCCCTAATCCTGGAACATCTCTTCCTCTGAAAAATAGTGTTTTCCTGTGCCTTGTTACTCCCCATGAGGTACTTATATGTCTTTATCATATAATTTCATTTCATTTTTATTTTTGGGTTTAATCATTGAGAACAGTACTCATTTAAAATGGTGACCCAGGGCAGAATACATATATTACAACAATGCACACATACATACCTTACTCAATTCAAAAGTACAAAAATACAAATCTAAAAAAACACAATAATTTATATTACAACATACATTTAAACTCTCCCTCCTCTCCTCCAGGGAGTACATATTCAAGACCTTCAGCCTGTCTTTGTAGGATCTGTGATGCAAAACCTGTACCATCTTGGCTGCCCTCCTCTGTTATTCCACACTTTTTTGCATTAAATTTCAGCTGCCACACCCTTCAATATTCCTCAAGCTTTTGCAGATCTCTCCTCATTCTATCCACTCCCTCCAGCGTGTCCACTCTGTTACAGAGTTTTGTGTCATCAGCAAACAGGGAAATTCTCCCTTCTATGTTATCCGTAATGTCATTGATAAAGATGTTGAAGAGGACTGGACCCAGCACTGATTCCTGTGGCACTCCACTGGTCACCCTTCCCTCTACAGAGTGACAGCCATTTACCACCACCCTCTGTTTCCTGCCATCCAGTCAATTATCCATCAACTGCATTACTGTCATACCCACATCCATATTGCCCAGCTTGTTTTACAGCCTCCTATGGGTCACAGTGTCAAAGGCCTTACTGAAGTCCAAATAGGCCACATCCACTGCCCCCCAATCCACCTTCCTTGTCACCCAGTCAAACAATTCAATGAGGTTAGTCCAACAGGACCTCCCCCCAGTAAAACCATGCTGCCTTGGGTCCTGTAGACTGTTGGCCACAAGGCATTCTACTAATCTCACCTTCAATAGTGCTTCCATAATCTTCCTCACTACTGAGGTGAGGCTGACCATTCTGTAGTTACCCACTTCCTCTGTGTTCCCACGCCTGTATAAGGGCACTACATCAGCTGTTCTTCAGTCTTTGAGCAGCTCACCTGTTTCCAGTGATCAGCTAAACAGGGTCACCAAAGGTTCTGATTTGAATGTAGGAGAATTGTGGCCTTCTTCTAATTGCTAAGCTCCCTATTGAACACATGTGAGCCTTTCATTGGCCAAAGCACACTATAGGTAATGAAGCCAGGAGAGTGGTCTCGTCATTAAAAATAGAGGAAGGAAGGAGACCTCAGCTCTGAAATGGCAAGTTAAAATGTGAAGCTTTTTACCTGACCGATGGAGGTGGTCACTTTGCTGAAGTGGTCAGGCTTAATCATGGTTCAGCTGGATAATGAGAACTAAGAGCCCCTCCAAAATGTATTAAAAGTAAAAATATTGGACTCATTTAAAAAATTGCAACCTTGAATGCAACAAAATGGGATGGGAGGGAGTGCTCCGGTACTTTAATTGTGTGTCACCAAAGGTTCAGCCACCACTTCTCTGAGCTCCCTCAGCACTCTGGAGTGCACTCCATCTGGGCCCATAGCTTTATTGATTCTTATTCCTTCCAGTTCCTTTAGGACCCTTTCCCATGGAAAGGGACTTGTATCCATTTCTGTGCCCTCCCCCCATGTACTCCCTTCTGGCCCACTACCTGTCCCTTCTACTGTAGAGGCTGAGCAGAAATGCCTATTCAGTATGTCTGCTTTACTGTTGTCATCCACAACACTACTCTCGCCCTCACCCTTTAGCCTCACTATCCCTCCCTTTACCTTCCTTTTTTCACTTATGTACCAGTAAAAGGTTTTATCCCCTCTAACCATTGTTTTTGCAATGTGCTCCTCTGTCTGAGCTTTGGCTTCCCTTACTGCCCTCCCTGCTTCCCTTTGCTTCTCCTGGTACCTCTCCCTATCCCCTTCTTCCTGTGTCTTTTTGTATTGCTTGATTGCAATCTTTTTGGCTTTCACTTTCTCTGCTACCACCTTGGAATACAATAAAGGTTTCCTTTTCCTTTTCCCCTTGCTCACCTGCTTAATGTATAATTGTGTTGTCCTTGCTAGCCCTGATTTAAATACTGCCCACTGTTCCTCCACCCCTAATTAGTTCCCCATTCCAGCTAGAGCTTCTTCCAAGCATTTCCCCATTCTACCCAAATCTGCCCTCCTAAAGTCTAGGATACGTGTTTTAGTGTGGAAGGGATCTGCACATTCAGTTATTTCAAACCACAGTGTCCGGTGGTCACTATTCTTCAGGTGCTCCCCCACTGTGACCCCTGTCACACTGTCCCCATTCATAAGCACCAGGTCCAGTATTGCCTACTGCTGAGTTGGTTCCACGACCACTGCCGAGTTCTGGTCATCGGATCCCTGGCCTCCACCAGGGTTCAGTCAAACTCCGGCAGCTGCCCCACCTTCCCCCCTGGAGGAGGACAACAGTCAATGGGACACTTGATCCTCCTCCCCCCCAGCTGGCCAGCTGACTCCCAAGATTGCTTCTGATCCCGGGTCAGCAGCGTCACTTGTGGTAATGCTACTGCTGTGCCGACGTGTCGGCTTAGGCTCAGCCATTCCTGTAAGCTCAAGTTTAAAAAGAAAACAGCTTCCAGTTTGATCAGCTAGAGGAAAGCAGCTGTGCAGCAGCATTCTAAGTTGTTGGGCTGCAGTAGTGACATCACTAATTCGGCACAACAACAAACCAATGTCACTACTGCAGCACAGCAACCCTATTGTAGGATGGATTTCCATGCAGAACAACATTCCACCATACTCTGTATAGGGAATAATGCCTGTGCAGGTGTGGGTTATTAGGATTTTTCAAACACCTTGAGTGTGTAACAATCCATAAATCCTAAGAGTGAAGCCCCCTGCCCACTCGCCTACTTCAGGCTCAGCCCCCCAAACTCTCTTTCACTGACAGCAGCTCTATCACTCTTGCTCACTTCAGGCTCAGCCTCCCCACCCCAAAAAATAACTGCCTTGAAATTATGATCGTGAAACTATTTAGTCCAGTACTTTCACTAACAGGTGGCACTGCTGTCTGTGAGTGGTCAGCTTCAATCATACAGACCATCTTCTCACCATGAGAACAGTGCCAGAAAAAAAAAGCAGGTGAAGTTATGTTTCTTTTGTGACAAGCCTACCAGAAAATGATTGATTCTAGCATGTCTCCCTTCACATGTGAAATGCTGGTTTCAGAGCCGTAGTTTCTCAGGGATTCAAAGTGATAATAAACTGGATCTAATGTCAGATCAATGGTATTAGTACTTTTTGATGTCAGAGCGATGCTGTTATGGGTTTCGAAGCTGTCTGAGTTTCTACGGGAAAAAATTATGCCCATGCATTACATATCTTTTATCTTCCAGTCTTCATGCTTCCATGGGCTGGTAGTATAGCCTAGAGGTTAGAGGAACAAGGTGTGAACAAGCTTGGTACATCCAGCAGACCACACCTGAGTTTGATTCTCACAACCTTCACTTGCATACTGTGTGACTCTGACCAAGTCACTTAACCGCCCAGTGCTCCCAGGTCGCCCCTGAAAACAGGCACTTGTGCCTAGTGGGCCTTACCCGGTTACCAAAGACAAAAAAAAAAAAAATTTGAGGTGTGCTAGTATAGTATGATCTGGGAAGTGGGTAACAAATGTATGACAGCTGGCGGCCTGCCAGTGCCCCGATGTGGTAGTTGCCACTTTTGTGGCATCCAATTAAAAAAAAAAAGAATCTTTTTTCTTACAGTTTTCTTACTCCCACCTTCCTCGTGTTATTCTTGTAGCAGTCTGTGTCCTCCTGAACTGTGCTAGTGCAGTATGATCTGAACAGTGGCCAGCAAGTAGGTATCAGCTGGTAGCTTACTAGTGCCTGGCCACTGCTAGTTGGCACTTTTGCACCATCCTATCAAAAAAAAAAAAATACAACATATTTGTTTTCTTCTGGTCTTCACGCTCCCAGCTTCCCGGGGCCTCTCCTGTAGAATTGTGTGTGTTCTTCTGAGCTGTGCTAGTATAGTGTGATCTAGGCAGTGGGCAGCAAGTGGATGTCAGCTGGCAACCCGCCAATGCCCAACCACTGCTAGTTGGCAGTTTTATGGCATCATATTAAAATAAACAGCAAAAAAAATACAAACTGTTTTCCCCTACAGTACCAGTCCACCTGGACTTCATGGTTAGGACTTGTTCTGCTGTAACTCGACAATCTGCTAGTCCCAAGTGTCACACTTCTTGCCATTGGGTGCCGAGTTGCCAACACAGGACTTGCCAGTGGCTGGCATCATCTTGCCAGTTTTTTTACTAGCATTTTGTATCCCTAGGTCACTGGCCGTGCAATGATGCAATGATACACATATGTGTGCATTGACGTACAAAATGTATTAGCATTAGGTGGTGACCCCTCTTGCTGTGTACCTCCACTGTGTAACCTCCAAGCCTCCACCATGTTGCAGGTGAACTGTGAAGGAGGAGGAAATCCCACCTCCGCAAAGGAGTGGAGCAGTCTAGGACATTCATTCTACTTTCCCAAGCAAGCTACCAGCAAATAGAGCCCATTACTGAACGTGCATAAACAGAGTAGTGAGCAGAAGCACCCCTGCTGTGCTACTTGGCCAGTGGCACCAAGGTTATTACCCCATTTTCTCTCCAATTTAGCCAGCCCACCTCATGCAAGAGCATACAAGCATAGTGTCCCCTCATAGCAGAGAAGCAAGTGCCCTGGCGCTGTGCCAGGTGTTGCTGTGACATCGCAACTTCTGCTGTCATCTTTCCCAGATGAGGAGTGCTGCCATTAGTAGAACATGCTTAGCCTGACTGCCTGACTGTGGGCTCTCAAATTCACTCACAACACCCTGCTACCAACAAATGCCCAAGCTGACTGTCTGATTGTGGGCTCTCAAGTATACTCCCATACCCCCATCACCAGCACATGCACAACTTGACTGCCCAATTGTGGGCTCTCAGGTTTACTCCCAAACCACCATCACCAGCACATGCCCAACCTGACTGCTCGATTGTGGGCTCTCAAGTTTACTCCCAAACCCCCGTCACCAGCACATGCCCTACCTTACTGCCCGATTGTGGGCTCTCAAGTTCATTCCCAAACCCTGTTCACCAGCACATGCCCAACCTAATTGTGGGCTCCCAAGTTCACTCACAAACTCCCGTCACCAGTACATGCCCAACCTGACTGCCTGATTGTGGGCTCCCAAGTTTGCTCCCAAACACCCATCAGCATCACATGCCCAACCTGGCTGCTTGATTATGGGCTCCCAAGTTTGCTGCCAAACCTCCGTCACCAGCACATGCCCAACCTTACTGCCCAAATGTGGGCTCCCAAGTTCAGTCCCAAACTCCAGTCACCAGCACATGCCCAACCTGATTGCCAGCCTGATTGTGGACTCCTAGGCTCACTCCCAAACCTCCATCATGAGCACATGTCCAACCTGACTGCCCAATTGTGGGCTCCCGAGTTTGCTCCCAAACCACCGTCACTAGCACATGCCCAACCTGACTGCCCGATTGTGGGCTCCCAAGTTTACTCCCAGACCACTGTCACCAGCACATGCTCAACCTTATTGCCCGATTGTGGGCTCTCAATTTCACTCCCAGATCTCCATTACCAGCACATGCCCAACCTGACAGCCCAATTGTGGGCTCCCAAGTTTATTCCCAGACCACTGTCACCAGCACATGCCCAACCTTACTGCCTGAATGTGGGCTCCCAAGTTCACTCCCAAACCCCTGTCCCCAGTGGTATCCAGTGATAATAGCAATTGTATATGGGCTACCATCAAAACGGTGACCCAAATTATGGTGCTATTATCATTGGCAACCTGCCAGGGTATCGAGGACTGTGACTGCAAGGAGAGGGAAGGGCAAGAGGAAAAGGAAAATAGCGAGAGAAAGGGAAGGGATAGGGAAGAGGGTTATTACCCTCTAGTGTACCTGCTCCACTGAGCCAACCATGTGGTGTGGTGCGTAGGGACACTGGCTCCAATGGAGCAGGTCCTGGGCTAAGAGCTGAGAAGAGTTTTTTTTCCCCTGCAGACTTACATTGTTTTTAAAACCAGGCTGTGCCCCCTCCCCAACATGTACCCCACTGGAGTTGGCAATTCATAATCAGGAGGGTGCGGGGGCAAAGTCCCCCATGAGGGTGGGTGCAGCCACCCCACAAACACACTTAATCTATTGTGTGTGCCTGGTCGCCTGCAAGTGTGTATCACTGAATTGCTTTTCAGTGATATGCAATCGCCATAGTAGCGATCGCCGTAATGCGTTCCCTATTATGACATAAAACCATTACCAGCACATGACCAACCTGACTGCCCGACTGTGGGCTCCCAAGTTCACTCCCAAACCCCCATCACCACCACATGCCCAACCTGATTGCCTGATTGTGGGTTCCCAAGTTTGCTCCCAAACCACAGTCACCAGCACATACCCAACCTGACTGCCTGATTGTGGGCTCCCAAGTTCACTCCCAAACCTCTGTTATGAGCACATGGTCACCCTGACTGTCGATTGTGGGCCCCCAAGTTCACTTCCAAACCTCCATCATGAGCACATGCCCAACCTGACTGCCTGATTGTGGGCTCCCAAGGACTCTCCCAAATCCCCGTCAACAGCACATGCCCAAACTGACTGCCTGATAGTGGACTCCTGAGTTTGCTCCGAAACCCCTGTCATCTGCACATGCCCAACCTCACAGCCTGATTGTGGGCTCCGAAGTTCTCTTCCAATCTCCCTTCACCAGCACATGCTCAACCTAACTGCCCAATTGTGGGCTCTCAAGTTCACTTCTAAACCCCAGTCACTAGCACATGCATAACCTGACTGGTCAATTGTGGGCTCTCAAGATCACTTCCAAACCACCGTCAACAGCACATGCCCAACCTGACTGTTCTATTGTGGGCTCTCAACCTTCATCCCAACCCCCCATCATCAGCACATGCCCAACCTTACTGCCCAATTTGAGGCTCTCAAATTCACTCCCAAACCACGGTCACCAGTGTCACAAACCCACTTAGCAGGTCAGGCCCTCTGCTCCCACAGTGCCAACCTCCGAGCGCAGTATTGTGAACAGTTAACAGAACAGGGTAACCGTCCTGTCTATTTGTGGGTCTGAATCACCTTTGGTCTCAAGTTCTGGAGGGATTCAAATGGTGAACCTTATGCTAGTGTACCCAAATGTACAGGCTCAGATAATTCTTCTCTTTGGGGAATGCCAGATATCTTTTGCCTAAGGGCACCTAAGTAGGTATCCAAAATGAGCCCTAAAAACTCTGTGAAAGAACTTAGGAAAATTCTTACCTTTTCCCAGTTTGGTATTAGCATTAAGTTTATGAACAGTGTCAACTTTAACCATCTGTACTTCACGTGCAAAAGAAAGAATTTCAAAGGCATGCCAGGCAGTCTCTTTAAATATAGATTTACTTAAAAATGGATAAAAAAATATGTAAAATGTAAACACAGAACCATATATCACAAAGCATACAATCACTTAAAAGAACAAGGTTAAAGTACAAACATGAACTCCTACCACATTACAATTAGACTTTCCTATCTAATGTATTACCTTCTAAACAGTGCTTAAAGTAGATGTTGTTTTCTAAGAGCCCACAAGAAAAATGTGTCTAAAGATCTGATACAGACTAGTTTAAACTGTCTCTAAACCTGCCTCTTCCATGATGTCACCTAGCTCCTCCTTGTATATTAAAAATTATACAACCAGGATGTCTTATCACTCAGGAGGTATATTAAATAAGGTGACATCAGCAAAAACTTATTTTCCCCATATGACTATTTGATCTTGAGTCTTTCCTTTGATCTAGTGTGGTTTCCTGCTTTTCAAAGACATCACAGGACTTTTATGACTAACTCTGCCATATCTCACTTAGGTGCCATGTAGCTTTTTAACACCAGTTGAAATTAACTGTTCTTCCTCTGAAAACATCATAAAATGGATATTTTAGTTCTTAGCTTCAAAGAGCATAGCTCATCAACAGGACCAAAAATGCAACTTTCGGAAGTTAATCACATTACAGAGATCTGCTGTTTAACATATCCTGTCATTTGAACTGAAACCTGGGGGGGGGGGTCATCCCAGGAGCACAGGATGTCTCATGACAGACAATCCCACACTACATTTTTATTTTTAAAAAATCATAGAGCAATCAGAGCCAGCTGGCCAAGCATCACAACCAGCACATGCCCAACCTGATTGCCTGATTGTGAGCTCCCAGGTTCGCTCCCAAACCTCCATCACCAGCATATGCCCAACTTTACTGCCCAAATGTGGGCTCCCAAGTTCAGTCCCAAACCTCAGCCACCAGCACATGCCCAACCTGACTGCCCGCCTGATTGTGGGCTCCCAGGTTCAGTCCTAAACCTCCATCACCAGCACATGCCCAACCTTACTGCCTGATTATGGCCTCCTATTATTCACTCCCAAATCTCCATCAACAGCACATGCCAAACCTTACTGCCCGCAGTTCTTGCAGTCCCCCCATTCATGGGCCTGGATCACTCACAAACCCCTGTCACCAGCACATGCCCAACCTGACTGTCTGATTGTGGGCTGTCATGTTTACTCCCAAACCTCTGCCACCAGCACATGTCCAACCTGACTGCCTGATTGTGGACTCCTAAGTTCGATCCCAAACTCCTGTCACCTGCACATGCCCAATCTGTCTGCCCGACTGTGGGCTCTCTAGATCATTCCCAACCCCCACCACCAGCACATGCCCAACCTGTCTGCCCAGTTCTGGGCTCTCAAGTTTACTTCCAAACTCCCATTACCAGCACATGCCCAATCTTACTGTCTGATCATGGGCTGTTAAGTTTGCTCTCAAACCTGCATCATCAGCATGTGCCAAATTTTACTGCCTGATTGTGGGCTCCCAAATTCACTCCCAAACCCTAATCACAACACATGCTTAGCCTGACTACCCGACTGTGGGCTGTCAAGTTCACTCCAAAACCCCTGTCACCAGCACATGCCCAACCTAACTGCCTGATTGTGGGTTCCCAAGTTCAGTCCCAAACCCCATCACCAGCACATGCCCAACCTTATTGCATGATTGTGGGGTCCAAAGTTCACTTCCAAGCCTCCAATACAAGCACATGCCCAACCTGACTGCCTGATTGTGGGCTCCCAAGGTCTCTCCCAAACCCCTGTCACCAGCACATGCCCAATCTGACTGCCAGATAGTGAACTCCTAAGTTCATTCCCAAACCTCCGTCACCTGCACATGCCCAACCTGACAGCCTGATTGTGGGCTCCCAAGTTCTCTCCCAAACCCCCTTCACCAGCACATGCACAACCTTACTGCCCAATTGTGGGCTGTCAATTTAACTCTCAAACCTCCATCACGAGCACATGCCCAACCTGACTGCCCGATTGTGGGTTCCCTAGTTCCATCCCAAACCCCCGTCACCAGCACATGCCCAACCTTACTGCCTGATTGTAGGCTCCCAAATCCCTGTCATGAGCACATTTTCAACATGACTGCTAAATTATGGGCTCCCAACTTCATGCCCAAATCCCCATCACCAGCACATGTCCAACCTGACTACCTGATTGTGGGCTCTCTAATTCACTCCTAACCCCCCCTGTCACCAGCACATGCCCAACCTGACTGCCTAATTGTGGACTCTCAAGTTTACTCCCAAACCCCCGTCACCAGCACATGCCCAAGCTCACTGTCCAATTGTGGGCTCTTAATTTTACTCCCAACCCCTGCTCACCAGCACATGCCCAACCTAATTGCCCACTTGAGTGTTCCCAAGTTTGCTTCCAAACTTCCATCACCAGCACATGCCCAATCTGACTACCTGATTATAGGCTTTCAAGTTTACTCCCAAAGCCCCATCACCAGCACATGCCCAACCTGACTGCCCGATTGTGGGCTCCCTAGTTCCATCCCAAACCCCCGTCACCAGCACATGCCCAACCTTACTGCCTGATTGTAGGCTCCCAAATCCCTGTCATGAGCACATTTTCAACATGACTGCTAAATTATGGGCTCCCAACTTCATGCCCAAATCCCCATCACCAGCACATGTCCAACCTGACTACCTGATTGTGGGCTCTCTAATTCACTCCTAACCCCCTGTCACCAGCACATGCCCAACCCTTGACTGCCTAATTGTGGACTCCAGGTTTACTCCCAAACCCCGTCACCAGCACATGCCCAAGCTTACTGTCCAATTGTGGGCTCTTAATTTTACTCCCAAACCCTGCTCACCAGCACATGCCCAACCTAATTGCCCACTTGAGTGTTCCCAAGTTTGCTTCCAAACTTTCATCACCAGCACATGCCCAACCTGACTACCTGATTATAGGCTTTCAAGTTTACTCCCAAAGCCCCATCACCAGCACATGCCCAACCTGACTGCCCAATTGTGGACTCCCAGTTCGCTCCCAAACCCCCTTCACCAGCACATGCCCAACCTGACTGCCCGATTGTGGGCTCTCAAGATGCACATGCCCAACCTGACTGCCCGATTGTGGGCTCTCAAGATCACACCCAAACCCCTGTCACCAGCACATGCCCAACCTACTGCCCAATTGTGGACTCCTAGTTCACTCCCAAACCCCATCATCTGCACATGCCCAACCTGACATCCTGATTGTGGGCTCTCAAGTTTACTGCCAAAGCCCTTCACGAGCACATGTCCAACCTTACTGCCCAATTGTGGGCTCTCAAGTTAACTCCCAAACCCCATTACCAGCACATGCCCAGCCTTACTGCCTGAATATGGGCTCTCAAGTTTGGTCCCAAACCCCGGTCACCAGCACATGCCCAACCTGATCGCCCAATTGTGAGCTTCCAAGTTCACTCCCAAACCCCCATCACCAGCACATGCCCAATCTGAGTGCCTGACTGTGGGCTCCCAAGTTCGCTCCCAAGCCCACATCACCATCACATGCCCAACCTGACTGCCTGATGGTGGGCTCACAAGTTCACTCCCAATCCCCGACCACCAGCATATACCCAACCTGACTGCCTGATTATAGGCTCTCAAAATCACTCACAAACCCCCATCACCAGCACATGCCCAACCTGACTGCCCAATTGTGTGCTCCGAAGTTCCTTCCCAACCCCTATCCCCAGCACATGCCCAACCTGACTGCCTGATTGTGGGCTCCCAAGTTCTCTCCCAAACCCCCTTCACCAGCACATGCACAACCTTACTGCCCAATTGTGGGCTGTCAATTTAACTCTCAAACCTCCATCACGAGCACATGCCCAACCTGACTGCCCGATTGTGGGTTCCCTAGTTCCATCCCAAACCCCGCCACCAGCACATGCCCAACCTTACTGCCTGATTGTAGGCTCCCAAATCCCTGTCATGAGCACATTTTCAACATGACTGCACAAATTATGGCTCCCAACTTCATGCCCAAATCCCCATCACCAGCACATGTCCAACCTGACTACCTGATTGTGGGCTCTCTAATTCACTCCTAACCCCCCCCCGTCACCAGCACATGCCCAACCTGACTGCCTAATTGTGGACTCTCAAGTTTACTCCCAAACCCCCGTCACCAGCACATGCCCAAGCTCACTGTCCAATTGTGGGCTCTTAATTTTACTCCCAACCCCTGCTCACCAGCACATGCCCAACCTAATTGCCCACTTGAGTGTTCCCAAGTTTGCTTCCAAACTTCCATCACCAGCACATGCCCAACCTGACTACCTGATTATAGGCTTTCAAGTTTACTCCCAAAGCCCCATCACCAGCACATGCCCAACCTGACTGCCTGATTGTGGGCTCCCCTAGTTCCATCCCAAACCCCCGTCACCAGCACATGCCCAACCTTACTGCCTGATTGTAGGCTCCCAAATCCTGTCATGAGCACATTTTCAACATGACTGCTAAATTATGGGCTCCCAACTTCATGCCCAAATCCCCATCACCAGCACATGTCCAACCTGACTACCTGATTGTGGGCTCTCTAATTCACTCCTAACCCCCCCCCTGTCACCAGCACATGCCCAACCTGACTGCCTAATTGTGGACTCTCAAGTTTACTCCCAAACCCCCATCACCAGCACATGCCCAAGCTTACTGTCCAATTGTGGGCTCTTAATTTTACTCCCAAACCCTGCTCACCAGCACATGCCCAACCTAATTGCCCACTTGAGTGTTCCCAAGTTTGCTTCCAAACTTTCATCACCAGCACATGCCCAACCTGACTACCTGATTATAGGCTTTCAAGTTTACTCCCAAAGCCCCATCACCAGCACATGCCCAACCTGACTGCCCAATTGTGGACTCCTAAGTTCGCTCCCAAACCCCCTTCACCAGCACATGCCCAACCTGACTGCCTGATTGTGGGCTCTCAAGATGCACATGCCCAACCTGACTGCCCGATTGTGGGCTCTCAAGATCACACCCAAACCCCTGTCACCAGCACATGCCCAACCTTACTGCCCAATTGTGGACTCCCAAGTTCACTCCCAAACCCCCATCATCTGCACATGCCCAACCTGACATCCTGATTGTGGGCTCTCAAGTTTACTGCCAAAGCCCCTTCACGAGCACATGTCCAACCTTACTGCCCAATTGTGGGCTCTCAAGTTAACTCCCAAACCCCCATTACCAGCACATGCCCAGCCTTACTGCCTGAATATGGGCTCTCAAGTTTGGTCCCAAACCCCGGTCACCAGCACATGCCCAACCTGATCGCCCAATTGTGAGCTTCCAAGTTCACTCCCAAACCCCCATCACCAGCACATGCCCAATCTGAGTGCCTGACTGTGGGCTCCCAAGTTCGCTCCCAAGCCCACATCACCATCACATGCCCAACCTGACTGCCTGATGGTGGGCTCACAAGTTCACTCCCAATCCCGACCACCAGCATATACCCAACCTGACTGCCTGATTATAGGCTCTCAAAATCACTCACAAACCCCATCACCAGCACATGCCCAACCTGACTGCCCAATTGTGTGCTCCGAAGTTCCCTCCCAACCCCTATCCCCAGCACATGCCCAACCTGACTGCCTGATTATGGGCTCCCAAGTTCTCTCCCAAATCCCCATCACCAGCACATGCCCTACCTTACTCCTTGATTGTGGGCTCCCAATTTCACTGTCAAACCCCCGTCACCAGCACATCCCAAACCTGACTGCCTGATTTTAGGCTCCCAAATCCCCATCATGATCATACACCCAACCTGACTGCCCAATTATGGGCTCCTATATTCACACACAAATTTCCATCACCAGCACATGCCCAACCTGACTGTCCTATTTTGTACTCCCAAGTTTGCTCCCAAACCCCCAACACCTGCACATGCCCAACCTGACTGCCCAATTGTGGGCCCTCAAGTTCACTCCCAAACCCTCATCACCAGCACTTACCCAACCTGACTGCCCAGTTGTGGGCCCTCAAGTTCACTCCCAAACCCTAGTCACCAGCAAACCAGCACAGTGCACTTCTGCTGGAACATCAAGTGGCCCTCAAAAACCTAGCTTTAAAGCTGCCGAAACAGCATGGCAATCCCAACCCCCCGAGCCCTGACAGTCATTTCCTGGCTCTAGTGGCACCTCCCTCCTTCAATCCCCATTTCTTTATGCAGTGCAATATCTGTTTCCAGTCCCCCGCTTCCTGCTCCCGGTCCCAGTTTACACAGCCCTGGTGTCTAGAGGCATACATCTCCCTCACCCTCTTTGGGTAGTAAATTCCCTGGTGTTCAGTGGCACCACTTTTCCTGGAGTCCCCCAGCCTGCAACTCCAATTCTGTGATAACAGCTGGCACATGCCCTCTGCTTACCTCCATGGTTGGCCATCATCTGCTGCATGCAAGTACTGTATTGATACAAGCCAGTAAAGTGATTAAGTACTTTTAGGATGTCTTTTCAAAATCATGGGGGGACGGACAAGGAAATGGAATTTGTGGAGCAGGAGATATTAGCACTGGGGGGGGCAACAGCAGTATTTTTTTACCAAGACTGGGAGGGGTGAACTGGACTACATAGAGGATAATGTCACCAGATGTGGGAGGGGCAGTGCCACTAGATGCAAAGGATAACTGGCCAGGTGATGGGGAGGGGCAGGGGCAGGTACACAATGTAGGGTCTGTCTACAGAGCATTCAGCCTCCAAGCAATAGTAGGAACACAGTCTTGAAGGGAAATGTAATGGCTTCAAGATGGTAAGCTAATCATCATGCCAATGACCTGAGTTTGGGTTCAACCTCAGGTTGCCGGGGGTTTGCTGGGGGGGTGACGGTGGGAGCAGGACTAAGCAAGCCATCAGGCAGTTTTCCTATCCCACTTTGGGGTGACTAGTTGTCCCCACCTCAGCTGACACCTAGTGGTGGATGGGTGTCAGAACACAGACACAGGGAAGCTAACGTAATGTCAGGAGGGTGGATGGGGAAGTGGGCCAGGAGCGCATGCATGCTTCTGTGCACATGCACTTGCCACAACCCTGGGACTGGCAGAAAAATTTGGAAGAAAATGGTCAGCACGGCAGGGGGGTGAATAACGCCCATGCACCACGCCTCCACCTGCCACATCACCAGAGCCTGTGGCAACAACTGGATTGTGCTTCAGGGGAAGGGTGGCTCTCCCTCTCCTGACCCCACCAGGGGGGGCAAATCCATGGGATACTGAGCTGCCAGGTAAGTTGGAGAGATAGTTGGTGGTGGAGGGGGTGGTGGTGCCAGCTGAGGGGCGCCCACCTTGCCATAGCCAGAGGCAGATAAAAGGTATATGGGAAAAAAAAAGATGAAATGCTTATGACCTCTTAGGGTCTTCCAAGAAGGATGAGGTTATTTGTATGCAGATGTTTGACTATGGTTTGCTCCTTGGATGCTGTTGTTTCACCTTAGCCACATTCCTGTGTGTAACAAGAAGGAGAATGTGCTTTGTGCTGAGTGTACCTGTTAGTGCCTTACTTTGCTCTAGGGGATATATTTGAACAAGCTTTGTGCACTTTCGTTGTGCCCTACACTATTTCAAATATACCAGCCTTTGGGGCTGGCCTTACTTTGTACTCATGGCAGAGACTGTACACAGCCTGAAGGAAAGCATTTGAATTTGGTCCCCAGTGTTTCCATAAGTGCATACTGACACAATGTACAGAATAAATAACAGTTATTTCAGAGTTATTGGCCCCCTGGATATGATTTACTTCTGAGAGGATTCCATTGTTTCTTTCATAAGAGGGAAAGCTGAGTTGGGCCAAGCTAAAAGATCTCTTCTGGTTTTCCTCTGTCCCATCCTGGATATCACATTTTGGTTTGTATTCTTGAACCTCTGATAATTATTTAAAATGTGTTTTATTACTGCCTCATTTTTAATGAAGCACTTTCAAAGCTGAGGACCCTGCAATATGAGCATTCTCAATAGGTATAATGTCCTTATTCTGCTGACTTCTTCATATGTTGGTATACTTTTGCCTTATTTTATTCTTGTTGTTTATGCTACCCCTAAAGAGCAGTGCTAAATCAGGAGTGGTTGAAGCAACCACAAAAAAGGCAAGAAAAGAAAAATATAACATTGAGAAACTGCCTCATAAATAGCAAGGTAAGCACATCCTTAATGCCCTGTGAAATTGCTTCATGAGTAATTGGCTCCTGTTTGGTTAAGCTGTTTGTGCCATATATGGTAATGTATTGCTCTGCTGCTGTTTGATGCTACTTGTTTATTTATTTCTGGATGGAAAAGAAGTGCTAAATTAAGAATTAAAAAAACACAACAATACTGAAAGTACATAGTCCAGTGCAGAGCTGCTCTTTATAAACTTGTTGCATGTTTTCGTACTGACTTTCTTGTTTTGGTTTTATTTCTTTTGCAGTTTTAGCCAGCAGAGGGCGCTTTCCACGGCTTATGGAGCCTAGGTCAAGAATCCCAGGATTATTTTTCGCCCTCTATTCCTCTTTTTAGTGGTGCTAAAGTCACTAATTCTTTTAGAACCAAATCCCCTCTGTCTGATATTTACAGAAGATCTTGCCCAGATAACCAGACTGTTACAGAATGCAGGATTTAAAAGGATAATAACAAAGACTCCTGTGCTTTTTGAAGTCAGCTTTAGTGGTGGGAAATGGATGTCATTTGACGGCAATGGTTCTAAAGACTTCCTTGCTTTTTATAAATGCAAGTTATACCCTCCCACCCAACCCCCGCCTGCTGGGAGACCAAGGATACTGGATATTGCTGTGTATGAATAAACGCTGTAGTCTGTTCTAATGAAACACATAGATTGTGTATGGGAAACCATACACAAGCCTGTGTCCAAATTGAGAGGTATCCATGGCAACCAGGAACCTCAAGAGGTAAGCTAAAGAGGTCTCCTGGTTGTCATGGATGCCTCAAGATTCAGGTTTAGGCTTGTCTGTTTTATAGTGTATGGAAACCACACACAAACAAGCTTGACAATGCCCTCATTTATTATAAAGAACAAAGAAAAAAACATCACCCCCTCTCCCTGTACTCATTTTATTTTCACCCTACCTTGCTGGCATTGCCGTGGTTCAAGGTTTTCTCACATGGGCACTTCTCACACGTTGCAGTCAGATGATGTGACCTGGGCTGGGGCAGGTGATGGACTCTTACCACACTCATGGTATTTCAATCAATCAATCAAAATCTTTATTTAACCAGGCGGGCACCATTCAGCAAGCTCATTTTCGAGGTGAACCTGGGGTTGATCATACAAAGGAAGAATACACACAATGGATAGCAGCATGTACAATGCAGGTACACAACAGCAAAAGATATGTGTAGTTACAGGTGCAAAAATAAGTACAGGATACAATACAAGGAACGTTATACAGTTAGTCTAATTTATGCGGTGCAAGTGCATTAGAGAACTGGACAACAATGATTTATGCAGTATATAAAGCTTAAGAGAAGCCAAGTCCATGTTTAGGGTAGTTAAAAGGGAGGGACACAGGAGTATTTAAATGCAATTGTGGTTTTCATGATAGCCGATGTTGTTTAGTTTGTTGGCAGTTGGAACCTCAGCTTCAGTCAGATGGCCACACATGGATGTTCAAAGCTATTGAGCCACAGCAGTGAAGGCCTTACTGCAGCACAACATATAGGATAGCATATGTGCAACCATACACAACAAGGCTGTGTTTCCATCAAAGGTTGAGATGACATCATTACGGATCTCGTGAGCAAAGTTCCGAGAGGTCCCAATGTCATCTCAACCCTGAGATGGGAACACAGTCCTTATTGATGTATGGTTGACCATATACTATTTTGGTTTAAAAATTAGGTATTGTTGTCACAATGATTGTTGCTTGCCTGTCCACCAACTCATCTGTCTCCCACCCTCCCCCTCCGCTTGACCCCACCCCCACCTGCTCACTCGCTATTCTGCCCGATAGTAAAAAGTTAAAACAGGTAACTAGCATTTTTATTTAAAAAACAAACTTGAATTATCTCAACTCAGTGCAAACTTTATTGAGTGGTTCCATCCATCTGCACTCAATGTGCTGCTGTCAAAACGTTCACGCTGCGCTAAGGAGTCTTGTGTATGGTTCAAAGAAGAAAAGTTGTTGTAGTATCACTGTGACATTAGAACAACACTACAAAAACTTTTTGTGACCTTTGAACTGTCCTTCTACAACAACAATATGCTGTGTATGGATTTCCATACACAAGGGGGCAGCCATATACTATAACATTATTTTGAATGTCACTACTGCAGCACAAGGCTGTTCCAGGCATGGATTTCCACATGGCATAGCATTCCACCATATGCAATATTTTATAAGTTTTATAAGTGAATAAAACAATGTACACAGAACTGCATCTTTACATCGTACCTGTTTCTTAAATGACACGCAACATCAGATTGTTATTTCTTAGCTGTACTGCAGACAAAGTACAGGAACCATAATCTATGAATGCAGCACTGTATGTTCCGTATCACTAAGTTGGAGGGGAACATTGTGGTAAATGACTCAAGTGGTCTTTTTGTAACCCCTAAAATTGCATCAAAACATATTCCCTTTGTAAATTACATATATACATATTTATGGGGAAGGAGACCATAGATTCATTGAATTCCTCCCTCCCACTAGCTCAGTGAGAATACCCTATCATCCCATTTTCTTTAAATGATTTGTCTTGTCTGAGCTTGATGGTTAGTACAGTATCAACTAATACCACCCGCTCTGGCAGTGTATTCCCAGTGTTTGCCACTCTTTCTGTGAAGTAGTTCTTCCTGATGTTTCCCTGGATTCTTCCTGCTCAGTGAACTTGAGTGCCCCCTTTTCTTTTCATGTTAGTGCACCTTGAAGAGCTGCTCTTGGTCTGATGGCATTCTGGTCAGTTACTTGGATATTTTAATTGTACTGTAGTGAATATTATGTCACGTAACCAGTAAACCTTTCCATTTCTTAGGATGACAGCCTCAGTCCTGCCAGTTGGTTCTCATACTCTATGTTAAACAGGCTGTTGTCCATCTCGGTAACATTCCTCTGTACCGTCTGCACTGTAACAATATCTTTCCTAAGATATGGGGCAAGAACTGCACACTATGTTCAAGTTTGGACCTGAGCACGGTCCTTTAGAAGGGTATTATGGTGTGTCTCATATGCTTGCAATGTTTCTCTTAAAGGGACACTGTCAACCATTTTTGCATCATATTATTTTAGTTGAAAACCCACATTTTATGATAGGTAACTTTCTCTAAAATGAATTAATGATGCGTGTTGTTTTATCTGCTTCCTTTTAAAGTAGGACTGAAATACATGCTAAAGGTGTACTTATATCCAACTTTGTTTTGTTTCAAATCCATGAGTTACTTTTCTTGTATGCTTCCTGAACATTAGGAACACCCCAAAATAGTACAGCCACTCGCGATGCAATATTCTCCACTCCTTCCATCTATTTTTATTTTGTTTCTTTTGACTGGGAAAGGAGGGCTAGACAATTTTCAGCCTCACCCTGTGGAAAGGGAAGACACAGATGGCAGCCAACTGAAACTGAACCAGATTAATCTGATGGTGATATTTTTAGTGAATGGGGGAAATTTGGCCAGTATACCAGGGAAATTTACCTACTCACTTCGAGAAGTGCCATGGGATCTTTAACATCCACCTGAACAACCACCAGAACAGGCAGATGGGACCTCAGTTTAACATCTCATCTGAAAGACAGTACTTCAGGAGTGCAGCATCCCCCTCATGATGCACTTCAGTGTCAGTATTGGAATTTTATCCCAAGTGCCTAATGTGGGGCGAGAACCCACAAACTTCTGATCTTCCGGCCTCAGAGGCCAGTGTGCGGCCTTTTGAGCCACTGACACTGGTTTTGCGTCATAAGTGGCTAGACTCTGTTGGTGTGTTCCCAAGTCCAGGAAAGATGCAGTAGGTTTTAATCATTTTTTTTTTTTGTGGTAACTGTGTTTCACATTTTAAAACAAAAAAGGGATCAGAATCAAACTACCAGCTAGTTCAGGAATCACTACAGACTGTGATCAATTACTAAATGTGTTTTTTAAACTAAATACATGTTGAGGCCTAAGAGGGTTAACAGTGTCCCTTTAATGCATGCCATGATTTTGTTTGCCCTGCACCGACTGCTGCTGGTCAGTATATTCCCAGGTTTATTCTTGCATGGCTTCAGTAATCTCTATGCAATCTTAGTATCTTGAATTCATTTTTTCCTTAACTTGTTCTTATTTTGTTGCTGTTAATTTGGTCCTCTGGTACAGGCCCTATTATCCTGGCCTGTTCCTCCACATCCCCATCACCTGGCATCACTTAGCTCAACCTTCATTCTTCCCCCACAGCTCCCTTGCCATTCCATGGTGGGGACAGCAACCACAGTCCTTTCAGTTGGTTCTCATACCTGCCTCTATGGGCAACAATGAAAAGAAGGCTTGGAGGAAGCCACTCTGTGGTTGTCCATGAACACCAGGAGAAATTAAGGGAGCAAAAGAGGGTGTATGATACGTGAAGAGATTCTGGGAACAGAAAGAGGGAAGCAGAGAATAGGACATAGAGACACAGAAATGTAAGGGCAGAAAAACTATTCTGAGTCCATCCAGTCTGCTCTGAAACCCTACCTGGAGCTGCTCTAAGATGGCTTCCCTGAGAGGACATTACGGAAGAAATGCAGGGCTGTGGTTGCACAAGCCAATGTAGCTCTAGAAAACAGGATTGCACAGTGGATAAACAGGAATAATAACCCCCTTTCTTAATACATTATTACTGTTTATTATTATTCAAAATTGTTTACCAGGAAAGGCACACGGAGCTGTGATTGCTTGTTTCCAGGTGCTTCCTGGGTGATGGATTACATGAGCCTATTTTATTGACAGGGGAATGTTGGCTATGACACTGGAGAAATTCTCCTACTCTCCAGCAGGGGGATCTGCTGGTCTTTGGTAGGATGGCCAGTCCTGGCAAGACACCGGAGAGGATGGACATGGAGGAGGCTGGGGAGCAGGTCTCATCCCCTGCCTCAGTTCTTTCAGAGACCAAAGAATTATTTGATGCTTCTGGACCAACTGACCCCATACTTCAGAAAGACCAAATGGCTCCAAATCATCAGCCTGAAATTTCTACCGCTACTATGGTAACCTCTTATACTTCTCCCCCAGACATCAAAGTGTTTCCTTACAAAAATTATTACAAGAAGCAGAAGAGCATTTTAAAGCCAGACGGCTGGAATTAATGCTTGAATTGGACAAGCTCAAAACTGTGGACACCGGGCCAAAAATGGGCCTCCTTGACAACACTGCTACTGGAGATAGCACACACGTAGCAACAAAAGCTGCATTAATCCTACCGGACTCTTCTTCACAAATGTGATCTGATCATGTTATTGACAATATTGTTTTCCAGACAAACCCACAAAATCAAACCGATGATACTGTTTTTACCTTTGCGACTGCCGCTCAATCAGAAAAAATAAAATATCCATTGGGCATATCCTGCACGCTGAACGCCTGGCCAATTGATGCTAAACAGCTGCTGTCAGATTGGGAAAAACTTTAAAAAGTAACCAAGGCTGCTTCCCATACAGACTCACCTGTAAAACAAGTTGAGAAGGACGGGATGTGTGCTGCTCCTGTTTCTGGGGCACAGCAATCTAACATCGAGACTTCAAGAAGTAAGGTTACCACATCTGCAATGTTGATTTCATCGACAGAGCCCAACAATCATAGTACTCCTTTACCACTGTTACCGGGGGCTCAGTCGAGAATGGCAATTACAGGAGTTAATGCCCCTGGCCTAAGACTCCCCCTGGCTAAAGAAATAGATGTTTGTTCAGCACAATCCATCTCTGCAGATCTGAGTGCTTCACAAGGTCTTATTAATACCGAGGCAGTCTTGCAAAAAGAACTTACAGAACAGCAAACTTCATTGATACACATAATAGCCAATGACGAGGATCATGGAAAGCAGAAAAAGGAGAACATGTGGAGGAAAAGAGATATCCTTCTACAATCCCACAAACATATTCATCTGGATTTGGACAAATTCCAGCGATGATGCCATGGATGTTAACCAGCATCACAGCACAAGCAAAGGCCCAGTTCCAAGTAAGCTGCTGTTGGCTGCAGCTGCATTACAAGCAGCATTTGGCATCCAGTCCGCAATTACACATGACAGCTCATGGACCCCAGAATCAGTTTTGCGAGCAGAAGGCTGGATGTAAAATTCAGATGGCACCTTGACTTCTGATTCATCCTGGGACCTGAGCCAACAGTCCCAACCATCAGATACCCTGGAATGGCACCTGGAAGTGGACTTCAAAATAAAGGTACACACTTCTATTTCTAACATTTCTGATAATCCACTGCTTCCTGCTTGTTTTGATACAGTCACCTCACCTGAAATAGTAGCAGGAGCAGTAAATTTTAATCCTCCAGCCACTCCAGATGCCATGGTAACAGCAGGGGTGGGAACCATAGATGATACCTGTATCAATAATATGTCCTCTACTGATTCAGTATCTATACCGGTGGTAACTCCAGTCCTTATGTCTACTTCTACCGATCCCGCAGTGAGCTCAGGGTCCATTGAGCCTATTTCATAGTCTCTTCAGGGGGTTCAATTAAGAATGGTCTGTCTGTTTCCTCCCCCCCACCCCTCTGCTATCAGAACTTTTTAAAAACAATAAAACAGAGCCACTTCCAAAATGACACGCAGTCTGCCTAAAGTATAAAGGGGGTTTGGACCCTAGACCTGATAGACAATATGTTGGAAAACACCTTATTAAAGACTCCCTCCATTTTTCCCCTGCAGAGGTGTTTGCTTTTATTCACATTCCGGGGAGCACACCTTTGATATTAGTTTTCAAACTCCACAACTATTGAATCAATTTTGGTATAAATACAATCAAGAGAAATTCTCTCCGCTATGGACCCCCTTCGTTGCTATCCCTTTAACTAAGCCTTTGATCAAAATGGTTACCATTATGTTCTGTAACGAAAGTGTTCCAGTAGATGACATTCGCCACTGGTTGCAACAAAAGTGCGAAATATTAAGTGCTTCTGAAGCCAGTCTAGATGGAGAATATTTCTGGACTGGGGGATGGAAATTTAAAGTAAAACTTTGACAAACAGAGGAAGGCATATGTCATCTGCCAAATAATTTTTTTCTTGGACGGGATCGAGGGGGTCTGCTTTCATGCAGGGCAGCTAAAGGTTTGCTACCAGTGTGGAGCCTGCACACACTTGTCAAGTGTGTATGACAAGTTATGATGCAGCCTTTTTTTAATGAAGTTGGCCATAATAGCATTCAGTGCTCTAACCACACCCGATGTAATCTGTGTGAAGAATATAGCCACCTCTATTAAGATTGCCCATAGGCAGCATCCAACAAATCTGATAATATAAACCCTGATGAACTGATCAAAAAAGCTCAAGCTGAGGTGGTTACACCTTTGGGTGCACCCTTACCCCTGCCAATACCACCATCCCAAACTAAACCTGACTTCCATGAGCCAACACTGCAGGTGTCCGCATCCCAGCATACTGAGGGCCCTCCATCAACTGCACAGGAAAAAGCGGATATCCCAGTGGACTTTCAGCTTGTCTGCTATTCTGACCTTCCAGATGAGCACTCTAGGGACCAGCAAACTGACATGCCTCCACCTTCAGTATGGGTAGCTCCCCAACCCCATAGAAGGTCTACAAGGAAGACTAAACCTAACGAACTCTCTCAAGAGCTGGAAACTGAAAACCCATTTGGTGTTTTAGCATCCCCAGACTGGGGGACTCAGAAATGGAAGAAGGGGCATCTGATATGCCATCTGTAACATCTGATACAGTCATAGCAGGAGAAAAAGCGTATGTAGGAAAAAAGAAAAGGAGGAAAAAACATTAAAACCGTGACTTAACTGTTGCACTGCACTGTTGTAGCTTCTATTAATTGTTGCAATCTGAGGAATAACAGAAAGCGACAGGCAGTGTACCAGCTGGAATGTGATTGTGCCATAAATATTTTACTAGTGCAGGAAACACAGATGGGCTCACTAGCACAGCTACCTTGCTTAAATCAGAATGGCTGTGGGGAGCATCATATTGGTCTTTTGGTTCCGAAAAAGCTGATGTAATTGGGATTGTGTTTACAGGGAACAGATTTTCATTTTTCAGGCTCATTGATCTTATTCCAGGGAGAGTTTTGATCATTGATGGTTACTGGGATAATGAACCTTGTAGGATAATTAATGTATATGGCCCTCAAATTAAAGCTGAGAGAGTTAAATTGGTCAAAAGTCTAAAACTTTTTTTGGCTACTGCTAAACTTATGTTGGGTGGTTAATTTAATTGTTAATTAACAGTATCTTAGGGACAGAATTTACTGAAAAAAATCTATTGTGATTCTCACGCATTCCAGAAATGTATTTCCACTGCGAAATTACTTAATTGTGCTGATTCTTTGTCTAGAGGTCCATAGTTTATTTACAAAAGAGCACAATATACTACTTTAATCGATTATATCTTTATTTCTAATAACTTGGTAGTACAGTCTGCGGATTTTATCCCAGTAGAATTCTCAGATCATTTGATGGTCAGAACTCACCTTGGAAGACATCTAGATAGGCCTATTAAAACTACAAGATGGAAACTAAATACCAGTTTACTTTCTGATCCCAGAACACAGACACACATTAGGCAGCTTTTGAAAGTACAAGCATCTGTCTTTGACCTATATGTTGATGCAGGTGACTGGTGGAAACACACAAAATTAGATGTACAACAATTTTTTCAAGCATTTGGGAAACGCTGTGCAAGGTTTCAGTTCTTTCAGTATTTAAAATTACGTTCCCAGCTCCAGCATTTTTTGTCCATTACCCCAAACTCAAAGGACAATTTATCTCCACAGATAAAATTACTAAAAATGAAACAAAAACTCTGCAATATGATAGAGCTCAGTCAGTTTGAGCCAAACTCACCTATGGTACCCTGAAACCCCCATACTGGATCTGTGTGAGGCCTGCAAAATAACGAAAATTATGACTATTTTTTATTCATTTTACTAAATGAGAAGGGTGAGTTAGTGACCTCCCCACATAAAATTACTGACATAATTAAGCAATACTTACACTCAACTAATAGGCCTGATTCTCTTTCAGAACAGGAACTTTCAGGGTACCTTTCAAACTTAAAGCACCAACCTCTCAGGAAGGAAGAATCAGACAATTTAACTGCACCATTCTCTGTACAAGAAATTTCAGAAGTTATAGGATCTTTGAAGGTATAGATGGTGTGCCCTATGAATTCAATAAAACATTTACATTTGAATTAGCAACATGTCTCAGTCATGTTTTTGATTACTTTTTAAAGAAAAAGGAATCAATGCCATTATTTTACGAAAGGCATACATTACTTATCTTTTTATTTAAATCAGGGAATCGACAGTTAATTCAAAATTGGAGACCTATAAGTCTGTTAAATTCAGACTTTAAAGTCCTTTCTCAGATTTTGCATCTCAGATTAAGAAAACTGGCAGCTTCTGTACTACATCCAGTACAGTTGTGTGGTCTACCTGATTGAACAATACAACATCTTTTAATCATTCTTGGAAAAATTTGGGAATATTTTAATAAAACAAGGGGCATGGGCTTTCTTATATCCTTAGACCAATGTAAATCATTCGATAGGGTGAATCCTGCTTTTCTATTTTGGGTATTACAAACATATGGCATCCCAAACACCTTTATAGCATGGTTACAATTACTCTATGATAATGCCATTCTTAGCCCGGTTGTGTTAGGTCAAATAGGACCAGAGATAAAAATTTGGGAAGGGGTAAGACAAGTCTGTCCCTTGAGCCCCTTGCTGTATATTTTTTCTTTAAATCCGCTTTTAGAAAAGATTAGTCTAAATAAACAAATTAAGGGTCTTTCAGGGATCTTCCCCACTGGTGAAGTTAAACTGTTAGCTTATGCAGATGATACCTGTTTATTATCGAAAGATACAGTTAGTATTACTGAAGCCCAGAAAGAACTTGACTTATTTTTGAAGGTATCTAATGCAAAGTGTAATGCAGAGAAATATAACATTTTACTACCAGGTCAGAGTGGGAGCTCACAATCCCACATTTCTGGATTACCAATAGTGTTGGGGCCAGTAAAAATGTTAGGACTTGTGTTTGGAACAGATAATAATGCTCAAAACAAACTGGGAAACTACTTTACAAATTTGTGAGTAAAAAGTGCCCTTATGGAAAGGATGGAAGATTTCTAAACTTAAGAGAGTTTTTATTATCCATCAATACTTACTTCCTTGTTTATTTTATGTAGGAGCTATTTTTCTACTCCCCTTAGCACTTGAGACTAAATTCTACAATATATGTTTTTAGATCTTCTGGGGAAGCCGGTTGAACTCTATAAAATGGGATTTTACCTATTTTCCAAAACATAAGGGTGAGGTCGGTATGGTTGAACCGGTGATATTTGTACATTCTCTCTTTTGGGCCCAGTCTCTGAAATTATCACTTCACACACAACATTTCCCCCTATATTTCTGGATGTTAAACAACCTTCATACTTTCTTGAATAAATAGGTTGATGCCCCTCTTAAGATGTCAAAACATTTACAAGTCCCTGACTACTTTAGACCTGCTATACAGAAATTGTATAAATGGAATATTTCCAGGACTCTTCTGGTATCTTCTACCTGTAGATATCTCTATTACCGGGTTCTGAACAATGTCTGCCCAACAGAACCAGATTTCAAATATTGTTGGCCCACTAAAAAGAAGGAATTATCTGTCTCCTAAATGAAAAAAGGGTTCCCTCAAAAATGTGGGTGGTATTATGGCTTAGTTCTTACAGGATACTTAAAGTCCAGGGAACAGTAAACATAAATATATGGAAGAGAGATCTTGCCCCTTTCCTGATTGTACAGTCCCAGAAGAAACTATGGATCACTTTGCTTTAAATTGTTCCTATTCAAAAAAATCTCTGGCAATTTTTAGCTCACACATGGAATCTGTTTTGGCTCCAAAATTTAACCTATGAAATTTTGTTTCTTGGAGATTATCCACAATTGCTTTTGCAATATCATAAGGGAACTATTTTGGTCTTCGTGACTGTAATAAATTGTTATCTTTGGCAAGCTAGGGTACAGTGGGTTATATGAAAACAACGTATGCCTTATAAGATTACTCAACAATTATGTGACTCAGTTCTACTTGAAATATATGGGAAAGATGTTACATTTCACCCATTGCATAAAATTAGGTTGTGGTGGAAAGGATTTTCTTTTTTTCTGAAGTATAAGTGAATATAGTCTTACATATTTTCATTAATTTTGCATGGAATTAATTGCATATATGAACAAAGCTTGTTTTTATTGTGTATGAGCATGGATTAATTAGCTTTTCATTGATTTCTGTATAATTTGTTTTGCATATTTCAGTAAAAAATTCCCCTACTCTTCACTTCCTATGAGAGGTTGGGGTACTGTTCAGCTGTCTAGTAAGATGGCCAACCCTTGGTTGTAGAGTGAAGGAGATGCTGCAAAGGTATGGTGTAAGCCCCCAGCCCATCTCTCTGGGACAGTTCCACTGTAAATGCTCAGATGGAGCAATTGCTGTCTGTTGAAGCTAAGTTGGCTTCTCGATCATCTGAGAAGATAGTCTTGCTGGCTATGATAGAGGAAGAGGAAAATAAATATACTTCATGGATGCAGAAATTAGAGGAAGAAAATAAAAAAAATTTGTGGTTTTCCCCACCTGAGGATTGTTTGTCTACAGTGTCACAAATCAGCCCCATGGAAGTGAAACTATGCACTGTACCTAACTCGAACATTGTGACTATGGTCATTGAAGTGTACCTGCTCAGAATACTGCTCAAACAGTTCCTAGCAATGAGAGTTCACAGGTCCTGCAAGAGACAGCAAAAACACAGGCTACTGAGAAAACTGTACCTTTAGTAGCTGTGAGAGAAGAGAAGAGAAGAGAAGAGAAGCCATGTTCTCAAAGACCCAATTATATTCTGCAGCCTGTATGTTCTCTATCCAAAAGCCCTGCATCCAGAGGCATATCCATGGATGAAGAAGACTGGAGCATGGAGAAAGCTTTAGAAGGTGTCAATTGGGTAATATCTTCTGATGGCAAGAAATGTCTCCCAAATTATCTGGGGGACCTGCTGACATCTGCTGAAAGGTCTGACAGGAGTCCACTAGCTGATGAGTCAGTCAAGTGGTGCGATCAAAAGACCACCATGTCAGCAACCCAGCCCACTGTCAAGGAAGTGCAACCTGCTCTGTCTGCTCCTCTCTTTTACTTGTTGGATGGTACAGCTCAAAACCTCAGCATGACATTGCCTGCATCAGATGACGCTTTGCCTATGGAGCAAGGTAAAACTGTTTCAGCTACTGAAAATATTAATACTGTTGGAAATGAGGTGGTAATAATTGAGGTCCCTTTACTCCCTGTCTCTTTGTGGCTCACTGCAACAGAACAAGGGTAAGGCTTTGCGACTACATCAGTACCCAGAAAACAAATAGTTCCCTCTGCCCTGCCTACAGCCAAGTTGATTCAAGAGAAGCTACTAGCAATGTATCCATGGCACATGCTGGGACTGATCCTTCTGCAAATCCTGTCCAGCCTACTCCTGCTACTAGTGCTGGTAATGTCCCCTGGGGCCCTTTCAGGCCACAGCCCAACACTCAGAACTTTCACATGTCAGATTTGTTTTATCCTCATGTTGTTCCTGCACAATGCTGTAAGGCATTCTGACTGCATTACAGAGGGGGATTAGTGTTACCTTCAGACAGAACGTATGTAGGACATACATCACTTAAGGATTCAATTAGCTTTTCTCATCTGAAATCTATGCCATCATACATACATCTGGTGATACCATCTTTTATATCAGTTTCAAGAAAGCAGTAACACTGGATAGATTGTGGGTTGAACATAACAGGCTGAAATGCTCTGTTCCCTGGTTACCTTTCCAAATCATCCCCCATCACAAAGCCAGCTTAAAGAACAGTCACCCTCTTGTTCAAAAATGAGGGTGTACATGTATTTGAAATTAAGTACTGACTGGCACAAATATGTGAGATAATAGCCCTTCCTGCACCTTTTAGTGACTCAAAGCAAATCTGGATGGGGGGCTGGAAATTCCAAATTAAATTATGACACATTGATAAAGGCATCTTTCATTAACCAAGTTGCACCTACCTTAGCAAGGACAGAGGCCATTGCTTTTATCGAGGAGAGTCAAAAACTTGTTTTAAATGTGGTTCTTCTAATCACCTCAGCAGTGCCTGCAATCAGACAAAGTGCAACTTTTGTCTGGACTATGATCTTGTGATCATGTCCAGCATTTTTGCCCAGTGACTATGTGTTGTAATTTATGTGAGGAGTCTGAACACACCTACAGGTCCTGTCCATGGGCATCTCACAACAGGACCAATAACCCTGACCCTGATGATCTGGTAAACCAGGTCCAAAGAGATGGTTTGATGCATCAACAGCTGATATGTGCTCAGGAAAGGATGCAGCTCACAAACCAAGACTCTATCCAGGACAACAACTGCCTGGATACAGTTGGGCAATGCACAGGAGAAGAATCTGAGAGTGAAAATGCATCTTCTGTACCTGACCAAGAAAGGGTCCCCCCTCACCCACCCAGAGCAAACAATTCTTATGATGAGGATGTGGCCATACCTGGCACTGTTGTGAAGGAGGAAATGGTGTTTCCTGAGGAAATTGAGGGTCAATAGACTGAGGATATTCATACTGTTGTCCCTCCCCAGGACTGAGGTGGTGCCAGAGACCCAAATAGCAGAATAGGAGGTCACAATGCTCCATCCTACAAAGATAACAATGGTGATAAGGCATGAGAGTGCAAGAAATCATCCCTCCAAAACTAAAACCCTGCATAAGGATTTGGGAAGCTCCAACATCCCCACATAAAATAAGTTTGATATCCTGGCAAAACAGAAAGACTAGGGGGATTCTGATGATGATGGGGAGTTGGAGGCCTCTTCATCCTTGTCCCTCTGGCTGGGATCCTCTGATAATGAGGCAGATGTTGCTGTTGCTGGCAGCACTAAAAAAAAAAAATGGAAACCCCATACATCTTCTCAGATGAGAGGAGGATGTGGTGCTAAAGGAACATGATTCCCCCTCAACACTTCTCTAAATGATGGCCTCTCCTGTACAACTGAAGGCAGCCTCTCCCAACGTTAACAGCATTAAGGCACCAAAGAGGATACTCTTGACTTTTTCAGTACTGAAGGACCTTGCATTTAATGTATATTTTTTCTGGAGACCAGGAAATGAATAATGTCAGAAGGGCCTGGAGTTGGGGCTGTCCTTTTGGTCCTTTGGCACTGACAGTCGTCATGGGGTGGGTATTCCTTTTACAACTACTAATGTTAAAGTCACTAGGTTACTTGATATTAGCTGTGGTGGGGCATTACTACTGGATGTAGAATTGGTCAACTTTAAATTTCCAGTTATTAATTTTATGCCCCACAGACTAAGCGAGCTAGGGCTGAATTATTTGGCCAAATTCACCCATATATTTTTATGATCAAGTACTGTACATAGTACTCAGTGGTGACTTTAACCGTATGGTATCTAAGGAAGATAAGGGCACAAAGTTGGACAAATTATACTGTGATTCCAACTTCCTACTAAAATTGGTGTCTAATGCTGGTTTGTAGGATACATATAGGATTGTACATAAGACTTGGGGTTACAGATATTACAAACACAAACTGGCTACCAGAATTGATTTCTTTTCTATCTCACAGAATATTTTGATTTAGTCTGCTACTTTACTTGCCCTGGAAAATTCTGATCCTATGATCTTAGGTATTTCATTTGGCTCATAGACAACTGCTACTGCTGATATGAACATTTGGCGCTTAAAGTGATTTTCAAAAATGTATATATGCCTTAGTTGGTGTGGTAGCTTAGGTCAGCGACAGTCAACTTTCTATTCTGTCTTTCTGGAAGTGATTCAAGTGATTAATTTTATTTGATCAACCGTTGGTCATAACAAAAGACAAAAACATTTAATAAATACTGTAAATACTTTTGTAAATATGACTACCACTGCTGAGGTGTGTCTATCCTCATACTGTAAATAGTGTTGTACTTATGTGTACTTCAGCTGCTTATTTGTAACTGTGCTCTGTACTGTCCATTGGTAATATGTATCTAGTCTTTTCTGTGCTGCTGTGCCACGTGTGTGGCCCAAGTTATGACTGAAAATGGTCCTCTGGATCAGTGCACTTCCCCGGTTATCAAAGACAGAAATAAATAAATACAATAAAAACACATCAATATATTGCACATAATGCAAAGAAGTGCTACATCTTTAACAAGATCTGCTAGAATAAATCATTTCATAGCAGCAATTCTGTGCCTAAGTATCACTTCTGTGTATTTGGCTAACATCCTGGCATTCCCAGCATTAATATGAGTTAATGATACAGTATCTCCATACAATCTTATAATGATATAAGGAGTCATATAGTCAGAGAGATGCTTCATCTGCAATTTCTCATAAAGTATGCACTTGAATTGTATGTGAAACAAGTTTTCATCCTGTCCCTTTTTATAGAAACACTCAATATCATTTTTCTTACACTTCTCATACCTTATTTCAAGATTTTTTTAAAGGTAACATTTCAAAACCACTCACTGTAATAATTCAGTGTTCTCACAATTCTAAAGGAAAGGTTAAATATTGTTCACATGCATGAGTATACAGTATTTATGTCTTGAATACTATGGTGGTAATTTTTTTTATATTTGTAAGCTGATCAAATCCATATACTGTTTTAGTTCCATTATTTTAAATTTTAGTAACCGCTTATATGGATTAGAAATTACCACCCCTTTTAAGGAGTCTTGCCACAAGTGCCAAGAGTTGACATTTTTTTTTAAGATTTCCTGAAGATTGGCTAACCACATGGACTTCTTTTTTTTTCCCCAACTTATTTTCTCTTCCAAACACCTTTTAAGCCAGGGATTTTTTAAACTATTTAGAATATGTAGCCAATATCCAACTACTCAACTTATTAACTATCGTGTCAATTGAAATTCTTCCCAGCTCAGCTCTTACCATCTTCTTGGGACATGATTTATGACCAAGTTCTCAATATATTATGATAAAAAAGAGAAAATGGAACTTCCACGTAATGAGGCAATGAGTAACCCCTGACCTCTGATCCATAAGGTAGAATGGGGTCAATCTTGGCTTCACATGCCAATACTGCTGGAATGACAGACTTTGTCCATATGGTTACATTTTTTGTGGCCTGGATATTTTGTTTTACTTTGTTATTTGGAATCTGTATGTGCTTAGACCATTTACCATTATTGACCTTGAGCAAGTCACCTAACTTCCTTGTACTCCCAGGTCACACCTGGAAACAAGATCTGGCTTAGTGTGCCTTCCTGGTTAAACAATTTCCTCTTTCCCTTTATATGAGAATATTATACGCAAATAGCAATTTTCCTTAACTATCTCTAGTTTCTGATTTCTCAGATAAAATTGTAGTGTTTCCTACTCCCAAACACCATAATTTTCTATTTATTATGATTTATTTTTAATTCCTGCATCATGCAAATCTTATCAAAATGATTTAGTTTTCACTGTGAACCTACTTGGAATAAAGACAACAGAACCATATCATCCGCATATGCAAAAGCTGGGCAAACAATCCTTTTTATGCTTGGAGAATGGAAAGTAAATTGATTTTTTGTAGTATTTCTTTTACATAAATATTGAATAGCAAAGGTGTTAATAAATACCCTTGTTTCACGTCTTGGTTAGAAGTGAATTGTTCAGAAAGATTGCCTTGTATATCAAAACTAATACATGTCCTAATGTTTGTGTATGATTGAATAATAGGTAACAAAAAGTTAGATGGAATATCCAGCACCTATATTTTTTTTCATAGAATTCATCTGTTTATAGATTCAAAAGCATAGGTGAAATCAATATATGCTGTTTATAACCTAAAATCTGTCAGTGTCAGTGGCTCAGTAGGTAGCACACTCACCTCTGAGGCCGGGAGATCAGAGAGCTGTGGGTTCAGTTCCCCATCTGGCACTTGGGTTAATATCCTAGTACTGACACTGTACTGCAGTATGAGAGGGGTGCTGCACTTCTGAGATGCCGTCTTTTGGATGAGACATTAAACCAAGGTCCCATCTGCCTGGATTGGTGGTAGTTCAGGTGGATGTTAAAGAACTCATGGCACTTATTGAAAAGAGCAGGGAAATTTCCCTGGTGTCCTGGCCAAATTTCCCTCATTCACTAAAAATACCACTAACAGCTTAATCTGGTTCAAAGTCAGCTGGCATTCATCTGTATCCCCCCTTCCCCTGGGTCGTGCCTGAAAATAGACAGGATTTGACTAGTGCACTTACCCAGTCAACAAAAACTAAAATAAATAAACATATTTTTAAGAACATTTTTCAGTTGAATGATAAAAAGAGTACAGTATATATGATCTATGGTAGAAATTCTACTCCTTAACCCAGCTTGAAGAGGGGATAATATTGCAGTGTCAGTGGCTCAGCAAGCTGCACACTTGCCTCTGAGGCTGGAAGATCAGAAGGCTGTGGTTTATATCCCCACACCATGCACTTTGGTTAAATCCCAATAATGACACTGTAGTGCAGCATGAGGGGGGTGCTGCACTCTTGAGGTGCCGTCTTTCAGATGAGATATTAAACTGAGGTGCCATCTGTCTATTCTGGTGGTAGTTCAAGTGGATGTTAAAGATCCCATGGCACTTCTCAAAAAAGAGTAGGGAATTTTATTGGAAGTTACATATCTAAAGTTCAACAAAAATCAATTACAGAAACAAACATAAGAACAAAAAAACTAAGAAATTGCCAACCTCTTGACATCTTAATTAATACATTCAGAAGTCTTTTGTTTATCTGGGTGATCTAACTTAGCACCCACTTCTAAAACTTAGAGCGGAAACTAAATAAAGAAACCTAAAAAACAAAAAGAGGACAAGGAGAAGGGGATAAAAAGGGTTAACTAGAATTCTGATGTACATTTTCTGTAACTACCCTGAGAATATTTAATTATTTATATAATTCCATTTAAATTTCAAAATATAAGCGAATTCCTTCAACCATATTTGAACTTTAGATAGTGGATGAAAGTTGAGATTGGTTTTATATACAGACATTAGTGCAGTCTCACATAATAATTTACATGTTATAGGGGTCATGCACTTCTGTTGTAAAACCCACTGACTTCACGATTGCTATAAATAAAATGTAAGACAACCTAGGATTACTGTTATAGTATCAGTATGCTATTTCTTCAGAAAGCTAGGATAGATTCCTAAAGCCAGTATTTTGTATGTTAAATTGTGTTACCATAGTAAATTCCATTGATGAGCTATAAATGACCATTCATTAGTTGAATATGTGCATTCCAAAAGAAAATGCTCCATGGTTTCTTCAGGAGCACCACAGTTAGTAAAGGGGCATGTTCTTTCTTCTTGTGCCTTATGTCTGCTGTTTCCCCTGACATTCAATCTTCTATAGGCTGATAACTATATGATTCCCCAAATGTTTTGGGGATTTTATGATGGTTTAACATGTGTAGCACTTTTGTATGATAACATGGCTAACAATGTTTAAATTCAGATTCAGCAGGATATATTTTGGTCATAACCATTTTATACAAAGCTTTACTTGAGTTGTGAGATATTTGAGTTTTGCCAAGTTGCCATATCCTCAGATTTTGGACAGATGGTTTTAAATACTCAGGAGTAGTCATATTCTTACTGAATGTTGGGGGATTCAGGTCCCATTTATCAAGAAGGCAACCTAAATTATTATGAATCAGTTTTTTTTTTGGTAAAGAGGATAAAGTGGATAAAGTAATCTTTCAAGTTTGTGAAAAGAACAACGTATGAAAAAATACCACTGGATTTATCATCCCCCCCTTTGTTCTTTTCAAGTTATGTAAAAACCCATGTTATTGGATTTAGCCTACTACCTCAGAACATTTGAAAGAACAGGCTATAAATTTGGGTTTCCATATGGACTGGTAGAGGGAAAATCATGCCTACATATAAAAGACGGGGTATTAAAACTTTTTAATAATCTGGACTCTTTTAATAGTCCATAATATATGCCAACTATTTTTAATGGTCCTTCTGCAACTTGTATACCTGCTATCTCTGTAATATCAGGGGTTGCGGTTTCTATTGTAAGGCATTTACTTTTATTCTTATTTAGAATAGCCTCTGATAGTTGGGAATATGATTGAAGATCTTCCAGCACAATGTGGGCTTCTCCCTCAATGTTTATAATTACACATAGGTCATCTGCGTATGCTAATTTTGTACCGTATCTTGTGGTTGGTGTCCTTGAATGACTTGCAGCCATGGATTTATTCCTGTCCAATGTACTAAAGGATATAAAGTAATTATATACAGCAAAGGACTCAGAGGACATCCCTGTCTTACCCCTGCCTTTACTACTAATTCAATTCCATAAGTTCCAGAAATCATTTGTGTTACGGAAGCTGAATCATATAATTTTTGTAACCAGCCGATATAAACAGCAAGTATTCCATAATGTTTTAAAGTGGTAAATAAAAAGGGATCATGAACTCTGTCGAAGGCTTTGCTTTGATCCATAGACAATACGTAATCTGATTTATTTGTGTGTTTATAAAACTAAAAAAATTTCCTTAAAATTATTAGTAGAAATTGAATTTTCCTATTTGGTAATCCACAGCATTGAGTGGGGGTGTAGAAAGTTAATTGCTCTGCTACATAATCTATTACTCAATAGTTGTGATAATATTTTAAAATCAGAATTGAGAATAGTTATAGGTCTCCAATTTTGTAGGTCCCATCTGTCACCAATTTTATATAAAAAAATAACTAACACTTCTGTAAAGGTTTTAGGAATGTGGGGGGAGGGGATTGTAAAATCATAGACTTCCAGTAGAAAATGGGCAATTACTTTTATAACGGTCTTATAAAATTCATAAGAAATTGCGTCTATTCCTGGGGAAACATCATTTTTTTAAAGACTCAGTTAAGTGGTAGATTTCCTGTAAGGTAATAGTAATCACAGTTGCAGCCAGTGATGAAAAAAATATCTTCTTTCTGTGAGTTAGGAACAGTGGATAAGTACTTTTTTTTATTTCTGATTTCCCTGGTGGGTTTTGTGTAGCATACGATTGTAAGTAATCTGAAACTATCTTGTTTAACATTTCTGGAGATGTTATTTTTCCCTGAGGGTCCCTGAGTTCTGTAAAAGAGGAAGTGTTTTTCCTATGTTTACATGCTTCATAGGGATCTCCTATAGGAGTTTTTGTGGTACCAAAAGAGAGTTCAGCTCTAATAGTACTTGCTCTGTCATATTGCCAGTGAAACATTTTAGTTTTTATATGATTGATTTGAGGGGATAAGTCCGCATTGATTCTTAGATTTATTGAAAATAAGTGCTGTAATTGACTTCTGTAATTTAAGTAAGTACAGAATTTATTTCATGCTGTAGTTTTCCCACATGCCTGAAACCAATGCCGTATGTCCTGTTTGGTCTTTCCCACTATTCTAATATATTGTCGCATAAATCAAATACTGAGGTTCTAGCTTGTAATATCCTATATACAGTATCTTGAACTAAAGGCTCTGTTAATACTGAGCTGTTTATTTTCCACCTAATTAGCTTAGCAGGAATATTTGGATTGTGTTGGACTGTGGCTTTTACCATGCAGTGGTCTGAAAATTACACTGGTAAGATTTCAAAGGAGGTAATATATAAAGTTTTTGTAAAAAAGATCTGTTAGGGTACCTCTTTTATAACAATATTTTGGTCCTTTTTTGTTGTAAAAATCTGATGCATTGTGTAACTCTGCTGTATGCATACATTTGTAGAAGGCTACAGAATCACAGTATGTTTTTTTCCTTGTGAGGCTCCTATCTGATTTCTTGAAAGTACAATTAAAATCACCTCCTAATATTAATGTTCTGGCTGTTACAAGAAAGGGTTGGACTGATTCAAAGAGTTGTACCCTCCTTTAGGTCTTGTTTGTCTGAAATGCTAGAAGAATTGTCTGATTCCCACTTTGTCCATTTCTGACTCTCCCCAATTGGTTTCAGGTAATACTGAAAATGGATTATCAATTTCCAAGCCTTGGGAATCAGGAGCAGATTTGTTTATTCTTGCAGAATATCTTCGTGCTTGAGAAAGTACCCAAGGTTGGGGGGGGGATGTCTGGCATGTCATCCATTAAGTCATCCTCTATATTTTCAGAATAACAGACAGACATTAGTAGTTCTGAAGTAGAAGGTGTAGAATTTGTCTCTTATTTTATTTCTGGTCTTTTGGGGGTCCTGTACATTTAAGATTTTGATTTTGGAATTTCCTGCAGGAGTTTCAGCTGGATCCAGATGCTCGGGGGGGGGGGGACATCTTCCTGGGCTTTTTTTAGGAGTAGATCTGTATTGATAGTGCCAGTCCTGTTTTTTGATGCCCATGGACACTCTTGAAAGCGTGTCCCACTTCATCACAGAGATTACATTTTGAAAAATTAGCATATTGAAAGCTGATGTGTCCAGCTTCCCCCACATATAGTACACCTTGGCTTGTCACACACACTTGTTAATGTGTTTTGTCACCACATTTACAGCAGGTGCGGGGCTGACCTGGATAAAAACCCAGAAAACTACTGGGAAGATGTGAAATACCGTCCTCTGTACTTCTTAGTTTGATTTTGAATTTCCAAGTCCCTGTCCAGAACTGCCTGGCATCGAGAACTGGTTCTGGAGCACTTAAAACTTTACAGTGTTGTTGAAGCCAGTGATCAATGTCCCCCACTAGAACTCCCTCATTTTGATACATTACAGTGATATATTGGATCAATGGTTTTGTTAATGGGATGACTAAAATGGGGGTCCACAGTGGAGAAAATTTTACTTGGTTGTATTGATACCAAAATAATTATCTTCCCCTGAAACACATCTTCTGAGGTAAAGAATCCTTTAAGAGTTTCTTACCTACATAATTCCTGTTGGGTCATGTTTCAGGACTCCCCCCCATATCTAATGTGTACAGCATTTCTTCTAGGTGCAAATTCATTTTTATTTTGATATTTTGAAATAAGTCAGATAGCAAGGGCTGTTCCTTGGGGGGGTCGGAGTTCAGGGGATTGGGATCCTCTCGATTGGGTTTACTTGAGAGGCTGCCTTCCTCCTGTTGTTGCATATTTTTAGAACTTTGAGGTTGATTTACTACTTGTCCCGAAGTTTGGATAGTGCTTGTGGAAGCCTCAGAAGGTTTGTTAACTTCGGGAGTTTCTCCTGCCAAATTGGGTGTTGCCTTGGCAACTGAAGTAGTTTGGTTTTCAGGAATTACAAACTTTTCTGCATTATTCACAGGAACGTCAGTGTTCAGTATTTTTTTAAAATTTTAGTCGGGTACCTGTTTTTCTGATAGGCAGTATTCTGGAGTTTGAGGAGAGTTTACATTGGCATTTGGTTCCCATTGTAGGTCAGGAACCAAGTTCCCTGTTGGCGTTTGTTTACACCCTGCTGCAGACAACGTGGATTTGGGGGACCATTGTTCATTTTCAGCATCTTCAGAGATCTCAAATGCTGATTGTACCACCGCAGAGGCTGAAACTGCTTTGGTATTCCATGCACTGGTCTGACAGCTGCAGAGGCTGAAACTGATGCACAGTCTGAAGTTTCTTGACAGTCAGCTGAGGTAGAAGCCATATCATCTGCAGAATCCTCGCAGGTGGACTGGACTTATAAATGTTGTTTTGTCAATAATAAGGCTGTTCTCTTTTTTTTTAACTCTGATTTCCTTTTTTTATACTGTGCCTCATCATTCGCCACCATTTGTAAAAATTGTAGCCTTTTCTCTGCTAGTTCTCTATCGAGCATTTCCTCATCATGGTCTAGGTTTGAATGGTTATTACCATTATCCTCGTCTTCTTCCATATCAACTAAAGCAGGCATGTTACTTTTATTCTCCAACATAGGGCAACTCTCAGTTGGCTTGTCCTCCTTCATTTCTTGGTCTGGGTCAGAGGACCACTCCTCAGCCTGCTGCAGTACAAACTGACCTGCAGCACCCTGATCTGCCATTCCTTTGAACAGCAGCTCCCCCTACTGCAAAAGTATGGTAATTTCCTCGGTTCCCTGTCCAAATTTCCCACATTCACTAAAAAAATACCACCAATAGCCTGCCCAGTGGTGCTGAGGGTTGAGGCACTGGACACCTTATCTCGCACTACGTCAGTGACCTGGGTTTGGGAATGACCTTGGGTCATCGGGGTGCCAGCATGGGGGGGAGAGCAGGATTGAGTGGAACTAGCAGGCTGCTCTCCTCTCTTGGGGTGGTGGGGGTGAGTTGTCACCCTCCCATAGTTCTGCTCCCACTGAGTGGAGACCTGGTGGGAGAGCATAGGTGGAGGGGGCTGCAAGAACAGGAGGGTGTAAGGGGCTGAGCTGGCACCACGGTGTGCATGCGTGCTTGCCTCCACATGCACATACGATGGTATGCCAGGGCCTCGGGTGGGAAGTGGGACATTACTACCTACAAAGAAAACCCATAAAAACCTATGTATACATATAAAAAATACCACTAACAGCTTAATCTGGTTCAATGTCAGTTGGCATTCATCTATATCCCCCTCACCGGGATGAGGCTGAAAATCGGAAGAATTGTTTAGTACTCCTTTCATGGTCAAGAAAAATGAAATAAATAAATATATTTTTGTCTCCAGCCCAGTCTTGTAGTTTTATCAATAAAATTCTGGAGAAGATTTTTGCTATGGCATCTATTAAGCTAATTGGTCTAAGGTTTTGGGGTCACTGAAGTCTTTCTTGAAAAGGGGAACAATGATGTTAACCCTTCAGATATCTGGTACAAAGAAATTTCTAAGACACTTATTAAAAAGATTTGTAAGCACTAGAACCCAAATATTTAAATGGGCCTTATATACATCTTCAGGAAATTTATAAATGCCTGGAGCTTTATTAGGTTTGCATATCAAACTTGCTTCTTCTACTTCAGAAAAGGTAAAGATTAGTGGTGTTATATTATTTTGCAGCTCTTGTTCTAGCTGGGTAAAATTTATAGGCATGTACAGATCATGACATATGATACTCAACTAACTAATCCATTTCTTAACTGATATGGTAGCAACTGGATTGGATTCAAAACTATCTGCACCTTTTGCTACTAACCTCCAAAAGGATTCGGAATCCTTAATTTGTTTCACCCTGTACCTATACAGTACAGTCTCAATTAGCCAAACTGCATGGCTAACATAGGATCAGTTTTAATAATCGCGAATTTGTATGATCGGGGTTACACTGATTTGAATGAGGTGCCGATAGTTAATGTTAGTATAAGCTACCTCCACCTTTGCAGCAGCAGAAACCAATATAAAAGTCTATAATTTACCTTCACTGCCTTATCTGCCAATCAGCTTATGTCCAATCTCATATCTCTAAGTCTCAGCTGAAACTGCAACCACATGGCTCCGGTGACAGCCATTCTCCAACTTTC
The DNA here is from genome assembly GCA_016271365.2 of Neoceratodus forsteri. NCBI lineage: Eukaryota > Metazoa > Chordata > Ceratodontiformes > Ceratodontidae > Neoceratodus > Neoceratodus forsteri. Next base: position 913,157,212 of record CM057453.1, on the reverse strand, counting down.
TCAGATGTCCTCTAACTTTTTACACAGTTCTGAAAATATTGCCCTAAACAAACAAAACAATAGCTTTTATGGCTCAAAACTGTTTCCATTTATATCCTTTAGTTGCCTCTGATATTCTTATCTGAGGGTCACAGCTGAAACTGCAACCACTGCAACCATGCGGCATCAAAAACAATTGTCCCCTAACCACATCAAAACTGCATCGAAACTATGGCTCCTTTGCTTTGAGCCCATTTCCGCATTATTTCTCTCTGTTCACCATCTCTTCACAATGTGGAGTGGATTTTTTCATGGTCAGCATTAGAAACAATACAGTAGTAATGAAAACCACTCCTACTCACCCTGTGGACAGCAGTTGCCATTGTCACTGATCCCCAACCAAACTCATTGCTTGGAGTAGCAGCTGAAATCAGAAGACCGCCATTGCGTTTTATACTGTAGTTTATAAATAAAGTTTATAAAGTTTTAAGTTTAGGCAAAGCTTTAAGTTTTAAGCTTTGCCATAAACAATGGCTGATTTCACTATTTCAAGCAAGGAACTGCTCTCAGAAGCCTCTCCTCCCAATGGGACCTCATGTCTTTTAACTAGTGTCTGGCTGTGTGGCAGTATTGTTCCCTCTGCACCATGTGTAGGCACTGTAGCACTGTTACACTGCTGTTAAATCCAGGTCAATGACGGCAATCTTTTAAGGTAAAAAGGGGAGTTTGAACACGTTGGAACAAATATATGGATTATACAATGAAAATTAGATAGGGGTCACATTGGTTAGCTAGGGAGTACCAGTAGGTCAGGGTTTGTTATATCAGGGTCCTACTGTAATTAAATAGCTCTGCATAATTGTTGTCTTTTTCAAGCACACATATTACATTATAACTTTTCCAGGCTCTATTTAAAGCTATTTCGTTGCTGAAAAGTAGCACTCAAACACTTCCAGGAGCCACACAGCATTTTACAAATCTTGTGGTTTCATGATAGCTGGGCTAACTGAAAGAACATCACATACTCCTTCATAAAGTCCATGATTTAGCGTGAAAATGTTGGTGGGGCAGCAGATGCCATTGTTGATTTTAAAATGTTTTAAAATAAAGCATTTTTATCTTTAGCCAAGCTTTTACTAGAGTTTATGATGTCCTTTCAGTTAGCCAAACTCTGTTTAAAGCTACTAAATTATGTCTCATGGGGTTGCTTTTTGTTAACTTCACAAAGTTATGTAACTGTTTTTGCCTTTCTACAGTTATTATTAAACCACGTTTCCTTCTTTCTACAATAGCCTTGCCTATCTCTTTACAATACTGTTGTTACATTAGAGAACTAGAGGACACGATATGAGGCTCAAGGGTGGCCAATTCAGGAGCAATGTTAGGAAGTGCTTCTTCACTGAGAGGGTGGTTGGCCCATGGAATTGCCTGCCCCAGGAAGTGGTAGAGGCCAAAATGGTAAACGGGTTCAAAAACACCTGGGACAGGCACAAAGGTATCATTTCACAGAAAGGATGGCGGGGGGTAGTTACCCATATTGGACAGACTAGATGAATCTTGCGGTCCCCTTCTACCATCAAGTTCCGTGTTTCCATGAACAGGGCTGATTTTAATTCAGCAGCCATTAGTGGCGATGTAACCTTTTTATCTAATCAATTATTGACATATTTTCTGGAAGAAATAATAAAGCTTCATCATTCTGTAAATAGGAGAGTCTATTCAGAGTCTGCTTTATTATTAAACCTGGTTGATTATCATTATTATGTCTCTTATTTATTTATTGTTATTTGTGAGCTTCCTACATCTAAGGTAATGACAATGGGAGCAGAATTGCTTTCTGATCCAGATATTAAGATTTTTCATCATATCTAAATTTAAGAAATTAGTTATAATGAAATCAGTTGTAATCTTACTATTACCTGTAAAACAGGTGAATTCCCCTTCTGGGTTGCCCTCTGTGCACCCATTCACCATCACTAAATTATGTGAAAGAAACATAGCTGTTGGCAGAAAAAGACCTCTCAGTCCATCTGGTCTGCCCTATTTTTCCCTACCTACAGCTACACTGCAGACCCTATTCAGTCTTCAGTCATCACCCCCACCTTACTTCCAAGATCCTCTTGTATCTATCCTATGCATTCTCGGAACCTGTAACTGCTTTAGCCTCCACCACCTCTGCCGGGAGGCTGTTCTATGTGTCTACCACCTTCTCTTGTGAAAAACTACTTCCTTACATTTCCTCTGACCCTCTCCCCTTCCACCTTCATAGTGTGGCCCCTTGTCTTTGACCATCTTTTTCTTTAGAAAATGTTACCTTCCTGTACCCTGTTTTTGCCTGTAAGGTATTTGTATGATTCTATCATATCCCCCCTTTCCCTTCTTTCCCTCTATTCCTCTAGGGAGTACAAATTCAACTCTGTAAGCCTTTCTTCATAGGACTTTTGATGCAGGCCTGCATCATTTTGGTTGCCGTCCTTTGTACTGTCTCCACCCTGTCTATGTCCTTTCAGAGATGGGACCTCCAAAACCGGACACAGTACTCGAGATGTGGTCTCACCAGTGACCTATAGAGGGGTATCACTACATCCCTCCTTCTGCTGGTGATTCCCATGCCTATGCAGCCAAGCATCCTATTTGCCTTCTCCACTGCCTTATCACACTATTTAGCTACCTTCAGGTCATCAGAAATTATCACCCGCAGGTCCTTCTCCTGCTTTGTGACTGATAATGTCACTTCTCCCAGTTGGTATGCTGCCGCTGGGTTTCTGTGTCCCAAGTGCATGATTTTACACTTTTTTGCATTGAAACCCAGCTGTCAGACCTGTGACCATTCTTCCAGTCTATTTAGATCATCCTTCATTCTTTAGACCCCACCCCACCCACCCTGGTGTGTCTACTCTGTTGCAGAGCTTTGTGTCATCTGCGAACAGGAATACTTTACCTTCCAGTCTGTCTGTAATGTTGCTAATAAATATATTAAAGAGGACTGGGCCTAGTACTGACCTCTGCGTCACCCCACTGGTCACCTTGTCTACTCCAGAGTGGATGTCATTTATCACCACCCTCTGACTCCTATTTCCTAGCCAACCAACTCTCTACCCATTTAATTACTTTAGTCCCTACTTCTAGGCTCTCCAGCTTGTTTACCAGTCTCTTATGTGCAACAGTGTCGAAGGCCTTACTGAAATTCAAGTAGGCCACATCCACAGCTCCTCCCTGATCCACTTCCTTAGTTACCCAGTCAAAGAACTCAATCAGGTTAGTCTGGCAAGGCTTACTCCCTGTGAAACCATGCTGCTTCAGATCCTGTAGACCACTGGCAACTAGGTATTCTTGAATCCTTTCCTTCAGTGGTGATTCCATTACCTTTCCCACCACTGACATCAGGCTGACAGGCTTGTAATTTTCTGCCTCCCCCCCTTTTCCACTTTTATGGAGTGGGACTACATCTGCCCTCCTCCAGTTTCCTGGTACCTCCCCTATTTCCAAAGACAGGTTGAACAGGGATGTCAGAAGTGCAGCTAGTTCCTCCCTGAGTTTCCTCAGTAACCTGGGGTATATCCCATCAGGTCTTATTGCCTTGTCTACTTTCAGTTACACTAGTTCTTTAAGGAATCCCCAAGCCCTCCCCACAGACAAGCGAGACCCCCACCCCGCGGACACTGCAGAGAAACCCTGAAGCCAGTGCTGAGGTCAGGTCGCGAGGGCAGGAGTCCCCAAGCCCTCAGCACATACAAGCGAGACCCCCCCCCCGCCACAGACCACGCCAAGGAACCCTGAAGCCAGAGCTCAGGTCAGGTCGCGAGGGCAGGAGTCCCCAAGCCGTCCCCAGAGACAAGCGAGACCCCACCTCACGGACCACGCCGAGGAACCCTGAAGCCAGAGCTGAGGTCAGGTCGCGAGGGCAGGAGTCCCCAAGCCCTCCCAACAGACAAGAGAGACCCCCCCCGGCAGATCACGCCGAGGAACCCTGAAGCCAGAGTTGAGCTCGGGTCGTGAGGGCAGGAGTCTCCAAGCCCTCTCCACAGACAAGCAAGACCCCCCGTGGACCATGCCGAGGAACCCTGAAGCCAGGTAGCCGGAGTTCTTGCAGCTGCTCACTGACTGAATAGGAGCTCTACCATGCCACAGATTTAAACCTGGCGCCTTCTTAGACACAGTACTGACTTGCAATTAACTGCCGGTGTGCATCGAGCGTTACACAGCTCCCTGCCTCCAATCTTTATCTGCCTAATTAATTGTAAAAAAAGAGAAGTCTGCTAATCTGGGCAAAGTGTTTTAGCTGGGGAATTATCTATTTATTTTTACCAAACTGCACAACTTTACACAGGGGTAGGATTCCTTGTGTGAGATAAGTGTCCTGTACCCAGAGGAGTTCCTAGAATACATGACTGCAGTCTGCTGCTATCTAGGGGAATTCCTACTATAGTGGGTTGATTGTAATTGTAATAGGACCCCAGGCTGCTGCTATTTACTGCGCCATATCTCCTACTAAAAGACTTACTTATTTCACAAACTATTGGATGCATTAGAAACCACGCTCCTCCTACAAGCCACATACCTGAATTAAAGCCTTTCTCTTCCTCTCCGTAGAGCTGAGGTCAGGTCGCGAGGGCAGCAGTCCCCAAGCCCTCCCCACAGACAAGCGAGACCCCCCCCCATAGACCACGCTGAGGAACCCTGAAGCCAGAGCTGAGGTCGGGTCGTGAGGGAGTAGTCCCCAAGCCCTCCCATAGACAAGCGAGACCCCCCACGGACCACGCCGAGGAATCCTGAAGCCAGAGCTAGGTCGGGTCAGAGGGCAGGAGTACCCAAGTCCTCCCCACAGACAAGCGAGACTCCCCTGCGACCACGAGAGGAACCCTGAAGCCAGAGTTCAGGTCGGTTGCGAGGGCAGGCATCTCAAGCCCTCCACAGGACGAGCCAGACCCCCCGGACCACGCCGAGCAACCCTGAAGCCAGAGCTGAGGTCGGTCGCGAGGGCAGGAGTCCGCAAGCACTTCCCACGGACAAGCAAGACCCCCGTGGACGCACGCGAGAACCCTGAACCCAGGTAGCTGGAGTTCTGCAGCTGCTCACTGACTGAATAGGGGCTCTACCACGCCACAGATTTAAGCTTGGCGCCTTATTAGACACAATACTGACTTGCAATTAACTGCTGTTGTGCATCGAGCATTACACAGCTCCCAGCCTCCTATCTTTATCTGCCTAATTAATTGTAAAAAAAGACAAGTCTGCTAATCTCGTCAAAGTGTTTTAACTGGTCGAATTATCTATTTTTTTTACCAAACTGCACAACTTTACACAGAGGTAGGATTGCTTGTGTGAGATAAGTGTCCTATACCCAGAGGAGTTGCTAGAATACACGACTGCAGTCTGCTGCTCTTTAGGGGAATTCCTACTATAGTGGGTTGATTGTAATTGTAATAGGACCCCAGGCTGCTGCTATTTACCGCACCATATCTCCTACTAAAAGTATTACTTATTTCACAAGCTATAGGATGCATTAGAAAGCACGCTCCTCCTACAAGCCACATACCTGTATTAAAGCCTTTCTCTTCCTTTCCGCAGAGTTGAGGTCGGGTCCGGGCAGGAGTCCCCCAGCCCTCCCCACACACAAGCGAGACATCCCCCCTCTGGGCCACGCTGAGAAACCCTGAACCCAGGTAGACGGAGTTCTTGCAGCAGCTCACTGATTGAATAGGAGCTCTACCATGCCACAGATTTAAACTTGGTGCCTTTTTAGACACAGTACTGACTTGCAATTAACTGCCGGTGTGTATCGAGCATTACACAACTCCCTGCCTCCTATCTTTATCTGCCTAATTAATTGTAAAAAAGGAGAAGTCTGCTCATCTCGGCAAAGTGTTTTAATAGGAGAATAATCTATTTTTTTTTTACCACACTGCACAACTTTACACAGGGGTAGGATTGCTTGTGTGAGATAAGTGTCCTGTACCCAGGGGAGTTGCTAGAATACACGACTGCAGTCTGCTGCAATCTAGGGGACTTCCTACTGTAGTGGGTTTATTGTAATTGTAATAGGACCCCAGGCTGCTGCTATTTACCGCGCCATAACTCCTACTAAAAGGCTTACTTATTTCACAAGCTATTGGATGCATTAGAAAGCACGCTCCACCTACAAGCCACATACCTATATTAAAGCCTTTCTCTTCCTTTCCTCAGAGCTGAGGTCGGGTCGCGAGGGCAGGAGTCCCTAAGCCCACCCCACAGACAAGCAAGACCCCCCCCCATGGACCACGCCGAGGAACCAAGAAGCCAGAGCTGAGGTCAGGTCACGAGGGCAGGAGTCCCCAAGTCCTCCCCACAGACAAGCGAGACCCCCAGAGACCACGCCGAGAACCCTGAAGCCAGAGCTGAGGTCAGGCTTGAGGGCAGTAGTCCCTAAGCCTTCCCCATAGACAAGTGAGACCCCCCCCCCACGGACCACGCCGAGGAATCCTGAAGCCAGAGCTAGGTCGGGTCGCGAGGGCAGGAGTACGCAAGTCCTCCCCACAGACAAGCGAGACCCCACCCCAGCGGACCACGCCGAGGAACCCTGAAGCCAGAGCTGAGGTCGGGTCACGAGGGCAGGAGTCCCCAAGTCCTCCCCACAGACAAGCGAGACCCCACCCAGAGACCACGTCGAGGAACCCTGAAGCCAGAGCTGAAGTCGGGTCGCGAGGGCAGGAGTCCCCATATCTCCTACTAAAAGGCTAACTTATTTCACAAGCTATTGGATGCATTAGAAAGCACGCTCCTCCTACAAGCCACATACCTGTATTAAAGCCTTTCTCTTCCTTTCCGCTGAGCTGAGGTCAGGTCGCAAGGGCAGGAGTCCCCAAGCCCTACCCACAGACAAGCAAGACCCCCCCTGTGGACCACGCCGATGAACCCTGAAGCCAGATCTGAGGTCGGGTCACGAGGGCAGGAGTCCCCAAGTCCTCCCCACAGACAAGCGAGACCCCCCGCAGAACACGCCGAGGAACCCTGAACCCAGGTAGCTGGAGTTCTTGCAGCTGCTCACTGACTGAATAGGAGCTCTACCACGCCACAGATTTAAGCTTGGCGCCTTTTTAGACACAATACTGACTTGCAATTAACTGCTGTTGTGCATCGAGCATTACACAGCTCCCAGCCTCCTATCTTTATCTGCCTAATTAATTGTAAAAAAAGACAAGTCTGCTAATCTCATCAAAGTGTTTTAACTGGTCAATTATCTATTTTTTACCAAACTGCACAACTTTACACAGAGGTAGGATTGCTTGTGTGAGATAAGTGTCCTATACCCAGAGGAGTTGCTAGAATACACGACTGCAGTCTGCTGCTCTTTAGGGGAATTCCTACTATAGTGGGTTGATTGTAATTGTAATAGGACCCCAGGCTGCTGCTATTTACCGCACCATATCTCCTACTAAAAGTATTACTTATTTCACAAGCTATAGGATGCATTAGAAAGCACGCTCCTCCTACAAGCCACATACCTGTATTAAAGCCTTTCTCTTCCTTTCCGCAGAGTTGAGGTCGGGTCGCGCGGGCAGGAGTCCCCCAGCCCTCCCCACACACAAGCGAGACATCCCCCCTCTGGGCCACGCTGAGAAACCCTGAACCCAGGTAGACGGAGTTCTTGCAGCAGCTCACTGATTGAATAGGAGCTCTACCATGCCACAGATTTAAACTTGGTGCCTTTTTAGACACAGTACTGACTTGCAATTAACTGCCGGTGTGTATCGAGCATTACACAACTCCTGCCTCCTATCTTTATCTGCCTAATTAATTGTAAAAAGGAGAAGTCTGCTCATCTCGGCAAAGTGTTTTAATAGGAGAATAATCTTTTTTTTACCACACTGCACAACTTTACACAGGGTAGGATTGCTTGTGTGAGATAAGTGTCCTGTACCCAGGGAGTTGCTAGAATACACGACTGCAGTCTGCTGCAATCTAGGGACTTCTACTGTAGTGGGTTTATTGTAATTGTAATAGGACCCCAGGCTGCTATTTACCGCTGCCATAACTCCTACTAAAAGGCTTACTTATTTCACAAGCTATTGGATGCATTAGAAAGCACGCTCCACCTACAAGCCACATACCTATATTAAAGCCTTTCTCTTCCTTTCCGCAGAGCTGAGGTCGGGTCGCGAGGGCAGGAGTCCCTAAGCCCACCCCACAGACAAGCAAGACCCCCCCCCATGGACCACGCCGAGGAACCAAGAAGCCAGAGCTGAGGTCAGGTCACGAGGGCAGGAGTCCCCAAGTCCTCCCCACAGACAAGCGAGACCCCCCCCAGAGACCACGCCGAGGAACCCTGAAGCCAGAGCTGAGGTCAGGTCGCGAGGGCAGTAGTCCCCAAGCCCTCCCCATAGACAAGTGAGACCCCCCCCCCACGGACCACGCCGAGGAATCCTGAAGCCAGAGCTAGGTCGGGTCGCGAGGGCAGGAGTACGCAAGTCCTCCCCACAGACAAGCGAGACCCCACCCCAGCGGACCACGCCGAGGAACCCTGAAGCCAGAGCTGAGGTCGGGTCACGAGGGCAGGAGTCCCCAAGTCCTCCCCACAGACAAGCGAGACCCCACCCAGAGACCACGTCGAGGAACCCTGAAGCCAGAGCTGAAGTCGGGTCGCGAGGGCAGGAGTCCCCATATCTCCTACTAAAAGGCTAACTTATTTCACAAGCTATTGGATGCATTAGAAAGCACGCTCCTCCTACAAGCCACATACCTGTATTAAAGCCTTTCTCTTCCTTTCCGCTGAGCTGAGGTCAGGTCGCAAGGGCAGGAGTCCCCAAGCCCTACCCACAGACAAGCAAGACCCCCCCTGTGGACCACGTCGATGAACCCTGAAGCCAGATCTGAGGTCGGGTCACGAGGGCAGGAGTCCCCAAGTCCTCCCCACAGACAAGCGAGACCCCCCCCCCGCAGAACACGCCGAGGAACCCTGAAGCCAAGTAGTCGGAGTTCTTGCAGTTGCTCACTTACTGAATAGGAGCTCTACCATGCCACAGATTTAAACTTGGTGCCTTTTTAGACACAGTACAGACTTGCAATAAACTGCCGGTGCACATCGAGCTTTACACATCTTCCTGCCTCCAATCTTTATCTGCCTAATTAATTGTAAAAAAAAAGAAGTGTGCTAATCTGGGCAAAGTGTTTTAACTGGGGAATTATCTTTTTTTTTTTTTACCAAACTGCACAACTTTACACAGGGGTAGGATTGCTTGTGTGAGATAAGTGTGCTGTACCCAGGGGAGTTGCTAGAATACACAACTGCAGTCTGCTGCTATCTAGGGGAATTCCTACTACAGTGGGTTGATTGTAATCGTAATTGGACCCCAGGCTGCTGCTATTTACCGCGCCATATCTCCTACTAAAAGGCTTACTTATTTCACAAGCTATTGGATGCATTAGAAAGCACGCTCCTCTTACAAGCCACATACCTGTATTAAAGCTTTTCTCTTCCTTTCAGCAGAGCTGAGGTCGGGTCGCGAGGGCAGGAGTCCCCAAGCCCTCCCCACAGACAAGCAAGAACCCCCTGTGGACCACGCCGAGGAACCCTGAAGCCAGATCTGAGGTCGGGTCACGAGGGAAGGAGTCCCCAAGTCCTCCACACAGACAAGCGAGACCCCCCCACCGCAGACCACCCCGAGGAACCCTGAAGCCAGAGCTGAGGTCGGGACACGAGGGCAGTAGTCCCCAAGCCCTCCCCACAGACAAGTGAGACCTCCTAATGCGGACCACGCCGAGGAACCCGGAAGCCAGAGCTGAGGTTGGGTCGTGAGGGCAGGAGTCCCCAAGCCCTTCCCACAGACAAGCTAGACTCCCCCAACTGGCGGACCACGCCGAGGAACCCTGAAGCCAGAGCTCAGGTCGGGATGCGAGGGCAGGCATCCCCAAGCCCTCCACACAGACAAGCCAGACCTCCATGGACCACGCCGAGCAACCCTGAAGCCAGAGCTGAGGTCGGGTCAGAGGACAGGAGTTCAGCACTTCCACAGACAAGCGAGACACCACCTCCAGGACGACGCAAGAACCCTGAACCCAGGGAGCTGGAGTTCCTGCAGCTGCTCACTGACTGAATAGGAGCTCTACCACGCCACAGATTTAAACTTGGCGCCTTTTTAGACACAGTAATGACTTGCAATTAACTGCCGGTGTGCATCGAGCATTACACAGCTCCCTGCCTCCAATCTTTATCTGCCTAATTAATTGTAAAAAAGGAGAAGTCTGACAATCTGGGCAAAGTGCTTTAACTGGGGAATTATCTATTTTTTTTTACCAAACTGCACAACTTTACACAGGGGTAGGATTGCTTTTGTGAGATAAGTGTGCTGTACCGAGGGGAGTTACTAGAACACACGAATGCAGTCTGCTGCTACCTAGGGCAATTCCTACTATAGTGGGTTGATTGTAATTGTAATAGGACCCCAGGCTGCTGCTATTTACCGCTCCATATCTCCTACTAAAAAGCTTACTTATTTCACAAGCTATTGGATGCATTAGAAAGCACGCTCCTCCTTCAAGCCACATACCTGTATTAAAGCCTTTCTCTTCCTTTCCGCAGAGCTGAGGTCGGGTCGCATGGGCAGGAGTCTCCAAGTCCTACCCACAGACAAGCGAGAGCCCCCCCTGCGGACCACGCCGAGCAACCCTGAAGCCAGGTAACCGGAGTTCTTGCAGCTGCTCACTGACTGAATAGGAGCTCTACCACGCCACAGATTTAAATTTGGCGCCTTTTAAGACACAGTACTGACTTGCAATTAACTGCCGGTGTGCATCGAACATTACTCAGCTCCTTGCCTCCAATCTTTATCTGCCTAATAAATTGTAAAAAAGAAGTCTGCTAACCTGGGCAAAGTGTTTTAACTGGGGAATTATCTATTTTTTTTACTAAACTGCACAACTTTACACAGGGGTAGGATTGCTTGTGTGAGATAAGTGTGCTGTACCCAGGGGAGTTCCCAGAATACTCAAATGCAGTCTGCTGCAATCTAGGGGAATTCCTACTATAGTGGGTTGCTTGTAAATGTAATAGGACCCCAGGCTGCTTCTATTTACCGCTCCATATCTCCTACTAAAATGCTTACTTATTTCACAAGCTATTGGATGCATTAGAAAGCACGCTCCTCCTACAAGCCACATACCTGAATTAAAGCCTTTCTCGTCCTTTCCGCAGAGTTGAGGTCGGGGTCAGCGGGCAGGAGTCCCCAGCCCTCCCCACACACAAGCGGACACCCCTCTGGACCAGGCCGAGAAACCCTGAAGCCAGAGCTGAGGTCGGGTAATGAGGGCAGGAGTCCCCAAGCCCTCCCCACAGAAAAGCGAGACAACCCCCCGCGGACCAAACCAAGGAACCCTGAAGCCAGAGCTGAGGTTGGCTGCGAGGGCAGGAGTCCCCAAGGCCTCCCCACAAACAAGAGAGACGCCCCCTCGCGGACCACGCCGAGGAACCCTAAAGCCAGGTAGCCGGAGTTCTTGCAGCTGCTCACTGATTGAATAGGAGCTCTACCATGCCACAGATTTAAACTTGGCGCCTTTTTAGACACAGTACTGACTTGCAATTAACTGCCGGTGTGTATTGAGCGTTACACAGCTCCCTGTCTTCTATCTTTATCTGCCTTATTAATTGTAAAAAAGGAGAAGGCTGCTAATCTCGGCAAAGTGTTTTAATTGGGGAATTATCTATTTTTTTTTACCAAACTACACAACTTTACATAGGGGTAGGATTGCTTGTGTGAGATAAGTGTCCTGTACCCAGGGGAGTTGCTAGAATACACGACTGCAGTCTGCTGCTATCTAGGGGAATTCCTACTATAGTGGGTTGATTGCAATTGTAATAGGACCCCAGGCTGCTGCTATTTACCGCGCTATATCTCCTACTAAAAGGCTTACTTATTTCACAAGCTATTGGATGCATTAGAAAGCACGCTCCTCCTACAAGCCACATACCTATATCAAAGCCTTTCTCTTCCTTTCCGCAGAGCTGAGGTCAGGTCGCGAGGGCAGGAGGCCCAAAGCCCACCGCACAGACAAGCAAGACCCCCCCCGTGGACCACGCCGAGGAACCCTGAAGCCAGAGCTGAGGTCGGGTGACGAGGGCAGGAGTCCCCAAGTCCTCCCCACAGACAAGCGAGACCCCCCCCATAGACCACGCTGAGGAACCCTGAAGCCAGAGCTGAGGTTGGGTCGTGAGGGCAGTAGTCCCCAAGCCCTACCCATAGACAAGCGAGAACCCCCCACGGACCACGCCGAGGAATCCTGAAGCCAGAGCTAGGTCGGGTCACGAGGGCAGGAGTGCCCAAGTCCTCCCCACAGACAAGCGAGACCCCCCCCCGCGGACCACGCAGAGGAACCCTGAAGCCAGAGTTCAGGTCGGATTGCGAGGGCAGGCATCCCCAGCTCCACACGGACGAGCCAGACCCCCCCCCGCGGACCACGCCGAGCAACCCTGAAGCCAGAGCTGAGGTCGGGTCGCGAGGGCAGGAGTCCGCAAGCACTTCCCACAGACAAGCGAGACCCCCCCTCTCGCGGACGACGCCGAGGAACCCTGAACCCAGGTAGCTGGAGTTCTTGCAGCTGCTCACTGACTAAATAGGAGCTCTACCACGCCACAGATTTAAGCTTTGCGCCTTTTTAGACACAATACTGACTTGCAATTAACTGCTGTTGTGCATCGAGCATTACACAGCTCCCTGCCTCCTATCTTTATCTGCCTAATTAATTGTAAAAAAAGACAAGTCTGCTAATCTCGTCAAAGTGTTTTAACTGGTCGAATTATCTATTTTTTTTTACCAAACTGCACAACTTTACGCACAGGTAGGATTGCTTGTGTGAGATAAGTGTCCTGTACCCAGAGGAGTTGCTAGAATACACGACTGCAGTCTGCTGCTCTCTAGGGGAATTCCTACTATAGTGGGTTGATTGTGATTGTAATAGGACCCCAGGGTGCTGCTATTTACCGCACCATATCTCCTACTAAAAGGATTACTTATTTCACAAGCTATTGGATGCATTAGAAAGCACGCTCCTCCTACAAGCCACATACCTGTATTAAAGCCTTTCTCTTCCTTTCCGCAGAGTTGAGGTCGGGTCTCGCGGGCAGGAGTCCCCCAGCCCTCCCCACACACAAGTGAGACATCCCCCTCTGGGCCACGCTGAGAAACCCTGAAGCCAGGTAGCCGGAGTTCTTGCAGCAGCTCACTGATTGAATAGGAGCTCTACCATGCCACATATTTAAACTTGGTGCCTTTTTAGACACAGTACTGACTTGCAATTAACTGCCGGTGTGTATCGAGCGTTACACAGCTCCCTGCCTCCTATCTTTATCTGCCTAATTAACTGTAAAAAAAGGAAAAGTCTGCTCATCTCGGCAAAGTGTTTTAATAGGAGAATAATCTATTTTTTTTTTACCAAACTGCAGAACTTTACACAGGGGTAGGATTGCTTGTGTGAGATAAGTGTCCTGTACCCAGGGGAGTTGCTAGAATACACGACTGCAGTCTGCTGCAATCTAGGGGACTTCCTACTGTAGTGGGTTTATTGTAATTGTAATAGGACCCCAGGCTGCTGCTATTTACCGCGCCATAACTCCTACTAAAAGGCTTACTTATTTCACAAGCTATTGGATGCATTAGAAAGCATGCTCCACCCACAAGCCACATACCTGTATTAAAGCCTTTCTCTTCCTTTCCGCTGAGCTGAGGTTGGGTCGCGAGGGCAGGAGTCCCTAAGCCCACCCCACAAACAAGCAAGACCCCCCCCCTGTCGACCACGCCGAGGAACCAAGAAGCCAGAGCTGAGGTCGGGTCACGAGGGCAGGAATCCCCAAGTCCTCCCCACAGACAAGCGAGACCCCCCAGAGACTACGCCGAGGAACCCTGAAGCCAGAGTTGAGGTCAGGTCAGCGAGGGCAGTAGTCCCCAAGCCCTCCCAATAGACAAGTGAGACCCCCCCCCACGGACCACGCCGAGGAATCCTGAAGCCAGAGCTAGGTCGGTTCGCGAGGACAGGATTACGCAAGTCCTCCCCACAGACAAGCGAGACCCCACCCCAGCAGACCACGCCGAGGAACCCTGAAGCCAGAGCTGAGGTCGGGTCACGAGGGCAGGAGTCCCCAAGTCCTCCCCACAGACAAGCGAGACCCCCCCCAGAGACCACGTCGTGGAACCCTGAAGCCAGAGCTGAGGTCGGGTCGCGAGGGCAGGAGTCCCCATATCTCCTACTAAAAGGCTAACTTATTTCACAAGCTATTGGATGCATTAGAAAGCACGCTCCTCGTACAACCCACATACCTGTATTAAAGCCTTTCTCTTCCTTTCCACAGAGCTGAGGTCAGGTCGCAAGGGCAGGAGTCCCCAAGCCCTACCCACAGACAAGCAAGACCCCCCCTGTGGACCACGCCGAGGAACCCTGAAGCCAGATCTGAGGTCGGGTCACGAGGGCAGGAGTCCCAAGTCCTCCCACAGACAAGCGAGACCCCCGCAGAACAGCCCGAGGAACCCTGAAGCCAAGTAGCTGGAGTTCTTCCAGTTGCTCACTTACTGAATAGGAGCTCTACCACGCCACAGATTTAAACTTGGTGCCTTTTTAGACACAGTACAGACTTGCAATAAACTGCCGGTGCACATCGAGCTTTACACAGCTTCCTGCCTCCAATCTTTATCTGCCTAATTAATTGTAAAAAGGAGAAGTGTGCTAATCTGGGCAAAGTGTTTTAACTGGGGAATATCTTTTTTTTTTTACCAAACTGCACAACCTTACACAGGGGTAGGATTTCTTGTGTGAGATAAGTGTGCTGTACCAGGAGTTGCTAGAATACACAACTGCAGTCTGCTGCTATCTAGGGAATTCCTACTACAGTGGGTTGATGTAATCGTAATTGGACCCCAGGCTACTGCTATTTACCGCTACCATATCTCCTACTAAAAGGCTTACTTATTTCACAGCTATTGGATGCATTAGAAAGCACGCCTCCCATGTCGCATACCTGTATTAAAGCTTCTCTTCCTTTCAGCAGAGCTGAGGTCGGTCGCGAGGAGGAGTTCCCAAGCCCCCACAGACAAGCAAGACCCCGCCCCCGCCGACCACGCGCCGAGGAACCCTGAAGCCAGATCTGAGGTCAGGTCACGAGGGCAGGAGTCCCAAGTCCTCCCCACAGACAAGCGAGACCCCCGCAGACCACGCCAAGAACCCTGAAGCAAGAGCTGAGGTCGGGGCCACGAGGCAGTAGTCCCAAGCCTCCCACAGACAAGCAAGACCTCCCCACCGGACCACGCGAGGAACCCTGAAGCCGGAGCTGAGGTTGGGTCGTGAGGGCAGGAGTCCCCAAGCCCTTCCCACAGACAAGCTAAACTACCCCACTGGCAGACCACGCCGAGGAACCCAGAAGCCAGAGTTAAGGTCGGGTTGCGAGGGCAGGCATCCCCAAGCCGTCCACACAGACGAGCCAGACCCCCCCCTCCGCGGACCACGCCTAGCAACCCTGAAGCCAGAGCTGAGGTCGGGTCGCGAGGGCAGGAGTCCTCAAGCACTTCCCACAGACAAGCGAGACCCCCCCCCCGCGGACGACGCCGAGGAACCCTGAACCCAGGTAGCTAGAGTTCTTGCAGCACCTTACTGACTGAATAGGAGCTCTACCACGCCACAGATTTAAACTTGGCACCTTTTAAGACATAGTACTGACTTGCAATTAACTGCCGGTGTGCATCGAACATTACACAGCTCCTTGCCTCCAATCTTTATCTGCCTAATTAATTGTAAAAAAGAAGTCTGCTAACCTAGGCAAAGTGTTTTAACTGGGGAATTATCTATTTTTTTTTTTTTTACCAAACTGCACAACTTTACACAGGGGTAGGATTGCTTGTGTGAGATAAGTGTGCTGTACCCACGGGAGTTGCTAGAATACACAACTGCAGTCTGCTGCTGTCTAGGGGAATTCCTACTACAGTGGGTTGATTGTAATCGTAATTGGACCCCAGCCTGCTGCTATTTACCGCTCCATATCTCCTACTAAAAGGCTTACTTATTTCACAAGCTATTGGATGCATTAGAAAGCACGCTCCTCCTACAAGCCACATACCTGTATTAAAGCCTTTCTCTTCCTTTCAGCAGAGCTGAGGTTGGGTCGCGAGGGCAGGAGTCCCCAAGCCCTCCCCACAGACAAGCAAGAACCCCCCTGTGGACCACGCCGAGGAACCCTGAAGCCAGATCTGAGATCGGGTCACGAGGGCAGGAGTCCCCAAGTCCTCCCCACAGACAAATGAGACCCCCCCACCGCAGACCACGCCGAGGAACCCTGAAGCCAGAGCTGAAGTCGGGACACGAGGGCAGTAGTCCGCAAGCCCTCCCCAAAGACAAGCGAGACCTCCTCCCGGACCATGCCGAGGAACCCTGAAGCCGGAACTGAGGTTGGGTCGTGAGGGCAGGAGTCCCCAAGCCCTTCCCACAGACAAGCTAGACTCCCCCCCCCCCCCGCGGACCATGCCGAGGAACCCTGAAGCCAGAGCTCAGGTCGGTATGTGAGGGCAGGCGTCCCTAGGCCTCCACACAGACAAGCCAGACCCCTCGTGACCACGCCGAGCAACCCTGAAGCCAGAGCTGAGGTCGGGTCACGAGGGCAGGAGTCCGCAGCACTTCCCACAGACAAGTGAGACACCACCACACCCCCACGGATGACGCCAAGAACCCTGAACCCAGGTAGCTGGAGTTCTGCAGCTGCTCACTGACTGAATAGAGTTTCTACCACGCCACAGATTTAAACTTGGCGCCTTTTTAGACACAGTAATGACTTTGCAATTAACTGCCGTGTGCATCGAGCATTAGTCAGCTCCCTGCCTCCAATCTTTATCTGCCTAATTAATTGTAAAAAAGGAGAAGTCTGACAATCTGGGCAAAGTGCTTTAACTGGGGAATTATCTATTTTTTTACCAAACTGCACAACTTTACACAGGGGTAGGATTGTTTTTGTGAGATAAGTGTGCTGTAGCGAGGGAGTTACTAGAACACTTGATGCAGTCTGTTGCTACCTAGGGCAATTCCTACTATAGTGGGTTGATTGTAATTGTAATAGGACCCCAGGCTGCTGCTATTTACCGCCCATATCTCCTACTAAAAAGCTTACTTATTTCACAAGCTATTGGATGCATTAGAAAGCACGCTCCTCCTTCAAGCCACATACCTGTATTAAAGCCTTTCTTCCTTTCCTAGAGCTGAGTCGGTCGCATGGGCAGGAGTCTCCAAGTCCTACCCACAGACAAGCTTAGAGCCCCTGAGATCACGCCGAGCAACCCTGAAGCCAGGTAACCGGAGTTCTTGCAGCTGCTCACTGACTGAATAGGAGCTCTACCACGCCACAGATTTAAATTTGACGCCTTTTAAGACACAGTACTGACTTGCAATTAACTGCCGGTGTGCATCGAACATTACTCAGCTCCTTGCCTCCAATCTTTATCTGCCTAATAAATTGTAAAAAAGAAGTCTGCTAACCTGGGCAAAGTGTTTTAACTGGGGAATTATCTATTTTTTTTACTAAACTGCACAACTTTACACAGGGGTAGGATTGCTTGTGTGAGATAAGTGTGCTGTACCCAGGGGAGTTCCCAGAATACTCAAATGCAGTCTGCTGCAATCTAGGGGAATTCCTACTATAGTGGGTTGCTTGTAAATGTAATAGGACCCCAGGCTGCTTCTATTTACCGCTCCATATCTCCTACTAAAATGCTTACTTATTTCACAAGCTATTGGATGCATTAGAAAGCACGCTCCTCCTACAAGCCACATACCTGAATTAAAGCCTTTCTCGTCCTTTCCGCAGAGTTGAGGTCGGGTCGCGCGGGCAGGAGTCCCCCAGCCCTCCCCACACACAAGCGAGACACCCCCCTCTGGACCAGGCCGAGAAACCCTGAAGCCAGAGCTGAGGTCGGGTAATGAGGGCAGGAGTCCCCAAGCCCTCCCCACAGAAAAGCGAGACAACCCCTCGCGGACCAAACCAAGGAACCCTGAAGCCAGAGCTGAGGTTGGTTGCGAGGGCAGGAGTCCCCAAGGCCTCCCCACAAACAAGAGAGACGTCATGACCACGCCGAGGAACCCTAAAGCCAGGTAGCCGGAGTTCTTGCAGCTGCTCACTGATTGAATAGGAGCTCTACCATGCCACAGATTTAAACTTGGCGCCTTTTTAGACACAGTACTGACTTGCAATTAACTGCCGGTGTGTATTGAGCGTTACACAGCTCCCTGTCTTCTATCTTTATCTGCCTTATTAATTGTAAAAAAGGAGAAGGCTGCTAATCTCGGCAAAGTGTTTTAATTGGGAATTATCTATTTTTTTTACCAACACACAACTTTACATAGGGTAGGATTGCTTGTGTGAGATAAGTACTGTACCCAGGGAGTTGCTAGAATACACGACTGCAGTCTGCTGCTATCTAGGGAATTCCTACTATAGTGGGTTGATTGCAATTGTAATAGGACCCCAGGCTGCTGCTATTTAATCGCTCCATATCTCCTACTAAAAGGCTTACTTATTTCACAAGCTATTGATGCATTAGAAAGCACGCCTCCTCCTACAAGCCACATACCTATATCAAAGCCTTCTCTTCCTTCTTCGCAGAGCTGAGGTCAGGTCATGAGGCAGGAGGCCCAAAGCCCACCGCACAGACAAGCAAGACCCCTGTGGACCACGCCGAGGAACCCTGAAGCCAGAGCTGAGGTCGGGTGACGAGGCAGGAGTCCCCAAGTCCTCCCACAGACAAGCGAGACCCCCATAGACCACGCTGAGGAACCCTGAAGCCAGAGCTGAGGTTGGGTCGGAGGGCAGTAGTCCCAAGCCCTACCCATAGACAAGCGAGAACCCCCACGGACCACGCCGAGAACCTGAGCCAGAGCTAGGTCGGGTCACGAGGGCAGGAGTGCCCAAGTCCTCCCCACAGACAAGCGAGACCCCCCGCGGACCACGCAGAGGAACCCTGAAGCCAGAGTTCAGGTCGGATTGCGAGGGCAGGCATCCCCAAGCCCTCCACACGGACGAGCCAGACCCCCCCCCGCGGACCACGCCGAGCAACCCTGAAGCCAGAGCTGAGGTCGGGTCGCGAGGGCAGGAGTCCGCAAGCACTTCCCACAGACAAGCGAGACCCCCCCCCTCGCGGACGACGCCGAGGAACCCTGAACCCAGGTAGCTGGAGTTCTTGCAGCTGCTCACTGACTAAATAGGAGCTCTACCACGCCACAGATTTAAGCTTTGCCCCTTTTTAGACACAATACTGACTTGCAATTAACTGCTGTTGTGCATCGAGCATTACACAGCTCCCTGCCTCCTATCTTTATCTGCCTAATTAATTGTAAAAAAAGACAAGTCTGCTAATCTCGTCAAAGTGTTTTAACTGGTCGAATTATCTATTTTTTTTTACCAAACTGCACAACTTTACGCACAGGTAGGATTGCTTGTGTGAGATAAGTGTCCTGTACCCAGAGGAGTTGCTAGAATACACGACTGCAGTCTGCTGCTCTCTAGGGGAATTCCTACTATAGTGGGTTGATTGTGATTGTAATAGGACCCCAGGGTGCTGCTATTTACCGCACCATATCTCCTACTAAAAGGATTACTTATTTCACAAGCTATTGGATGCATTAGAAAGCACGCTCCTCCTACAAGCCACATACCTGTATTAAAGCCTTTCTCTTCCTTTCCGCAGAGTTGAGGTCGGGTCTCGCGGGCAGGAGTCCCCCAGCCCTCCCACACACAAGTGAGACATCCTCTGGGCCACGCTTGAGAACCCTGCAGCCAGGTAGCCGAGTTCTTGCAGCAGCTCACTGATTGAATAGGAGCTCTACCATGCCACATATTTAAACTTGGTGCCTTTTTAGACACAGTACTGACTTGCAATTAACTGCCGTGTGTATCGAGTGTTACACAGCTCCCCTGCCTCCTATCTTTATCTGCCTAATTAACTGTAAAAAGGAAAAGTCTGCTCATCTCGCAAAGTGTTTTAATAGGAGAATAATCTTTTTTTTTTACCAAACTGCAGAACTTTACACAGGGGTAGGATTGCTTGTGTGAGATAAGTGTCCTGTACCCAGGGGAGTTGCTAGAATACACGACTGCAGTCTGCTGCAATCTAGGGGACTTCCTACTGTAGTGGGTTTATTGTAATTGTAATAGGACCCCAGGCTGCTGCTATTTACCGCGCCATAACTCCTACTAAAAGGCTTACTTATTTCACAAGCTATTGGATGCATTAGAAAGCATGCTCCACCTACAAGCCACATACCTGTATTAAAGCCTTTCTCTTCCTTTCCGCTGAGCTGAGGTTGGGTCGCGAGGGCAGGAGTCCCTAAGCCCACCCCACAAACAAGCAAGACCCCCCCCCTGTCGACCACGCCGAGGAACCAAGAAGCCAGAGCTGAGGTCGGTCACGAGGGGGAACTCAAGTCCTCCCCACAGACAAGCGAGACCCCCAGAGACTACTGAGGAACCCTGAAGCCAGAGTTGAGGTCAGGTCATGAGGGCAGTAGTCCCAAGCCTCCCATAGACAAGTGAGACCTCCCACGGACCACGCCGAGGAATCCTTGAAGCCAGAGCTAGGTCGGGTCGCGAGGACAGGAGTACGCAAGTCCTCCCCACAGACAGCAGACCCCACCCAGCAGACCACGCCGAGGAACCCTGAAGCCAGAGCTGAGGTCGGGTCACGAGGGCAGGAGTCCCCAAGTCCTCCCACAGACAAGCGAGACTCCAGAGACCACGTCGGGAACCCTGAAGCCAGAGCTGAGGTCGGGTCGCGAGGCAGGAGTCCCCATATCTCCTACTAAAAGGCTAACTTATTTCACAAGCTATTGATGCATTAGAAAGCACGCCCTCGTACAACCCACATACCTGTATTAAAGCCTTTCTCTTCCTTTCCACAGAGCTGAGGTCAGGTCGCAAGGGCAGGAGTCCCCAAGCCCTACCCACAGACAAGCAAGACCCCCCCTGTGGACCACGCCGAGGAACCCTGAAGCCAGATCTGAGGTCGGGTCACGAGGGCAGGAGTCCCCAAGTCCTCCCCACAGACAAGCGAGACCCCCCGCCCGCAGAACACGCCGAGGAACCCTGAAGCCAAGTAGCCGGAGTTCTTCCAGTTGCTCACTTACTGAATAGGAGCTCTACCACGCCACAGATTTAAACTTGGTGCCTTTTTAGACACAGTACAGACTTGCAATAAACTGCCGGTGCACATCGAGCTTTACACAGCTTCCTGCCTCCAATCTTTATCTGCCTAATTAATTGTAAAAAAAGGAGAAGTGTGCTAATCTGGGCAAAGTGTTTTAACTGGGGAATTATCTTTTTTTTTTTTTTTACCAAACTGCACAACTTTACACAGGGGTAGGATTGCTTGTGTGAGATAAGTGTGCTGTACCCAGGGGAGTTGCTAGAATACACAACTGCAGTCTGCTGCTATCTAGGGGAATTCCTACTACAGTGGGTTGATTGTAATCGTAATTGGACCCCAGGCTACTGCTATTTACCGCGCCATATCTCCTACTAAAAGGCTTACTTATTTCACAAGCTATTGGATGCATTAGAAAGCACGCTCCTCCTACAAGCCGCATACCTGTATTAAAGCCTTTCTCTTCCTTTCAGCAGAGCTGAGGTCGGGTCGCGAGGGGAGGAGTTCCCAAGCCCCCCACAGACAAGCAAGACTCCGCACGATCACGCCGAGGAACCCTGAAGCCAGATCTGAGGTCAGGTCACGAGGGCAGGAGTCCCCAAGTCCTCCCCACAGACAAGCGAGACCCCCCCCCGCAGACCACGCCAAGGAACCCTGAAGCAAGAGCTGAGGTCGGGCCACGAGGGCAGTAGTCCCCAAGCCCTCCCCACAGACAAGCAAGACCTCCCCCCGCGGACCACGCCGAGGAACCCTGAAGCCGGAGCTGAGGTTGGGTCGTGAGGGCAGGAGTCCCCAAGCCCTTCCCACAGACAAGCTAAACTACCCCACTGGCAGACCACGCCGAGGAACCCAGAAGCCAGAGTTAAGGTCGGGTTGCGAGGGCAGGCGTCCCCAAGCCGTCCACACAGACGAGCCAGACCCCCCCCTCCGCGGACCACGCCTAGCAACCCTGAAGCCAGAGCTGAGGTCGGGTCGCGAGGGCAGGAGTCCTCAAGCACTTCCCACAGACAAGCGAGACCCCCCCCCCGCGGACGACGCCGAGGAACCCTGAACCCAGGTAGCTAGAGTTCTTGCAGCACCTTACTGACTGAATAGGAGCTCTACCATGCCACAGATTTAAACTTGGCACCTTTTAAGACATAGTACTGACTTGCAATTAACTGCCGGTGTGCATCGAACATTACACAGCTCCTTGCCTCCAATCTTTATCTGCCTAATTAATTGTAAAAAAAGAAGTCTGCTAACCTAGGCAAAGTGTTTTAACTGGGGAATTATCTATTTTTTTTTTTTTTACCAAACTGCACAACTTTACACAGGGGTAGGATTGCTTGTGTGAGATAAGTGTGCTGTACCCAGGGGAGTTCCTAGAATACACGAATGCAGTCTGCTGCAATCTAGGGGGAATTCCTACTATAGTGGGTTGCTTGTAATTGTAATAGGACCCCAGGCTGCTGCTATTTACCGCTCCATATCTCCTACTAAAATGCTTACTTATTTCACAAGCTATTGGATGCATTAGAAAGCACGCTCCTCCTACAAGCCACATACCTGTATTAAAGCCTTTCTCTTCCTTTCCGCAGAGTTGAGGTCGGGTCGCGCGGGCAGGAGTCCCCCAGCCCTCCCAACACACAAGCGAGACACCCACCTCTGGACCACGCCGAGAAACCCTGAAGCCAGAGCTGAGGTCGGGTAATGAGGGCAGGAGTCCCCAAGCCCTCCCCACAGAAAAGCAAGACCACCCCCCTCCGCGGACCAAACCAAGGAACCCTGAAGCCAGAGCTGAGGTTGGCTGCGAGGGTAGGAGTCCCCAAGGCCTCCCCACAAACAAGCGAGACGCCCCCACGCGGACCACGCCGAGGAACCCTGAAGCCAGGTAGCCGAAGTTCTTGCAGCTGCTCACTGATTGAATAGGAGCTCCACCATGCCACAGATTTAAACTTGGCGCCTTTTTAGACACAGTACTGACTTGCAATTAACTGCCGTGTATCGAGCGTTACACAGCTCCCTGCCTCCTATCTTTATCTGCCTAATTAATTGTAAAAAAGGAGAAGTCTGCTAATCACGGCAAAGTGTTTTAATTGGGGAATTATCTATTTTTTTTTACCAAACTGCACAACTTTACACAGGGGTAGGATTGCTTGTGTGAGATAAGTGTCCTGTACCCAGGGGAGTTGCTAGAATACACGACTGCAGTCTGCTGTTATCTAGGGGAATTCCTACTATAGTGGGTTGATTGCAATTGTAATAGGACCCCAGGCTGCTGCTATTTACCGCACCATATCTCCTACTAAAAGGCTTACTTATTTCACAAGCTATTGGATGCATTAGAAAGCACGCTCCTCCTACAAGCCACATACCTATATCAAAGCCTTTCTCTTCCTTTCCGCAGAGCTGAGGTCAGGTCGCGAGGGCAGGAGTCCCAAAGCCCACCCCACAGACAAGCAAGACCCCCCGGACCACGCCGAGGAACCCTGAAGACACAGCTGAGTTCGGGTCACGAGGGCAGGAGTCCCCAAGTCCTCCCCACAGACAAGCAAGACCCCCCCCATAGACCACGCTGAGGAACCCTGAAGCCAGAGCTGAGGTCGGGTCATGAGGGCAGTAGTCCCCAAGCCCTACCCATAGATAAGCGAGACCCCCCACCACGGACCACGCCGAGGAATCCTGAAGCCAGAGCTAGGTCGGGTCGCGAGGGCAGGAGTACCCAAGTCCTCCCAACAGACAAGCGAGACCCCCGCTGACCACGCAGAGGAACCCTGAAGCCAGAGTTCAGGTCGGGTTGGAGGGCAGGCATCCCCAAGCCTCCACACAGACGAGTCAGACCCTCTCCGCGGACCACGCCGAGCAACCCTGAAGCCAGAGCTGAGGTCGGGTCTGAGGGCAGGAGTCCGTAAGCACTTCCCACAGACAAGCGAGACACTTCATGGACGACGCCCAGGAACCCTGAACCCAGGTAGCTGGAGTTCTTGCAGCTGCTCACTGACTGAATAGGAGCTCTACCACGCCACATATTTAAGCTTGGCGCCTTTTTAGACACAGTACTGACTTGCAATTAACTGCCGGTGTGCATCGAGCATTACACAGCTCCCTGCCTCCAATCTTTATCTGCCTAATTAATTGTAAAAATGGAGAAGTCTGCTAATCTGGGTAAAGTATTTTAACTGGGGAATTATCTATTTTATTTTTTACCAAACTGCACAACTTTACACAGGGGTAGGATTGCTTGTGTGAGATAAGTGTGCTGTACCCAGGGGAGTTGCTAGAATACACAACTGCAGTCTGCTGCTATCTAGGGGAATTCCTACTACAGTGGGTTGATTGTAATCATAATTGGACCCCAGGCTGCTGCTATTTACCGCTCCATATCTCCTACTAAAAGGCTTACATATTTCACAAGCTATTGGATGCATTAGAAAGCACGCTCCTCCTACAAGCCACATACCTGTATTAAAGCCTTTCTCTTCCTTTCAGCAGAGCTGAGGTCGGGTCGCGAGGGCAGGAGTCCCCAAGCCCTCCCCACAGACAAGCAAGACCCCTCCTGTGGACCACGCCGAGGAACCCTGAAGCCAGATCTGAGGTCGGGTCACGAGGGCAGGAGTCCCCAAGTCCTCCCCACAGAAAAGCGAGACCCCCCCACCATAGACCACGCCGAGGAACCCTGAAGCCAGAGCTGAGGTCGGGTCACGAGGGCAGTAGTCCCCAAGCCCTCCCCACAGACAAGCGAGACCTCCTCCTGCAGACCATGCCGAGGAACCCTGAAGCCGTAGCAGAGGTTGGGTCGTGGGGGCAGGAGTCCCCAAGCCCTTCCCACAGACAAGGTAGACTCCCCCCACTGGCGGACCACGCCGAGGAACCCTGAAGCCAGAGCTCAGGTCGGGTTGCGAGGGCAGTCGTCCCCAAGCCCTCCACACAGACAAGCCAGACCCCACCCCCGCGGACCACGCCGAGCAACTCTGAAGCCAGAGCTGAGGTCGGGTCGCGAGGGCAGGAGTCCGCAAGCACTTCCCACAGACAAGCAAGACACCGCCCCCCCCCGCGGACGATGCCGAGGAACCCTGAACCCAGGTAGCTGGAGATCTTGCAGCTGCTCACTGACTGAATAGGAGCTCTACCACGCCACAGATTTAAACTTGGCGCCTTTTTAGAAACAGTAATGACTTGCAATTAACTGCCGGTGTGCATCGAGCATTACACAGCTCCCTGCCTCCAATCTTTATCTGTCTAATTAATTGTAAAAAAGAAGTCTGCTAACCTGGGCAAAGTGTTTTAACTGGGGAATTATCTATTTTTTTTTTTACCAAACTGCACAACTTTACACAGTGGTAGGATTGCTTGTGTGAGATAAGTGTGCTTTACCCAGGGGAGCTGCTAGAATACACAACTGCAGTCTGCTGCTATCTAGGGGAATTCCTACTACAGTGGGTTGATTGCAATCATAATTGGACCCCAGGCTGCTGCTATTTACCTCTCAATATTTCCTACTAAAAGGGTTACTTATTTCACAAGCTATTGGATGCATTAGAAAGCACACTCCTCCTACAAGCCACATACATGTATTAAAGCCTTTCTCTTCCTTTCAGCAGAGCTGAGGTCGGGTCACGAGGGCAGGAGTCCCCAAGTCCTCCCCACAGACAAGCGAGACCCCCCCCTGCGGACCACGCCGAGCAACCCTGAAGCCAGGTAGCCGGAGTTCATGCAGCTGCTCACTGACTGAATAGAAGCTCTACCACGCCACAGATTTAAATTTGGCGCCTTTTAAGACACAGTACTGACTTGCAATTAACTGCCAGTGTGCATCGAACATTAAACAGCTCCTTGCCTCCAATCTTTATCTGTCTAATTAATTGTAAAAAAGAAGTCTGCTAACCTGGGCAAAGTGTTTTAACTGGGGAATGATCTATTTTTTTTTACCAAACTGCACAACTTTACACAGGGGTAGAATTTCTTGTGTGAGATAAGTGTGCTGTACCGAGGGGAGTTACTAGAACACACGAATGCAGTCTGCTGCTATCTAGGGGAATTCCTACTATAGTGGGTTGATTGTAATTGTAATAGGACCCCAGGCTGCTGCTATTTACCGCTCCATATCTCCTACTAAAAGACTTACTTATTTCACAAGCTATTGGATGCATTAGAAACCACACTCCTCCTACAAGCCACATACCTGAATTAAAGCCTTTCTCTTCCTCTCTGCAGAGCTGAGGTCGGGTCGCGTGAGCAGCAGTCCCCAAGCCCTCCCCACAGACAAGCGAGACCCCCACCCATGGACCACATCGAGGAACCCTGAAGCCACGTAGCTGGAGTTCTTGCAGCTGCTCACTGACCGAATAGGAGCTCTGCCATGCCACAGATTTAAACTTGGCGCCTTTTTAGACACAGTACTGACTTGCAATTAACTGCTGTTGTGCATCGAGCATTACACAGCTCCCTGCCTTCTATCTTTATCTGCCTAATTAATTGTAAAAAAAGACAAGTCTGCTAATCTCGTCAAAGTGTTTTAACTGCTTGAATTATCAATTTTTTTTTACCAAACTGCACAACTTTACACAGAGGTAGGATTGCTTGTGTGAGATAAGTGTCCTGTACCGAAAGGAGTTGCTAGAATACACGACTGCAGTCTGCTGCTCTCTAGGGGAATTCCTACTATAGTGGGTTGATTGTAATTGTAATAGGACCCCAGGCTGCTGCTATTTACCGCACCATATCTCCTACTAAAAGGCTAACTTATTTCACAAGCTATTGGATGCATTAGAAAGCACGCTCCTCCTACAAGCCACATACCTGTATTAAAGCCTTTCTCTTCCTTTACGCAGAGTTGAGGTCGGGTCGCGCGGGCAGGAGTCCCCCAGCCCTCGCCACACACAAGCGAGACACCCCCCTCTGGACCACGGTGAGAAACCCTGAAGCCAGGTAGCCGGAGTTCTTGCAGCAGCTCACTGATTGAACAGGAGCTCTACCATGCCACAGATTTAAACTTGGTGCCTTTTTAGACACAGTACTGACTTGCAATTAACTACCGGTGTGTATCGAGCGTTACACAGCTCTCTGTCTCCAATCTTTATCTGCCTAATTAATTGTAAAAATGGAGAAGTCTGCTCATCTCGGCAAAGTGTTTTAATTGGGGAATTATCTATTTTTTTTTTTACCAAACTGCACAACTTTACACAGGGGTAGGATTGCTGGTGTGAGATAAGTGTCCTGTACCCAGGGGAGTTGCTAGAATACACGACTGCAGTCTGCTGCTATCTAGGGGACTTCCTACTGTAGTGGGTTGATTGTAATTGTAATAGGACCCCAGGCTGCTGCTATTTACCGCGCCATATCTCCTACTAAAAGGCTTACTTATTTCACAAGCTATTGGATGCATTAGAAAGCACGCTCCTCCTACAAGCCACATACCTATATCAAAGCCTTTCTCTTCCTTTCCGCAGAGCTGAGGTCAGGTCGCGAGGGCAGGAGTCCCTAAGCCCACCCCACGAACAAGCAAGACCCCCGTGGACCACGCCGAGGAACCCTGAAGCCAGAGCTGAGGTCGGTCGCGAGGGCAGGAGTCCCAAGTCCTCCCCACAGACAAGCGAGACCCCCAGAGACCATGCCGAGGAACCCTGAAGCCAGAGCTGAGGCCGGGTCATGAGGACAGTAGTCCCCAAGCCTCCCCATAGACAAGCGAGGCCCCCCCCCACGGACCACGCCGAGGAATCCTGAAGCCAGAGCTAGGTCAGGTCCCGAGGGCAGGAGTACGCAAGTCCTGCCCACAGACAAGCGAGACCCCTCCCAGCGGACCACGCCGAGGAACCCTGAAGTCAGAGCTGAGGTCGGGTCACGAGGGCAGGTGTCCCCAAGTCCTCCCCACAGACAAGCGAGACCCCCCCCAGAGACCACGCCGAGGAACACTGAAGCCAGAGCTGAGGTCGGATCGCGAGGGCAGGAGTCCCCATATCTCCTACTAAAAGGCTAACTTATTTCACAAGCTATTGGATGCATTAGAAAGCACGCTCCTCCTACAACCCACATACCTGTATTAAAGCCTTTCTCTTCCTTTCCGCAGAGCTGAGGTCAGGTCGCAAGGGCAGGAGTCCCCAAGCCCTACCCACAGACAAGCAAGACCCCTGTGACCACGCCGAGGAACCTTGAAGCCAGATCTGAGGTCGGGTCACGAGGGCAGGAGTCCCAAGTCCTCCCCACAGACAAGCGAACCCCCGCAGAACATGCCGAGGAACCCTGAAGCCAAGTAGCCGGAGTTCTTGGAGTTGCTCACTTACTGAATAGGAGCTCTACCACCACAGATTTAAACTTGGTGCCTTTTTAGACACAGTACTGACTTGCAATAAACTGCCGGTGTACATCAAGCTTTACACAGCTTCCTGCCTCCAATCTTTATCTGCCCAATTAATTGTAAAAAAAGGAGAAGTGTGCTAATCTGGGCAAAGTGTTTTAACTGGGAAATTATCTATTTTTTTTTTTACCAAACTGCACAACTTTACACAGGGGTAGGATTGCTTGTGTGAGATAAGAGTGCTGTACCCAGGGGAGTTGCTAGAATACACAACTGCAGTCTGCTGCTATCTAGGGAAATTCCTACTACAGTGGGTTGATTGTAATCATAATTGGACCCCAGGCTGCTGCTATTTACCGCTCCATATCTCCTACTAAAAGGCTTACTTATTTCACAAGCTATTCAATGCATTAGAAGGCACGCTCCTCCTACAAGCCGCATACCTGTATTAAAGACATTCTCTTCCTTTCAGCAGAGCTGAGGTCGGGTCGCGAGGGCAGGAGTCCCCTAGCCCTCCCCACAGAAAAGCAAGACCCCTCCTGTAGACCACGCCGAGGAACCCTGAAGCCAGATCTGAGGTCGGGTCACGAGGGCAGGAGTCCCCAAGTCCTCCCCACAGACAAACGGGACTCCCCCACTGCAGACCACACCGAGGAACCCTGCAGCCAGAGCTGAGGTCGGGTCACGAGGGCAGTAGTCCCCAAGCCCTCCACACAGACAAGCGAGACCTCCTCCTTCGGACCACGCCGAGGAACCCTGAAGCCGGAGCTGAGGTTGGGTCATGAGGGCAGGAGTCCCCAAGCCCTTCCCACAGACAAGCTAGACTCCCCCCTCTGGCGGATCACGCCGAGGAACCCTGAAGCCAGAGCTCAGGTCGGGTTGCAAGGGCAGACGTCCCCAAGCCCTCCACACAGACAAGCCAGACCACCCCTCCGCGGACCACGCCGAGCAACCCTGAAGCCAGATCTGAGGTCGGGTCGCAGGGCAGGAGTCCGCAAGCACTTCCCACAGACAAGCGACACCCCCCAGGCCACGCCGAGCAACCCTGAACTCAGGTAGCTGGAGTTCTTGCAGCTGCTCACTGACTGAATAGAAGCTCTACCACACCACAGATTTAAACTTGGCGCCTTTTTAGACACAGTACTGACTTGCAATTAACTGCCGGAGTGCATCGAGCATTACACAGCTCCTTGCCTCCAATCTTTATCCGCCTAATTAATTGTAAAAAAGGAGAAGTCTGCTAATCTGGGCAAAGTGTTTTAACTGGGGAATTATCTATTTTTCTTTACCAAACTGCACAACTTTACACAGGGGTAGGATTGCTTTTGTGAGATAAGAGTGCTGTACCGAGGGGAGTTACTAGAACACACGAATGCAGTCTGCTGCTATCTAGGGCAATTCCTACTATAGTGGGTTGATTGTAATTGTAATAGGACCCCAGGCTGCTGCTATTTACCGCTCCATATCTCCGACTAAAATGCTTACTTATTTCACAAGCTATTGGATGCATTAGAAAGCACGCTCCTCCTACAAGCCACATACTTGTATTAAAGCCTTTCTCTTCCTTTCCGCAGAGTTGAGGTCGGGTCGCGCGGGCAGGAGTCCCCCAGCCCTCCCCACACACAAGCGAGACACCCCCCTCTGGACCATGCCGAGAAACCCTGAAGCCAGAGTTGAGGTCGGGTAATGAGGGCAGGAGTCCCCAAGCCATACCCACAGAAAAGCGAGACCCCCCCCACGGACCACACCAAGGAACCCTGAAGCCAGAGCTGAGGTTGGGTGCGAGGGCAGGAGTCCCCAAGGCCTCCCCACAGACAAGCGAGACGCCGCCTCACGGACCACGCTGAGGAACCCTGAAGTCAGGTAGCCGGAGTTCTTGCAGCTACTCACTGATTGAATAGGAGCTCTACCATGCCACAGATTTAAACTTGGCGCCTTTTTAGACACAGTACTGACTTGCAATTAACTGCCGGTGTGTATCGAGCGTTACACAGCTCCTGCCTCAATCTTTATCTGCCTAATTAATTGTAAAAAGGAGAAGTCTGATAATCTCGCAAAGTGTTTTAATTGGGAATTATCTATTTTTTTTTACCAAACCACACAACTTTACACAGGGGTAGGATTGCTTGTGTGAGATAAGTGTCCTATACCCAGGGAGTTGCTTAGAATACAGACTGCAGTCTGCTGCTATCTAGGGGAATTCCTACTATAGTGGGTTGATTGTAATTGTAATAGGACCCTAGGTTGCTGCTATTTACCATGCCATATCTCCTACTAAAAGGCTTACTTATTTCACAAGCTACTGGATGCATTAGAAAGCACGCTCCTCCTATAAGCCACATACCTATATTAAAGCCTTTCTCTTCCTTTCCGCAGAGGTGAGGTCGGGTCGCGAGGGCAGGAGTCCCTAAGCCCACCCCACAGACAAGCAAGACCCCCGTGGACCAAGCTGAGGAACCCTGAAGTCAGAGCTGAGGTCGCGTCATGAGGGCAGGAGTCCCTAAGTCCTCCCCACAGACAAGCGAGACCCCCCCCCAGAGACCACGCCGAGGAACCCTGAAGCCAGAGCTGAGGTCGGGTCACGAGGGCAGAAGTCCCCAAGTCCTCCCCACAGACAAGCGAGACCCCCCCCAGAGACCACGCCGAGGAACCCTGAAGCCAGAGCTGAGGTCGGGTTGTGAGGGCAGTAGTCCCCAAGCCCTCCCCATAGACAAGCGAGACCTCCCCACGGACCACGCCAAGGAATCCTGCAGCCAGAGCTAGGTCGGGTCACGAGGGCAGGAGTACCCAAGTCCTCCCCACAGACAAGTGAGACCCACCCGCTGCGGACCACTCCGAGGAACCCTGAAGCCAGATCTGAGGTCAGGTCACGAGGGCAGAAGTCCCTGAGCCCACCCCATAGACAAGCAAGACCCCCCGTGGACCACGCCGAGGAACACTGTAGCCAGAGCTGAGGTTGGGTCACGAGGGCAGGAGTCCCCAAGTCCTCTCCACAGACAAGTGAGACCCCCCCCACAGACAACGCCGAGGAACCCTGAAGCCAGAGCTGAGTTCGGGTCACGAGGGCAGGAGTCCCCAAGTCCTCCCCACAGACAAGCGAGACCCCCCCACTGCGGACCACTCCGAGGAACCCTGAAGCCAGAGCTGAGGTCGGGTCACGAGGGAGGAGTACCTAAGCCCACCCCACAGACAAGCAAGACCCCCGTGGACCACGCCGAGGAACCCTGAAGTTAGTGCTGAGGTCGGGTTGTGAGGACAGTAGTCCCCAAGCCTCCCCATAGACAAGCGAGAACCCCCACGGACCACGCCAATGAATCCTGCAGCCAGAGCTAGGTCAGGTCACGAGGGCAGGAGTACCCAAGTCCTCCCCACAGACAAGCGAGACCCCCCTCCTGCGGACCACTCCGAGGAACCCTGAAGCCAGAGCTGAGGTCGGGTCACGAGGGCAGGAGTACCTAAGCCCACCCCACAGACAAGCAAGACCCCCCCCCCGTGGACCACGCCGAGGAACACTGAAGCCAGAGCTGAGGTTGGGTCACGAGGGCAGGAGTCCCCAAGTCCTCCCCACAGAAAAGTGAGACCCCCCCCTCCCCAGAGACCACGCCGAGGAACCCTGAAGCCAGAGCTGAGGTCGGGTCGCGAGGGCAGGAGTCTCCATATCTCCTACTAAAAGGCTAACTTATTTCACAAGCTATTGGATGCATTAGAAAGCATGCTCCTCTTACAAGCCACATACCTGTATTAAAGCCTTTCTCTTCCTTTCCGCAGAGCTGAGGTCGGGTCGCAAGGGCAGGAGTCCCCAAGCCCTACCCACAGACAAGCAAGACCCCCCCTGTGGACCACGCCGAGGAACCCTGAAGCCATATCTGAGGTTGGGTCACGAGGGCAGGAGTCCCCAAGTCCTCCCCACAGACAAGCGAGATCCCCCCCCCCAACAGACCACGCCGAGGAACCCTGAAGCCAGGTAGCCGGAGTTCTTGCAGTTGCTCACAGACTGAATAGGAGCTCTACCATGCCACAGATTTAAACTTGGTGCCTTTTTAGACACAGTACTGACTTGCAATTAACTGGCGGTGTACATCGAGCTTTACATAGCTTCCTGCCTGCAATCTTTATCTGCCTAATTAATTGTAAAAAAAGAAGTGTGCTAATCTGGGCAAAGTGTTTTAACTGGGGAATTATCTATCTTTTTTTTTTACCAAACTGCACAACTTTACACAGGGGTAGGATTGCTTCTGTGAGATAAGTGTGCTGTACCCAGGGGAGTTGCTAGAATACACAACTGCAGTCTGCTGCTATCTAGGGGAATTCCTACTACAGTGGGTTGATTGCAATCGTAACAGGACCCCAGGCTGCTGCTATTTACCGCTCCATATCTCCTACTAAAAGGCTTACTTATTTTACAAGCTATTGGATGCATTAGAAAGCACGCTCCTCCTACAAGCCACATACCTGTATTAAAGCCTTTCTCTTCCTTTCAGCAGAGCTGAGGTCGGGTCGCGAGGGCAGGAGTCCCCAAGCCCTCCCCACAGACAAGCAAGACCCCCCCTGTGGACCACGCCGAGGGACCCTGAAGCCAGATCTGAGGTCAGGTCACGAGGGCAGGAGTCCCCAAGTCCTCCCCACAGACAAGTGAGACCCCCCCCCCGCAGACCACGCCGAGGAACCCTGAAGCCAGAGTTGAGGTCGGGTCACGAGGGCAGTAGTCCCCAAGCCCTCCCCACAGACAAGCGAGACCACCCCCTGTGGACCACGCCGAGGAACCCTGAAGCCTGAGCTGAGGTTGGGTCGTGAGGACAGGAGTCCCCAAGCCCTTCCCACAGACAAGCTAGACTCCCCCCACTGGCGGACCACGCCGAGTAACCCTGAAGCCAGAGCTCAGGTCGGGTTGCGAGGGCAGGCATCCCCAAGCCCTCCACATACGAGCCAGACCACCCCCCGCGGACCACGCCGAGCAACCCTGAAGCCAGAGCTGAGGTCGGGTCGCGAGGGCAGGAGTCCGCAAGCACTTCCCACAGGCAAGCGAGACACCCCCGCAGACAACGCCGAGAAACCCTGAACCCAGGTAGCTGGAGTTCTTGCAGCTGCTCACTGACTGAATAGGAGCTCTACCATGCCACAGATTTAAACTTGGTGCCTTTTTAGAAACAGTACTGACTTGCAATTAACTGCCGGTGTGCAGCGAACATAACACATCTCCCTGCCTCCAATCTTTATCTGCCTAATTAATTGTAAAAAAGAAGAAGTCAGCTAATCTGGGGAAAGTGTTTCAACTGGGGAATTATCTATTTTTTTTTTACCAAACTGCACAACTTTACACAGGGGAAGGATTGCTTGTGTGAGATAAGTGTGCTGTACTGAGGGGAGTTACTAGAACACACGAATGCAGTCTGCTGCTATCTAGGGCAATTCCTACTATAGTGGGTTGATTGTAATTGTAATAGGACCCCAGGCTGCTGCTATTTACCGCTCCATATCTCCTACTAAAATGCTTACTTATTTCACAAGCTATCGGATGCATTAGAAAGCACGCACCTCCTACAAGCCACATACCTGTATTAAAGCCTTTCTCTTCCTTTCCGCAGAGTTGAGGTCGGGTCGCTCGGGCAGGAGTCCCCCAGTCCTCCCCACACACAAGCGAGACAACCCCCTCTGCACCACGCCGAGAAACCCTGAAGCCAGAGTTGAGGTCGGGTAATGAGGGCAGGAGTCCCCAAGCCCTACCCACAGAAAAGCGAGACACCTCCCCCTGGCGGACCACACCAAGGAACCCTGAAGCCAGAGCTGACGTTGGGTGCGAGGGCAGGAGTCCCCAAGGCCTCCCCACAGACAAGCGAGACGCCCCTTCGCGGACCATGCCGAGGAACCCTGAAGCCAGGTAGCCGGAGTTCTTGCAGCTGCTCACTGATTGAATAGGAGCTCTACCATGCCACAGATTTAAACTTAGCGCCTTTTTAGACACAGTACTGACTTGCAATTAACTGCCGGTGTGTATCGAGTGTTACACAGCTCCCTGCCTCCAATCTTTATCTGCCTAATTAATTGTAAAAAAGGAGAAGTCTGCTAATCTCGGCAAAGTGTTTTAATTGGGGAATTATCTTTTTTTTTTTACCAAACCGCACAACTTTGCACAGGGGTAGGATTGCTTGTGTGAGATAAGTGTCCTGTACCCAGGGGAGTTGCTAGAATACACGACTGCAGTCTGCTGCTATCTAGGGGAATTCCTACTATAGTGGGTTGATTGTAATTGTAATAGGACCCCAGGCTGCTGCTATTTACCGCGCCATATCTCCTACTAAAAGGCTTACTTATTTCACAAGCTATTGGATGCATTAGAAAGCACGCTCCTTCTACAACCCACATACCTATATTAAAGTCTTTCTCTTCCTTTCTGCAGAGCTGAGGTCGGGTCGTGAGGGCAGGAGTCCCTAAGCCCACCCCACAGACAAGCAAGACCCCGTGGACCACGCCGAGGAACCCTGAAGCCAGAGCTGAGGTCGGATCATGAGGGCAGTAGTCCCTAGGTCCTCCCAACAGACAAGTGAGACCCCCCAGAGACCACGCCGAGGAACCCTGAAGCCAGAGCTGAGATCGGGTCACGAGGGCAGGAGTCCCCAAGTCCTCCCCACAGACAAGTGAGACCCTTCCCCCAGAGACCACGCCGAGGAACCCTGAAGCCAGAGCTGAGGTCGGGTTGCGAGGGCAGTAGTCCCCAAGACCTCCCCATAGACAAGTGAGACCCCCCCCATGGAACACGCCGAGGAATCCTGCAGCCAGAGCTAGGTCGGGTCGCGAGGGCAGGAGAACCCAAGTCCTCCCCACAGACAAGCGAGACCCCCCCCCGCGGACTACGCCGACGAACCCTGAAGCCAGAGCTGAGGTCGGGTCGCGAGGGCAGGAGTCCCTAAGCCCATCCCACAGACAAGCAAGACCCCCCCCGTGGACCACGCCGAGGAACACTGAAGCCAGAGCTGAGGTTCAGTCACGAGGGCAGGAGTCCCCTTATCTCCTACTAAAAGGCTAACTTATTTCACAAGCTATTGGATGCATTAGAAAGCACGCTCCTCCTACAAGCCACATACCTGTATTAAAGCCTTTCTCTTCCTTTCCGCAGAGCTGAAGTCGGGTCGCAAGGGCAGGAGTCCCCAAGCCCTCTCCACAGACAAGCAAGACCACCCCTGTGGACCACGCCGAGGAACCCTGAAGCCAGAGCTGAGGTCGGGTCACTAGGGCAGTAGTCCCCAAGCCCTCCCCGCAGACAAGCGAGACCTCCCCCTGCGGACCACGCCGAGGAACCCTGAAGCCGGAGCTGAGGTTGGGTCATGAGGGCAGGAGTCCCCAAGCCCTTCCCACAGACAAGCTAGACTCCCCCCCCCCGGCGGACCATGCCGAGGAACCCTGAAGCCAGAGCTCAGGTCGGGTTGCTGAGGCAGGCGTCCCAAGCCCCCCACACAGGCAGGCCAGACCCCCGCTGACCACGCCGAGCAACCCTGAAGCCAGAGCTGAGGTCGGGTCACGAGGGCAGGAGTCCCAAGCACTTCCCACAGACAAGCGAGACCCTCTCCCTCGCAGACGACGCCGAGGAACCCTGAACCCAGGTAGCTGGAGTTCTTGCAGCTACTCACTGACTGAATAGGAGCTCTACCATGACACAGATTTAAACTTGGCGCCTTTTTAGACACAGTACTGACTTGCAATTAACTGCCGGTGTGCATCGAGCATTACACAGCTCCCTGCCTCCAATCATTATCTGCCTAATTAATTGTAAAAAAGGAGAAGTCTGCTAATCTGGGCAAAGTGTTTTAACTGGGGAATTATCTATTTTTTTTACCAAACTGCACAACTTTACACAGGGGTAGGATTGCTTGTGCGAGATAACTGTGCTGTACCGAGGGCAGTTACTAGAACACACGAATGCAGTCTGCTGCTATCTAGCGGAAATCCTACTATAGTGGGTTGATTGTAATTGTAATAGGACCCCAGGCGGCTGCTATTTACCACTCCATATCTCCTACTAAAAGACTTACTTATTTCACAAGCTATTGGATGCATTAGAAAGCACACTCCTCCTACAAGCCACATACCTGAATTAAAGCCTTTCTCTTCCTCTCTGCAAAGCTGAGGTCGGGTCCCGAGGGCAGCAATCCCTAAGCCCTCCCCACAGACAAGTGAGACCCCCCCCCTGCAGACCACGCCGAGGAACCCTGAAGCCAGGTAGCTGGAGTTCTTGCAGTTGCTCACTGACTGAATAGGAGCTCTACCATGCCACAGATTTAAACTTGGTGCCTTTTTAGACACAGTACTGACTTGCAATTAACTGCCGGTGTGCATCGAGCGTTACACACCTCCTTGCCTCCAATCTTTATCTGCCTAATTAATTGTGAAAAAAGGAGAAGTCTGCTAATCTGGGCAAAGTGTTTTAATTGGGGAATTATCTATTTTATTTCACCAAACTGCACAACTTTACACAGAGGTAGGATTGCTTGTGTGAGATAAGTGTGCTGTACCCAGGGAGTTGCTAGAATACACAGCTGCAGTCTGCTGCTATCTAGGGGAATTCCTACTATAGTGGGTTGATTGTAATTGTAATAGGACCCCAGGCTGCTGCTATTTACCGCTCCATATCTTCTACTAAAAGGCTTACTTATTTCACAAGCTATTGGATGCATTAGAAAGCACGCTCCTCCTACAAGCCACATACCTGTATTAAAGCCTTTCTCTTCCTTTCTGCAGAGCTGAGGTTGGATCGCGATGGCAAGAGTCCTCAAGCCTTCCCCAGAGACAAGCGAGACAACCCCCCACGAGGACTATGCCGAGGAACCCTGAAGCCAGAGCTGAGTTAAGGTCGCGAGGGCAGGACTCCCCAAGCCCTCCCCACAGACAAGCGAGACCCCCCACGCATACACCGCCATGGAACCCTAAAGCCAGCCCTGTGGTCAGGTCACGAGGGCAGGAGTCCCCAAGCCCTCTCCACAGAGAATCGTGACCCCCACCGCGGACCACACCGAGGAACCCTGAAGCCTGGTAGGCGGAGTTCTTGCAGCTGCTCACTGACTGAATAGGAGCTCTACCACGCCACAGATTTAAACCTGACGCCTTTTTAGACACAGTACTGACTTGCAATTAACTGCTGATGTGCATCGAGCATTACACAGCTCCCTGCCTCCAATCTTTTTCTGCCTAACTAATTGTAAAAAAGGAGAAGTCTGCTAATCTGGGCAAAGTGTTTTAACTGGGGAATTATCTTTTTTTTTTTACCAAACTGCACAACTTTACACAGGGGTAGGATTACTTGTGTGAGATAAGTGTGCTGTACCGAGGGGAGTTGCTAGAATACACAACTGCAGTCGGCTGCTTTCTAGGGGAATTCCTACTATAGTAGGTTGATTGTAATTGTAATAGGACCCCAGCCTGCTGCTATTTACCGCACCATGTCTCCTACTAAAAGGCTTACTTATTTCACAAGCTATTGGATGCATTAGAAAGCACGCTCCTCCTACAAGCCACATACCTGTATTAAAGCCTTTCTCTTCCTTTCCGCAGAGGTGAGGTCAGGTCGCAAGGGCAGCAGTCCCCAAGCCCTCCCCACAGACAATCGAGACCCTCCCCCCCCGCGGATCATGCCAAGGAACCCTGAAGCCAGAGCTGAGGTCGGCTCATGAGGGCTGGAGTCCCCGAGCCCTCCCCACAGACAAGCGAGACCCCCCCCCGCGGACCACGCCAAGGAACCCTGAAGCCAGAGCTCAGGTCAGGTCACGAGGGAAGTTGTCCCTAAGCCTTCCCCACAGACAAGCAAGACCCCCCTCCCCGCGGACCACGCCGAGGAACCCTGAAGCCAGAGCTGAGGTCAGGTTGCGAGGGCAGGAGACCCCAAGCCCTCCCCACAGACAAGCGAGACCCCTCCCGTGGAGCACGCCGAGGAACCCTGAAGCCAGAGCTGAGGTCGGGTCATGAGGGCAGGAGTCTGCAAGCCCTCCCCACAGACAAGCGAGAACCCCCCGGACCACGTCGAGGAACCCTCAAGCCAGGTAGCTGGAGTTCTTGCAGCTGCTCACTGACTGAAAAGGAGCTCTACCACGCCAGAGATTTAAACTTTGCGCCTCTTTAGACACAGTACTGACTTGCAATTAACTGCTGGTGTGCATCAAGCGTTACACAGCTCCCTGCCTCCAATCTTTATCTGCCTAATTAATTGTGAAAAAGGAGAAGTCTGCTAATCTGGGCAAAGTGTTTTTACTGAGGAATTATCTTTTTTTTTTTTTTTACCAAACTGCACAACTTTACACAGGGGTAGGATTGCTTGTGTGAGATAAGTGTGCAGTACCCAGAGGAGTTGCTAGAATACACATCTATAGTCTGCTGCCATCTAGGGGAATTCCAGCTATAGTGGATTGATTGTAACTGTAATGGGACCCCTGGCTGCTGCTATTTACCGCGCCATATCTCCTACTAAAAGGCTTACTTATTTCACAAGCTATTGGATGCATTAGAAACCACACTCCTCCTACAAGCCACATACCTGTATTAAAGCCTTTCTCTTCCTTTCCACAGAGCTGAGGGCTGGTTGCGAGGGCTGCAATCCCCAAGTCCTCCCCACAGACAAGCGAGACCCCCCCCGACGGCGGACCATGCCGAGGAACCCTGAAGCCAGAGCTGAGGTCGGGTCGCGAAGGCAGGAGTCCCCAAGCCCTCCCCACACACAAGCGAGACTCCCCACGCATACCACGCCGTGGAACCCTGAAGCCAGAGCTGAGGTTGGGTCGCGAGGGCAGGAGTCCCCAAGCCCTCCCCACAGACAAACGAGACCCCCCCCCCGTGGACCATGCTGAGGAACCCTGAAGCCAGAGCTGAGGTCGGGTCACAAGGGCAGGAGTCCCCAAGGCTCCCCATAGCCAAGCAAGACCCCATAATGCATACCACGCCGTGGAACCCTGAAGCCAGAGCTGAGGTCGGGTCATGAGGGCAGGAGTCCCCAAGTCCTCCCCACAGACAAGCATGACCCCGCTGACCACGCCGATGAACCCTGAAGCCAGAGCTGAGGTCGAGTCGCGAGGGCAGGAGTCCCCAAGCCCTCCCCACAGACAAGCGTGGCCCTTCCCCGCGCACCACGCCGTGGAACCCTGAAGCCAGGTAGCCGGAGTTCTTGCAGCTACTCACTGACTGAACAGGAGCTCTACCATGCCACAGATTTAAATTGGGCGCCTTTTTAGACACAGTACTGACCTGCAATTAACTGCCGGTGTGCATTGAGCGTTACACAGCTCCCTGCCTCCAAACTTTATCTGCCCAATTAATTGTAAAAAAAGGAGAAGTCTGCTAATCTGGGCAAAGTGTTTTAATTGGGGAATTATCTATTTTTTTTTACCAAACTGCACAACTTTACACAGGGGTAGGATTGCTTGTGTGAGATAAGTGTGCTGTACACAGGGGAGCTGCTAGAATACACGACTGCAGTCTGCTGCTATCTAGGGCAATTCCTACTATAGTGGGTTGATTGTAATTGTAATAGGACCCCAGGCTGCTGCTATTTACCGCTCCATAT
Source organism: Neoceratodus forsteri (assembly GCA_016271365.2). Classification (NCBI taxonomy): domain Eukaryota; kingdom Metazoa; phylum Chordata; order Ceratodontiformes; family Ceratodontidae; genus Neoceratodus; species Neoceratodus forsteri. The sequence continues at coordinate 913,117,281 of CM057453.1, read as the reverse complement.
CTCCTACTAAAAGGCTTACTTATTTCACAAGCTATTGGATGCATTAGAAAGCACGCTCCTCCTACAAGCCACATACATGTATTAAAGCCTTTCTCTTTCTTTCTGCAGAGCTGAGGTCGGGTCATGACGGCAGGAGTCCCCAAGCCCTCCCCACAGACAAGCGAGACCACCCCTCCACCGGACCACGCCGGGGAACCCTGAAGCCATGTAGCCGGAGTTCTTGCAGCTGCTCACTGACTGAATAGGAGGTCTACCATGCCACAGATTTAAACTTGGCGCCTTTTTAGACACAGTACTGACTTGCAATTAACTGCCGGTGTGCATCGAGCTTTACACAGCTCCCTCCCTCCAATCTTTATCTGCCTAATTAATTGTAAAAAAAAGGAGAAGTCTGCTAATCTGGGCAAAGTGTTTTAACTGGGGAATTATCTATTTTATTTTACCAAACTGCACAACTTTACACATTGGTAGGATTGCTTCTGTGAGATAAGTGTGCTGAACCCAGGGGAGCTGCTAGAATACACAACTGCAGTCTGCTGCTATCTAGGGGAATTCCTACTATAGTGGGTTGATTGTAATTGCAATAGGACCCCAGGCTGCTGCTATTTACCGCTCCATATCTCCTACTAAATGGCTTACTTATTTCACAAGCTATTGGATGCATTAGAAAGCATGCTCCTCCTACACTCCACATACCTGTATTAAAGCCTTTCTATTTCTTTCCGCAGATCTGAGAACGGGTCGCGAGGGCTGGAGTACCCAAGCCCTCCCCACAGACAAGCGAGACCCCACCCCTGCGGACCATGCCGAGGAACCCTGAAGCCAGAGCTGAGGTCGGGTCACGAGGGCAGGAGTCCCCAAGCCCTCCTCACAGACAAGCGAGACCCCCCACGCATACATCGCCGTGGAACCCTGAAGCCAGAGCTGAGGTCGGGTCGCGAGGGCAGGAGTCCCCAGTCCCTCCCCACAGACAAGTGTGACCCCCTGTGGACCATGCCGAGGAACCCTCAAGCCAGAGCTGAGGTCGGGTCGCAAGGGCAGGAGTCCCCAAGCCCTCCGCACAGACAAGCGAGACCCCCCCCCGCGGACCATGCTGAGGAACCCTGAAGCCAGAGCTGAGGTCGGGTCGCGAGGGCAGGAGTCCCCAAGCCCTCCCCACAGACAAGCGTAACCCCTCCCGTGGAACAAGCTGAGGAACCCGAAGCCAGAGCCGAGGTTGGGTCACGAGGGCAGAAGTCCCAAGCCTCCCCACAGACAAGTGAGCCCCCGCAGACCATGCCGACTAACCCTGAAGTGAGAGCTGAGGTCGGGTCACGAGGGCAGGAGTCCCCAAGCCCTCCCCACAGACAAACAAGACCCCCCCCGCAGACCACGCCGAGGAACCCTGAAGCCAGAGCTGAGGTCAGGTCACGAGGGCAGGAGTCCCCAAGCCATCCCCACAGACAAGCGAGACCCCCCCAGACCACGCCGAGGAACCCTGAAGCCAGAGTTGAGCTCGGGTCGTGAGGGCAGGAGTCCCCAAGCCCTCCCCACAGGCAAGCGAGACCCCAGGCCCACACACCACGCCGTGGAACCCTGAAGCCAGAGATGAAGTCGGGTCATGAGGGCAGGAGTCCCCAAGCCCTCCCCACATACAAGCGAGACGCCCTCCCCCCCGAGAGTCACGCCAAGAAACCCTGAAGCCAGGTAGCCGGAGTTCTTGCAGCTGCTCACTGACTGAATAGGAGCTCTACCATGCCACAGATTTAAACTTGGCGCCTTTTTAGACACAATACTGACTTGCAATTAACTGCCAGTGTGCATCGAACGTTACACAGTTTCCTGCCTCCAATCTTTATCTGCCTAATTAATTGTAAAACAGAAAAAGTCTGCTAATCTCGGCAAAGTGTTTCAATTGGGGAATTATCTATTTTTTTTTACCAAACTGCACAACTTTACACAGGGGTAAGATTGCTTGTGTGAGATAAGTGTCCTGTACCCAGGGGTGTTGCTAGAATACACGACTGCAGTCTGCTGCTATCTAGGGGAATTCCTACTATAGTGGGTTTATTGTATTTGTAATATTACCCCAGGCTGCTGCTATTTACCGCGCCATATCTCCTACTAAAAGGCTTACTTATTTCACAAGGTATTGGATGCATTAGAAAGCACGCTCCTCCTACAAGCCACATACCTGTATTAAAGCCTTTCTCTTCCTTTCCGCAGAGCTGAGGTCGGGTGGCGAGGGCAGGAGTCCCCAAACCCTCCCCACAGACAAGCAAAACCCCCTCCTGTGGACCACACCAAAGAACCCTGAAGACAGAGCTGAGGTCGGATCACGAGGGCAGGAGTCCCCAAGTCCTCTCCACAGACAAGCGAGACCTTCCTCGCAGACCTCACTGAGGAACCCTGAAGCCAGAGCTGAGGTCGGGTCGCGAGGGCAGTAGTTCCCAAGCCCTCCCCACAGACAAGTGAGACCACCCTCCCCCGCGACCACGCCGAGGAACCCTAAAGCCAGAGCAGAGGTCGGGTCGCGAGGGCAGGAGTCCCCAAGCCCTCCCCACCGACAAGTGAGACCACCCCCACGGACCATGCAGAGGAACCCTGAATCCAGAGTTGAGGTCGGGTCGCGAGGGCAGGAGTCCTCAAGCCCTCCCCACAGACAAGCGAGACCCCCCCCTTGGACCACGCCGAGCAACCCTGAAGCCAGAGCTGAGGTCGGGTCGCGAGGGCAGCAGTCCCCATGCCCTCCCCACAGACAAGCGAGACCTGCCCCCGCGGACCACACTGAGGAACCCTGAAGCCAGGTAGCTGGAGTTCTTAAAGCTGCTCACTGACTGAATAGGAGCTCTACAATGCCACAGATTTAAACTTGGCACCTTTTTAGACACAGTACTGACTTGCAATTAACTGCCGGTGTGCATCGAGCGTTACACAGCTCCCTGACTCCAATCTTTGTCTGCCTAATTAATTGTAAAAAAGAAGTCTGCTAATCTGGGCAAAGTGTTTTAACTGGGTAATTATCTATTTTTTTTTACCAAACTGCACAACTTTACACAGGGGTAGGATTGCTTGTGTGAGATAAGTGTGCTGTACCAAGGGGAGTTGCTAGAACACACCTGCAGTCTGCTACTATCTAGGGGAATTCCTACTATAGTGGGTTGATTGTAATTGTAATAGGACCCCAGGCTGCTGCTGTTTACTGCGCCATATCTCCTACTAAAAGGCTTACTTATTTCACAAGCTATTGGATGCATTAGAAAGCACGCTCCTCGTACAAGCCACATACCTGTATTAAACCCTTTCTCTTCATTTCCGCAGAGCTGAGGTCGGGTCGTGAGGGCAGGAGTCCCCAAGCCCTCCCCACAGACAGGTGAGACCCACCCTGTGGACTACGCCGAGGAACCCTGAAGCCAGAGCTGAGGTCGGGTCACGAGGACAGGAGTCGCCAAGTCCTCCGCCACAGACAAGCGAGACCCCCCCTCGCAGACCACGCCGAGGAACCCTGAAGCCAGAGCTGAGGTTGGGTCGCGAGGGCAGTAGTCCCCAAGCCCTCCCCACAGACAAGCGAGACCCCCCCATGGACCATGCCGAGGAAACCTGAAGCCGGAGCTGAGGTCGGGTCATGAGGGCAGGAGTCCGCAAGCCCTCCCCACAGACAAGTGAGACCCCCCCCGGACCACGCCGAGGAACCTGAAGCCAGAGCTGAGGTCGGGTCGCGAGGGCAGGCGTCCCCAAGCCCTCCCTACAGACAAGCAAGACCCCCCCCATGGACCGCGCTGAGGAACCCTGAAGCCAGGTAGCTGGAGTTCTTAAAGCTGCTCACTGACTGAATTGGAGCTCTACCACGCCACAGATTTAAACTTGGGGTCTTTTTAGGCACAGTACTGACTTGCAATTAACTGCTGGTGTGCATCGAGCGTTGCACAGCTCCCTGCCTCCAATCTTTATCTTCCTAATTATTTGTAAAAAAGGAGAAGTCTGCTAATCTGGGCAAAGTGTTTTAACTGGGGAATTATCTATTTTTTTTTACCAAACTGCACAACTTTACACAGGGGTAGGATTGCTTGTGTGAAATAAGTGTGCTGTACACAGGGGAGTTACTAGAACACACGACTGCAGTCTGCTGCTCTCTAGGGGAATTCCTACTATAGTGGGTTGATTGTAATTGTAATAGGACCCCAGGCTGCTGCTATTTACTGCGCCATATCTCCTACTAAAAGGCTTACTTATTTCACAAGCTATTGGATGCATTAGAAAGCACGCTCCTCCTACAATCCACATACCTGTATTAAAGCCTTTCTCTTCCTTTCCGCAGAGCTGAGGTCGGGTCGCGAGGGCAGCAGTCCCCAAGCCCTCCCCACAGACAAGCGAGACCCCCCCCCCGCGGACCACACCGAGGAACCCTGAAGCCAGGTAGCCAGAGTTCTTGCATCTGCTCACTGACTGAATAGGAGCTCTTACCCCACCAGCGCTACGCGCATGATCCCCTCCGCCCCCTCCACCACCCTTGGTCGGCTTCTCTTTATATAGTGGTGCTCCCATACCTCGTGAGCTTGTGAACCAATCAGCCCACTTTCCCATTAGTCCCTTATATTTTTCCACCACTAGTGGCCACCGCAGAGCATACTGACAAATCCTCCTCTGCACAAAAGGAACTCACTTCAGAAATAATGCATTTTCTCACTGCAGTTATCACCATGCTTTGCACAGACTCATCCTCCCTCCCACCCTCAGTCAATCCCAGGCTACCAGACCCCTTGCCACTTCCCACCTTAACTCCCAAGCCTACACCCCACTCCTCCTCGGCACTAGTTAAACACTACCTACACCATGGGCACAACTGGACCCTGGGGGCCTCTATCCTCCCCCCCTTCCACGCTGCAACACCTGCCTTATATCTCCCACTCTTTTCAGCCCCAAAGACAAACTTAACTCCCTCAAATCACCCCACCCGGAGGGGTGCACCAATAAAGATCATGCGCCTATTAAGGCACGCCCTGGTATTCCTACTTCTCATAGCAGGGGACGTTGAACGGAACCCTGGACCACAGGCTCCCATTGCTGCCCAACCACCAGCACCACCCACACACCTCCCCAAAGGTCTCAGAATTGTCCACCTTAATATATGTAGCATCCTAAATAAAATGGCTGCCCTACAAACAACTGTCCTGGCCCTTTGTCCTGATATTATAATCATCACAGAGTCATGGCTGAAGCCCCATCACCGGGACGAGGAATTCTCAATACCCGACTTCTCACTAATCCGCCAAGACAGGCAGGGGAGGAAGAAGGGTGGCGGCACTGCCATGTATGTCACCTCAAATCTCCAGTTTTCTGTAATCACTCCATCAACACCCTTACTAACCATGGATTCCCTCCTGATCAAAATCCCCCTGCCCCATTCTATCCCAGTATACATATCTGGGTCATACTGTCCACCAGACACACTGCTAACCAGTATCCTCGAACACCTAGGCAACCTGAGGGCCCTTACAGAAGGCGGTGAGCTCCACAACCTTGGTGATTTCAATCAGAACTGGCTGGGATGTGCAGCGTCAAGGACACATTGCCAACTAAATGCGCTAAATTTGCACCAGCAAATAGGGGAACCCACCCGCCTAAACCACAAATCCAATAAATGCACACTACTGGACTGGGCACTCACTACCCATCCACATTGGATACTTAAAGCCGGCCTTCTACCGGACTCCCTTAGCGACCACCATATGATTTTTATAGTGCGCAAAATCTTCCCTCCCCCGGCCCCTCCACCCCGTTTGCTGCACAGCAGAGCTTACAAATCACTGGATCTGTTTGCACTCCTAAACGACCTAACCACCATTGACTGGTCTCCCATCCCTAGTGCCACCACCATGGACGAGGCCCTGAGCTATTTCTCTACTAATTTCCTCGCTATCTGGGATATACATGCCCCGCTAAGGAGATCCAGAGTCAGAGGCTCCCACTTACCCTGGGTAACTTCAAACCTCATGGAACAAATCCGAGCCAGAGACCATGCCCGGAAATCCTTCAAGGCCACAGGTTCTCACCTGGCCCAGCAACAATATCGGTCACTTCGTAATGCCTGCACAAGACTCATACGGCAGTCCAAATCAAACTACTTCAAAACGGCGTTCAACAAAAACCACACCCACCCTTCTCAATTCTGGAAGTCAATAAAATCCCTCCTCACCCCACCAACCCAACCCCCCACCCCCACTCTCAACCTCGCAGCAAATCATCAATGATCCTTGTCTGGTTGCCACCGAGTTTAATGCCCACTTCTCCACCACTACTGCCTGCCTAGTCTCCTCCCACCCCACCCCCACCTTTCGCTCTCCCCAAAGTTCCCCGCCTCCCTAATGCACCCCGGCCTCCTTTTTGCTCCGCCCAGTCACTCCAGACCAGATGCTAAAAATTCTACACTCACTAAACACATCCAAAGGTAAATGTCCATCAGGCCTAGATTCTAAAATGCTCCAACTCTCTGCCCCGGCTATAGCCCACCCCCTAACCATGCTCTATAATCTGTCTTTTAAATTAGGGGCAGTCCCTACAAAATGGAAACAAGCCACAGTCATTCCTCTTCCCAAGGAGGGGACCTCTCCTCCCCATCAAACTATCGGCCTATATCTCTGCTCCCATCCTAGCCAAAATTCAAGAGCCTTTGTTCTATCCCAGCTACACCCCTATCTATATACAATCTCCTTTTTCACCCCCTTCCAAGCCGGTTTCAGAAAAAATCACTCCACCACCACATCCCTCCTTTGCCTCACTAACTCCATCCTTACAGGCATTGACAAAGGGGAAATAACCACCGCTATTTTTATAGACCTGGCAAAAGCCTTCGACACGGTCTCTCACCCCCTGTTGCTGTCTAAACTTGCCCAAACTGGTCTGTCGGCGGCAGCACTCAACTGGTTCCACTCATACCTATCAGGTAGGTCCCAATCAGTCCGCATCGCTACGGCTCTATCCACCCCCCTCCCCGTCACCAGTGGCATACCTACACGGCCTGCTGCTTTTCTCAATCTTCCTCAACGATTTGCCTGCTGTCTGCACACAAACTGACATCCATATGTATGCAGATGATACAGTGCTGTTCGCCTCTGGCCCATCCGGAACCGCCGTGGCAGCATGCCTTCAGATGGATTTCGACTCCATCCAACGCTGGTTCCTTGAGAACCAACTATTCCTAAACTCAAAAAAAACTGTCTCCCTCACCTTTGGCTCCCGAGCCAACCTAACCCGGCTTAATGACACACCCACATTCTATACCTTGGACAGAACTCCGCTTGAGGTCTGCTCCACATATCGCTATCTCGGTGTCTGGCTAGATCAGTACCTTGACTTCTCAGCACGCGTAGACGCACTGCACAAAAAACTACATCCCATGCTGGGAGCTCTCCATCGTAACAAGTTTTGCACCCCTCTACTGACCAGACAAGCAATTGTCCAAAAAATGATCCTCACAATTTTGGACTACAGCGATGTCATCTACGGTGCCGCCCCCCAAATGTCCTTAGTCAGGCTCGACCCCCCTATACAACTCCTTCTGCCAGTTCACCTTGGACCGTTCTCCCAATACCCACCACTGCAACCTATACCAGTACCTTGACCTCCACTCACTCCAAAACCGGCGATTGTTGCACGGTGCTAGAATTACTGCTAAGTTCTGGTCTCATACGCTGCCCTCCTACCTATCAACATCCCTAACCGCTGTCTCCCCACCTACCTACGATCTCAGGAACACTGACTTCAGGCTCCTGCACATTCCCCACAGATCCATCCAATCAGGTCAGGTAGCTTTCAGTTTCAGACTGCTCAAATTATGGAACTCACTGGCAGCCGACATCAGACTCACCACAAGTACTCCCCAACGTAATGCCCTTCTCAAAGCACATTTCGCTACCAACTGCTCATGCTTTCCCCATCGCTGACTTCCCTGCACAACTCCTATCAGCTACTCGTGCAACCATTCCCCATTCTAACATCCTACTTGCTCCAGTCTGGGCTCCGTTTGTCACACTCATCACATAATGGTACTATATGCTACTGAACCTGCTACTGTTGCTGTATTATATGCACGCCTTACCCATATTGTATGAAATCAATTTTTGTTCACACTTTGTAATTGTTGTAATTCTTCCATTCTACTACACCACTGTCTGAATTACTCTTCATATTTGTATGAACCGTCTTTCATCTCAATTACTGCAACCATCCTACTGGACCACTGTCTGTTATTATCCGCTAATTATGTATGAGCTGTTTTGTCTTATTACTGCACTCTTGTAACCCCCTACCCCAGGGCGCATCTGGAATTGAGCGGTACTCCACTCAGTATGCCTTTCCTGGTAAATCTCTTAAATAAATAAATGTAAGTGTAGGTGAGTGCCTAAATTGCTGCCCTCAAACTTCCCTGTCAGCCCCGTGGGCTGGAGCAGCACAGTGGAGGGATTCCCTTGTCCTGCCACAGCCAGCAAGTGTCATTGGGTGGAGCACATAAAAGAGACAGCAGGGTCCCCACTGCTGTATCCTGTTCCCACCTTGCCTACACTCCATACCTTCATGAATGACACAAAGTGTGGGCATGCCCCCAGACTGGCTGCACATATTCCTGTATGATCGGCCAGGGAATAAGGTGTGGTAGAGATGCATGTCCCTTTCTTACATGCTGCCTGGGATCTGGAAGACCCCTAATGTGCAGCTCATGGGCTTAGGGTTGTCTATGCACCATGCATTCATGGCACGTAGGCAACTCACACCTTAATGGATAAGACCCCATGTCTGGAACTCAGCCCCAATAGTAGGTGATATGTCTCTATTTTTACAAAACCATGGGCAGCACTGTTTATCTGATTTGGCAAAAAGAGACTTGATTCGTCCCATCTCTGATACTGAAGTACAAGAGGCTATTTCAAAATTAAAAAAATAAGACTGCCTTTAGTGTGGATCAGCTCACAAATGAATTACATAAATCTGAAACAACATTTTTTCCCCAAAATATTACCCATAATATACAATGACCTTTTACAAAATGACTCATTTACTGAATTTTTTTGTAAAGCAATGCAAATTTTTCTTTTTAAGAAGGGTGATGTCCATGACCTCTGAAACTGATGTCCTCTTTGTTTACTTAATACAGATTTGAAAATTTTAATGATATTCCTGTGTAGAAGGCTTTCACTCCCAACTAAAGTCTTGATTTTGGAGTTCCGAACTTGCTCAGTGCCTGAGAGGCGTATGCTTGATAATCTAATTTTACTGAGGGAAATTGTGTATCAGGGAGAATAGGGTAGTTTGGATGGGTTCTTTCTTATTAATGATGAAGACAAAAGCATTCAACAAGGTTGGTGTTTATTTGTTTTTATTTCTGTCCCATTATGGTACCCCATTGTCCTTTATTAGATAGGTGAAATTGTTATATGCCCATGTCACCCTTATTCCTTTCTTGAATAACTGTTTAAAGGGACACTGTCAACCTTTTTTGCATCATTTTTAGATACAAACCCACATTTTATGATGGCTTACCCTCTCTAAAACTCATTGGTGTTGCTGATTGCTTAATCTACTTCCTTGCTTATTAGAACTGAAATGCATGGTAATGTATAGCTTTACCCAGCCTTGTTTTGCTTCAGATCATCAAACTACTCTTATTGACTACTTTCTGAACATTAGAAACACCCTCAGACAGTACAGCCACTCGTGATACAATAGTCTCCTGTACTCCCACTGAATAATGAGTAGCTAGATAGTGTCAGGGGTATTCCTGAGTCCAGGAAAGATGCAGTAGGAACTGGTGAAGAAATGTAAACAAACATGTTTTGGTGTGGTAACACCAGTATGGTGGGCACTCTGTTTTTCACTTTTTAAAAGAAAAAATGGGATTTGAATCAAACTACCAGCTGCATAAACAGTCTCTATAGAATATGAACAACCATAAAATGTGTTTTTTTTATAAATTAGAAACTCTTTGAAGCCTAAGGAGGTTAATAGTGTCCCTTTAAGTTCTGCTATACTTTTGAAAATGGGGGAAGGGGGTGTTAGACAAGGCTGCCCCCCAGTCCACTTTTATATGCATTTTGCATTTTACTTGGATCCTGTCTTATGTTGAATTTCAAATAATCAGAACACACTACAGTTACAGATTACTGGGGTTTCACAACCTGTGAAGGTAGCCACCTGTGCAGATGACATCTCTTGGATATTGGATAGTGTACTATCAGGGTAACTATCTCTGAAAATGTTGGCAGACTCTTCAGAGGTATCAGAATCCAATATTAATATAGATAAAAGCAGGGCCTTTTCTCTGAACCCTGGTCTGTTACAAATCACAAGTATAGCAGGCATAGCTATTTCACAAGACCTAATCCAAATTTAAGTTTGGCCACTGTGATATGGCCATCCTTAACTAGTCAAAGAAACTTCAAGAATGTAATGCTAAGGCTGAGCACTGGAAGTCATGGCAGCAGTCAAAAAGAAAAGGGTACTTATTACCAAGACATGTTTGCTTCCATTGTTTGCTTTATAAAGTGTGGTTGACACCTCCCCCAACACAGCAGAGGGTCATAATGTCATACACCAGAATGCCATGTGGCACAATCGCATTGCACGATTTTGGGTTAGTTTCTTTTCTGTGGGGGGTTCTGCCACCCTAGACCCCCCCACTTAGGATTCTAACTTCAGGGGGCCAACTCAGAGAGCACACAGGTCTGGGTTGCGCCATAATGGCGTACGCTATTAAGCGCATGACAGTATGACCCTATATGCCCCAACACCACCATTTGATCTTTAGTCTCTTCCTCCAAATGGTTTGGGGCAGAAAGCTCAACCCAATCAAGAGAAATTTGTTGTACCTGCCAGTAAAGTTGTGGGTCTGGAGCTTATTAACCCACTTGCTTTCTTTTTTAGTATATTCTTTATTTTTTTATTTTGCACCTTTCTTTGCTACTAAGTCTCGGGTATGGGGTCAATGGATTCGGGGGGTAGTTACACCCACATAGTATACTTTGGAACAGTGGGGTTTCTAAGTTAAAACAGTCTGCAGGATTCCCTGCTTATAGGAATATGCTGACAGAAAAAAAAAAAGGAAATTGACTTCTGCTTACTTTGTAAATTGTACCAGGTGAAATTTGTATAATATGATACAATGCCATAATTTTGAGGATCAAGTGGACTTTAGTGGCATCCCAGACTAGCTTCACCCTCAGATCCTTATACACCTCACAGATCCAAGCTTCACCCTCAGATCCTTATACACCTCACAGATCCAAGAATACCAACAAAAATGCAGGATGTGACATGGCCCTCTAGTCATTGTAAACTGGGGGTAAAAGATAATCACAAGCATGAAAGTATGGCTGAAAGGTTTTGTCCAAGAATTTTTTTCTAGCCCTGGAGCACCTCTTTTTTGAATGTCATTACATTAAAGATCTCTGGACTACTCTGGCAGCTCAGGGGAAAGTTACAGTAGTGGCCAAAGACATCTAGGTACACATCATGATAGGATCCTTCCTGCAGGTGCCACACAGATATCATGTCAGCACGGTCTGAGTGATATCTGCTTGTATCAAGTTTTATATCCTGGCAAGTCTGGTGTAAACTGCTCTTCCAGCAGAAAGAACTTTGTTTACAGACTCTAAATGAACTTATTGAGAAGGACCTTAAATCTTAGTTTTTACATTTGAGCAAGTCCTTTGCAGGTCCAGCTGCAAATGCTGGCTGGAAACATGTTGCCTGTATTTAGTTACTTTTGGATTTCCTGGAACCCTGATGTTTTTTTCTTTTCTTTTTCCCTCCCTTTATGCCCTTCTTTTCACTTTCTGATATTCCCACCTTTCTTTTTAGTTTGTAATATGGACCACTGTTTTTTTTTCTTTTGATATTTGCCTTTGATGTATATTTAATTTCAGTGATTATGACTGTTTGATTTTCTTTGAATAAAAGCTTCCCCCTTCTCCACTTTGATTGGGAGATGCATATCTAGGGAGAAAAAGGAGAGTCAGGAATAAGGTGGAACTCTTGATCATGGTGGTGATGGTAGTGGGGGGGGTCTGAGTAAATCAGTGGGAAGAATAGAGTCACTAAATAACTACTTTGTATCAGTATTCAACTAAGAAGTCCGATGCCACAGCTAGCTGTGGTTGGAAGTTATGAGAGCATGGTACAGGCTGAACAAAAGGTAGCACTGATCATACTAGAATTAATTGCTACTGTAACTACTGTATATAGATGTAGTGAATAAAAAATTCCCAGGGTCTATGTGGTATCTACTCAAGAGGAATAGTTAAAGGGCTTCTGACTGTGCCATTCATTGATATCTTTCAAGATTGCTACAGATGGGGATAGTACCAGCAGACTGGGAAACAGCTATAGCCATTCCCCTATTCAAGAAGGAAGGGAGGTCAGACTTAGGTAATTACAGTACAGACATGAGAACCCTACCTCAGTTGTTGTCAAAAGTTTGTCAGTCAGTTGTATCAGACTACAAATGTGCACATGGGATCTCCTTGGAAATGAACTTCTGCTCAGTGGAGCATTGTTACATCTATCCTGTTCATAACAACTTTATGAATAAACTTTTATGAATGAATGAATGACAAAATGTAGTGGTTCAGCTCTTGGAAGAGAATGGGCTACAGTATGGGTTAACAAAAGGTATATCATGCCAGGCTAACCCAATTGCTTATATGAGGAGGTAACTACGGAGGTGGATGTAGTTTATTTGGACTTCAGCAGGGACTTTGACACTGCATCACTTTGAAAGCATGGTCACATTTTAAGTGTCAGTTTCAATGTAACTGCGGGGTAGGTAATCATTAATTACATTCAATAGGGATATACACACTGTAGTTATATGTTTGTTGCATGCAACTGCATTGCAGTTGCAGTGTAGTTACAGTACAGTTACACTGTAACTACAGTGTAGTTAAGGAAACTGAAAATGTTACTGAAAGCACATGGACAGCCAACCATTAGCACTATACTCCTTAACCTCAGCACTGAAATGTTTAACACTGGCCATTAAAATGCTGAGTGAATTGTCAGAATGCATAGCAGATTTGTATTTTAAAGAATAAAAAAGTTTAAGAATAGTGGTGACTATAATGTTAGCGTTAAGGATGGTTTCTGTCAAGTTTGTTTCAAACTTTAATAAATTTTATATTCAAAAACATCAGTAAATCTTCAGTGTATGGGTACATTTGGGTGTAAAATACATAACCCAATGCAAAATGCATTGCTGTTCAGATGTATGGTTAGCACCATGATAACATTACCATTTGCCATCCAGTAATCTGCAACAGACTGGTGAGGTGGGGTTCGGTTCTGGCATTCATCACAGACACCTCCTGCCACAGGGAGGGAAGCTGACTCCTTCTGATGCATGACTGCCCCAGTGGCCCAGGGGAGGGGACTGTCATGAGGAAAGGAACATGTGGTCCCTTGTGGAGCTGTCTTATGTTGATGCACCTGTTTGTCTGGCATTTGACACAGAGGTGTGTGAGTTTGGTTGGGGGAGCTCCAAACAAGGGGTTAAACCCATCCATCCTTCCAACAGTCCTGATAGGTGGAATACTATGTCATTTAGCAGGAGTATGCCCTGTGGAAGTGATAAGTGCTGGGGTTATTAATTGGGATGTTCCAATGGCCAGGAGCATCTGAAGTCAGGTCTTGGTGGATACCTTCCAGGACTGTTTACTGGTACCACTAGTTAAGGAACCCACCAGGCAGACTGCAGTTCTAGATGTGGTGCTCACCAACTCAGAGGCAGTAGGAGCTGTGAGAATAGGGGAGCCACTCGGGAACAGTGACCATAATTCCATTTGGTTCAAACTGGTCCACATTTTTGGAAAACCCCAATTGAGAGCTGAAGTCTTTGATTTTAGAAGGGTGGACTTCAATAGGCTGAGAGAGCTGGTCAAGGAAAAGTTAGAAGGAGTGGACAAAATAGGTGGAGTAGAAAAGAGGCAATTACTGGGGCCATTCTCAATGCATCTAAGTCATGCATGAAAAATGGACAGGTTTTGGAGACCTCTATGGTTCTCAGCAAAGGTCAGGGAAGCGGAGTGCCAAGAAATCCTACAAGTATAAAGAAAAGCAGAGGGAGGAAGAACGGGGAGACTATTTACTGAAAAATAAGGAGGCAAAGAAGGCGGTTAGGAACCAAAAAACAGACACAGAGCTGTGTCTTGCAGAGGGAGTCAACAGCGGAGAAAAACAGTTCTGATAAATTAGGGAGAAAAGGAAGAAAGGAGGAGGAGGAATCATCAGCCTAGCTGAGGGGTAGGGTGATAGAGGAGGACAGGCAAAAGGCCGCCATCCTCAATGATTACTTTTGTTCAGTTTTCACAAGGGAGGAGAGTGGGCTCTTGCCAGAGAGTTGCATCAGGGTGGCCACTACTGGGGTCCAGGAGATGAGGCAGCCCAACATTTTCAAGTGAAGGGGTCCAGAAGGAGCTGGTACCCCTAAAGATAGATACGGCCCTGGAACCAGATGGGATGCATCCAAAGTTACTCAAAGAACTGGCAGCAGAACTGGCTAAGCCCCTGGTAGGTCTATTCAACAGTTCACTGGGGACTGGGATGGTTCCAAAGGACTGGAAAATTGTGGGCATGGTTCTGCTCCATAAGGGGGGGGGGACAAGGAACAAGAAGGGAACTACAGACCTGTAAGTCTTAGTTCTATTTTAGGGAAGCTGATGGAGTCACTAGTCAAAGAGGACCTCATGGACTATTTGGAGAGCAATGGGCTCCAGGATAGTAAACAGTACAGATTCATGTTAGAGATGTCTTGTTAGACTAACCTCATAGTTTTCTTTGACTGGGTGATGAGGGAATTGGATAGGGGTCACACTGTGGATTTGCTGTACTTTGACTTCAGGCTTTTGACTTGGTGCCTCACAGATGCTTGCTGAAGAAGATGGAGGATCTTGGTGTGGTTAAGGTCATAGTGAATGGGATAGGCTTAAGTGAAGGCAGCAGACAGTTGTGGTCAACAGGGTCAAATCAGAAAAGAGGGAGGTCACGAGTGAGGTACACCAGGGATCTGTTCTGGGTCTGGTCATCTTCAATATGTTCATCAGCAACATTGGTGAAGGAATCCAGGGCAGGCGGTGTCTCTTTACAGATGCCACTAAGCTCTGAGGGAGGGTGGATAGCAATGAAGGACTCATGGAAATGGATAGGGACTTACAAAAGCTAGAGGGGTGGTCTAAGGTTTGGCATTTGAAATACAATGCCAAGAACTGCAAGGTAATGCACCTAGGAAACAAGAATCCCAGCACAGAGTACTGGATGGGTGACATGAAACTTAGCACTATGGCTGAGAATGGGACCTTGAGGTTATCACCAGTGATTCCCTAAAACAATCAAGTCAGCGTAAATAGTACAACAAGGCATACAGCAACGTGATTAGGATGCTGGGTTGTATCAGTAGTGGTATTGATATCAGAAGGGAAGAGGTAATACTTCCCCTTTATAGATCTTTAGTGAGGCCACATCTGGAGTATTGCTACCAGTTCTGGAATCCTTACCTCAGGAAAGATAGGGATAGGCTGGAGATGGTGCAGCACAGGGTGATGAAAATGATTCAAGGCCAACAGGGCAAGTCCTATGAGGAGCGCCTCAAGGCATAGAAACATAGAAGTTGATGGCAGATAAGGACCTCAAGGCCCATCCAGTCTGCCTATTTCTTTTCCTACCTTATGCCTTTTCTCTGTCAATGGCCTATCTATTCATACTCATCTGTATTGATGTCTTATGCCTATCCCATGCCTGTTTGAAGCCCTGCACTGTATTCATATCCACTACTTCCTGAGGTAGGTCGTTCCATGCATCCACCACTCTTTCTGTGAAAAAGAACTTCTTCTCATTACCCCTTAATCGGCCTCCCTCTAATCTCATGCTGTGTCCTCTTGTCCTGCTATTTTTCTTATACTGAAACATGTTAGACTCTTTCACCTTATTAGTGCCCTTAAGGTGTTTGAATTTTTCAATCATATCATCTCTCTCCCTCCTTTGCTCTAGGGTATACATATTGAGCTCCATTAATCTGTCCTCACATGTTTTCTGATGCATTCCCTGCACCATTTTGGTTGCCCTTCTCTGGACTGCCTCAATTTGGTTAAGGCACCTTCAAGTTCCTAAAAGGAGTTAACAAAATGAACTGGAGGGAACAATTTAGCTTGAATACCAACTCACGGTCATGTAGACATGAGTGGAAACTAACAGGATGGAGGTTCAGGAGGGACATGGTGAAGTATTATTTCACAGAAAGGGTGGTGGATCTGGAGAACAAACTATCAGCCAAAGTGGTAAGTGCAAAAACTGTTGGTGTTTTCAGGGACTGAATGAAGAGTATAGTGTTTGCTCAGGGCAGCAGAAACTGGGAGAAGAATGGGGGGTGGTTGAGGAGGGCTAGGACCTTGGAGGGACAGTTATTCCCGTGTCTAACTAGGGAACTTGGGTAGACTGAATGTATCATGGGTTTTTCTGTCATAATATTCTATGTTTCTATGTTACAAAGCAAAACAAACTAGAATGCGAACCTGGGACAGATGAAATCCCCTCATCTCACAATGCCCATCTAGGCTGCCTGGACCACCTCCTTGTGTTTGGGGTTTTCTTTATTTTGATTAGGAGTTTTGTCCCAGGAGAGGAACTATGTTACACACCCATGCTGGACTTTGAGTAAAGGGTGGACTTATTAACCTCTCTGTGTGATGTGCTTGGTCCAGGCTACCTGTTCACTCCTCACCATTTTGGGAGATGGAAATATTTTGACTGGGTGGAGAGTGCAACAACCCCCTTCCTTCAGTAGCGGGCAAGGTTGTTACTAGTTGTGCCCAGCAGAGGTAGACAGTGTCTTGGTATCACACTTGTGGAGACAGTGTCATGGTTGGGACTTGGGTAGTATACAATAGAGTGTACTTGTGTCACTAAGGGGAGTCAGGCCACAGAAAGTTCAAATAAGTAGGAATTGGGGAGGCAACATAGTCCTACTATACAAACAGTGGGGGGGGACAAGGAGCAACTGGGGAATTACAGACCTGTCAGTCTTACCGCTGTAGTGGATAAAGAGATGGAGTCACTGATCAAAGAGGACCTTGTGCACTACCTAGACAGCAACAGTCTACAGGATAGTAAACAGCATGGGTTTATGGCAGGGAGGTCTTGTCAGACCAACCTGATAGTTTTCTTTGACTGCGTAACAAAGATAACAGATAAGGGCCAAGCTTTGGATATATTCTACATCAGTTTCAGCAATGCTTTTGACTCAATGCCACAAAGAAGATTGCTGAAGAAACTGGAGAACCTGAACACAACTAGGGACATAGTCAGATGGGTAGGAAACTGGTTGAAGGAGAGAAAGCAGAGGGTGGTGGTAAACGGGGTCAGATTGAAGGAGATGGAGGTCATGAGAGGGATGCTGCAGGGATCCGTCCTGGGCCTGTCCTCTTCAATATGTTCATCAGCAACATTGGAAAGGGCACCCAGGGTAAGTTCTCTCTTAACAGATGACACGAAGCTTTGTGGTAGTGTAGATAGTGATGAAGGGATCAGGAAGGTGCAGAGGGATCTACAAAGACAAGATAAGTAGTCTAAAGTTTGACAGCTGAAATTCAGTGCCAAAAAATGCAAGATTATGCAACCAGGGAAAAAATAACCAGGACATGAGTACTGGATGGGAGGGGTTAAACTGAGTATTATGGCAGAGGAAAGGGACCTGGGAGTCATCAATCTGTCATCAAGGCAAAGGCCAGGAAGCATAGGAAAACCAGAAGTAGTTATAAAATTCACAAGTAGCTTTCATTATTATCAATAACAGTAAAAAATAAAATGTTCAGGATAGCTATTTACAAAGGCAGTACAAGCAAAGAAAACAAAGTCCTTCATCTGCGAGTTTCTTCAGTTCTAAATCTCAGCATCTATCTCTCTCTCTAACAAAAGACTGCTCTTTTTATAAGAAGTCTTTGCCTGGTAATTAATGTCTGCATCCTGATCTTGTTAACAGATATCCTGTTTCTCACAAAAATGTATCAGAACTTTATCAAGTTCCTTCCTTGCAGGTGCAGCAACATAGAATATGGTGTCCCAGAACTAATCTCCTGTTGACAGCTCTGCAAAATATTTCATGGATGTCAAACTGCATCTCAGTGTTAACCTCCAAGTTCCAAATGGCTTTTTGTAGTCATTTCAACAAGATAACCATATACATTTTCAAACCAAGGGATCTATTTCCTACAAAGATTCACATATATTTCTATAACCACACATGTGCAAGGGAGAAGAAAAGATAGCAACAGCAAGAAATAGCAAGCAAAGGCAGGGAGATAACAAGTGGGGGAGAATGGTGAGACTGTCAGAGTGATCAGTTCCTAGGTCTCACAAGAAAATCCAATTGCACAATCAGGCAGACAAGAGACTGAAAAGGAGAGGATAGAACAGATCCTTACTTTTAATTCTTTCTGCATAACAAATGCTTGGCAAAAAGCTGGAAAACATCATCACCAGAACTTTAAACTAACAAGCCAAGGGATGAGGGGAGCAAACTTAAATGTAAAAGGAATCCACAGCCATAAAAATACAGTGAAAAAGAGCCAGCCCAATGGTGCAGAGGGCTGAGGTGCTGGATGCCTTACCTCTTGCCACGCCGACGGCCCGTGTTCAGGAGTGGGCAGGGGTCACCAGAGGATAGCATGGGGGTGTGTGGTGCAGGATGAGCTGCTAACAGGCAGATCTCCTCTCTGGGGAGGGATCTGAGCCTCCTTCAGTGCTTGACTGCCTCGTGGTGGAGGCTAGGGGGCAGCCCAGCTGAGGGAGCCATGGGTGCTAGGTTAATGGGGTGGGTGGATGGGTCCATCACTGGAGCAAGAGGGCACATGTGCACCTCCACGCACATGTGCCTCTCAGTCTGGGGCCATGGTGCAATGTGGGAGTAAACCAGGAAAAGGTCAGGGGCTGTGGCAGGATGATGCCTCCAGGCTGGCTCCAGGGCTCCACTGAGACACGCATAAGCATCATAAGATCCCAAAAGACTCCAGAGTCCAGTAGGTTGGCAGACAGCAGCTGCGGCCCACAGAAGCAGCTACAAAAACACCTATATGGGGAAAACAAAATACAGTGGAAAATCACCATAAAATGATGTTAATAAATGCACATAGTCTGAACCTGCTTAAAAAATTAGAACTTGAAGCAATAATGCTCAGAGATGATGTGGATCTAGTAGGTGTTACTAAAACATGGTGGGATGGGGCTAGCCAATGGATAGCAGGCATACCAGGGTATCACCAGTTTGCAAGCAATCGGGCTAAAAAAGGGGGTGGTGTCTGTTTGTATATTAAAGATTAGATCAACTGCCAACAAATAACTCTGGAAGAAACAATTAAAGTGGAGTCTATTTGGTTACAGGTGCAGTTCCAATATAGGGCTAAAATAGTTGTTAGGGTTTGTTACAGGCCTCCCAACACTACAAAGGAATACACAGAGAAAATTATAACATAAATAGAATGAGCCTCAGCAATGGGTGATATCATAGTCTTGGGTGAATTCAACTATCCAGGTATAAAATGGGATTTATTATCAACAGCAAATGAGATGGAATGGATGTTTCTAGATTCCATAGTGGGAAATGAACTTGATCAATTAGTTAATGAACCCACCCAAGGAAATAACATCCTAGACCTTATTGTTACAAATATTAATAATGAACTGTCAGATGTGTCCATCACTAGCCCTCTTGGAAATAGCGACCACAATATTGTATCCTGTTGTTTAATGACACCGGAATCCAAACAGACTCGCACCCATATATTTAAGGACTATAGGAGGGCTGATTTCTATAATATAAGAAGAAGCCTTGAATTAATAAACTGGGCCCAGGAGATGCAGAACCTATCAGTCGAAGAAAGCTGGTCTGTCATAAAGGATATCATTTTGGATCTAGAAAACAAATACATCCTTTTTAAGAAAAAAATTAACAAAAAAGGGAAGATACCCCTGTGGTTTACAAAGGCTATAAACAAACAAATCAAATGTAAGGAAAAGGCCTTTATAAAGCTTAAAAAAGAACAAATGAATTCTGCACGAAACAGCTATAGGCATGAATTAAGAACCCTGAAGGGATGAAGGAAAAACAGAAAATTGAGTTCTGCATTGCCCATACTAAGGACACCCAAAAAAACTATTTTTGCATATGTGAACAAATGCAAAAACATCCAAAAGACTGTGGGTCCACTAATTAATAATGGTGGTTTAGTACATGATGATAAGATAGTAGCTAACATCTTCAATAATTGCTTTTGTTCAATATTTGGTGTAAAATATATGGCACATGATGTATTTATCCCCAAATCAACAAATAAGCAGAGAATTGCACCAAATGAGGTGTGCGATGCAATAGGTCAAATCAAGGACAACTCTGCTGCAGGCCCTGAGAACATCCAGTCAAAATTTTTAAAAGAGCTGGCACCTACTATCTCCACTGCACTGTCCATTTTGTTCAATAAAACCATGGAAATGAACAGTGTTCCCTTAGATTGGAAAAGGGCTGTAGTAGTCCCTATATATAACAAACTCTGGCAGAGCCACTACAACTGCAAATGCATTAACTAGATAAGGGTGTTTCATGGGCTTAAACATAAACATGAATTACAATTGCATACACTAACTGAATCAAAGTACTGTACATTGAGAAAGGGCAGATATAAAAATAATGCCACAGTCTGTATTACAGTTACCTATATGTTTCACATTTTATTCTATGCACTGTTATAGCAATCAACTCAACAGAACTGGGCCATCATATACAGTACATGAAGGCACTGTACCTTGATTGCAAACACTGCTGAGACAGCTATATGTTGTGACAAGGTGGAAGATCAACACAATGTTGAGACAATGTTTAGGAAAACATTTGATGTGTTAGATTTTTTAGAGACTGCTGTAGAGTACACACACATAATTAGTATACAGTAAAATAAAAGTGCATATACCCAAATGTCAATGTAAATCTTACAGATTTCATTACAAGTTGTTCTCTTGAAGGAAGCTCTTACTGTACAAGGCCTAAAAATGGGCATCAGGTAAAAGTAAACTCGGGTAGGTGTGTTACTGAGGGTATTGCATAGATTATCTTTTATTGCCGCTCCACCCCAGGCACACACAATATGAAAATCAACAACCCCTTGATATGAAGCAACAGGAATTAGTTAGTACAAGGACAGAAACAAGGAGAAGACTGAGTAAGTGGGTAGACAAGCATGAGTAGGGTAAGTCAAACAACATTTCAAAAAGTCTCACTATTATAATTAATTTTTACAAATGCATCTGCACAGTTGACAATTTTTGTAAAACAATAATAAGAATGGGAGTTATTCCATATATGTCCACAGGTGCCACGCATGCAGGTGGAGGGATTTGGGGCCTGGATGCACCAGTCTGCTCTGCTCCTGAGTCAGAAGATCATGGCAGAGAGGCAGAGGTACTGGGGGTTCCAGCAATAGCTGTTGAAGCAGAGGGAACCAAATCTGATGAGGCCAAAGAGGGGCTATTAGAATCATGCAAGCCCCTTCTGTCTGTAACTTCAGGAGAACCCTCTGAAGCACTGGGAAGTTAGGAAAGGTGTACAAGAACCTCCCTGTCCAGCAAAGAGACAACACGTTTCACTAGAAAGCACCATGCCCAGGAACAAGCATACAGCACTGCCCTCATTTCTAACGCATTGATGTGTAAAGACGCTTCCAGCTGAGACCATGTTCCCTGGGTCTGATGGTCTCCTAGGTGGGCTCCCTAGCCTTGACACAAAGTATCCATTGTAAGGGTCATGGTAGGAGCAGGGGGTTGAAAGGGGAATCCCTGTGAAGAGATTGGACAACTCCTGACACCAAAGAAGATCCTTCTTCAGGTACCCGGACACTGGGACCCTGTGGTCCAGGTTGTCCAGCCACTGATCCCATTGGACATGAAGAGTCCATTGTTTCACCCTCATATGCACTCTGGCTAGAGGAATTGTAGGGATCGCAGCTGCCATCAGCTCGAGAAGATGGAGGATTGACAGGGCAGTGGTCCAAAGTGAGTTGGCCACTAATCTGGCCTGTTCCTGCAGGGTCTCCGCTCTGTCTGATGGGAGGAAGGCCCTGCCCTGGTCTGTATCCAGCACCACCCCAAATGAATTGTACGCACTGGTAGGAGAGAGGTGGGACTTGGGATAGTTGACTGTTATTCCAGGTCTGGAAAAGAGGTCCAGGGTGAAGGAGAGGGACTCCCTCAGACTGCTCTGTGATGGGGCTGACTGAAGCCAGTCATCGAGATACAGGCACAATTAGATCCCTCTGTGGCATAGGGCTGCAGCCACCACTGCTAGGTACTTGGTAAAAACCTGAGATGCTGAGGATAGGCCAAAAGAAACAGCCTTGAACTGGTAATGTTACCCCGGAAGGTAAACCGAAGAAAGCGGTGGTGGGTCTGGAAGACAGGGATGTGCAGGTAAGCATCCTGCATGTACAGTTCACAAAGCCAATGGCCCTTGTGGAGCAGGGGTAGAAGTCCCTGGATGGTGAGGATGTGGCACCTCTCATACTTGACGTACAGGTTGAGCATGCTGAGGTCCAAGATGTGTCTTAGGTCGTCCGTCTTTTTGGACACTAGGAAGAAATGGAAGTAGTACCCTCTTCCTTTTTGTGCTGGAGCCATGGGCTCTATGGCTGACTTTTGCAGAAGAGCCTGGATCTCATCCCCTATCAAAGACAGGTGCCTTGGAGGATAATGGGAGAGGTCTGGGGAGTTGTCTGGAGGCCTGTGTAGGAACTCTATGGTGTGATCACTTGCTATTAACTAAAGGACCCAAGAGTCCGTGGTTATGTCCAGCGAACCCAGAAGGTGGAGGGCAACTCTTCCCACCCACTGGTTCCCTTAGAGGATCTGGAGGAGGCAGGGGGTCCCCCACAAGTCAGAAGGCTGAGGGGAGGGAGCCGGCAGCTCCTCCGGGAGCTTCTGGGACTTGGCAGGGGGAGTGGCGGTTCCTGATGCTGGATACCAGCATTTGGCCTGGTGTTTGGCAGGGGCCACTTTGGTCTGGTATCTCTGTTGCCGATGAAAAGGCTGTTTGCTGTTGTAGCCCTCTCAGTACATGAAGCTGACATCATGGATTGATTTACTGTGGTCCTGCAATTGAGTGATAATATCCTTGGTGTCACCTCTGAATAACATGGATTCCCTGAATGGGGCATTCAGGATGGAGGTCTGGACGTCTTGTGCCAGGCCATCAATTCTGAGCCACGAATGTCACCTAATGCAGACAGCAGTGGCTGTGGTGCCAGCAACTGAGTCTACTGTGTCATAAGTGGCCCAGAGGGCATGATGACAGGAAATTTTAGCTATTCTCACTGTCTTGGCGATCTCAGCCTTAAGCTCCTGGTCCTGGATAGCTTCCAGCTTGGGCTCGAGTGAGGCCAGGGAAGATTTCTGGTAGGAAACCATATGAGCCCCATAATTAAGGGACCCGAGGGTGCATTTGGGGGAGGAATGGATCTTGCAACCAAAATTGTCCAGCTGCTTAGACTCCTTATCAGGGGAAGACATGCTCAAATGTTAGGTTTAGAGGACTGGTCATGGGCAGTCGTGATAACAACTGAGTCTGCATTAGGATGGCCAATAAGGTGTGTGACCCCATCTGGGGATGGTACATCCTGTCTGCCTTTTTTGAAACAGCTGAAATGGAGGAAGACTGTTGCCAGATAGTGGACTTCTGGTCTTCATGGAGCATAGTCCAAGGCAGTATGGGCATAGGAGCTGTATCAGTCATATCTAGATGCTCCGCAAGCTTTTTCTGCTTTGGATCCTGTTCCTGGATAGCCCAGCCACAGGCATTTTGTATAGTTATGAGGAGTTCTGCAAAGGAAGGGTCCTCCAGAGGGGACTTTGGGGACTCCTTAGGCTGGGGCTCTATAGGAGCATGCGTACCAGAACTAGAGGATGAGTCAGAGTCAGAGTCCGAAGAGTGCCTGCTGGGGGTCTGAATCTTTTTTAGAGGAGAGTCCTGGGTTTTATCCCTGACCTGGTGTCTAGAGGAGCCTTCTCCAGAAAGGTGGGAGTCCACATTAGAGGCTGTTCTAGGGGTCAGAAAGGAGGTGAGAATAGAGGCTGCCATTGGTTTCCAATGGTCAAGCTCTGAGGCTAGTTGAGTCCTGGCCTCCTGAATCAGGGTCTGAAACACTGCCTGGATATCAGCCTGAGGCTGCTGTGGAAGCAGAGGCTAAGGAAGAGGAAGAGGAGGTGGTAGAGAAGGAGGCTGGTATAATGGATAGTCCCGTGTCTGATATTGAGGGTATCCATGAGCCTGATAGGAGTAGGGAAAGCCAAAGGAGCATATCCTTGATTAGACCAGCATCTGGTACCCCGGTACATAATGGGGTTGATGACCAGGCATTGGATACTCCGGCGAAGGGTACATTGGATATTGTGGTGGCAGATATCCTGGAACATTGCCCATAGGTCCAGCCCATAGGTCCAGCCACAGATGGAGCTGAAGACCCAGCAGGAGGTCCAGAAGGACCAGGCATTGGCCCCATAGGGACATTTGAAGGGTCTGGCACTGGATCAGGCACAGGAATATCTGGCACCAGAAGATTTGTCACCTGGGACCTGATGGAAGGCCATCCAGCATTTGAGGAATGGCTAGAGCGGCAGACATACCCCGACCCAGTGAAGTGTCACCTGGAAAAGGGTCACTTGGCATCGGGGTATGAGTAAAACCCGACTGAAGACCTGCCATTGTCTGGGGAGCTGGAGTCCAAGATGGTGGAACCTGGTTGTCCAAGAGGGCTTGGGTTGAGGAGGACCTGACAGAAGATCCCAGGAGGGTTTAACAATAGGCTCAGTGGGTGAACCAGGAAGAGACTGACCCAGTGAAGGAGGGGGAACCTCCAGATTAGTGCCCACCTCTGGCTCTTGATCTTCAGGCAAGCCCAGAAGGTCTGGTTAGGTCAGTGGGAGCAAGAAACCCCCTAAAAACTGCTGTGTGTCCGGCAACTAGCTCAACTCAATGTTGGGGGTATCCTGCGACTCCAACAGGAGAGCTTCAGCTCTGCAGTCTCCAGAGGAACCAGGGAGTGACTCATCAGCCATGGCTGTGCAGACATCAGAAGAGCTAACATCCAAGTTATTGGCCTGGGGCATGCAGACAACAGCGGAGCTGGAGTCCAGCTTAACAGCTGTGACTGTTTGCTCCTCGGTGGGGCCAGAGAGTGACTTATCAACCTGGCTGCTGGAAACAGACCCTGAAGAAGATATGGGCCTAAGGAGCACAATAGGGGTTCCATTGTCCAAGAAGAACCCTGACTGCACCGTGAATAAAGCAGACAGGGAGACTGTGGTCTGATCCGCTGGAGCGGTAGGAGACCTGGCAGTAGGGGTACTTACCAAAGTGGAAGCCCCTCTGGTGTCAGTGGTGCCCAATGGTTGCCACCAAGTGGATGGAGATGTATCCCGGTCTCGGTGTCTGTCCTTGTCCTTTTTCTTCTTTTTGGGTTCTGGCATTGGAGAAGATTTTTCCCACAGATTCTGCTGCTCCTTTTCCATCAAAGCTAGGCACTTCTCCAGCAAGTGGGCTTCAAGCTTTTTCTGGTGCCTAATCCGTGTGGCCTGGTTAAAGGATTGGAAGGGTGCACAGTCCTTGACCCAGTGTTTGGGGCCTAGACAGATCATGCAGCAGGAATGCGCATCCGCATGCAGGATCTGTGTGCTGCAGGACTTGCACTTCTTCTTTTCAATGCATCACCCAACTGTTCATATTCCTGAATTGTACCTCCAACTATATCCCATGCTGTAAATTTGTCACTGTTATTTATTTGCTTTGCCTTTCTTCTGTATATCCCTCAAGATCTCTGTATTAGACCTGTTTATGTTAGACCTGTTTATACTGCATTTTACTATATAATTGTTTGACCTGGTGTTCTGATCTCTTTTTATGCTTAACTGGATGTTTGTATAAATGGGCATTTTTACTCACATACCTTTCAGAATAAAATAAAGATTGATTGATTGATTAAAAACTGGACTGACAGACCTGAACCACAGCAGTTCTGTAAAAATCCAAACTGGCCATACTGGGTGCAACATGAGGAAATACTGCTGGTCCGGTCACTCTGGCTGCACTGTTCAGTCCGACTTTTTTGTATCTGGTTCGCTTCTGGGATTCTGTTTTTCACCCCTTCCTTGGCATGGTTGAAAACAGAATCATCAGGACCAGACCAGATAGGTAAAAGCCAGACCAGATCATCTGGAGTGAATGGATCAGCATTATTTGCACAAGCTGTGCCCAGTCCAGATTTTACAGCTCTGGTCCGGGTCTGGTGATCTGGTTTTTACCCATACCCCACTGCATGTGGCTTAGTCACATACTGCACAGATGGATGCAGAGTCTAACCCATTGAAGGTTAAAGTTTCAGAAAAACATTATGCTAAAAATACCAAGACTCACTCAATTCCTAATAATCCCCCACCCCCAAGTCACACTTAGTCCTCTACCAAAATAATGCTCAGATATTGGTGCCTCTACATCCACACTATTAAGCTTTTAATGCCATCATGCCTCTTCTGCTACCATGAGCTCCCCCATCCATGAAGTACCATTCTGTTTGTGGCAGCACCCCCCCCCAACCAGGTAGTTTTCCAGGGGGCAGCTCTTTACACCACAGCAACTAAATTACTGCTAAACTCCTTATTTTTAAACATTTTGTTGAGAAAGTTTTGTTTTAGTACAGGTATATCCATGGTCAGGATAAATGAATTTGTAAAAGAAACTAAAGTCCCCATTTATCAGTTCATTTAATCACAATGCAGCATGTTATAAACTGATCAGATTCTATGTGTAACCTAAGTCAAACACAAATTAGACTCATACATGCCTACCTATTTGCAAGTGAAACAAATGTGGTTACTATCATTCAGTTGTAAACACCTATAGTCACAAATTGCAGGTTAAGACCATTCAGTAGAATATAAACAGTAGCCCAGAACTGCCTGCCTGAGAAAATGAAGTTGGTGTATTATCTGGAAACAGGCATCACTAGGACTGTTTGCTATGGAATGTCCTGCAAAGTAGCAGAATGACTGCTCTTAGGATGGTGGTGGTGTCAAATGCCTTAATGAGGGCACAGCAGAGCTTATTTGTTATGCAGAAAGCTCCAGGAAGTGTTTAACCCATTCTACTTCTAATAGCTTTCAATGATGTCTGTACTATCCATTAGTAATCTGAATCAGAATGACTGCCAGCAGATAATGGGTTAACTTTTTTGTGGGCTCAATGAACTCCTCAAGCCAGAGGAATGATGGTGCTCTACAGCTTCCTATGCACACAGGCAGCATAGTAATGAGGCTTCAGTGGAGGAATCTATTTTTAACACTCTATCATGTTGTTTGGTAACAAAAATGGCAGCCCTTTTCTGAATGCAGAACGTCTGCTGGGCTATGCCCACAGCCGTAAAAAGGGAAATAAGGGTCAAGTTTCTAATTATATGCCTATAAGTCTTACTTCAATTTGTAGTAAAGTCCTTGAAAGAATAATTAAACAGAAACTGGAAATACAAATACAAACTGAAGGTTTTGGAGATAGTAACCAACATGGGTTTAAAAGTGGTAGGTCCTGTATGACTAACCTAATAACTTTGTATAATAAAATCAGTTTAAAGGGACACTAGCAATCCTTCTTACATCACACTATTTTTAGTTAAAAACCCACATTTTATGATTGCTTATGTTCTCTAAAATGCACTTATGTTGCTTGTTGTTTTATTTGCTTCTTTTCTTAGCAGAACTGAAATGCATGCTGATGGTGTCATTACACCCAACCTTATTTTGTTTTGAATCCTTAATTTACTGTTATTACATACTTCCAGAACATTAAAAAAACCCATAAACAGTGCAGTCACTCATGATTCAATAGGCTCCTTTGCTCCCACTGTATCATCAGTGGCTAGACTGTGTTGTGGGTGTTTCCAAGTCCAAGAAAGATGCAGTGGGACTTGACCAAGGAATGTAAACAAACCTGTTTTTGTGTGGTAACACCAGTATGGTGGGCAGTCTGTTTTTCACTTTTTAAAAGAAAAAGGAATCAGAGTTAAACTAACATTTATATAACCAATCTCTACAGAATATGAGCAATCATCAAATGTGTTTTTATGCTTGAGACATTTTGAGGCCTGAAGTGGTTGACAAGTCCTTTTAAGTCTATACCAGGATATGCCAGTTGATATTATCTTATTAGACTTTGGGAAGGCATGCAACACAGTGCCCCATTATGAACTCCTAGTAAAACTCATTGATATGTGGATTGATTACAATCTCATAGGATGGACAAAAAAATGGCTAACTGGAAGAGTGCAACAAGTGAGACTTATTGGACAACTCTCAAGGGAAAGTGGTGTTAGTAGCGGGATTCCACAGGGTCAGTTTTGGAACTGGTCCTGTTCGGCATCTTTATTGGCAACATGGATGAGGGTATTAAAAACGAAGTAGCCAAGTTTGCAGATGACGCCAAGCTAGGGGGAGAGGTAAATGCACCATTTAAATAGCAATCTATAGTGGAAGACTTATAAAAGATAGACATGTGGGCTAAAAGGAACAAAATGATCCTTAATCAAGAAAAATGTATGGTCTTGCACTTTGGGAGACAGAATGCATGGTACCTATACATGTTAAATGATAAACAACTCCAGGTGGTGGAAAAAGAAATAGATTTGGGTGTTATCATTAAAAACAAATTAACACCACAGGATCACTGCTACCAAATAACCCAAACAGCAAATAGAATCCTTAGGGGTGTCCAATGAGTCTTTGTCTCTTGCTGTGAGCAATGTATTATGCCAATTTAGACAATGGGCAAAGTGTAATGTTGAACCTGATTGGCTGAAAGCCCCAATGAGCCAGTCCAGTATGAGACAACAGAGACCGGGAAATAATGAGTTCTGGTCTCTGTTTGTCTCATTTAGTTCTAAGATTATGACCCCTTAGAATGTTGTAAAAATTAAATCCAGCATGTTGTTTTACTCTCGCTTAGCGACCGAGAGCCCCACCCCCCAACTCACGGGTATCGTTACAGACAGTTACAGAAGCAAGGGAGTGGGGTGCTCACAATAATTATTTAAAGAATGATCTGGGGCTTACTTAAAAATCCTAACCAATGTAACTTAACTACTGGGACTTGGCTAGTCAAACATAAGTGGCACAGAATACAAAAGCTGCCCGAAGTCACCGGTAGTCAAAAGTATCAAACACACTTACTTTGCCATCAGTGTGGGTCACAAAATAAAGACATTTCTCTTCACATACTCCCCTATGGCTCCCACAGCCCAGTACCCTCCCTCCAGCTCCATCTCCCAACAGTGAGTGCCTCACAGCTCAGCATGTCCTCCCACTCATCAGACCTCTCAGGATTATTGGCAGGTCCTATCATTGTCTCCATAGTTCACAGCATTGTGGCCCACAGACATGCTGGGATACCAGTTCACTGTGTTCAGCTGCATGTTTAGATGGGCCCGGGGTGCTAAACAGACAAAATAATCGTACTAAAACAAGTGATACTGAAAGGAAATATCCATGACTATTTTCATAAATTCCATGTGCAGTTGCAGTGAACTTCCAGGTCCCAATGAAAAAAAAAACTTGTATTGCCACAGGGGAGGGGGCATAAACTGAAACAAAGTTGTTACATTTTCTGCAGTTACAGCTCAGAAGTAGTCACAGCTTTACTCCTGCCCACTTGCTTACTCGCTCACTGTAATTCAGAGTGATAAAGTGATAAATTATAAATTGCCAAAAGCATGGAATGAATTTAAAAAATCACTAATGAAACTGTGTGTGTGTGTGTGTGTGTGTGTGTATCCATGACAACAAATTAAAAAGTCACAACTACAGAGGCTCCAGTAGGACAAATGTCCCTAGCCCAAATAAAAAAATACAGCATTCTAATGGTGGTGGAGGAACTATTTTATTACAAAATCAATGAAGCACCTAAGAGTTTTGAGATTTAAACATGAAAATTATTTTTTTTCAAACATATATAATGCATTGGCCCATTTTCTAAGAGCAGTATTACCCTCCCTGGTGTGTGATATGGGCTATACCGGACCTTCCAGGGGCTATAAGGCCCTCTGCCTGTGGCATCAGGCCTCAGTACGCCCCTGGGTGGTTTGGTATAGCCCAATACTTATCCACCTGTTAGGTATTATTGTTTACATATAAGGGCTATATACGCTCGCATTTAGACTATGCTTCCCCATTTTGGAACCCTAACCTCAGAAGAGATATCGATATGGTAGAGAAGGTTCAATGCAGAACCACAAAAATAATACCACAACTTCAAAGACTATCATCTACAGATTGACTTAAAGCAACTGGGTTAGTCAAATTGAAAGATAGAAGGACAAGAGGGGATTTGTTACAATTCTCCAAGATCCTCCAGAACCCAGAATTAACATCTATGTGTGGCCTACAATATAACACCAGAACACAGTCTCTCAGGTCACATAATAAGCAATTAGTAATTTCAAGGGCTAATACAAATAAAAGGAGTGACTTCTTTATTGTAAGGGCAGTATCGGCATGGAATAAATTACCTAGTGATATAGTGAATTCAAAATCCCTAGCAATTTTTATAACAAAACTGGACAAACACTTGAACTTGGGTAAATACTAGAGGAACAGCTGCCCACTAGGAGCAGGAGACAAACTAATGGGCTATGGCCTTCTCTTGTCTGCCTGTACCAAGTAATACCAAGTAAATGGGACAGGGTCTTATTCAACCCTGTCACATACCCCCCCCCAAGAGGAAGCCTGTTTAAAAAAAAAAACAGGTTTCCAAAACTTTCTTTTAATTCTCTTCTAACATTACCTTATAACCCTTACAGTTCTGCACATATCCAGTATCCTTTTTTCCATAACAACCAGTACAATAAACAGTTAAGTTTAAACCCATAGATTTTTATCTTTTAGCCTTCAGAATTCTCAATTTCTGATCCATATCTTGACAGAAAATCAGCATTGACATTCTCTTTTCCAGCTTTGTGCATTCCCTTAAATTTAAATGGCTGTAGTGCCAGGTACCAGTTTGTGACTCTGGAATTTTTATCCGTCATTTGATTAAGCCAACAGAGAGAATTATGATCGGTTATAAGTACAAAGTCAGCTCTTGGCAAATAAAACTTAATGGACTCCATGGCCCACTTTGCTGCAAGGCTTTCCTTTTCATTGGTATAGTACCTTTTCTCTCTGACGTGCTATTTCCTACTGATATATAGAATGGGGTGTTCCTTGCCATCTATATTCTGACTCAGTATTGCACTTAGGCCTACCTCTGATGCATCTGTCTGTAACAAAAATTGTTTCTCAAAGTCTGGGCTTCTTAAAACAGGAGCTGAACATAATGCAGCCTTGATGGCCCGAAAAGCTTCATCACACTCTGGATTCCATTTCACATTATTTGGGTACCGTTTCTCTGTGAGTTCAGAGAGGGGGTTAGCCAACTAGACAAAGTTGGGAACAAATCTCTGATAGTAACCAGCCAGCCCTAAAAATGACCTGACATGTTTCTTTGTTTAAGGGACACTGTTAGCTACAGCTCCCATCTTAGAAATCTCTGGCTTTACTTCTCCATTTCCCAAAACATAACCCAAATATCCGGTTTCCTGCATGCCCAATGCACATTTGGTAGGATTAATTGTCAGACCTGCCTTTTTGGTAGATTGGATAACTGTTTGTAGGTGTTCCAGATGACTTTTCCAGTCTGGAATAAGTAAAATAAAGCCAGCAGTCTCAGTGTCAGCGATATGAAGTTTTATGTGCAAAATTAATCAATTTCAAAATACAATATCTCTGTTATGCATAGATTCATTACAGACAGGTCCAAGCCTTACATCCGACCAGGCTTTTCCAGTCTGGACTGTACATCATAACATCATCCAGGTAAGCAGCACAATAACCAGTGTGAGGGGATAAAATTACATCCATATACCCCTGGAATGTAGCAGGTGTGCCTTGTAAACTAAACATCATGGTGGTGTACTGATAGAATTTAAAACTAGTGGCAAATGCATTTTTGTCTCTGGATTATTTAGCTAAGGAAATTTGCTAGTAACCCTTGGTGATTAGGACCAGAGTGCTTGTCTTTAGGAGCCCCTGGTGGGATTTGGGCCAGGGTTCCCTCCCGGTCCCCCCCCCCCGGCAGCTGCCACTGAATTCCCTCTGTTCCTCTGCCCCCATTTAGGTAGTGGGACCGAGGTCCTCTGTCTGTTGGTGCCTCCGGGCACCAGGAGGAGAAGTGTCTGCCCTTGTTTGGGTTTTTTCAGGGTGGCCATTTGTGCCACTTTCAATATGGCCATGCATGCGGAATCTGTGCACACCTGGCTGGTCTTAAAGAAGCCACACTCCCTCAAACACGCTGACCATGTGGCCATAATGCAAGAGATTCCCAAGATCCTGGGCAAGCAGCAGAGCCAGGAATTAAGGAGTAACATGCCTCTGGGTGCATTTTAGTGGTCTCCTGGTCCCCAAAATAGGCAGTGGGACTGGGAGCTGCCTTTGTGAGGTGTGCATGCACACTTGCAGTGTGTAAAGGCACAAACAAGGCGCCCCTTGGTTCTGAAGCCCCGTCAGACAAACAGGGCTCCTCTCAGATAAAATAAGGGCTTCCCTGGTCCCATCAAGGCAAGTGGGACCAAGGCATGTGGTTCTTTGCTGTTAAATGGGTTTTTAAATGGATCTGGGGGTCTGCAAAATATGGCAATATAAATGTAAACAAAGATGGCATCTCCCAGTGGTTTTCCCTGCTGTCAGGCCTTCTGGAAGGGGTTAGAAGGCACTCTCCACTGCCCAAGAAAATGTTGGCCAATCAAGTGGGGAGGAACGGGCTGCTGTATAATAGACGGTGCCTTGGGTCGGGGAGGAGTTCGGCCAAACACTTAGAGGTTGAGACTGCATTAAGAGGGCTGCATGAGCCAGAAGGCTAGCCTGAGTGCAGATAGGCCCCTCCAAAACCAAAAGAAAGTCCTAGACAAAGTGCCTTCAGTCTTTTTGTTACTGTAGTAGATTAATTGGACTGTTCAGCTGTTATTCCCTGTTGGGAGTTTATTCAAGCTGCTGTTCTCCTGTTTTCAAGCCTGTAACATTCATGGACAGTTTGAACTGTTTCCCAGCCAGGATGCTTTTAACCTGGTTGGGGTTGTAGACTGCAAAGAAGTCCTGCTGTGTTCAAGGTCCAGCAGAATTTGTGTATCCAGCTGAATGTCCAGGGTATCAAAAGCCTGCCCTGTACCCTGGACTGACAAAAGGCCCTAGGGGTGAAGATAACGAAAGGCCTGAGATGAAAAGATAATGAAAGACCTCAGAGGTGAAGATAATGAAAAGGCTTAGTTGTGAAGATGATGAAAGGTCTCTGAGGTGAAGATGGAAAGGACCAGCCTAGGTGAAGAACCCTGCACCTGTTAAAAAATCTCCAGCCTGCAGTGTTGCTCCTTAGAAACTGTTTACTGTATGCAGAGTGGCACCACCAAGCCTTTTCTTTTCTCCGCACCTCTGAAGCCTTCAGAAACTGTGAGTACCTCTGGGCTGCGGTCCTGAGGAGTTCTTTGTTAAAAGTTAGTCAATTTAGCTAAATATTCAAAGGGGTGAAGTCCTGGGC
This sequence comes from Neoceratodus forsteri, assembly GCA_016271365.2. Taxonomy (NCBI): domain Eukaryota; kingdom Metazoa; phylum Chordata; order Ceratodontiformes; family Ceratodontidae; genus Neoceratodus; species Neoceratodus forsteri. The sequence continues at coordinate 913,083,623 of CM057453.1, read as the reverse complement.
AGGACTTCGTCAATTCTCAGGAAACCCAAGCAGAAGATTTCCCCAAACTATTTGTTTTACTCTTGTTTGCCAACTATTTTGGGGCCCCTTATCAAGTTCTGCCATTTCAAGTTCATAAGACTATGGTTCCCAATGTAACCCAAAGTGACTGCAATCGTTTGTCATCTGGTTGTCCACCAGCAACCCAGTGAGGTACCCATCGCAACAGACAGTAAGAGCTTTTACGGCCATGGGGGAACACTGGGTGCACCCGTGGGGGATGGTATGGGAACAGTGTGGGGAAAATTGTCACAATCAAAATTGTTTGTTCTATGTTTTTTGCATACCCTCCACCCCTTCCCTATAATAAATCAGGGTTAGTTTATTTTACAATTGGTATTCATGGTTATTGTTTTGTGTGCATTGTTACTGTGTGGGGACAAACTAACTGTGTGTGGGAGGGGAAATAATATTTGTTCCTGGGGGGAGGTTAGGGCCACATTGGGAGGAAGGGGAAAATTGTTTAACCAGGAAAGGCACACTAAGCCAGAGCTTGTTTCCAGGTGTGACCTGGGAGCAAAACAAAGTTAAGTGACTTGCTCAGGGTCACACAGTATGCAAGTGGGGGCTGAAGGGATTCAAACCCAGGTCTCCAGGTTTGCAGCTCAGTGCCCTTAACTACTACGCTATGCTGCCTCCATTGGGTAGCCTATATATACCCCTGCCCCAGCTGGGGGCGCCAAAACCTGTTACTGGTGTTCTAATTGTTTACTGCACTGAAAAGAACCCAGGCAGGCCCCAAGGTAGGTCGGTGTGTGAGGGGCACCAGGGTCATAATACACCTTCTGCTGGTATTGGGCCTCTTCCTGATTACTATGGGCAATTTCAACATATTTTGCTAGTTTCTTTCTCAGGGTACACATATAAGATGTAATAGATTTTTTCTGAGCGGGGTTATCTTCTCATGTTTCTTTTATTATATCTAGAGGCCCTCTAGGTTGTCTACCATATAGCATTTGAAATGGTGAAAAATCTGTTGACGCTGGTGGCACTTTCTGTAAGCAAAAAGCAGATAAGGTAAGTATTGATCTCAGTCTTTCCCCTTCACCTTTCACAAACCCTTTTAACGTGTTTTAAAGTTTGGTTAAAATGCTCAACAAAATCGTCTATCTGAGGGTAATAAGGGGAGGTTCTTATGGCAGTGATACCTAGTAGTCGGTACAGCTCCTTCAGCAATGCAGCACCAAAATTACTACCCTGATCAGTAATAATCTCTTTAGGTATACCCACTCTGCTGTAAGTTTTGGCAAGCTCTGCTGCCACTTTTGGAGCTGTGACAGTACGCATTGAAACTGCCTCTGGGTATCGAGTAGCATAGTCACATACTACTGGAATGAATCGAGTACCCTTTTTACTTTTGTCTAAAGGGCCAACCACATCCATTGCAATTCTCTCAAAAGGCACATCTATCAAGGGTAGGGGCACCGGGGCATCTTGTCTTTTCTAGTCACTGGGGCTTCTTTCTGACACTCTACATAGGAATTACAATAGGTAGCAACATCTTCATGAATTCCAGGCCAGTAAAATCTATACAGCAATCTGGCAAGGGTGCGATCCCTCCCTGAGTAACCAGCCATAGGACTGTCATGTGCTATCTGTAACAACTCAGATCTATACTTTTGTGGTATAACCAATTGTTCTATCTGTTCCTGCATCTGAGGATTAGTCCAGACCTTGTACAGTGGCCAATTACATTTGTTAAACATTGGTTCACCTTGTTTTTGTTTCACCCCAAGCTGCTTAAATACCCTTGGAGAGAAACATTGTTAGTTTACTCAGAAACAAAATCACAATCAGTTATCAGTTTAGTTTCTGCATTTTCATATATTAATCCCTTGTGTCCATCAGTTTTTTGTTGCTGCAGTTTCTTCAGGTGTTTTTTTTTCTTTCCTGGACTTCCAGAGCTTGGAGCTGGGCTCAAACAAGTCCACATCATAGTCATCAAAAGGAAAAGTGTCCCCACTGTCTGAGATTTTCTTTGCCTGTGCTCTTGTTACCAGCTCTGCTGAAACTGCAGATTTTGCTCCATCTGTGATTAACTTAGTAAATCATAAAAGTCATTTCCAATAATCACAGGTACAGATAACTTAGGTACTACCCTTAAGATTCAGAGTCACTTGGGAGGTGGGATACTTTCAATTGTCCCAATGGATGCAGATGACACCACTACCTGGTCCTTTTGCACAGTTATTTCCCAAAACTTCAACATGCACTAAGGTCTGCCTGCTTCCCGAATTAATAAGTCCCTTTACACTCCCACCTTGATATCTGTTAAATACTTGCCCCAATTTGCTAAGGCCAAATCTGCTGCAGTGTTACCCTCCTTATTTTTATGCCAGTTTCTCTCAATATGGTCTGGCTTATTACAGTTATAACAAATAAAGTCTTTGGCTGCAGATTTGTTACCCCCACCAAAGTTCTTAACTGACCTGGAGTAAAATCAGGAAAGAGAGGGTCTTACTGTTCTTTGGCTGTTACTTCACTGCTGAGAGGTCTGTCTGGCTATCTGATAGTACTAGGCCAAAGAAACGGCTTTTTCACTTTCTGGTCGGTGTTCTTTTACCCAAAGCTGCACATTTGTGGGAAGGATGTTGATGAACTGCACCATTGCAAATATGCTGATGACCTGTGGGTCTGTTTTGTCCTCTGGTTGGAGCCATTTAATAAGGAGTTCTCTGAGTTGGGTGAAGGCTTCTCGAGGATTGTCGACTAAGTGGTACTTCAGGGACTGGAATCTTTGCCTGTAGGTCCTCCCGATATGTCATATCTTTTCAGGATTTCTATTTTCACAAGGTCATAGTTTTCTGATGGTGCAGTGTCCATATTGCTGTAGCCAAGTTGGGCTTTACCTGTCAGGTAAGGTACCAGCCTGATGGCCCGTTGCTGCTTTAGCCACTGGCATGCTGCGGCAACCCTTTCAAAAGTTGTCAGGTATGCTTCAATATCATCCGAGAGACACAACTTTGCAAGTTTAATGTCTTTTAAGTTGTTTGTGTTTTGCTGCTCTGCTGGACTTTTGCCAGATCCTCCACCTTTGATAGCTTGCAAGCCATTCAGCCATTGCTGCTCCTGTTGCTGCATCTCTTCTCTTCTCTTCTCTTCTATTATCTTATCTTATCTTATCTTATCTTATCTTATCTTATCTTATCTTATCTTCTCTTCTCTTCTCTTCTCTTCTCTGCTGCTCCTGTTGCTGCATCTTTTCTCCTCTCTGCTTCTCTGTCTCTCTTTGTTGTATAGCCCACCATTCGAAGAAGGCAGACACGCTTTCAGGTTCTTTCCCTGCCTGTTCGTCTTCTTCTTCTTCTTCCTCCATCACTGGTGCCAGCTGCACAGTCTCAGTTTGGATTTTTGTTTCTGCTTCTAGTTTGGCCACCATTCTTCTGGTAATCACTCCTGTGCTTGCTGTTGCAGAGTGCCTACCTTTCTTCTATGCTTCCCTGATACCAGATCTAGTATCCACTCACAATACTCCTGGCTTAGAGTTTGCACAATGTAAATCCCACTTTTCACATCATCTGTCATTGAGGCAAAGGTCAGGAAGCATAAGAAAACCAGGAGCAGTTATGCAATTTGCAAGTAGCATTTTATTATCAATAACAAGAAAATAAAAAAAAGTAAAATTGTTCAAGATAGCTATTTACAAAGACAGTACAAAGAAAACAACGTCCTTCATCTGAGAGTTTCTCAAATTTTAAATCACAATCTCTCTCTCCAACAAAAGACTGATCTTTTTATAAGAAGTCTTTGCCTGGCAATTAACTTCTACATACTGATCTCATTAACAGACTGTTTCTCACAAAATGCATCCGAACACTGTCAATTTCTTTCCATGCAGGTGCATTAAAATAGACCATGATGTCCCAGACTAATCTCCTGTTGACAGCTCTGCAAAAGAGTTTGTGGATGCCAAACTGCATATCAGTGTTAACTCCTGAGTTCCAAATAGATTTTTGCAATCATTTTAACTATATGACTATATACATTTTCAAACCGAGGGATCCCAGTTTCACACAATGATTCACATATATTTTATAACCACAGATATGCCAGGGGAAAAAAGGATGGTGGAGCTGTGGAAACGTTTGCTAGGGTTTGTTAAAAAATACAGTATATATGTTTAATTTGGCATTTGTGACTGCTTAGTTTTGGGTTTTGGGTGGTTTGCTTTTCTTTAGGGTGCTGTCATTATTTACTACCTTATAAAAGTTATTTTAAAGCATCTTTACCTAAGTGGATTACAAAAAAGCAATCTTAAGAATAGTGTGGTGTACTCAAAAAAATGCCATCTCAGGGGTCAAATGAGACAATAAATACACACTAATAATCCTTTGCCTTTGGTCCAAGTTGACCATGTGGGTAGGCCCTGGGAGTTGATTCCTTGCCTGGAGTGGAAGGTCATGCATGGATCAGGCCCCATGGACTTTTCCAGAATTACCAGGTCCTGGTGCCACATGTTCTCCTCTCAGAGTGAGGGACTCTGTTCCATCTGGGAAAGCCTAGTAGAATTGGGGTTTCCCTAATGGGTTCACCCTGTGAAGAAGTGGCTGGTTACTCAAGCTTGTCTAGGGGTTGCCTCCCATGATCCTACAGACTTTATCCATTGACCACAGCTCTTGTGCCCAGACATAGTCATTGTTTGAGTTCTGGAGCTACAAGTCTTGTCTCTCTTTGTCTTAGGAAATTCAGCAATGGAAGATATGATCTAGTCTGAATCAAGACAAGGCAAGGCAAATTTATTTGTTAGGCGACCAGATTTCTGAGCCCCATACAAGCAACAGTTTAAAATCTAATACACATAATTTAATAACAGGTCAGGAAAAATACACATAATATTAAAACCTGTCAGGAAAAACCCATGGCATCCTAAAGAAAAGCATACTGCCCAAAACCCAAAACTAAGCTGTTACAAATGCCAAATTAAATATATGTTTTTTTAACAAACCCTTAAAATTTCCCAATGAAGGGGCACCTCTAATAACAGCAGGAAGTAAGTTCCACAAAATGGGTGCAGCAACAGAGAAAACTCATCTTCTGACAATTTCAGTCAGGAATGAGATACAACAAGGAGTCCAGCCTCAGAGGAATGAAGGAGGTGGATAGGTGTGTATTCGGTCAGAAGGTATTTCAGATAACCATGGCCCAAAAAGTGCAGGGCTTTATAGATTAACAATCAGTCAATCAATCTTTATTTAGCCAGCAAAACATCATTGAGAAGAACTCATTTACAAGATGGACCTGGGAGTAGTTACAACGTTAACAACAGTAAAAAATTGGAACAAGTAGGGTATACAGCATAATAAGATAAATAATTTCAAGCAAAAAACAGCATTACATTTGACAATATGTACAAGTCAGTTCATACAGTATAAAACAGTATAACATTTAAAATAGTATACAGGTCGGTTTATACAGTGTAGATTCATTCAAGAACAAAGCATTGAAAACAGACAACCAGATATGGTAGGAGCCTGCCAGGAAAGCAAGTTCGACCATGTGGAACAGATAATAATAAATTATAATAGAATACACCTAGGGCAAGAGTTAGACAGAAAGAGCATGTACATGGGAGGAGAAGAAGGAATGACACAAGCGGAGGAAGAGCAGCTGTAGGTGGAAAGGAAGTAGAGGTGAGGAGAGGGGAAGGAGGTTAGCAATAGGTTTTAGGAAACACAGTTGCAAATTTCTGTGGCAGCCCTGGCAACTAAAGTTTTAAAGGTAGCCAAGGTAAGTGGAGTGAATATTTGTAGAGTTTTTTGTATCTTGTTCCACAGGAAGGGAAGGGAATAGCTTAAGGAAGATTTGCAGAACCGAGTTTTAACTTTAGGAATAACTAGGCAGACATAGAAGAAGCTTTTTAACACATAGATACAAGGAGAGCAAATATGAATGCAGTCAGCGATGTATGGGGCACTTTCTTAATACTAGCATGGTATGTTCAATTTGCTGCATTTCTGTAGTGTCTAAAGCTGAGGGAGGTCCAGCCGACTAGGACATATAAGGAACAGTGGTGAGTAGCATAGGATGCTCCAGAAATAAATCTTAGGGCACGATGATATAGGATGTCCAGCTTTTTTAAAGCTGTGCTAGTCCCTTGTCCATAAAGAATATCCCCATAGTCAAGTAGAGGGAGGACGGTAGATTGTATGATTCTATTTCTCGCTTCCAACATTAGCATGTGCTTAATGCAGAAGAATGTACCAAGTCTCTGTTTGAGTTTTTTGGTTAGTTCTTGTGTGTGGTCAAAAAAGGTCAATTTGTGGTTGATCCACATCCCCAAGTATTTGAATTTACGTACGAATTCAAGGGGGTTCATTGAGGAGAATGGTAACTGGAATTTGTGCACCCACCCAGGTAGTAGAGGGAGTCTTAGAAAAAGGTAAGAAGAGCATAGCCTTCATTTTTTTGACATTAAGAAGTACTTTTAGTGCAAGAGGTTTTTCTGAAGGAGGTTGAACTCAAGTTGGAGGTCAGAACATGTTTTGCCAGTGGTAGGTCTGGAGATGTATAAGACAGTATCATCAGCGAATAGATGAATTATCAGCTTACTGGATGCCAGCATGTATGTTATTGATATAAATTGCGAAAAAGGAGGGGGCCCAGGATAGAGCCTTGAGGTACACTTCTTGGAAGGGTTTTCAGGGGGGGAAAGGTCTCCTTCCACTTTGACCTGCTGTGAGTGGCCAATAAGGTAGCTGTCAAACCATTTGAGAGAGAGGCAACAAATTTATCTGGAAGCTGATGCACTACCTTACTGGCAGCCAATGTATTTCCCCGTGGAACCAGTATGATATGCTTGGATCTGGAGGTTGCTGCAAACAGCCAGACTGCTGAGTTCTGAATGAGCAGCAAGCAATGTACCATCCCTGCAGACAGCCTTAGGTAGAGAACATTGAAATATCCAGTTGAGAGGTGACAAAAGCATGCACAAGTGTTTCTAAGTCTGACAAAACCACATAGGTTTGAATTCAGGCTATATTATACAGATGGAAAAAGCCACAGTGGATGACAGATGACACCTGATGATCTAGAGTCAGTCTGTTGTCCACAATGATGCCCAAATTACTTACCCCTATCAACTGCTCATAGTGATGTGCCATTTATCGATGGCAACAGGCACTATCACTATTTATTGGTACCCCTATGTGACCAGTAATGCCTCAGTCTTTGATGATTTAAGTCTAAGCCAGCTTGAGGCCATCCAGTCCTGGATTTCTGACAGACACTCATCTAGCACAGCCACCATAGTGACCCTGTCAAGTAAACTCAACAAATAGATCTGGGTATCATCTGCATAGCAGAGAAAACCCAGACCATACCTCCTGATGATCTCCCCAATGGCAGCATATATGGGGCAAATACCATGGAGGTCAAATTTGACCCCTGAGGCACCCCACAGCAGAGAGCAACAGCCATTGAGATGCTACCAGCTAATGCCTCCTGCTGCACTCTACTGGACAAGTAGGACTCAAACCACTGCATCACTGTGCTAGTGAGTCTTATATAGTGCCTCAAATGGGTCAACAGCACTCCATGACCCACTGTGTCAGATGCCAAAGAAAGATACAGCAGAACAAAGCTGGAACACCAACCAATGTATCTTGCCAGGAGAAGATGATTGAATCACCTTGACTAGTGCAGTTTCCATGCTATACTGAGGTCTAAACATAAAAACATAGACTTTGACAGCAGATAAGGACCGCTTGGCCCACCTAGTTTGCTCATTTCCCTACCTACTGGATAAGCTGCAGATCCTAGTTAATCAACAGCCTATTTCTTCCTACCCCCCCATAAGAATTGCCTTATGCCTGTCCCATGCATTCTTGAATTCCCCACTGTTTTTGACCCCACAACCTTCTCAGGAAGGCCGTTCCATGTGTCCACCACCCTCTCTGGAAAAACTACATCCTCACATTACCCCTGAGCCGTCCTCCCCCCATCTTCAAATTGTGTCCCCTTTTTCTTGCACATCTCTTTTTCTAAAAGATGCTACCCTGTTGGACTTGGAGGCAGTATAGTGCAGTGGTTTAAGGATCTGAGCGCAAATCTGGAGACCTGGGTTTGAATCCCACAGCCCCTACTTGTATACTGTGTGACCCTGAGCAAGTCATTTAACTTCCCTGTGCTCCCAGGTTGCACCTGTAAACAAGCTTTCAGCTTAGTGTGTCTCACCTGGTTAAACACTTGGAAAAAAAAAAGTTGTTGATTCCCTTGAGGTACTTAAAAGTTTCTATCATGTCTCTCCTTTCATCAAGGGTATACATATTAAGCTCCTTTAGTCTCTCCTTGTATGGCTTCTGTTGCAGACCCTGCAACATTTTAGTTGCCCTCCTCTGGACTGTCTCCATCCTGTCTATGTCCTTGCTGAGATAAAGTCTCCAGAACTGGACACAGTACTCCAGATGGGGTCTCACCAACTGTCTGTACAGAGGGATAACAACTTCCTGTTCTCTACTGGTGATGCCTCTCCCTATACATCCCAGTATCCCTCCAGCCATCCCTACTGCCTTCTCACATTGCTTGCTAACCTTTAGGTCATCTGATATGATTACCCCCAGGTCCCTTTCCATTTTTGTTGTTGTTACTACCTCCCTCCCCCATTGTGTACACTTCCCCTGGGTTTTTGTTTCCCAGGTTCATTACTTTGCACTTCTTTGCATTGAATCCAAGCTGCTATACTTCTGGCCATTCCTCCAGCCTTGCCAAGTCTCTTCTCATCCTTTCCACCCCCGTGTATCAACCCTGTTGCAGATCTTCGTGTCATCTGCAGAGAGGCATACTTTTCCTTCCAGTCCTTTTCCAATGTCACCTATAAAGACATTAAAAAGGACTGGACCAAGTACTGAACCCTGTGGTACCCCACTAGTAACCCCCCTTTCTTCAGAGTGGACTCCATTTACTATTACCTCCTGTGTCCTGTTGTCCAGCCAATGTTTTACTCAGGCTACCACGCTGGGACCCACTCCCAGGCTGGCTAACTTGTTTATTAATCTTTTGTGTGGGGCTGTGTCAAATGTCTTGCTAAAGTCTAGATAGGCCATGTCCACAGCCCCTCCCTGGTCTACTACTTTTGTCACCCAGTCAATGAAATCGATTAGATTCGTCTGACATGACCTTCCTGCTGTGAATCCATGCTGCCTCGGGTCCTGTGCCCCACTGGCCTCTAGGTACTGAACAATTCCTTCCTTCAGAAGTGATTCCATCATTTTCCCTACCACTGAGGTCAAACTGACAGGTCTGTAGTTTTCTGCCTCTGTCTTGCTCCTACTTTTGTGAAGGGGAATCACATCCGCCCTCCTCCAGTCCTCAGGTGCCACACCATCCTCCCATGATTTGTTAAAAAGGCTAATCAGTGGTGTCACTAGTTCTCCCCTTAATTCTTTTAGAATTCTGGGGTGAATCCCATCAGGCCTCATTGCTTTGTCCACCTTCAGTTTTAGGAGTTCTTTCAGAACCCTTTCTTCTGTGAAAGGACTAGGCTTGACCCTCCTATCCAGAGTGCTTCTATTGATTGTATTAGGTACCTCCCCTCTTCTTCTTTTGTGAATACTGAGCATAAATATTCGTTCAGTATCCCTGCTTTTTCACTGTCCCTCTCTGCCTACACACTGTCACCTTTATTCAGCCTCACTGTCCCTACCTTTGTCTTTCTATGCTCCCTAATGTACCTATAAAAGGTTTTATCCCCCTTCTTAACCGAGTTAGCTATCTTTTCCTCAGTTTGGGCCTTTGCTATTCTGACTGCCTTCCCCACTTCCTTCTGCTTTAACTGGTACTGTTCTCTGTCCTGCTTCTTCTGTGTTTCTTTATACTTCCCAAATGCTGTCTTTTTCTCCCTAACCTTCCCCGCCATCTGTTTTGAGAACCATAGTGTTTTTTTCTTTCATTTTGATTTGTTTATTTGCTTCACACAAAGGCTTGTTGCCTCTGTGATGGCAGTTTTGATGTTTCCCCATTGTTGCTCCACCCCTCCTTCTTGCTTGTTTGCTAGTGCTTTTCTGAGGCACTCTCCCATTTTGACAAAGTCAGCTCTCCTGAAGTCCAGTACCCTCACTTTTGTATGGCTTGACTCTGCAGCTGAGTTTATCATGACCCACAATGTTTGGTGGTCACTTGTTCCCAGATGGCTATCCACTTCAAGATCAGAGATCCTCTCTCCATCCCCATTTGAGAGTACCAGGTCTAAGACTGCTCCCTCCTGAATGGGATCCAACACTAGGTGTCTGAGGCATGCCCCCTGTAGGGCATCGAGAATGGCCCTGCTCTTGGATGTGGCTGCAGCAAAGGTGTTCCAGTTAACATCTGGCATATTCAGGTCCACATCAGCAATATCTCCCCTTTCTCTGCCATCCTAAACCTAGACTGAAATGGCTGGAAGATCTTGTAACATTCCAAGTGGTCCTGCAACTGTGCTGCTACTACCTTCCCAGCTACTTTCCCTAGAAATGGAAGGTTTGAGATGGGCCTGTAATTTACCAGATCCTCAGGTCCAATGATGGCTTCTTCAGCAGGGGCTTCACCACTGCCCTTTTCAGTTCAGTGGGTACAACACCCCCTGGAGTGAACAGCTGATAATCTCAGTGATAACTGGAACTAGGGTCAGCCAGAAACCTGAAAGAAAGCTGGTAGTCCCCGGGTCCAACATACAGTGTGTACAGTACAGCACCATAACCACTTGGGAAACCTCCACTGTCAGGACTTGCCCAAACTCTGCCCATGGTGACTAGTGCTTAAATTCCTCACCTCATGAATACTGTTGGCCCACAACAGACTGCCTGAGCTGATACCAACTTTGAATGATAACACCCTGTAAAAGAAGAATTGATTAAACTCACTGCATTTTTCTACTGAAAAACTCTTAGCAACTGAAGACGGAGAAGATTTAACAAGCTGGTCATGGTACTGAAGAGCTGAACCAGTTAACTTTTCCCCTCAGCGATCATGCATAACAGAAATGCTTCCTCAGTGTGATCGCTCGCTGATATTCACCATAGTGATTATTCAGTATCAAAATGTTCTTCTCTGACTTGGCTGTCCTCCAGAAATGCTCCAACCTCCATCCCTTAATCTTTAACAACCTAAAATCATCATCAAAGCAGGGTGAGCTAGGGGAGACGTCAAGGGGCTATGGCCCTCCACAGCTTTTCCTACACCCCCTGGCACATGCTGATACCATGCCCGAGATGTTCAGAATCACCAGGAGATTATTGGACTCCTGATTTCTCAAAGGGCTATATCTGACCATCTCCATAGGAGGGATTTGCAAATTGTTTGGCACCACAGAGGAACTGTACGGCATGATGATCAGAAAATCTGACCAGATCAACCTTGACATTACTAATGTTAAGACCCAACATGAAGACCATATCTAAGGTGTGGCCTTTTTGGTGAGTCCCAGTGGCAACCATCTATACTAGGTCAAGTGAAGGCATAACCTAGAGGAACTGTTGTCCAAACAGAGAGTCTTCATCATTGACCCAAGCATGAAATCACCTAGCACTAACAAGCTGGATGAGTCTTCCACCAGGTTGACCATGAAGCTCTCCAGTTCCTGTAGAAATTCACTCCCATGCCCTGGAGGACAGTACACAAAAATTATTTTGCAACCTGTACCCAGACCCACTTTGATGGCCATGCATTCAAATGAAGTGGTATCCACCATGAGGTATGCTGTTATTCCCAGAGTGAATCTTTAGCAGATAGCTCACCTGCCCCTCTGTGCCCCCACCTTGTGGAATGCATCACTGAATAACCTGTAGGGATAGATACCTCCAGCATAAGGCAAGAGTCATTACCCAAACAGGTCTCTGTGATAGATGCCAGGTCTGCCAAGGAGTCAGTGATAAATGCCTCATTACCATGTTTTTATTCCTCAGGGACCTAGTGTTACATAGAACTACACAAAGGGGGGAGAAGGCACAGTCAGCCTTCTCATTACCCATCCTGCTGTAATCTGAACTGCCCTTGGGAATCTGTGCCAGACAGAGAGGCCCTCTGTCCTGGGGAGGTCTTCATCCAGGGCACCTTCTTGACCCTACACACCCAAGCTTGCCCGCCTGCGGTTCCACCACCAGAATGCACCCGTCAAGACTCGCCTGATCATCGGGAAGCCAAGTCCCAATTTGTTGTCCTGTCTTTTTGTGACGGGCTGTGCCCTCATGCCCCCCCCTTTCTAATTATTCTAACTCCAGGGGGGCGGACCTCAGGGAGTGGATGACAAATTTCCCCTTGTGGTGCCCTAATGATGTGCACATTCTTATGGGTGAACTGATGGCCAGAAGGGCCCTCATGCCCCCTGAACAAGCCATTGTCTCCATTCACATCGCCGAAAGATGCCCAACCCCCCTCCAAAGTTCAATGACTGCAGCTGGCAAGGTACAGTAAGGTACATTGGCCCCGCCCCCACATCAACACAACAGAAGCAACTGATCATGAGAGTAGGAAATAATGGGTCCATTACCCAACCAACAAAATTAATTAAAATCCTACTTGTTTTCCTCCCCATCTTAAACCACATATGAAAATCAAAACCCAATCCTAACCAAAGACAACAAATTCTATTATTCTGACTGTGTGTGAGTGGTTGTTTTATTAAATAAAACAACCACTCACACACAGTCAGACACTAATACAGTAATCCTACTACACATATAATTCACAACCAGACCAAACCACAGAACATATAGTACATGAATCCCATTCATAGCATATAGCAGAATAATATAATATAATAAATCTCACTCAGCCCTCAGTCATTCTAAAACAGATCACCCACATTCATACAGCCTCAGATATACCTAAAGAATTGACAAACCTCATATACAGTATTGTACAGTATGTGCAATATAAATTCCAGTCCAGATATAAAAGTCGATAGTGTCTGTAGGGACACAAATGTCAGCAGCACAAAAATTCATACAGATATTAATTCAGATGGTATCAAAACACTAGGATACTTAGTTTCTACTCCCACCAGAGTGAACCTCAGTAGTACAATTTACACAGAAGTAGATCTAAGATCCAGCTCTGATACTGCTCACTCCTAGAAAAGCTTTAGCCTATGGCAAACAAGGAAAGAAACAGAGCCATCTGGCGCTCTCTCACCACCTCTGGCTCCTCCTTCAATAGGCAGACTCCTGTCTCCAACAAAACAAAATAGCTGCTCTAGGGAATGGATGGGCTGCCAGTACAAATGAACACAAAGTACGACAGTAAACCAGTGCCACACTCCAACACTGAAATAGCAGCCAATCAAATCACTTAATGTTTAAATGTATCCTTTATTTCAGCTAGTTCAACACACTCCAGCAGTTTGGCATACAGACAAATTAGTCCCAACATTTTGCGCCCATGCGCTTTGTCTTGACATGCACACAAAACATTGGGACTGATGTGTCTGCATGCCAGACTGCTGGAGTGTGTTGCACTAGCTGAAATAAAGGATACTTTTAAACACTAAGTGATTTTATCAGCTGGTACTTCAGCACTGGGAATGTGGCGCTGGTTTACTTTTGTACTTAGACTCTTGTCTCCACCTGCTCTGCTGATCCACAATTCCAACAGGACAGGGCCCTGGTTTAGGCTCTAGTACTTTTGCTCCTCCAGGCTCTGGGCTCCAGCAGACAAGGTGCTCTGCCCAAGCTATGTGTGGCTGCATCATCGATGTCTTTGTCATGGACTGAGCAGCTGTCTAGTAGCTCTACTTTCCGGGGAAGGGTGGAGCATGCACTGCGCAGCTTTAGTGACCCCTAGTGGTCAGGGGCTCGGACAAACAGTGCATGCAACATTGGGTATGGTGGATGCAGCTGACGTCCTGCAGGCAGGTGCAGGAGTGTGCCTGTGCTGCACTGTGCTGGACGTCCTTGCACATCTGCTCCTCCGGGAACAGTATCAAGAAAAATTCCCTCTTGCCATAGGTAGGTGAAGGTGGGCCCAGAGGTCACGATCTCATGTCAATGCCGGGCACTAGGGTGCTTGATCTGAACCCTACTGCAGTGTGGCATCCCTCAACACTACAAGATAGAGCACCAGAGGAGCACGTCGGTCCCTCCCAAGGGGACTCAGATCCAGGGGTCGGGCCAGTTGAGCTGGAGGTAAGGGGTCCCCACCAGAGATGGGTGGCCAGTGCTTCAGGCCAACGGGAAGAGTCACAGCACTGTGTGTCCATGCTGGAAAAAGGCCAAGGCAGGAGGTGAATAAACAGTTAAAAAAAAAAAACTGCAAAGGAGATCCAGTATCATCCTGAAGTGCTCCCTGGTTTTCTAATGAGATTTGAGGGTTGAGGGTCACAAGAAAGAAAATTCTCTTCAACTTAGGAGGTATTAAAAGATGAAAACAAGGTCAGTTTACAACTGTAAACTACCAAACACATGATCCAGTTGCCCCATGTCCGTGTGTTTGGTAGTTTACACTTGCAGACAGACCATGTCGTCATCTTTTATTACTGTATTTTCTAATACATTCTACATCTGAAAACAACACTTTTGTTATGGCTATTTTCTGCTGGTAAGCCTCTGTCTGCAGCCTGGAGCAGAGTGCTGTTCCTTCTTGTCTTTGTTTTGGGGTGGCTGTCCTGCCCTATGGAATTCCCTTCTGGTAGAGGTTCAGCCCTATAGTTCCCTAGCCTCCTTTAAGCACCTCTTAAAATCTTTTCTGATGAAGGAGGCCTTTTGTCTTATGGACTGAATGTTTGTATTATTTTAATTTTTTTTATTAATATAGAAACTCTTTTTGTATTTTGGAGTTTTGCCTAGGTTGACTTATCATTGCCACTGTATGCCTGTATTTCTTATTGTAAAAGTTCTCTGAGCTTTGGTGGAGAGCTTTAAAAAATATACTTATACTATTACTATTTCTGCTACTAAGCTACATTACCTGTAACATCCTACTAGTAGCAGAAGACCTCACTGTAATGACACTTTTGCTTGACTCCATCCAACCCCTCACTGAGGAACAACAAACCGCATTGTAAAGATGGCTATGCTCAGTGACATTTACAGACCGCCCCACTTCACTACCATTTACTCCATGGTTGCCAGTGTTTTACCTTGTCAGTGGCAGTGGAATGGCTAGGCTGTGCAGCACAGGGCCACAAAGGGCAAAGGGTGCTGCCTGCAACAAAGAGGGCTACACTTCTCTTTGCTCTCCCAGTCGCCGATGCCAGTCTGGGGGGGTGGAATGTGAAAACCACAGGCAACCAGAACAAATCTCAGAATGGGGACACTCAGAAAGATTTGGGGGAAAGTGCAAATGAAACCTTTTAAAGTCTACAATAATGTGCACCGCAGCAACTGATACAGAGAAATGCTCTCATGGATTGCAAAAATGAGTGGATCAATTCCATATTAGGATTTCAAGCTGAATATGAATCTTGATGATTGCTATGCAACACCGCAAGGGAACATGAGTTTTCTTTCCTTTAGACCAGAGTTTTTTGAATTGGGAGCTAGATTGTCAATTGGTGAGCCAGCAACAAGTAGAATTTAAAGGCTTTGCCTGCAGTTTGGAGGGGCAGTGGACAACACACACCACACTCCTCTCCGTGTGCCATATAACCATGCATGGCCAAGCATCTTTGGGATATTCAGATTTTTCTTGCCAATGTGAAAATGTTCTTCCCCTCCCTCCCATCCGTACCTCTTCTGCCACATGGTGGCTCTCCAGCATCCTTCTGTTGCTCTCCCTCTTCCTCACTGTGCGTGGCCTGATGGCAACTCCCATCTCGCTCCTTGTGCCTTTCAGGTTTCTTCCCACTTGGATTTTGCAAGGCCCCCCCCCAGTTTATGTGGTTTAATCAAAGGTCCTGACATTCTCTAGCATGCCTCTGTAAACCTCTATGACTTTTTCCAGGCTGCTGCCCCAGGGTTCTAATGCCCTTCTCTCGCCTCAACAGTGGCTGATCCAGCCAAAATAGCTCTCTTCTAGGGTCCTAGTTCCCTCCCCATACCAATTTGCCACAATCTGTTAACAAGATTACTTCCCCATTCACTCCAGAAGCTCCATTCAAGTCTGGGATCCTAATTTATAATATCACTTATGCTGCTTACTTGCATTTTGCCATGTCTGTGCTGTATCTGCTTGCTCAATCTCCTGTATCAGCCTCAGCGTCTATGGCAGCATGCTGCTCTGCAATTACCATTGTTACCTAGTAGCTTTCATGTCTCCTCTCCACTACAACGCTCTCTACTTTTGTTAACAGCCCACCTGGCTAGCACCTTGCCTCATGAGATTGGTTCGGCATGTGTCCATCATATTGGTTCATTACCATATCATTCAAGCCCTGCAAATATACACTCAATCAGCATATTCAAGCATTCAGTCAGTCATTCAGTTTTGCCTTTGTTCAGTCCTATCCTGGTTGTACTCCTACAGCTGTCAGACTTTGTCATTGGCCTCCTACTACATTCCTGCACTGGATATATGCCAGCATTGCCATGCCTAGGGCTTCCATGGCTCCCACATACTGGAAGTTGATAGTCTTGCTTTGCTTCTTCCAAGTCCACATCTTCGGGGGGGTTCCTCAACTCGTACTGGGTCCTTCTCTTTCTGTTCTTTGGGTGAGAATGTCCTGTGCTTCAAGGAAAATTTTAGCCAAGCAGATCAACTCAATGGGACCCTGTTTAAGCAGCATTTAAGACTTAAGATGCTGGAGAGTGGGGTCTCTTAGTCTACAGGGGCTCCTTTAGGTGTGCAGACCATGTCAGCAGCACCTTCTAAAGCTATTCTTCACATGGCCACCTAAGGTTCACCTGGTCTCCTCTGATTCCCCTTTTTCTGCCCCCAAAGGTGAAGACCCACACAACTACTCAAGAATTCTTCCTGTCAAGGAATTGGCTTCCTATTCTGGCCTTCCATCAGGCCAGAGGATGGGTGAGTCTCTTTCAGCAGCTGTTGCTCCCTTTTTCTCGCCTTTGAAGGTGAATTTCCTTTGCAATGGACCTCCTCGAGCTGCAGAGATTGGCTCATGGCACCTTCACTAAGTTCCTGTTAGAGGGATACAGTGAGAGCCCTTCCTCTAAAAGTCTTCCCCTGATCTGGATCTCTAAATTTCAATAGCAGAGCCATCAGTAATACAACCCATAGCCTGGAGGGATGGTGATCTAGGCCTTGGATCCCCAGGAGTTTCCTCCTAACAAAAAGGGTTTATTTCCTCTCCTCTGTGCTGAAAATCTTAATTTTAGTTTGTTTCTGTGGGAGCTGGAGATGGACAGTGGTTTTCTTTCTTCTGGGTCTCAGTCTGACTATGCCTCCTCACCTTAAGAGGAACATGCTAGTCTGTCTACATTGTCCATTTGGGCCTTCTTTCCTAAGGTGCCTTTGGTTTCAGGTACCTCATCCTTGCAACACCTCAAGGGGTCAGAACCCTTTCATGAGGGTTCCTATATCCCTTTGACACCCTGACAGGGTGGTAGTCTTCGTAACATGGACAGAGAGAGCATATGCCAAAGTATCATAGTTGCACAAGCACCACATACTACTCGGTCTTCAATCAATCCTAAGTCATACTCATAAAAGCCTGCTGACCCTTTGAATTTAAAGGTTTTGCCTGCAGTTTGAAGGGGCAGCAGGCAACACATGCCACAACCCCCTCCTAGTGGTATAAAACCGTGCTTGTCCAAGTGTCCCTTGGACACTCCTCCCCTTCTCCTCCTGCAGCACCTCTCTTTCCTAGGGGGTGGTCCTTCTTCCCTAAGGTACCTTCTGTTTTCGGGGACCTCATCCCTGAGACACCTCGAGGAGTTGGAACCCTATCACAGAGGTTCCTGTGCCCTTCTGACACCTCAACAGGGTGGTAGTCCCCATAGCAGGAACAAAGAGAGCATAAGCCAAATTACACAGTTGCACAAGCATCACATAGTCTGTCAATCAGTCCTAAACAATACTCATAAGAGCCCAATAAACCTTTGAATTGTGTTGTAAGGTAAAATATTTCTCTTTCTTTTGCTTTCAATCTAGGTAGGGTCAGTGCACACTGGACGGGCTCTTGGGCCAGTTTTTGTCCTTAACTCTTTATGTTTCTTTTAGGCAGATCAACATGTCTAATTTTTGAGAGGCTATCAAAATATGGAGGACTCTGCAGTCTTTGCATCCATAGACAATCTCTCTGCAGTTTCTCTCCATTCGAGTGCTTTAGGAATCAGTACCCGTACATGTACTGTATTTCTTCTCAAGGGCCTCTTGCTCCTGCTGTGAAATCCATATCCATACTGTAGCTATGACTGACTCTGGAGAAGAACGATTTAGTTCTCTAAATTGACTAACCTTTTCTTTCTTTTTAAGTCAGGCTTTCATTCTGTTGATAATTACGGGAAAGCATATCTACATTAGTTATTAATTATACACATGTTAATCTTTAATTTCAATTACTCATGAGAACTTTATATTAATTGCTGCCTGCAGAATTTCATGCTGCATGATTAATTAATTTTTTGTTAGCACTAATAATTATTCTTCCTGAATCTTCAGAATTTACTAACAAAGCTTGTTTCTATTTTGCACTCTGTTTTCTCATTTGTGCCGTTTTGAGAACTTGGGACTTCCATTATAAATGACTTATGTACTGCAAGTCAGGGTAAGGGCAACAAGACCTAATAGATTAATATTTAAATGAAGTCTAAGTTTTTTATCATTCTCACCCCTACAGGCATTGACTGAGGGAGATGTAATGTTACATGTTGTTTGATGTTTTTTTGCAATTCATTTTGTCTATGAACTCTTGAATTTCATACTTTGCATTACTGTAGTACTAATATAGTCTTTCATGATAGACATAATTTGATCTTGCTTCGAGGAGGCTCTTGCAGCAGGCAAGGCCGGTAGGACTGAAGCTGCCAGGCGCCAGGCACCAGGACGAGATGGAAAACTTCTAGCTAGCAGTCTATTACGGGGGACCGCCCCCTCCAATGTCAGCATGCTGACATTTGTCTATCCTATAAAAGGGGTGGTACCCGAGTCCCACCTCAGTTCTTTTCCCACCGTCGACCCACGCAAATCAGACCTCCATGGATGCCTGCTTCAGTTGACCACCATTTTCTTCATGGTTACCTATGATTTATTTTGTTTCTTCCTTAGTCCTAACATCATTTTTTGGTGCTCCTCCCCATCTCATTAATGTCTTCTACTCCAGGCTCGTCTTCCAACTGGCCTATGAAGTGTGCCTGTGGCAAGCAGCTACCCGCCAAAGACAGTCACTCTTCCAGCCTGCTCTGCTTAGCCCCTAACCACGGCACCGAGGCCTGCAAGCACTGCCAGGATTTCAACCAGCCTACACAAAGATGCTGCTTGAAGAGTCTCCAGAGTCACCGTCTTCAGCAGAAACTCCAGAGTAAACACTTGTCAGTCACAAAGCCACAAAACTCCAAAATATTTTAGCTGTTTTATTGTGGCAAAATGTCAGTCAGAAGAAACACCAGTAACCCAGCACTTCAGCTAAACAGCCTTCATCAGAGGGTCTGGCTAGAACACAATAGATGCTACTTTCTATAACCCCCAATAATGGGTAACATGTTTCAGATGAATACAAATACAAAATAAACAATAAAATCAATTACAGACACTGCGCATTAATTAGTAGATCACAACAACAGTACTGATCTCTTATACTTCAGAGAGCAAGTAAACTGGTGGATAAAGGAAACAGAATTTAAGCATACTTAAGTTTTTAGTAAATACTAATTTCAGTCATGTATCTGTTAACTTTTAACTTCTAAAACTAAATTCATGTGGCAGGGTGAACTGGAAAAGCCCCATCAATAACAGAGAAAACTGAATTAATTCAAATTAGGGGTAAGATATCCAGTTATAGAGAAAGGCCAAGGCAGTAGGCACGACTAGAGAGAAATATAACCGCTTCTGTGATCACCCCTGTTTCCAAGGTCCTTATTCCCTCGGGGAGCCACACTATGCAGCCAAAAGAAGTTGGAGGAAGCAGAGAAAATGTAAAAGAAAGAACCGAAGATTTAGACGTAGGAACAGAGTGCACAAAGCACATTACATGCCATAAATTATGACTTCTTTTTTAGAAATGGTTTAAGGTCCCACTCCTCATTTAACCCTATAGGTTTCAGACTGCTAAGATTAAATATCCATTTGTTCTCCTTTTGTAACAAAGTGTCAGTTCTATTTCTGCCAAAGTTTTGCACTGGCACATGATTAATACCCATAAATCATAGACCCATGGGATCTAAATTGTGGTGTCTTAAGTAATGGAGTCCCACAGGTTTATCCTCTCATTAGTTTACAATGGATCTGATGTGTCCCTGAATATGGACTTTCAGACTTCTAACAGTTTTCCCAATATATAATACATTACATAGACACCACAGGCATATACAACAAATTGTGGATCACAAATTGTAAAGTCCCTAATCTCTACCACCAAAGATGGATTACTGGGTGTGAGAATTTTTTGCCAGTTTTGCAGTCGGTACATAAATTTCATTTCTTACTCTTGTACATCCCTGCTGGTTGTTTTGGTAGCCATGTTTGTTGAGTATCAGTTTCAGGAGTCATTCTACTATGGACAAGTTTGTCCTTTAAATTGGCTGCTCTACTGAAACTGATACATGGTTTTGGGCTTATAGCACTGGCCAAAATAGGATCACTGAGGAGTATATGTCATATGGTTGGTATTGCCTATTCTTCCAGACCATTCATTAAATTTGGTGACAAAAGTCACCGGTTCCATATCTTTCCAGCTATTAGACTGTTCCCTGCCTCCTGACAACAAGCAACTCTATCTTTGGCTAGAGCCCTTGCAATCGAATCATCCAACAGAGTTTCTGAATAGGCCCTTTTCAGAAACCTGTTTGTAAGCTCTTCAGACTGTTTTTAGGAACTCTACATTACCTGAGAACAATTTCTCCACAGCCTTAAAAATTGGCTGTATGGTATAGAGTTCTTCAGTTATTGGGATTGGGCACTGCTTGCTAGCCAAACAGAATTTGTGGCAGTTTTCTTCCTATAACATTTAGTTTCTATTTTGGTGTTATTTTCTGCAGGTTGTACAGGTTTGTTAAATATTACATCCAGGAAGTCCACACTGTCAGAATTATAAAAACAAGTAAAGCATAAATTAAGCTCATTCTGATTCAGCCATGTCATCATAGTCTCAGGTCCCCCCCCCCCCGCACCATCCAGAGGAACGCAATTGCAGTGGGTGCCATGTCTACTGGTGCTCGGCGGGCCACTCCTCGGGGGCGACTTGCAACGCACAAGCTTCCAGCCCCTGCCCCGGTGCAGGAGAAAGCTGAACAGGTTCTCAGTCAAACAGCTTGAACAATATAGCTCTGCTATTTAAATTGTTTTTTACCTGCTCCAAACTGCATTCTGACCAAAAAAGAGAGGGCTGCAGCATTTAAGGAGGGTAGCTGAGGGGGCACTCGGGACTATATCGGAAGCAGCGACCATGAAATCCCTTTCTTAACTTTGTCCTGGACTGTGAACTTTGTGTTTAAACTTGGCGCGGAAAGCGCAACCCCCCATTGGCTACTGGTTGACTGTGATGCTCTCGATTCGCTCCTGAAAAGGAGAGCTGTCCCACCGACCTGCACCACAGTTGATGCCACACGGAGGGGAGGTGAGGGTTGACCTGCTCCAAAAGGTTCCCCCCTCGCGCCATCCAGAGGAACGCAGAATTGCCGAGTGGAGGTGCCGTGGGCTACTGGTGCTCCGGCAGTACTCCTCGGTGGATGACTTGCAACGTACAGGCTCCTGGTCCCTGCCCTAGTGCAGGAAAAAGCTGAACTGGTTTTTCGGCCGACCCGCCCACCCTGCCCTCCTCCCATTAAATGCTCACTGGCTCCGCCCCCTATGAACTGTCTCACCTAATCGGCTAAAAGGGGAGGTATCTTTTTCATTATTAGTGGTAATTAGCTTGTTTTCCATCTTGTGAAAGCCAGTATCACCCAAGTGGCTAATAGGGGAATTATTTGCTTAATTATCAGCGGTAATTAGGTTGTCTTTTCTACCCTGGTTAATGCCCTTCCTACTCTCTTATCCTAAATAGAGTCAATTAAATTTTACATGTTGGTATATGCTAAATAGAGTCAAAGAAATGTTATATGTTGGTATATGCTAACTGACTGCACTACTGTTTACTGCCTGTCGGTTTTATCCTGATGGCCTACTTTTCTGCGGCTATTTCTGATAAACTGCCTTGCTCAGTCTTGTGTCAGAACCTAAGTCTTGTACAGGTGCTTCTCATACTGCTGGTTCCTCTTGTCTCAGCCCCTGCTAATAGTGATCTTAACAAAGGAGCAGGGCCTCACTATACCAGGCCCCCAACAAAAGGAGTAGGGCCTAACTATACCAGTCCTGCTACACTGCCTGCTCAAAACAACCTTGCTATTATTACTATTATACTAATCCTAACTCCACCTTCACTGCTTGGATGATGGCTGTCTAAAATCTGTCCTCATATAACTGTCGACAGGTGGTAAGTGTGCTTACAAAGGGCTAGGGCAGGAACTCCTTCCCAGGAATCAATTTCAGCCCCTCCGTCCATAGCTGGTAGCATTGAGTTGCACTGTGCAGTCCTTTATTTATTAACTTGGCACATACCAAAACAAATCTCACAGACTTCCTTCCTGCCTTAGTACATCCATCCCTCCTTCCTACACAGCAGTTCTTGTTGGCTAACTGGGTAATTATCTCACAGGCTAGTGCTGTGCCTCCAGCCAGGATGTGGATGTGGTTCCCCTCCCATCCGTCTAGTGAGGATAGGGATACTCACATATTAAAGGTAAAGAGGGTGCTGGCTGTCACCCACAGGGCTATATGCCTTGCAGGTCTTACAGTGGGACACTCCCTGTTTCATATGGTCACCTCCCCCCCCAATATCACTGGGAGACAACTGGGGATGGTCGTCCACCTACGAGGTCCCCGACTACACCTTCTCCAATATCCTTGTGTTCAACGAAGCACACTGCTGTGTTACTTGCTGTCTAGCTCTTCGGTGCCTTATGTATACAAGCAGGATAAAGCGTACCCATGCTAAAAAACTCCCAGGTTGTCAAGCACATAGGAGGTGGTATCTCCCCTGGCTCCTCCTACTTGCACTACTACTGGCTGGTGATATTGAATCCAACCCTGGCCCAATAAATCTGACCCACAAAATCCCTCCCATATGGGGCATGGGTAAGGGGCTAAAAATAGCTCATCTTAACATTAGGAGCCTGCTACCTAATCGAGATAAGCTATTAGCATGGGTTGCACTCTACAAACCCGACATCCTAGGAGTGACGGAGACCTGGCTGAAGCCTTTTGTCCCTGGCTCTGCTTGTGAACTCACTGGATACGAATTCACCCGACTGGACAGAGCTGGGGGCAAGAGGGGGAGTGGCATACTAATCTACCATAAGAGCCACCTAAAAATCTCCTGACTTGCCCACCAGTATACAAACATGTCCCCCTGTGAGTTGCTACATGTGCTACTGCTACTTGGAGACACAAAGAAACTGCACCTGGTGTGCACCTATAACCCTCCAAGAGGTGGGTTTCCTGGATTAACTCACCTCATGGACACAATCGGTCCCAGTGTTGGGGATAACAAACTCATAATCCTGGGGGATGTAAACCTTAACTGGGACAGTGGTAATGTTAAGCAGTTTGAGCCCCTGCTTGCTAACCTTGCCCTGACCCAGCTCATCCAGGAGCCAACCAGGCGGACAGCTAATGGATCCCCCACTACCTTACTGGACTGGATCATGTCTAACTGTCCCAACAGGACCTCATCAGCGGGTACGTTATCTGACTCCATCTCTGACCATTCACCGGTTTTCTGTGTATGGAAAATTCCCACCCCCAAAATTCCACACAAAATCATGCATGTCAGAAACTACTCTAGGTTCAATCCTGGGGAGTTCCTGGAGGACCTAAGAGTTACTGACTGGTCTGGGGTGTATGGTGCCACTGACCCCTCAGCAGCAACCTCTTACTTCCTCTCCACCTTTGGGGCCTTGTAAGACAAGCATGCTCCCAAGGTCACCCGTAGGGTGAGGGGGTCCGCTACCCTCTGGTTAAACGGGAATCTCCTAGCCCACATGCAGAAGAGAGAGATAAGTGTTGGGCTCGTTCCAAAGGTACCAGTGATCCCACGATTATTCAAAGGTACAGACACCTCAGAAACAAGTGCAAAAAGGCCATCAGGGCAGCGAAGAGTGACTTTTGCCAGTCCGCCCTACTAAGCTCTGCCAGTGATCCCAGGAGGTTCTGGAGAGATATTAAATCCCTTGTCAGCGGATCCTCCCATCCGGGGGTCACAAACATGGTCATAAATGGTGTCTCCTGCAATAATCCCCATACCATAGCCCACTCCCTAAATAATCACTTCTCAGACCTCTCGGCCTTCACAACCCTCTTCCCACCTGATGAGGCTCTGCCCCACCCCCTTCCCCCCACTCGGCTGGAGGATCACTCTCCTCATCAAATGTTTTACCTCAGGGCTGTATCAGTCCAGGACTTGCAGAAATGCCTAGCCGGCCTCTCCCAGTACTCCAGTCCTGGCCTAGACAACCTGGCGCCTAAACTCCTTAAGCTTGGTGCTGCACACATTGCCTCACCAGTAGCCTTTATCTTCGACCTATCCCTTGGTCTGGGGACCATCCCCGACATCTGGAAAGAGGCGAGGATAGTCCCTGTACTGAAGCAAGAAAATCCTAAACTGCCTGACAATTATCGACCGATTGCCATTCTCCCAACCCTTAGCAAGCTCCTTGAAAAGGTAGTGGCTGAGCAGCTTTCGGAGTATATCCACTCTCATGAACTGCTGTCCCCAGCCCAGCATGGCTTTCGTAAGGGACACAGCACCACCAGAGCCTTAATCTCGGTTACATCAAGTATCCGGGCAGCCATGGACCAGGGTAAACTCTCTGGTGCCATATTTATCAACCTGTCCAAAGTCTTTGACCTCGTTGACCACAAACTGCGTGGTGCACAGCTGTGGTCACTTGGCCTCTCCCCCCATGCCATGAAATGGCTAATGGGTTATCTGCATGGTAGAAAGCAGCGTACCTGCTTCGATAAAGTCCTCTCCGAGCCCCTACCAGTGACCTCCAGAGTGCCTCAGGGCTCGGTACTGGGTCCCCTCCTCTTCTCCCTCTTCATTAATCAACTACCTATGGTTACTACCAGCTGTAGAGCTACCATGTGTGCAGATGATCTGGTAATCCTGGTTCACTCCCAGAATGCCACTACCCTAAACCAGAGCCTGACTGATGATTTTAACAGTGTATTGTCTTGGGTTACTAGCCACAAGCTGGTCCTGAACCTGAAAAAGACACAGGCTATGCTCTTTGGCTCAATGGCTAAAATCAAAGCCTCATCAGCCTGCTTACACGTCACCAGCGCAGATGGATCCTCACTACCCATAGTGAGCTCCATCAAATATCTGGGGGTAACACTCGACCCCCAACTTGACATGGGTAATCATATCCTTAACATCTGCAGGGCTGCTAACTGCAAACTGGGTCTGGCCTATAGGGCCAGGTACAATCTTACGCCGGCAGCCAGACTTGCCCTTGCAAAGGGTGCGCTCCTTCCCTCCCTCAGCTATGGGCTGCACCTATTTGCTCGCTCCCCAAAGACACATCTCACCTGGTGGTACACAGCCTAGAATAACATTTATCGTTTTGCCTTGGCTGCCCCCCCCGACTCACCCACCATTGTGAGCTATATGAGAAACTCTGCTGGCTCTCCCCAGCTAGATATCTTGATTTTGGTTTGAGATGCCTCTCCGGGAAAGTGATCAGAACTGACACCCCCCAGGGGCTGACCCGGCTTCTGCCTAAACTGGATCCCACCCCCTACCATCTTAGGTCTCTCACATCAGGGAGGCTCAATGTCCCTCCCACCCGGACTCTCATGGGGGATCGGGACTTTGCCATAAGTGCGCCCAGACTCTGGAATTCGCTGCCTGTGGATATCCGATCTGCCCCCTCCTAACTGAGTTTTCGCAATTCCCTGTGGGGTTTCCTAAAACTAGCTTCAGTGTGTGACTGCCCCAAACCTCCCTAGAGTAAAGTATCAAACTGTTTGGTCAGAACCTCCCCAGGTTGTTTCCACTGATTTCTGAAGATATTTCCCCACTGTATCAATGACTTCTGACTAATCCTTCCTAAAAACCTTGGGCATTTTTAACCCAATATTGCTCCACGGTCATAGGCTGACCACGACATTGCACCTCGGTCATAGGTAGAAACTCGTACTCCCAAGTGTCCTGTTTCTGTCTAACATGTGTATATTTTAGATAAATGTGATGAGTTGTAAATATCTGTTCTGCGATCCAACTAGCCTAGGGAGTGTCTTACTACAATGTTATAAGTTATATCATGACCAATCCATTCCTTGAACTATGCTCCACTCCTATGTATGATGACCTGTAAATATCTGTCAGTGAACTAGCTAGTCTAGAGAGTATAAACTGAAATGTTATAAGTTATATTATGACCAATTCCACTCCGTGGACAGTGCTTACTACTATATGTTTCCCCTAACGTCAAATGATGTATTTCCCACGTTTGTTTACTGTGACAAAAACTGTACTCTCTTTGCCATGTTTTCTTGACTGTTGTTCCCCATGTTGTATTCTCCCGGGTCGTTCCCGAAAATAGGCATAATACTTGTCTAGTGTACTTACCCAGTAAACAAACGCTAAATAAATAAATAAATATGCAAAGGACATCATCAATAAAATGATGACGTTTGATAAGTCTGGATCTGAAAGGGTTATGTTCACTGTAAACAATTTCTTCCTCCCAGATACTGAGAAATAAGATAGCATAAGAGGGGGCCATGGAGGCCCCACAGCTGTTCCACAGGTCTGTAGGTAATGTTCACCATTAAACTCAAATGAATTGTGGGTCAGTATGAAGTTCAAAGACTCTAAAATAAAGTCAATTGGAATTTCTTCACTCAGTTCATGTTTTTCTAAAAATTGCTTCTATGCCTTAACACCCAATTCATGTAATATGGAGGTACACAGGGCTTCTTGGTCAATGATAACCCATTTGAAATTCTCCTCCGATTCAAGATCTCTTAGTTTATTCAGAATGTTCGAAGTATCTCTAATATGTGAAGGTAATTTAGCCATACATTTTTGGAGAAAATAATCAATAAACTTTCTCAAATTCTGTTTTAGAGAATTGACCCCTGAGATAATGGGTCACCCTGCTGGTTTAGCTCTATGTTTATGGATTTTGGGTAAGATGTACATACTGGGAATTGAGAGAAACACATTCCAAATAAATTTATGTTTTTTTTTTCTGATATGGTCCCACAAGTTACAGCATTCTGCAAAATACCATGACGTTCGAGTTTAATGTCTTGCAATTGATTTTTTTTCAGTCTTTTATAGTTGTTAGTATCATTCAGTAAAGACAGAACTATCTCTATATAGTGAGTTTTGTCCAAAACAACTATATTGCCAACCTTATCGGCTGGCTTGATAATCAAACCACAATCATTACAGAGTTCATTCAGTGCTTTTCTTTCATTGGTTGTTAAATAACCTTTAACAGTTACTGGTGTTTTAATTATTTATTCCACCTACTTTGCCTCAACCTTCTCAAAAGTTAAGGTATACACTTCCTGCAGCGACATCCCTACAACAACATATGTCACTATTGACAACAGTGCCAAGTCGCTGTAGGGGATGTGCTCAGGACCCAGCAACACTCTCCCTGAACCTGCACCCCCTCCCAGAACTAACTCCAACCTAGAGTTAGAACTTTAGTATGGGGGTTGTGGGGACAAAGCCCCTGCATGATGGGTCAGGGCGAGCTCCTAAAGAAAAAAAGCAGTCCCTGTGTAAGGCTGCCCCTCACACTGCAACTCGTAGTCGACAAGAGCCTGGCACTGCAATGTAAGCTGATGGGTTAGTTGTCAACTCGGCATCGAGAGCCATAAGTTAATATAGTAGAATTAAATACATTAGGACAGAAAGTTGAAGGTGATTTAAACAAAATCTTTCTTTCCGCCAAAATATTGCCAGAAATGTCACCCCTTTGTTTATTGCCAGATGTAAATAGCAAGTCTACTGGTTGCGTAACATTTATTTCCTCTACTAAATCAGCT
Source organism: Neoceratodus forsteri (assembly GCA_016271365.2). NCBI lineage: Eukaryota > Metazoa > Chordata > Ceratodontiformes > Ceratodontidae > Neoceratodus > Neoceratodus forsteri. The sequence continues at coordinate 913,055,513 of CM057453.1, read as the reverse complement.
GACAAGTTTTCAAAAGTTTCCATATCCTCACAGACATGTGTAGGAATAGCTGCCATTTCATTTAACAAAATGTCAACATCCTTGTCTGGGGAGGGAGGGCTACAGCTAATCATATCAGGGAAACCCATCATGTTAGCAGAATCAATTTGATTTCTGTTAAAGGAATACTTTAGTTTTATTGTTCTAAATAGTTTAAACAAATAAACTTGAACTTGAAAATTGTTAATGGGGGATGGGGTAGGGATGAATGATAGACCTTTAGTAAGTATCTTTAAATGATCCTCTGACAGTTCCTTACTGGTTAAGTTAATTACTAGTAACTTACTAGTTGGGTCTTCTGCCTCTGCTTTCCTTGCTGCTGAGGATTGTTCCCTGGTCTCGTTCCTCCGGTCCCGCAAGCCCCTCCTGGTTTTTCTTTTCCTTTTGTTGTGTTCTTTGGCTGTTCCTTCTGTAAAAAAGGCCCACTTGGTTTAGGAGCTTTGGGGCCTGATATTCAAAACTTTGCCCCGGGGCTAAATTAGCACTGCCTATCATGCTAAATTAGCTCGGCCCCAATAGCCCGCTATATTCAAATTCCCTTGTCACTGTCTGTAAGGCTGAAACACTCTCACCAGCTAGTTCAACTCTGATTGCTGATCTTATGTTATTTTTTATTGTTATCCCATCCTGAAAGTGATAATTACCCTGAGAATGTCATAAGCAGAATGCTTTAGTTTACTGTTCTGGATAAAAACGGATATACTCTGCTTACTCTTAACTAAGGATATCTCATAATATTTACTTTATTGTAACTGACACTAGTTATAGTGTACTAATTCTGTCAGTGAACTTCTCTGTTGTTCTACACAGTGCCACACTCATGCTAATAGACATGTCTCCTATGCACGGTAAACCTTATCGATATCTTCCCAATAGAGGGTTACTCCGGGCCACTATGTATATTTTGTCCCTTCTATGGGTGTACTGGCTCATTTGCTTAGGAGACCCTGCCAACAAAGGACCCTGGAGACAGGATACCCACCCCCTCTCCATGACGCTTGCCCCACACCTAGCACACCAACTCCCTCCTGATTGCCCACAAAATAACTAAGAAAGGCATATGTAATACTATGATTGTCTATTCTAGAAGGCTACTCAGAAGGGACCTACTACCCCCAACTAAACCTACAGTACTATGCCTACTAGGTGCCCTACTGCTCCTGTCAGGAGACATACAGCCAAATCCAGGTCCCCCTACTGCAAACCTGTTGATATCCTCTCCTCAGAACCCACAGTGGCTGTCCTTGAAGGGGATGCGGATCATGCATGTGTGCAGTCTTCGACCCAAGATGCAAGAAGTAGAAGCATGGCTGGACCTTTACAAACCAGATGTCCTGGCCATCTCAGAGACTTGGCTTAAATCCCACATTCTGTCACATGAGGTCGCTGCCTTAGGGTACCATTCCTATCAAAAAGATAGAGTAACCAAAAGAGGGGGAGGGGTACTGATCTATGTTATGGACACTCTGAACTCAGCTCAGTTCTGCTTGCAGCATAATACTAGCACAGACAGCGAATCAATCTTTGTACATATCACCCTTGGCCTTGCAAAATACCTCACCATTGTGTGTGTATGTAACCCCCCCAAAGAATTCTCTCCAGTCCCTGGAGGCAATCTTGAAGGATACAGCCAATGACATCTCCTCTGAACTCCTCATATTAGGGGACTTCAACCTTAATTGGGTCCAGGACTCAAACCTGGCTTTTAAAAGGCCTGATACAAGAAGCAAATCTTGTTCAGGTAATTGCCAAACCCACAAGACTTAACCATAAAACAGGTAATCACACCATCCTTGACTGGGCCTTGGTGTCAAACCCCCGTAACACCTCAATATAGCTGGCACCTTGGCCGATGCCCTGAGTGACCATACCCCAATCTTCTGCATCTGGAAGAACAGGGCACCTAAGGTGCTACCGAGAATACTCACCACTCGTGACTACACTAACTTTCTTCTCGATCAACTCAATGGCTACCTTAGTAACCTAGACTGGGGCCTGCTAAGACATTTCCCCACCCTGGAAGACTCAGTTGCCTTTTTCTGGAAGTCTCTTAAGATGGCTGCTAACCTTTTCGCTCCTATGAAGAAATTTAGTGCCAAAAGGAGCTGTTACAAAGGGATCACCCTACCACTCAAGGCCCTGATGATTAGCTGGGACAAGGTCTGGAAAAAGTTCAAGCATTCCTCACTCCCTGCTGACCCAGTGACGTATAAAACCCTTAGAAACAAGTGCAAGCATGCCATAAAAATCGCAAAAAGAGAGAACGTCACGCACCTCCAGAAAATGAATCTAGGCAACCCTAGACTATTCTAGTCCCACATTAACAAATTGATAAAGGGAAAAGTCAAGTCCAAACCTGGCCCTATTGAGGCCAATGGACAACCATTGAATGATGCCCCCCAAATTGCCTCATCCCTCAACCATCATTTCACTAACCTGGAATCGTACAAGGCTGGGCTACCTCCTTCTAACTTGAATCCCAGTACACCAGCGAATCCCTTCCTAGACCGACCATCCTTTCATCTGAGGCTGGTCAAGCCTAAAGAGGTTCTCTCCCTCCTAAAGTCCCTGAAAACCAGGGGTTCAGGAGGACCTGATGGGATACACCCAAGGCTGCTGAATGATAGAGCCCCTGCTCTGGCTAGACCCCTGACCTGGCTCCTTAACAGATCCTTGCAGGAGGGTGCTGCCCCAGACCAGTGGAAACAGGCACATGTGGTTCCCATCCACAAGGGCGGCCATGTTGATCAAGTCACTAAGACCATACATGGGAAACTAGGTGCCCTCTACCGCCTGAAGGACCAGCTGATACCCAAAGCTAGGATCGCTATTGCCTCCAGCGTACTCCTCCCCACACTCACCTATGCTGCCCCAGTCATTCAGGGCATGGCAAAGCTTGAGGTGAACAGATTATAGGTACTGTACAATAAGGTGGCCCGCTTTGCCACCCAGGCTTCTCCCAGGAGTTACTACTGCAACACCCTAGCCCTAATAAACTGGCTCTCCTTGGAAGCTCGCCTCCAGTACCCACTGCTATGTCTTGCTTATAAGCTAATTAGCCCCTGTCCTCCTCCAAGTCTCTCTGGGCTCATTGCCTCAAAGTCCAATCCCTAGCTCCTCCGGACCACAGGCTGAACCCTACTAGGTGTACCAAGAGTAAGAACCAAGGAGGGTGGGAAGTCCTTTTCCTACACTGCCCCTTCCCTGTGGAACAACCTTTCTCCCAGGGTGCAGGCAGCCCCCTCTATCAAGACCGTCTGTACAAGGCTTAAGGCCCACATGATGGGAGCCATTACCTGCCATTGTCTCAGCACCTGAGATCTCCCTAGATACTCCCATGTCTTACCACTGCACTTGGCTGTCTTTGGACAATGTTTATTACTGTTATATTTCTTACTGTATGATGTCTGTATGATGTTGCATTACCTGTTACTGTACTGATTGAGTCTCTCTGTGTATCCTTTTATACAATGTAATCCCGGGTTACTCCTGAAAAAGGGACCTCCGGGGCCCAGTGGGCCTACCCGGTCACCAAAATTTAAGAAACTAATAAATAAATAATATTCAAAAAGGATAGCCCCGGTGCTAAACATGCTGAATATAGCATGTAAAAGGTTAGGGAAACTGGACTGGGAGTGCAGTGCAAAAATAGCTCAGGAAATAAGGCAGCTCTGAATATAGCAACCAGGAAGTGCAAACCACAACAGCAGCCTAGTGCACAGTGACATGAAGGAAGGTAAAGGTGAACTATGTGGTCAATGTGTGTGTCAGCAAAGGAGTGGATTAATTAAAGCTGCAAGCACCAGCACATGTAAAATTTTTTTTTTTATTTAGTTGTTTAACCAGGTATAGCACACTAAGCTGAAAGCTTTTTTACAGGAGCGACCTGGGAGCACAAGGAGGTTAAGTGACTTGCTCAGGGTCACACAGTATGCAAGTGGAAGCTGTGGGATTCAAACCCAGGTCTGGTCTGCTGGATGTCACCAGATTTGCAGCTCAGAGCCTTAGACCACTGCGCTATACTGCCTCTTCTGCAGAAATGTACCATGTTTCCAAAACGTTTGCGCAGCGCAGACACATTTGTGCAGGTTTTGCACGGAGCTAAGCCATTTGCCCGGGGCAAAATTTTGCTATATTCAAAAGTGACATGCAAATGAGTCTACTTAGGCAGTCTGTGGGCAAACATCCAGAGCAGCATCTCATTATGTCCTGATTTGCATGCAGTTTGCCCAGTGCTATTGCAGGGTCCCATAGCTCCACCTGTAGGTCAGTCTGGAAGTACAGGGGCTGGATGGGTCTGCCCACAGCTCCACCTGTAGGTCATTCTGGAAGTGCATGGTGGTAGCTGCAGGTTACATTTGTCCAGAACCGCATAGAATATTGTGCCCCAGGGGACTACACAGTATAAGCACAGGTGGTGGTGCTGCATGCAATTGTCAAACTCTAGTTCTTGCTACAGTGCACATCAGACACTACAGTAACAAGGGGACCAGTAGTGTGAAGGCAGGGGTGCAGCCAGGAATGTTAAAATTGTACTCAGAATTGATGCACTGTTGTCCCCCCATTATGTAAACATAAACCAAAATATGCACTGCCATGTCACACCAACAATAGCCCCCCCCACCCCATATGCAATGTCTGAGTTCAAAGAATCAGTTTCTTCCTGTAATCCTCTTTCCTTTGTTTTTCTGCCTGCCTGGTAAATTGTTCTTGTTTCTGTATTCAGCTGGCAGCATCAGTGCCCCGCAGTGAACAACAAAGGCAAAAGGGCTCAGCACGACACACGGTGTGACTCACAATGTCCTTGCTTTCTTCTTTTTGTTGCCCTTGCCAGATTTGTTGCCCCTGCCTGATTTTTTTTAATGTACTCTGCTGAGTACAGTGCGTATGCCTGCCGACACCCATGTGTGAGGGACACAGCAATGCCTATGGTGTGTAGGGCATCAATGACCGCTGCACTTTACACAGTGACTGGCCCATCTTGCAGGTGTGTACTGACAGTGGACATTACTGTTATGCTGTTGTGTGACCCACAGATGCTGCACCACTGGCATGGGATACTCACAGTGACATATACATGGCTGGCTGTGTGTGCTGTGCTGTCTGTTCAGATGTGCGGTATGGGGGGGCACATACCATCAGACAGGCACACTGGTGTTGGGGTATTCCCAGCATGGGACCATTTGCACTGTGTGGCTTGTCCCAACCTCGTGGCAGCACCCAGTATGTGGTGCAGACTGGCCACCTGTACACCTTCCCCTCAACACCCTCCATGCCCCCAGTGCTGGATGTGTGTGCTGGATTCTGTTGGTGTCCACCGAAGGGTAGTCTGCAGGTGTGTGCTGTATGGACACACTGCCATGGTGTCTGCTGGGTGCCAAGTCACCACTTACTGCCTGGCATGGCTGGGACCAGTGGCAGATAATGGCATCATAGGAGGTGCCATCTGTGTGCAACATGTTTCTTCCATGTCTGGTTTCTTTCTATGTTTACTATTTACTGGTTAGGGTCGTGCAAAGCCGCACAAAGCCACACAAAGTCACAAAGTCACGCAAAGCTGGTTTGCCCAGAACTAAGACTACCTTTTCCTGGGCAGTAATTTGCACTGTGCAAAGTGTCACACTAAGTCACGTAAAAACACTTTGCACTGCACTAATGTGCTGAATATAGCATTGCATCTATATTCATGTACACACACCCTCTGTTTGCCCCTTGCATACATTATACTTTTGCCTGGCGTTAATGCAGTTTGCTCATGCAATTTGACCTTTTGAATATAGTGGACCCACGCAAACCCAGCGCTGACCCTGCACAAATGGTTTGCATCCAGCGCAAAGTTTTGAATATCAGGCCCCACTTCTGCTGTTGGTGTCCAGAATCTTGGATCCTCACTCTTGATCTGCTTCTTTCCTGGTTCCAACTGCATTTGCAGTTCCACTCTATGATGCAACCGTTGTCGTAATCCTCCTGACCTCTCTGCAGTTTTTTTCTGCTATCTGGCAATCAAGTCATTCTCATATCTGGATAGCTTTTTCCTGTAGCAGTTCGTCCAGCTCTTTAAATTCAGCGGTTTCTTTAAATTTCAAAGTCTCTGTTTTACACTCTTCAAGTTCCTCAGTTAATTTGTTATGTTTAGAGACATCCTCTTTTATGATTAATTCCGCAAAGCATTTGGAGAATTCAGCGGCAGCTTGCAACCACTCGTCTTTATTCTCAAATGTATCTAAGCCACTGGACGGGATACCAGAAACCTGTAGTCCTCTTGGTGCTTGATTTTCATTTAAATATTACTTCAAGGTAATGATGTCATAGGTAAGGTCAAGTTCTTTAATCAAAAGTTTCTCTAGTTTTAGAAAAGTAGCTCTGAGGCTTCCTGAGCTTCCCGATGCAGTCCCATTCTCCGCTCCTTTTAATTTCTCCTGGGCCTTTTGCCTTTTACTGCCCAGATCTTCTTTGTTGCTCCAGTTAAACCTGGTCCCAGCTGATGATGTAGATACTGAAATTTCTTTGTTCTCTTGCATAGCAATGATATAAGCTGGCTGGGTCAGGAAAAAGGAACGATCCTATGACTGGCTGGTGCATTTGCACTGTGGCAGCCTCTTAACACAATAAACACCTGTGTTCTACAGTATGAATGACGAACAATCCAAGGCTCCAAAAACTAGTTACTGTGAATCAGCAGTGTGAGGCGGATGCTCTAAATAGGGCAGCCAGACCAGTAGTAAAGCAATGGTTCTTCAGAGTGAGCACTCCTCAGCCACAAAGCCACAAAACTCCAAACTATGTTCAAAATAAACTGTTTTATTGTGGTAAAATGTCAGTCAGAGGAAACGCCAGTACCCCAGCACTTCGGCTAAACAGCCTTCATCAGGGGGTGTGACTAGAACACAACAGATGCCCTTTTATATAACCCACAATAATGGGTAACGTGTTTGAAATGAAAACAAATACAAAATAAACAAAATCAATTACAGACACTGCGCATTAATTAGTAGATCACAACAACAGTACTGATCTCTTATACTTCAGAGAGCAAGTAAACTGGTAGATAAAGGAAACAGAATTTAAGCACATTTAAAGTTTTAGTAAATACTAATTTCTGTCATGTATATGTTAACTTTTAACTTCTAAACTAAAATCTGTGTGGCAGGGTGAACTGGAAAAGCCCCATCTATTACAGAGAACATTTAATTAATTCAAATTAGGGGTAAGATATCCAGTTATAGAGAAAGGCCAAGGCAGTAGGCACTACTAGAGAGAAATATAACTGCTTCTTTGATCATCCTAGTTTCCAAGGTCCTTATTCCCTCAGGGATCCGCACTATGTAGCCAAAAGAAGTTTGAGGAAGCAGAGAACCTGTAAAAGAAAGGACAGAAGATTGAGATGCAGGAACAGAGTGCACAAAGTACATTACATGCCATAAATTATGACTTCTTTTTTAGAAATTGTTTAAGATCCCACTCCTCATTTAACCCTATAGGTTTCAGATTCCTAAGGTTAAATATCCATTTGTTCTCCTTTTGTAACAAAGTGTCAGTTCTAGTTCCACCAAATGTTTGCACATTAATTAGTAGAGCACAACAACAGTACTGGGGCCAAATATTCAAATCTTTGAGCTGGGTGCAAACCATTTGCACTGGCTTTGTGCAGGTCCCCTATATTCAAAAGACCAAATAGCACGGGCAAACTGCATTAATGCAAGGCAAACTTATAACGTATGCACTGTGCAAAGAGAGATGGCGTGTATATGAATACAGCTGCTATGCTATATTCATCGCTTTAGCGCCGCACAATGTGTGTTTGCGTGACTTTACATGACACTTTGTGTGGTACAAATTACTGCCCAGAAAAAGGTAGTCTTAACTCTGGGCAAAACAAGGATAGGGGGTGTGGACACAGCAGCAACGGGCAACATGGCCATAAGCAACAATAGCATCATGGCGCACCTGATGACTGCAGCCAATGATGTGGCAGAGAGGGCAGACGGCCACCCTGGGCCACTCCATATGCTGTGGAAGACACATGCTGCACACAGATGGTACTGCCCATGTCACCATCATCTGCCACTGGTCCTAACCCTGCCAGGCATTTGTGGGTGCTCCAGCACCCAGTGGACACCTTGTCAGTGTGTTCATGCAGCACACACGTCCAGTCCCCCATAGGGGTACACCACCACAAACCAGCACACACATGCAGCACTGGGGGAATGGAGCGTACTGAGGGGAGGGTGTACAGGTGGCCAGGTTGCACCAAATAGTAGGTGCTGCCACACCGTTGGGGTTGTCCAAACAGTGCACATGTGCTAGTGACAGGAATGCCCCTCACATTAATGTGCCTGTATGATGGTATGTGTCTCCCCCCCCGGGGCACATGCCACACACCTGTCCATGATCCCCATCACACACTGCCAGCCATGTGTATGTTAGTTTGGGAATCCTAAGTCACTGGCGCAGCATATATGGGTCACAGGACAGTATGACTATGGTGTCCACTGTCAGAACAAACCTGCCAGCTGTGCATGTCACTGTGTGGATAGCAGCAGTCATTGTCGCCTGATGCACCATAGGCATTGCTATGTCCCTCACAATACTGGCTACTATGGCACTTTACCATCTGATACCAACTGTAGTAGGAACAACAATATGCCTATGGTATGCAGCACAATCACCCATTCCTGTAGTACTAGTCCCCTGGGCAATAATAGTCTGTGCTTCTGTGTCCAAATCTAGCCTGCAGCTACCGAACTGTTGATCATATCAGACATACAGTACAGGTGGATCTGTGAGCACAACCAGCCTGCAGCTACTGACCAATAGTTCCAGTCTGATATACAGGTGGAGCTGTGTGCACTATGCAATAGCACTGGGCAATCTACATGGTAATGCATGCAAAGCAGGCCATAATGAGATGCTAATGTGACTGTTCGCCCACAGATTGCCTAAGTAGGTCCATCTGCACAGCAGTTTTGAATATAGCAAAATTTAACACCATGCTATTGTGTTAGCACTAGGTAAATGTTTTAGTGCTGGGCAAACCTGTCAAAACTATAGCACAGTTCTGCTGTGCTTGGCATGCAATGTTGTTTGCAGTTGTGCACCACTTCATTACTATCACTCACATTGGCCACCTACTGCAACTCTGCCTTATTCCACCTCTGTGCGCACTAGACTGCTGTTGCAGTTTGCACTGCCCAGTAGCTATATTCAGAGCTGTCTTATTTGCTGGGCTATTTTTGCACTGCACTCTCAGACCTGTTTGCACACCTTCGTTTGCACGCTATATTCAACTGATTTAGCCCTTGTGTTATTCCTTTGAACATAGCATGCAAATGGTTCTGGGCTATTTTTGCATGCCAGGCAGTGCTAATTTTGCCCAAGGGCTAAGTTTTGAATATAGGACCCCAGATCTCTTATACTTCAGAGAGCAAGTAAACTGGTGGATAAACGAAACAGAATTTAAATGTTTGGTAAATACTAATTTCAGTCATGTATCTGTTAACTTTTAGCTTCTAAACTAAATCCATGTGACAGGGTGAACTGGAAAAACCCCTTCTATTACAGAGAAAATTTAATTAATTCAAAATAGGGGTAAGATAGCCAGTTATAGAGAAAGACCAAGGCAGTAGGTACTACTAGAGAGAAATATAATAATTTCTGCGTTCACCCTAGTTTCCAAGGTCCTTATTCCCTCAGGGATCCACACCATGCAGCCAAAAAGAGTTGGAGGAAGCAGAGAACCTGCAAAAGAAAGAACAGAAGCTTAAGATGCAGGAACAGAGTGCACAAAGTACATTACATGCCATAAATTATGACTTCTTTTTCAGAAATGGTTTAAGACCCCACTCCTCATTTAACCATATGGGTTTCAGACTCCAAAGATGTGCAGTATCTTTAATTGATGTTATTGTTTATTTTGTATTTGTATTCATCTGAAACACACGTTACCCATTACTGAGGGTTATATAAAATGATATCTGTTGTGTTCTAGTCACACCCCCATGGAGGCTGTTTAGCCGAAGTGCTGGGGTACTGGCATTTCCTCTGACTGACATTTTGCCACAATAAAACAGTTTATTTTGAACATATTTTGGAGTTTTGTGGCTTTGTGGCTGAGGAGTGCTCACTCTGAAGAACCGTTGCTTTACTACTGGTCTGGCTGCCCTATTTAGAGCATCCGCCTCACACTGCTGGTTCACAGTAACTAGTTTTTGGAGCCTTGGATTGTTCGCCATTCATACTGTAGAATATAGGTATTTATTGCGTTAAGAGGCTGCCGCAGTGCAAATGCACCAGCCAGTCATAGGATCGTTCCTTTTTCCTGACCCAGCCAGCTTATATCATTGCTATACAAGAGAACAAAGAAATTTCAGCATCTACATCATCAGCTGGGACTGGGTTTAGCTGGGAAAACAAAGATCTGGCCAGTAAAAGGCAAAAGGCATTAGACAAACTAAAAGGAGCGGAGAATTGGACTACATTGGGAAGCTAGGGAGATCTCAGAGATACTTTTCTAAAACTAGAGAAACTTTTGATTAAAGAACTTGATCTTACCTATGATATTATCACCTTGGAGCAATATTTAAATAAAATCAAGCACCAAGGGGGCTATGAGTTTCTATTATCCCATCCAGTGGCTTAGATACATTTCAAAATAAAGATAAGTGGTTGCAAGCTGTCGTTGAATGCTCCAAACACTTTGTGGAATTAATCATAAAAGAGGATGTCTCTAAACATAACAAATTAACTGAGGAACTTGAAGAGTGTAAAATGGAGACTTCGAAATGTAAAGACACAGCCGAATTTAAAGAGCTGGATGAACTGCTGCAGAAAAAGCTATCCAGATATGAGAAAAACTTGATTGCCAGAAGGCAGAAAAAACAGCAGAGAGATCAGGAGGATTAGAACAATGGCTGCATCACAGAGTGGAACTGAAATGTAGTTGGAGCCAGGGAAGAAGCAGATCAAGAGTGAGTTTCCAAGATTCTGGACGCAACAGCAGAACAAGCCTCCTTAAACAGAAGGAGCAGCCAAAGGACACAACAAAAGGAAAAGAAAAACCGGTAGGGGCTGGCGGGCTCAGGGGAACAAGACCAAAGAACAATCCTCAGCAGCAAAGAAAGCTGAGGCAGAAGACCCAACCAGTAAGTTACAAGTAATTAACTTATCCAGTAAGGAACTGTGAGAGGATCATTTAAAATTACTTACTAAAGGTCTATCGTTCATCCCTACCACCACCACCCTCGTTAATAATTTTCTTCAAGTTTATTTGTTTAAACTATTCAGAAAAATAAAACTAAGGTATTTCTTTAACAGAAATCGAATTGATTCTGCTAACGCAATGGGTTTCACTGATACGATTAGCTGTTAAATGAAATGGCAGCTATTCCTACACATATCTGTGAAGATATGGCAACTTTTCAAAACTTGCCAGCTGATTTATTAGAGGAAATTGACACTACACAACTAGCAGACTTGCTATTTACATCTGGCAGTGAACAAAGGGGTAACTATTCTGGCAATATTTTGGCAGAAAGAAAGATTTTGTTTAAACCACCTTCAGCTTTCTGTCTTAATGTATTTAATTCTGCTATATTAACATTTGAGAAGGTTGGGACAAAGCAGGTGGAAAAAATTCTTAAAACTCCAGGAACTGTTAAAGGTGATTTAACAGCCAATGAAAGAAAATCACTGAATGAACTCTGTAATGATTGTGGTTTGATTACCAAGCCAGCCAATAAGGGTGGCAATATAGTTGTTTTGGACAAAACTCACTATATAGAGATAGTTCTGTCTTTACTGAATGATGCTAACAACTATAAAAGATTGTCAAAAAATACATGGCAAAACATTAAACTCCAACTTCATGGTATTTTGCAGAATGCTGTAACTTGTGGAATCATATCAGAAAAAGAACATGAATTTATTTGGAATAAGTTTCCCACTATTCCCAGTATGTACATCTTACCCAAAGTCCATAAACATAGAGCTAAACCACCAGGGAGACCCATTATCTCAGGGGTCAATTCTCTAACACAGAAATTGGGAAAGTTTATTAATTATTTTCTCCAAAAATCTGTGGATAAATTATCTTCACATATTAGAGATACTGGAGACATTCTGAATAAAATAAGAGATTTTGAATGGGAGGAGAATTTTAAAATAGGTTACCATTGATGTAGAAGCTCTGTATACCATCATATTACAGTCTCCTTTCAATTGTCAGACCCCCCCTTAATCCGACTCTCCCTGTCTAACAAACAGTGATCATATCCCTTGCATTCACAAGTGGCAAGCTGTTAACAGTTCATTAATGAAATCACGGTTTATACCTGACGTATGTAAATTGCTAATTGGAGCACTTACAGCCACTGATTAGAAGCAGGTGCTAGTGTGGGCTTGAAAAGGTTGCTGTCTGGTGTTCAAATCACTTGCTACAATGGAGTCCCCTTCTGGTAAACGAAAGCGTGTCGTGTTAACAGTCGCACAGAAAATCCGCATTGTGGAGCACCTTGAGCGTGGTGAGTGGGCAGTTGTCTTGGCTGAGGAGTATGGAGTGGGGAAGTCCACGATAAGTGATATAAAAACTGTCAAAGACAAGCTGCATGATTTTTCTGGCAGCATGGACTCGGCTGTGGGCTCAGAGACAAGGAAAACACGCAGTGTTGTAGTGATGAGCAGCAAGATGCTACTCTGTACCTATGGTTCAGACAGGAGAGGGGAAAGGTACACCTATTTCTGGCCCAATTTTAAAGGAGAAGACACTCCAATATCATCAGCACCTTGACAGCAGTGATCAGTTTTGCGCCAAAGAGAGTTGGCTTACTCGCTTCAAGCGCCGACACGAAATAAGGCAGCTGAACTTGTGCGGTGAAAGACTCAGTGCGACTGATGAGTCTACAGAGCCCTTCATCCTGCAGCTGCTCGAGACAATCAAAAGCAAAGGACTGGTGCCAGAACAGCTATTCAACTCTGATGAGACCAGACTGTATTGGTGCGGACTACATGAAAGAACACTTGTTCATGGTCTGGAAAGAGATGCACCCAGCTATAAAAAAAAAAAGACCGGGTCACAGTGTTGGTGTGTGTGAACGTGGCTGGACACAAATTGAAACTGGTTATTGTTGGCAAATTGCAAGTGCCGAGGTGCTTTAAGTACTTGAATATGCAGACCTTGCCTGTGCAGTATGAGGCACAATGCAGTGCCTGGATGACGGGCAACATTTTCTAGCACTGGTGTACCAACAACTTTGTTCCACAGGTTAAAATTTATCTGCGGTCTCAGGGGCTGCCTCTAAAAGCCCTACTTCTCGTTGTCAATTCCCCAGCACACCCTGAGATTCCCAATGTAAGAACACGGGATGGTTTCATTAAGTGTTCATTATTACCAGCCAATACCACCTCCGAACTGCAGTCCTGCAACCAGGGCATTCTTGAGAACTTCAAGCAGGCTTATCGAAAGAAATTGCTGCAGACTGTTTTAGCAGAAGACAATGAGTGATATCATGAAGGGGGTTAACCTAAAAGATGTCTACATGTCGGCAGAAGCATGGAATGCCTTGCAACCTGAATCAGTCAAGAAAACCTGGCTGAAATCTGGAATAAAAACCTCTCGGTCAGAGAATGATGAAACTGTCCCCAATAACCCTCCAGGCACTACAGATGAGCCTGACAGCTTGTCAACAGCTGAGATTGCAAAGCTGGCAGCCACACTCTCTGATTCTCCCTCTGAACTTGATGTCCTGATGTGGCTAGATTCAGACAAAGATGAGCAGGGACACAAGGAGCTGTCAGATGAGGGGATCTTAGAGCTTGTTACTAGACCATTGAATGCTGAGTCAGAGCAAGAGCCAGAAGATGACTCAGAACTGGAAGAGCAACCTCCCACTGAACCAACACATGCTGAAGCAGTCGAATGCTTAAATAAATGCATTCTATATGCTGAAAGCCAGGTGGACTTTGCCCCGTTACAGGTAATGCTGCTGCATCAACTTAAACAACGTGCTGTTAAGAAAAAGTATGATTCATTTAAACAAACGTCTTTCAAAGATTATTTTTCTAAGTAAACTGCTGTGCAATATAGTACTAAGCACTTAGCACTTGTAGCGCTTGTTCCTGGTTAAGTAAAATGTTTTTTATTATGCGTTTAATAAATATGAGATTTTAAAATCATGTTGTTAATAAAGTGATTAAAGTTGTAACTTGAAAGTAAAGCACTTGTTTCTGCCTGCAATTAATATAAGGTACAGTACAGTCATTTGGGCACTACCGCTTGATTAATTTGATTTGGTTTTACAAGCGCACCCGTTTATCCGACCTCCTGCATATCCGAATGAATCGGATGTCCCCCAGCAGGTTCAGATAAATGGGGTGGGGCTGTACATGATTTGGGTGTTAAGTCATGCAAACATTTTTTAGAAAAACATGAATTGAGTGAAGAAATTCCAATTGACCTTATTTTAGTCTTTGAACTTCATACTGACCCATAATTCATTTGCATTTAATTGGGACTATTACCTACAGATCTGTGGAACAGCTATGGGGGCCTCATGGCCCCCTCTTATGCTTACTTATTTCTCGATCTCTGGGAGGAAGAAATTGTTTACAGCGAACGTAACCCTTTCGGATCCAGACTTATCAAATGTCACTGTTTTACTGATGATGTCGTTTATTTATTTTATTTTATTTATTGAACATTTCGGAATTACAACCTTTGAGTCAAGGACTCCTTTGCAAAGGCTCCACGTCATTCAGGACAGGACATAACAACACAACAGAGTGTTCAAAATTCCACAAAACCAGGGACATTACAATACGACAGAGATTAACATCATAGCATATGTTAAAGCTATTCGTCAGATAGGAAATCATAAGTTTACACAATAGAGGCCGGCTGGTCAGAGGCTTCCAACAGGACATTACCATGTTCAACAATACAGGATAGGGTTAGAGCCAGGGCACAGTTAAAAGAAATCTGGCGGTTGAGAAGATCGAGCCAGTGAGGTGGCCCCCCCATGGTCAGCCAGTCCAGGGGAAAGAAGGGGAACAATTGCAGGTCACAGAGTTGAGGAGAAAAAACTTGGTCCCAGATTTGAATTGACCTAGGGTGGGGGCAAGTAGGATGGAAGATGGTATGTTGTTAAGCCAGAGGGGAGCACGATACCGGAAGGATCTTTGTCCAAGCGAGGTCCTACAGTGGGGGACTTTGAAGGTGGTCCTGGCCAGCCATCTAGGGGTGCTCCTATTGGGGGCCAGTTGGATGAGGTGGTGTAATCTGGTTGGTGAGAGTTTCATAAGGATCTTTTTGGCTTGGAGACAGGTGTGATATTTAAGCCTCCCCTTCAAAGGTAAGCCAGCCCACTTGAGAGTAGAGCAAGCAGGTATGAGTCTGTCTAGTGCTGCTAGTGACCAAGCGGCAGGCTTTATTGAGTGCTGTTCTGATGCTGTTTAGTGCCGATTGGTCAGCCGCGCCATAAATAGTTATACCATAATCAGTCAACGAAAGGACTGAGCTAGTAACCGCTAGCCTTAGGGCCTGTGGGGGGAGGCAATGTTTATGTCTGTAGAGGATGCCAAGACAGGTATTGACAGAGGTGGAGAGAAGCTTAATATGTTGATGGTATGTAAGGGATGTGTCAAGAGTGATTCCAAGATATTTAAAGCAGGAGACCTGTTCAATGTGGGTGCCCAGTATGTTTGTTAGAGAGAGCTGGGAGGTATTGAGGGGGTTTTGTCGATGGGCAAACATCATGGATTTTGTTTTATCATAGTTAAGTATGAGCCGGTGTTCAGTGAACCAGCCCTCCAGCTCCCTAAAACAGCCTTGAAGAGTATTTTGGAGGTGGGTGAGGTTGGTATGTTTCAGTAAAGCACAGCATCATCAGCATAAAGCAGTAGCTTTCCACTACAGGCTTGAGGGAGTGAGTTTAGAAAGAGAGTGAACAGTAGGGGGCCAAGTATCGACCCTTGAGGGACACCAGCAAGGACCGTTTTTTTGGGGGAGAGTGTTTCTCTAATTTTTACCTGCTGTGTTCTGTCAATCAGATAGTTATTAAACCAGGAGATAGTATCGGGTGCAATATTGAGGGATGCAAGGGCATGCAGAAGTAGCTCATGACTGACAGTGTCAAATGCCTTAGTCAAATCAACATAGATTGCCCCAACTGCTGCCCCCTGATCGAGTGCTTCATGAATGTAGGATGTGAAATCTAGTAGTCCTGTGGTAGTACTGTGCCCTTTTCTGAAACCATGTTGCTCACGGCAGAGGAGTCCATATCTGTCAATATTTGCTTATGGAATGGAGACTATGATGACATTTTATGACATGGCTGAATCAGAATGAGCTTAATTTATGCATTACTTTTTCTTATTCAATTCAATTTTATTTATAAAGCGCCTTTCAAAATCAAGGCGCTGTACAAATTTTTAAAATAATAAAATCACAACATTTAAAAGACAGACTTATAGTTCTGACAGTGTGGATTTCCTGGATGCGACATTTAATAAACCTGCAGAAAATAACACCAAAATAGAAACTAAATGTTACAGGAAGAAAACCCCTGCAAATTCTGTTTTTTTTTGCAAACAGTGCCCACCACCAAAAATTGAAGAACTCTATACCATACAGCCAATTTTTAAGCCTGAGGATAAATTGTTCTCAAGATATAGAGTTCCTAAAACTGCCTGAAGAGCTTTAAACAGGTTTCTGAAAAGGGGATATTCAGAAACTCTGTTGGATGATTCGATTGCAAGGGCTCTAGCCAAATATGGAGTTGCTTTGTTGTCAGGAGCAGGGAACAGTCTAATGATTGGAAAGATATGGAACCGGTGACTTTTGTCACCAAATTTAATGGATAGTCTGGAAGAATAGGCAATACCATCCAAACCAATTGGCATATACTCCTCAGTGATCCTATTAGGGCCAGTGCTATAAGCCCAAAACCATGTATCAGTTTCAGTAGAGCAGCTAATTTAATGGGTAAACTTGTCCAAATTAAAATGACTCTTGAAACCGATACTCAGCAAACATGGCTACCAAAGTGACCAGCAGGAATGTACAAGTGTAAAAAATGCAATATATGTACCCACTGCTAAACTGGCAAAAAATTCTCACACCCCAGTAATCCATCTTTGAAGGTAGATATTAGGAACTTTACAATTTATAGTAAGTACCCTGTGGTGTCCTTATAATATATCATATACAGTATTGGCAGAACTGTTAGAAGTCTAATAAGTCCGTATTCAGGAACACATCAGATCCATCGTAAACAAACGAGAGGATAAACCTGTGGGGCTCCATTACTTAAGACACCATAATTCAGATCCCACGGGTCTATGATTTATGGGTATTGATCATGTGCCAGTGCAAAACTTTGGTGGAAACAGAACTGACACTTCATTACTAAAGGAGAACAAATATATATTTAATCTTAGGAGTCTGAAACCCATAAAGTTAAATGAGGAGTGGGATCTTGAACCATTTCTAAAAAAGAAGTAATAATTTATGGCACGTAATGTACTTTGTGCACTCTAATACTGCATTTCAATCTTTTGTTCTTTCTTTTGCAGATTCTCTGCTTTCTACAACTTTTTTTGGCTGCATGGTGTGGATCCCCGAGGGAATAAGGACCTTGGAAACTAGTTTGTTCACAGAAATGATTATATTTCTCTCTAGTAGTGACTACTGCCTTGGCCTTTCTCTATTACTGGATATCTTACTCCTACTTTGAATTAATTACATTTTCTTTGTAATAGATGGGGCTTTTCCAGTTCACCCTGCCACATGGATTTAGTTTAGAAGCTAAAAGTTAACATATACATGACTGAAATTAGTATTTACTAAAACTTTATATGTGCTTAAATTCTGTTTCCTTTATGCACCAGTTTACTTGCTCTCCGAAGTATAAGAGATCAGTACTGTTGTTGTGATCTACTAATTAATGTGCAGTGTCTTTAATTGATTTTATTGTTTATTTTGTATTTGTATTCATTTGAAACATGTTACCCATTATTGCGGGTTATGTAAAATGACATCTGTTGTGTTCTAGCCACACTACCTGATGAAGGCTGCTTAGCGGAAGTGCAGGGATACTAGCGTTTCCTCTGACTGACATTTAGCCACAATAAAGTTTATTTTGAACATACTTTGGAGTTTTGTGGTTTTTTCAGCTGAGGAGTGCTTACTTTGGAGAACTGTTGCTTTACTACTTCGTCTGGCTGCTCTATTTAGAGCACTAACTTTGCTCTGCTGGTTCACAGTAAATAGTTTTTGAAGCCTTCAGCAGAAACTCACAGCGATGGAGACAGAGCTTCAGGCTAAACACCCTTCTACCTCCCTGGTCTCTAAGGCATCTTTTTCCTCTTCTTCCCAGAAGGAGAAGTGTAGCGTGAAGCACAAGCACTGGTACCGTTCTTGGCCAGCCTCTTGCTTACGGTCACTGCATAGGATGGCTTCTGTCTCTGGGTCTTCCTCCCATTGGGGGGGTCAACCCCTCCTCCTTGGTAGCTCTTACTCCCTCCGGGTTTCCAGTGGTACAGCTGCCAGCCCTCATCGCTATCTTAGGTGGTGGCTCCTCTGGGCAGCAGACTTTGTCCCTTCACCCCAACCCCTGACGCTCAGTCCCTTAGTCCCCATGGGTCCTCAGCCAGGTGGCTCAACTGGGGTTAGAACCTCTTGTTGCAGGTCTTCGCCCATTGCCCCCCGGTCAAGGCATTGCCTTTGTCCATTCCTGATTCCAGGGCCAGCACTATCCTTCCAGGCATTGCCCAGAGCAAGCGCTCACCTACTCCTCTACAGAGGTGATGCCTCTGCCACTGCCTGGGGGAAGTTCTGCCCCACAGGTGCCTGCCATACCTCAGGGGCACACATCAGCTATTTCTGCAGACCTACACCAGCCTTCACCTACCAGGCCGGTGCTGGCCTTGCTGACGTCTACACCGATGACTCCTCAACCACCATCACCTCGGCTCCAGCCTGTGCATCAACCAATGCTCTCTGGCCCTCCCAGGGATCCCCAGCCAGCACCAGCTGGACCAACACCAAGGTACCCTATGCCGGCTCCTCCACTGATGTACCCATGTCCTCCTCCTAGTACCCTTATCCACTTTACAATCCACCTCCACCAGTGGATTATAATGCCTTATTCACGGCTTAGTGGACCTTTATGAAGGACAAGGATGCACCCAGATGGCCTTATCCTCCTCATCCTCCTCCTCCCCCCCCGGCATCCTCCTCCTTGAGATACGGACCAGGAAGGACCTAGCAACCCCTACACCACAGGGTCTTCAGAAGGTCACAAAGGGGGTTTTGGACCAGCATTGGGATGACCATCATCCTCAGATGCTAGTCCCGGACAGCGACCAGTCTGGGATGATTCCTCCTCCTCCTCCTCCTCCTTGGAGTAATCAAAGGATTCCAGAGGCTCCTCTGATTGGCAGGAGCCTCCCAAGGAGCCTCTCAAGTCTCCTCCTGAAGATCCCTCCTTTCTAAATGTGATGCACCACATCCAATCCCATATGGGATGGGAGACAGAGGAGCTCAACCTGGAGTGCCGTCGTCTGGACATTTACCTCTGGAAGAAGGAGACCCTCCCAGTGGTGGTTCCTCCCCTTATTGATTCATATGATGATGTGACTAAGGCGGTGTGGAATCATCCCTCAACCACCCTAGCTTTGGCCAAGAAGGTGGATCGTCTCTACCATGCGCCAGTGGGCAAAGGATTCTTTGACAAACACCCTATGGCATACTCAGTGGACATGAATGCAGCTCATGACTGCACTAAGAAAATCATGCACCTCAGTATCCACCCTCCAGACAAGGAATCCCACCAGCTGGACCAATTGGGTAAGTGGACATACTCCTCTGCCACTGTGGCCATCTGAGCCCAGAACTATCTGGCCCATATAGTGCAGTATCAGAATGCCATTTGGGACCAGGTGAGAGATCTGGTTCAATCCCTCCCCAAAGATTCCATTAAAACGCAGTTAGCCTAACTCTTCAAATCTGGTTCAGATGTGGGCAACCATGTGCTGAGGGCAGCTTATGACACAGTAGATGCCTCTGGGCGTGGGGTGGCAGCAGGGATCTGCATGCACCACCACTCATGGCTCGAGGTCTCTGGATTTGCACCTGATGTTCAGGTCAAAATCCTGGATGCCCTATTTCAGAGTTCTGTTTTGTTTGAGGGAGATGCCCAGGATATCATCTCCTGTCTTCAGGAATCTAGCAGGGCTCTGAGGTCAGTACATTCCATGTATCATTCCCAGCCACAGCCTTTCCAACATCAGTCCTTTCATTGGACCTCCAGAAAGCCCTCCAAGGCCAGCAGTCGACAGGTCCTTTGAAACGCAAGGCTCATGCCCCACTGGCTGGTGGATCCACCCCTAGGGCTCCCAGAGTGCCCTTAGACACTCTGCCCACCCCAGGCTCCACTGTATGACTCCTTGCCTGATCCCCCCCCCAGCGGAGGCCTTGGGGGAGGTGGTCGGGGTCGATTCTCCCTATACCTGGATGGGTGGTGCACAGTAACCTCAGACCAGTGAGTACTTCAGATAACCGTAAGGGGTCACACTCTTGAATTCCTCAAAGCCCCTCCAGAAAACCCTCCCTCACCCTCTCATTATCCTCAGGACCACATTGCCCTCATCCAAGAAGAGATACAGGCTCTCCTGCACAAAAAGGTCATTGAGCCCATCCCCCTGAATCAAAGAGGAAAAGAGTTTTACTCTCACTTTTTCCTTGTCCTCAAGAAGACAGGGGACCTGAGACCCATCTTGGAACTCAGCCAGCTGAACCTCTACATAGAGTATAAGTGATTTAGGATGGTGACTCTTCCGGGGCCATTGCCACTTCTTCACCAGGGGGACTGGCTCTTTTCCCTGGCTATGCAGGATGCCTACCTCCACATCCAGGTTTTTCAAGCTCACCGATGTTTCCTCTGCTTCTGCTTCCAGAAGGACCACTTTCCGTTCCGGTGCCTCCCCTTTGGCCTTTCCTCTGCACCTTGGGTTTTCACCAAGTGCCTAGCAGTGGTAGCTGCGGTTCTGAGGAGGAAAGGCTTTTATGTGTTCCCGTACCTGGACAATTGGCTGCTCACAGCCCCCTCCAGTGATCTGTCACTATGGACCCTGGAAAGCACCTTTTGACTCTTTCAGAGCCTAGGGATCACTATCAACCTACTGAAGTCTTGTCTTGCTCTGTGTCAATGCCTCCAATATATTGTAGTGGTTCTTGACTCGTCCGAGGGCAGAGCCTTCCTGCCGGAGAACAGAGCAGAACTCCTGATAGCACAGGCCCGGCTGATATCCTCCAGTCATCAGGTACCAGCTAGAGTGTTCCTTCATCTGCTGGGACACATGGCAGTGGTTATAGCCACAGTTCCCCTGGCTCACCTCCATATGAGGGTTCGCCAATGGACTTTATGTACCCAATGGGACCAACGCACTGATGACCTGGATCAGCCAGTGCTGGTTTCCGCTTCAGTGAAGAGGACCTTGTAGTGGTGGTAGAATTCTACCAGTCTCCTGAAGGGGGTTCCCCTCTGTGTTGTATATCCTCAGCAGATTCTCACCATGGACACCTTGGGCCTGGGCTGAGGAGCTTCAGTTAGCTGACTGTTAGACCCAGAGCACTTGGACCCAGAAAGAGCAGCATCTCCATATTAATGTACTGGGGATATAGGCAGCTCTGCATGCTCTGCAGGCCTTTCAGACCCACATTCTTCCCAGGCTGCTACTTGTGCAGATGGATAAGATGTCCATAGTCTTCTACATCAACAAACAGGAGGGCACTCATTCTTACCCCCTTTGTCGGGAAGCCATGAGGGTCTGGTATTGGGCCATCGAGCGTGACCTGGAACTTTCAGCCGTCCATGTTCCAGGTGTCCAAAACATCCTGGCTGACAGTCTAAACTAGTTCTGGGTGAGGATGCATGAGTGGGAACTCCTGTCCTCGGTAATCAAAGACCTTTTCAACGGGAGGGGTCCTCCAGAGTTGGACCTTTTTGCATCCCCACTCAACACAAAACTGCTGGTTTTCTGATCGCTCGATCCAGAGCCTGGAGTTTTCTGGTGCGACGCGTTGTACCTCTCCTGGAAAGGGAAGTTTCTTTTTGCCTTCCTTCCCTTCCCACTTCTGCAGGGGGTTCTACTCAAACTTCAGTCAGAGGGGGCAGAGATGATCCACATAGCTCTCTACTGGCTGCATCATATCTGGTTCCCACTGCTGCAGCAGCTAGCAGTGAAACCTCCTGCTCCCTTGCCCCTGTGCTCTGACTTGCTCTCCCAGGAGCTGGGAGCCCTGGTACATCCAGACCTCAAGTCTCTGCATCTCCATGTGTGGCTCCTGCAGACTTAGCTATCTCCCGCTTTGGAGTTTCTTCCAGGGTTGCAGATGTCTTAGTAGCTGCCAGGAAACCTTCCACAAGGGCCACCTATACGAACATATGACTCTACCAGCAGAAACAGACCACTGGTCTATCAAAGTCTGCCCAAGTGTGCAGCTAGTGCCCTAGATTGCAGCTGCCCCAGCCTCCTCCCCCACTGTACCTCCTTTACCTGTCACAGCCCCCCGCCACCTAGACCCTTCCTCTTGCTTTATCCCACTCGTTCTTAAAACTTCCTCCTGTCCTACATGATACCACCCCCTCTGGTAGCGCATTCCATTTAAACACCACCCTCTCTGTGAAGTAGTGCCTCCTCAACTCCCTCTTCAATCATCCCCCCTCCATTCTTAGCCTATGCCCCCTCATTTCCCTACTCTCCCTCAGTTTAAACACCCCCTCGGTGCTAGGTTTATGAATCCTCCTCACACATTTGAACATTTCAATCATATCCCCCATCCCTCCTCTCCTCCAGTGTGTACATATTCATATCCTGCAGTCTGTCCTCATAGGCCTTTCCTTCCATCCCCTGTAACATTTGTGTTGCTCTCCTTTGTACCCCCTCCAGTAATTTAATATCCCCTCTTCAAATAAGGCCTCCAGTATTGCATTCAGTACTCCAAATGCGGTCTGACCAAGGATCTGTAGAGGGGCAGGATCACCTCCCTATGTCTGGACGTGAAACCCCTTGTGATACAACCCAGTATCCTGTTTGTCTTAGCCACTGCTTTCCTGCACTGGGCAGAGCTGTTCATGCTCCCTATTAATGGCACCCCAAGGTCCTTCTCCTCCTCAGTGATCCCCAGCCTCACCTCCCCAACCAGTAGTCCCTCTATGTTTTTTTCCCCCGAAGTGCATCACCTTGCACTTCTTCGCATTGAATCCTAGCTGACTCTTCTCCGACCACACCTCCAGTTTGGTCAGGTCCCCCTGCAATTGCTTCTATCCTACCTCCTTGTCCACTACTGCCTCCATTTTGGTGTCGTCTGTGAACAGACTAACCCTGCTTCCAACTCCATGTGTAATATCTGAGATAAAAATCCCAAATAGCACCGGGCCCAGCACTGAACCCTGCGGCACCCTGCTTGTCACTGCTCTGGGTGTCAAGAGCTCCCCCCCACCACAACCACCCGTTACACTCTCCCCTGTAACCAGTTCCCTATCCAGTTTGTCAGTTTCCTCCCAACCCCCGTGGCAGTCAGTTTCCCTCCCAGTCTCCCATGAGGCACTGTATCAAAGGCCTTGCTGAAGTCCAAGTACAGGACAGCCACCACATGATCCTCATCCAGCTTCCTTGTTACCCAGTCATAACACTCTATTAGGTTTGTCTGACAAGACCTCCCTGCGATGAACCCATGTTGCTGCCCATCCTGGAGGCCATCACCCTCGAGGAATGCCACAGGCCTCTCCTTCAATATCGTCTCCATAAGTTTCCCCACTATGGAAGGGAGACTGACTGGCCGACAACTTCCTGGCTCTTCCATAGGACCATTCTTATGTATGGGCACCACATGGACCACCCTCCAATCCTCAGGCACACAACCCGTTTCTAGGGAAGTGCTGAACAGATCTGCCAGTGGCTTGGCCAACACATCCGCCATCTCTCTCAGCACCCTGGTGTAGATGCCATCAGGATCTGGTGCCTTATCCACCCTTAATGCCCTCAGCACCTCAAGCACCCTACTTCCCAGGATCATCTTGTCTGTCATCTCCTCCCCCCTTCCCCCAACCCCCCAGTCCATAGTGGTAGTGGTCTATCCTTTTCCTTAGTGAAAACGGAGCAGAAGTAGTCATTCAGTATTTCCGCTTGTGCCCTCCCTTTTCCACCCATTCCCCTCCCCCACTTTATCCTCACTATGTGTTCTTTGCACTTCCTCTTTTCCCTAACATATCTAAAAAAAAGTCCTTCTACCTATGCCATGAAGTGGAAGTGCTTCTCCATATGGGCCACAGCTCACCACCTGGATCTCTTCACCTGCCCAGTGAATCTGATTCTGGAGTACCTCCTATCCCTCTTGGACTCCGGTCTGGGGTACCCTTCATTTAAGGTGCACCTTTCCACAATCTCTGCGTACCATGCACCTATTGAGGGCCAGGCTATTGCCCAGCTGGAGAAATCCCACACATTCTTGCAGGGTATCTAGCATCTGAAACCTCCCATTAGGGGCCCTGTCCCTCCATGGGTCCTTCTTTTTATGTTGGAGAAGCTCACTCTGCCTCCCTTTGAACTATCCACGAGTTGCGATCTGTGCTTTCTGTCATGGAAAGTGTTATTTTTAGTTGCTGTTACTTCTGCTTGAAGGATTTCCAAGCTTTAGGCTCTGATGTGTAAAGAGCCTTATTTAGTTTTTCACAAAGACAGGGCATCTTTACGGACTAATCCTAGGTTTCTGCCTAAGGTGGTGTCTGAGTTTACACTCAACCAAACCATCCACCTGCCTGTTTATTTTCCTGAATATTCTAATCAGGGGGAAGCCTTACTGCACACTTTGGATGTTCACGGGGTGCTACATTATTATACATCTTGCACCCAACCGATTTTTAAAACTGATCAGTTGTTTGTTTTGTTCACCCACAATAGAGAAAGGGTGCCTGTTTCGAAACAGTTTTTATCCAAATGGTTGGCAAATTGCATTATGTACTGCTACTGCAGGTACAACAAGCCCTTGCCTCGGGCAGTCAAGGGTCACTCCACTAGGGGTATGGCTCCCTCTACTGCTTATTTCTAAAATATGTTTGCTGTGGACATCTGTGCAACTGCCACTTGGAGTTCGGTGCAAACCTTTGTCCGTCATTACAGCCTGGACATTGCTTCCAGGCGAAGGGCCAACTTTGGACTAGCTGTCCTTCAGGGCCTTCTTTCCTGAGCTGTTTGCTCTTGTTCTTTACCTCCTCCCAGCTGACTCTCGGTCAGTTCTGGTACTGCTTGGGACTCAGTCCTACCGGTGTTGCCTGCTGCAAGAGCCCCATTGAAGTAAGATATTACAGTTACATAAGAACTTAACATGACAGTAAATCTT
This sequence comes from Neoceratodus forsteri, assembly GCA_016271365.2. NCBI lineage: Eukaryota > Metazoa > Chordata > Ceratodontiformes > Ceratodontidae > Neoceratodus > Neoceratodus forsteri. Next base: position 913,030,078 of record CM057453.1, on the reverse strand, counting down.
CAAGAGGAACTCTTGCAACAGAAGCTGCTTTCCCTCCCTCCCTCCCTCCTTCCCCGATAGCTGCTTCTCCTTTGTATTTACTATACCTTTCCTCGGCTCTGAGGAATTGCTTCAGTTCTCCATTTTAACCTTATGTGCTGGGGTCTCCTGCGGGAGAACTGAGGTAGGTCTGTGGAACCGCCCCTTGTATAGGATAGGCAGATGTCAGTGTAGTGATGTCGGCAGGGGTGGTCCCCCGTGATAGACTGCTAGCTAGAAGTTTTCCGTGTGGTCCTGGTGCCTGGTGGCTTTAGTCATACCAATGTTGCCTGCTGCAAGAGCTCCTCTCAAAGATCTACTGTTACAGTAAGTTCTTACGTAACTGTACTTTTCCATTGGCATCTTAGGAATACACCCTTATGTAAAGGGAAATATTACTTTTCTAAATGTTTTCCATTTTGTTGTTATGAAAATGATTTAATATTGAGTAAAATGAAGTTTAACAAAATAGCAACAGCTGGACTTGATGGCCTCTATGAACCACCCAGAACCTCTGTCCTTTCAACTATACATCACTGGCTGACCTTACTGTAAAAAATGGTGGCAGTTGACATCATAAATACAAGGGGTGTCCATTTGGGTGCTTTAGAAAGCTATTGAGCCACCCTAGATGTCTTAGTGGCTACCGTTGCCTTGTGGGCTACATAGTTGAGTGGCCTGGATCCTTTTATATCCTTTATGGTTGGTGTGGTTCATATCCAGGTTTAAGACTGAAAAATGTATGGTGCCCCTACCCAGAGAAAACTTAAATTGTTCCTGGTGTAAGTATGGCACAACCCCCAGGATGCTATACCTCCCTAGCTCCCTACCTTATTGACCTCCATGAGGTATTTAAAGGTTTCTATCATATCCCCCTCACCCTCCTTTCCTCCAGGGTGTGCATATTTAGCTCCTTTAGCCTTTCCTCATAGGCTTTTGATGCAGACCCTGCACCATTTTGGTAGCCCTCTTCTGGGCTGCCTCCGCTCTATCTATGTCCATCCTGAGATGTGATCTCCAGAACTGGACACAGTGCTCAAGGTGGGATCTTACCAGTGAGCTATATAGCGGTAGCATCACCTCCCTCTTCCTGCTGGCAATACCCCTTTCTATGTACCCCAACATCCCACTAGCCCTTCCAACTGCCTTGTCACACTGCCTAGCCACCTTTAGGTCATCCAATATGATTACCCCTAGTTCTCTTTCTTGCTTGGTCTTTGTCAGTGTCACTCTGCCCATTTTCTACTCTACTTCTGGATTTCTATATCCCAGGTGCATTATTTTTCACTTTTTTTGCATTAAAACCCAGCTGTCATACCCTTGTCCACTCTCCCAGTCTTTTCAGATCCCTGCCCATCTTTTTCACACACACCCAGAATGTCCACTCTTTTGCAGATCTTGATATCATCCACAGATAGCCAGACCTTCACTTCTAGTTTCTCACAACGTCACTTGTAAAGACACTGAAGGAGACCGGTCCCAGCACTAATCCCAGAGGTACCCCTCCAGTCACCCTCCCTTCCTCAGAGCACACTTCATTTACCACTGCTCTCTGTGTCCTATCCGCTAACCAGTTTCTTACCCAGGTTACCACCTTCTTACCCACCCCAAGCTACCCAACTTGCTTACCAGTCTCCTATGTAGAATGGTGCTGAAAGCCTTGCTGAAATCCAGGTAGGTCACGTCCACTGCTCTTCCCTGATCCAGCTCCTTGGTCACCCACTCAAAGAAATCTATCAGATTTGCTTGGCATGACCTTCCCTCCATGAAACCATGCTGTCTTGGGTCCTATAATCCATTGGATACAAGATATTCCACAATCCTTTCCTTTAATAGTGTTTCCATTAACTTGTCCACCATCGATGTCAGGCTGACAGGCCTATAATTGCCTGCATCCTACATGCTACCACTTTTGTGTAGTGAGACTACATCTGCCCTTCTGCAGTCCTCTGGGACTGCACCTGTCTCCTGTAATCTGTTAGAAAGGTCTGTCAGAGGTGCAGCTAGTACACCTCTGAGTTTCCTCAGCACCCTTGGATGTACCCTGTCTGGCCTCATAGTTTTGTCTACATTCAGGTTAGTGAGTGCTGGCTCCTCATCCAAGAAGGTGTTGTGCAGCAGAGGATATGACTGTTCTTTGGTGTTCAGGCCACTGGGAGTCCATGCTACCCTACACATTGTGGCATTCAGTCCTGAAGTATGGAGATAACTGGTACTAGGCTATGATGCCGGCTGGGTGGATCCTGTAGCCTAGCATGGTCCTTCTCTCTCTCTGCAGTGGTAACCTTCACTTCGTGGCCATGAGATGCTCAGTATGTGAATGCCTTCCTTCCCAAATCAGTGAATCTGCTTCATCACCTTTCTCTCATCTTTGGCACATAGATGCGCAGTCATCTCTACAGCCCAGCTAGTAGCATCTTGCAATGATCCGGGTCATTTGAGATCTCACACAGATCTGCCTTGGGTTCTGAACAGTCTCTGCTGTTCCCTAGGAAATTAACAGTTCTGATTGATTAGCCAAGTTGTCAGTTATGGCAGGAAGTCCTGAAGGTCTGCCACTTGTCAGGCGATTGGTGGTTTGAAAGGCACCTGAATAAATTAGGTCCATCACAAGTCCAGGAGCCTTGTGGTTCTCATCAGGCAGGTGTTGCCTGATTGGGCTGACCATCACGCTCTGATCCTGTGGGCATGCCATTCAGGGGACAGGGGTGACAGAAATAGCTGCTGTTTTGTAGCCCAGAGGCAGTATATTGGTAGGTTATAAGAAGGGCACACTGCACCTGTTATAATAGGATATATCCCCTTAAGTGCATCTGAATCCTCTGGATAGGCCTTACGCTGTTGATTCAATCTAGAATCCTGTCTAGGTCTATTTCTGTTCCTCTCTGCTCAGTCTTCATGAAAATCATTTAAATTTGTCTTGTTCTCATTCCTGAGCAACCTGAGTACAGCCCGTTAGATGTGCGTATAAGTAAAAATGTACCTGAACCTGTTGGTGTGCCTCTAGAAAATGTGTCATTTATGAAAGAGGGCTGTTTGTCCATAGTCACAGTGATGTTTTGTAATAAAATACACTGTTTGCACTTTTATGACATCCCCTGTTTAGGCTTTGCTTCTGTTTGTGTGTTTGGAATTCAGCCTTTGGCAAGGTGGCATCAGAGTGTTCCCGTGAGTGCACAGCGTTTGTGTCCGTAGGCTGTCTCTTATGAAATACTTGGGTTTTCTCTTTCCTTCATCTATGTTGTTCTCAGACCATATTGTATTTTTACATAAAAAAGGTTCATCAGAAATTGTAAGCAACATACAGACTTCAACAGTTTCTTACTCCTGATTGTTATTTAACAATTACTTAAAGCTGTCTTCTCCCATTGCTTGACTCTGGGTCTTGTATTTACTCAAAGGGTACTGCTAAACATTTGACTCATCTCTTCATGGTTTACAATAGTATCTGCTGGTTTACATTTTCTGCCCCATTGCATACCCATTATTGCAACCTATACTCCAGTCTTAGCCAGGTTCCTCATGAAGCCAGGAGCAAATTCCTTTTCTGCTACTTAATTCACTAGGACCTTTGTAATCCTGACTCCTCTCCCCGGTGCAGTTTTCTACTTACCTAAGAGCTGACATCAATCCATGGAAGTCCTCAAACCAAAATTTCTTGACTCTGCCACTTGTAAGCAAGAATAGGGGTCAGAGGGTCTTCTCACCTGCTGGTCTTATTTTGTGGATCTGCCTTCCCCAACAGTCTGCATTATAGTTCGTACCCTTTATAGTACTCTGCTGTCAATACTAGTGGGCATTCTTCGTCCATCCTATAGGTTGATGCATGAACCAATCAAAATGAAGGGGGGCGAGGACATATCTCTGTGGTCATCAGATCTTCACAAGTTCTTTACATGCATCAAGATAGGTTAATCATGTTACTAACTGTTCCCAACAATGTTCCTAATATCAAGGTACAGTCCTAAATTTCTTACTTCATTTTCCTCACTAAACTAACAGACCTGGTACCCAGCATAGGCTCTTTACTAACCTACTTGCCTAACAACATTTTTTTCTCTAACAGCAGGGTCTCATTTGCTCTGAGAAATATTAGTTGCTACTCAGAAAGTGTTCAGAAACAGAAGGCACTAGAATGTAATTATCTGCTATCCGGCGAGGTACCCCCTCCAGTAGCGGGATCTGAACCCAGAACCTCCGAGCAGGAGGAGCAGAAGCAGCAAAATCTATATATATTTATATATATATATATATAAAAATATATATATATATATATATATATAAAGAAAGCAGATCTCAGCCTCAATAGGCTCTGGTGACAGGCACCCCCTCCAGCAGCGGGTCCTGTTCATCCAGCCCTCCTCTGCATGCCACAGTTCAATACCTTTTAGAGCTGGGGTCCCTCCTGTAGCAACCCTTTCTTTATTAGGTGCCAGGAGAAGCATACAGATGGTCCAACGAGCTTGTGGAGGCCCTTCCTGTAGCAATCTCCACAGCTCCAATGCAGGGCTCCACTCATAGCTGCAATCTCAACATGGGCAACATTTTAAAATGCTCCCTTACAACTCTAAACAGTGCTGAGCAATACCTACCTGCAAAATGCAGTGTACAGCTAACTCCAATTGCGGGGCAGAAATGTATTCAAGCCCCTCCAGCCTCCTCAGACATTCTTGGTGTGCTTCAGAGAAGTTCTTTGTCTCAGGGGGCCATAAATCACTGCCCCTACACCTCCTGAGACAACTGCAGTCATTACTGACTCCTCTCAGTCCACAGACAAGCCCCATGATGCTCTGCAACTCTCGTGAGCTCCACAGCATCCAGAGATTTTGCAGCCTTTATCTTGCCTGGGTCTCTCCTTTGTTCTACAGCACATGGAGCTCACCCAGCCACATTTAAAGGGACAGGCAACATTTTTTCTGTGTATCTTTCTTCAGCTGATCAAGTCTGCTTAATATGTGGCCTGCTCAAACACATGGACCATACATGATACAATTTTTTGTTAATCTCCACAAATCGAGCTATACCATGACCAAATGCAGACAATGCAGTGTAGCCTTCATGGCACTCGAGGAGGATGACACAACATGTGCAGTCTGCACCCTGACACCCTATAGGGACATGGTGGAATTGGAAGAAGACAGATCTGTAACAGAATCCCCACCACCCCCTACAGCACCAATCGCATTGGATGCCAACCAAGTGCAACTCCTCTTCCAACTCCTTGAGGCACTGAAAAATGGGCTCCGCTAACACACACGGGCACCCCAAAACCCACAGAAGAACCCCTCAAAAAATTGCCAATACTAGACATGGACAGCACAACAACTGGGTCCTTGGCAGACCCCGAGGAGGCCCTCATGGACAAGTCCACCAGATTGTGCCATGGAGACACTATCAATGCGCTCATCACCATGGTCTGTGCAGCTCTAAAGATACCACAACAATCCGAACAGTCCTCCACCTCAGAGAACCCGCTTCTGTCCATGGGCAAACTGGAGGAAAGAATTCATTTCCCATCCTGCAAAACCGTAGACAATATCCTTACAAAGGAGTACGAGACCCTTGAGCCAACCAGACTCCCCGAGCGGAGTATGGTGAGCAAGTGGAAGACTAGGTTTTCTGGCCAAGGCACCTAGCTTCACCTGAGCTCTTTTCTTCTAGGTTGCTTGAAAGGACAGAGCAAAGAACCTTACCAGAACAAGGATAAGGATTAAGGCTTCTTTTGGCTAGGCAGATTTACTGTGTGTTGTTATTTTTATTCTGTACTCACAGGGATTGTTACTGTTTGTTGCTAACATTTTACTGCTTTATTTTTCTCTGATTCAAATTGTTGTTGGGTATATCTTCTGCTGCATTTTTAAAGGGTGTGCCTACAGGTGTGTGCTTACAGATTAATGCTGTAATCTTCTGATTCATAATGTCTTTTGCAAGGTATATCTTCTGTTACTGCTTTATTTTTCTCTGTAGCAAAGTGTTTTTTACAGGATATATATTCTGTGAAATTATTGCAGGTGGCGCTTTACAGGTTTTACAGTTTTATCTATCATTAGGATAAGCTTTCAGGGTTACTGCATTTGTTGCTGGCTGATTGTTTCTGCTCTTACCTCCTTGTTTCTTTTGTCCATGGTTTTTCTTTTTCAGCAGCCCACACTACACTCCTTTTATAGGGTAGAGGGCACTAGTAATTTAACTTGTTATAACAAGTTATAAAAAAACAAACAAACAAAACACAAAATCAAACTTTTGCTTTTATTTTCTTCCTTCTAATTACTCTGACCAGGTTATAAACCCAGCAACTTATCTGGAATGGATATCATTAACTGCAGGTACTGCAGAACACTTTTCAGAAGGGCAGTTTTACAGGATTTAGGACACTGTCCTACATGCTGGGCCATTGGAGATCTAAGGGCTCAGCTCCAGGCAGCATGGGCAGAGATTGCACACCTCAAATTGCATATTCAAGAGGAAATATATTATAAGAACCACCCGCCATTTCCCCAACATCCAACAAAGGCACCTCGACCGCAGAGGGTAGTTGGTCCAGGAGGTTGGCAGGTGGTTAGGAGGGGTAAATCGGGTGCCTCATCACTCAGTGCTGTCCAACATATCACCTCCACAAATCATATAAAAACTACAAACAGTTATCTGCCTTTATCTCCAAAATCAAACAAAGGGGCAGAAGACACTGCAGAGCAGGACACTGCAGCACAGGAGCTAGCACAACAAAATTTGCCCAAAACATGAACCAAAACAAAAAAAGCAAAACAGAAATCTAAAAAACTTTTGATCATAGGAGGCTCCATGATTCGGGGAGTTGATACATATCTCCAGCCAGGAGCAATGGTTAGATGTCTCCCAGGTACATCAGCGTAGAGAGACACTGACCACATTGCTGAAATTGTTCAGGAAGCAGGAGAGAACATTGACATCCTGGTACACATGATCTCACCAACCAGTCAGTTGTGGAGACCAAGGAACACCTGACCAGGCTGGGTGACAAACTATCATTCATTTCATCCAGCATCTCCTTCTCTGAGATCCTGTGAGTCTGGGAGAGGGGGACAGATGGACAGAAGGTCAGAAAAGGGGAGATAGGGGAGCTAAACATGTGGCTCAAGGGCTGGTGCCAGGAAAAAGGACACAAATAGGTAGGGAACTGGCAACAGTTTTGGGAGCGAAGTTCTTTAAATTTGACGGACTGCATCTGACTAAGGAGGGAGTCAATGCATTGGGGCAGAAGTTTGATGTCTTTGCAGACCATTTAAACTAGCAAATGGGGAGAGGGGTGCAGCACCCCATACATTGAATGGGAAGAACACCCATCCCCCCTCAGCTAGTGGTCAAACAGGAGTTCAGCATGTTTGTAGTTCATTTGCATCACCAGGTAAAGAAAAAGGTCTGGCTCCCCATATGATACACAGGGGAAACGCCGGACCTCGCACAACAACTAACATAATCAAATCTGGCCAATGGAAAATCATGTACACAAATGCTCGCAGTCTGGGAAACAAGAGCCCAGACCTGCAGGCAATAATGATAGAGGCTAAACTGGACATAGTAGCCATTAGCGAGACATGGTTTACCAGTAACCACACTTGGGAGACTTCAGTACCTGGCTATGTACTGTTCAGAAGAGACCGACGTGCAAAAAGAGGGGTGGAGTGGCCCTTTATGTCAATGAAAATATCAAAGCTACAGAAATTCAGAATACACATAAGGAGCCAGAAGAACTGTGGGTCACCCTGGAAATAGGAAATGGGACAGCCATACGAACTGGGGTTGTGTACAGGCCTCCAGACCAGGGGGAGGACATAGACATGTTACTGTTAGAAGGTATACAAAACATGACAGCTAAAGGGGAGGTTCTGATAATGGGAGACTTCAACATGCTAGATACAGATTGGTCAATACCAGCAGGGATATCTGCCAGAACTAGACACATGGTGGATTCCCTGCAGGGGGGGAGGGCCTCAAACAACTGCTACAACAACCCACAAGAGTCAGGGCTATCCTAGATCTAGTACTGGCTAACAGGGAAAGAATCACAGATCTCCAGGTTGAAGGTCACCTCGGTGCCAGTGACCATCACATGGTATGGTTCAATTTGGCCACTAGAACAAAATTATCCCACTCCAAGGCAAAAATATGGGACTTCAGAGGAGCTGACTTTGATAAGATGGACAACAGAGTTAAACTAGCCCTGGCAAAAAGAAACACAGGTGAGGAGGTACAGGCAAAGTGGGAAAGCATTAAAGATGCAATACTTGAAGCAACATCCCATTTTGTTAGTGAGAAAAGGACGTGCAAAAGAAGTAAACCACTTAGGTTCTCAAACACAGTAGCAGAAAAGGTCAGAGCCAAAAGGCTGGCCTTCAGGAAATATAAGGGAACACAGTAGGATGAAGATAGGAAGGCATACCAAACTTTCCCAAGAGAAGCAGGGAAGGTAGTAAGGCAGGCAAAGGCCCAAACCGAGGAAACACTAGCACGAACAGTAAAAGAAAGTGACAAGACTTTCTATAGATACATTAGTGAAAGGAGAAAGTCCAGAGGGGGTATTGCTAAGATCAAAGGGAATAAGGGGGCGTGTGAGGAGGAGGAGGAGGAGGTGGAGGAGGGCCATGTAAAAGCATCTATCCTAAATAGATATTTCTGCTCAGTATTTACTGAAGGGAAGGTAGGGCATGGTCCAGAGCTCAGCACCATGGACACGGGGGGGGGGGAGGTGTGCACTAGTCCCTTCACAAAAGAAAGGGTCCTACAAGAGCTCAATAAGCTCAGGGTGGACAAGGCAATGGGACCAGATGGCATACATCCCAGGGTACTAAAGAAGCTAAGGGTGGAACTAGAAGAGCCTTTATCAGAACTGTTTAGTGAGTCTCTGAGCACAGGAGAGATCCTAGAAGACTGGAGAAGGGCTCATGTAATCCCGCTCCACAAAAGTGGTAGCAGGGAGGAGGCAGGGAACTACAGACCAGTCAGTCTTACCTCAGTAGTGGGCAAGATTATGGAGACAAGCCTTAAGGAAAGGATAGTGCAACACCTGGAATCCATAGGAGCACAGGATCCAAGACAGCATGGGTTTACAAAAGGAAGGTCCTGTCAAACTAATCTCATAAATTTCTTTGACTGGGTAACCAGAGTGGTGGACCAAGGGGGAGCAGTTGATGTCGCCCACCTTGACTTCAGCAAAGCTTTCGATACTGTTCCACATAGAAGATTGATTAATAAGCTGGGTAGGCTCAGGGGGGTCAGACGTTGGTCAAAATGGGTGGCAAACTGGTTGACAGGCAGAAAACAGAGAGTGGTGGTAAACGATATACAGTCAGAAGAGATGCAAGTCACAAGTGGGATACCTCAGGGATCAGTCCTGGGGCCAGTCCTCTTCAATATCTTCATCAATGATATTGCAGATGGACTGGAAGTTAAAGTTTGTCTGTTTGCAGATGACACCAAGATCTGCAACAGAGTAGATGATCCAGATGGGGTAGGCAGAATGAGAAGAGATCTGGATAAACTAGAAAAATGATCAGAAGAGTGACAACTGGGGTTTAACGCAAAGAAGTGCAAGATCATGCACATTGGGAAGAGAAATCCTGAAGCCACCTATAGGCTGGGAGGGGAGTTGCTGACAGTCACAAGGGAAGAAAGAGACTTGGGTGTCATCATCACCGATGACCTGAAATCATCCAAGCAGACCACTAAAGCAGTAGGTAAGACTAGTGGGATGTTGGGGTGTATTAGTAGGGGTATCACAAGTCGGAAGAGGGAGGTAATGATCCCTCTTTATAAGACATTGGTTAGGCCCCATCTGGAGTACTGCGTGCAGTACTGCAGGCCACACCTTCACAAGGACATTAACCAAATTGAGGCAGTCCAGAGAAAGGCAACCAAAATGGTGCAGGGACTACATCAGAAAATATATGAGGACAGATTAACTGAGCTCAATATGTATACTCTAGAGCAAAGGAGGGAGAAAGGTGATATGATTGAAACATTCAAACACCTTAAGGGCATTAACAAGGTGAAAGAGTCTAACATGTTTCAATATAAAAAAAATAGCAGGACAAGAGGACACAGCATGAGATTAGAGGGAGGCCGATTAAGGGGTAATGTGAGGAAGTTCTTTTTCACAGAAAGGGTGGTGGATGCATGGAATGGCCTACCTCAGGAAGTGGTGGATATGAATACAGTGCAGGGCTTCAAACAGGCATGGAATAGGCATTAGGGAGCAATACAGATGAGTATGAATAGATAGGCCATTGACAGAGCAAAGGCCATTGGCACATTCATAAGGTAGAAAAAGAAATGGGCAGAATGGATGGGCCTTGCAGTCCTTATCTGCCGTCAACTTCTATGTTTCTAAGTGGTACCCCATGGCGAAAGACAGAAGCGACTGTTGGGGAAAAGCACCCAAAGTTGACCAACCCATGTCCGAACTCTCCAAATGTACAACCATACCAATAGAAAGCAACGACGCCCTTAAAGACCCAATGGACAAAAAGATAGAGGAGCACCTCAGGAAAATTCACGAGGCCTCAGACATGCTTCGCTCGGCAGACACAGCGGTTTGGTTCACATCCACAGTACTGCACAGATGGCTGGACATCCTCATTGAGAACATCCCGGGGGACTCCCCGCACGCCAACGTGGCAGAGTGCACCATTCAGGCGGTAAAGTACATAATGGATGCCTCCACAGACATTCTCAAGTTCATCACGAGAACAGCCTTGTTTGCCAACAGGGCAAGGAGGGCGCTGTGGCTTAAACTGTGGCAAGCGGATAATGAATCTAAAAACACACTGATAAAGCTTCCCTTCGAAGAGGATACACTGTTCGGGGAGGGACTGACAACCTGCCTCAAACACAAGGGAGGTAGACAAGATCAAGACGACAAGGATGTCTACCTGCCCTCCGACAGGACTTTTCATCTCAAAAGTAAATTTTTCAAGCCCAAGGCGCAGCCACACAACCCACCAGCTTCCAGACAGTGGAACCAAAGACCCCGTTTCCAGCACAGGGCCTACAATAATAAATCCAAAGGCAACGTAGGGAGCAATTACTCCAATGGAGGACGCAAACCGAACTTCAGGCCACAAGGTAATAAAAAAATGAAGGTGCGCGGGCCCACGCAGACATACCACTGGCCAGGAGACTTCAGTGGTTTGCGTGACAATAGGCCCAAATGACATCAGACAGATGGGTGCTGGAGATGGTGACAAAGGGATACGTGATGAAATTCAGCAGTACCCCTTCATGACACAGGACACTTACTTCACCCCTCCCAGAGGGCCCAATCAAGCTACAAGCAATAAAGGAGGCAATACAGGACTTGATCAGCAATGGGGCTATCACGCCCGTCCCCATAAGGGAAGAGAACACAGGAGTCTACCATTTCTTCTTTGTCATCCCAAAAAAGACAGGCGGCATGCGCCCGGTGCTGAACCTGAAGTGTCTGAACCGCTGTGTGACCTACAAAAAATTCAAGATGGAAAGTCTGCAGTCAACATTGTTGGCCATACAGCCGGGGGACTTCCTCACCTCAATAGACCTCAAGGATGCATACCTCCATATTCCCATTCAGCCATCACACCACCGATATCTCAGGTTCAACATTCAGGGTCAGCACTTCCCATACACCTGCCTCCCCTTTGGCCTGGCATCAGCCCCTGAGTTTTCACCAAAACACTAGTAGCCCTGGCAGTGCACCTCCAAAAACTAGGGGTCCACATCATCCCATACCTGGACGACTTGCTAATAAGAGCCAGGACAGCAGACAAGGCTTGACACAGCATGCAACTGGTGATAGAATGCCTGTAGGTACCACGGCTGGATAATAAACACTGCCAGGAGCCAACTAACACACTTACAAACCATCACTTACCTAGGCGCAGTGATAGACGTGACAAACAACAAGGTGACGCCAACTCCGGAGAAGACAGTCAACATCCGCAAATTAGCATGAGGTCTGATCAGCAGACCATAAAGAGCGGTATGGGATTATCTCCAAGTCTTGGGAGTCATGGCGGCCCTCATCAATATGGTTCCCTGGGCAAGACTACACATGCGGAGACTGCAGAGGTTCCTCATAGAATCATGGGATCAAACATCCCAGAACTTCAAGTTCCAACTATCACCCCCACCCCATGTTATCACCTCCCTCGAATGGGGGACGCTGCAATGCAACATCCAGAAAGGGAGATCACTGACACAGGGAACACCGGAGGTAATAACCACAGATGTGAGCCTGCTAGGCTGGGGGGCAACCTACAAGAACCAGGTAACCCGGGACTATGGACGCAGTTGGAGACAAAATTGCCTATCAACGTACTGGAAATGAGAGCCGTAAGACTGGCATTAGCATTTTTCGCACCCCTACACAGACACAAGGCAGTTCTAATCAGGTGCAACAACCAAGTGACAGTTGTCTACATAAACAAACAGTGGGAACCAGAATCAAAGCGATGATCAAAGAATCCCTACAACTACTCCACTGGGTGGAGAAACATCTACAATCCATCACAGCCATATACCTAGGCAGGACATCCAACACCGAGGCAGACTAGCTCAGCAGAGCCACCATCAACCAGGCGGAATGGAACCTCAACCGACAGGTCTTCTAGAAGTTACAAGCCAAATGAGGGCCCCTCCAAGTGGACCTCCTGGCATCTCACCAGAACATGCAACTACCTAACTACAGTACCACTCCAGGTTCTTGGACCCAAATGTACGAGAGGTAGACACCCTTTCGGGCACCGTGGAACTTCAGGCGGGCCTATGCTTTTCCCTCATTCCTTTTTTTTTGCTTCAAAAGGATGTTTATTCATTTTCAGTAAATCAGACAACAAACATACACACAATACACATACCCGGCCAGGCCAGGGACACAACCCAAAACTGGCTGTGTAAACTATGTACACCCCCTATATACAAGCACACTGGGAAGCCACCCCACATTATAGCCAGAATCAGAATCAGAGATATTTAACATAGGACATTGTCGATTAATGAGAACACCGTCCCTTCTTTAACTCAATCCTCCCTTATATGTCCACTCGCAAGTGTGCTGCATCCTAAGGCCCCCGTGCAGCCTGAGTCGTCCCGGACGACCTTCCAGTGTGTCCCCTGGAAAAAGAGAGAGAGAGTCCCCAACCCCATGAACCCCCGCAGACCACATCTAATCCCCTGTTGCCTTAATAAAAGACCCAGATCAAACCAGAATTAATCAACTGAAAGACTTGGAGTCTAAACATCACTCAGAATGTAGGGGAAAATACAAGAAGAAAAAGCATATTACACACGGCACAATACCCTGGATACTTTAGATACTCCAGCATGTATCCCTTTGCTAATCATTATCAGACAGACAGATCTGTGTTCTAGTGCCTGTATGTTGCTGGGAGTAGATCGCATCTAATGTTGCCCATCTTTTGGCATATAGCTCCTGTCTCCCCTCAGAAGATAGGTGTCTCTTGATCTTGGCCAGTACCCCCAACAATTCTCTCACCCATTGTTCATATGGACAAACCTGATCATCTTTCCAGTGCTTTACTATGAACGCCTTGACTATCGACACCATTAAGAGAGGTGAAATCTGGTGTAGACCCCTAATCTGAGAGAAGTCACCCAGAACGCAAATTTCTGGAGTCATGTAAGCAGTATAGTCTAACATTGGATCCATGCCCTGCTTAATCTCTCTCCACAGGGGAGAGATTTTCTACATTCCCACATGACATGCAACAAGTCACCCACTTCTATCCCGAGACCTGAAGCACAGATCTGTCTGTCTCAACCTCTAGCATATAGCTTTACAGGGTATAATATATGTTATGAACCATAAAGATCTGCATGTTCCTATATTTGGGAATCACATTATATTTAATGGCCTTCCAGATACTTTCCCACCTTAAATTAGAGCCAACACCTTGCCCAGTATGGGATTGAAGTAGAAGTGCTTGGGCCCAGGGAATCAAAGAGCTTATACACTTGAGAGTGGGTTAGTTCTCGAAGGCTTCCTCTAAGCTCCTCCACGAGAGGAAACTGTCTGAAAATCCCCCAGTCCCTTCCGGGACACAGCTATCATTTGTTTAAGCTGTAACCTTTGAAAAAAGGACAGTTCCTCACATTGTGGTGGTAGAACTATTTTATCTCCCTGTTGCATATCACTCAAACTTAAACCACCCAGATGAGTAGCCCATCGACGTCCAAGTACCCGCCCCCCTATGACCAAGTTAGGGTTACCCAGTATGGGCTGATCTCTGGACCTCATTTGACAGCATCTCTGTATCGGAGTAAGAAATGACCACCAGGCCTCCAGGGTTTTCCTAACTGGTTCCCATGCCCTTCCCTAAATAAACCTTTTTAGGCCCAGCATATAGCATCGATTCAGGGGAACAACCAGAGCTCATTAGCAACTGCCTCTCGATTAGCAGCCATGCAGGTAGTAGTTTCCTCTCCACCGCTACGCCCATTGGGCCATCAGGCCTAACTGGCCTGCCACATAATAAGCAATGAGATCAGGCAATCTAATGCCCCCTCCTCATATGGCAAACGCAAGACCTTATACTTAATCCTAGCTGGTTTGTTGTTCCACAGGAATCCTAAGATCAGTTTTCTAATTAAACTGAACCACCTGACAGGAATGTTATATGGGGCTAAATATATCGGATATATCAACCTCGGTAAGACATTCATCTTGATAATGCCCAAGCGTGCCGTGAAGTTCAAAGGTAACTTGTTCCACCTTGTGATGTCCCCTTTAATCGCCGAAATGATCCCCCCAAATTGACGTCCACCCCAGACTCTTGGTTTGCTGTAATCAAAATTCCAAGATACTTCAACTTGTCAGTGTTCCACTGCATCCCAAGGATAAGAAATCTGCCTTAAATACATGTGGGGTCAAGGGTAGAATTTGAGTTTTGCAGGTTTATCTTATAGTTAGAGACCTTAGAGAAATGGTCTATTAAGTCTCTAACAGTCTCAAAAGCTGGATACTGGGTCTCAGAATGAAGAAGTAGCATGTCATCCGCTAAGACTGAAAGTTTTAACTCCATTCCCCAATCCTAATCCCTTGGACCCTAACATCCCTATTGATAGATCTTAACAAGGGTTCTAAATAAATGTTAAACAATATCAGCGAAAGAGGACATCCTTGACAAGTCCCATTATTGAGTTGGAATTCTCTCGAGATATAACCATTACATAGAATTCTGGCTGTGGGAGCCGCATATAAATTCTTAATGCCTCTAATAAGGCCCCCAGGGAACCCCATTTTCTCCATTGTAGCAAAGAGAAATGGATGTGAGACCCGTCAAACACTTTTTCAGCGTCCTAGGAAATCAGGGCCAGGGGTAGCTGAGAGTCAGGGCAAAGTTTATAATATGATGAATTTTCCCGAGGCGTCTTTCGCCCTCTCCTGGCATAAAGCCTGCACACTCCTGACTAATTAGACTCGGAGCAACAGTCAAGATCCTGTTCACAAAATTTTGGTAAGTATCTTAATATCTTGGTTGATTAACGTCGGGCCTATAGTTACCTATTACATCCCTGGGCTTATCTGGCTTAGGTATTAAAGTAACGACTTGATAGAGGGGTGAATGGTGGATTCTTCCTCAATTATAGTAAGAAAAAATCATGAAGTATAGGAGTATGGTCTGGATATGGGTTTGGTAGAATTTAGCCGTAAGACCATCAGGTCCTGGTGATTTGCCTAGAGGAAGAGACCGCACCACATCGATAATCTCAGATGCTCTTATTGGGGCATCCAGTTCCCTAGCTTGGGCAGAATCAATATAGGTAACTGGATTCCTTCTAAATAACTATTAACCTTTTCTCCCCACTAAATCACTCGCTTGGCAAATTTTTGCAAAGAATGATGCAAATGCCTCAGCCATTTCCTGAGGGTCTGTGACCAGCTTCCTTTCATGGTTAACTGATATAACTGTCCTACTAGCCTCCCATTCTTTAATTCTAGCTGCTAAGAGCGCCTGGAACATCACACACAAAAGAAACTTGGCGTTAATCTTGTTAACCAAATTCTGTCTTCCATAAAGAATCTCCGACATTTCCTTTCTCAAACTTTTAAGTTCCACATCTATTTCCTCGAGGACCCTTCATGCTGCGACAGAAAGTTTATTGCCCCAACCAAGAATTCCTCTTTGGCCCTTCTAACCAACCTATCCCTTGCAGCTAAAGCCCTAGCTGCCTCCGAATACAGAAACTTACATGTAGGCCAAGCTAGCCTTTTATCGCTGTCAGTGTGGAAGTTGAATCTAATAATTTCCTGCAAAGCCCTCTAGTTCATCCTCTCTTATCCTCTGTTAAAGCCAGTTGTGAAGCCTCCACCTATAAGGTCTAGGCGGCGCAGGTCTTGGTTCCCATTGCAACTGGATAAAGGAATGGTCTGAGAGAGTTCTACCCTCAGTCAGCACTTCTCTGGTCTCTGCAAGAGCTCTCTATTTACCAAAAAGTCAATCCTAGTATGACTTTTATGTGCTGCCGAGTAAAATGTCATGCTAGGGCCCCTATTAGGAAGGATCTTAACTGGGTCAACTAGAGCTGCTGACTCTAAAAGCTTAGCTAGGGCAGACTGGCCTTGACTGCCCTCTATGTGGAGGTATCCATCTCCTTGTTGTCAAGATATATATTCCAATCCCCAGCCAGGATGAGTGAAAGTGGGGAAAAGTGGCAATATCCCTTCTATCGAGGCAAAAATTGGGATCGGGGAGCTGGCCCTATATAGAAGCCAACGAGACTGCCTTTGCCATGCAAAGTGCCCATCAACAACCCCTACCATCTTGCCGGTTAACACTTGGGTCACTTCAAGGGCAAGATTTTTAATTAAAATCGCAACCCCCCCAGAGGCCCTCTCCCTGCCCACTCCATATACCTGCCCCACCCAACGCTTCCTGAGACCATTTAACTCATCAGTCAATAAATGCATCTCTTGTAATGCTACAATGTGAGCCCCCCATTGCTCAATGTACCGCAGAATAGTCAATCTCTTACGTCGTCCCCTGAGTCCTTTTACATTCCAAGAAATTATGTTAAAGCAAGCCATCTAGAACATCAAAGTTCTTCACAAAGATCCAGATATTGTGCCTTTCTAAGGTCTGCATTCCCATACTTCCCAGTCTTGAACTCTCTCTCTTCCACCCTGTACCCCCTTAGCCCTCGGTCCTTAGACCGACCAACCACCTGATGTTGAGTCATGGATGAACCTGCTCCTTACCTCCCCTCAGTCCCAACCATTGACATCAAACCCAGAATCTGGCCCTTAACTCCCCATAAATATACTAGTAAAGGCCCCATCTTCTCAATAAGTGTCGCCCCATATAATTCTCAAATACACATAAAAAGAAATAAACAGCAGAGTAGTTAGGGAGACCCTCGAACCCCTCCTTAGAAAAATAAATCTCGAACTAACCTTACTCTATTCCGAGATCTCTTGTACTCTAAAGAGGTACCCTTCCCTGGCTGATGCTGAAACAGTTCCAATCCCTTAAGCCATTTCCGTCCCTCCAAAAGGCTGGTAAACGCCCGCTTTATAACTAGCAGTGCCCATTGGCCACTAAAACCTTAACCAGTTGACCCTTTTTATAATAAACAAAATCCCTTATCACCCCCTTATAGCCACTTTCTCCAATATCTCAAGGGCTAGAGAGTATTCCATTAGTCTGGTGACTCAAATAATATCATTAACAAAGTCCCTTCCCCCTTAGTCACTACTTAATACCCCCAAGTCTTTTAATTTGACTGTCCAGCTTCAGGCCAGAAGTAGTGGTGCCACCGTCCTTAAATATATCAACCCCCTTATCTTTCTTCCATCACAGCCCTCCTGGGGGGCTTGACCTCTTTAGCCGCAAACAGTCATGTTGGGGGTTTAAATAAGTCTGGAAGTTCAGCCTCAGACCCTCCAGCGCATCCTTTGCCGTGAGAAACTTCTTTCTCCAGTCTGAGACGCACCATCAGAGTAGCAGGATACTGAAGCTGAAACTTTATCCCTGCAAGGTAGAGCTTCTTCTTGATGTCAGCGCATTCTTCTGCTTTTCTCTAATCACAGGCATTTGGTCTTGGAAAACCATAATGAAGCACCATTCCATTGCAGAGTTTTTTTTTGTCTGGCAACCAGAAGCACGTGGGATTTTTCCTTATAATTAAGGAATCGCATAATTATAACTCGGGGCCTCGCCCCCTGGTGGTGGATTCTCCCGTAAAGCCCGATGGGCTCTTTCTAAATTATACCCTTCCCCAAAGGGCGTAGGGCCTAGCAGTTTTAATAAGAGCTCCTGCATAAAAGAGACACAATCTGGGCCTTCAGCCCTCTCTGGAAGCCCCACCAAAATCAGGTTATTCCTGCGATTTCTTGATTCCTGGTCTTCCATCCTCTCCTCCAATTTCTTCAGCTTTTTCCGGATCGTCCCCACCTCCTGATCCAACACTGACACCTTCCTCTCTTGCGAGGAAATCCGGGCCTCAACATCACCCATTCTTTGTGCCAAAGACTGTAGTGCTGGTTTAACCTCTGAGAAATCCAACACCAGTCCTTGTAGAAGTGCCTTAATCTCCCTGATGTCGTCAGCATTTGTGCCCGAACCCCCCTCTTTCACAGGTTCCTCGCCCTGATCCAATATAGTGGGCGACTGGGATTTGGGCCGTTTGGTTGCTGGAGCGCGCCCCACCAGGGGTTCCCCAAAGTCGGCTTCCATCTCCGGCCACAGCATGGTCTGAGCCTACCAATGCACCTCTGTCAAGTAGGAGCTCGCCGGTCTTAAAAGAAATCGCGGTCTTGTTTCGTCCGGCCAGGAGGGGTTCCCGTGACTTTCCTGGAGCACTTACAGCCAAAAATAGCACTTATTGCCGGTCCTGGGGCAAAATAAAACTTTAAATTTGTGCTACGGGCCTCGGAGACGCTCGGGACACATCTTACCCGATCAGCTCATCACGTGACTCTCCGCTTTCCCCCATTCCAATGCTATACAAACTACTACACAAGAGTTGATGCACAGGGACATCAGTAGTGGTGGTGGCACCCAATTGGCCGAGGAGACCATGGTGCTCACTCATTCAAGCAATGGCAGTAGACTGGCCGATGGCTCTACCTCACTGACCAGACCTCCTGTTACAGAGACTGATTTGCCTTCCGAACCCATCCAGCCTGAAGCTGACTGCATGGCTCTTAAAAGGAACAGACTGTTGAATCATGGCTACCACACCAGAGTGGTGGATCGAATGCTGCAGTCCAGAAAACAGTCCACCAATAAGACTTACCACAGACAATGGCAGAGTTTCCACAAATGGTGCAAAGAAATGGGAACTTCCTCCTCAGTAGTGGGACTCCCACAGATTCTAGATTTTCTAAATGAAGGGGCCAACAAGGGTTTCAGCCCTGCATCCCTCAGAGTCCAAGCGTCAGCAATATCCAACATTAGGGGCCCATTACCAGGAACAGGCCATATTGGCTCACACCCAGACACTGTTAGGTTGCATAGGGCAGTGTCGTTAACATCTCCGAGAGTAAAGCCAAGATGCCCCCCCCCCGGCAGCTCAACATAGTGCTAGATGCCCTACAATCTCCAGCTCTCCAATAGGACAGCATGCACTGATACACAATCATGTCAGCCTTCCTGGTGGCAATCTGCTCCCCCAGAAGGATTGGAGAGATCCAGGCACTATCATGCAGGGAACCATACATAACATTCCACAATGATAGAGTAGTTTTCCAAATGGTGCCTTCCTTCCTTCCTTCCTTCCTCCCTAAGATAGCTTCCACATACCATAGGGAACTGGATGTCCTGCTACCTTACATGGCAAGGGGAACCCACAGACATGTCTAGGCCCCACCCACTAGACGTCAGCTATTTACTGAGGCAGTACCTCAACAGGACAAGGGACATCCACAAACCAGACAGACTATTTGTATTACACAAGGGGCCAAGAGTAGGGCAGGCAGCCTCCGAAGACACACTCGCTAGATAGATCAGACAAACCATCAGAGAGGCCTACAGGGCAGCAGGGCAGTCCCCACCTGAGGGAATCAAGGCTCATTCTACCAGGGCAGCAGTGGCATCATGGGCAGAACGGGGGACTGTATCAATTGTAAACATTTGTTCAGCAGCAACCTGGTCCTCTATACAGATGTCCACCAGCAGTGTTGGGTAAGTTACTTTTTCTATTACTTTCTATTACTTTTAGAAACTTGCTCCAGGAAGCTCTGTGCAGTCACTAGCAAGAATGGAGAAGTACTAGAAAAAGTACTACACTTTACAGTTACAATTACATATTTCTTTTTATGCAAAAACAATACAAAAGTAATAAAAAGCTATAACAGATTACATTTATTTGAGAGTAATAGGTTAGCTACTAGTTACCTTCAAATAAATGTAATCAATTACAGTTATGTATTATTTTTGTATAAAAAGAAATAAGTAACTGTAACTGTGAGGTGTATTACCTTTTCTAGTGTCTCTCCATCCTTGCTAGTGACTGCACAGAGTTTCCTGGAACAAGTTTCCAAAAGTAATAGAAAGTAATCGAAAAAGTAACTTACCCAATACTTTCCACCAGGCATTACAGGCTGGACATAGCATCACAAGAAAGAACAGCCTTCGCCAAGTCTGTTCTAAGGGCAGGGTTACAGCCACACATAGCTACGAAACAATCTGTCTTTCCTCTACCCACCCAGGAGTAATCACTCACATTATTTGCACTGCTACTAATGTCCCACTAGTATTGACTGCAGAGTACTATAAAGGGTACAAAATATAATGGGATTTACTCACCTGGTAAAGGTGATTATCTGAGTACCCTTTATAGTACTCCGCAGCCCCACCCGGGATGGCAGATTGCTCCATGGGTCAATGGAAGCATGCTTATGAGATGGGATTCAGTAAGCAACAATAGGGGATACCCCCAGCCTGTAAATGTCTCACATGAAGTGATAGAATGCATGTTTGGTAACGTCACATTATGCGAATATGTATATTAATGTTGCTGTACTCAGGGACTGTTCCACAATAAAGGACAGATAATTACAGAGTAAATATTGTCTAGTCTTGTCTATCCTACTCTAAATTATAGTAAGGGCTACCAGGCAATAGCCAGAGCAGATGCTACCTAGGGGCGGAGGCGACCCGCACACCTATAGTGTCCATATTCATCTCTCTCTCTCTCTCTCTCTCTGGCCTGTATGTCTCTATCTCTCCATCCTTGTATTAGCTCTGGAAGAATCACATTGGAGAAGATCTGATAACCACAGAGGTATGTCCTCACCCCACTTCGTTTTGATTGGTTCGTGCATCAACCTATAGGATGGACGAGGAATACCCACAAGTATTGACTGCGGAGTACTATAAAGGGTACTCAGATAATCACCTTTACCAGGTGAGTAAATCCCATTCTTAATTTTACCATCAGTTTAAATTGTGTGCTTAGATTTTTTCCTTGATTGCTCTGCCTGAACTTATAAATGAACATGTACTATATTTCTTGACAAGGCACTCACAGCATGTATTTTTGTCATCTGTCATTCTGGATTGCTCTTCCCCATGGCCTAGGGGCACTAGGTCCAAAACCCAAACACGAGAACAGCGCTGCTCAAAACAGCGCCTTCAAAAATAACACCTACTGAAACCACACACACACACATAAACACGGTAATGGTCCAAACACACATCGAGGACCACTACCATGAATTCAAAAATAAAATATTAAACATATGTGTCTGGGGGGGATGCTCCACACCCATAACCCCCGATGCGGAGGGCTATGCCCCCCTGTACCCTCTGTTTCTAATATAATCAACTCTGAGAGGGAGTTGGATTACCGGGGAATTTAGAAACTCGGGGGGGGGGGGATTCTGTGAGACAGGACTTAGTAAAAGTATGTACACCTGTCTCACAGTCAAGAATTTGGAGACCAGGGAACAGAACCCTGGTCTTCAGATCCACATTGGCCAAGCTGCTCTATACCTTAACCCTCTCCACCACAGGAGCAGCTCAGCCAGTCACCACTCTTTTTCCACCCTTCTTCCCTCCCTTCAGTCCCTCCCACTGAGCTAGCAGCTACAGGGGTCATGGTAATTGCTGTCCCACACCTATAGCTGCCCTCATTTTGCTGTTCCTACAGCACACTTCTTGCATGCGCTGTAAATGATGCGCTGTTCTGACTGGGTAGGGGTCTTGGTCATGTCTGAAAAAGGGCTTTGGCCTGGTACACGATGAAATAAATAAATGAAATTTTAAGGTATTTTAAACTGGAAAGAGGCACTTGCTCTTTGACTGTCACCAATCTTATGCTAGTGGCTATCTGCAATCCTCCAAATAATGTAATATTCAAGGAGGATAGCCATCTCATCCTAAGTAACATTCAGCTTTCTCTTCATCTTCCCCCCACTTCCTCATTGCCATAATGCAGTGGTCTACCTCTTTCCATCAACTTTCGGCACTGTGGTGCTGCATGGCCCACAATGCAACAGGTACTGTAGTTTTCAAAGTGCAAGCCACTGTTATGTATGGGCCACAGGCTGCATCAGCAACTCAGTTTAAAAATCAGACACCAGTTTAGACCTCTAGCTGATCTGTAGCTTAAATTAGTATAAACATTACTGCCAGCATGGAAAGTGTTCTGATTTGTATTAATTTCTGGTAAAATACTCTTCATTACATGCAGTAAAAGATAATGTTGAACTATGCCACTGTAATGTTTTGTTGTATACAGAGCCACAACATTCTGTGGGAAGCTGCATAAGTTTGCTTCCTTCAGAAAAATTTCACTGTGATTTTATATTCCATTATTCTGTTTTTTTAAACAGCTATTCATAAATTCCAAGGGGAAGAAATAATAGAGG
Organism: Neoceratodus forsteri; assembly: GCA_016271365.2. NCBI lineage: Eukaryota > Metazoa > Chordata > Ceratodontiformes > Ceratodontidae > Neoceratodus > Neoceratodus forsteri. The sequence continues at coordinate 913,007,214 of CM057453.1, read as the reverse complement.
CTAGTCACTGATATGACATCAGTAGAATGGCGTGAGTCTAAAAATTCTAAAAAGGGGCAATAACTAAAGAATACATATTGGTACAATCCTGTGGGAAGTCCGAACAGCATTTGTTTTTACTAAAGCTGTACTTTATTGGCAGTACCTGCTTTATTCACACAATGAAGCAATACATATTTTAAACTGACAGTAATCATTTAGTTCTAATTTTTTTAATTCAAACTTTTTCTCCCCGGTTCTGCCAACAGCACAGCTGAACACTATCACCAACCTTCTCACCAATTTACTGGCTATCTAGCACTACCCAGTACCACCATGGTGGTGGATGGCTTACTGTGTCAGTTATGTGAGAGTCAACGGTGGATGCTGGTATGGTCAGACTGGGCTTTTTCCTCTGCACTCCTGGTTTACTCTCCAGGGATGTTGGCATGCAATGATGCAAGCATGGGTGTGTGCCATTCGTCTACCCTTCCCCTTTCTGTGCTCTCACCGTGTTTCAACCAGGTGGCAGGCAAGCAGGGGGAGCAGTGATACCCCTTCCCCAAGGAAGGTGGGCACGTCTTGAAATGCTCAATCCTTCCTCCCCCTGGCCAGCCCCAGACAGCCTGAACAGCCCGAGGTCATTCTGTGCCCTCAACGTTGACCAGAGGGCAGTACTGCCCCATGGGCAACGTGTTCATCCCACTCCCTCTTCATGCCGATTGGGTGCAGTAGCTTGCTCAGCTCGTCTTGTCATCAACCCATGAATGCTGAAATGGCATTGGCCAATCACTGGCAGCTCTGCAGCGCTGCCCCATGGGCAGAGGGTCCATCCTCCCCCAAATGCTGAATTCAAGTGATATAACTGTTGACTGTTTATTCATAGTATTCTTATTTTTATGTTAAGCATGGTATTCCACCTCTCGATTCTCTCGGTTTACCTGTCATGACCATGGTTCTGTGGCTGCTATTCTCCTTCTCTTCAATTGCCATAATAGCCCAGAAGTAAATATGTTAAAATATTAATATTTTAATTATATCAGTTATGTTATTGTGCATTTAATAACTGTGGTTGCCGTTGTTAATCTTGCAGGTGCCTTTGGTTCAGTGTTTGCTCAGCTTGCCTTTTCATTGGCCTATGAATACTGAAATGCTGTTGCTCAGTAGCTCGCAGCTCTTCAGCAGTGCCACATAGGCAAAGTGTCCGTCCACCCCCAAATGCCGAAACCAAGTGTCATGATTGCTGAGTGCTTATTCATAGTGATCTTATTTTTATGTTAAGCATGCTATTCCCCACATTCATTCTCTGGTTTTCCTTGTCATACCTGTGCTGTTCTGGCTGCTATTCTACTTCTCTCCCTAATACCTAAGTAGTAAAAATGTAAAAAAAATTATATTTTTAATTATATCAGTTATGTTATTGTGCATTTAATAACTGCAGTTGAAGTTGTTGATCCTGCTGGTGGCTTTGGTTCAGCGTTTGCTCAGTTTGCTGTTGGTGCTGCACCCCAACCCCAGTTTGCCATAGGTGCTCACCCTGGGGTACTGGTTGCCCACTTGGCACAGTGTCTTGCCCTTGCAGCATTTGATGGGCATATCTAAGAAGTTGCTGCCCTCAGGGCAATTGTTTGTCATTTGTTACTGCCCTGAGGTATGCGGTTACCTGTTGATACACCCCAAGGGCATCGCATAGTGCAAACGGTAGCACGTCAATACAGCGAGTACATTACAGCGAATTAATTTCAGTGAGTCATATTTTGCAAGTACGATAATAGAGACTGCAGTTATTTAGCGAGGGTACATTACAGCGATCCTCCTGAGGCAATGAGCATCTCGGAAGATGTTATCTTAGAAATGGGGGGGCTCATGGGCGCAGCCCCCTTTGGGGGGTGCAGGGGGGGCATAGCCCCCCTGCAATAACAAGCTGACAGTGAACAGGGTTTCCAAATTAGACTGGAGGGTAGGGAGCCTTTGAGAAAGCACACCTGAGAGTGTGTGAATAACAGTAGGACCAGTAGCAGCTGCTCCCAATGCAATTTGGAGCTTCACGCTGTTTGCACATTGCTTCTGCACGTTAATAACGGACTGGCACCAGTTCATTGTATTGGTGAGTGCATTGCTGAGGGAAAGGAAAGAGCAGTTAGATGAGTGCCAGTTATAAATTTGAGCTGCAGATCTGAATATGGTCGCTGTACATTGCCCTCGCTGAAGCTGCCAGTCACTAAATTGTGTGTCGCTATTAAAACATCACTGAAATTGCACTCGCTATGATGCATTCACTGAAATTACATGGAACCAGTGCAAACTGCACAAGTGGTACCAAACGAGGAGCATGTAGTAACAACTTAACAAAAAGTACCCCACGGACAGCACATATTGTCAACAGACAACAGAACAGACAGGACAGAAACCAATGTCTCCGCTGTACCCACAGGTAGGACTGACTGAATATTGTAGAAACAGTACCCCAAGGGCTGCACCCCAAGGGTAGCAGGCCATAAGTATTAGCCCCCAGGGCATCACATACTGAAAACTGGACAAAAGATACCCCAAGGGTAGATGGTGTATGGTTGTCTATTCTGTTGTCTGTTGATAATATGTGCTGCCCGTGGGGTGCTTATTGTTAGGTTGTACTCTACATGCTTTCAATAGTGGTACCAGTAGTAGTTTGCACTATGCGATGCCCTTGGGGTGTATCAACAGGTAACCGCATACCTCAGGGCAGTAACAAATGACAAACAATTGCCCTGAGGGCAGCAACTTCTTAGATATGCCTATCAAATGCCGCAAGGGCAATACACTGTGCCAAGTGGGCAACCAGTACCCCAGGTTGAGCACCTATGGCAAACTGGGGTTGGGTGCAGCACAAACAGCAAACTGAGCAAACGCTGAATCACAGTCACCGGCACAATCAACAACGGCAACTGCAGTTATTAAATGCACAATAACACAACTGATATAATTAAAAATATAATTTTTTTACATTTTTACTACTGGGCTATTCAGGTACTAGGGAGAGAAGTAGAATAGCAGCCAGAACTGCACAGGTATGACAAGGAAAACCAGAGAATCAATGTGGGGAATAGCATGCTTAACATAAAAATAAGATTACTATGAATAAGCACTCAGCAATCATGACAATTGGTTTCGGCATTTGGGGGTGGACAGACACTTTGCCTGTGTGGCACTGCTGAAGAGCTGCGAGCTACTGACCAACAGCATTTCAGTATTCATTGGCCAATGAAAGGAGGAGCTGAGTGATCTGCTTCATCCAATCGGCATGAAGAGGGGGTGCGATGAACACACTGCGCATGGGGCAGTGCTGCCAAGAATCTTTCAGCTCTAACTGAAAGCAAAACTAAGGTCTTTAAAAATCTATTCCCTCTAGGGCACTAACTGCATTCAGGTGAATGTGGCTGCCATTTTACACCAACAACATTTCACAAAACCACTGCATTAGTTAAGCAGTTATGACCACCATTAGGACACTTCACCGGCAAATGAAATGACCTGTAAGAGACATCAAGTCAAAAGATTGTTTAAAAACAGTCAAAAAGAGGTTTTGAAACAAGAGACTTTTACAGTGTTTTCCAGTTCTAATTCAAACTGTTTCAAACTAGGATACAAAATAAATAAATGTACCCATCACCAATGAACTATTCTATTACTTTTATGTAGATACTGGAGAGAAGAAGCTGCAGGGATGGGATTGTTAGGATTAAGAGGGAGGACAATGGTTAGAAAGTAGTGAGAAACAGGCAGAGACACTGAACAAGTAGTGTCAGTGGCTCAGTAGGTAGCACACTCACCTCTGAGGCCGGGAGATCAGAGGGCTGTGGGTTCAGTTCCCACATCTGGCACTTGGGTTAATATCCCAGTACTGACACTGTAATGCAGCATGAGAGGGGTGCTGCATTTCTGAGGTGCCGTCTTTCGGATGAGACGTTAAATCGAGGTCCCATCTGCCTGGATTGGTGGTAGTTCAGGTGGATGTTAAAAATCCCATGGCACTTATCGAAAAGAGTAGAGGAATTTCCCCGGTGTCCTGGCCAAATTTCCCTCATACACTAAAAAATATCACCAACAGCTTAATCTGGTTCAAGGTCAGTTGGCATTCATCTGTATCCCCCTCCCCCGGGTAGTGCCTGAAAATAGGCAGGATTTGTCTAGTGCACTTACCCGGTCAACAAAAGCTAAATAAATAAAAATAAAAGTACTTCAGCTTGGTCTTCACTAGAGAGAAGGATGGACCCATGCCACAGAGGAAAAATAGGGGTTCCAAAGGGGTGGTGGGGAACAGATAAAACAATTCAGGAAGATATGGTTTTAAAGGGACTTAATGCCCTTAGGGTGGACAAGGCTCCTGGACTGGATGGTGTACACCTGAGAATTCTGAGAGAATTGGCAGAGGTCCTGACTGACCCCCTGGTGGACCTGTTTAACACCTCACAGGAGATGGGGTGCATGCCTCAGGCTTGGAGACTGGCACATGTGGTGCCTCTCTACATGAGTGGACCCAGGGATGAACCTGGTAATTATAGACCAATCAGCCTTACCTCCACTGTTAGCAAGCTAATGGAGACCATACTAAAGGAGAGACTAGTGAGCTTTCTGTAGGTAAATGGTCTCCAGGATGAAAGGCAGCACGGGTTTGTCTTGAGGAGATCCTGCCAGACCAACCTGATTGACTTCTTCAGTTGGATCACAGGGTCGTTGGACAGGGGCCAGGTGGTAGATGTCTTGTATCTGGACTTCAGTAAGGCCTTCGACTCCATGCCACATGGGAGGCTAATCAGTAAACTGAGGAACCTGAGAGTCTGGCAAAAGCTGGCAATGTGGGTCAAGAGCTGGCTACAGGACAGAAACAGGAGGGTGACAGTAGGGGAGGACCTATTGAAACTTAGGCCTGTGACCAGTGGGGTGCCACAGGGCTCAATACTTGAACCAGTGTTGTTTAACATCTTTATTGGTGACATTGCAGATGGGATCAAAAGTAAAATCTGCCTATTCACAGACGGCACTAAACTCTGTGGGAGAGTGGACACAGAGAAGGGGAGACAGGAGCTCAGGGAGGAGCTGGCTAGGCTCGAGAAATTGTCAGGTATCTGGCAAATCGAGTTCAATGCAAAGAAGTGCAAGGTCATGGACCTGGGAGCTAAGAACCAAGGGGCCAGTTACTGGTTGGGAGGTGTACAGATTACCAGTTCTAAGGAGGAAAAAGATCTAGGGGTAATCATCAAGAGGGACCTGAGACACTTCACAGTGCCGTAAAGCGGTAGCCAAAGCAAATAAAATGCTGGGATGCATTGCCAGAAGAATCACCTACAGGAAAGGGGAAGTCATTTTGGCCTTTTATACATCATTGGTGAGACTGCACTTGGAGTACCGTGTACAGTTCTGGCACCCTTATCTGAAAAAAGACATCAGGCTATTGGAGTGGGTACAACATAGGGTGACCAAGATGATCCAGGGTCTGGGGGACAAACCCTATGAGGAGAGGCTGCAGGAGCTCAATATGTGTTCACTGGAGGACAGAAGAGAAAGGGGGGACATGACTGAAACCTTTAAGCGTACGAACAAGGTTAGAACAGAGGGCACTTTCAGTTTAAGGGGAAATGGGTCCACTAGGGGGCATAGTCTGAAAACTAGTGGGGGGAAGATTCAAAAAGGAAATGAGAAGGCACTTTTACACAGAAAGAGTGGTGTCCAAGTGAAAAGATCTGCTGGAGGAGGTGGTTTCATTGAAAACAGTGAACAGCTTTAAAAGGGGGTGGCAGAAGTTGAAAGGGTGAGTCGTAACAGAAGGGATGATGGATATGGGGAAAAGAGTGTGAGGGATGAAAACTCCATGGGGAAAGGGAGGGGGGCAGCTCCAGTAAAATATACGGAGAGCTGCACACTCAAGCAGACCTGATAGACCTAAATGGCCTGTTTCTGTTGGCATTTTCATGTGTTCGTATGTTCGTACTTTTGTGGTACTGTATATTCACATATGACTTGATAATAAGGGACTCAATAAGAAAGGATCAACAGGATGTATGGGCCTTTCAATGTCAAATCAATGAATCATTAGCTCAAGCCAAGAATGGATTGGTTCACTTTGCTACTGACATGTGGACCAGTGGACTGACAGTAGATTATATGGCAGCCACAGTCCACTGGGTTGTCTTCTCCACTGCCGGTTCCAGCATCATTCAACCTGCCAACATACTTGAATCAGCTGTTGTGTTTGCATCTTTGCTCCATTGGAAAAGTTCATGTATTTGTATATTAAGAAAAAGGATACCACTAGAGATGGAAGGCTTATTTACAATGGGATCCAGGGACAATTTATGAGGTGGGCTAAAAGTACATGTCTTGAAGGAGCTATTTTGCACTGGGGGTGAGGATTGGGGTTTAGGATTTCAGCAAACAGGGCAAAGCTAGTGAAGGCCATTGACGATGGCTTATTTTGTCATATTATCAAGGGTCAGTGGTTCTGAGTGGTGCATGTGCACCAGGCAATTTTGCCTCTGCTGTCTTTGCGACCATCAGATGCAATATGTAGCCTCTCTCTTCAGTTTCTTCTACGTTCCCTGACCTCTGTGTCTTATTCTGAATCATACAGATAGTGTGGCCCCACAGGCAGGCTTCAAAAGTTGAACTGGTTGATGCAGCTTGCAGCATGTAAATAACTGGCATACAGTAGTGTGCACCCCCTCCTCTCTTGTGCATAATTCAGTCCATCAGCAGATTTGTCATGAAATGGGTTCGCTGCATTTTATTGTGTCCATTTTATGCCCATAAGATTTCTATGAGAAGGTAAAAGAGTACTTCATCCAGTCAGTGTTAGTGGGAAGGCAAAACTCACCAGACAGAAAAATTCCAGATTGGTAACTAACTGCTCTGCCAAATAATCATTATGTAAGGCCCCCCCTTTAAAGAGGGGCTTATGCTCCCATTTAGGCATCCCTTTCCCCCTCCTACCCCCCCCCAGAGCTAGGGAATGTGTTAGTGCCCTAGGGGATAGTGGCTGATTGACGCCTCAAGACGGCAGCAGAGAGTAGGTTTTAAGGAATATATAAGGGAGCAGACAGGAAGTATCAGGGTCTTTCCAGTCCGGGCATTAGGCCTGGAGCTGGTGGGGGGTGGCTGGAGGAGCAGCATTAGGTGGCAAGTAAGGGAGCTCAGTGGTCCTGGAGGGCCAGTGGAGGACTCTCCCCCAGAGTAAAGTCAGGATGGCCTTTTCATGCATCGTGGTCGACGAGGCACTGGGGGAATGAAGCTCCATGGGGTAAGTATGGGTAGCCAGGTTCTGCGTCATTTGGGGGCAGGGAAAGTAGGTGACTTTGTAGGCCAGGAAAGGTAGGAGCACTTAGAGACCCCTGTGAGGAGTATCCTGGGTCACCAGGACTGTGGGGGCAGTGGCTGTGCCCCCACAGGAGGGAAGCCGGTGGCAGTGGCTCACCCTGTACCCAGTGTGGCAAGGAGGCCTGGGTGGCAGAGGGAGCCAGGGGGCCCTTCACCCGAAATATGGGGCCTGCTTTGGAGGAGCAGGTCCTGGGGCTCCAGTGCATTGAGGGCTAGGAGGGTCACAGGCTGTAATGGGAGACCTTGAAGGGTAGCCCTAGTGCTGGATCTTAACGCAAGCCCAGGAGGTGTTAAAGGGGATGTGGGCCTGGCAGGGACCCCCAAGGAAGATGAACAGCAGAAACCGGAACAGTTTGGGCCATCAGTGAGAAGGCAGAACAGCCTGTAGCATGGGGCCATGAGTACTGGAGCAGGGCCAGGTTTTGGGGCCACTGTACCAGTGGGGCCGGTGAGAGGAGAGGCTGAGCCGAGTGAAGGTGGCAGGTGCTGAAGTAGCACAGGTATACTGCCAACCATGAAATGGGTTACAGGACCTGGGTCATAGTGGAAATCCTGGTACCCCCTGTGGCATGGGCCAGCGCCCAGGGGTCCAGGTGGGGGAAGCAGCCCTGCTTTCCCATACCAGAGTTTTTGGGGATGACCAGTGCCAGAGAGAGAGAGTGGATAACCCGGGTAAGGAAGTAAAAAGGTTTGGCTTACCAGATCCAGAGAAGTAAGGAGATTGCAGGGATCTGAGTTCAGGAGGTCTTGGGTAAAGCATCCGAGAGAGAGAGAGAGAGAAGGAAAAATCTTTGCGTGTGACTGCCTTAGGATTCATAATTTCTACTGCCTTAAAATGTCCAGCCAGTATGTGTAAAAAGTTTGATTAGCCCCATGGAGCTGCTTTATTTATTTAAAATGAAGTGTGTGACTCCTGCTTTGCTTGAAATCATTTGTGGTGCAGGAGCAAAATAAAGCAGCCAGTTTGGGAGGAAATAGCAGTGATGTGCCGTATTTAAACTGAGAGGGGGAATCTAACGAAATGAAATCCTTTTTCTTTTCACCTTTATTTCTAGTAGAAGTCATTTTTTCATGAGTTGCATTCCAGATAAAGTTTTCATCCCACCTGTAGCTGGGTTGAGGGGCTCAAGGGGAGCTCCAGAGACAGTAGAGGTGCAGCGTGGAGTTCCTGGTTCGATGTGCAGCCTTCGGGGTGAAAGAACCAGATTCTGAGGGTGAAGGTGAGAGTGCATGGGTATTGAAGATGCCAGAAAGGTAGGACTCAACTGTCCCTGCCTTATTTGAAGTGCATGGGTCTCATATGTTAGCACTAGAGATGACCCCTCCCTTATTGCCCCGGACCATCTGTGAAAGAAATTTATGCCCCTGGACAATTATAAATAATTCAGAGACCCCGAATTCACACTCCAGTCATTGGTGCTAACAAAGGGCTGCCAGTGCTTGAACACAAGGAGGGAAATATGTTTTTCTTCCCTCTTTACAATTATTTACAACTCTCTTCTCTTGTGGGTATATATGGTTGACTGGTCAACTTAAAGGGGAACAGTCAACACTAAGAGCCCTGGTCCAAGCTTACACTTTGTGCGCAAAAACCTTTTTTTTTTTGCTTACTGTTTACTGCAGAAAGTAGATTGTATCTGGCTGATTCTGCTGACATCCAAGCTGACATTTGCTGTAACCAGAAATCCCACAATCCCCTGCAGTTGACTTCAGAGCAAGGCCACAGCAGTGGGAGAATCAATAGCTGCAGTGCATGTTAGAACTCTTATAAGCGCAGATCAGCTGTTTGCTGGCTCCACTGTTCTTCCAGGGTTAAGTACAGTCTTCCATGCCTGTACTTAATGCTGGTAGGACAGAGGAACCAGCAAACAAAACATCAGAGCTTATAAAAACTGTAATATGCACTGCAGGCTATTGAATCTACCATTGTTGCAACCCTGCTCTGATGTATGCTGCAGGGGATTCTGGGATTTATGGTTGCAACAAATGTCAGCTTGGATGTCAGCAAAACCAGCCTAATATGGTGGCTGGCCCACTGGCGCAGCAGTAATGCTACCACATGCAATGACAACCGGGGTTCAGGAACGAGCTCGAGTCATCGGAAGGCTGACAAGTGGAGGTGAGCAAATCCTCCCCATGGACACTCTCCACTTTGGGGCAGAGAGGGTTGAAGGCCTCTGCTCTGCTACTGCCATCTGAGTGAACATGGATGGCAGTGCAAGCAGAGACACAGAACAGGGGGTGGATGCCGATGGCATGTGACATGCATGCATACATGCTCACTCGGATCAGGGTATCTCTTCGCATACAACACAGAAAACCCGAGAAAACACTGCCAGTTGCAACAGGAGGATGTCTGTCCCTCACCGAAGGCCCCTCACCACAGCCCGTGGCAGTCCTTTCCAGAAGATCACTGACTGAGTCTCTGTCGAGAGTGAGGGCCATTCTTGATGGCCCCACCCTGGGGGGTAAACCAGGGTGTTCTATGGAGATGGAAGTAAGTCCTGGAGAAGGCAGTTGAGGAGACTGGGTGTGTGGGCAGGACCAATGGGGGCCAACTGGTGTGAGGGAGAATAAAGCAAAGTAAATTAAAAAAAGAAAAACGATCAGCCTGATGCAATCTATTATACTGCAGTAAACAGTAAGTAAAACATGTTTTTGTACACAAAGTGAAAATTGGGACCAGCCTCACACTTGGATGTGGGGATCTTAGTGTTGACTGTTCCCATTTAAGGAAGAAGAAAAAAAAAAACTTTTCCCCCTTCAAGTTTAGGTTTTATGGGATGAAGGAATCAGTTTAAATTGCGTCATCCAAGACAGTCCCTGGCATCCAGTGGTAATCCACTCCCTCACCCCGTCCCATGGCAATACGTTCCTGGTGTCCAGTCAGCCCACCATACTGTGCCAGTAAATCACTGGGTGTAGTAGTATTCCACCTCCCTCTCTCTCCATCCTCTCTCCATACCATGCCAATGTCCCTGGCATCCAGTGGCACCCTCCCACCTCATCCCATCCTGACCCATGCATATAAGTTACTGGTGTCTACTGCTGCCATGCATCACCTCACCCCTTGCAAAAGTCCCAGGTAGCCAGTAACACCCCACTCCACACCCAACAGTGACTGACACAGGCTTCTTCTTACCTCCTCAGCTAGCCACCATCTAAACCCTTTATTTCAGTGATTTATGCAACATCTGCAGTGATTCATAAATCATTGTTAGCAATAATGGTTCAGACAGCGGACACTCAAGTGGGTGAGAGAAGGGTTGTGTTGGTCACTATTGGGAAATGGGCTGCTACTGGCTACCAGAGACTTTTGGCTTGGGATAGGGCGAGGGTCAGCTAGGTATCAGGGACTTATTTGCATGGGATGGGGTACCACAGGATGCCAGAGATTTTGTTTCATGGAATGGGACGAGGGAGTGGGTTGTATTGGATGCCAGAGACTTAATGGCATGGACTGGGGTGAGGGAGAAAGACACCACTGCAGACATGGGACTTATTGGCATGGGATGGGGAAAAGGAGGAGATTCTACTTGGTGATGGGGACTTATTAGCAAGGAATTTAGTGAGGAAGGGGGAGCCACTATATTCCGGGGATTTGCTGGCATGAGATGGAGTGAGAAAGGGTAGACCCATGGATGAAAGGGACTTGTTGGCACAGAATGGAGTGAATGAGTGAGTGAGTGAGTGAGTGGATGCCACTGGATTTCAGGGGCCCAGTTCTCAAAGTTCCAATTAGACCAGCGCAAGCTGCAGCAAACAGCAGTTTAAACACTAATCAGTGGTGCACCAGAGAACCTACACCCTATTCATGAATGGGTGGGGGTCCCAGTGCCAAACTCCCGAAGCTTGCAGCAAAGACCCTGATGCATCAAAGGCATGGCACATGGAAGGGGAATGCCACAAGCTGCAGGAGAGTCCTGTGGCAATGCCAGCACCTGTGGCCATGATGCCCCTGTGCAGGACTGATGCCTGCTGTGCTATTCTAGTGCCACTGCTTGCGCCCATGCAGTCAGCCAGCACTTGCACCCCTGGCAGGCATACTGGAGGACGTCCCTCCCCCTCAGCAGGTTGGTGGCCAGTGCGTGGTGACTGCCTGCAGATGCCCTGGCAGGACAGATGGCACACCTCCCTTGGTGTACAGCCACATTGCCAGCATTGCGGTCAGCCCCTGGGCCATGTCTGGCAGCACATTACCACTAGCACTACAAGTGGGTATTCCTGCTATCAGCGGACCCAGGTCCCCAGAAGCCACCCAGAACCACCTGCACTGTTCTGGTGTGGTGCCCATGTCACCACACCATGGGTTCCTGTGCCTTGCTGGCACACAGTTGGTGCACCAGTATGGTGGGGGGTGCTGCCACAGCCACTGGTGGTCTCTGGGGGGTCCATGGGTGGGACCTTTGTTGGTGCACAGGGCGTTAGACCAGGTCAGAGCTGGTCTAACTCTGGGCTGGCACTGCAGACATCATCTGCCTTGCAGAATCCTACATAAGGGGATATGGGAGACAGTGTTTGGTGCAGAACCCCATGCACCATGGTGCTCCCTGGTGTTTGTTGCTGGCCTGTCGTAGGGCCTGTCCAGCGCAAGGGCACCTAACCATGATGCAGTTTGCGTTCAAGAATCGGGTTTGGTGAAGTTTTGACACAAGGTGCACCTTGCATCATTGTCTGACGTTTGCGAATCAGACCCCAGGAATTTATTGTAATGGAATGGTGTGAGCAAGGGGGTTATACTGGATACCAGGGATTGTCTTGGCATATGATAGGGTGAGGGAAGGGTAACACTAGGGACTTATTTGAATGGTTGGGATGAGGGAGGAAGATACTTTGGATGCTAGAGACTTATTAACACAGGATGGTATGGAGTGAATGGGTGCCACCGGTCACTAGGGGCTTACTGGCATGAGATGGGGTGAGGGATGGAGGTACCTGGTCTTAAATGTATGATGTTTCAGATATAGTACTTGGTTTCATTATGACTAGTTATTATAAAATTGTACTAAAAACACTGAAAATGTACCATAACCTACAGCTTCTGGAGCCTGGTGGTCCTCAGGCTCCCAGCTTATTTATAAATTTTCATCTAGGTCACCATCAACTTTCTGAACCACCCTGCATCCCTCCGTATTTCTGTAGCAATCCTGGGGTCCTCTGGGTCCACCTCTCCCAACCCTCCATGGCGGCTAGCCTGGGTTTGCCTAAAGTTGTGCTACACTGGGTACTTGGGCCAGAATGTAGTGTAGTACATCCACAAAGTGTTGCGATATGGAGAACCTGGATGCTGACACACAAGGCAATCACCCCCAGGAAATAGTGAATAAGTTCCCCACACAGTCCCTCCCCCAAAGCAAATGACACTGTAACCACGATATCGACCTCCAAACCAACAAATGCAGTTGGACAGATAATTTATTTAAAAGTGGAGGGTACTGAGAGAACGAGAGGACAGAAGGGTAAATGGAAGGAATGGGTTAGCAATAAAATCGTTATACTGTAACAATGACCCCACACCATCTGCCCACCCACCAGCAGCCCCACATATCCCCCAGTGGGAGCACCTGACTCAAATTTCCCCCAAAGGCCATGGGCGAGAGATCTCTTTTGTTGCAGTGAGTACCTCACTGGAGATGCAGTTCTTGCTAGCAGGGCAGGTGAATCAGTGGCATGCTTAAGCTGTTGCAGGCAAAACAAACTGTTGCTGAACCCAAAATGTTACTGAACAATTAAACTGTTAACTTTCAGAAAAGGGGTCCCTACTTGTAATCCACACAAGTGGGTGGCCGGATAGCCTCCACAGGTCTTCTGCCTGAGCACATTCCTGCCCAGGGTTTCTCCCTCTGTCCAAGCAACAGTCACAAGATCCCCCAGTTGCGGGGCCAAAATCTGGATAGTTACTTGCAGATTTTCAACTTCACAGATACCTATGGTTTCTGACGGCGGAGCAGCAGACAAAATGACTGGATGGGCTCCTGGCTGGAGGGCAGTCTTCCCTGGGATCATCTGGTCTTCTCTCACTGGTCTCTGATCTCTCAGTCGGTCTTTAGCTGCAGGTGTAGGGGTTCCACAGACCCTGAAGAAAGCAGTGGCCTCAATGGGTTGGATGATCCTCAGTGGAGCTCGGCCCCCAGAGATGAAAGTCACTGCAGGGGCAGAAAAAGCCCAGCTCCTCTTCTTGCCTTCAATCTGACAGTTCTGTTCAAAATTTTTTCTTTCTGTCTAAAGCTACCAACAGTCCCTATTTTCCCAGGACAGTCCCTATTTTAGGCAGCATGTCCCAGTGTCCCCACAAGTTTTGCAAAATGTCACTTTTGTCCCTTTTTCTGCTTACTTGTCCCAATTGTGTCCCTTTTTTTCGTTGACTGCTAATCCGTGAGTGACTGTTATTTCTGCACCACTATGGCGCTGCTTGGGCTGGACAGCAGTTTGCAACTTCAGTGCCTGTGCCTATGTTGCACTGCAAGCATGTCAGTGGGAGCACAGTAAAGCATGTTCCTTCTTGTTAGATTAGACTGAGTAGCGGTGCAAACAAGCACATGTGGACGTCTGCCTGCCAACAGCTAAGAGGGACTCCAGACAGATAAGAGAAGAGACCGGCAGTGGGGAACTAAGGTACCCAAACCTGATGAGCTGTAGGGAAGTGTGTGAAAACAATCTGGTGTGGTGGTGGGAGTCACTGAAGTGAAGTTTGCTCAGCAAATGAGATGAATGTGAGCAGGTTGGATGGGACTGTCAGGAGGAGCAATACATGCAGCTCAAATGTCTGACCACAATTTAACGCAGGTTTGCTTCTAATGAACTTTCTGTATATCATGATTTGGAACTTGCTGCAGCAGAATGATGTATTGTTTTAGTCTGAATGTTTGCTACTGGTGTTACTGTAGGGCAGCTTAGCCACAGCAAGCAGCGAAATGTAATAGATTATGCACAGTGCTGTCTGCGGCGGTGCCCATGGGAGTGACATGGTGGGGGGTCATGGTCAGGATGGACTGTCCCAGTTTTAGGCCTCGGAAAGTTGGTAGCTTTATTTCTGTCACAAGAGTTTGCTTCTGTGTATCCAATCTTCTTTTGCCAGCCAGGCCTGTCATTTCTGGCAGGCAGTGGCTAACTGGCTTACAGCATCACTTCTTTCACACTGGAAACATCCTACAATTCTGGTGGCAGCTCCTTTTATAGAGGCTCAAACTCGATGCTCCATTGGTCAGTCATTTTCCCAGGCAAACTGTTTTTAGAATGTTGCCCCAGCTGAGCAAGGCTTGCATGCAGGCTGGGGAACAAAGCAGGCTCCTGATTGGGCAAATTCATGGGCACAATTGCAGCTACACTATGGACCCCTCCCCAGCAGTCTCTGAAGGGCCAGGGGGCTTGTGAGATTCATGGCTGCTGTCATATTTGTTAACGTAAGTGTGTAGTGATAACTGCTTTCTTTTTAGTCCTTAAGGGGTTGGTTCTTTCATGTCCTGTCCCTGCAGCTTGTCCTGAGGCCAGGACTGCATCCATTTAAGTGGGCAGCTTGTCTGTTTTTGAGTCAAGGGCTGGGAGAGAGAGAGAACTGGCCTTGAAGCCATTTCCCCCTCTGTGGCTACTGGTGTATGCATGCCTTGTTTATCTCAGTTCCTGGTCCTGCTGCCTGTCATAGGACCAGGAACACTTTACTGGACACTCAATGGTACTCCCTAGTTTTGGTCCTGACTCCAGTGCCTTTCCTGGAGCTGTGACCATTTATTCAAGTGGGCACGCTACCCTGTTTCTTTTTCAGAGTGCCGCTTCATTTTCAGCACACCAGGCATGCGCAGTCATTCCAGCTCCTCCAGCAGCAGGTGTCTACTGTTTCCACCAACCTTGCTGCCTATCCTGGGATTGGGGGCATTGCACATGTGCCCAGTGGTGCTTTTTCTGCCTAGTCTCAGCCCCACTGAGCAGTACTGCAGGCCAAGAGTGTTGGTCAGCTGAGCAGAGCCAGCCACAAAAATGTTGTCATGGAGCCCAAGCTCGACTTCTGTCTGGGGTTCCTGGACCAGATGTTACCCTACTGGTTCCCTTCCTGCAGCCATCCAGACATAGGGGGATTGAAGGGTGAAGATGGATCAGATGGGCTGGAGGAGGCAGAGCCAGGGCTCATGAACCCACAAAGTAAGCCTCCCAAATGGGGAAGGGGGCTTACATTTTCATAATCTTTTGGCACATGGGTTCATAAACAGAAAACCCAGCAAATCTGCAAATGGATCACAGGGGTCATCATTTAGCTTTAAATGTGATTTCTGAGATGTAAACAACCTAAAAATCTGGTATGCTGCCTTCATCTTAATGGGGTTTTATTGCAGTTTCACATACACTGCAAAAATAAAACTTGGTATTTCACCATTAATGCTGGTGTGGTCTGAACACCAAATGAATGTACAATTGGAGTCCTGGATCAACTTTCTAAAACAATCATGAGTCACTTCATTCACTCCCTCTAGAGGTCCTTAGCATCTAAACCAAAGTACTAGTGCAGTAGAACACTCGTACTGTAGATTCCAGCAGATGCTGGATGCCACAGAATGAGGTGCTGAACTTATATGCTGGTGAGCTTTCTGGAGTAAAAGGCAGCAGTGACTGTTTATGCCAAAGACAACCTAACAGCAGATGGTGTGGCACTACTACAGTAGCTGTTTACTGGGAGCTATCTGTGTAGTACTTAACGATCAGTGGGGGGTGCTACATAGGGCATTAGTAACAGAGCAAGCCTCAACTATGCAATGCCACAAGTACTGCACAGTGTATCCCACCAGGATGCAATGCAAAATACTGCAGAATTCTGCAGTTACTATAGAAAACAGTGCAATTTCAATAGCAGTTCATCTCTTTTTAGTCATGCAGGATCTGTGACACTGCACTGCATCCTGGTGAGCACCAATGTACATTTTCTGCATCAAAAAAGATACAGCTCCAGCAAACCTTCGGTAGAGAGAAGGAAGCCAAGTCAGCAAGAAGACTAGCTAATACATCGATAGCACTACAGGATACAGATGAACGATTTAACAGCATGCTAACATCAAAGAGCAGTATCCATGTCACACTGTTTGACCCCTGCTTATAAGCAGCTCAGCTGCCAGCCCAAGCTGTGAAATATGGCATGTACAAATATGAAACAGAGACAATGAATGACCTGCCTTATCCTCAGTCAGGCGTCCTGGCCTCTGGCTATACAGAATTATGACACTATACAGTATGTCTGAGGGCATGCTCTGCATTTTTGTGGCACAAGGGAAATGATGACTACAGCCTCACATTCATGTCAGTGATGCTACTGAAATTTCTGATCCTCTGCAATCAAGTTATTGCCATGGAACTGCTTGAGGGAACAAACAATAGGACTCATAAAAGACTACTCACTAATGTTTACTGGTATTCAGAACAAATTGTTAAAACTCCGAGGTCTAGGTTTGTTGTCACTGAACAAACCTAGCACCTGAGAATGAGAAAAAGCTCATCTGTCTGAGTGTTAAAGAGGGAGTCCAGCCAAAAGTGCTGCATTGCAGAATTAGAATCAGCATATCCCTAATAAGTCTTACACTGAACATTAGATCTTTATGTTACTTCTTTTAAAAGTTACGAGCCATTTCGTAACCTTGATTTCACTCCCCTGTTCATAAAAGCCAGTTTCAATGAAGAGCTACTGATGATGTCATAACCAGAACTCACAGCCTAGTCCTCCCTGTTAGCAACCTTATAGGACCTATTTCTCCAAAGTTTAAAGAAACTGTAGTAGTAATCTGACACAGGGTTAGGTGCAGTGCATGCATTTCCAAAATGTTAAAATGCGTGGTACTGTGCTTTAGAATGCATCAGGAGGTAGTTTTGGAATACAGAACTGGACAAAGCTATAGAATGTCACAATGGTGCACAATTTCAGAATGTTGGAGGGAACATGCAATCTCAGAATGTGTCAGGGATGCACAATCTCGAAATGTGGTTTAAACACTCTCTTAGAATGTGACAGGGATGCACATCTAGGAATTTGGCGGGAAATGACAATTTCAGAATATAGGTGGAAGGCATACTGTCAGAAAGTGACAGGACACACCATTTTATTCTGAAGTTGCTTGTCCCTGCCGCATTCCTGAACTGTACATACCCACCACATTGCCATCCTGACCATTCTCAGCAAAATACTTGAGAAAACTGTCGCCTTCCAGGTCACCAACCACCTTAATAATATGACCTGCAATCCACTGCCCAACACGGGTTCAGATCTGCCCACAGCACCACTACAGCACTAACCCTACTAACAAATGATGTTAAGCTGGGGATGGATAATGGTAAACTAACAGCTCTATTTTTCTTGACTTAACCAATGCTTTTGATCTCATCAATCACCCAGTGTTGGAATCCAAACTCTCTGCTCTAGGCATTCCAACACAGCTCTCAAATGGTCCTCCAGCTACCTCTTGAACAGGCAACAAAATGTCAAAGTTAACCAGGAAATATCTACGCTCACCACTATCAACACTGGAGTGTCCCAAGGCTCAATCTTTGGTCCGCTGCTTTTCTCCATATTTATAAATAATGCTCCCAAAACTCTACTACGCTGCAAGACCCTCCTCTACACTGACAATCTGGTTCTTTACACCAACTCCAAGGATATAGCTGAAATTAACTCAAAACTGAATGTCGATTTTGAAAGACTTCAGACCTGGCTAACTTGTAACAGCCTTATCCTAAATATCAGTAAGACCCAGGCTATGCTATTTGGGTCCCAGCCTAAGCTCAAGTCCTGCTCTACTGGGCTTACCATCCATTGCTCTGATGGCTCTCTCCTCTCCTCTGTAAACCATTTCAAATACCTGGGAATTACTCTGGACCCTGCCCTTGATTTCAACTTGCACATGTCCAGCATCTGCAAAATTGTGATCTCCAAACTTAGGTTGGCACACAAAATTAAATATTCTCCAACTCCTGCTGCCAGGCTGGCAATAGCACAGGGTATCCTACTTCCCAGCCTCATATAATACCTCACCCCCTACTTCGTGACTAACACTGTTAACCTGGACAAATGGAAGGTTACATACAATAATATTTGCAGGTTTGCCCTGTCCACTCCCAGACTGAACCACCACTGCTTACTGTATGCCAAGCTAGGTTGACTGTCCCCTCCCTCCTGTTAACTATTTGCTATCAGAAGTATGATCAACAACATTGTCAGGTCCTCTAAACCTGCTGCCCTCTCAGCCTTGTTTGCCCCCCCCCCAAGTAAATTTGTATGCCCAGCGTTCCTGTGACCAATCTCTCATGGAGGTCCTTTGGGTCTCCACTAAAATGGGTGAGCAGGCCTTTGCAACTTTTTCCCCAGCGTCTGGAATGCCCTCACTCCCCCTCTGAGCTGCACAGTCTCACTTCAGTTTCAAGCAAGCACTTTTCAAGCAGTCAAGCAAGACCAATGTCTGCACCTGTAGTTGACTCTCAGTTTTCCGTTATCATATTTCTCTTAACTCATTAACACCATTGTCTGTCTATCCCCTCAAACTTGAACTCTGCTGCTCAATGTGTCTCCCCCTTTGAATTCCCCTTGTAGTGTAATTGCAAAATGTTTTTCCCCTCTGTAATCCAGCAACCCACTGGCCCCTGGGCTAATTGAGTGGCTCCTTTTTTGAGGTACCATCATGTCGGGCCCTATATGGTTCCTTATACTGCCCCTTCTTCTGCTGATACCAGCTGCCCAGCATTGGACACCTGAACTACCATCATGTTTGGTCTACAACGGCACCTTGTGCTGTATACCACATGGCAACTTATCCTTTAATTACCTCCGTGATTCCAAGTACCAATACCTCGAACCCTGCTCTTGGACCACACATACCAGTAGTACTTATAACACTCCCCCACCACAAGGCCCACCTCCCACCTTGCAGACTTCTATCTCCTCCCCGCCTATTGCGGTAGGGGTACTAGCTCTTGCTACAACAGATCAGCTCTTCTATGGTGGCTGCTTTCCAGTCCCTAAAAATATCAGATCTACTAGATGGGAGAAAGGCAGGAATTACAAGCTTATAATTAGTGCTCTTAGAAAAATCCTACTTATCCTCCTGTTATGTTCAGGCAACGTAGAACTCAATCCTGGCCCCCCAGAAGCTATTGCTTCGCCAGCAGAACTAGCAAATTTAAAAGGAATAAGCTTCTTGCATATTAACATATGCAGCCTCTTAAAAAGATAACCTTAATACAAACCTGGGTAAATCATACCTCTCTGACATACTTGTGATTTCCAAAACTTGGCTTAGACCCAGCACCACTGATAGAGAAGTAAACATCCCCAACTATGCCTTGTTCAGAGCTGATAGGCATGCCAGAGGAGGAGGGTAGCTATCTACGTTAAAGACAAATTTTCTGCCTTCTGCTTATCCTCGGCATCTGTCGCCAGCGAATTTCAATGCCTAATTCTCAAAGTGGAAATTACACAGACTACTGCACTCTGCGTAGTAGGATGCTACAGACCGCCATCTGCTGGCCTACAGCTTGTGTCACATCTAAGTGACAAGTTGGGACAGGGGCTGCCAGAAACTATTATTTTAGGAGACCTCAACTTTGACTGGCTCTCTAACACAGCTGCCCCCCCTTGCATCCTTCTGTGATGAACATGGGCTGGACGCAACTTATTACTGAACCAACACGCCCAAACATGAAGAACCGCAGTAAAAGTACACTTTTGGATGTGCTGATGGTGAGCAAACCACATCTCTTCTCCCACGCTGATGTCTTCTTCTCAGACGCCAGCGACCATTGTTTTATTGCGGGAGTAAGATTCACCAACAACCCAGCACCCATCAGCAAGTTCTCTATGAAGAGATCCAGGCGCAGCTTCAATGAACATGCCTACTTAAACGAGCTTAAGTACTCCCCTCAGTGGCAAGATTTCTACCTGGCCGAAACTATTACTTCAGCTTACAATATCTTCCACGACATTCTATCAAGGGCCCTTAATAAGTATGCTCCCCTGATTAAAGTTCGAACTAGGACCAAAACCTGTAAATGGTTCACCCCTCAGATCAAGTCCTTGCTTCTAGAAAGAGATAAGCTCTGGAAAAAAGCGCGCATGAACTGAACACTGCAGAGGATTGAACCAGTTCAGGAGGCTACGAAATTTATGTACCAAAACAATCAGAGAATCGAAGGCCACCCTCTTCAAATCCGAATCGACTCTGCCACAAAGCCCAATCAAGCTCTGGAACACAATCAATGATCTGCTAGGCGCTCCCAGGAAATTCACTCCCGACAAGATTACCTCTGGCAACTCAACTATAACGAAAAGATGGATATACTTGGCGCATTCAATAACCACTTTGCTACTGCAGGCATGGCATTTGATAACTCCCCTGCAAACATACTTCGCTCCCAGACTGCCAGCCAACTGCCTGAAACTCTGATAGCTTCGCCGCCTTTCTCGCTTCAACCTGCCTCACTGAAAGAGGTAGAGGACCTCTTGCTTCAGTTGGATACTAGAAAAAGTGCTGGGGACGACACCCTTGACCCTTACTTCCTAAAAATTGCTTACCACGTACTAGCAATACCCGTCACCCACCTTTTTAACTTATCCCTGTCTCAGGACACCTTACCACCTATATGGAAGACAGTACATGTCATAACACTGTTCAAATCAGGTGACCCTGGCGATCTCAATAACTACAGGCCAATTTCTCTCCTTCCGGTCCTGTCCAAGCTCCTAGAGAAAATTGTAAATGCACAGCTGAGGACTCACCTTGAGTCTAGGGAACTGCTAAACCCTATGCAGTCCAGATTCAGAGCTAAACATAGCACTGTCTCAGCCCTCGCCAAAGTTACTAACGACTGGAGCGTAACCTTGAGAGCAAAAACTTTATTTGTGCTGTTTTCCTTGATCTAAGCAAGGCTTTCAACACCGTCGACCATAGTCTGCTCCTCTCTCCCTTCAAACCATAGGTGGACCCTCCTCTCTCGCTGGTTTACTGACTATCTTACAGGGTGCCTTCAACAAGTTAAAGCTGAAGGAGGCCTGTCCCCCTTAAAAACTCTGCAAAGAGGGGTACCTCAAGGTTCTATATTAGGGCCCTTACTTTTTGCAATCTACATTAATAACATCGACTACTGTATAAAAGAAGCCAACATCCATCTGTCTGCAGATGATACAGTTCTCTACATGAGTCACACAACACCTGAAGCTGCTTGCAATGACCTACAGTCAGAATTCAACCTTTTGCAAAGCCAACTCCTCCAAAAAAAGCTACTCCTTAACACAAAAAAAACTAAAGCGATGGTCCTCCCCCCTTTCATCAGTACAACTAACCCTGTGTCCGGTAGGACAGTTCCCCAAATTACTACAGTTCTAGGTGAAAAACTAGAATTTGTTACAAAATTCAAGTATCTGGGAGTTTGGATAGACCAAAGACTCTCCTTCATTGAACATGTCGAGGACTTGCTAAAACGACTTCGGCAAAGGCTTGGCCTGTTTTTTAGAATCAACCAATTTCTCAGCAGAGATGCCAAGAAACAACTGGTCCAATCCATTTTCCTATCATTGGTTGATTACGCTGATTTCCTCTACAGCCAATGCTACAACTCTTACATGGCTAAACTGGACACACTCTACCATGAGCACTGAGGTTTATACAGGGACTTCCCTTGACATGCATCACTGCACCCTATATCGGCAGTGGGGTGGACATTACTAAAGTTCAGGCACCACAGAAATGCTGCTCTCTGGACCTATAGAGCCATCTCTAATAGCTGCCTTACTATATCTCCTGCTGTCTTCCCCAGGTATAATTGGGAAATACGCGTTAAGAAGTTACTCAGCTACTACACTTAAAGTACCCAAAGCAAAACCCCGCTTCAGCAGGGCAGCCATAAGCTTTGTGCTACCTACCTTATGGAACAATCTACAAAAAAAACCTCAAATTAAGCACTCTAATCGGTACAAATGCCTTCAAGATGCTTTATTTCTATACAATCAGAGAAGTATGTAACTGCTTCATCCACTCAGACCCTGTACCGGTGTCTGCACTGGTATATAGCCACGCCTAGACCCAATTTTAAGTACTGACTCCCCAGCTTGCTCTTCACAAGCCTAATTGTTCTCTCTCTTATCCCCCTGTCTTATCAACACTAGGCCCATCCATCCCCTTATCCTTCCTTTCCCAACCTCAGATAGGAGCTCACTACCCCAGGTTGTGACATCCTACCATGCCCCGTGCTTTATAGCATTCAATCCCGGGGCTCACACATACTGTACTTCTTTTCTCCATCCACCTTCTCTACATCCTGTTTTACCAACTCTACTCTGTGCACCGTGCCCTCCTAGCCTTTCTCCCCCACCTCCCTCCCTTCCTCACCTACCTTTGCCTCTACCTGGTGTATATTTTTTTTTCCGTTACTTCCTCCTGCAACCTTAGATAACCTGCTTTATCTTCCTATAGACACTTCTATGTATGTAAATACCCTGTACTCTGTACAATATCTGTATAATTCTATGTACATATGAACTTCTTTTTCTTCCTGTCTGTAAAGAGTATTATCTGTATTGCCTTGTAAATACCTGTGTTGACCTGTATATACAATTGTTCATGCTCCACCCAGGTCCATCTTGCAAATGAGCTTCTGCTCAACGATGAACTCCTGGTTAAATAAAGACTTCATTAATTGATATATCACTTATTATGTAATTAGTCAATATTTTCTTCTGTACTTGTTTTCTTATTTCTTTTATTCTGGCTGCTCACTATCAGATGCCATTTCCTTCTGTAATTGTATTGTACAAAAATTATGCTTTATCTACTTTACTGTACACTAATGTATGTTTGTTCTACTGTTGTACAGTTTTCTGTAACCTCTCGGGTCGTGCCCGAAAATAGGAAAAGTTTTGTCTAGTGCACTTACCCGGTCAACAAAAACTAAATAAATAAAATTCCGCATCACATCCCCACCACATTCTGACATTGTGCATCTCTGCCACATTCTGATGTTGAGTGTTCCTGCTACATTCCAAACATGAATGTCCCTGATGCATTTCAAAATTGCATGTCCCTGCCACATTCCAAAGTAATGTGTCAATGCCACATTCTGAAACTGTCACCACCACATTCCGAAAATGTTCATCACTTCCAGATTCCAAAACAGCATGTCTCAGTGGCATTCTGAAATTGTGCATTTCAACCATATTCCAAAGGGGAGTATCCCTCCTGCACTGAGAAATGGTGTCACTGCTACATTTCAAAACTGTGCGTCCTCCTCGCATTCGGAAAATGCGCATCACACAACATTCTAAAATTATGCCTTTCCGCCACCTTCTGAAATTGCATCTCCCAACCACATTCTAAAACTGGGCATCCCTGGCAGATTCTAAAATAGTGTGTCCCAGACACATTCTGAAATTGTATGTTCCCACCACATTCTGAAATTAGGTGTCACTACCAAATTTCAAAAATTGTCTGTCTTCATCAAATTCTGAAAATGTGCATTCCCACCAGATTCCAACTGTGCATTCCACTATACTCTGCAAATGACCTGCTGTGATTAACTGACAGCTATGACAGTCAGCTGAGAGCCACGGTTCCCCAGTGAACAGGAAGGTCTGTTTTAGAACTCATTTAGTCTGCTGCAAAGCTTGGATGGAGCAGGTCTGTTGCTGTGATGTGAGAGCAGCTTGATCTCTGAGGTGTGAAGGATACATACCACGTGTCCGCCACATTCTGAAATTGCAAGTTCAAGCATCCATACTATATTCCAAAATTGTGCATCCCCACCACATTCTGAAATTGTGTATCACCACCATATGTTGAAATTATGCATCCATAACGCATAACAAAACTGCATATGCCTACCACATTCTGCAACTATGTGCCGCCCACATTTTGAGATTGTGTATCTCTGCCACATTGTAAAAATTTATCACAGAGCCACATTCTGAATTTCAGCATCCCAGCCACATTCCAAGATTGTGTCCCAGCTACTTTCTGAAATTGCATCATTGCTGCATTCCACAATTTCAACTTGATTGCAGTCTGAAATCTCATCCCTGCAGTATTCTGAACTCTGCACAGAACTTTGGCATTCCAAAGTCATGTTTGTTATTGTATTCCAACCCCCCATATTCTTAAGTACCCTGCATCTGCATGTTATGGAAATGCATGTCCTGTACCCACCCAGGTCAACTTTCCTTTTCAGATGTTTACTACAACTTCAGTTTTGTGTAAGTGGAAGAAGTAAGTCTTATAAGGTAGGTTGCATGGAGGACTAGACTGTGAGTTTTGGTTATGATATCTGAGCTCAAAACGTATTTGTTTTACCAGGCTTTTTCTGAAGACTTTTAAAATGTTAAATGTATGTTTATTATTTGATTGCGCTGTTTGTTCATCTTATTGTACAGCACCTTGATATCTGAAAGACGCTTAAGAAATAAAGTTTTACTTACTTATCAGTAGCTCTTCACTGAAACTGACTTATTTAAACAGACAGTTAAATTAGGGTTACAAATGACTTGCAACTTTTAAACAAAGTAACTTAGAAATCTCATTTTTAGCATGAGGCTGATTGGGGAAATGTTGATTCAAATTCTGAATTTATTGATACTAGAAATTTTGGCCAGACTCCCTCTTTAAGATATTTATTTTGTGCACCCTCCATAGGGGCTGACCTGTAAGGCTCCCTGCATTCGTACATCAAAGGTGTCAGCCACCGCTGGCACAACAAGTGCATTAGTGCTCCTGACTGAATTGGGGAATCCTGATTGTTGCCGAGACCAATCAAGACACTTAGCACACTTATGCAGGGCTTGGCTGGGATCTGTAATAACCTTTATAAGCAAGAATTTATGTAACTTAAACTTTTGGTGAGGACTGCCTGTGGGCTACAAATTCTGCAGCCATCTTCATCATCCCTGACCTGAACTGGCAAAGCAGTGGGGTTAGAGGGTGACTGATCAGCCAGTCAGGCTCAAACACCTGTAGAGAAAGCCACCAATGGCTCCTGGGTTTGGGGTGAACTTCATTAATTCACATGCCTTGGAAGCAACCAATCGCCTGCTGAGTGATGGACATTCAGACCTGCTGTGATTAACTGACAGCTATGACAGTCAGCTGAGAGACGTGGTTCCCCAGTGAACAAGAGGGTCTATTTTAGAACTCATTTAGTCTGTTGCAAAGCTTGGATGGAGCAGGTCTGTTGCCGTGATGTGAGAGACAGCTTGACCTCTGAAGTGTGAAGGATACATACCACTTGTCTGCCAGAGACTAAGCAGATTCTGTGCAACAGAAAAGGAGGTCTCTTGTGTTTGCACAGCACAAGTCCGAGAGTAAAAGCTGTGAAGTGAGAACTGAGAGACTTTGCTGTGCTACAGCCCATACCAAATCTGTTTGAGTCCAAAAGCAGCTCTGTGTCTGGGAAGTGTAATTGCTCAGTATTGGACATCACAGCACACTACTGACTGGATGCTAGGATGTGGTCTTGTGGTGTTCTAATTTGATGAGTTTCAGGCTTCACAGGTTGAAGCTGCTCCTGTGCTGAAGAGGAAGATTGTCTCCTACATGTGGAGGTCAGCAGAGGCCTGATTGGACCTGAGAGGACAGACATTTTCACCAACTAACACCAAGGGCTCCTTCACCGAGAGGGAAGCTGAAACCACCCGGAGAGAGAGACTCTCTTCTACTGTGTCACTGCACCCAGGATACGAAGAGAGATGACACTTACTTTGGTAAACAATGAGTACTTCAAGTACAGTAGTCAACTGGGAAATCAGTTAACGGACTAGGCCATCTGAATGGGAATTAAAAATACTCACTTTGGGTTTTTGGTTTTGTGTTTGCAACCAAGTAAGGGTTTATTTTAAGTGCACCACTGCAAGATTCAGGGCAATGACAGACTATGGACTTGCAGCACCAATTCCATGGCTGGGTACAAGGTTACAGTGGTAGTGAGAAAGCTTCCTCGAAATCAGGGGTTGTATATACTGGTACCATATAGGTAGGGAGGCTTGGATAGTACAGTCAGGTGCACGGGGTTGAAGTGTGTTGTAGGGCAGCAGGCTACATTTTTTTTTGCTGTGCCTAGGAGGGTAAAGAAAGAACAGCCACTGTATTTAATTTAGGCTGGGTATAAATGGGCACTAGAAAACCAGACAAAAACACTGTACTGCTACCTCACTGCATAACGTCTTCTCCCCCAGGGCCTTATCTGGAACTCTAATAAAGCCTTTGTTATTTTATTGCAATTACTGCCTGAGCATACTGTATATCATTTTAGAGCGTTATATTTCATGCTTCGTGGTTACCGTTATTGCACTGTGTTGAGTCATGGTGGGTTGATCCTGTGGGTGGGGTTGGGGAGTTACTGCATCTAAGGGTGTGATAATATTTACACAGGGCCCACTTAAACCTTCTCTGGGTGGAGGCACCATGCTATTTGAAGCTAATTCTGCATAGAAAATCTCCAACCAGGATTAAATGAACCCAGTCCCCTCAACTTTGGTTGAGCCTACAAGGCAGAGGTAGTAACTATAGCATCAATGGTGCCTTGTTTCATATTTTATGTAGGCCCAATGACATTGGATGTGGTTAGCTGGTGGTGGTACACTTAAAGAAATTTAATAGCAATGCTTGGCTACAAACTCAAATCTAAAAACCCAAAGGCCTTTAAACACAGAAGGGTATTGCAAATCCCACCAGGATGGCCTAGTAAATTAACTGATTTCCTAAACACTATTGTAAGCCCCCTCTGAGCCAGTACTGCAACTTTGTCCCTGGTTTGCTTGCCTGGTCTCTGGGGGCCCCCTGCTGGTTGGAGGGGCAGGAGATCAGGGGCTATATAAGTGAGGGTTTCTGGTGCCAGGCAGGGAGAGGAGTGCCAGTCAGGGAGAAGAAGGAGTTGTGGGTCAGCCAGTGTTCAGCCAGACGGCAGAGGTTTGGGGCCGGGTTGGGGTGATTGCCACCCCTGACCACCTCCCTCGAAGAAATATGCACCTGGAGTCGTCGGGGCCATCCAGTGCTGCTGTGAGTTCAGCCTATGTGAAGGGACTGCCACACCGTGTTAGAAGCCAGGGCCCAGGGAGTAGAGGAGCCTGCAACGTGACTCCTGGCACTGGGATAGGGAGGTGCAAAGGGTCCCTGCATGTTTAGGCCTGGCGGTTGCCATGGGTTCCATAGTGTACGAGTCAGTGCTGGCAGCTCAGCCCGTTGTGGGTACAGTGGTAGCAGCCTGTATCCTGTCCTTGAAAGAGCCCTGTGTCTGCTTAAGAGCAGTGTGGAAGCCCCCCCTGAGTCCCAACGCTGTGGGTTCAGGACCACCTGGAGAAGGAATCCGTGAGGTGCTCATGCAGCATACAGAGACCATGAAATAGTGTGGGTGGTGTGGAAAGACCTGTGGGAAAAGAGATGATATTCCCTGCTGCTGTTGGTTCCAATGAATGAGTGCTGGAGGGAGATGCTGCATGGTTGAGGCCTGTTCAGCCTGCGGAGTAGCTTGCCGCCATCATTTGGACAGGAGCCTTATTCGGCCCCTTTGAGTGCCTGCATAGATCCCTAAATCAAAGTATCTGTTCCTTGGTTTCAACCATGAAAATTGTGGACTGCCCACCATTATAGTGTTACCTCAATTGCTCCACGGAGTGGTTACCAGTTTTTTAATTAAATCAGTTTGGATCTTCAAATCAGTTGTGGGCAATGAACTTAATCTTTACTATGCCTGTGATTATCTTAACCAAAGTTTACATACCCAGCAGCTGTGCCCCGAGAAGAGACTGCCTGCACCCTGGACCATCCAGCATAAACCCAGGTAAATGAGCTATACTTTTCTGGACTGTGTTTCATGGCTGTACAGTGTCCCCTGCCCTTAACCACCTAATACCCCTAGACAACCGGGGAGGGGGGCTTACACTATGATACAGTATGCTATGGCAGGTCACGCCTTGTTTTACTCAGAGTTCTCCCAGACCAGTGGGTCACCCTCAATACACAGGGGTGATGGTGCAGTTGCAACGGGTCCTTCTCTGGCTGGTTTTGTTCACTTTTTTCCTCTCTGAAGGCCTCTGGTGTTAGCTGTCATATGGCTGATTTCTCTGGTTCCAGTCAGGCGTCTCCTGATCTTCACATTCAGAAAGCAATCTTGCTTGAGCACACAGCGCAGTTCAGCCTGTGAAACACAATCCTAGCTGCCCAGCTCACCATGTCCTGGCATCCAGTCCCTAGTGTGTTGCAGTAACCAGCATCGTGCTGTGGTACTGGCTGGGCAGTTTCCCAGACTAGCTGTGATCACAGTTCAGTGATCTCTGACTGTAGCACAGCAAAGCCTCTCAAATATTAGCCACAGCGTTCAGCCTGGGGTCATGCTGAGGTAGCATGTAATTACCTCCTTCTCGCCACAGGAGTTCTGTTCCACTTTCATTACGCTCAGTTTCTCTCTGTCTCTCTCTAGCACATCAGTCCTCTGACTTTGTCATAGTGAGCCTAAACCAAGCCATGGAAAATATCTTGAGCCTCCCCCAAATTTCAAGATAATCTTGGGCCTCCCCATAGAAAAATAGTATGCCCTGTACAGTGCACCAGGAATGAAGTGAAACTCCTTTGAGCAGTGGGCTCTCATTTTATTCCACTTATTGTAGCCCCCCCCCAATTGTAACCCTCCACCCCAGGCCAGCCTACATGCTCTGCTATTTTGACTCTTGAACTGTTGTTACCCCTTGATGGAATATCTTCATGGGTACAGACAGCGTTCTCTGTTTCCCCTCTATCTGGAATAACCATCCTACCCACATCTGCCTCTCCTCTTCTGCTGTTAAGCAACTTCTCCAGGATCCTTTTACTCCCTCCTGCTCTTGCTCCTAGCACCTCTTTGCTTAACCCTTGTATTTAGGCTGTTCTGCTACCAGTCTAAATGGACAGTTCTCCCATTATTTGTTCATTGTTCTTATTTATTTGCAGTGTTGTTCATTTTGTATTGCTTGACAGTTGTGCAGTTATCTTTTGAATTGTCTTCACTCCCTACCCTTTCCCCCGGTGGTGGCACTTTTACAAATGAGTGGTACTCCTCCTCGTTTGTCAAATCAAGGAAAAGGGTATGTTTAAAATTAGCGTAATATGGGATAATTAGGGGCAAAACAAGGAATAGGGGTACTTATTTTCAAAAAGTGCAGACGAGCATGGGTAGCACTTTACATTTTCAGTGCCACCACCAGGACCTTTCCTCTGTACATGTACACCTGAAATGAGCCATGGTTCTGTGCGCCTTTCCTGGTCACCAATTTGTAAATAAATACATAAATTCACTTACTTTTTTCCTCTTTAAATGTATTTATTTATTTATTTATTTGCTTTTGTTAACCAGGTAAGTACATTAGGCAAGAGGCCTGCCTATTTTAAAGTACGACCCGGGAGAGCACAGTACATAATCCAGAGACTTAACACAAAACAGTTACAGATCATTGTCAATAACAGGCATTAGACAGAAATAGACATAATTTGAATAACTTATAACAAGCAAGCACAAGTAGCAATTACGTAATAGAGACGTCAATCACAGAGAAAATCAAGGTATACAAACAGCAGTAGCCATCCTTGCAGGGATGGATAGGACAAATGACTCAGTCAGGCAATTCAGTACAGTGACGCCTAGGTAGAGCAGAATAAGGATAAGTAGGAGAAGAACTGGGATGCTTAGGTACAGCAGCAGGAGTCAAGTGCATGATGGTGGGAAAAATGTGCAGATTTAAAGACAGAGTGAGATAAGGAGCCCTTTAAGTAGGCTGGTAACGAGTTCCAGAATTTAGGGGCAAAATGGGAGAAGGCTTGCTCCCCCATCCTGGTTGAGCTGAGAGGGACGGAGAACAGAGGTTGATTAGATGACCTTAGTGTGCATGGGTGAGTCACAGAGGTGAGCATGGCACCTATGCAATCTAGGTGGGGGGGGTCCTGTTCATGGAGTCAATAAAACAACCCAGTGAGAACAAGCACTGGGATAGGTGGGACAGCCAATGCAAAGTGAAGTAAAGGTGGCGGTGGTGTGTCAGTCGAGGGACAGAGATGAAGAACCTACAGACGTTATTGTAGGAGAAGTCCCACTTGCAAAGGATTCCTGCATTAGCGTGGGAGAGAGTGGGGAGAGCATACAGGAGCCTAGGAAGTAGTACTCCACATGCCACAGAGATTCTGGCAGCAGGGGTTAGGGAGTGGCGCACTCGGTAAGCTGCTCCTAGTTTGGCATTAATAGATGTACATACCTCATTGATATGTACAGAGAAATCAAGAACGGGATCAAGGGTTACTCTCAGGTATTTGAAGGAGTCGGTAGACGACACTTTTGTCCCATCGCAGCTAAGCACATGCAGTTTAGTAGACTTGGCAGAGACTTTCCTAGCAGACCCAGATAGCATGGCCTGGGTCTTAGGTAGGTTAAGACTTAGTACGTTGGAGGACAGCCAGCACTGGATCTGTTCGAGTGTGGAGGACAGGTGGGCATTGATGTCAAAGACAGAATGAGAGGTGGCATAGAGAACCAGATCGTCGGCATACATGATGGAGCGACAGTTGGGAAGTGAGGAGGGAGTATCGTTAATGAAAATAGAAAAGAGTAGTGGTCCCAGGATGGAACCTTGCGGGACACCACAGGAGATGGGAAGTGGGGATGACAGAGCTTTGCCAAAAGAGGTGGATTGGGTTTGGTTGATTAGGTAGCTGCTGAACCATGATAGGGTGGGTCCAGAGGCACCAAGGAGATGTAGTTTGTTTAGGAGGAGAGGATGATTAACCAGACTGAATGCCTTGATGAGGTCTAAGAACACGGCCCCTGTGAGTAGACTATTGTCCATGTTGGACTTAATGTCACTGGTGAGTAGAGTGAGGGCAGTGGTGGTGCTGTGTCCTGCCATAAAACCATGTTCAGCGGGAGACAGAAGATTAGAGTTCAGCAGGTGAGCAGAGACCTGGAAGTGAATGAGTTTCTCTAAGATCTTACTGAGGGTTGGTAGCAAGGCTATGGTTGCCTCATTCCTTCACACAAAATATCTAAAACTCATCATTTAAATACAGTACATTTTCAGACTTGCTTGAGCCTTCCCTAGAACTGGTTGAGGCCTCCCCAGGAAGGCTGGCCTCACCACTTGAGAAACTGTGCTCTAGCAAATATGTGGCCTGTCTCTGCAGCAGCAGCACACGTTCAGGCTGCTCTCTCAATAGCATACACAGATCCTTTAGAGTCTCATCCAGACCTGACTGAGTTCGCTAACAGCCCCTGCTGTTCACTGAGGAACTGCAGCTCCCAATCGGTAATTCGAGATGTCAGTCATTTCCAGCAGGTTTGGAGGCCTCCGCCTTGACAGGTGATTGGATGCTGCAAAGTCTCTTAAGTCATGACTCTCTTCACAGGTTCCTGAGCCTGACTGGTCAACCAGTCACCCTCTGACCCAGTCATCATGCCAGCTTGGGTCAGATGTGATGAGGATGGTAGCCAATTTTGTGGTCCACAAGCAGTCTTTCCTAAATGTCTTTATTTACACATGTGTCTGCAATTAAAGCAGCAGTGCAATGAAACTGGGTGAAACATTTGACCCTATGTTTTTTTCACTATAAAAGATTCTGGGCATCTTCCAGTTTTATTGGGTGGCAACATTTTCTTTTTCTCGTTCACCCCAAATTAGAGTATTTTATAACTGTTTTAATTTAGTTTTTTCTCAAGAAAAAAAGATGGCCACCACATTTGACTTAGATATTGCATTGCAGACCTGCCAATGGTGAGGATCGAGAAAAGAAAAAAAAAACTTCATTATGCACTGCATAGGATGTAACCTGAAGCTAAAACTAGCTCTTTGGAAAAATATTTTTCATTGCACTGCTACTTTAAACTAGGTTTAAGGCCTCAAAACAGTACTGTGCAGGAATGCTTAAATGTCTGGTTCAGTTGGGGCATGCTCAGGAGATTCCTGATTTAGCCAGGAGCTCTGACGCATCGGCTTCATCCATAGCGGCTGGTATCTTTACTGTGCAAATACAGGGAGACGGGGGGGGGGCTTGCACACACACATATATATATATATATATATAGAAATATATATATCTATATATATATATATATATATATATACTGTATATATGGTTCCTTGTAAAATTGCAAAAATCATGTTTTTATGTTTGTACTCCCTTTACCCTACCCCCAGGACGCATCTGGAATTGAGCAGTAGTCTGCTGAGCATGTCTCCCTGGTAAAAACTTAAAATAAATATATATATATATATACAGTCCCACACATCCGATTCATTCAAATATGCGGGAGGTTGGATAAACGGGTGCGCTTGTAAAACCAAATCAAATTAATCAAGCGGTAGTGCCCAAATGACTGTATTGTACATTATATTAATTGCAGGCAGAAATGAGTGCTTTACTTTCAAATTACAATTGTAATCACTTTATTAACAACATGATTTTAAAATCCCATTTTTATTAAATGCATATTAGAAAACATTTTACTGTAACCATAAACAAGCGCTACAAGTGCTAAGTGCTTAGTACTGTATTGCACAGCAGTTTACTTAGAAAAATAATCTTTGAGAGATGTTTGTTTAAACGAGTCATACTTTTTCTTAACAGCACACTGTCTAAGTTGACACAGCATTACCTGTAATGGGTCAAAGTTCACCTGGCTTTCAGCATATAGAATGCATTTATGGAAGCATTTGACTGCCTCAGCATGTGTTGGTACAGTGGGAGGTTGCTCTTCCAGTTCTAAGTCATCTTCTGGCTCTTGTTCTGACTCAGTATTCAGCAGTATAGTAACGAGCTCTAAGATCCCCTCATCTGAGAGCTCCTTATGTCCCTGCTCATTTTTGTCTGAATCTAGCCACATCTGGACATCAAGTTCAGAGGGAGAATCAGTGAGTGTGGCTGCCAGCTTTGCGATCTCAGCTGCTGACAAGCTGTCATGCTCATCTGTAGTGTCTGGAGGGTTATTGGGGTCAGTTTCATCATTCTCTGACCGAGAGGTTTTTATTCCAGATTTCAGCCAGGATTTCTTGACTGATTCAGGTCAAAGGCATTCCATGCTTCTGCCGGCATGTAGACAACATCTTTTAGGTTAACCACCCTATGAAACCATGTCACCATTGGTGCTATAGTTACTACCTCTGCCTTGTGGGCTCAACCAAGGTTGAGGGGACTGGGTTCATTTAACTCCTGGTTGGAGATTTTCTATGCAGAATTAGCTTTAAATAGCATGGTGCCTCCACCCAGAGGAGGTTTAAGTGGGCCTGGTGTAAATATTATCACACCCTTGGATGTAGTAACTCCCCACCCACCCACAGGATCAACCCACCGTGACCCAACACAGTGCAATAACAGTAACCACAAAGCATGAAACATAACACTCCAAAATGATATACAGTATGCTCAGGCAGTAATTGCAATAAAATAACAAGGGCTTTATTAGAGTTCCAGATAAGGCCCTGGGGGAGAAGACGTTATGCATTGAGGTAGCAGTACAGTGTTTTTGTCTGGTTTTCTAGTGCCCATTTATACCCAGCCTAAATTAAATACAGTGGCTGTTCTTTCTTTACCCTCCTAGGCACAGCAAAAAAATGTTGCCTGCTGTCCTACAACACACTTCAACCCTGTGCACCTGACTGTACTGTCCAGGCCTCCCTACCCATATGGTACCAGTATATACAACCCCTGATTTCGAGGAAGCTCTCTCACTACCACTGTAACCTTGAATCCAGCCATGGAATTGGTGCTGCAAGTCCATAGTCTGTCATTGCCCTGAATCTTGCAGTGGTGCACTTAAAATAAACACTTACTTGGCTGCAAACACAAAACCAAAAATTCAAAGTGAGTATTTTTAATTCCCATTCAGATGGCCTAGTCCATTAACTGATTTCCCAGTTGACTATTGTACAGTGGTGATGCTGCAGAGGCAAGCCTTGAAGTACTCATTGTTTACACAGGCGCCGAGTTGTATGGGCCCATGGGGCACTAGCCCCATCAATATTTAAGACCTGGGCTGAGCCCCAGCAATATTTCTACCGCCTGCCTTTTTTTTGGGGTCAGTGCTGCACGTACGCATCTGCTGTTACCCGCAGGGCTGCACCAGCTGTCAGCATGCCCCCTCACCCTCTTCCTGTTTAACTGACTGGTGGGCACGGCGCTCCTGTTTTTTTATTTAAAATTTGCGCCTTTAGTTATTTGCTGGCTGTTTGGTTTGGCCCCCCCCCACCAATCATTGAGTAAGTGCTGCTGGTTGTTTGGTTGGAAAAGTGGCATTTCTCAATTTGCCAGCATTGCCGCACTGTGATTGGCCGAGGGGGAGGGCTTATAGGTGCGATATGTGTGCGTTGGCCTCCGTCGGGTGATTTGTGCGAGGCGGCATGTGGCAGTGAGGTGGTTAGGTGAGGACAGGACAGCCCAGAGTGAGGCGAGCTCAGCTCAGTGAGACCCTTTGGCTTTTCGGGACAGTTTTTTTAGTTCAGGAGGCCGCGGCACTGACTCTACAACTGGAGTAGTCTGGAGAGAGACACTAGAGCAGACGACGACAGTGGAAAGGTGGTATGCCGCAGCCAGTGTCGATTCTGTGGTGGTGGTGGTGGTGTGCGGGTCGCCGGTCAGTCCATGGCGCCAACTAAGGGCAAGTCAGCGGGCGTGCATAGCGTCGGGCCATCGGCGGTAGTCTTAGCCCAGCCACAGGCCCAGTCTGAAAGGGTGAGGTGACTAAGCGAGCAGCAGCTGCCTGCTTTGAAGACCATGGTGCTGTGCAGTGTGGCCCTGCCATGGTGAGGAGAGTCAAGGCCCATGGCCCGCCGGAGTGAGGGAGGGAGAGGAGGAGGGAGGAGAGAGAGGCGAGAGGGAGAGAGGAGGAGAGAGAGGAGGGAGAGAGAGGGAGGGAGAGGGAGAGAGAGAGAGGGAGAGAGGGAGAGAGAGAGGGAGGGAGAGAGAGGGAAGAAGGGGAGAGAGAGAGAGAGACCAGGAGCCGAGACTCACTTGAGAGAGAGACCAAGTCGAGACTCAGGAGACAGAAAATCAGAGAGTCCTCGGGCTTGTAGTCTGGATGGGTGGGTGAGACGGTAGGAGAGTCTGGGTTGGGATGGAGAAGAAAGAGAGTCCTCTGGGTCTGGGGAGGGTTAGTCAGGTCTTGTAAGGTCAGTGGTCACGACATTGGATGGCATCGGTGGATGATGTTTTGAGCAGGGAGGAGCCAGGCCACAGCAGACGACAACTCTAGAACTGATTTCCCGAGCCAGCACAGCACCAGCAGCCAGCATGAGCCCTGTCCAAAACTGACTGGAAGGATGACGATGATGAGCCGAGGAGAGGAAGAGAGATCAGACCATCACCATCGCACACCAGATTGTAAGTACTCTATGGTTGTCTCATCTGTACTTAATCATTGTTACCAGACCAGTCACCAGTAAAAACTGATGTCTGATGGCAGTCAAGCAGGAGGGCCCTTGAGAGGGTGGGGGACTCGTGAGTAAGGGGGGCATAATTCCAAGACCAGGGCCCAGCAACAAGAGGGGCCCAAGTCTCCCAGCAAAATTAAGGGCTGTGTGTGTGAGCTGGTAGGGGCCCCCTGAGTCTGAACTTTCCCTGGAGTCCAGAATTCCTCTCAGGGGCATGCCAGGATCAAACTGCAGCTCAACCTAAAGGTACAGCAGTACAACTGAGCTAGGGATGTATGCAATAATCCAAGAGACTGTCTGGTCAGGTGCTGCGCCAGTGGAGCTAGGAGCTTGGCACCCACCTGAATAAGGAAAGGGTGAGTCACTGTCGCTGGACTAATTTTGACAGAATTTCTGCACTCGAACAAACACAAGGCACCTTGCTGCAATAAATAATGGACTAACCAAGACATAAGCTCTCCTTGTGTGTATGTGTTCGAGTGCAGAAATTTTCTGAATGTACAATGGGAAACTTGCAGTTTTCTTTTCTAGCACCAAGGGTATTCCTGAGCGCACTTGAAGCAACTATTTGTGTAATTCTGACAGACATCCTTTCCGTGTTACTGGTATTTGTAAAATGATTGCCCCCCTCTCATTGTGAATCTTTTCTGCCTGTTGGTGTTCCTAGAGAACCACCGTCACTTTGGGTATTAGAATGGATTAAAAAGCATGTAGTGAAAGGCCAGCTATGTTGGTTTTTCTTGGAAGTTATGATCCATCTTGGGAAGCTTTTCCCTTCCTTACTTTCTCTTGCATTCATCTAATTGAGCTGATGTGGCTGTGCTGTCAAAATAGTATTGTTTGGTGTAAAACTGCTGGAATATATGATGGAATTGGGTAGAGTCAGTAAATACATCTTCTCATGGTTTCCCAATGGTAGGGATTTTTATCATCCCCTGCTGCAGCTTAAGTGGGTTGTAGACTTGTCTAGTATGAAATGGTGCATATGCAGCATTTTAGGGTGGTGTGTGCAAACATGTACTTAATATTGGCAAACAAAGACACAAATCTGGGTTATGGCTGTTCTCTCTGTATTTTGGATCAGCCTCTATAGGGGATGCTTCTAGTCTAAGTCT
This sequence comes from Neoceratodus forsteri, assembly GCA_016271365.2. NCBI lineage: Eukaryota > Metazoa > Chordata > Ceratodontiformes > Ceratodontidae > Neoceratodus > Neoceratodus forsteri. The sequence continues at coordinate 912,970,389 of CM057453.1, read as the reverse complement.
GGCAGTAGAGGTCATTTTTTTGCTGAAATGAAAGTTATGATGTTGAGATGTTGGGGTGTATTAGTAAGGGTATCACAAGTCATAAGAGGGAGGTAATAATCCCGCTTTACAAGACACTGGTTAGGCCCTATCTGGAGTACTGCGTGCAGTACTGGAGGCCGCACCTGCACAAGGACATTAACAAAATGGAGGCAGTCCAGGGAAGGGCAACCAAAATGGTTCGGGAACTGCATCAGAAAACATATGAGGACAGATTAACAGAGCTCCATTTGTATACCCTAGAGCAAAGGAGGAAGAGAGGTGATATGATCGAAACATTCAAACACCTTAAGGGCATTAACAAGATGAAAGAGTCTAACATGTTTCAATATAAGAAAAATAGCAGGCCAGGAGGACACAACATGAGATTAGAGGGAGTCCAATTAAGGGGTAATGTGAGGAAGTTCTTTTTCACAGAAAGGGTGGTGGATGCATGGAACGGCCTACCTCAGGAAGTGGTGGATATGAATACAGTGCAGGGCTTCAAACAGGCATGGGATAGGCATAAGGGAGCAATACTGATGAGTATGAATAGATATACCATTGACAGAGCAAAGGCCGATGGCACATTCATAAGGTAGAAAAAGAAATGGGCAGACTGGATGGGCCTTGCGGTCCTTATCTGCCATCACCTTCTATGTTTCTATGTTTATAATTTAGCCTCCTTGAAGGCATCAACAATGGCAAGGTGCATCCCATGTGTCTCAGTCATAAAATGTGAATTTAGTGTTGTCTCATTCTGTAGCTGTGGCTAAAACTGTGTCCTGATGCAGAGCTGAGTTAAATCTCTATGTAGAGTCAGAGGCCCCCCTCTCCCACAGCATCATTATAGACACAGGAATATACCTAAAAACAGAAGAAACTAGTCCCAGATCCCCCCGGCCCAGCCCAGCCTACCATAAGATCCCCAAATTCCAATTTTTAGAAAAGTTTCCATTCCTGACCATTTTATTAATGTATTAATGTATAAATTGGTGACTGGGAAAGTGTTATCATGAGTGGAGGAGGGGAGGAAATGCTGTTTTAAAAGACTTCTCTTGAAAACCTGGCTCTCTGCATCATGCCAGGAGATGGCATAGAGAATACCGGCCAGGTAACTATGCACAACCAGTGTGTTCTGTCATAGAGGGGTTCTGATTCCCTCTGACCTCGAGAGCGAAGGTCGAGAGGTCCATGGGAATCGGAACCCCTGAGGTGACAGAACACAAAGGTTGTGCATAAAGTTGCTCATTCTGTACTTGTTATAGTGTGTAGTAGTAGTATGTAAAATATGTGCATTGTTTTTTTTCTCTTTCGTAATGAAACTGACTTGTGAAGTCTCTAGAGGTTCTAGAATACTGTCACCACAGAATTAAATAGAAGAAAGCAACAATATGCCAGCATTTCAAGTTGTTCTGCTGCAGTAGTGACATCACTACTGCAGCAGAACATAATGATGTCACTACTGCAGCAGAACAAGCATATTCCCCCTTCACTTGCCCACCACCTCAAAATCCCCACATACCTTTTTTGTGAGTGTTAAGGGAACATACTGTAAAAGATAACAGAGTTATGGGATGATAAACTGTGTATTCTGTTTAACCTCAAAAGTTCAATAAAAACTAAATTATATAAAAAAAAGCGGAGCCCCCCAACACCAGATCAGTGATTTAGGGGCACAGTAATCCAACAGCCAGCTACTTCACTCTCTCCTCTCCATTACCCACAAAGTGGGCCAGACTTTCATCAGCAGTCTGAGCAAGCAGATGATGTTCATGGTTACGATTCCACCAGCCCCACATTTGTTCTCCCTCCTTCCCTGATATGTGCTTACCCAGTTCGTTAATGGGACTGGTGCACGTGCTGGGAGTTTGGGAGGGGTGGAGTTAGCCAGTCACTGGACTACTGGCTCCCCAATCATGGAATGGGGACAGAAGGGGGACCCTCTACCAAAAAAGGTTTGTATTCAGTGGAGACAGGCTAATTCATCATATCTCCTGGGCGTATGCTTACTCAGTCTGTTAGTGAGACTGTGGTGCTCACCATGGGTTGAGGGGGGAATGATGATTGAGCTTGCAAGACATTGGACGATTGGCCCCCAGTCATGGATCAGTGGTCAGAGCTTGGAGGATGTCATCAGGAACCACCCAATATCTATCCTTCCTCGACTCTCCGAGGCCCTACAGCTCAAGGGTTCACCTCTGACCCTTGACCCCTGACCAAGGGGGGCAGGGCCTTGACCCCTGACCCCTAGGCCCCACCAAAAATTTTACAAACCTGGCTCCTATGATTGTTTACCAAAGTAAGTGTCATCTCTCTTTGTATCCCGGGTGCAGTGACACAGTAGAAGAGAGTCTCTCTCTCTGGGTGGTTTCAGCTTCCCTCTCGGTGAAGGAGCCCTTGGTGTTAGTTGGTGAAAATGGCTGTCCTCTCAGGTCCAATCAGGCCTCTGTTGACCTCCACATGTAGGAGACAATCTTCCTCTTCAACACAAGAGCAACTTCAACCTGTGAAGCTTGAAACTCGTGTGTGTGTGTGTGTGTGTGTGTGTGTGTGTGTGTGTGTGTATATTATACTGACATGGTAGTGCCAGTATAGTTAGGGTGATAGGTAACTTCTATGCTAAACTCAACTTATTGAATCTTAATAACTTTGGAACCATTCAACAGAGTTGCATGAAATGTGGCATGCATAATCTCTAGGGATAGGTCTCTTGACATACCAAATTTTGTGCAAATGCGATGTGTGGTTTCTGAGATACCGAGTGCTGATAAAATAGAAAAATCTGTGTTTTTTGCCTTTTCTTTGTCCACCTGAATCTCAGAAGCAGCTTTAGGTTGTGGCCTGAAATTTTCAGGGTAGAAAGCCTTGGCCTCACATATATGCCTTTTAAAGGTTTGGTGCAAAAATATTAATCCATTCAGAAGTTAGTGAGTTTTAATTTTCCCCATTATTTTCTATGGCAAAAGTTAAACAGCCCACAGGAAATCAAGGTTGGTGTTGCATAGACAGGTCTTGGTTTCACAGGTGCAGTGTGTTGTTTCACAGGTATGGTAAAATAGTGTCAGAGGGATGTGGATTCCATTTTGTATGGGTCTGTTGTGTTCGCAAGAGTGTAGTCTTGGTTTCGCAGGGAATGCATGTCCTGTTCGCACACAGGGAGTTTTATAGTAGGGAGTGATGTGAGCGCCATGTTCTCTGCTCGTATATGATTATGGGAATGGAGGGAAAGAATGGGGAAAGGATAATGTGTTCAGGATGATAAGAATGTTTGGCTGTGGTCTTTGTTGTTTCTCTCCCCCCTCGTTATGTCTGAAGTAGACCTCTGGCAAGCAGTACATCCTGGAGCAAGAGTAAACATCTTCCAAATAGATTAGGAAAACGGGGGGGGGGGGAAACACAAAAGGAAAAACACAATTAAAATACCCATATCTTTTTTTTTTAAAGTATAGTGAAACTTTATTTCCATAAAGACAAGTTAACAGCAGCCACAGAGTAATACTTACCTTATACTTCAGTGGACTAATCATGTATTTATTGACCAAGATTGTTTTTTTGCTGTTGTAGGGCTCAGGGTTTGACACTCACAACCTCCAACGGTTCCATATCACAGCACATTTTTTGCTGTGTTATTTTCTTTCACTGTAACAGTACAAAAATATAAGAAGCATATGTTCATTGCTACGTGAAAAGAAAAATTTGTGCACAGACACTGTGCATCTATCCCATAGCTCCCTAACTAGTGGTATAGTTAATAAATTATCCTATGCAACTGTAGCATATAGTGGGGGGGGAGTGAACGGTGGAGGCAGAGAGGAAAGACAGGAGACAGTAGGAAGTGCAGTAATGCAAACATAACAAATGACCCTAGACAGACGCAGCATGGGGGGGCACAGGTATATGACAGCAAACTGCGAGACCATGTAATACTGTCTGTGAAAATAACACAATTACATAGAAACATAGAACTTGACGGCAGATAAGGACTGCTTGGCCCACCTAGTCTGCCCATTTCCCTACCTAACGGATAAGCTGCAGATCCTAGTTAACCAATATCCTACTTCCTTCTACCCCCCACTAGAATTGCCTTATGTCTGTCCCATGCATTCTTGAATTCCCCCACTGTTTTTGACTCTATGACCTCCTCAGGAAGGCTGTTCCATGTATCCACAACCCTCTCTGTGAAGAAATACTTCCTCACATTACCTCTGAGCCATCCCCCCCTCTATCTTCAAATTGTGCCCCTTGTTTTTGCACATCTCTTTTTCTGAAAGATGCTACCCTCTTGGACTTTGTTGATTTCCTTGAGGTATTTGAAAATTTCTATCATGTCCCCCCTCTCGTTCCTTTCCTCTAGGCTATACATCTTTAGTTCCTTTTTTCTTTCTTCATATGTCTTCTGATGCAGACCCTGCACCATTTTTGGTTGCCCTCCTCTGGACAGCCTCCACCCTGTCTATGTCCTTGCAGAGATGGGGTCTCCAGAACTGTACACAGTACTCCAGATGTGGTCTTACCAACTGTCTGTACAGAGGATCAACAACTGCCTGTTTTCTACTATTGATGCCTCTCCTGATGCATCCCAGTATCCTCCCAGCCCTCCTTACTGCCTTCTCACATTGCTTGCCCACCTTTAGGTCATCTGATATGACTACCTCCAGGTCCCTTTCCATTTTTGTTGTTGTCAGTATCTCACCCACTATTGTGTACTCTTCCCCTGGGTTTTTGTTTCCCAGGTGCATTCCTTAGCACTTCTTTGCATTGAATCTAAGCTGCCATACATTTGACCATTCCTCCAACCTTGCCAAGTCCCTTTTCATCCTTTCCACCCCATCTTGTGTATCAACCCTGTTGCAGATCTTTGGTGTCATCTGCAAAGAGATATACTTTCCCTTCCAGTCCCTCTGCAATGTCACTTATAAAGATATTAAAAAGGACTGGCCCCAGTACTGAACCCTGCGGTACCCCACTAATAATCCTCCTTTCTTCTCTGTGGACTCCATTTACTATTACCCGCTGTGTCCTGTTGTCCAACCAGTGTTTTAGCCAGACTACCACCCTGGGACCCACTCCCAGGCTGGCTAATTTGTTTATTAATCTTTTGTGTGGGACTGTGTCAAATGTCTTGCTAAAGTCTAGGTAGGCCATGTCCACAGTCCCACCCTGATCTACTGCTTTGGTCACCCAGTCAACGAAATCAATTAGATTTGTCTGACACGACCTTCCCACTGTGAATCCATGCTGCTTTGGGTCCTGTGCCCCATTGGCCTCTAGGTACTCAAAAATTCTTTCCTTCAGAAGTGATTCCATAATTTTCCTTATCACTGAGGTCAAACTGACAGGTCTGTAGTTTCCTGCCTCTGTCTTGGTCCCACTTTTGTGAAGGGGAATCACATCCACCCTCCTCCAGTCCTCAGGTACCACCCCATCCTCCCATTATTTATTAAAAAGGGTAGTCAGTGGTGTTACTAGTTCTTCCCTTAGTTCTTTTAAAATTCTTGGGTGAATCCCATCAGGCCCCATTGATTTATCCACCTTCAGTTTTAAGAGTTCTTTCAGAACCCTTTCTTCTGTGAACGGACTAATATCAATCCCGCTATCCAGAGTGCTTCTATTTACCGGATTAGGTATTTCCCCTTGCTTTCCATTGTGAATACTGAGCAGAAGTATTCGTTCAGTATCCCTGCTTTTTCACTGTCGCTCTCTGCCCAACCACCTTCCTCTTTGTTCAGCCTCAGTATCCCTGCCTTAGTCTTTCTTTGCTTCCTAATGTACCTATAAAAGGTTTTATCCCCCTTCTTAACCGAGTTGGCTATCTTTTCCTTGGTTTGGGCCTTTGCTATTCTGACTGCCTTAACTGCTTCCTTCTGCTTTAACTGGTGCAGTTCTCAGTCCTGCTCCTTCTGTGTTTCCTTATACTTCCTGAATGCTATATTTTTTCCCTTACCTTCCCCACCACTTCTTCTGAGAACCATAGTGTTTTTTTGTTTCATTTTTATTTGTGCAAAATCAAGTGTGATGGGGGGGATCATGTATGCGATAGTAAACTGTCTGCCGTGCTACACCATGAAATACTGTTGGTGAAAAGAATACAATTGTATGTGAAATCAACTGTGATTTCAGCCTTTTGGCTACATCCTATAAAGAAGCATAACCAGAAATGACTTGTCAGCTGTTCTGTGGTAGTATAGTATACTAAGTCTCTGTTTATGGAAGAAGACACATTTTTGAACCAACGAATACAAGGTTCGAAACTGACACCCAATAACTTTGGACATACAACACCATAATTTGTAATTTCTTTTTTTTGACAGTGGCAAAAGAGAGTCATGTCATCCCATATTAACCTAATTTCTCACACACTTAATATAGTATGAAATGGAACAATAGGAGTTGGGGGTGAGAGAGAAACAACAAGGAACTGAGGCAAAAATGACATAGACATGGACCCTGCATTCCCATCCTTATGTGATGTGAACAGATGATTGTGCTTCCACCCTATGCGATGTGAAAGGGTGAAAAAAAATCTGCAAACTGTGGTGTGGTGTGCCCAAAGTTACTGGCCATCAGTTTTGAACCTATGACTGTGGGTTCAAAAAGTTATTTCATTTTATAAATTGAGGCTTAGTGTAGTGTATTACCAAGGAACAACAGTTTAACAGGTTATGGCTATGCTCCTTTATAGCATGTACACGAAAGGCTGCAAACAATATTATATCGTCGCAGGGAGGATGGTTTGCTGTCGCATACCTGTTTTCCCCCTCCCCCTCTCATTCAATACTGTGACTGTCTAGGGTAATTTATTATGTCTGGATTTGTGCACTTCCTACTGTCTCATGTCTATCCTCTGAGGCCTCGTGGTTCATTAACCCCCCCCCCCGCTATATGCTGCAGTTGTATAAGATCATTTATTAACTCTACAAGTAGTTAGGGAGCTAGGGGATGAAATGCACAATGTCTGTCTACAAATTCTTCTTTTGGTGTAGCAATGAACATATGTCTCTTATATTTTTGTACTGTTACAATGAAAGAAAATAACATGGCAAAAAATGTGCTCTGATATGGAACCATTGGAGGGTGTGACTGTCGAACCCTGAGCCCTACGACAGCAAAAAAATACTGCTATTTAATAAATACATGATTAGCCCACTGAGCCACCAGGTGATCATCAGAATGTGGCTGCTCTTCACTTGCCTTTATCTAAACAAAGTTTTACTACAGTTAAAAAACAAAAAAATAATGCCTCACACACAACCTACAGGCACTAACAGGCATCAGTGGTATGCCATGGGTTCATCGACCATGATGCTGATGCCATTCCACCCCCATACACACCATGCTTTGTGTGTGCTTTGGTGTCGTCAGCCCTAACGCACACCCCATTCACTTGTACTGAACCCATCTGAGGTTATTTATTTATGGAATGGGGTGCACGTTGTTCAACAGCCCCAAAACACCACTTTCTTTGCCACTTCGTAGCAAGACAACGGTTAGGACATTTGGGCTGAAATTTGCAGGATGGCAAGTCCTTGCCACATAGATGTGCCTTTTGCTGGTTTGGTGAAAAATTTACACTGGTTGCAGAGTTACAGCAGTCCGAATTTGCACATTTTCCCATTGGATAACACTGTGGCAACCACAGCGGCTTTCTGTGCCTATATCTCAAAAACACTTTGAGACATGGATATTTCGTTAAGCACAGCATAGTACACCTTTAGTCTGAGAGTGAGAGGTAGGTTTAAGTGCAAAATTCTGCACTGTCTTGACAGTAGTTGGCTATCCCTTCTTAGATGATTCAGCAAATGTAAACAATGCTCTTCAAGCATTTTGCTCCTGCTTTAAAAGCCTTAAGAAGGGGGTAACCCATAAGTTACTTGATAACATATGAGAGATGGGAATCAAAAATGGAAAATACATAGAAAACTTCAGGACACAGCATCACTATTAGACTATATAACAGCATGAAACACTTGTAAAACCACAGTCAGGAAATTATTTGTTATCGAAAAACAGAACCACCTAGCAGAGAAAAACCCTCATAAGTTTCTATATTTTTACATATGTAACTTGTGGTACCTCAATAAACTTTTGTTACAAAAAAAAAACAAACAAACATGGGACTTGATAAATGAACTATTGGGGAAAAAATCCACTCCTTCCCCACTAACCCTAAACACTGTCAGGGATTTTAAATGATCTGTCTTCCATAGTCAAAGAATTCAACACCTTTTTTTCTGACTTAATATTTCTCACACAGAGTATAAAAATAAATACTTTCAGTCTGACACTGAAACAGACACAAGCTCGACCCATCCAACTTTTTACTTCAGGCTACTCACAACTGGAAAGGTCTTGTCCTACCTGCTAAAACCTAACCCCCGATCCTCTGTGGGCACCGATGGGGTGGACTATAGGTTTGTGAGTATCACTGTAGACATCATTTGTTCCCTATTAACAAAACATTTTAATTTATCACTCTGTCTTGGTCAGTTCCCAGATTTATGGAAAGGTGCAGTGGTGGTACCCATTCCCAAACATAGAACCAACATATAAAATTATCACCCTATTCCGCTGTTATCTCCCTTATCTAAGGTGTTGGAGTGAATAGTTTTTGATCAGTTGATGGAGTACCTTCTCAAATATGATGTCGTGACACCCATTCAAAATGGTTTCCACCCAGGTCACAACATGTTGACTGCCCTGGTGGGGTTCACACATGCACTGCACAAGGCCCTTGACAGGGGTCACTATGCCGCAGCTGTCTTTGTGGACCTCACCAAGGCATTAACCTTGTCAACCACAACCTTCTTCTATGCAACCCTATTAAAGTTTGGCATGTCTCAGAGGCTGTTTGCTGGTGCAGAAATACTTCATGGCCACACCCAATCTACAAAATAAACATCACATTCCCCCACAGTGTCCCTGGGTGTTCCACAAGGCTCCATCTTGGTCCCTTTTGTTTAGCTTATTTTGAACTCCCTACCCCAGTCCGTAATAACACAAATATTTTTCTTTATGCTGATGATGCAGTGATCCTCACAAGCGGTCCCAGTTTCCAGGATGTCAGGAAAAATCTGGCTGTTGATTTTGAACAAGCTCAGAATAGGTTTTTGTTAAATCAACTGGTATTAAATGAAAAAAATCCATGTTTTTTTACAGACATAGAAAGAAACCGGTGGCAGAGCCACTCCACCTGTTGCATACCCTTAAGGATGCAGATACAGAGCAAGTAAAATCTTTTAAATACCTTGGCTTTACACTGGACCACTCTTTCACCTTTGACCAGCATATAAATTCTATGATAAAAGTCATCCACTAAAGGCTGGGTGAACTATATAGGTTAAACTCACTTCTCATTCCCCCAACAAGGATGCTGCTGTCCCAGAGCTTTCTTCTCCCACTTATTGACTATGGCCTATCACTCTGCTAGTGAAGGGCTGTTAGCAAAGGTAAGAACCTTACTAAACCAGGTAGCTAGATTTGCTATCCAATTACCGTACTCCACTCATCACTGTGTTTTATACAGTCACACTGGATGGCTGCCTCTCTATCACAGGTACTTACTTCACTTAGGTGTCCTTGCCAAAAAAGTGACCTTAGATCTTGTCCCTTCTTCCTTTCACAATATCTTTATTGAGCATATCAGCACTGTTTCTACTAGATCATCTTCATTTTTTCAATTCACTGTGCCCAAAATGAGAACTGCTAGCGGTCAAAAGTCTATTTTCTACACCCTCCCTTCCTTTTTTAATTCACTTACAGCATCAATAGTGGGTACAGGGAATTCTCTTAACAGTTATAAACACGAGCTGCAAAACCTTCTATTGTCCAATTGCCAGTGTAATTGCTCCCTTAAATAGCTATGTGTTTCTACCATGCATATCTCAATATTGCCTGTTCAACTGATGCATTGTTATTTGTATTTGTATATTGATGTATTGTAGTACTTTCAATTGATGTTTTGTATTATGCTTCATCTTACGTATTTTTTAATTGTTCTGGTCAACCATGAAAATGGGTCCTAGGCTCGTGGACTTTCCAGAGTATAAACAAAACAAAACAAGATGGTCAGGACAGTGTCTCTTAAGTAGAAAGGGTTATACTGGGGCAGTGAGGAATGAAGTCTTTATGTCTACTCAATGTGGACATGGGAAGGGTTTAAACCATGATAGGGCATGATGTAGGACTGTAGTTTGTGCATATACAAGCATGTCATGGAGAGCAAGTCCTCCTTTCACCTTTGGAAGTTGGAGGCATTGGTTGGCCAGTCTGGGGCACCCTCCATTCCAGAGGGACCTGGAGATACATTTATTCTGAAGCTGGAAATCTGATATGGCAGGCGAGATAGGGAGAGTCTGAAACAGGTTGAGGTTTCTTGGTAGGATGTTCATGCATACTGTATATATATATATATTCTATTTATTAAGGAGAGTGAGAAGAGGTCTATCTGTGGAGATCTTTGATTTGCTGAAGCAGAGTAGGGTAATTTTGATGAAAAGATTCCATGATTCAAGCCCTGATACATACCCCCAAGTATTTTAGACGGGGTCTGTCCCAGCGATATGGAAATTTCGTTTCGGAGAGCTGTGGATGGAGAAAAATGTATTTGTAAAACTTCTGTTTTGCTTTCATTGATTTTATGTCCTGCTATCTTTTCCATTCATTGCAGGCTGCTCTGTACATACAGCAGAGAATGTTATGGTCTATTATATATAACTGGAGGTCATCCACATAGTCGGCCACTTTATGTTCTTGTTTTGCTATATGGAATCCTATAAGTTGTTCTTGCTGTCTAAGGAATTGTGCTAAGGGTTCTGCATATAGGGCAAACAAATAAGGTGATAGGGGACATCCCTGTTTCATGCCTCTTGAAAGTATGAATTAGTGAAGACTGAACCATTGACTTTGATCATGGTGTGGAGTAGTGTATAGAGTCCCTATGTCATTTGTTAGACCTGAGGGGGTAAATTTGAATTTGACTAAACCTTTTGGGCGTCTAGGTTGAGGATTACATAGAAACATAGAAATTGTCAGCAGATAAGGACCACTAGGGCCATCCAGTCTGCCCATAAGTCCTACCCTTGTTTGTGGCCTCTGACCCTACTTGATCAATGGCTTTCTCCTAATAGGGATATGGCATTTTTGGTGGTGTATTCCATGATAAGAATAGTGCATTTTATGTTGTCCGCCATCTGGCATGACTTACTAAAAATGGGCTGATCTGAGTTGATCAGATGTGGGAGCAAATTATCCCATCTGTGGGCTATGATGGTAATGAACATTTTACAGTTGGTGTTCAGGACTGACATGGGGTAGTATGATTCGCAGCATGCCGGATCTGTGACTGGTTTCAGTATTACCAATATTGTGGCATATTTCCAGGTTGTTGGGTAGCTGGGTGAGGTAAGGCAGGTATTAACTGATTTTGAGAGGGATATGTAAAAGATCTCTGATAGCGTTGTAAAATTCTGCTTTGTATCGATCCCAGGGCATTTACTATTTTTAAGATACTGTGTGGCCTAGGTCAGCTCCTCTGTGGAAATAGAGTGGATCAAAGTGTCTTGGTGCTACTCTGGCAGCTAAGGTAGCTGGAGCTCTTGTAGGAAGGAGACTATTTCCTCTGGTGCTGGGGGAGTGTCTGCTATGTATAGGTCTCATAGAATTGCTTCAGGGTGCCTAAGATTTCATTTGATTTGGTACAACATTTGTCTGTACATGGGTGTTTAATTTTTATGTTCATCATCTGTGCAGGTGCAAGTGAACGTGTTGCAGTGGTACTGCTTTTTGATGGATGTGCCACTGTTTGTCCAATGCAGAACAGTGTTTTAGGGGTGATTCAGTGCCACACCAATCATCAGAGAGGCTTACTATGACAGAATTTTGGCTTGCTGGGTGGAGATGGCACAAACTTGAAAAGGAATAGCTGATCCAATCAGGGGTCAGCTATTCCCGTTGATCTGTGCTGCCCAGCAAGCCAAGCTGATCTGCTAAAGTCAATCTGGAATGCATGGAATGTCTGCCGGCAAGTAAACTGCACTGCTCCTGCACATGTGTGGTTACATCTTTGTGTGTCATTTATTTATTTTCTTCTCTCTCACCTACCTGACCCTCTCTCTTATCACCTCCCCCAAACATAACAGTGACACTGGAGGTGCCCAATCCCCCAGTATCATTGCCTGGTATGTGAAACCTCCCAGTCCACTACTGCGCATGCACGGTCACACTTCCATGTGCAATTTTTTTTCTCCTGCCTACCCGGCCCTCCCTCACAGCACTCACCACCCCCCAAACATAATAGTGACACTGGGGGTGCCCAGCCCCCAGTGTTGCAATCAAGAATCATTGTTCCTTTTTTTTTAACCTTGTGAAAAGAAAACCATCCACCAATGTCTTTTGCAACCGTTACTGTCCCCCCACCTGACTCTTCCACTCCAGCACCTACCGCCCACCCCTCGAGCTATTTACCACACTGATCTAAGCCGTCATCTTCTGTGGACGTAGACACATCTTCACTCTTCAAAGCTGGACTGCGATGTGAAGAGACAAGTATGCGTTTCAATGTATTTCAATGGAGTTTTGAACTTAATGACAAAACATAGCCATTTTTGCATATTTTTGGCCCAAATTTTCAACATGCCTTTTTGGGATTCCACCTCATGAACAATTGCACTGATGTTATGTAAATCTGTCCCAAAAAGTCATTTTGTGGTCCCAGTGTGAAATCACATTTTGGGCAGAAGTTAAAAATGTTCTCTGGCCTTGTTCATGAGGTGGGGTCATAAGAAGGCAATGTTGTAAATTTGGTGTAAAAATATTAAAAAGCAACAAAGTTATGAGCCTACATTGAATTTTGTGAATGCAGACTCATAAGTTTGGTAATTTTAAATATTTTACCCCAAATTTACAACATAGCAATTTCTTTTCAGCACCTCATGAATGTGATAGCTGTAATTTTTCAAATCTTGGACAAAATGATTTTTTTATATTTCGAAAGGTGATTTCACAGTCCCTGAGGGAAATCACTTTTCAGGCAGGAGTTGAACATTTTCTCTGCCCTTGTTCGTGAGGAGGGGGCATAAGGTTATGTTGAACATTTGGGCCTGGATATTCAAAGGGGTTGCACATGGTGCAACAGAGTTGTGCCAGCACAACCCCGCATTGCTCCCTGGTGGGATATTGAAATGGCTGCCCGGCACAATGCAAATCCCAATGCACCAGGGCACAACATAATCATATGCGGTGCAGATGCAGGGGAAGTACCCATGCATATACGGCACATCCTGATATTCAGCCTGAGATGTGTGGTGCATATGCTGGCATAGCCCTGCATTGCACCACATTGGGGGGCTAAAAGTTAAGCCCGTGGAAAGTGGGAACAAATCCCAGCCACCCACAGGTGGGCTGCTGTATTGCAGGGTGCAACACAGCAGCTGCCAGTCGTGGGTGGCCTCCCACCTACCCAGAACACTGTCCACAAGTACCCACAGCTCCCTGGTGGTCAAGTGGCACCCCCCTGCCTCCCGATCACCGGTAATTGTAGAAAGAAGCATTCCCTGGGAGTCCAGTGGAACCCCTCACCCTCCCTTGTCCCCAATCGCCGGTGATCCATCATATTAACAGTCCCTAGTAGTCCAGTGATACCCTCCCACCCATTGCCATGATTGCGGTAAAACCCCATAACACAATTCCTGGTGATCAGTGGCACCCCCACCCCTCCCACCCACACAGACCTCCTTGCCCACCCTGCTCCCCCCCGACCCGGCAGGCATCGGCAACATATTTGAGACTGTCTAGTACAGTATGCCCTGCAAGCCCATTGGTCCACACTGTGGACCAATGGGCTTTCAGCCCATACTGTATCTGTCATTCGGCAGGCGGGTGACTGGGCGGTATGCGGGTGGGTTGCAGCCACCTGCTGACGATGGGGGGGTGGGCAAGGGGGTCTGTGTGGGTGGGGGGTGGAATGTGCCACTGGATCACCATGGAATTATATTACTGGGTTTTACCTCAATCACGGCAATGGGCTGGGGGTACCACCAGACTACCAGGGACTGTTAATATGGCAGATCACTGGTGATCAGAGACACCGGAGGTTGGGGGGGGTTCCACTGGACTACCAGGGCATGCTTCTTTCTACAGTTACCAGTGATCGAGAGGGAGGAGGGCTCACTAGACTACCAGGGAATGATTCTTTCTACACTTACCGGCTAATGGGCAATCGGGGGAGAAGAGGGTACTACTAGACCACCAGGGTGTGTTTACATTGACATTTAATGTGGAATCAGGAGGGTGGGGGGGTACCACTAGACTGCCAGGGATGTACATTACGGAGCTGTACCACAATTGTGGCTACAGGGCGGGGGATGCCCCAGGACCCCCACTGTGCACACATCATGCTGTGCAGGGTGCCAGGCGCAAGTTGCTAGGCTGACCTGTGCAAGGCATGCAAATAGGGCCATAATGACATGCAAATGGCCCTATTTGTTCCTTGCATATGTTACGGCCTCATTTTCATGCCCCCTGCTGTATATCATGGGCGATGTGCCTAGCGCAACTGCACTTGTGCTGGCACATCCCTGTTCTCACTATCTGTGGCTTGCACCGGTGAGGTGCCACTGCGCCATGTGCAGTATGTGTGCTAACCATGCCATATTCAATGGTGCTGCACCATGGCGCATCCCCATTGAATATCACCTGGACCTGGCCCAGGGCATCACTCTTGCGCTGCGCCCAGACTTATGCCACTGCCTGGAGCAGTCTGAATATTCAGGCCTTGGTGTAAAAATATATGTATTAAAAAAAAAAGTTATGAGGCGACATTGAGTTTTGCAAATGCAGGCTCATAAGTGTGGTAATTTTCAATATTTGTACCCCAAATTTTCAACATAGCCATTTCTTTACAGTACCTCATGAATGTAACAGCTGTCATTTTTCAAGTCCTGCCAAAAATGTGTTTTTGCATCCTGAAAGGTGATTTTACAGTCCCTGCATGAAATCACTTTTCAGACAGGAGTTAAAAGTTTTCTCTGCACTTCTTCCTGAGGTGGGGTCATAAGAAGTCCATGTTGACAATTTAGGACAAAAATATTAAAACATACAGGTATTTGAATGTATGCAATTTGCCAGGGGCTCCCACAGTGGTGGAAAATTAAATAAGCAATTACTTGTTGAAAAAAAGCTTTCTGCATGCTTTTCTTGCATTGAGAGCAACTAATTTTGGATTTGTGTCATTTTTTTAAATCCTGCCCAAAATGTGTTTTTGCATTCTGAAAGGTAATTTTGCAGTCCCTGCGTGAAATCACCTTTCAGCCAGGAGCCGAAAATTTTCTCTGCCCTTGGTCATGAGGCGGGGTCATAAGAAGGCTATGTTGAAAATTTGGTGTGCAAATATTAAAACAACAACAAATTTATGAGCTTACATTTTGTGAACACAGTGAACTTTGGTAATTTTCAATATGTTTACCCCAAATTTACAACATAGACATTTTCTTACAGCACCTCATGAGTGTGACAGCTGTCATTTTTCAAATCCTGCCCTGAATGTGTTTTTGCATCCTGAAAGGTGATTTTGCAGTCCCTGCATGAAATCACTTTTCAGACAGGAGTTGAAAATTTACTCTGCGCTTCTTCCTGAGGTGGGGTCATAAGGAGGGCTATGCTGACAATTTGGGACAAAAATAATAAAACATACCAAAATTATGAGCCTGTGTTCAAATTTACAAATGCAGGCTCCTAACTTTGGTAATTCATAACCCACATAATGCCCCACAATGCATCTACTACTCCAGGTCTTCTATACCAGTGGTGGACATCCGGCATTGACAAATGCCTGTTGTTGTTGTGACTGCTTTTGTAGTTGCTGGAGGTGATAAGCTAACAGTTTTGTCACCCACGTGTCCCCCCATAATCTCTTGGGTAAAGTCAAAGAAGCTTTTGCTCCATTTGGTAATTCAAGATCTCCTGAACAGAGTGATTTGTACACTTAATTTGTTTACCCAGGGATCTGTGTCCCTGCATATGGGCCACCTGTAAGAACCAAAGTTGCCCTTGCAATTCCAGTTTTTCACTTCCTTCTTTCTTGTGCCATGAAATGAACTTTATGATTTCTCCATGATTTCCCCATTGCACAAGGGCAGTGATCCATCATCTCCTGATAATTATTGGTCCATCTCACTCCTCCCTTCCCTTGCTAAAGCACAGGAATCCCTCATCCTGGCTAAGCTCTCCGACTTCCTCTCCTCTAACAACTCCTTATCACCAGTGCAATCTGGTTTTTGGAAACAACATTCAACTATCACCTCTCTGCTGCACATCACCGACTCCATCTTCACCGCAATGGACCAAAGCCAAATCACTGCTGCTATCTTCATCGATTTGGCAAAAGCCTTTGACTCTGTCTCTCACCCTCTACTTCTTCATAAACTCTACTCTCTCAGCCTTGCTAAACCTGCAGTTGACTGGTTTCATTCATACTGTCAAAATCGGCAACAATCGGTCCAAATAGGTGATGCAGTATCCAATCCCCTCCCTATCCTCTCCGGAGTTCCTTAAGGCTCTATCCTTGGCCCCATCCTCTTCTCTTTTTTCACAAACAACCTTCCTTCTGTCTATCAGTCCTCTAATATGCACATGTATGCAGATGACACTATCATCTATGCCTCTGGCCCTTCCCATGCCAGTGTCCTCCAGAATTTCCAAAACAATTTCAACATAGTTCAGTCCTGGTTCCATTCAAACCAGTTAAAACTCAGTGCCAATAAGACAGTTACCATGGTCTTTTGTTCCAATCAGAAGCAGAACTCTCTCCCTGCCCCTCCCTTCAATCACCACTCTGGATGGTTCTCCCCTTTAGATGGTCCCTGCCTTCAAGTACCTGGGCATCTGGCTGGACAGCCATCTTGATTTCTCTGTACATATTGATGTCATCTGTACCAAACTCTTGTCTAAACTTGCAGTCCTCTTCCATAACAAAGTCAGCTTCCCTGTCCCACTTCATCATGAACTAGTGCTCAAAACAATCTTAGCTGTGCTGGATTATGCTGACGTAGTCTATGGCACTGGCCCAGTCTCTTCCCTCTCCAAACTTGACACCCTACTCAATTCCTTCTGCCGCTTTGCCACTGCCTCCCCCTTTTACCCATCACTGTCTCCTTTATGGCCCTTTCTGCCTGGCTCCACTTTCCCACAGGAGACTGATCCACTGCACCTCACTCACTGCTAAATATTGGTTTGGCTCACTCCCCTCCGATCTCTCATTCCACCTCTCACCAGCCAACCCACAATCTACTGTTTCCACCACAGGGACTTGTGCACCTTCTCCATTCCCCATCCTCACTCTATTGCTAGTCAATCTGCCTTCTTGTACCAGCTCCCTCTTCTCTGGAATAACCTCCTCTCTGACCTTCACCTTGCCTCCCCTCTCTCATCCCTCAAAAGACTCCTCAGACTCCTCCCTTCCCCTCTGTGCCCCCAATGTTTCTAACCCCTGCTCCCACTTTCTTCTCCCCCTCCCATCTCCTCAGCATTTACCTCCACTAGCCTCCTGCCCTGCACCCACAGGTTCTGTAGGCCAGAGTCAAGTATCATCCTGATCTCAAGACAAACCAATACCTGCTCCAGGTCTCCTAAGCCAGGGGCCTCAGCTGGTCTCAATATATAACTGCTTGACACTCTTTGTATCCTGCCCTGTATTTTGTGTCTTACCTTTGTATATATTGCATATATTGTACCCAAACCTTATTACTCTCTTGTAACATTTATACTTTATATGTGTTCTGTAACATTGTTTACTCCTGTGTATACCATACACCCAGGTTGCACCTGGAAATGAGCCTCGGCTCAGTGTGCCTTTCCTGGTCACCAGTTTCAAATAAGTAAAAAATAAAATAAAACACAGGATGGTTTTAAGAGTATCCAATAAAGTGGTTGTGGGCTACCCCAGGTTTGTTGTTGTCTTCCAGTATGCAACAAATAGAGCTCTGCAGTGTCTCCATAAATGCGGTATGCCAGAGTAGCACGCCGAAGTGCCACTGGATTTGTTTTGGTTCTGCTGTATATTTCATAGTTAGCATGAGGGGAGTGTTGTCTGAGAGAAGGACAGGGGCCATAGTTATGCCTTAAAGCCTGTCTGTGTGTTCTACCAAGATGAAAAAATAATATAAGCAGGAGTAGCTGTGGTGTGCAATGGAATAGAATGTGTACTGGCAGTCCGGTGGGGGGGGTGGAGGCACCAGACATTTGTCATGCCCATGTTTCCTAGTAGTTTCCACAAATGTTTTTATCTGGACGTAGAAGTAGGTGGCCTTGGGTTACTGGAGTCTAGGGAGGGATTGTGGTGAAAGTGAAAATCCACCCCCCCCCATTAGAAGGGCTCCTTCCTGGTGTAACACTATTGAGTCCAGCAGAGACTGTATTGTGGAGATGTCAGTGCCTAGTGAGACATAGACTCACTACTGAAAGGCCTTGGATAGTGCCGGTAACAAAGGCCATGCTACTCTCTCTATCCATATAGGAAGAGATGAGTTGGAAGGGTGAATTCTTGGATATTAGAATGGCAGCCCCTTGCCTCCTCCCATTTCAGTAAGAAGATTCGATCACATGGTCAAATCTGTATTTCACTAATTTTTGGTGCTCTAACAAGTTTCATATGCATCTCTTGTAACAGGAGGTCATAAGGTTTCTGGTTTTCTTTTTAGGTGTGCTATCATTTTGAATCTCTTCATGGAGTCATTCAGGCCATTGACGTTGTCCGAGATTACTTCAACTGGGTACCTGGTCAGAAGAGCGCTACATTAATAGCGCCAGTCAAGGGAGCTCTAGTCTGTATAGCGCTACCAGGAACAGTGAGCAGGAATTTACAGTGCTAGCCGTATGCGCTCCACTGGTCGCTGTCCATGGTACCACTACATGGACAAGGACAGCAGAATCCAGGAGCCTGGTTGAGCTGCTCCCATGGAGTGGAGGGCTGGGGCACAAAGCAGCAATTAAGACAAGGGTTCTAATTCTAGTCTCTGACATTTTTTAACATATTGGCACTTTGTTTTGTTTTACATGGGGCCGTGGAAGCAGTATTCCATGGCCCCACAAATTTTAACTTTCCCTGGGATCCGCTTCCCCTTGGAGTGAGAATCCTATTGAAGGGGGTTGCGGGGGGGCAGAACCCCCCAATGTCAGGGGGTGGAGCCCCCCACAAAAGAAAACCTCAACTGTGGCTTCCATCATGTGCTATCATAAGGCATCACCTGAGGGCTTCATCTGGTCCACCGTCCCTCAACAATCATTTCTAGGGCAATAGATGTCTGTGACCACCTCTGCTACATTTGCATTACACTCCGTAGTTTATCAATAAAGTATCATTCACTGTCAAACTATAACCATAAGGGTGACAAAACAAACTGCATCAACCTCAGTGAATGGGGTTATCTGAGGCCAGTGCCATGCTTCTCCTTATGCAAGGGAAGTCCACGGCCAATGCCCAGGGCAACAAATTGGTAAGGGGAGAGCTGTCAACAGTGGCTGCCCTCTTAGAGTATGCCCTACTGGGGCATGTGCCCTCTCCACAAAAACTGATAGAGTGGCCATGACTGGGACTAACAGGGTAACTTATTTACACAGGTGTCTTCCAAGGCCAAGGGTGGTTGTTTTGCCTCCCTTCATGGCAGGGCTGGATAGCCTCTGCCAGAGGAACAGTGGAATACCTGGTAACTTTCAGCCCCCATGGGATCCTCCAAGGTCCCAAACTGAGAGATAGGAGAGAGAACAAAAACAATCTGAAAAAGAAAAAAGGGGAAGGATGGGTAAGAAAGGACCTCATTGGCATGCCTGTGTCAACCTTTCTCTGACCTCCTCAGTATCTGGCATGCGTTAGAGATGGAGCCAGCCCTTGGTATTGACAGACTAATATCTAGGCTGTGGGAGTGGGCTATTGATCAGAACGTAGGGCTGCTCACAGAACTGTGGTCAGGGAATTGGAGGTAGGTGAGGACAGGCACAAATACAGTACAGTGCAAGGCAATTACATAACCTTTTAGAGCCTTGGCAATGGTCCTCCACCCCTTCCCCAAGTTCTGGTCTAGTTTACCTCACAACACCTAACACAGTAGGATCTGCGGTTGTTTGAATAATGACCAGGAAATCCCCCTCTGTAAGGAGTGCAAGACATTGTTTGCCAGAGTGCAACCACTTGCACATAGTTGAAATAAAAAGGAAAAAGGGAAAATATTTCTAAATTCTTAAAAAGAAATGAAGAAGACAAAGTCCCTCAGTTCTGCATCAGATCAAGTAGTCTCAGGGTGTTCAGGAATTAACCAGGGAGCCCACAATGTTGTGCGGCTGATGGTCCTAGTGCAGAATTAGTCAGTACTTTGGCCCCTCTACAGGGCATAGTCTGCTAAGAAAGTGAGTCTTGGATGGCCTCTCCAGAGGGCACAGAGCAGCGGTGGAGCCACCCGGTAGAGCCTGAAGCAGCACTCAGCACAACAAGCATACTATCTGATTATTACTTAACTAAAACTTAGTTATCTGGTGCAGCAGGTGTCACCTTGCAGTTTCTGGTATGACACCTGGAGCGCACCCAGCATGATCATATAGGCAGAGATATACTCTGAGCTTTTATTATTTAGAGTTGAGAGAGCATTTAATTTGGGGAGAATGTTTGAGAGAGGGCTGTAGGCCTTGCTCCAGCCACCTATTATGCTGCATGGTGCCTTAGAACCCCCCCTCAGGCTTTAATTAAAGGGACTGTGTGAACTGTCTAATTGGTGCATGGCTATGGCTAAGTGAGGCACCAGTTTAACAAATAATGGGGTGCATACCAGAAGTCTTCGTACTACTCAGGCCCCCCCCTCGGCCCCCCCAAGTCAGTTCCCGTGAACCACCTGTAGACTCCATGGGCAAGTTAGTGAAGAAGTTTCCTTCAGTCCTTAACATATGGGACCTTCGTCTTACAGAGCTGTGTCACAATGGAATAGGAAGAGGGAATCGCTATGGATCTAGCACCTAACAAACAGGGGGAGGAAAGTCAGGTTGGGGGTGGTCTACAGATCACCCAAACAGGATGAAGAAAGACAAAGAACTAAGTATGGAATTGCTTGAAGTGGCAGGAAAAGGGGAAGTGGTAGTGGTGGGGGACTTTAATCTTCCTAAGGTGGCCTGGCATACACCAGCCACATCCTGTGCCAGGAGTTAAATGATTCTGGATGCAATACAGGGAGGATTTATGACCCAGAGAGTTACGGTGCCCGCCAGGAAAGGGGCACTCCTTGGTCTAGTGCTCATGAGACTGAGATTTAAAATTGAGAATAAACCCTCAGAAGAAGGACTTTGTTTTCTCTGTTTGTACTGCCTTTGTAAATAGTTATTCTGGACAATTTTTATTTTACTGTTATTGATAATAATAAAACACTTATTGCGAATTTTACAACTGCTCCTGTTTTCCTATGCTTCCTGACCTGTGCCTCAATGACACTCATGTCGCTGTTGTCTCGGAGAGGTGCTGCATGCTGTTCAGTTGTGGAGTGAGCCATTCTAGCAGGACTGTACTAAGGCTGTTACTTGCTTATAACAGGTATGCCATCGTTGCCATACTAGGCAGCCTGTGGTGGAATTTGTACCGTCTTACCAGGACATCTTGTGCACCAGCATTGGAAACTCAGTCTGTGTTGTGCGTTGTCTCTGGGGGAGCTTTGGAGTGCTGAAAGCAATGGGCAGCCCACTCTCTCAGGAGCAAACGAGAGGCACTCAGACTGCTGTGCTTACAGACTGTTTCTCATCTATTATTATTTCCTTTTCTCACTCTCCTTTCTCCAAGAAAAACTTTCTACTGGAGGTCTTTTTGCATAGCATCTAATAGCTCTGTTTTGTGCTTGTTTGAATTTCTTTAAACACAATGGCTCAGATATTCAGGTGCTGGGTTGCGATGATACAACAGTGTTACACATACCACTGATGCACCATGGCACAATATTCAAAAAAGGAAAAAGTGCTAACACAACCTCGATGTACCAGAGTGCATCAGTAATGTATGCAGGTACAGGTGGGGGGTGCCCATGCATACTCTGCACAGCCCGATATTCAGCCTGAGATGTGCGGAGCCATGCATGCGCAACCCCTACCTGCACCAGCACAAAGTTGATCCCCAAAAAAAAGGAACAATGGATGGCCACCCACAGGTTAGCTGCCACATTGCAGGGTGTAACACGGCAGCTGCCACCAGTGGGTGGCCACCCGAGCTCTGGCTGCACCTCCCTGGTGGTGCCCCCCCATGCCCGATCGTGGGCTAAGTAAATAAAAGATTCATCCAAAATCCCTGGTGGTCCAGTGGACCACTGCCCGCCCGATCGTGGGCTAAGTAAATGAATGAAACATCTCAATATCCCTGGTGGTCCAGAGGACCTGTTTGCCTGATCATGGGCTGCAGTAGAATAATAGGAAACCTATCATCCCTGGTGGTACAGTGGACCTTCCCGCCCGATCGCAGGCTAAGTAAATAAATGAAATTATCATTATTCCTGATGGTCCAGTGGACCTGCCCACCCAATCACAGGCTAAGTAAATGAATGAAACATCTCAATATCCCTGGTGGTCCAGTGGACCTGTCTGCCCAATTGTGGGCTGCAGTAGAATAATAGGAAACCTATAATCCCTGGTGGTCCAGTGGACCTTCCCGCCTGATCACAGGCTAAGTAAATAAATGAAATTATCATTATCCCTGGTGGTCCAGTGGACTTGCCAGCCCGATCACGGGCTAAGTAAGTAAATTAAATTATCATTATCCCTGGTGGTCCAGTGGACCTGCTCGCCCGATCGACTGAAGTTTCTAAGTTAACAGCTCAAATAGATCTTTCCAACAGTATAGAAAAGGGTCACATTACAGAATCTACAGAGCTATTGGAGAAAAGGGATACATTTTTGGAAACTACAATCAAGTCCTCTAATAAAAGTAAAAAAAGTACTGACATATTATCTACTCCTACTAAGTCATCGGGTCATTTACAGGAGGATTGGACTAATACCTACCCCTTGGTTAGGTTTTATGGCCCTCTAAAATGGGGATCTTTTGAACCCTTGGTAAATGATAAAGAATTGCTCCATTATCTTGGCAACAAATTCGATATAGAATTAAGAGACAAAGATATAATAGATGTTAGGAGCATTCCCTTAATGGGAGCAGCACTTATAGAAGTGATGTTTTTGACTCCTAAAGTAGAAAATTATTTTTGGATTAATAGAAATTTGTTACAGGACTTGGATGTAATTCTTACATTCCCAAATAGATCCTTGTTTAACAAAAGAACACATAATAGTAGTGACAGTAAAATGTTATGCCTATTTGGCATGCCTAACCTTCCCAATGAAAATTCTGAACTTTTCTCTAAGGCATTGAGGGATCTTTTTGTCAATTTTATGCGGATCCCAATAGATGAACATGGTGACATTCTTGCTATAAGACCACATAGTGAAAGTCAGATAAATATCTGGATACCATCCAACTATCTAGCTCAAATGATTATGAACAACTCTATTAAACTGGATGGCTTGGATTTAAATTTGGTTGAAGCTGATGAGTTCTTGGTTAGTTCACATTGTCGAAAATAGACAAAATGTTAAAATGTCTATACTGCTAACCAATAGATTTTCAGCTACAGCAGGTTATGAAACTAATTGACTTCAGGAAAGTTTAAGTAGTGACAATCTCATGAAAGGTCGTACCATCATTACTTGGAACATTGCTGGCTGGAACTCAAAAATTAATGATCCAGATTGCAAAAGATTTCTAGAACAGCATGACTTAATTTGTTTGCAAGAATCATGGCATACTAAGAATGATCAAGTTAGTCTAAATGGCTATCAGTGTTCTTCCAGACAGGATGCAAAGGTCAAACAACTTGGGAGACCATCTGGAGGTTTATTAACCTTTATTAAATTAGGATCTTTTGATAAAGCTACAGAACTTTTTCAACATCATTATTATATTGTGCTATAATTAATATTTGAGGGTAAATCCCTTCTTGTTTTTAATTTTTATATTCCTCCGCAGAACTCAGAACATTATACTGAGGATATTTGGCTTAATTTAACACGATACCTTCAGATTAATCCATGACTACCCAAGTGTGGAACTCTGTGTTTTAGGGGATTTTAAGGTACGTATTGGAGCATGTGATGGTCTAATTGACAACTTGATCACTTGCCAATTTAATGAAGGAGTGTTGAAAAGAATTTCCAAGGATGAAAAAACAAATAATAGTGGTACTAAGCTGATCAATTATATGTGGGATTTTTTGTTATATCCATTGAAAGGTAGACTAGAAGGAGATCATGATGGACACTTTACCTGTGTTTCAACCAGAGGAGCATCCACAGTTGACTATATACTCTGGTCGGGTTCATTAAATCAGTGGGAAAGGTTAGATATTTTAGTAATACCTGAAAGTGACCACATCCCCTTAGTTTTAGAATTTAAAAAAAAGATTAATAACTTATTCGAAAATGTGGCCCCTTGGTCCTGGCCAATTCTAGAAATTAGAACGAATAAAATAATTATATGGCAAGGAAGATCTCAGGTTGAAATAGATAAAATACTTCAGGATTCATTTATTATGATGGATTATAAGTTAATACAAAATAGTGAATTGGTGGACCTTTCTGCATATTTGAATAACGTATTCTCAAGGATTAGGACTGCGTTAGAATGTCAAGTTAAACATTATAGAGAATACACATGGTTTGATAAGGAACGTAAAAATAAGAAACGACAAATTAAAGGTTTACTTAAAGATTACAGATTAATTCAAAGTAAGCAAAATCTAAAGAATCTCAACTTAGAGAAAAAGAAATATAAATTGTTAATTAAAAATAAAAAAAAACTTTATCATGTTAAGCTATGGGGTACAATGCTGGATGTTGTTCAGAAAAATGAAATAAAAAGTTTCTGGACACTGGTTGCCAAGGGTAACAACCAATATAAAACAGAAATTGACAACTACATTACAGAAGATAGGCGGATATCCCCTTTTTCTTCTATTTTTTTTACCCTATTGAACAAAATGTGAAAGTACTTCTTGTTGATCAGAGTTTTGATGAGATAACACTAGATGAAGTTTTTCTTGCACTGGCACTTTTGAAACGACATTAAGCTTCTGGACCTGATGGTATTCCTTCAGAAGTTTTTCTTTCTTTTACCTCCAATTGGTGTAAATTCCTTACACAATATTACAATAAATTAGGAGGCAGTATAGCACAGTGATCTAAGGCTCTGAGCTTCAAATCTGGTGACATCCAGCAGACCAGACCTGGGTTTGAATCCCACAGCTTCCACTTGCATACTGTGTGACCCTGAGCAAGTCACTTAACCTCCTTGTGTTCCCAGGTCACTCCTGTAAAAAAGCTTTCAGCTTAGTGTGCTATACCTGGTTAAACAACTAAAAAAAAAATGTATCTATTCAAACAGTTTATCAGATTCATGGCAGGGAGCTTTGATTATTCCAATCCACAAAAAGGGTAGTACAAGAGACCCTTCTATGTATAGGCCAATTAGCCTCTTAGATGTCAATTCAAAGATATTCGCAAGAGTTATTTTAGAAAGATTAAAAACAGAAGTTGAAAGAACTGGAGGCCTGGCCATCTACCAGGTGGATTTCAGACCTGGTTTTTCTACTTTGGATAATATCTTCATTCTACATCACTCAATTGAGAAATATGTAGAAATTAGGGGGCAACCATTGTACACCCTTTTTGTGGATAATTCCTCAGCTTTCAACCTTATTTCAAGAGAATTATTATGGAAAATACTATTAATTAGGGGTATATCAAGAGAATTATTATAGAAAATACTATTAATTAGGGGTATAGATTATAATTTGGTCTCAACCAGTTCCCATCTTTATACGATCAATTGGGCCAACATCAGATTGGGTGTGAAAGGTGGTATTTCCTCATCTATAAAAATTAACTGAGGTGTAAGACAAGGCTGTGTTCTGGCTCCCCTATTTTTTGTCTTATATATAGATCAGATGTTGAAGGAGAGTGCTGAGGAATTCATTGATATTCCAAACATAAATATGTGCAAATGCCCTTTATTGGCATTTGTTGATGACATAGTTATATTCTCCCTCACAAAAGTGGGTTTACGAAAGAACATAGATAATATATCTCTAAAATCATCTAGTCTAAAGTTACAAATAAACTTGAATAAAACAAAACTCTTAGTATTCTCCAAGGGGCAAAAGAGATGTTCCACATTCTGGACACTGGGAAAGGAAAGATTGGAAAGAGTAAGGGGATATCAGTACCTAGGTGTCAACTTCCAGGAAAACACAAACTGGACAAATCATTCTCAATCTTTGTTAAATAAGTTAAAGGGTACAACAGCAGGTATGGTTCATTTTAATTCAAAATATGGAGGGATGTCTTTAAAACCTCTGATAAAAGTCATAAAAGCCAAGTTTGATTCACAAATACTTTATGGCTCTGAAATATGGCATATAACTAATATAAATAAGTTGCTTACTCCATTAGATAAGTATTTACGTTCTATATTAAAAGTAGGACATTCATGTCCAGCTCTCTACTTGAGATCTGAACTGGGGTTAAACAATCTTCAGGCATTGGTGGAATCCCGAAAAGTCAACTTTTGGCTCACTTTGAGTAGGAAAGATCCTTCAGCTTTGGTGTCCATTGTGGTAAAAGAAAAGGAAAAATGGTATAAAATAGATATCAAACAAATATTATGGTATACAAACTTAATTAAAATTATGAAGGACAATGGATTGTGCAATCTTAAACAGATAAGAGAAAAAGGTATTTTTTTAAGCACAAAATACAAATTATACATTACAAAAAAGATTGTTAATAACTGGATCATTAAGGATTTACAATTAATTAAGAATTCACGATACTCAAAATGGTTCTCAGAAAACAACTATTAATTTGGTTTTAAACCTTATTTGGAAGTCTTGTCAGATATTAGATTGAGAGCCACATTCTCTAATTACAAGTTTGAACAAGCCAAAAGCAATGCTCTTCTTTATCGATATAAAGTGGATGGTATTGTTTCTGGGGATTGTGATTGTACTGGGGGGGGACAAAAATCTTGAATATGTATTATGGGAATGTACCTGGTATCAGTTACAAAGGGCCTACTGGTTGGGTACCTTCTTGAATCAAATGTCCGTAATGGATAAAAAGCTTTTAACCAATATATTACTACATACAAGTGACTCTTGGTCACTAGGAAGACTTGCAAAATATTTTCTAGCAATAGAAAAAGTTAGGAAGAATTTGAATGTTGTTTGATTGTGTACTCGGTCTCTTTCTATTGTGTTTAAATTCTATGTTAGATAAGCTATTTATAGATGTTAATAGATAAAATGTATAATTTATGATGTTTGTTTCAAAGTCTAATGGATGTGATAATAATTGTAATTTTTACAATTTTGTATTCGATTTGTCTTTTTTATATTGTAAGACTTATCAACCACACAATAAACTTTGTTGATGATGATCTAGGGCTCACAAATGGGGAGCACATACAAGAGATAAAGGTCAAGGAACCCCATGAGAGGAAGCAACCACAGCACAGTGTGGTTCAGTTTAGATGTGGGAAGGGAAAACTTCTACAGTACACCAAGACCGAAACCTTGTACTTCAGGAGAGCAGATTTCCAGAAATTGGGAGAGGAGCTAAGGAAGCAAGTGGAGGGCATCAAAGCATATGTGGTTGTGGACCAACAATAGGCCATCATCAGGGATGCAATACTAGCAGCCACAGTGGATTCTGTTAAGCTTAGGAGGAAGAAACTGGGGACAAATAACCTGGGGACAACTTGGAGGTTGCCAGGGCGGTGAGGAACAAGAGGGCAGCCTACAAAAGATATAAGAGGACTGCGAGCAAAGCAGATAAGGAAGAATACCTGAGGTGGCAGGCAAAGTGGTGCAGAAAGCAAAAGCACAGAAAGAACTGCACATAGAAGAGATTAAGACTGGGGAGAAGGCCTTCTTTCGCTATATTAGCGAGAAGAGGGACATGAAGGAATGGATAGTTAAGCTGGGGAAGGGGGTTGGATAGGAGGAGGATGAAGTGAGCAAGGCAGAGGTACTGAATGAGTACTTCTACTTTGTCTTTACTACAGGAAAAGATGGACCAATGCCACATTGGAGAGAAGGAGGGAGGAGGTGGAGGGGCCACAGATGTGGGAATAGAGGTGGATAGAATGATGGAGGGGCTTCAAGCACTGAAAGTTGACAAGTCCCCAGGACCAGATGGTATACACCTAAGGGTACTGAAAGAGCTAGCAGAGGATCTTGCGGGGCTGCTGGTGGATGTCTTCAATGGATCCCTGGAGTCAGAATTGGTGCTGCAGGATTGGAGAATGGAACATGTGGTGCCTCTCCACAAGAGTGTACCCAGGGATGATCTGGAAAACTATAGGTCAATCAGTCTGACATCAATCATGTGCAAACTCATGGAGATCATACTCAGGGAGAGGTTGGTAAGGTACACAGAGGAGAATGGTCTCCAGGATGCGTGGCAAAACAGGTTTGTGGAAGGAAGATCATGTCAAACTAACCTGATTGAATTTGTTGACTGGGTCACCAGAGTGGTAGATAGGGGCAAAGCAGTGGACATCATTTACCTGGACTTTAGCAAAGTCTTTGATTCTGTGCCACATAGGAGGCTAATCAGGAAGCTGAAGGATCTTGGGGTTGGTGAGAAAATGCAAGGTGGGTAGAAAGCTGGCTAAGTGATAGAACCCTGAGGGTGGTGGTGGGGGGAAAGTTATCCAGTACCAAGGAGGTCACCAGCAGTGTTTTGCAGGGAACAGTGCTGGGTCTGGTGTTGTCCAATATCTTCATAAACAACACTTGGAAGGGCATAAAGGACTAGATTTGCCTGTTTGCAGATGACACCAAACTCTGTTGGAGGGTGGACAGAGTTGAAGGGATACAAGACCTGAGGGAAGACCTCATGAAACTTGAGAGATGGTTGAGGATCTGGCAACTTGGCTTCAATGCCAAGAAATGCAAAGTGTTGCACATTGGGGCCATAAATTCTAAGACTGAGTATTGCTGGGGGGGGGTAGCAGCATCAGAAAAAGAAAAAGATCTGGAAGTGGTGATCACTAGTGACCTGAGACACTCCTCACAATGCAAAAAGGCAGCAGTGAAGGTGAACAGGATATTGGGGTGTACAGCAAGGGGGATTCAGCAGTAGGCAGAGTGAGGTCATACTGCCTTTGTACAGATCACTTGTAAGACCGCATGTAGAATATGGGGTAAGGTACTGGCATCAGTGTCATAAGAAGGACATCAGCTTGTTAGAGAAGGTCCAAAGGAGGACAACCAAGATGATCAGAGTCAGCAGGACAAGTCTTATTAAGTGAGGCTGGGAGACCTGAGAATGTACTCCCTGGAAGAGAGAAGAGAGATGGGGGATATGACAGGGACCTTTAAGTACCTGAAGGGAATAAACAGCGTGGATAGATAAGATCTCTTCATGCTAAGTGACAACAGAACCATGAGGAGGCACAGTATGAAGCTGGTGGGGTAGAGGTTTAGGAGGGATGTTTGGAGGCACTTTTTCACAGAGAAGGTGGTGGAAGCATGGAATGCAGTGCTGGAAGAGGTGATCTCAGTGAAGTCAGTGGGCAGCTTTAAGAGTGCCTGGGATAGACACAAAGGGAACCCATGGGACCATAAGGGGGAGTTATGAAGGAAAGTTTGACAGAGGAGGGGGGTGGAGGGTCAATGACATAAGCCAGTGACACTGCAATACTAACAAGCAGACTTGATAGACCAATTTGGCCTTCTTCTGCTGGCTCTTTCATATGTTTTCAATTGCAGCAAGTGTTTCCTGGGCATGCTGGCCTCTTTGCTGGTCTGTGGAGAAAGGACAGGATGAGGCTCCCGCTCAGTGTTCTTTTCTTTAGGGGGCCACTTTGTATTGGTTTTAATGCCCTTGTAGTCAGTTTAGCCAGGGCTTCCACTGCAGAGTTGTAATACTTTTGCCCTTCTGGGTATTGTACCTAATGTCTAGCTGGATAGTGGGTTTGGAACTGTAACTAGTGTTGCCTGAGAGTCTGCAGTGTTGACATGTTCTCCCTGTGCCCCCTCATGTTATCCAGAACATAATCATTATCCAGGAATATTCAATCCATGCCATAGTAGATGCCGTAGGATTGCCAAGGTTTGTGCAGTACCAGCTCTTTAATTGTATATTTCTTGAAGTGGATCAGTACTGAGTGCAGTCAGGCTGTAGGGGAACGTGGTTTGGGCTCAGGGATCTGTGGATCCACTCAATGTCCGAAGCACAGTTTTTGTCTAAATTGAGAGCAGTATGGAGCCATGTATCTATAAAGCCAGTTATAATGGAGCCCTTGAAGTCCTCAGGTATGCCGTAGAACTGAACATTTTTTTGCCAGGCATGGTTCTCTGTGTCTTCCTTGGTCTATTATGTCTGCCTGTGTCTGTGCAAGTTGCAGCAGCATAGTTTCTATCTATGCCATGCGGTCATTGTGTTTCTCCACTTGAGTTTCAACATTGGTAGCTCAGACTTCAAAGTCTGCAAGATTGGTTCAGACCTCAGTCAGGGAGTCTTTAAATTCTGCCTGAAATTCCCTGAGTTCAGCAAGTACAGCATCCAGTTTTTTAGTGTTTGGTTTGTGTTGTTCCTGTACAGCCTGCACTGTGCCCGAGAGCCCTGACATACAAAATATGCCAGCAGATAAAGACCTTACAGTCTATCTAGCCTGCTTGATTGTACAGTTCCCTGTGTATTTACAAGGGGAACTACCTCCCTCACCATTTCCCCTTTGACCTCCCTCAACCTCCTCCTCTCCCCCTACTTACCTGGCCACCATCCTCACAGTGAAAAAGTGCCTCTTCATCTCCCTCCTAAACCTTCCCACCAGCAGTTTTAGACTATGTCCCCTGGTGTTCTTGTTCCTGCTAAGGCTGAAGAGGCCCTCAGTGTTTACCCTGTTAATCCTGTTAAGGTACTTGAAGATCTCAATCATGTTCCCCCTCTCCCTTCTTTCTTCAAGAAGGTACATGTTGCACTCCTGGGCCTCTCCTCATAAGTGTTGCCCTGCTGGCCTGAATCATCTTGACTGCCCTTCTCTGGATGGTCTCCAGCAAGCCAATATCCTTCTTAAGATACAGGCACCAAAACTGGACACTGTACTCCAGGTGTGCTCTTACCAGTGATCTGTACAGTGGCAGAATTTCCTCCTCCTTCCTAGTGGTAATTCCCCCGGCTATGCAGCCCAACATCTGATTTGCTTTGGCTGCTGCTCTCTTGCAGAGTGCAGAATGTTTCAGAGCACTTGTGATTTTTACTCTCAGGCTCTTTTCTTCCTCTGACCTGGTTACCTGCACTCCACCCAACCAATATTTGGTCCCCAGATTCTTAACCCCCAAGTGCATAACTTTTTACTTTTTAAGCACTGAACCCCAGCAACTAAATGCCCAACCACTTTTCTGGCCTAGCCTGGTCCTCTCTGAGTTCCTGTCTTCTCTCCTCTGTGTCCACCCTCCCACAGAGCTTGGTGTCATCCATGAACAGGCAGATTTTACCCATGATCCCATCCATGATGTCACTTATGAAGACGTAAAATAACATCAGACTGAGCACCGGGCCCTGTAGGACCCCACTGGTCACAGGTCTTGCTTCTGAGAATTCTCCCCGACAACCACCCTCTGGCTTCAGTCCTGCAGCCAGCTTCTGACCCATACTGTGAGCTTAGCCCCACCCCGGATTCCTCCAGTTTTCCAACCAGTATCATATAAGGCACAAAGTCGAAGGCCTTGCTGAAGTCCAGATATGAGACATCAACCTCCTGGCCTTTGTTCACAGCCCCAGTGACCCAACTGATGAAGTCAATTAGGTTAGTTTGGCAGAACCATTAGACTGTACAGAGTGTGACATCTCCACTCTGGAGCCATCGGCATCCATAGTGACTACCTCAAATTTAGTTCTGGCCAGTTTCATTTGATGTTGTTAAGCCTCTCCTCTGTATGTACTATAGGTTTTCTTTTGAATAAGATCTGTTTTTTTAGAGGAATTCAGTGGTTGGTATGGAGAGCTCCCGATGTTGTCAGCCATGCATGCTGTGATGTCAATGCAGTCAACACTAGTCTTGAAATTTATGTTTATACTGTATAAACATACAATATGAGTATGGGGTCTCATTTTCAGAGCTGGCTGGCTGCATGCACAAACAGGTGTGTCGTGTGAAAAATAGGGCCGGCTGGCTCTGGCGCTATATTCAAACAGATAGCACAATCCGAACTAAATGTGCTATCTGTTTGAATATCAGACCCTGTTAGCATGGAGCACAGAAAGTGGTCACCATGTTTGGTGCAGTGTTACCAGAGGGCAGGGCTGCAGACCGCCCATGGGGTAAAGTGTGGTGAACACTGGTTAGTGTTGTGGCATCCATGGGTGATATTCAGCCCAAACATGCAAATAAGCCCATTGGGCATGCATGGCACTAAGGGGCCACTTGCATGCCCATTACAGGCTCATTTACATGTGAGTACCATCTGAGTGCACCGGCCCAGGTCCTCCTCAAGCCTGGATCCCTGGAAGTACATCATTGGGGTTCAGCGTCCCTCCCCTGCCCCAATCCCTGTCCCCATAAATAAAAGAAAAACATTGGTGGTTCAGTGTCCCTCCCCTGCCCTGATCCCTCTCCCCATAGATTAAAGAAAAACACTGGTGGTTCAGCATCCATCCCCTGCCTCAATCCCCATTCCCATCCAAATCCTCATCATCCCTGGTGATCTAGTGTCCCTCTCCAGCCCTGATCCCTGTCCACATATAGAAAAGTAATATAAATGGTGGTCCAGTGGTCCAGACCTCATTCCTCAATCACCACCCCCATGTCATATAAATAAATGCCTGGTGGTCCAGTGGTTCCTCCCCCTCCCCCGTTCCCCAATCACCATCCCAATGACATCCACAATACCCTGGTATTCTAGTGGTCACCCACCCCAACAGCTAGTGACACTCCACCCCAGTCAACCAATGAGCACATACTGTCTACTGTACATGCTCATTGACAGATTAATCAGTGGCTGGGCATGGCAGTGTGAGGAAGACTGTGCCAGTCGCTCATATGAATTGGGTTGGGGGAGTGGGGTGGTGTGCTTTTTTATCTATGGGGACAGGGACCAGGGCAGGGGAGGGACACTGAACCACCAGTGGTTTTCTTTTATCTATGGGGACAGGGATTTTGGTGGGGAGGGAAGATGAACCACCAATATTTTTTAATTTATGGGGACAGGGATTGGGGCAGGGGAGGGACATTGAACCACCAACGTATTTTTTTGTCTTTGAGAATGGGGATTGGGGCAGGGGAGGGACATTGGACTACCAGGGTTGATTTATTTTATGTGAATGGGGATTGGGGTTGGCATCCCTTGACAATGCATAGATGGGGTGTGGGGCACATGCACCCTCTGCGCACTGTTAAGGGCTGGGTTTCAGAAGCATTAAAATGCACTTACGCTGGTGGCAGTTTAG
The DNA here is from genome assembly GCA_016271365.2 of Neoceratodus forsteri. Classification (NCBI taxonomy): domain Eukaryota; kingdom Metazoa; phylum Chordata; order Ceratodontiformes; family Ceratodontidae; genus Neoceratodus; species Neoceratodus forsteri. Next base: position 912,936,849 of record CM057453.1, on the reverse strand, counting down.
TGTTTCTGAAAACTTTCAATATTGTGCTGCACTGCATATGCATGAGGGATTCCTCATTTGCATATGCACAGCACAATATTGTGTGACACAGTGCTGTCAGGGGTGTGTGGTGCATATGTGCCCTTTGAATATGGGCACACCCCGACAGCTGGCACTATTCCAGGTTAGTGAGGTATGAACCCAGTTTGTTCCATGCTAAACCTTTGAAAATGGGGGCCATAGTATAGTTCAAGTCTAGTTTTACTGTCAGTCCCCTCAATCTCTAATTACAGCACCTGACTGTAAAAAAGAAAAAACACACATTTGCACCATTCTGAATCATGAAACCATGAAAAATGTATCTCAGGAAGAAACACCACAGGAAGTTATTAAATATAGTTCCTTATCACCCCAAAAGAGTTAGAACAGAGTGGGTATAATTTTTAAAAGTTGAGATTTGCTCTGTGGAAAATCCTTTTCTAAGCACTAAATTGTGCAAAGTACAAAGTTTGCAGTCTTTAAAACAGCAAAGAGTACACACATATGAGTGACAATGCATGTTAAAGATAGCTCTTAGGGAGCAGCATAAACCAAAGCTCTAACAGGTGCTCAGGTGTAAAGCACAAGCCCCTGGTAGCCACATTAGGGGTATCATGTCCAATATAAACAACTGGCTGTAATGGAACAAAGTAGCAGTTAGGGCAAGTCAAAGGTGTTTGCACTTTTCCACTAAGCTACAATATTTAAAAGGAGAAATATGAATTACCTTAGACAGCAGAGAAGGCCCTAAAATATATTTGGTAGAAGGGCAAATAGTAGGCAAAGTGTCCATTAAGGTTGCCTCCAACTTCTCAGTGGGCAAGACTTGTCAAGCAACCCTCCCTTATCAGGGCATCCAATTGACTCTTAAACACCTGAAAACTCTATGCATGAATAAAGTTGTGTGTTAGTCTATTCCATATCCTGATTACCCTAGGGATGAATGCATATTTCCTAATGTCCTTGTGGGGGGTGGTTCCAACCAGTTGTAATTTATGCCCTCTTAAGTTATGGCATGATTGTTTAAACTGAAATTCCACATCAATGAACAACTGCTCATTGTTCAGGATCTTCAAAAAGGGTAATAAGTCTCCCCTTACCCTTCTATCACTCGGTGAGAAAAGACCCAGATCCCTGATCCTATTTTCATAAGTCTTATCCCTGTGGTTAAAGACACACTTTGTATACCTTCTTTGAGGCCTCTCCACAAGATTCACATCCCTTTTTAAACAAAATCTGGTCAGAGCTGACAGGGCTGCAGCCGAGGGGTTTGAGGTAAAAATCTTGAAAATTCATTTTTTAATATTTCTACACCAAATTTTCAACATAGCCTTGTTATGACCCTGCCTCATGAAGAAAGGCAGCAAAAATGTTCAACTCTTGGCCTAAAGGTGATTTTGTGCAGGGACTGCAAAATCAACTTTCAGGGCACAAAAACACATTTGGGGCAGGAGTTGAAAAATGACAGCTGTCACATTCATGAGGTTCAGTAAAGAAATAGCTATGTTGAAAATTTAGGGTGAAAATGTTGAAAATTACCAACGTTACATGCCTGTATTCACAAAATTCAATGTAGGCTTATAACTTTGTTGTTTTTTTAAATATTTTTACACCAAATTTTCAGCATAGCCTTCTTATGACCCCATTTCATTAACATGGACAGAGAAAATGTTCAACTCCTGCCCAAAAGGTGATTTCTCCCAGGGACCACAAAATCACCTTTCAGGATGTAAAAAAAATTGGGGGGACAGCATTTGAAAAATTACAGCTGCCACATTCATGAGCTGCTGTGAAGATATGGCTATGTTGTAAATTTGGGGTAAAAATATTGAAAATTATCAGTCATAAGCTTGCGTTCTCAAAATTTTACGTAGGCTCATAACTTTATTTTTTTTTTATATTTTTACACAAAATTTTCCACATAGCTTTCTTATAACCCCATCTCATGAACAAGGACAGAGAAAATTTTCAACTCCTGCCCAAAAGGTGATTTCATGCAGGGACCATGAAATCACCTTTTGGGACAGATTTGCCTAATGTCAGCGCAACTGTTCATTAAGTGGGATCCCAAAAAAGGCATGTTGAAAATCTGGCCCAAAAATATGCCAAATGCCCAAGTTATGCCACTAAATTGAAAACCATATTGAAATTCATTGAACCGCATACCTGTTTCTTCATTTTGCAGTCCGGCTATGAAGAGTGAAGATGTGTCTGTGATCCAGACAGGAATATGGCATTGGACCCCCGATGGGTAAGTAATGGCTTGGGGTGTGTGGAGTGGTGGGTACTGAGTGGGAAGGTTGGGTGGGGGGGTCAGGAATTGCCACAAAAGACATCAATGGATGTTTTCCTTTTTACAATTTTTTTTCTTTTAAATCAAGACCAAGGATTCCTGATTGCAACACTGGGGGATAGGGCACTCATAGTGTCACTGTTATGTTTCTGGAGGGGGTGCTGAGAGGGAAGGTCAGATGGGGAGGGGAAAATATATATATATATATATATACACACACACACACATATATGTATATATAAAATACTAGCACATTAGTGCCAGTTAGGGTTGCCCAGCCATGTCTATGTTAAACCCAAAATTTTGCACTTTAATAACGCAGTTGCAGAGCTGCAGAGTGCCAAAAAATGTGAAAAATACCACTTTTTGGCAAATTCTTTGCTCGGGGCTATGGTCCAAATGATTTGGGGGTCTGGTCTGAAATTGTCAGGGAATGTGGAGTCCAGGTCACTGATATGCTTTTTGAAGGTTTGTGAAAAAATATTAATCCGTTCAAAAGTTATTAAAGTTTAAAGCTTCCTATTACAGCCTATGGCAAAAAAAATGTATGTGCCATGCGAAAGCATATTTTGCTTTCATGAAAGCACCTTTTACTGTTACAAATGGGTTCAGTACTGTTGTGCAGCTGCCATCTTGTTTTCAGTTAGCGATGGAGAAAAAATGCTGTAATTCAAAAGACTCTGCCCCTTTTGTGTTTACCTAATTGGGGCCCAAGGAACACGATCCCAACCTTATTTTTCTTAAATACTGGATGGAAATATGTTTTCAGCATTTCAGCCATTGGCAGTGCCACAATTTGCAGTATTTCTTTTGCGAAACTGCTGTAAATTTCAGCAATTTTTGCCCAACTAATGGCACAGTTGCATGCAAATTGCAGCACTGTTTTGTGAAAATTGATGCAATCTGTGGCAATACTTCAATGAGAAAACCCCATTGCCCCCAGGACAAAAGTCCAAAACCTTTCTGGCCACTTTTTAGCCCAAATAATGTCAAAATTGTGTTCCTCGTCACCTAGTTAGGAAAATACCATTTGGTGTTTACCTAATGAATGGAGTTTTTTTTTCCTTTTACTGCCTCTAAGGGGGGGGGCCAAGGTATGTTTTATTAAATAAAAATGTTTCTGCCAACATCAGGGTGCCCAATCCCAGGGTTGGAGGTAGAAATACCCCCGGTGGGACACTGGGTAGCCCACTTCCAGTGTCCCAAAATATTTATTTTTTAAAACATGATTCTGCCAACATCAGGGTTCCCAATCCCCATGTCAGCAGTAGAAATCCAAACCCCACCAATGTGGTACACTGAGGAGCCCACTCCCAGTGTACCAAAATATTAATTTTTCATTACTCATTTTTCCAACTTTGGGGTGCCCAATCCTCATGTTGGCACTATCCCCCTAACAGTGTGGGACACTGGGTAGCCCACTCCCAGTGTCCCCAGTTATGTATCCACACCACCAGTATGGTGGGACACTGAGAAGCTCACCCCCAGTGTCCCAAAATATTGCTGTTCCTGTAAAAAAAGAAAACAGACCACCGACGTCTTTTTTAAACCTGAAAAGAAGAAAACTGTCCCTCATCATCCCCCCTCCCCCTCCCCAATTCTGACCCTTCCACTGAGCAACCCACCTCCCCACCTGCTCCCTTACCCTATACTTACCACTGGAGACTGTCGGATGTCATCTTCTTCTGACCGGGATACATCTGCACTCTTCAAAGCTGAACCGCAAACTGAAGAATCAAGGTAAGTGCCATGTAATGGCTGTCAATGGCATTCTGAACTTGATATTTTACCCATTTTTCAGTATTTTTGCACCAAATTTTCAGCATGGGCTTTTTGGGACCCCACCTCATATACACTGGTACTGTCATTTAATTACTCGGTTCTGAAAGGTGATTTCCTGGTGGGTGCACAGAATGATCTTTTGGGACTGAGTAATGAAATGACAGTGCCAGTGTTCATGAGGTGGGGTCCCAAAAAGTCCATGTTGAAAATCTGGTGCAAAAATACAAAAAATCACCCAAGTTATGCATGGTGATTGAAATGCTTCTACACACACTCTGATAACTTCATCAATTTTTTATATTTTGACTCCAAATTTTCAACATTGCCATTTTTCCACACCACCTCATGAAGAGTACCGCTGTCATTTTTCACATCCTGTCAGAAATGTGTTTTTGCTACTGTGGCACAGATTGATGCATATGCTGCACGAAATCACATTTCAGAACTGATTAAAGATGTGAGGTCTCCAAAAGGCCATGTTGAAAATTTGGTAAAAAAAAAATCCCAAAAATGGCAAGTTATGTGTGTCTGTTGAATTAATTCTATGCACTCGCATAACTTTGTAACTTTTCAAACTTTTGGTGCCAAATCTTCAATATGACCAATTTCCACACCACCTCATGAACAGTACAGCTGTCATTTTTCACATCTTGTCTGAAATGTGTTTTTGCACCTGTGGCGCAGAATGGCATTACAGTTGCGCATAATAACATTTTGCCTTGCATTTCATGATTTCTGTGTACTGGGGTACATGAGGTGGGGTAATAAGATGGCTATGCTGACAATTTGGTCACTGCTGTTTGACACATGGAAGTACAGGGCCCTCCACCTACACACGTATGCACATCTATGGAAGGATTAGGACCCTGCGTTCCCACAGTAAAATAAGGATACTATTATACTATCTCAAAAAGAAGGGAAATTCATTGCAAAAAACTCTATTAGTGCATCAGTTAGGGTTTCTATTATAGCAATAAAAGTCTGGAAATTTGGTGTAAGGGTTACCAACCCTACCACTCCACCCCCTCACCCTCCACACACCAACAGGTGTTGAGTGCCTGGTCATCGGGCCAACTCCACCACATTCTCCATACTGTAGCATCTCAGCTTGTTACACATGGAAAGGGTGAGAGTTAGGCCTGATAACCCCAAGGCACACCCCAACACCTGTTGGCATGTGAGGGGGGATGGTAGGGCTGGTAACCCCAACACTGGATTTCCAGACTTTTGTCACTGTAATAGAAACCCTAACTGATGTATTAATGAGTTTTTTGCAATGAATATATATATATATATATATATATATATATATATATATATAAAAAAAAAGGTCAAGGCACAGCACAATCACAACACTGGGGGATTAGGCACCCCCAGTGTCATTGTTATCTTTCTGGGGGTGCTGAGGGGGAAGGTCAGGTAGGGGGAGAAAAAGACATATATTCAAAGAAAGGTCACAGCAGAGCATGATTGTGACACTTGGGCATTGGGCACCCCCAGTGTCATTGTTATGTTTCTGGTGGAGCACAATCATGACACTGGGGGACTGGGCACCCACAGTGTCATGGTTATGTTTCTGGGGGTGGAGTGTGGTGGTATGTGCTGAGAGGGAGGGTTGTGTAAAAAAAGTCAGCTGTCATGCCAGAACACGGCACACTCTGCCAAGTCTAAGATGGCCACCACTCTCTACCGCACATGCGCTAGTGGTCATGAATGCACAATACAGTTTGGTGGCCATCTCAGACACAGCAGAATGTGCCATGTTCTGCCGTGACTGCCAACAGAGGAAAAAAATAGTTTAGTGTGACTTCTAAGTGAGACAGCAAGTGGAGTGCTTCATGGATGTGGAGGTGACTGTTGCAACTCCAACATGCTGTTTAGTCAGAAGCAGTGCAATGAGTCCTTTTCTGATGGCACAGGGTCATGTTGTCGCATGTTAAAACAGTGCAGCACTATACCGTGCTGTCTAAACAGTGAACATAAGGAAAAACACAAAAATCCTTGTTTTCTACAGGGGGCTCTGCCCCCACACCCCCCCATGGGGTCCTGTGCCCCCAAACATTCCCTATTAAAATAACCTTCTCCCGGGGGAGCAACTCAGGGACAGGGTAAAACATGAAGGAACCACAGAAAAGTCAAGGAATAAAAAAAAAATCATTACTGGCCCCAGGAATAGAACCCCAGTCTACAGTCACTCCATTCTTCTCCAGTGCCGGTGGCTCTTCTCCCTGAGCCACAGCAGCTGCTCAGTTGTTATATGTGAAAAGAGCACACCTTAGGTTCTTTGCATGGTATGCTGGATAAAGAAAGTAACAACAAGTAGAAGTAAAACAATTAGTTTATTACAATACTCACACCATAACAAATAAAGCAAAGCAATCACAAAGGAGCAGATTTCCCACCATTCCTCGAGTATGGTCTCTTTCTCTCTGAGGAGCTGGTGTGCATACAATTATAAATGACTGATAGGAGTGCAGTTACAGATATGATAAACATATAGCATTGGATAAAACATGTAAATAAGGTGGCTCCCTTTGGGCAATTACATAGGAAATAAGGAAGAATCTCTGAACAAAGGAATTTCATAGTCAGCAACAAAATAAGTGTTATCAGTTCCTATTTCCAGACAGTGAGTCTGGAAATACTTGCAACATAATCACAAAAGCACACAATGTGTCACAATAATGGAAAACTACAGAATATGAGTGATTATGAGTATAGCAGAATATATGTGGAAACTAGAAACAGTATATATGGCAGAAACATCATATAGGTAAAACATTATGAGACTGTGGTAAGGCACTCATACTTGTAGGTGTATAAGATTATGGTTACATGTGGGTCAGTTGGTGATATATAACCCAGGCATAACAGTCCCTTCCTTGTTTCCTTGCTCAAAGGGCAACACAACAAAAGGAAGATGGTTAGGTATAGCAACGGTATGTCTTAATGCGTCAACAAGCCTGAGGTGCAAGTCTTGTAAAAGAACTGCAACCATGCAAGATGCTGGTTAAAAGTACACCTCGGACAGCAAAGGGTTAGTAGTGGATGAGTTAAAATAAGATATAAATTACTATCAAGCTTTAAAACATTGATTTGAACATCTTCTTTTCAAAGCACATAAAAACTCATAATGTAAATGAATTACATTTCTATGGCATACAGACAGGGTGACAGTGAAAGGAAACCTATTCAGGAGTTGACACAGGGGTAATCACAGATGGTTAGATCATAAAACACAAAATAGAAACTAGGTATGTCAACACCACAGAGAATATGTGTATAAGAAAAATTGTTGCTGTGTATTGTCACAGAACATTGTTTGTAAAAACAATGTTAAAGTGATTATCCTTTCATAAACAACAGTTCATTATGATAGCTGAAAAGGCAGATAATGGCAGCGTATTGGATGGCAGCATACATTATTGATTAAAGAATCTAACAACAATGTCCTTAAAGAGGAACCAGTCCATAAGTTTCAAGTTGGTAACCACAACACAGTGTAATTACACTGGAAATGTCATTCGTCGAAAGTTTGTAACCCATGGGGCATACATGGCACATGGGACTGTGCAGACATGTACTAGCATGGTAAGAAAGGTAATGTTTATGTAGCTGGCTGCTGGTTGGCTGGATTTGCAAAGGCCTTGGCAAGGGTTGCATGAGATTGTCCATAGAATGTTTCAGGGCAATAGCCACACCCGCAGAGGCATAGCTTTTTGTGAAAAGGGCACATTTTACACAAATAGTGACAGTTCATAAAGAACACAATTCATGAAAGAGCAACTAAGAGCACAGTCCATATAAGAGCAATCAGTTTGTATGTGGTGCCAGCCAAGTTTGGAAAACCAGCCGGGAAGAAAAGTTGCATGTGTTGCTTGATGATCTTACCAGTACCTCTCCGTGGAAAACTAAAAACTAGTAAAGCTTTGTTAAAAACTTAGTTTTAAAACACACATATAGTAGTTGTAAAAGGGAAAAAGAAAATGGCATGGTCATTAGCAAAACCTTTGGTTATGGTGTGGTGTGACATAGACAAGTGATGGCATTGGCCATGCACTCAGAGGTGCAGGTCGAGGTCCAATAATAAGAATATACATTTATTCATCTGTGAATCCACCCTGTTTCCAAGTCTCAGAAGAGGCTATGACAGTAGAGAAAGAAATAAAAATAGTTTCCCTGCTTATGTGTTGTTGTTTGGCCTAGTTTAGGCCTATCTCATGAAATGAAAGTGCGATATTATGCTTGTTATATACACTTTGAACATTTATTGTATGGCAGTATGCCATTTACACCATGTAACACAGGGGTATATAATAGTGCCTGTTGCACCTGTGAGATCTGAAAAGGTTCCTTTTGTTAGGTCTGTTGTCTAAGGTGTAATACTCCTAGGTGGTCAGTAGTGTGGTGCTCTGATACTGAGTTTTGAGAATGTATCAGTTCTGTTGCAAAGGGATCTGGTAACGTGACGCTATGAAACCTAGAAGTCTTTGTATTAAAGCAGAATTTACATTCTGCCATATCATGTGTGTATTTACAGATTATTTACAAGGGTACCTGGGTGTGATGAAGTAATCAGACCACTAGTTGGTCTGGGTTTATGCTTGGAACATTGGATAGACTTTTTCTCTGTTGAGGTAACAACAGTTGGAAACATGGCAGTACTAGCAATGGAATGAGGTGTACAATACTATGTAGTAGTATTATATGGAAATAGAGCACACAATTTGTGTTTATGAGTACAGTACAGGTGTAGAAACCTGTGTGTTGTGCTTGGGCCTGGCATATAGCTAGGATGCCAGTGGGTGACCTTCTGGTGTAGGACCCACCTTGGAGTGTGCCATTAGCTAGGTGGGTCTTAGGGATTTGTTGTCAATTGCTAGCAGTCTGTCATTTATTCTGTGAGATTGGTTAGGTGTCCAGGTGTACATGGTTATCATATTGTAATGAATCTGGATGGGACAGCAATGCTGATCCCTTTTGTTTGGTAGTATGAATGGTGGCACATAACCTATTAGAAATAAATAATGATTTATGGGGGTGTTGTTGGGACATTTTAGCTTGTGAAAACAACTACAGTAATTTGTCGTGTAAGTGGTTGGTACTTGGTACCCCCCATATGGGTCTGACAGATGTCACTCAAATGGGCCTAATACCCAAAAACATCCATGGATATGGAACAGTTTACTGAGCGTATACTTGATAAGCTGCAACAATATGTGAAAACATAATAGCAATGACATAATCAGAATGAAACAATAGTCATATTAAGCACATTGCAGAAAATACATTTTAAACATTGATCACATTTGAAATGGAGTTGGTAGTCAGAGTCCAGGAATGACTGTTGAAACAATATTGCCTTTTACAGGAGCTAAAAAGACAAAGAAAGAATATGGGAATGTACACAGTCCCCCCCCCAGCTCAGCTGATGTTGGTTGTTGGCATAAAACCACTTGCAACTAGATTGTGTACAGTTGTGCTAGACTGCACTGGGAAGGCAGAGAGACTGAGCTGGTTTATAATGTTAGAATACATTATATAATATAAATATATCTTTATTTATAACTTGTAACCAACAAATGAGTTATTAGCAAACACACATTTTTCTTTTTGTTTGCTCTTAATGGAGAGATGGTGGGTTTACCTCCCTCATTTCTGGATCTGCTAGTCATGGCTCAGTTAGGTCCATTAGGACTTTTATTTATTTGCAACCACCGTAGGTGTTGCACTGCAAGGTGGCATGGTTCACCCCCCCCCCAAGCTCCTAGTATAGTTCAGGAGGCTAGGCTTACAGTATATGATAACTATAGAAATGTCATAGACATGGTGAATACCACTAAGAATGGTAGCTGCTGCAGCATTATACACACCCATCACTGAAGAACCATAAAAGCCTTCTATCAGTGAGTACAGCCTGTATTAAATAGTACATATACCACTGACACCATCCCTAGACTGTTATTTGTTAAACACATAGGCATGCAATGACGTGTTACTAATTAACTATGTCATTAACTGCCCCATTCGGGCACACTAGTAGTTAAAACTGTTGTTAATGTAAGAGATCAGTTATTGGGGTTGGGCATATAAACAGTTCATGCCCCCCTCTTCCTGAGCTCCTTCCTCTGTGAAAGAGGCAGCATGGAGATAATAGGATACTGTATGCCCAAAGCTGGAGCAGGTGCCTGACCATACAACAGTAAATACTATCAAATTGACTAGTAACAGGTGCTTGCAGAAATATTAGAGAACACTATTCTCAACAGAGGTGTGGATATTCATTCACAAAAATATTGGCAAACTGTCTTTGCTACTCAGTCATCGCTTGGAAGGTTGTAAGCTGAATAAATACAGATGGGTTTGACCGAACTTGTAAAAAAAAAATAATAATAAGGGCAATACAGTATCCTACTATGATTCAAACTATAATAACATTATTAATGAAATTGGGCCACTGATTAAAATACACTTATACATTACTAGTGGTTATCATAGGTGCCGGAACAGGGGGGCCACTAGGGCCATGGCCTTACCACTTTCATAAGTGGCCCTATCACTTTTTGCAATCATGTTAATGTATTTAATAGGGGAGAATGTATCCCTTACATCCTTGGCCCTACCACTTTTCAAACCTTTCCGGCACCAATGGGTTACTTGTGAAGGATAGTCTTATCCCCGTAAGAGAGAAAAAAAAACACAAGCCACGAAGGGAACGTCTCATTTACTTAGAGCATTCTCCTTGTGGAAGGTTAGCATTGGTTTTTCAAAATGCTGATACTGATATTAACGCTAACAAAGATGTATGCATTCAACCACCCTTGGGGGTAGGTTATTTTATTGCAGCAATCATTACACTCCTATGAGTTCTTGAAAATGAAATAAATTATTTATGTCAGAGTATTAGGTATCCCTAATTCTCTGAATGTGACATTAAAACTGTGTCATCAACACAACAACATTCTGATAACTAACACAAGTTATAATACTGCCATTTCACATGTACAACATTGTTAAAAGGGTGTTAAATTAGGCCTGTAACATAAATGGTAAAATCTCCTAAAAGAGACATAATACTTTTTGTGGCAGTGTAAATTGTGTAGCTAGTTTGTTAAAGTTAAAGTAAACTGCTTATTACAAATGCTGGGGATGATCAGCCCCCTGTTTGATCACCATGCAGTGCATGGGGATATGTGATACAAGACAAGGACAAAGAAGCATTGAGATCTTCCGTAAAGGATGGCATATGTAGGAATGGGCAAGTTTGTAGGTAGCAAGCAGCTTTATGGCTGCAAGCCCAGAGAGAAAAAAAAATTGCAGTCCTAACATCACGGGCAGATGAGGAGGACTGGGGAAAAAAAGTAAGTTTTAACAAAAGCACTCTTGATGTGCACAACCCATTAAAGTTATATTTGGATAAGAAATACTGAATTAATTAGGGAGGTACAACAGTTGTGAGCTGGAAAAACAGGTAGAGCTCAAAAGTACGAGGAGGTCAAGTGACTTGCCAAAGGTCACACACTGTGCAAATGATGGTTCCTGGGACCAAACCCAGCTATTGCTGCAGTGGCCTTCGACACCGTGCTGAATGAGAGGTCTTACAGATAAAAGAATACTGTCTAGCTGCCAGCTGAGGCAGCAAAACAAAACTGATGAACCATCACGATTCCAATGATGGCAGATGGAGAGGCCACATTTGAAAGGAGAAAAAAACATAGAAAACCTTTGCAAGCTATTGTTTCATTTTTTTCCCAACGAACCATGATTAACTTGAATCAAGACTAATGACACCAGACTACAAACTTCAACATAAAACCAACCACTTATCTGAAAGATAGAAAGTCTGCAGACAATGTGCCAACACTGCAGACCAGAAAATGTCCTTGGTGAGAAGCCAAAGGTGTCAGCCAGTTTACAAACAGATCTTCCTCATTACAAATGACTTAAAAAAACTAGTGTAGCTTCAGAAAACACAGGTAGAGACTCTGATAATTTGTAACAGTAACAATTAGATATATCATATGCTTAATTTGGTGCAGAAGCATATTCTTCAACCCTACATCACAGACAAAGGCAAATCCTGAATAAGCAAAAGAGGATTCTTCAAATTCAAAAATAATTAGCTCAAGTGAACAAAGCCAAGTGACACAATCAGACTAAAAGACCGTCTTAAGTTTTGCATCACAGCCAACACTAATTACTGTCATCAAAACAGTTTTAAAATCAAACACACCATTATAGTTAATGAAACTGATACCATTAAACCTTAACGTTAATTACAGAACTTACTAATGTTTCTGCTGTTTTGAACATTCTCCAATTAGCCATTACACAGCTGCGTGGAACAGCATGATCTTGACTATGCTGTTTTCAGTCTAGCAGAGTAAACTATGCCTTCAGGGAACACAAAACAAAATATGGCATACCACTATTAAACGTAGTGCTTTTCCGAAAGTGAGTAGCAAGGAACAGCTGTATAGACCAAAGTGTTTATACTTAGAGTTGTTATAGAATGCAATGAAAGGTGGATCAACCAGCAGATGTAATTAAAGTGTACTCACCACAAATCCAAAACATAAGGACAGGGTCAACACCCTGCCAGACGTTCTTTACATTTAAAAATAAAATAATACCTCCAGGGCCAGAACTGACAAATGTTTGGTCTTTGAATCATATTAGTGAGGAGGATTCCTCATGGAAGTCTATAATAAACTTATCTGATGGTTCAGGCACCAATTGATCAATAGCCATTAATCTTATTAGGTTTAGGACAGGGGGGACATGATAGAGGTCTTTAAGTACATGAAAGGGATCAATAAAGGAGGCCCAGTCAGGGTGCTCCAAAGGAAGGAGGGTGGGGCAACAAGTGGTCATGGGTGAAAGCTGGAAGGGGCAGGCTCAGAGGGCACAGGAGGAAATGTTATTTCACTGAAGGGTGGTGGAGCCATGGCATGCACTGCCCAGGGAGCTGGTAGAGGCGGAGACTGTGGATGGGTTTAAGAGGGAATGGGACAAGTACAAGGAGAGGGTAAATCTGACCAGGCCCAATACAGGTGGAACTGGGGACAGTATAACCCAAGGGGAAGGGGGGACACCAAAATCAACCCTCAGTGCAGGTGCTGAAAATCGAGCAGACTCGAGAGACCATTAGGCCTATTCTGCTGGCATTTTAGTATGTTAGTAAAAGCCTCCAAAGCAGCCCTCTAGCGGATTGCATCATTGTTGACTATCTCAGTTCAATATACTGCACACAGATCAATGTAATTGGATCCAAAACATCTTTAGTTAACTATATTTTTATAAGCGCATCCCATGCACCTCATGCAGTGAGATAAGCCGAGATGTCTTCTCTCAATTCTGTGCATATTTTAGACATGTCAATAAGCAGGGACATCGTTAATCTGTTCTGTGGGTTAACTGTTGTGTTTTCAACCACAGCACCCAAACACACACATACATACAGATGGTGTCTGTGAACTCCTGTGAAGGAGGAATTCACAAAACAACAAGTAGCAGTCTGCACATACAGTTCTTAAGCCACCAAACTCATTGCTATGTGCCTCTGAGGAAAGTCACATCTCAGAACTCAAATCATTAAGTGAAATGAGTGTTACTCTTTGCCAGACAAAACCATGACAGGCTGGCTCACCATTTGTTATATGTGAAAAGATCACACCTTAAGTTCTTTGCATGGTGTGCTGGACAAAGAAAGTAACAACAAGTAGAAGTAATAAAAGAAGTGTATTACAATACTCACGTCATAACATATGAAGCAAAGCAATCATAAAGGAGCCGATTTCCCACCATTTCTCGAGTATGGTCTCTTTCTCTCTGAGGAGCTGGTGTGCATACAATTATACATGACTGTTAGGAGTGCAGTTACAGATATGATAGCAGTGCAGTTACAGATATGATAAACAGACAGCATTGGATAAAGCATGTAAATAAGGTGGCTCCCTTTGGGCAATTACATAGGAAATAAGGAAAAATCTCTGAACAAAGGAAATTCATAGTCAGCAACAAAATAAGTGTTATCAGTTCCTATTTCCAGACAGTGAGTCTGGAAATACTTGCAACATAATCACAAAAGCACACAACGTATCACAATAATGGAAAACTACAGCATATGAGTGATTATGAGTATAGCAGAATATATGTGGAAACTTGAAACAGTATATGTGGCAGAAACATCATATAGGTAAAACATTATGAGACTGTGGTAAGGCACTAATACTTGTAGGTGTATAAGGTTATGGTTACATGTGGGTCAGTTGGTGGTATATAACCCAGGCATAACATGGCAGACCCCTCCTCTGGCAGAGCTCTCATCCTCTTTCTCAGAAACAGTTACATTGTGTACCCTGTAGCTGTTTTGACTCACACTGTTTGTGTTGCGTGGTTTTGCCCTGCGACATTCCCCATGTGATATAGTCACCCGGTACCTTTTCTGATAACAAGAGGTCTGCAAAGCTATGCCCACTGCAGCCCTAAAAAGGACGCCACACTTATGAACAATGATCAAGAGGAAGCTGTATGCCCTTTAAAATGGCATCAGTACTTGCTCCGTTCTATTAATAAATGTATGTCTAATGCAGTTGACTAAATGGTTGCATTTAGTAGACCCTAGTGTACAGTGCTCCCTAGACTTGAGTGAGTTGCTAATAAGGACTCCCATATCAAACACCTTATGAACTGAACTAATCCTAGCACCATCTATAAAATAATCCTGGGGTGAATATAATTAGCATTTAATCACAAGCCCATTTCCATCCCAGGAGCAATCCTTTTGTTTCCAAATTGCTTGGAGGCTTAGCACACTGGTGTGACGCAGGCACACATAGGTTCTGGTTTTATGTATTGCTTTGCCACATCCACAACATACTGTACTGTAGAATGGGTTATTTTCCCTGTTAAAATACTTTTGCTCTTTTTGGTGGTTGGTAGTGTTCCACGACAATACATTAACAGGGAAAATTGCTAGGTAACATCCTAGGCAACATGCCACATGATCCAGTTGGTGTCTTTGCGTAGCGATCCTCTGATGTCTGTCTTGCAGAAATAAGTACATTTAAGCTGGTAGTAAATTTGTTTTAGAACTATTTAATACTTTTAAGAAAAAAGTTTTCATTGAGTTGAGGGAAGAGTTGTAGACAATGCAGGAGATGTAGAAGGGAATGCAATGTTTCATGTCTGAGTGAGTGAGAGAGCATAGGGTCAAAGGTAGATTTTGATACTGTGTGTGACAGCAATGGTTTGGTTGTGTGAAGTGGGCATTCTTGTATGGAATACAAAGCCTGTAAAAGGAAATTAACTTTTTTTAAAAGCCAGTAGTTTTGGTTCATTTACCTTTCACACAGAAAAACAGTGTGACTCCAAGTTACAGCTTCAGTTTTAAGTCACAAGGGAAGCAGAAGGCAAGGCAAGTGTGCTGAGTTAAATGAAAAAACATAAAGCCATAACAATCAGAAAAAAAATTAAACAGTTCTTTAGTCATTGTGATGGAGATTTTGTAGTGCCGAGTGCAAAGCACAACCACATTAGATGTAACACTTTAACCCCCAAATGACAGATATCAGCAGATCAGTGGGGTGCAAAAATTCAAAGATGGGAAGCTGCCTAATATCAGCTGTTCATGAAAATTTGGTTGTTATGCCTTATTAACTACAGTAGTTCTACAGTACTTACTGAGGATAGGTCACCAGAGTTGTCACTTACAGTTTCCACTGAGGAGCTGCTCCAATCCAGTAACTCAGCTGTGTGGTGTACTGAGAGGTAGAGGGACTTGTTCAAGTTCACACAGTGAGTGTGTGGCTCTGCAGAGTTTAAAACATGCCAAATAACTCTCTAGTAGTCTCACCTCCCTAACCCCATGCCCATTCTCTTCCTGGTGGTGTAGTGCCCTCCTAACCTAATGCCAGTTTGCACAGTTTATCACTGTCATTGGTGTCTAAAGGTCCATGCCCTCTTGGTGCTGTCCTCATGACACCCTTCCTATCCCACAGGCACTGAGACTGCGGCTGGCACTTACCCTCTGCATTCTGCTGCTACAAGTGGCCATCTGAGACATTCAAGTTAGTGCTTATAGGAAACTTTAAAGAAACTGGTGTGACCTACATCCAGTTGGCCTTGTATGCCAACCATCCCAACTATGGATTAATGCCACAGTAGAACCATGCTCTGTCATGGTTTAATGCTTACATGTACTAATTGTAAAATGTATAGCCAATTGGATCTTAATTATGACAAATACACAGATTTCAACCCCAAGCAATTTACTTGCAACAAATGTATCAGTTATGACAAACTAACTAAATAGGTCATGACACTCAAGCAGAAACTCATAAATGTACAACTGAATAAGGATGCAAAGAATACTATAGGGGTGAATTATGGAGCAGACAGGGGGAAGAGACCCAGAAACAGTAGTGGATCCTCCCAAGAGTCTAAACCCAATGAGCACATAATAAAAAGGGGAAGAGGGGAGAGGGGAGGTATATCCTGAAAACAATATAGATTGGACACAAATAAGGGGCAGTAAACAAAAAATGGAACAAGGGCTTTAGGACCAAAAGACATAATATTAACAAATAGGTACACACCACTTGAAAGTGAGGAACAGATAGAAGTAGGACATGGGACAGAAGAAGGTATGAACTCCCCTCAGACTGGAAAAGTATTACATAAACTAATAGTGGGAGGCTCAATCATCAGATACGTAGACTCAGAAGTATGTCAAAAGCACAAGGAACATATAGTGCTCACCTGCCTCCCAGGAGCCAAGATCATAGATGTCCAAAATGCTCTAAAGAAATTACATACTGACAAACAGGCAGCCGTAATAAGTCATGTCCAGACAAGTGATGTGGGAAAATCCCATGGGAAAGATATCTGTTTGGACCTAATCAATATGGGAAAAGAAATCCAAGAAACTGGGTGTAGAGTGGTAATCTCTAGTATCTTACCAGTACCCAGAGCCCACAAAGAGAAAAACAAAACAATTGAAAGAATAAAAGTAAGACTCTCAAACTGTTGTGGAGAAAAGAACATTATGTTTATAGATAATTGGGAGACCTTTAAGTGAAATAATATGCTTTACACTAAGGATGAACTGCACCATAATAAAAAGGGGGCACAGACACTGGGTAAAAGCTTTCTGGCCTCACTTAACACTCTCTGATTAAACTAAATACCTCAGGGGAAATTACCAGTTCACAGGTTATAGGAATACAAGATACCAGAGACATAAACTGACCAAAAATTTAAAAAACAGTCAACATAAACATCAAATGCTATATGGCCAATGCCAGAAGCCTTAATAATAAATTTGACAAACTGCTTGCAACCATAAAGTACAATAACCCATATGTGATTGCAATCACAGAAAACTGGTGGAATGAAAGCAATGTTTGGAACAAGAGCATACCAGGGTATGAAACATTCCATCAGAACAGAACAAGTAAAAAGGGAGAAGGAATAGTTATGTTCATTAAGTAAGTAAGTAAAACTTTATTTTTTAAGCGCCTTTCAGATACCAAGGCAATGTACAAAAAAATGAACAGACAAAATAATCAGAATACATTAAAATTTTAAAAACCATCAGAAAAAGCCTGGTGAAACAAATATGTTTTGAGCTTAGATCTAAAACTCGAGATGGTCAGGCATTCCCTTATCCGACGAGGTAGAGAATTCCACAAGGTAGGGGCAACAAGAGAGAAAGCACATGCCGCAAATGTTTTTAACTGAACCCTGGGAATCTCTAGCCATCCCTCGTCAGTGGATTGGAGTGAGCAGGAAGAGCAGTAGACAGTAAGGAGATCTTGCAGATACCGGGGTCCCTGTTCATGTAGGGCTTTATAGGTCAGTAACCTGACCTAAAAGATGATCCACCACTGTACTGGCAGTCAGTGCAGTTCACGCAGCACAGGCATAATGTGACTAATCCTGGATGTACCAGTCAAAAGCCTGGCCGCCGCATTCTGCACTAGCTGCAAGCAATGGATATCAACCCCCAGAAGCCCTAGGTAAAGGGCATTGCAGTAATCAAGGTGAGTGGTTACAAAGGCATGGGCCAAGGTAGGAAGGTCAGCTGAAGGAACCAGGTGTTTCACCCAGTGATATTCCTAAGATGGTAAAAGGAAGATTTGACAATGGCAGACACCTGTGATTTCAGGGTCAAGCCACCGTAAAAAATAACGCCCAGGTTATGCACCCAGTCTGAGGTCATGAGCTGGACATCATCAAGCCATAGGCCTGAAGGGAGCCCAGCCCTAAGACCCACCTCAGGACAACCCAGGGCCATAACCAACATCTCGGTCTTATCCAGATTTAACCTAAGCCAGCTAGTGCTCATCCAATTCCTGATTTCAGCTAGACAGTTGTTAAGCACAGAGATTGCATCATCCTGTCTGGGAATAAAGGACATATACAGTTGGGTATCATCTGCATAGCAGTGAAAACCCAAACTGTATCACCCAATGATGTCTCCTAATGGCAGCATATACACTGCGAACAGCATGGGTGCCAATATGGAGCCCTGCGGCACCCCACAGGACAGGGAGAGGGTATCAGAGGAATAAATTCCAGTGACAACCCTCTGTGACCTGCCCATAAGAAAAGACTGAAACCAGTGTAAGACAGTCCCAGACAGTCCACAAAGAAGCTGCAGGCACTCCAAAAGTACGCCATGGTCCACAGTGTCAAATGCTGCCGAGAGATTGAGAAGGGTTAAGATAATACAAGCCTTTTGATCTCTCGCAATTAGGAGATCATTTAAAACCCAGACCAGGTCAGTCTCGGTGCTGTGTCTTTTCCTAAACCCAGATTGGAGAGCATCATAGACATTGTGGGTTTTAAGATGGTCATCCAGCTGCAACGCAACTGCCTTCTCAATAACCTTACCCACAAAGGGTAGATTAGAGACAGGTCTATAGTTAGCTAGACAGTCTGGATGCAAGGAGGGTTTTTTTAAGGAGTGGTTGAACAACCGCCTCCTTGAGGGGATTAGGAAAGACCCTCTGCTCCAAGGAGCTCCAGACAATTTCAGCAAGGATCGGGCAAATAACATCTATACAACCTACCAATAGTGGTGTAGGGCCCAGATCCAAACTACAGTTGGTTGGTTGCAAAGTCTGGACAATCCTCACAATGTCCATGAATTCTGGCTGACTAAAGTCAAACCAGGTAGCACAGGTGCGCACCACCTCCTGCCAATCTCCACAATCCCTTATAGAAAAAGTTGGGCCGATACCCAACCTGATGCTGGCAATCTTATTTGCGAAGAAATGAGCAAGCTCATCACACTTCATTTGTGAAAAATCTCTTCCAGACTGAAGACAGGCTGGATTGCACAGTCTGTCCACAGTCCAGAAGAGCTGAGCCAGTCAATTCCGCACCGCAGCAATCTCCCCAGACAGAAATTCTGCCTTCTTACAGGTGATTGCTGATTGATAGGCCTTATAGTGGTCCATCAACCTAAGCCTATCAGCATCCAAGCCAGATTTCCACCAAGCTCTCTCTAGCCTTCACCCCACTCTTCTCAGCTCTTTCAAGGACCCATCAAACCAGGAAGTCCTCAGGCACAGAGTAAGTGGGCAAACACAAACAGGAGCAATTAATTCCAGGACGTCACCCACCACCTTATGATGGGCAAGTACGAGATCCCCTGGATTCATGCAGTCACTTGATAAACCTAATAGGTCCAGCACCACCAATAGGCCCTCTGGGTAACTCCCTTCAAAGGGCAATACTGGACCATCTCTGTAGGGGCAGGCCTATTTGGGGGCGCTCCAAAGCTGAATCTTATGGTGTGATGGTCTGACCAACTGATTGGTTCCACCCCCAATACCATGACCTCCAACCCCAGGAGGAACACAAGATCTAAGGAGTGACCCCCTATATGGGTAGCAGAGGTAACCACCTGCGTAAAACCCAGCATAATCATAAGCTGGAGGAGATTATTTCCAAAATGTGAGAGTTCATCGTCGATCCAGGCATTGAAGTTGTCCAGAATTAACCATCTGGGCAACTCCAAAGCAATGTCGACAATGAAGTCTGCAAAGTCCTTCAGGAATTCTCCACCATCACTGGGTGGATGGTAGATGAGGAGTATCCTGAACCCTACACCTGCTCCCAGAATACACTCAAAGGATTGAGTGCACCCCACTGGTACATCCACAAGGCTCAGCTCCATTTTAAACATAATGGTTACACCACTGCCCCTACGATCCAATCTTGGGTGGGGTATCACCGAGAACCCAGCTGGAACAGCAGATGCCAAAATAGGGCCTGAATTCTCATCCAGCCAGGTCTCAGTGATGCATGTCTGATCTGATGTTCCAACAAAATCAGATATAATAGCCATCTTGTTCCTAATCAATCTGGCATTACACAACACCGTCCAGGTTAGATGGGTTATCGAGGAAGATCTCAGGATCTGCCCACTATTTGTGGAGCCCTTGGGTGTGGGACTCAGGCAGGGAGCACCCCTTTCCTGACCCCATTTCACCCCAGGGTGTCTCCTAGTCCCCGTGACCTCTATCCATCCATCCCTCTCCATCCTCCCACCATGCCCAGGCCTCATCCCCCTCAACCATCTCCTCACTATTCCCAAGACTTGACATCTCTTGTAAACCTCAGCTGGTAATGGGGGACAGTCGAAGGGGGATAGGTCCCTGAGCATAGAGGGAGAATAATGCCTGACCATCTTAACACCCTCCTAACACATCTCAAATTAATAATTAATATATAGAAACCCAATAATTTTACAGCCACAGTAATTACACACTACAGTTACCACCAACTCACATACACACTCACCTTCAGCAAGGTGTCTCTCACAAAACCCCACCAAAGGTCCAGCCAACCATTACATTCACTACTATCATCATCCACTTCACAGACAGCACACAAATATTAACCTCCCAAAGAAAGCAATATAAACCCCAACAACCAAATAAATAAGCAAATTATTTAAAACACCAGTCCAAAATTAAGTCCTGCAAAAGGTTTCCAGTTCATATTCTGTCCACATAAAATCCTCTCACACTTCCCAATTATAAATTGCTTAGCTTCAATTTCAGTTCAGTACCAGTAGTCCAGCACTCAATGATAAGCCTAGGCAGACAGCTTTAAATGTTTTAATGAGGGGCCAAGTGATCTCTCACTTCCCTTAGCCAGCAAAACCAAAGTTCTCACTCTCAGACTCTACTCTCACTAAGAGTCTGAAAGAAAAACATATAGTAAAAGAGAAAAGAAAGTTCAAACCAGTATAGTCTAGGTGATATCCTCAAAGATGCTGTGGATTAATGTCAAGTACTGACTCCTCATCCAGGAACACTATTAGCTCAGAGGCCAACAACGTGAAGGGAAAATAACCACCTCTCCAAGAGGTCACTGCCCCTGGTCAGGTCACTAGCAGCGGCCCCCGGTCTAGTATCCACTCACCAGCAGATCCCCCTCGGTAGATCTAGAAAACATCAGTAACACACACCCACCCTTCAGCAGACCCAGGACCGGCGTCAACCGCCTGAACCCAGCCAACAACAGTGACCACCTCCGGTAGCTTCACTCCAAAATTCACATTACCTCAGATGGTCCCAAATCCAAGATCAGAAAGCTGACAGTGCAGTTATTAATTCCAGAGATGGTCAAAGAATAGAAACACTCCAGAGAAATATTGGATTGAGCTCTTCTCTCCCTACTCTCCAGCAGTCTGGTCTCCAGCAATCTCTTCACTCCCAATCCAGTCAAGACCCAACACCTGTAAACATTCAAAGCCTGATCAGGCTCCACCAAAAGGGCTTTCCCACAGCAGAAACAGTAGGGCCCCCATCACTTATCCAATTAGAACCGAGAGATGCTGCCACCCAGTTAGTTTAATCACGAAGACTTCAAAAAAATAAAATAAAGTATTGGGCTGTTTGGCTGTTAAAATACATCGGACCACTTATTACAGATAAAGGCAATTCTGTAACAGTCCAATCACGGCAGTCAGTGAGTATAATGAAAACAACGCGTGTTCACTAAATCTTGCTAAATATTAATGCTAAACAGTTTACTTAAAGCAGTCAACATGAGTCATTCTAAAATAAAAATGGATCAAAGTGTGATTATAGAAACCTTATGGATACAATTGTTTCCAAATGACAAAAATAGTTTGTTACTGGACTAGGATACCGACCACCAGATACTACCCAGGAAGAGACTGAGGGTATTATTAGGGAACTCAGAATTGCATGTGACAAGTCACAAACTATATTTTTGGGGGACATAAACCTGATTGATAAAAACTGGGAGACATTTCTGGCAAAAACAACACATAAACTGTTTAGTACAGCATGTGAACAACTTGTCCTACACCAGGAAGTGACCAGCCCTATAAGAGGGGCAAATACATTAGACATTGTACTAGGCACTGAAGGAATAAACATAAATAACTGTAGTGTGGGACCATCCCTTGGAAGCAGTGACCATAACTCAGTTACCTTCAACATCAATATGTCATACTACATAAGAAAAATTAAACAACTTTCTTTAATTATAATAAAGGTAAAAAAAAGAGATCTATAACATATTATCTGAAACTAATTGGGACTATATGTTTGCAAAATGTGACACTGAAACAATGTGGTCTGAATTAAATGCACATGTCATATATTTATGCAACAAATATGTACCCAAATATAAAAAGAACAATAGTAAGCTAAGACCCCAATGTTTAAATAATACAATAAGAAAATGAATCGGGGGGGGACATAGAGCTTTTAAAACATTCAAAAAAACACAAACCCCGTATTACTGGAACAGATTCAAACAATTAGAAAAGAAATGCAAGACAAAAATATGAAATACAAAAAACAGAATGGAACTACACCTAGCTAAAAACACAATGAAAAACAGTAGCAAAACCTTTTTCAGTTACATTAACTCCCTGAAAAACAAACATGTAAAGTGGGACTACTATGACAACAAAGCAAAATGAGCATATGGCCAACCTACTTAATGCTTATTTTTGCAGTGTTTATGGTAGTAAACATAATACAACCACTCCATTTGATGTAAATCAATTAGAACATATTACAATCTCAGAAAAAGAAATATTAGAGAAGATTAAAGTATTAAGGGAGGATTGTTCACCAGAACCAGGTGGAATTACAGGGAAAATGATCAAAATTATGTATGAACAACTCATATACATACGAACATACTAAATGCCAGCAGAATAGGCCTGATGGTCTGTCGAGTCTGCTCGGTAGCCAATCTGTTAATGGGTGCTCATTTTTCCACCCCTCCAGCCCCAGAAAGGGTCATCTTCAGCTTCAGTTTTCCCTTATACCTGCCCCACCCCTTCTTGAAGCCCTCCACTGTGCCCTCCTCCACCAGACTCCTGGGCAGTGCATTCCATGGCTCCACCACCTTCTTAGTGAAGTAATGTCTCCTGCATTACCCCCCTTATTTTCCCACCTTTAACTTCCACTCATGCCCTCTGGTTGCTCCCCCTTCTTTAGTCTGAACATCTCTTTGGCTCCACCTCTGTGTATTCCTTCTACATATTTGAAAACCCCTATCATGTCCCCCCGTCTCTCCTCTCCTCTCCTCCAGTGAGTACAGCCCCAGCTCTTCCAGCCTTTCCTCATAGGTCCTCTCACCCATGCCCTGAATCATTCTGGTTGCCCTTCTCTGGACCATCTCCAGCAGTGCTACCCCCTCAAAATAGTACTCAAAAGTAGCCTGAATATAGGACAGGTATCCCTTGATTGGAAGATAGCAAATATAATACCAGTCTTCAAAAAGGGTGAAAAAGCAAAAGTTGATAACTACAGACCAATTAGTCTGACATCTCTGATTGGAAAGATATTGGAAAGCATAATTAAAGAGTGATTGGAAAACCAGTTCAGTTGTGTTGACATTACCCAACATGGTTTTGTTAAAAAAAGCTCTTGCCTGACTAACCTACTATGCTTTTATGAAACTGTAAGCCAATAGCTTGATAATAAAAAAAAAAAATGATGTCATCTTTATCAATTTTAGCAAAGCTTTTGATAAAGCTCCACATGACCACATAGTTACTAAACTGAGGGAGAGAAACATAAATCATAAATTCATGCAGTGGATGCATAATTGGCTGGAAGGCACAACCCAGAGGGTACTATAAATGGGCACTATTCTGTAACATCAGGTGTGACCAGTGGAGTCCCCCAAGGGTCCATGTTGGGACCGTATATTTTTCAGGTTTTTATTGCAGATCTTACCAATAATTTAAATAATAATAACATCAAGTTTGCGGATTACCTCAAATTGTGAGGGGGGATGTAGTACACAGGATGATATTGTGTCAATCCAAAAGGACCTTGACAGTATCACTGAGTGGATGAAAACCTGGGGCATGGCACTAAACATCAATAAGTGTAAAGTTATGCACTTAGGGTACAAAAATAATAGGCATCAATATTACCTAGGGGATGGTGTGCTCTCTGTAACTACACTAGAAAAAGACTTAGGGATACTAATAACAGATTATTTCAAATTTTCAAAACAAACCAAATGCAGTTGTTGGTACAGCAAACCAGATCTTATGGACCATAGGGAAGAATATTGAATCCAGGGATGCTAGGGTCCTTCTCCCATTATGTCAAGCCTATGTAAGACTACTGTTCCCAATTTTGGTCACCTCACAAAAAAACTGGTATTCTACATCTTAAAAGACTCCAGAGAAAATTCACTAAGCAAATATTGGGTTTAAATGATCATTTATTTATTTGTTCTAGGATTACAAATATCTTTGAGCCAAGGCTCTTTTACAAAGGTTCCACGTCATTGGTACAATTGAGACAAACATAAGCAAAGATAACAGTTTATCAAATAAAAAAAAAACACATAATCTTGTAGAGGAAAAAAGAACAATAAGGTGAAACTTTGGGGAGGGGAAAGGGAAAGGAGCAGGGTGAAATCAGGGAGACTAAGTGGATGGGAGAAAAGAGGAGGTAGGTGGAGGGACAGAGAGAGGACAGGTGGAAGATGGGTAAGAATAGAGGTAGTGCAGCCAGGTGGTATTTGTCATGGGCCAGCAGGGGAGGTGAAGATGGGGGGAGTGCTGGCAAAGTGCAGGAGTAGATGTGGATCCTAAAGGGCATCTTCAGCTATGGAACCAAAAGACATGTGTAGCCACAACAGTCACAGAGGTTGGAGGCAGTGAGAGTTAGGTGGAGCCAAGTCTTAAAAGTGATGAGTGATAGTGAGGATGAGATGTCACTGGCAAGACCATTGTACCAACTAGCGGCCCAGTAAGCAAAGGATCTTTGGCTTTGTGTTGTGTGGCCATGCAGGATTTGCAGAAGCTGAGGTTTTGATCCCCTGGTATGGCGGGTGTGGATTCTTGGTTGTATGAGGGCACAGACTCCAGAGTGGGCAAGGTCCAGCAAGATTTTCTTAGTAGTAATACAAGTTTGGTGTTTTATTCAATTGGCAAGATTCAACCATCCAGTTTGAGAATAGAGGTCACAGGTGTGAGTTAGGCGTTGGGAGCCAGTGATAAGTCGACAGGCCTTGTTGAGGGCGGTGGATACATGTTTGAGTGTGGTGGTTGTAGCAGAGCCATAAATGATAATGCCATAATCAATGATGGATATGATGGAGCTCTGGACAGCGAAAGCAAGGGCTTTGGGTGTCAGGTGTTTCCTATGATGGAATAGCAGGCCTAGCCTGGAGTTAGCAGCTTTGGTAACATGGTCAATGTGGGCAGTGTAGGAGAGGTGAGGGTCAAGGGTGATCCTGAGGTATTTAAAGTTTTTGACCTGTTCCAGTGTGGCACCTTGTCTGGTGATAACAGAGAGTTGGAAGTGCTTATGTTTATTTATGGGAGCTGCTGAAGATCATGGCCTTGTTTTTTTTTTTTGATTAAGGATCAGTTTGTGCTTTGTGAACCAATTCTCAACTGAGGAGAAGCCGAGCTGGAGATTTTCTTGCAATTTCTTCGGGTCCTGGTGCATGGCAAGGATTACTGCATCATTGGCATACAGGGTGATATGTTCAGTGCAGGAGTTCGGTAGGGTGTTAAGGAACAGGCTGAAGAGTAGGGAGCCCAGTATTGAACCCTGGGAGACTCCAGAGAGGACAGGTTTGGAATCAGAATGCACATCCCCGATTGTTACATGCAGGGAGCGGTTTTCAAGATAGCTTTTGAACCAAGAGATTGAATCATTGGAGAGACCAGCATTTTTTAGTTGGCTCAGCAGGAGGGAGTGGTGGACAGTATCGAAGGCTTTGGTCAGGTCGATGAAAATAGCACCAGTTAGTTGTCCATTGCTGAGGGAGCTGTGAATGGAGCTGGTGAATTTGAGTAAGGCAGAGGATGTACTATGACCTTTTCTAAAGCCATGTTGCTGTTTACAGAGAATATTATAATTGTCCAGATACTCGGTAAGTTGGTCCGCTACTATACGTTCCAGTGCCTTCGATAAGGGAGGCAGAATGGAGATAGGGCGGAAGTTCATATGGTCAGTCTTATCACCACTTTTGTGAATCAGGGTAACAGTGGCCATTTTCCACTTGTCCGGGAATTGGCTAAGGGAAAGAGAGAGATTAAAAATCTTGGTGAGGGGCCCAAGTATCTCATCAAGCATTAGGGCCAGTAGCTTGAGGTCAAGTGTGTCATTGCTTGTTCTAGATTTGCTGATGGCTTTGGCAACGTAGTTTCGGACTTGATGTTTCTTTAGTGCTTTAAAGTAGAAAGGTGGTTGACAGGCGTGGGTGGAGGAGTTGGGGGATGGGAGTTGACGCATCTTGGAAGAAGTCAGAGGGGAGAACACTGCTAAGGTCAGTGAAAGCGATGTTAAAAGTGTTCACAATAGTTTTAGGGTCGAGTGTAGTGTGCCCATTTATGTTGAGTATGTTTGGCGAAGATTTTGACTGCTTCCCAGTAACATCTTTAATGTTTTCCCAGAAATCCTTCCTATTTCCCCAGGAGTTAGTGAGGGCATTTTTATAGTAGTCAGATTTCTGTTGCCGAATGGATTTGGCGCAGTCGTTTCGTGCCCGTTTATAATTCTGGATGTCGAGTTGCTTGCCGGAGTTTCTAGCCAGTTCCCAGAGGTGGTCCTTGGATTTAATTTTTTTTAGGAGGTCTCCTGACAGCCAAGGGTTACTGAGCAATTTAACTTTATGCTTTTTGAGGGGGCAAATTTATTACAGGCTTCATTAAAAATGTGAATAAATTGCTCCAGTGCAGTATTAGTATCTGTTGCCTTGAAGATGGGGGACCAGTCCTGCAGATGGAGGTGCGATTTGAGGTGGGGTAGCTGACCATGGGGTAGGACTCTGCTGGTGATGATTTTTGGAAGGGACTTATAGAGCTTGTTTGACCAGGTACAGCTGGTGGGAGAGTGGTCACTGAGCGAGTCAGGGAGGACTGAGGGTTTTCGTGATCTGAGAGGGGTGGTTGGTTAGGATCCAGTCAAGTAGGGTGCAGGTCCCAGTTCTGTAGTTCTTTCTGGTTGCATAGTCACCCATTTGAGTCAGGTTAGCTGATATAACAGAGCCCTTAAATGACCCACCTTCAGCTGAGAGCCAATTAATGTTAAAGTCACCAAGAAGGATGATTTCGGAGTCCGATGGGTGGGATTTAACAAAGTCAAGGAAAGCAGTTAGACCAGGTCCCTGTTCCTTAGGAGGTATGTAAACAGTGACAACTGTGAGGGCCTTATTTTGGGTGCCTAATAGGAGTCTGATGGGAAGAATCTGAGAAGGAGTTGCTGGAAGATTGGAATCAATGGGGTGTCCTCGGAAATTGTCTTTCACATATAAGGCACACCCGCCACCTCTTTTGGGCTTACAATCAACCCAGAAGACATAAGGAATACCATACCAGACTGGAACTGCTAAATCTCATGTGTTTGGAAAAAAGAAGACATAGAGGGGACCTGTTGTTGCTATGGGATGTTGTCAATGGCCCCTATCTACTGGTGGAAATGGGATTCACATTTAAACAGGACACAGTGGAAGCTAGGGGGCATCCACTGCATCTACACAGGTTTAAGTACAAAACAAACCTTAGAGTGACCATTTTTCACAGAGTAATTGGAATATGGAACAGTCTGCCACTAAATATAATTGTCAGTGAAAATACAGAAATATGTAAGAATAGACTGAACAAGTGAATTCTCAATAGAAGGGAACCACTTAGGTAGGGGTACTGGGTTGGGAACTAAAATGGGCAATTCACTTTCAGTTTCCTGACATTTCACAATATGAACTGCAATATGACAGAGCAAGAGTATGATGAGTACAGGGCTTTCTTTGCTTTTTTATTTTCTCTTACTGATAGCAACACAAACAGTGCAGTGAGCATTAGAGAGAGAGAGAGAGAGAGAGAGAGACATATTGACAGAGAGAGACATAGACAGAGAGAGAGAGAGAGAGAGAGAGAGAGAGAGACTGAGAGAGATAGAAAGAGACTGAGAGAGATAGAAAGAGAGAAAGAGAGCGGGAAATGCACAGTGCGCAGGTGTCGCAACTTATCAGATTGCAGTCCAGTGACACTTTGTAAAAAAAAAAATCAGGATGCCACATTTATTCTACAATTGTTTGGGTGTCCTGTGAACATGAAACATGTCCTGATCAGACCAATACTTCCAGATAGTCTCCTATCCAGCTACTGAATGTGATGAGATTATGATCAGGTAAAAGTTATGATAATCCAGAGTATGCACCTCCCTCTCAACCTGTTATGCTGTCATAACATACAGAGGAAACAAGAAATGAAATGACAATGACAGCATCACACACTTACTGTATATAAAAAAGGTAATTGCATACTGTTTAGAAATGTACAGATAATACAAAATTACTGTTCAGAGACCTCCTACTTAATTTACCACTCACTGTCTCCTACTTAAATCACTGTGCACTGTCAACTCCTGAGGGGAATCTATCATCATTCAACAACTGATAGCCTTCCTCCAGTACATAAAAGTGGACCTGCTGTCAAAGAGCACGTAGCACACCAAGCTTCATAGTGATTACAGAAAGTCGCTGTAGGAACCGAAGCAACATTACAGGAGAAAAGAAGAAAAGCTAATTTAATTCTCTTTAAACACATCACTTTGCAGTTATTCAAGGCTCCGAATGAGACAGCAGGTTAATCACGGACCTGTACATTACCTCTTTAACTGTAGAATGCAGCTGAGCTGTTTAGTAAGCTACATATGTCTGTATCAAATAAACAGCAAGGGAAACAAAATGAAATAACTAAAGAAAATGATCTAACTGTAAAAAAAAATGGTGGCCACACGAAAAAGGATTTCCCATTCACTACAAAGGATTACTCATTTGCAGTAAAGGATTACCCATTTGTGAAAAGGATCCTTTTTCACACGGGACATCTGGAAAGGAAGGGGAAATTGTTTAACCAGGAAAGGCACACTAAGATGAATCTTGTATCTAGGTGTGACCTGGGAACTCAAGGAAGTTAAGTGACTTGTTCAGAGTCATTTGCTCAGAGTCACACAGTATGCAAGTGGGGGCAATTGGATTCAAACCAGGGTCTCCAGATTTGCAGCTAACTGCTCCCATAGGAAATAATGGTAAACTTCAAAATTTAATAACTTTTGAACAGATTAACATTTTTTTTACCAAGTCTTCAAAAGGCACATCTGTGACTGGACACCTGTTTACCCTGTAAATTTCAGACCACAATTCCACACCATTTCTGCACATTGGCATCACAAAAGAATTTGACAAAACATGGTCATTTTTACATTTTGTGACACTCTGTATCTCTGCACCCACAAATCCGACTGGAACAAAACTTGCTACATCAAAAGATATTTGGACCCTGATGGCACATGCAAAATATTTCATGTGACTCAGTTGAATGGTTACGAAGTTATTAAAGTGCAAAATTTTGACTTTAACATAGAAGTGACCATTGAACCCTATCTATTGGGGTGCAATTGTGCTCCTATAACATATGATAGAATTTATAATTTTTCCAGGCATTGAATGAACATGATATACCTTTAAATTCTTTACTTAAAAAGAATAGACTCGATTCACAAATGGCTTGAGAATGCCACAAGCCCTGGGTGCGCTGAACATATGGTGCAGGACCATGGCATTCCTGGCTGAAAGCGATCAGTATTCTTGATCCTGTGTATCAACTAACACAAGTCAGACCAGCTTTTTGGTCTAGCATGTGGCAATCTTGGGCACCCTTATTATGGGACTAGCACCAAATATTTGGTGCAAGTCCAGTAAAATGCATAAACTGTCGTAAATGCCCCCAATCTTCTTTAATCAGGCACATTCTCTGGCAAACTTTATGGCGCAGCTGTTTTTACCACCAGGTTTGGCACGAGGCATGACGCAAGCCCTGTATCACCCTTTATTAATCTGGCCCAATGTTTTCCTTTTTTCTTTTTTTTTTTTACACTTTGGTCATCTTCCCCTCTCTGGCCACCCAGACTCTCTCCAGAGGGACACCCGGCCCGAATTTATCCCACCCCACCCGAAGTCCTCAGCCTACCTTGCTGGTGGGGAAGCGCCTCCACTCTGCTTGCTCTTATCTTCTGACGCCCTGGATCTAAGCCCCCCGGGCAAGACCGCTGAATCCTGATGACCTTTCTGTAATCTAGTTGGTCTACCAGGTGGTGGATGGAACACCAGAGGCAGGCTGCAGGATCTGGCACTGGGTTTGTAGGTCAGCCACTCAACCCACCTTCACCTACCAGGGACCAGGGCACTGTTTTTTGAATTTCCTATGAGGATCAGATGTGCAATGATGTCCAGCATGTGACAGGTGTGCTCCCACCCCTTCCCACAGGACATCTGCTGCAGCCTCAACCCTCTCAATGTGTTCTCATTAGTTGCAATGCCCCCATTCTCCACTGGGAGTCACAATGGTAGCAGGAGCCACAGCCCCCCCAGGAGTGGAGTGGAGAGTAGTCCTCTGGATGCTCAATCCTCTCCTGCCCCTGCTGAGCCCCAACAACCAGAGCTCGTTCCTGAACCCAGCTTGCCAGTGTGGCATAAGGTGTGTCATCCAGTGCCTCGACCCTCAGTACCACTGGGCCAGCTTGTTTTTTCTTCTTGTTTCTGACAATATACTTATATGTACAGATAAATTCTAATTTTATATAATGTACTGTACTATGTAAATATTATCATATTATCATTAAAAAAAGTTCAATAAGAAGAAAGTTTTAAAAAAAGTTGTTCACTTTTTAGACAAAAGGTCCTAGTGATGAGGAACCAAGAGGTTATATGCATGATATTCAACAAAGTATACCTATACAGCTATGTAGATGCCAGTTAGAAGTTGCTAGGCAAGGATTTGTAAGGACAACAAGGGGCAGTGGGCACAGAAAACACAGTTGCTGTTTTCAAGACAGTTGAGGATTCACACCTGTGTTAGCTCCTTGCTGCCTGGGATGTTTATCCTTAATTTCTTCTATCTGTACTGCTCCACAAGACCTATATTTCCAACCATACTGTAGATGGTTATCTGGACTTCACTTTGGTATGAAATAACAAAAACAACAGAGTGCTGTGTGAGCGTGTGGGCTGCAAGTAAAACAAAAGGGTCCACTTAGCAGAAGGAAAGAGGTAATACCACCCTTATACAGATCATTGGAGAGGCTGTATCTGGAGTACTGTGCCCAGTTCTGTAGTCATCATCTCAGGAAAGATTGGGCCAGGCTGGAGATGATGAAAAATAGAGTGACAAAGATGATTCAGGGCCAGTAGGGTAGGTCTTATGAGGAGCACCTCAAGGCACTGAATATGTGCTCGCTGGAGTCCAGAAGGGAGAGGGGAAGATATGCTAGAGATCTTCAAGTTCCTGAAAGGAATTAACAAGGTGGACTGTGGAGAATTATTTAGCATGAGCACTGGTTTGAAGTCACAAGGGCATGAGTGAAAATTGACAGGAGAGAGGTTCAGAGGACCTGAGGAAGTATTATTTTACAGAAAGGGTGGTGGAACCATTGAATAGTCTACCAGCTGAGTTGGTGGATGCTAAAACCATTAATGGTTTCAAGTACAGTTAGGACAGAGTGAAGGGCATAGTGGTTACTAGGGGGACAGAAAGTGGGAGGGGAATGGGGGGATAGGGAGGGCTAGAACCCTGGAGGGACAGTAGATCCCAGGGTTAGATAGGTAACTCGGGCAGACTGGATGGACCATTGGTCTTTTCTGCCATCATTGTCAATTTTTCCATGTTTCCATTAATAAATGCACACTGACAAGAGATGGTAAAGTTAGAATTGTTATTTCAACCATACAGTGTAGGTCTTCTTTAGGAATTATCTATGAAGAAAATAAAATAGAAAAACTAAGTCCATTCTATGCTGACTGTTTTCTTTATAGATACTTCCTGAAGAAGACCTGTTTGTCAAAATATTGATGTTTTCAGTGTCTTATCTAAAAATTTGTTTTGTTTGGGATGAAATGTTATAACTTTAAATACTGAATTGCGTACAGAAAAAAAACACTACTAATGTGCATACTAAGGGGGTGAGAATGGAAGTAGGCTACTAGATCCATCATGACTGTCCCCTCATTTCTCAGAGATGGCAACTGCAAATTTCCAGTCCTCGTGTAACACAAACACAATGTATGTCTTTATGTGATGAAGTACCTTTGGAAACGAGCCTCTGGCTCAAAGGTTATAAACTGATTCTTAAATAAATAAATAAAATAAATAAATAAATATCCAAACCCTTTATAAAAGTTTCAGTATCTTCTTATTCTATTAAATATTGTGGCAATGTGTTCCATAAGCCCACTATTCTCTGAGTGAAAAGTATTTCCATTAATTACTTCTAATTGGCTTACTTAGCAACTAGAAACCATGTCATCTGGTCTTTTGGCTTACCCCTTTGAGTGTTGAGATTTCCCTTAGTTTGTCCTTCCTGATAGTATTGAACATCAACAGAAAATCACCTCTCATTCTCTTTTTTTTCCAGTGGTCAACAGACCAAGACTGTTTAGTGTCTGCTCATGTGTCATGTCCTCTAGAACATGTATCTTCTAAGTTACCCTTCTTTGCAGTCTCTCGAATCTAGTTATGTCCTTTCTCAGTAGTGGACTCCAGAACTGGGAGCAATAATTAGAGTTTGGCCTGACTAAAGATCTACAGAACAGAATAATCACTTCCATTGATCTACTTAGGAAGTGTCTCCTTATAGACATTGTTATTTGGCTGGCCTTAGTAATAGCTGCATTCTGTGACAAACGTCTTGCATACAGTTCTTCTTTTGTTTATGATTTCATCTGTCAAAAAGCAGTTAACACTGCTGGTTTCCAAAGCATGGCTTCAAATAGATTTGATCTGCAGCATAACATGAGCTATTGCACATTAAATCCTCCCCAAAACATTTGGTAGTGTGCATATAGTGTGTTGGTGTAATACTATCTCTAGGGCAAAAATACAAATGCTAATTTCATTCTACTGTATGTCAGCCAGTAACAGAGTAAATAGATAATACTTGCAGATTGTAGTAATTGTGACAATTTCAATCTCACAAGCACAGACAAAAAAGATGTGGTAGCAACAAAACTCTGGTGCTTCACCCTGCTAGGGCTTTATCAGAAGGAGTGGCCTGTGGGTTACCTAGGCAGCCTTAAATACTCCAAGAATAATCACATATAATTGAAATATTTAAAATAGTTTTAAAGATACAATGCCTCTTACTTATCATGCTACCATCCAGTGATAGATAAAATACCTAAACCCACACCACATTAGTGCAATTCTTTAGAGTAGATCTGTAGAATAACTACAATTACACACACATTTTCTATCATAGATCAAAAAAAGATTATAGATGTTACTATTTTCATTTTCTTTCAATCCTTTATTAGAGTTCTCCTTCTGGAACAGCATATGATTCCTGCAAACACATAGTTTATACCTGTTCCATGGTAAGGGGGGGGCTACTGGCTGGTGGAGGTGGTGACCATGATGTTTGTGGGGGTGGGTTCTCTGCACTATAAAAGCACAGCACCTGCACCAGTACAATAACGGTGGTGTTACCATCTTGCCAGAGACCAGAGACTGTGTCCAGCCAAAGTCTGCTACTTACTGCCATCAAGTGTACCGCTCCTACAGACTGTCTCAGTTTTGTCTGAGTCCTGCCCCTTGGGAGAACTTGACTACTGGTCCCACAGCTATGAGCTGAGATTCACCTGTTCACTGGTAAGTGGAGGGGGGTTATGGGACAGTGGAGGATGAGCTGAGACCCACCTCTTCGCTGGTAAGCAGGGGGAGCTACCAGGTGGTGGAGACAGTTACCATGACATCTGGTGGGGGCAAGCTACCTGTTCTTTAAAAGTATATCTGCTCCAGTGGCCATCCATAGAGCAGCAGCCTATGTGAGTGGCTCCTACTGGAGTGGTGGAAGACAGAGGTGGGAGGCTGAGAAGAGGCTGTTTTAAATTTGTTTTGTTTATTTCAATATTGCTTAGCTGGGTCTTATTTTAAATAATTTTTTATATTGTGTTTTTCATTATTGTTTAATTGCACCATTTATAAGTAGAAATAAGATGTTCAATTGTGGTATGCCCTTTTAATATCTTTATGGGCTATTAGTCTTAATTCGCAAAATATTTTGCAAGTTAATCAAGACAGACCTCAACTGAAAGAACATAAAGTTAGGAAATGCTGTGTATTAGTAAATGTTAATAGAGTAGTTTATTTGAAGCATGTGCAACAGTCTTTTTAGGAGAGACAAAAGCCTTATGGCATTGTGAAATGAATTGTTTGAAGATAAAACATTTAAAGAAAATGTGTTTTTGAGTCTGCTTTTAGTTGGAGATGTCAAGGTTAATCCTAGGCTGAAAGGGATAAATAAACTAAATATTTTCCATACAAATGCTCCTAGTCTCCTTCCAAAAATAGAAAACTTAGGTATGGGGTATAGAGAGAAGAACCCCACTTTTTTTAGGTATAACAGAGACTTGGCTTAATGACACAATACAGGATGCTGAAGTAGCAGTTCAGAGGTATAAGATATATACAGGAATGATCGAAGTAGAAGGAGGTGTATTCATTTATGGTAGGAAAGACGTGATCCTGTTAATAGTTATAAGTGCTTTTTCTGCCAAGAGCATCGAGGGACGGCTGCTGGGAATTAAGAAGTGGGGTTTAACTGTTGGTACAATATTTTCCCCTCTGTATACAGATACATCAGTTTATGAAGAGTTAGCCAATCATCTGGATAACTCTGCATACTGGATCCGTCATGTCTATATGGGGATTTTAATGCCCGCTGGTATGGCCCTAAAGGAGCAAAGTTAATGAAGGCTTTCAGCATACTGAATTTTGGATCAATTAATTAATATACCAACTAGAATCAGCAATCAAGGGGATACTAGACATACAACTGATTTGATTTTTTTCATTAAGGGATTTGAAAGCGCATCAACAAGGTATGGGACCTCCATTGCTGGGTGATCATTGTTAGATAGGGTGTAAAACTAATTAAGACTGTCCGCCTGAAACCGTTGAAATCCCCATTTTTAAATTTAGATCATTTGTGCATTTTAATAATCAAACAATCTTGAGAGATTTAATAAAGGTAACCTGGAACCCTTTGGATTTAATCCCAGGCATTGATGATGCTGTATCTTTTTTTTTACTCTGAATTTTTTGAAAGTTTTTGATGCTCATGCCTTTATGTGTAGTGTAAAATGTGGACAGAAAAAGCACACCCTAGACAAATGGTAAGATTTTAAAAAGCATTAGAATTAAAAAGAGGCTGTGGAAGATGGCAAATAAAATAATTGGGGAAGCAGTTGGGAGTTATGTAAATTAGCTAGGAATAAATGTCAAAAACATATTAGAGAAGTAAAAGAAGAGTTCTATAAAAATAGATTTGAGAATACTACTGCTCCAAGAATGTTTGGAAAATAGTAAAACAATTGCAAATCCCAGTAAAACTAACATTGCCAAACTCCTTAAGTTGTGAGAATTCATTTTATCTGATAAAAGGCTATAGCTAAAGTATTAAATGTTTTCTTCATTAACCTACCTCTAGGCTCAGATAAGGGATAAGGGATAAGATGCCACAGTTTAAATGTAGGAAAATGTACAGAAAGAGGAAATTAAGGAGGATCAAAGTTTACAATTTAGATTTAAAATGATTTGCTCGAGAGATGTCTGGAAAAAGTTAAAATCCCTGAAACCAAATAAACCAGGAGGTTTGGAGGGCCTTGAGGTCAGACTGCTGAGGAAGGGAGCAGATATTATCACCACATCTTTGACAAAGATCCTCAACAATAGTTTATGCTGGGGAATCTTTCCAAGGGCCTGGAAGAAAGCAAAAATATCCCTTCTCTTTAAGGGGGGGGAGAGAAATTTAGCGCTAACAAATAACTATTGCCCAATTGCTCTTCTTCCTTAGATATCAAAAAGATTGGAAAAGGAAGTTCAAAAACAGTTGTGTGGGTACTTAACTGAACATACTCTCCTCTCTCCACAGCAGTCTGGTTTCAGGGCTGTACATTCCACAGAAACAGCTATGTTTCATAGACACTGTCTCCCTTGCTAACATAAGGAGTATTGGGGGTGGTGATTGTTGACCTAACAAAGGTGTTTGTTATGGTGAATGGTAGGGAAAATGGGCAGACTAGGTGGGCCAAGCAATCCTTATCTGCTGTCAAACTCTATATTGCTTTGTTTCTATGATCCTCAAATCTTCTTAAAAATGGCTCTTGGACAAGTGTGTGAATCAGGATTCATTGCTGTGGTATAAATCCTATTTGCAGGATAGAAAGCAACAGGATGCAATTCAGGAGGTATTATCTGGAAAGTGGGGATTGGTAAGGAGGTGCCTCAAGGTTCCATTTTGAGATCATTAATGTTTTTCCTTTTTATTAATTGGTAGTAAAAATGTATACTGATGATACAGTGTTAGTGAGCTCATCCCCAAATCTAAATCAAGTTAATCAAAAACTTTGATCATATTTAAAGAATCTGGAAAAGTAGTTTGTACAGAACAAATTGTATATAAACATCAAAAAAACTAATGTTGTGACTTTTAAGCCAGATAAGGTAAATTGTGAAGAAGGGTTTGATGGAATAGAGATCTATAACAAAACAAAAAAAAACTGTGGTAAAAATTGAACAAGTAAGTTCATATAAATATCTTGCGTTTTGGATTGACAAGGATTTGAAGTTTACAACTCGCTTCAATACGTAGTGCACAAGTGTTTCCCAAAAGTTGGGTGACTTATGCAAACATAAATGCTCCCAATCCAGGGATACAAGGGTCAACATTGTCACTGCCATAATACTATTCATGATGGATTACGGCAGTGCAATCTATAGATGGGTTAGTAAAAATGATTTACAAAAACTAGACAAGATGCACTGCCATTTAGCTAGATTTGTACTAGGGATAAAAGGGCAGTTACAAAATGTTCATAATTGCAAATTAAAAAAAAATAGGACATCTTCATGTATAAGAAGGAATAGGCTTCTTGATGGCTTTTTATATAAATGTGTGAATGGCCTAGGGCCACCATATTTGTATGCTTTTAACTTCAACAGATGTTATTGTTTGACATCAAGTCATTACAAAACAACATATTAAGTATAAAGAAAGAAAGAAAAAACTAAGGTAACACTGTATATGATAATATTTCAGGCCCACTTCTCCTTGTTAAAAACATTTACATTTATGCATTTGAAGAAAAAAATAAAATGCTTAAGCAAGATGAATACATTGGTAGAGTTTAGGAGGAAGACATCCCTAGCAAATCCTCTAGATTGACATGATGAAACAAGACTTGTCTGGGTTTGGGTCTGGTTACCTATATCCCCATTCTAGTTATAGTGACCTGTAGTCCCAAAAGTTCCAAATATAGAAAATCATTTTTGGAGAAAGATGCCAATTGAGGTAAAAAAAGGACATTTCCTTCCTAGATTCTTCCAAGCAGGTTACGGTTACATAATACAATCAATGGACCTTAACTGGTCTAATGCACATAGAGTTGGTTGATCCATATTAAAAATGTTATAAATTGAGACTATGTAAAAATTTAGGGAGATGACACAATGTTGACATATCAGTAAAATTAAACAACACATTAACTATATGATGAGGAGGAAGACAGAGGTTAGCCAATATTGGCCAAATCCAAAACTCTCTTCTAATGTGATATAAAGGACATATGAGCACAACATGCTTTTGATCATCACATACTCGGATCCCACATTTACAGAACTCCAAAGTTACACCTGATCTTTTATGTTTAAAGTGCACGTAATTTGCTTTATACAGTTCCATCCTAAATCTAATTACTATTTTTCAGTCACGTGGATTTAAAGGGTGGGATAAATAAAATTCAAATCCATATTGAATCTTGAAAATCTTATACCATTTATACAATTTCATGGTGCCAGTTTTAGACACGCTCTGCTTATCTGTAATATGCCTATTTTTGGCCTTAACTTCAATACCTGTCTACTACCTGGGTCTAGTATAAATTCCATACAATAGATTACCCAACCCCATTGGTAGCAGTTGTTCTGTAATAAGCTTGATAGTAGGGAAGATAAAACCCTGTTGTGCATATCCAGTTTGTTCTTCCAAACATTGTCTGGGCAATAACTCCTCAGACAAGAGAAAGAGGTCCAATGTAAATATTAAGTGTCTCTCTATTACTAGAGAAGACAAGGAAAATTGACCCATCTCTGCTCTCAGCACCTCTGCAGGAACTGCGCTTGGGACAGAGAGACTACAATGTAATGTTTTGTTTAAAATGATTTCCAAGGATGCAACATTGAAGAGACCCAAATTTCAGCTGCATATAAAATTCCCATCTTAGTCTTTATATTTTGTACTAAGGATTCCATTAACTGTACTATTTCCCAATATATAGCTACATGTCTTAAATGCATTGAAAGCATTTTTCATTCTAGTTTCTAATAAATCTAAATGTTTTGACCATGAAGGACTAACTGTGAACCTTACCCCTAAGTAATCATAGTAGTTCTTTGTTTCAATGAGAACATTTTCTATATACAATTTGGGGGTTTTCTTTGTTCTGTTACAAAAGACCACAAGCTTGGTCTTATCTTTATTTATACATGAGGCATTTTCAGTACAAAATTTAGCAAAAAGATTCTCTGCATATGCACGCAAGCTAATAGACTTATCAAATACTTTTGGAGAATGAAAGCCATAATTGCAAAGTTATATGATTATTGAATCAATATATAAATTGAACAACAAGGGAGCCAATATACTTTCCTGTTGAACACCAAGATTTGTTTTAATTTGCTTAGTTAAATGACCAGACTGATTGTACTGAACCTGTACCTGTGTATCCTGATGTAATTATTAATATATCCAAAAGATAAGGATCAATACCAAGTAGTCATAATTTTTGCCAAAGCATCTTACAACTGATGCTATCAAAATCTACCTTAAGATTGATGAAGCAGCAATATAGTTTAGATTTCTTGACAGTAACATATTTATAAATAAGGTGGGTTAAGACATAACAGTGTTGAATAGTTGATCAATGTAATCTAAATCCATTTTGAACTTCTACTAAGAAATGATTCTGAGAAGCCCAGGCCTGTAATCTTTGGAGTGTGATTCTGCAAAACAGTTTCTGTGAAGCATCCAAAAGACTAGTTGACCTGTACTTATCTGTTCTTTTTTATAAATTGGGAAAATGATACTGCCCTTCCAGCTTTCCAGGATTTTCTCACCTTATAAAAATATATTGAAAACATTCAAGAAGATAGGAATCCATCAGTCAGAAAAGGTGTGTGTGGTGTGTGTGTGTGTGGACAAACACACACACACAGATATATATACATACATACACACACAGTATATGTATTTATATGTGTGTATATTTATATATATAATCAAAAAACTGCATTAATGCATCAGTTAGGGTTGATATTATAGTGACAAAAGTCTGGAAATTTGGTGTTGGGGTTCAGAACCCTAACTCCACATTCCCCCCTCATCCCCACCACACACCCACGTGCAAACAAAGGAAGGGGTCAATGCAACACAGCCAATCAGAGATAGCCATCTTGAGTTCATACATGGCACTCACACAGAAACATACATTTACCATAATGTGCTAGTGCACACTCCAGCAAAAAAGTGTACTGCCACAAAATTGTAATTTTCCAACAGTGTATCAGTGCAGGGTCCTACAGATCCTGTGTTGCCTATCCAGATATCACCATTACATACTGTGTCCTCCCACACATACCTAATTTTGCTACATATCTGTATACACCATAACCACAATACATTTCTATATGTCTTTAGGGTGCAGTTTTTGATAACACTACATATATTGGTGAATCCACCATAGTTCCACAGCATGTGGGTGTACCACCAACATAACTTCAACCACAGCTATACATTAGTTTATGGCTGTACAAGCACAGGTTACTGTAAAGACTGTTCTCCCAGTCAGCCATATTTTTTTTTTATTCTGTGGGACCCTGCACTTCAACAGAAACATACTTTTACCATACTATGCAAGTGTAGGATCCTGTGTACCATGTAGTTCCAGGGTAACTACATTTGTCTACAGTGAAGGCTTCGCAGGGTCCTATGGCATGCAAATGTCACCATATCATGATGACCACCGACATCCTCACTGGTATGGATCAAGGAAAGCTCACAGGGGCTGTCTTTATAGACCTAACCAAGGCATTTGACCTAGTTGACCACCCCCTGCTCCTATCCTCCCTAAGGAAAATAGGCTGCTCCTCCCCTGTACTTGAATGGTTCAGGAGCTACCTGACCAACAGGTCCCAGGCTGTTAAATTCAACTCAGCCATCTCCTCCACTGTGTAGAACGAACATTGGAGTGTCCCAAGGCTCCATTCTGGGTCCTCTTCTATTCACTCTATTCATCAATAACCTCCCAGATGAAATACCTGCCTGTTCCTCGCTCCTCTACGAGACTGACTTAGTTATCTATGCCTCATCCAATGTAGAGCAAATTAACACCTCGCCATTAATAGAGCCTACTCCAGTGTCCAGAATTGGTTAAACTCCCACCGCCTCATTCTGAATTCCTCCAAAACCAATGCCATGCACCACTCAAAAGATCCGAAGGTGTTCCACTCCCCTGAGCATCCTTGATTTAAATGGAAATCCTCTGCAGATAGTTGCCTCCTTTCATTACTTGGGCATCCTACTAGATCAATCGCTTGACTTAAACCTTCATATCCAAGCCACTTGCAAAAACGTAAACTGCAAGTTAGGGGCAGCCTACAGAACTAGCTATATGCTTACCTCCCAGCGCCTCTATACTTACCTCTGCTCACAAATCTGCGCTGCACAAATGGGATGTTACATACAATAACATATGCCGACATACGCCTCACAATCCCTAATGACTTCTTCATCACTGCCAGCTATATGAGGACCTGGGGTTTCTCCTCGGCCATCAGGAGCTACTTCCTGGCCTGCCTAAATGATTCTATACTGAGACAAAGTCAGCCTGCTGCACTGGCGAAGCTCCTTCTTCCTGCAATTCAAACCGCCGCGCTCAGATCTGCTGATAAAGACCTGCTGGAATTCCTCGCTGCCGCGCAATAAAAGAGAACGGGCTCCTTCCAACATGCAGCCCCTATGTTATGGAACCAGCTCCTCTGGACCTCAGGCAAGCACCCTCATCCCTCTTTCAAGCGTGGCTGAGACTACACCTGGCCATTTCAGATTCATGCACCTGCTTTGATCCTACCTGGTCCCTGAATCTTCCCTGCCCCTACTCCCGCTAGCCTGGTTTCCATACTACCCTCCTTTGTTCTCTCTCCCTAAATCCAACCCCTCTCCTCAAACTCACCTATCGTTATCTTAAATTATAATTATGTATAGGTTTTATGAATGTATGCACTTACTTACTACTACCTACATTACTGTTGTATCTTGTACTGTTTTTATCCTCTGCGCTACCTAGGCACTGCCCAAACTTGCCACAGGTGGATGTTGGTACTGTAAGACCTCACCTCCTCCCTCCCCTTCACTTGTCCTCCATTACCGCAAGATGTCCATGGCCAGCGACTGCCACCGGCCCTTATGCCCAGCCTCAGAACCATGAGCCCGGCTGCACCTACCCGCCTCCTACCGCTAAAGCCGTATTTCAAGCCGCCTTTACTCCCCACCCACCCCTTCCATTTTCTTCTTCCCTGACAGTGGTACCATGAACCTGGCGTCCCTCTAGCCTGCCACCAGGATGTCTCTGACATCCTCTCTTACTTCCCTGGGTACCCTGCTGCTGCTCTGGCTGGCTGCTGACGGCCAACAGATTATGGCTCCTTCCACCCTTCCTCCCATCTCTTATCCTCTGCGTCTACCTGGGCACTGCCCAAACTTGCCACAGGTGGATGTTGGTAAAATAAGGCCTCACCTCCACCCTCCACTACTCTTGTCTACCATTTGCCGCAGGATGTCCAAGGCCAGAGACTGCCACTGGCCCTCATGCCCAGCCTTGGAACCACGACCCCGGCTGCACCTACACGCCTTCTACCGCCAAAGCCGTATTTCATGCTGCCCTTTCCTCCCATCCACTCCTCCCATATTCTTCATCCCTGACTGTGGGGCCATGAACCTGGCATCCCTCTAGCCTACCACCGGGATGTCTCTGGCATCCTCCCTTACTTCCCCTGGGTCCCCTGCTGCTGCTCAGGCTGGCTGTTGCTGGCCGCCAGGTTATGGCTCCTTCTACCCCTCCTCCTGACTTTTCTCGCTGCTGGGTGCTCTATATGTTTCCCATATATGGCCCACCCCCCCTCCTGATATGCACTGGCCGACTACTTCTCCCGCTATTCCTGTTGCCTGCACCTTCCTGTCACTCCACATCATCCTGCCTGGCTGGGAACCACAAACCTGGCAGTCTCCATAATGCGATTCTCGTAAAGCCGTTAAAGTCCTTTTGGTCTCTATACTCCTTTCCCAATTCCTTACCTGTACCAACACTCCTGTAAACACCTCCTTGCTCTTGGCCTGCTGGTCACTGCTTAGTATAGCCTAAATCATGTTAGACTAGCTGGAACCGCCTCTATATGTCTGGAATGTACTTGTATGGTTGTTGCCTCAATTGTATTGTTGCTTCCATGTGTTATGATGTATTGTACTCTCCCGGGTCATGCCTGAAAATAGTCACCTACCCGGTAAACAAAAACTAAATAAATAAATGTTGGAGCACAGGGTGCAGAGGACCCTGCACTCCAGCATCATGTAATGGTTACATTTGCATGGCAGTGCAGGTTTTTCCCCATGACACTGGCATTTCAGCAGAACTCATACAGTTCATGAACCATGATGATGGATGTCTCTTGTAGTATGTTCTGTGAGTTGTATGCTCTTTATCTTCCTGATGATGGCTGTCTCTGATTGGTTTTGTTGCTTTTCCCCTTCCTCTGCTTGCATATGTGTGTGTGTGGTGGGGGAGGGAGGATGCGGGAGTTAGGGTTGTGAACCCTAACACCAAATGTCCAGACTTTTGTCACTGTAATATCAACCCTAACTGATGCATTAAGAGAGTTTTTGCAATGAATTTCCTTACTTTTTGTGAAAGTATTGCCATAGCTGTACTTGTTTATGGGAGTGCGGGGCCCTCTGGGCCCTGTGCTCTCATCTACTCATAAGTGTGGATACATTATAGTTAACCTGCATCTCTGTATTGGACCCTGCACTCCAATGCTCCAAGATTTTCTATCTATCCATAAGTGTAGAGACATTGTAGTTAACCTTCATCTCCCTGTGGGAGTGCAGGGCCCAAATGGCCCAGCGCACCCATGCTCTGATTTTCCTTATTGTACTGTGGGAGCACAGGGTCCTTCAGACCCTCCACATCCATCCCTCTGTAGATGCATGAGCAAATTATGTGGTCCCATCAGTCCAGAACCCTAACAGATGCATTAACAAAGTTTTTTTGCAATGAATTTCCTCACCTTTTTTGTGAAAGTATCATCATAGTCGTACTTGTTTGTAGAGACATTGTAGCTAACCTTCCTCACCCTATTGGAGCGCAGGGCCTTTTGGGCCCTACACTACCATGCTGCATCATTTCCCTTATTTTATTGTGGGAGAGCAGGGTACTTCGTACCCTGAACACCCATCCCTCCATAGATGTGTCAGCAAATTATGCAGTCCAATCAGTCCATGATGGTTCCCATAGATGCATATTTATAAGTGGGACTATTTTTCATGTAGGGTAAGCAGTACAGATGTCAAGTTGTGAATGCAGGGCACAGTATCACAGTCATGGTATGCCCATTTATAACTTTTTTTTTTACTGGAAACAAGCCCTGGCAACATGCATAACTGCTTAGTACACCTACTGGTGTAGTAAGCTGCCCAATGCAGCAAGTATGTATCCCAAACCTTTTTTGAGAAATAACCTTCTGAAAGGTACCCCAACCATCACAATGTTATCCTATGGGAAATAACACAATTCAACATTTCATAAGTAAGCAACAGATTGGTATTTTTTTACCAAACCAGCAAATGGCATGCCTGTGGGTCATGCCC
Source organism: Neoceratodus forsteri (assembly GCA_016271365.2). Classification (NCBI taxonomy): domain Eukaryota; kingdom Metazoa; phylum Chordata; order Ceratodontiformes; family Ceratodontidae; genus Neoceratodus; species Neoceratodus forsteri. The sequence goes on along the minus strand of CM057453.1, from coordinate 912,892,236 downwards.
TTTGTACCCTGAATATTTCAGCCATAGGAGCAAACTGTTTGTTTGCTATGCCATGGCAAAGAAACAGGGCTTGCTGGCAAAGTAGTGTCGCAAATTTGCAACACTTTCACAAATTTTGCAAAAGCTTTTATGAAAGTGTTGCAAATCTATGACACTACTTTGCCAAAGTGTTGCAATTTGCAACACTTTCGCAAAATAGTGTCGCAAATTTACGACACTTCCAAACAGCCAAATTAAACATATTTCCTACCATTATTTTTAAAATCTAATGCCAGGATCATGTTCCTCACGCCCTGATTAAGTAAACACAACTGTTGGTGTTTACCAAGGGGTATTTTTTGAATTACAGAATTTTGTCCCCACTGCTAACTAAAACAAGATGGCAGAAGCATGATGCTACTGTTGCATTTGCTAAATGTCATCCAGAGCACCTGAATGGTTCTATGTTATTAAAGCACAAAATATTTAGTTTAACATAGAAGTGAACAAAGATTTTGACAAAAAACAGTGATTTACACATTTTGGGACACTATATCTTCATGTACTCACATGCAACTGAAATGAAACTTACAACTTCATGAGATTTCTGCTTCATTATGGGGTATGCCAAATTTTATGTATATCACCTGAACCGTTTCAAAGTTATTAAAGCACAAACTATTAAGTTTAACATAAAAGTGAAGAAAGAATTTGACATCATATGGTGATATACACATTTTGGGACTGCATTTCTCCAGATGTGCATGCCCAACTGCAATGAAACTTGCCACAGCAAGAGACCATCTGTTCCTGAGGAAACATGCCAAATTTCATGCAAATTATAAGAAAATCTGCGGTGTTATTAAAGTGCAAAGTGTGAAACAAAGAAAGAAAGAATTCGGCAAAAAATAGCGATGTACACATTTTGCAACTACGTATCTCCAGACTTGCACTCCCAATAAAACTGAAACTTGGCATATCAAAAGATAAGTAGTCTCTGAAGATACCTGGCAAATGTCATGCAACTTGCAAGAACAGCTGCGAAGTTATTAAAGTACAAAGTGCAAAAGAATCTTATTCTTGCAAAAGTAAAAAAATACTTTCGCACAGGACATATATTTTTTTCTCATAGGCTATAGTGGGAAAATTTAAAGCTTACTAACTTTTGAATGGATTAATATTTTTTCACCAAATCTTCAAGAGGCACATCAGTGACCCAGACTCCATATTACCTGAAAACTGCATACCAGACACCCAAACTGTTTGGGCCACTGCCCCGAGCAAAGAATTGCCAAAAAAGTGAAGACTTTTCACATTTTGGGGCACTCTGCAGCTCTGCAAACACACATCTGACCAGAATGCAACTTGCCAGATCCAGAGATCTATGGTACCAGACATGCATGCAAAATTTCGGGCAAATTGGTAGTATGGTTGCAAAATTATTAAAGTCCAAAATTTGGGGTTTAACATAGAAGTGGCCACCCTAACTATACTGGCACTACTGTACCATATATATGTAATAGATAATCCACTCTAGGGTGTGCGGTTGTGCTCTGATGTACACATGCCTTGGTGTGCGTTCAACCACCCAAGGTGTGCGTATATCAGAGTGCGACTGCACAACCTAGAGTGGATTATCTATCTTATAAAATGGAGATAAATATTTTGGGGGAGAGCAAAAAAGTAGTCCCTGTCTGGCATGAATAAATGAGTTGCTGACAAAAGTTTAAAATTAGACTGACTGTGTTGAAGTATAAAAAAAAGTTGTTTATTTTTCTATTTATTTGCTTTACTTTTCTAAGAAAAAAGTTGTCATCTTTACAGAGAGGAGAACAAGTGGGGAGTACTTTCACTTTTATCAGTGACATGTACTGTGACCGAGCGTGGTCAATAATGGTAAGTAATATGCAGGTAGACACTGAAAGTAAGTCCCTCTCTGTTAAAAAAAAAAAAAAAGTAACATGTATTTTATGTTATTTAGCTGCCGCCTGAAACAAGTGGAAGCTAGTCAGAGGCGAGGCGTATCAGTAGCTTCAGAAAGGTAATGCAAGGCACAGCAAGTGTTGCTGTAGCAACTGTTGCTTTAGCAGCTTACTAAACTCTGCCAGGTTACCTTTCTGAAGCTGTTCACTACACTCTGGGTTAGCTCTCCACTTGCTTCAGGCGGCAGCTTTTTTCAGAGAATTCTAAATTAAAATAACACAAAGTGCACAGTTTGTTTGCTTTTCTAGGAGAGAGTGACTTAGTTTCAGTGTTTGCCAGCATATTATTTATAATTTTTGACTATGCTCGGTTACTCTACATGTCACTAATAAAAGTGAAAGTGCTGCCTACTCGCTCTTCTCTTACTTCATCTGGCATCTTCTTTTAGAGGATTCTAAATAAAAATAACATAAAATACACAGTTACTTTGTTTTTTTTAACAGCGAGGGACTTACTTTCAGTGTCTGCCTGCATATTACTTACCATAATTGACCACGCTCATTCACGGTACATGTCACTGATAAAAGTGAAAGTGCTCCCCATTTGGTTCTCCTTCATGTAAAGATGATGACTTTATTCTAAGATTAGTAAAGGAAAATAAATAGAAAAATAAACCTCTTTTTTTTAATTCTACACAGTCAGTCTTACTTTAAACTTTTGGCAGCAATTCATTTACCAGGGACAGCTGTAATTAATGTGGGTAGCAGTCTGAATGTACCACTTGTGTGTATGTGGTTGCCTATCTGTGGCAGGTGTTGAATGATCTCACTACTGATGAGAAGGTTTTGAAGGCTAAAAAAATAGTTCAGGTGTGCGGTCATACTGGGAGGCGTGCAGTCATTGTGGAATAATGCACGGTCATGAGACGTGTTTCATCCAATCAGCACACTGGATTTTCAGTGATTTTACTTACCCATTTTATATTTATATATACCTGTGTGTGTGTCTGTATATATATATATATATATATATACACACACACACATATATATATTAGAGGCAAAAACTCCGTTTAATGCATTAGTTAGGGTTGTTCCACAGCGACAAAAGTGGGAAATTCGCTGTTAGGGTTGAAAAACCCCTTGGACCCCCGCCCACCCCAAGCGGCATTGGGGTGCGCATTGGGATCGTCAGCCTAACTCTCACCCCATGACATGTGTAAATCAGCAGAAGTATGGGAGAATGGGGTGAGAGTTGGGACCCTGATCAATCGCACTGCTCACGGTGAAGGTGAGGTCAAGGGTTTCAACAACCATTCACTGTCATGTGGGCTAACTAACATGCGATGTAGGGACCTCAAGCCACTAATTCGACGAAATGATAGCGAGAAATAGTGAATGTAATGCAGCGGCGGGGCGGGGCCCAAAGGACCCGTGCTCCTGCCTGCATCTTTAAGGGAGCGTGGCCCTCTGGGCCCTGCGCTCCCCTATGATGTGTTGTGGCATAGTAACAGGGACAGCAACGCAAACAGAAATGCTAACAGTGGCGCACATGGTAACACAAGCACGAATGAGAACAGAAAGTGCTTAGCTACATGGTGGCGTGAGGAAATGGTCTGCCACGTGATGTGTTGTCACATAGTAACATGGTGCCTGCAAACAGAAATGTCAATGGGCATGATGATGTAAAGTGAAACAGTAAGATAAACAGTACTGTAGACAGAAATGGCAAAAATAATAGAAATGCAAGTGCAAATGAAAGCGCAAAGGATACGCACATGGTGGCGCAGCGTCAATAGTGGAAGTGAAGCAGATGCGGATCCATAGCCCGGAAGGGCAACAGTAACAGTAATGTAGCGCATAGGCTGGTTTCCCAAAACCTGCATTGAGAAAGACAGTGAGTACAAATAATGTATGCAAAATAATGAGTATCGGCGCAGAAAATGAGATCTTGGAATACTAAATACATTATATCTCAGGAACCGTACGACGTGGAAAAAAAATTTAAAAGTCATATTATTTACAACTGTCCTGGCTAATTTGGATCTTAGCCCAAAAGTCTGTATCTTGCACGTTTCAGAATCACGGGCCCTGAAAGATGATGACGCCCGTAATGTTATCCTATGGGAAAAAGAAAGTTCGGGCGCCATAACTTTGCCTCCCTGTAATGTTTTTCACCAAACTACTGAAAGGCACATCTGTGGGCTGTTGGCTGTCTTCCTCAAATTTCAGGAAAAAGACCAAACCGTTATTTTGCAGCAGGGCTCCAAATGATTTCTGTTAAGTGTCGGGCGCCGTAATGTTATCCTATGGGAAAAACCGTCAATTTTGGAGTGCCGTAACTTTGCTGCCATGTGATATTTTTTCACCAAGCTACTGAAAGGCACATCTGTGTACTGTTGGCTGTCTTCCTCCAAATTTCAGGAAAAAGACCAAACCGTTATTTTGCAGCAGGGTGCCAAAGGATTCCTGTAATGCTTGAGGCCGTAATGTTATCCTATGGAAAAACTGTCAACTTTGGAGTGCCATAACTTTGCTCGCCATGTAATATTTTCAATACAACACTGAAGGCGCATCTGTGAGATGTCGGCTGCGTTCCCTCAAATTTCAGCCAAAACTCCCAGCAGTTATTTTGCAGTGCAGTGCCAAAGAATTGCAGTCATTTTCCCACAGACTTGAAAATTACTGTCGCGAATTTTGCTTAAAGCTTACAAGTTTCAGACACTTTCATGGAGCACGGCAATTTTATGAAGTATCTTTTTCCAGAAATTTGAAAACATATTTAGGGTGTTTTACCACAAAATAAAGACATGGCAAGCATCCTCAGGGCCCGACTAGGTGAATACAAAAAAATTAGATTGCTAGAGGGTCCCAAATTTAAATGCCAACCATTTTATGATCACCAACTGAAAACAAAATGGCCGATTTGCGAAAGTAACAGACCCATTTGCGAAAGTAAAAATGCATTTGCGAAAGTGTTGAACTTTTTGTTAACTTTTCCCATTGACTTATAATGGGAAACTGTTTTTTGAATAACTTTTGAACCGTTTAGTATTTTTTCACGAAATCTTTGAAAGGCACATCGGGGACCCTGGCTGCATGTTCCCTGAAGATTTCGGGCTGGTCACGCAAACCGTATGACCTGTAGGCACGACCACAGAATTCCAGAAAAGCGTAAACGAGTGCGCAGATCATGCTAATAACTCCACAACCGTATATCTGATCAGTATGAAACTTGGCAGATCCCAAGGCCTATGGGTCTTGATCATACTTTCCAAATTTCAGGCAAATCCATCAAATGGTTGCAAAGTTATTAAATTGCAAATCTTAGGTTTAACATGGAAATGGCTCCTCAACCCTAACTATGGTAGCACTACCGTGCTACCATAATATATATATATATACACACATATATATATATATATATATATATATACACACATATATATATATATACACACACACACACACACACACACACACATATATATATATATATATATATATATATATATATACACATATATGTGTGTATATATATATATATACACACCGATATACCGATGTGGTAGCACCAGTATATCAGGGTTGAGTTCAAACTTCTAAGTTAAACCTGAAATGTTGAACCCTTTAATAGCTTTGGAACCATTTAACAGATTTGCATGAAATGTGGCATGAATACTCTCTATGGATAGATCCTTTAAAGTGCCAAATTTTGTGGGACTCCGTTGTGTGATTTCTGAGATAGAAACTGTCACATAATCCTAAATTTACCATTTTTCTGACATTTCTTTGTCCACCTGTATCTCAGAAATGCCTTTATGTTGTGGTCTGAAGTTTTCAGGGTAGAAAGCATTTGGGTCACAAATGTTCCTTTTGACGGTTCGGTGAAAAAATATTAATCTATTCAAAAGTTATAACAATTTTAAGTTTCCCATTATTTCCTATAGGAAACAATAGATGTAAAAGTGGAAGTGCTTTTTGCACACTGTCATCCAGTTTTGCATACTTTGAACCTTAATAACTTTGCAACCCTTCACTGGATTTGCATATAATTTAGCATGCATAAGCTTTCGGGATATATTTCTTCATGTGGCAAATGTCATACAGATCTGTTGTGTTTGTTCTGAGACACTGTGTCTCAAACATCCTTAAACTTACATGTTTTATTTCCATTTTTGCAGTCTTCCAGTTTTGTATATTTGCACCTTAATAACTTTAGAACCCTTCAAAAGATGTGTATGACATGTTGCATGCATAATTTCAGGGCTTTATCTGTTGATGTGATAAATTTCATTTGAGCCTTTTGTGAGATTTGTGAGATATTGTGACTCAACCATCACTAAACTAACGTTTTTCCATTTTTAAGTCTTCCAGTTTTGCATAATTTATACTTTAATAGCTCTGAAGCCCTGCAATATATGTGCATACAATTTTGCAAACATAATTCTGTGGGGTTGGTCTGTTGATGTGGTTAATTCCATTTGAATTGTTTGTGTGGTTTAGAAGATACTGTGTCTCAAATATTCTTAAATGTACATGTTTTTCCCATTTTCGCAAAGTCATCCAGTTTTGCATACTTTGCACTTTAATAACTTTGCAACTGATCAACAGATATGCATGAAAGTTTGCAAGTATGATTTTGTGGGGTAGGTCTGTTAAAGGATACCTAAACAACATTTGACAACAAATTATTCAAAAATCTGACCTCAAATAGGACTAAAGGAAAGGCTGCTGAATTCGTTAATGCTAAAACTACATTTACATAAGTTACCTAAATGTGGCTCCAAAGCATTTGAAAAATGTAAAATCAGGCTTCCAATTTCAAAAAAACTGCCTTACCTGCTTCTTAAAATGGCCACCAAATGTGTTAAGTGATGACATCATAGGAGCCAAAGTCAGAGAGCTATTTGGCTCTCTGTCATGCTAACTAGTTCTTTTTTCCCTTTGTATAGAATTGTTTCACCAAAATGGTCAAACACATGTGCATTATTTAGATCAATACGCATGTTAGGTTATGGTTCTGTTCATTTTGTTTACTTTAACATGCTGAAATTGTGTTTTAATCTAACCGACTTTCTCTGTAGCAAATCACAGTGCAGTACACATCTTGAATAACCTAGTGGTCTAGTGGTTATGGCAGATCCAGGATGCTACAATGGGGGTCCTGGCAGTGTGTGTGCATATTTGATATGCAGATTTTACCATTTTTATGAAACCTTCATATTTTCTGCTATTATGCTTTTCTACTATGTTTTTGACTGAAACTACAAATGTAATCTTTATTTTTGAATGTAAAGTAAACATTTGTACAATCAATAAATCAGACTTCTTCAACAAAGTGAAATGCAGCAGCAGCAAGTGAGTGTATTACAATGGGGGGGTGACAGCTGCACCCTTCACCACCCAATAGATCCACCACTTATTTGTAGCAAAGTTCTTCTGTAGTCCAATGCCAGAGTTCATACTTTCTTGGAAATCAAAAATATGCTTGTCTTGTCTTCTCATCTTTATCCATGGGAAATAATAATAATAAGAAGAATCAGTATGTACATAGTGCTTTCATACACATTGTATCCCAAAGTGCTTTACAAGCAATGCTAGACTGGTAGTGAAGTGACTGAAAGTGTAGTGGCAGCAGCCAATTCACACATTAATATCCATTACACAGCCTTGAACAATTAAATGAACTGGTTTTATGGGAAGGGGAATGTTGGCCAGGACAATAGGGTCAGGTAGTGATCATGGTGCTGGCAGCCCCACATCTTATTTCTCACAGTGATCTACTCATATTTCTTCCCCTCTTCCCCCTTCCCTGAATATAGCAGTAGCTTGCAGGAGTGGCATTCTCAGTCCCCCTTTGGTATTGATTCTCACTACTTCTCCCCACACCAAAAACTGGTGAGCTCATCACCCTTGTGCATCAGGTGGTTCAGTCCCCAGGTATTTTTGATATATCAAAAATAAACACATCTTTCCAGTAAGTCTGACTGATAGCAGTAGGGGACAAGGGAAATAATAGGCTTCCCTGTCTTTAAAAGATCTAGGCTACCTTTGATTAGGCACTATTAAATGATGGGTGTGCGCACATCATTATCCATGTCATTTAATAGTGCCTAATTATACTGTAGGTGGAATAGATTTTATTTGGGTAGGAATGCCCATGTTTCCCCTTGTGCCCTGCTGCTATCAGCCTGGCTTACCAGAAGATCATGTTTATTATTAATATGTAAAAATGACACGGGCGACTGTACTAACCGCATTCATGATGCAGAAATGTAGTGAGCATTAGTATGCCTCTCCTGCTTATAATATTGTTATCCATAGTATGTATAGTCCATATGAGGGCCTGAACAGCAGTTTTACTGGTAAGTCCTGAGGTTTATTTGCTTGACCCTCCATGAAGACCCAATTGTTGGATAATGAGGTGGGACAAAAACACAACAGGGGAACTGTACATACTGCTTTCACTGTGCCTAAAGGTGGTGATCTACTCAATGTTTACAGTGGGAGCAGAAGTCAGACATTGGAAAAGTGGACTTAAGTGTGATTTTTAGAGGTATTTTTAACAGTGCCAGCTGATGATCCATATCAGTGTAGGTGTGCACAACTTTCTGAGGTACAATTACAGTCTGAGGTGTGATAATTCTCTTCCTGAGACCGCAAGCTCATATGCAGCCCCAGGCAATACTAAGGACATGGTATGGATGGTGGGGTGTTCAACAGAAGCCAGACTAGGTGCAGAAGGTTCACTTGGAAAAAGAATACAAGAGAAGCTTTTTTGTGGATTAACAAGAATGCATGAGCTTTGGAATTGGACCAGACTGGTACTTCGCTGTGTGACCCTGAGCAAGTCACTTAATTTCCTTGTGCTGCCAGCCTACATCTGTAAGCAAGGTTTCAGCATAGTGTGTCTCTCCTGGTTAACAAAGAAATATTCAGGGCATCACAGAACCACTAGATCAACAGGTATTTGAAGTGTTGTACTGTTCTGCAGTTTGCCAAAGAGAAAGTCAGCCAGATTGCAAAACATTTTCAGCAAGTTAAAGTAAATAAAATGAACAAAATCATAGCCTAAGATGTGTACTGATCAAAATAATCCACTTGTTAACACATGGTGTTGATCATTCTGGTAAAACAATTCAAAACAAAGAGGGAAAAAAGAACTAGTTAGCCTATTAGAATATATATACGGTATTGGTCTCAGGCTCTGGCTCCGTTGATGTCATCATGACTCATCATTTAACACAGTTGGCAGATATCTTAGGGAGAAGGCAAGGCTGTTTTTTGTAAGTGAAAGGCTGATGTTTACATTTTTCAAAAGCTATGAAACTGCATTTATGTTCTTTACATAAATGCAGTTTTAGCATAAATGTAAACAGTAGCCTTTACTTTACCTCGCAGTGAAGCCAGATTTTGGAGTTTGCAGTTTTAATAAACTGCTTGTTTAGGTATCCTTTAATGTTGCTAACTTCATTTGACTTGCTTATGTGGTTTCTGAGATAATGCATAGAAACCTAGAATTTGTTGGCAGATGAGGACCGCTTGGACCACCTAGTCTGCCCATTTCCCTACCTAATGGATAAGCTGCAGATCCTAGTTAACCAGCAGCCTACTTCTTTCTACCTCCACCCCCTAGAATTGCCTTATGGCTGTCCCATGCATGCTTGAATTCAACCACTGTTTTTGACTCCACAACCTCCTCCAGAAGGCCGTTCCATGCATCCACAACCCTCTCTGTGAAAAAATACTTCCTTACATTACCTCTGAACCGCCCCCCATCTTCAAATTGTGCCCCCTTGTTCTTGCACACCTCTTTTTTTGAAAGATGCTACCCTCTTGGACTTTGTTGATTCCCTAGAGGTACTTGAACTATCATGTCCCCCCTCTCCCTCCTTTCCTTGAGGCTATACATATTAAGCTCCTTTAATCTTTCTTCATCTGTCTTCTGGTGCAGACCCTGCACCATTTTAGCTGCCCTCCTCTGGACAGCTTCCATCTTGTCTATGTCCTTGTGGAGATTGGGTCTCCAGGACTGCACACAGTACTCCAGTTGAGGTCTCACCAGCTGTCTGTACAGAGGGATAACAACTTCCAGTTTTTCTACTGGTGACACCTCTCCCTATGCATCCCAGTATCCTCCCAGCCCTCCTTACTGCCCTCTCACATTGCTTGCCCACCTTTGTCATCTGATATGACTACCCCCAGGTCTCTTTCCATTTTTGTTGTTGTCAGTATCTCACCCCCCATTGTGTACTCTTCCCCTGGGTTTTTGCTTCCCAGGTGCATTACCTTGCACTTCTTAGCATTAAATCTAAGCTGCCATACATTTGACCATTCCTCTAACCTTGCCAAGTCCCTTCTCATCCTTTCCACCCCACTTTGTGCATCAACTCTGTTGCAGATCTCTGAGTCATCTGCAAAGAGACATACTTTACCTTCCAGTCCCTCTACAATGTTGCTTATAAAGACATTGAAGAGGACCGGTCCTAATACTGAACCCTGCGGCACCCAAGTAGTAACCCCCCTTTCTTCAGACTGGACTCCATTTACTATTACCCTCTGTGTCCTATTCTCCAGCCAATTCTTTACCCAGGCTATCATCTTGGGACTCACTCCCAGGCTGGCTAACTTGTATATTAATCTTTTGTGTGGGACTGAGTCAAATGCCTTGTTAAAGTCTAGGTAGACCATGTCCACAGCCCCCTCCCTGATCTACTACTTTGGTCACGCAGTCAAAGAAATCTATTAAATTCATCTGGCATGACCTTCCTGCTGTGAATCCATGCTGCCTTGGGTCCTGTGCCCCTCTGGCCTCTAGGTACTCGACAATTCTTTCCTTCAGAAGTGATTCCATCATTTTCCCTATCACTGAGGTTAAACTAACAGGTCTATAGTTTCCTGTTTCTGCCCAGCTCCCACTTTTGTGAAGGGGAATCACATCTGTCCTCAGGTACCACCCCATCCTCCCATGATTTGTTAAAGAGGGTAGTCAGTGGTGTCACTAGTTCTACCCTTAGTTCTTTTTAGAATTCTGGGATGAATCCCATCAGGCCCCATTGCTTTGTCCACCTTCAGTTTTAAGAGTTCTTTCAGAACCCTTTCTTCTGTAAATGGGCTGGTATCAACTTCTGTATCCAGAGTGTTTCTGTTTGTTTTAGGTACTTCCCCCTCTTCATTTGTAAATACTGAGCAAAAATATTTGTTTAGTATCTCTGCCTTTTCACTATCACCCTCTGCCCACCTCCCTCCCCTTTATTAAGCCTCACTATCCCTCCCTTAGTCTTCCATCGCTCCCTGATGTACCTAAAAAAGGTTTTATCCCCCCTCTTAACTGAGTTGGCTATCTTTTCCTCAGTTTGGGCCTTTGCTGTTCTGACTGCCTTCCCAGCTTCCTTTTGCTTTAACTGATACAATTCTGTCCTGCTCCTTCTGTGATTCCTTGTACTTTCTGAATGCTTTCTTTTTCTCTTGAACCTTCACTGCCAGCTCCTTTGAGAACCATAGTGGTTTCTTACATCATTTTTTGTTTATTTGCTTCACACAAAGGCTTGTTACCTCTGTGATGGCAGTTTTTATTATTTCCCATTGTTCTTCCACCCCTCCTTCCTGCCCATTTGCTAGTGCATTCCTTAGGCACTCACCCATTTTGGCAAAGTCAGCCCTCCTGCAGTCCAGTACTTTTGCCTTTGTATGGCTTGACTCTATTGCTGTGTTTATTGTGAACCATATTGTTCGATGGTCACTAGTTCCCAGATGGCTACCCACTTCTACATCTGTGATCCTCTCTCCATCTCCATTGAAAAAGAAAAATACTTCTTTGGAATTTGTATGAATTAAGATTTATAGCAACACATGTGTCAGGTAGACTTATGAAGTTGACATATACCTCATTACTTTACTATTTAAAGCACAAGTTCAGATATAAACCATATGTTTAAATTGTCTTAACAGATGTGAATGAGCCCCGTGAACAAGCTCTTAGGAGTGAAACATAGGGGTATTTGAATTGGAATTAAAGACACAATTTTATGGAACTGCAGACTCCGGTTATTTTTTGATTTACATTGCATACTGAAGCACCCTACAGGAGTCATTGAGTAATTCATTAAATTCATTCACCATTACCCAAATACTGTTGTATCACTAAGATTGCTCCCTCTTGAGTGGATTCCAATACTAGTTGTCTAAGGCATGCCCACTGTAGGGTATCTAGAATAGAAACATAGATTTTGACGGCAGATAAGGACCGCTTGGCCCACCCAGTCTGCCCATTTCCCTACCTATTGGATAAGCTGCAGATCCTAGTTAACCAGCAGCCTACTTCTTCCTGCCCCCACTCCCTAGAATTGCCTTATGACTGTCCCATGCATGCTTGAATAACCCCACTCTTAGAAGTGGCTGCTACAACTGCACTCCAGTTAACATCTGGCATATTCAGAACACCTATCAGCAATATCTCCCCTTTATCTGCCATTCTAAGTATACTTTCTATCATTTCCTTGTCCATTTCCTCCCCCTGAGGGGGGTCTGTATACAACCCCTGTGTGGATTGTGGTGCCATTGCCTACCTCCAAATTGACCCACAGTGCTTCTTCTCCTCCCTGTTTACCCTTTTGTTCTGTTACTTTGAGTCCTTCTCTTATGTAGAGAGCTACTCCTCCTCTTTTACCCTCCCTGTCCCTCCTGTAGATAGTGTATCTTGGTATGTTTATGTCCCAGTCATGGTTCTGTGTGTACCATGTTTCTGTGACTGCCACAATATCCAGATGTTCCTCCTCCATCAAGGCCACTAATTCAGGAAGCTTGTTACCCAGACTAAGGGCATTGGTACTCATTGTTCTCTCCATTTTTTGATGGCTTTACCTTCTATAGCAGCATCCCCCACTGACCTTTCTACCTTGGTCTTTTTCTCATTTAGTACCCTGTTTTGTAGGGGGAGGCTGGGATTTTCCTGCCTCCCCCCTTGACTAGTTTAAAAGCTTGCCAATGAAGCATTTAAACCAATTGCCCAAAAGACTTGTTCCCTTCCTGGACAGATGCAGACCATCCTGCTAGTATAGGCTGGTGTCCCTCCAGGTGGAACCCCAGTCCCCAATGGAGCCAAACCCCTGTGCTCCACACCATTTTTTCAGCCATTCGTTAAACTGCATGGTGCAAAGTACCCTTGCCTCACCCATGCCACTGACAGGCAGCACCTCTGAGAAGGATACTGTGTGTGCTACTTGTCTTAGACTCCCCCCAACTCTACAAAGTCCTTCTGCACTGCTCTACTCTCATGATGAGCCAAGTCATTTGTCCCTAGGTGGACAATGACGTCCAGCTCAGACTCCCATGCAATGCATCTTAAACTGCCTGTGTAATGCATGTGTAATGCATCTTAAACTGCCTTAAATTTACATGTTTTTTCCATTTTCAGTCTTCCAGTTTTGCATACTTTGCCTCTTAACAACTTTGCAACCCTTCAATGGATGTGCATGATATTTTGCAAGCATAATCTCATGGGGCAGTTCTGTTGATGGGGCTGACTCAATTTGAACTGCTTAATTATGTATGTATTCATTTTATTTGTTCAATCACAAAAAGATCATTACAAAAGTTTATACACACAAAAACAATAATAAATAGACATTACGTTTTACAAATAAGTTACAAAAATATCGTGCAAAACAGTAAATAATTCCAAAATAACTATCTCTGAATTGTACTTATTATTCTTTTCCTTATTTTCTGTATATTACATAAATAAAGAGCAGTATTTCTAATAGTATGCCCATCTTCTGTAGTAAAAAGAGTCCTTACTATTATCTCATTTGGGCAATCTATAAAGGAATCAAGAATCAGCCCCAACCATCTCTGTTTAGCTGCCCTATACCATTGGCATTTTAGAACAACATGTTCTAGATCTTCCTTCTCATTAGAACCACAAAAGCAATAAGAGTTTTCTTGGTCATAAATCTAATTAAACCTACACTCAAGCATGTTAGACAGAAAAAAAACCTATCCAGAATCTTGCATAAGTGCGGTGCATATCAGATTGTTCCAAGTATTCTAAATAATAATGAAAATATTTGCAAGTCATACAATCATCATAATGTTATTTGTCACAATAATATGTTAAACATACTATTACTTGCATTACATACTATACTATGTGCATTTCAACTTGTTTTATGTACCATGTACTGTACTATGCAATATGGATAAAGACTCAATAAATAATTTAACGACAAAAAAAATAACGAAAATAATAATATCAATCATTTTGAGTGTACCAAATTGCAAACTTTGAATTCTGTATATAATATAGATCATGGATCCAGTATTTCTGCATGATCAGCTGCTTAAGAAACAGTCTGTAACTTTTGGCAATACAGATACCTTGAGTAGTCAGTACAAACAGGTTCAAGTACCCAACTGAATTTAAAATCTTTTTTACACAGGACAACCAGTTGGATTTTTTGCAGTCCAGAAGTTCCCATTTCATTTTTTCCACCAAACTTTTTTTTGAAAAACGCTGATCTGATAAACTAAGCCTAATCCATAAGTATATCACACAAGATTCGGCTAAAGCAATAAGGTTAGAGAGGCCTAATTCAGCTCTAACAAACTGTGAGAGAGTTGTTCTAGGAAAACCAATAGCTCTTTTAAGCACTCTAATCGCTGGTTTTTCTAATTTAGTAATATATCTGTGATCCAATATCTCACATCCATAAAGGACTTGGAATTGTATTTCGCATCTAGAGATCTCAAAAGTGGAACAAGTGAACTGCCATTGTATTTATAGTTAAACCTACTCATAGCTTCAATAGTTCATTTGGTTTTAGTCGAAACAACCTCAAAGTGTTTATTCAATTTGAAGGAGGATGATATCACAATTCCTAAATACTGGTATTCGTTCACAAGTTCCAATCTCTCAGACTTTATAAACCATTTAAACTTGCACATAGAACCTCCCAAAACCATAACCTTTGTTTTGGTCAAATTTATTTTCAGGAAGTTCTGGTCTGCAAACATAGCCAACTCATTTAACTTTGTTTGAAGTCCCTTGGGGATAATGATAACATTAACAAATCATCCACATAGGCAAGAATTCCACATGAATCACTTCCAATTTGGGGGGAATAAGTTTTCAAGTTGTTTATATTTACTAAAAAATTATTTATGTAGATTGAAAACAGTGAGAGAGCAAGGATGCAGCCCTGTCTCACTCCACAGTTGGTATTAAAATGCTCTGCTAAGCTACCCCCAGTATTTCTAACCTGAGCCCACATATCAGTATATAACAGTTTAATAGCATTTATGAGCACAGGATCAATTCCATGATTTCTCATGATATACCACAATAGTTCTCTGTTTATGGTGTCAAAAGCTGACGTGAAATCGATAAATGCCATATATCTTCTGACTTCTCAGTTTAACATATTTTTCTTGTAAATGTTGTAATATATATGTTATCAATTGTTGAAAATGACTCACGAAAACCAGCCTAACCCTTAGATAAACCACCCAGGTTTTGTATATTCAAAATTAGTTGATTAAGCAGAATTTTTGAAAATATTTTTTCCATGATGTCAATTAAACTTATAGGATGATAATGTACTGGATTCTCCCTATTGTCTTTCTTGAGAATGAGGACAATCAGAGAGCCCCTCCATGAATACGGAATTCGATTAGTAGATAAACAAGTATTATAAAAATCTACCAACAACTCAACCCATTTTGATTTCAACTGTTTATAAACTTCACAATGGATTAGGCAAGGGACAGGATCTTTCTTATTGTTTAAACCATCAATTGCCTCACTAACTTCCATTTTAAAAATAGTAAGCTGTGACGCAACTTTTTGATCAAATGGAAATATATGCTTACGTGACTCTTGAAAAAGAATTTATGTGTAATAATTACGCCAATCACTGTCGCCAATTGCACTCTCAATACAATTTGAGACCTGCTTGCATCCATAAGCTATCAGTTGCCAGAAAGTACTGTCATCTCTCTGATTGATTGATTCATTAATTGCCACTGGTGTAAATAGTATAGTTTCTTTTTATCAACCAGTAATTTCCTGTATAAATTTCTTTCCAATCTTAATTAATCAAGTTATCAGGAGTAGGTAAGTGCTTGTACTTCCTTAACTGTACTCTCAATGAGTGCTTCTGGGTAAAACATTAATTATCAAACCAGCTTTTCTGTTTTTTTTACTATTATTGGTAAACACCTCAGTGTAAATACCCTGTTGAATCCTACCCAAAATTTCAAGCATTTTATTATATTTATCAAACAACAGTTCCAAGTCTGGGCAAGAATCTAAATGCATTATATGAGTCCAAATTAATCTTTTCCTACCATGAACCTCTACATTGGTCTTATTAATTATTAGCAGAGTTAAAGAATTATTACTAATAAATTTGATACTGGCAGTCAAGCAAACATGATAATGATCACTCTCTATCCTGTCATCAATTTTGAGTGCCCACCAAAAATTCAAAGGACCTCTCCATAATGCTAAATCTATGACTGATTCTGCAACAGTAGTGTGAAATGTATATTTCCCATCAATATCACCAAGGGGTCTACCGTTTAATGGAAATATACCATTTAGTTTAAACAATTCAATTAACCCTTTATCATTGCTATTAATAACCGGATCTTTAGAACTCCTGAGAAATTTAGCAACTTCAGAATAAATAAAACCTAATATTGTGTCATCGGCTAACCCATCATAATTACCTATTCTAGAACTAAAGTCACCAATCAATAAAAGTTGGTCATCTGGAAAATCTTTGGCAATTTTAATAATTTGACCTTCCAATTTATACCAGACTTCTTTATCAAAATATTTCGAAGTCCTTGGTGGAACATAAATGTTACATACGATTATTGAAAAACCATCCCCTAATAATCTAATAATCTCAAAATACCTATTTAACTCAATTTGAAAACAGTGTGCAAAAATGTTAATTTTAACATAAATAATCAGGCCTCCAGCTCTCCTCCCCAATTTAGACATCTTACTCCCTGGATACTGAAAAATTTGAAAATCATCCAGTTTTACATCATCATCCAGTGCATGCCAGGTTTCTTGTAAGCAAATCACAGAGAAACCAGTTAGATATTTAACGAATTCTTCATCTACAAATTTGGCCTTAAGCCCAGCAATGTTCCATGATAAAATGTTTAGGTAGTTAGATGAGTCGTTTATCTGGCCATTTTGTGATTTAATAATTAAATCAGAGTGGGGATTGTATTTTTTGCATTTTGTCAATCCTCTAAATCCGCCAATGTCTCAAAACCGTTAACAAGTTTCAGATAAGTCCCGCCACTTTGTCTAATAATCTCTGGCATTTGTTTATAAGTACCAGACTGTCTCTGAGTTTTAACAGCCTGATTATTTTTGACCAGTTTATGTTTGTCAGAAGTCACTGAAGAGACAACAGTGTAAATTCCTAAACTGTCAAGAGGCAATGATTTTGCCAGAATATTTTCACTGACTTCCTTATTGGAACATGACACGTCCACCTGACAGTCTTGATGTAAGCTGGTATGTCTATAGATGTCCATATTCCATTTCTTCCCAGCTTAATCCCCATAATATTGTAAAGAAAGTTACAAAGTGAAAATCTTAGCTTATCTCTAGTTTCTCAATATATTCGTCTCAGGCCAAAAAGTGTGAGTGAGACATGACTGCATCCAGCATCCCCCATGTTCATAGGTCCAACACAATCATCCACTAGCTCAAAGTTCAAGTTACCAATGGATAGCCCCTCAACATTTCTCCAAATATAATAAAGAACTCTTTTGTGATAACTAAAAACCTTAATCACTGTTGATTTTTCAATGGAAAATGTATCTCTAGAAACAAAGAGATCCACATCTTCCACAGAAAGACCCACTGTGTCTCTAAAAATAGACAGTACCTGATTCTTTAAAGGTTCCTCTAGCCCATGATCTTCCAAATGGAAGCCCAGAATTCTGATATAGCTCTTACAATTGGTACACTCAGCGATCTACCACTACTGGCGTCATAGATAACATTATTCTTTAGAAACTTCCTGACACATTTTTCTTCCGTTCATTGCTTCATCATCCTGCTGAACAATTTTCCCATTTCCCAACACATTACTTTGTGTATTGCCAACAGAGAATTCCTCTCTCATATCAGTTGGTTCAGGGCATTCAATAATGTCTGCATCAGGTATTTTATATTCATCTGTGGATGACAAATTCCTAAGGAGAACCCTTTCCTTTTTGGTTCTACGTTTCTTATTTCTTTTGTTATTATTAATAGGAGGACTGCAAATATCATTTTTATTTTACCTTTTCTGTAATGTACTGTGTTGCTGTTTTCGTGATTTTCTTATTGGTCCATGTTTCCCTTTACCCTTCCCATTTTAACATTATCTCTATTATTTATTTCAACTTGAAAATCCTGGTTAGTTGTTCCACCTTCACTAATTGTCAGGGGCTCTTGACTATTAAACTTAACTTTATTTAAGACAAGACTACTAACATTCACAGGGCTATCTGGCTCTTCTGCATAAATCATGGAAACCAAAAGAGCATCTCTGGTTGAATGGTTATTATTTAGTATGCTAGTTAAAGTCTCCAGTTTAGCTTCATTAACTGCTATATTTGTTTTCAAGTTATCCAACTCTTCTCCGTCATCACAAATTGCTCCAACAGAATCAGATTGGCTGCATGTTGATTTTTCAAAATAACTATTAAGTCCTGAGTAAGTGCCATGGGATAGTACATCATTGAGGACTTTAAACACTCTCCATTGGGATTTCCAGGAGTGACTGAATCAATCACCCTGGGGATATAATTATCCTGGCAAAGTAACTTCACATTTAGAGTACCCTTGGGGTTAAAATCTGCTCTTAATGATTTTAAACACAACATTGTATGTTTCAGGTCTGTCATTATTTCCACAAAGCTGAAATTGGGAGCAGTTTTATCTTCCATGGAGAAATTATTAATGACAGACGTGCCAGTAGAAGAACTATCAGGAATCTGGGAGCTGACATTCACATTTGTTTAAAATCCAGAGTACATCCAATTATTGGATTTAACAGGATCCAATAAAGATTTTTCAGAGGCTCCTTCCAAGGGGTCATCTAGTACCCCTTGATTTATATTATATAAAGGTTGTATACCTATCCCCTTTTCATCTGTAGGAACTTCAGCATTTACAAAAATCTGAGGATCCATACAGTTAGCAATATTTGCATCATCTAATTTTGAACTCTCCAGGTCCATCAAGGAAGAGTGAGCTGTTTTAACACAGTTTACAGAGTCTACAGGAACAAAATATGTCATAACCTTTGGTGTTAGAGAATCCACCAAATCTATTTCCCCCTTTTGCAAACTCCCCAGACAGTCCTTGTTTACCTTGTTATCTTCAGGACCCGAATTTGGTTTGGCCACACAGTGAGCCAGGATACTTGTTTGCTTAGTCAGCTTAACATGGCTTATCTTCTTAACTCACATAGACCAAGAGCTAGAATCAGTCTATCCAGAATGTAATGTTAATGTTAAGGGATTTAGAAATTCTGAAAGTTTATTAGCACAAAGTTCCAGAGTTTCTTTGTAGCTCCTATTGGAATCTCTCCCATTTCTTTTTATTTGGAGTTTTTTTAAGCTTTTTAAGCTGACCTTAGGAAAATCATTCTGCTTCTCAGAACTATAACCATCTTTGAAAGTATTACTGCCCTTGTTTTTATCACTTCTCAGTCTGTTTGATCTATTTGTTTTACTTTTATTTTTACTTTTAATCTTTGGATTCCCTTTTCTCCTACTGCTCTTTTAGAGAGATGGGAAAGGAGAAAAAGGGATCACCTCTGAATTTAAAACCCCTAAACAACCTCTCACGTCACCTATTGTGCTCTAGTAACCACCATATTTCACAAAGGTTGAGAAAAGGTTGAAACAATATATAGTAATTGCACAATATTAATGCTCCAAACTGCAAGTACACTTTGTTCATATATACCAATCAGCTCTGGAAAAAAGAAAATCCCAGAAACTCCAGAGATTCCAGAAATTCTAGATAATAACAGAAAAAACAGCTACAACAACAAAGAAGTAAACTTAGTTCAGATTTTTTTTTCCAAGTCTTTGTGTAGACTCCCTTATTCCTTAGCTCTCCACTCTCCACTCTCCACTCCACATTAATATTAAGATTCTGTTGTGAGGCTCCTTTAGTCGCTTCATCACTGACCACTTCACCACTATATCCACTATAGCAGCAAAAGGCTTTAAACAGGAACCAGACACTCTGTAATAAATGCAAAATATGAAAAAAAGAAACTTAATAAAATCTAGAAAGAACACACACACATATACACACACTCAACATTGGATTCTATAAAAACCCTAAAAATGCAACATATGCAATATATTGTGTTGGCGCCTATGCCAGCACCAACACTCTCAACATATGATTTGACTAGTAGCATCTGAGAAAGATACAAAAAAAAAGGTTATAATCAATTATATAGACTCCATAAACTAAAACTTACTTAACCATCATTGGTCCAGCAATGGTCAAGCAATAGTTCAACAAAATCAGCACAAATCAGGATTCATATAAAATTGTATGTGAGCCAGGAGAACAAGAAAACTGTAAGCTGTGTCACCTCAATTATGGAGTCTTGTACCTCACCACACTCTGAAAAAAAAGAGGGGAGAGAGAGAGAGAGAGTAAGAGCTAAACTCAACACTCAGCACTCAGCACTATGCAACTGTTCAAAAGAAATTAGTTCAAACAGTGCCACTTCAGGTTGGAATTTTTTTTACCTTCAAAAATTTGCACTTGAAACTGGGAAGCCAAAAACGTAGTATCGCCAAGCATGAATATGCTGCTTACCCCGAGCTGAGAACACCACAACTGTCACCCGACTGCTACCCTTCACACAGCACATGTGCCTTAAATCCCTAGGAGACAAATGAGGTAAACTACCAATCCGCTACTGTCTATTTCAAGTGGGTGAAAAAAATATATAAACAACTATATATAAATATGCAAAAATCGTACTATATGCATAAAATCGCAAACATCATTCAAACCCCATTAACAAACTTGTTCTAAAAGGAGCAAATAACAAGTCGCTAGAGAGTTAGAGCATATAGGGCATTTAAAGCATTATCCACAGTTTAAAAAGTAATACACTCTCTAAAGGTCCAGCACTAAAGCTTTCCACTTTTTCTTGTTTTCCACTTGTTCTTCACTCACTTCTCATTCAACATCCTTCCTGATTCTAAGTAAGCGAGTCGTCATAGCTCAAACAAGCTCTGCTTTCTGTTCTCTGCTCACCGGTCACAAATTCAGTTCCAACACCAACTCCTACTTTCTTATTCTTCCAGGCACTTTAACTAAAGACTGTGCTGCACCACAGGATTCAGGCCTTTCCGAAGGGCCTCTCTTTCTCCCGTAATCCAGCTGCCACTGAATGCTTTCCTTCTTTAATAAAAAAAATATAAAAGCATACAGCACGTCCTGCTCTGGAACATACTGAATATGCTGCTTGCACTAGGTGCAAGATAAATACTTGAGTGAAGTAGATGGGTTAGCGAGAGTCAACAGCCTTATAAATAGATAGGCAGTTGGAGTATACTTTCCTGAGCAATGAGTCACATAATCATTACAGCTGTGTAGCAGCTCAAGCAGCACAGAAGCTGCTCAGAATTGAGGCAGTATAGCGCAGTGGTCTGAGGCTCTGAGCTGCAAATCTGGTGACATCCAGCAGACCAGACCTGGGTTTGAATCCCACAGCTTCCACTTGCATATTGTGTGACCCTGAGCAAGTCACTTAACCTCCTTGTGCTCCCAGGTCGCTCCTGTAAAAAAGCTTTCAGCTTAGTGTGCTATACCTGGTTAAACAACTAAATAAATAAATAAAATAAAAGTAGTCTGTCAGGTGAAAACAGTTTTTCAATAACCACCTCACATGGTTGTCTGGCACAGTGGGACACTTCCCTTGGGTGTTTTTGTCTACTTCACGACCCTCTGCAGGGCAGCTCATCCACGGCAGTACTGGAGCTCCCTGCCCACCACTGGGACTCCTCACCAGTTTGCTGCTGAGGAAAAAAGCAGAAGAAGGGGAAAACACTGAAACCAGATAGCACAAGACAGACAGGAAAGAACAGAGAGTTTTAAAATCAAATGAGGCAATGGTGGCATAGCTTTGCTAAAAAGTATAAATGCTTCTCTCTGCTCCTGCTCTGCAATCCTCCTCCACAGCCTCCTAGCGTGCAGCCATCTTGGTTCCACCTACTAACAGCAATCCCAAAAGGAAGGTGTTGCTTAATTGCAATATTGTTTGCCAAAAGAACTGGGGTACTGCTGCTGTTTTCAACACTACGTTTCCAGATATGTCTGTTTCTTTGTCACTTTAAACATAGACATATACATACAGTAGACTTTGGTGGCAGATAAGGACCACATGGTCCACCTAGTCTGCCCATTTCCCTACCTATCTGCAGATCCTAGTTAACCAACAGCCTACTTCCTCCTACCCCCTCTAGAACTGCCTTATGTCTGTCCCACTTCATAACTAACAAGCATTTGTCAATGCCTAATGTTTGCTTGCTGGCATTAGCAGTGGAATTGCAGGAGTTAGACAGATGCAGTATAGGAATGGCAGTGAAGTACTGAACTGACACCAACTCCACCCCCACCCTGCAGAGATGGACAGGCATTGGGGTGTGCCTTTGGGTCATCACCCATGACAGTGATGACATTTCACCTCACCCTACCCTGCAGACAGTGACAAGTGTCGAAGTGTGCCTTAGAGTGTTTGGGCTTTACATTCACCTCTTTCCATAAGGAAATACACTAAAATGGGTGCAGTATAGGAGAATGGGGTGAACTCTAGGGCCAGGGGGTCCAAGGCACACTTTGATGCCTGTCAGTGGCTGCAGGGTGGGGGTGGGGTGGAATGGGATGATCATTACTGTCGACAATCCCAAATCACATCCCTGATGCCTATCAGTCCCTACAGGGTAGGGCGTAATGGTCAAAAACCCTAATGCCCTGGGTGTTTCTTGGTATTTTTACTCCTAATTTTTCAACAAGAGCTTTTTGTGACCCCTCTGCATGAACAGTGACACTATCAGTTCATTAGCCGAAAGGTGATTTTGCACAGTGACTGCACCATTTGGCACCACAGGTGCGAAAACACATTTTAAACAGGATGTGAAAAATGACAGCTGTACTGTTCATGAGAAGGTGTAAAAAATGGCAATGTTGAAAACTAGGAGTGAAAATATAAAAAAAAACTGTTGAAGTCATGAGTGTGTGTTGAAACTGTGCAACACACACCTATAATGTAATTAGTTTGGGATTTTTTATAGCAGATTTTCAACATAGGCATTTTGGGACCTCCGCTTATGAACAGTGTCACTGTGATTTTCTTAATCTGTCCAAAACTCTGATTTCCCAAAGCGACCTTGCTATTCTGTGCCAGAAGTGCGAAAACACATTTCGGCCAGGGTGTGGAAAATGACAGCTGTACTGTTCATAAGGAGATGTGGAAAAATGCCAATGTTGAAAATCTGGACTGAAAATATTACAAATTTGTAAACTTACGAGGGTGCATGGAAACTGCGCAATGCACGCTTGTAACACAGTCATTTTATGGACTTTTGTCACCAAATTTTCAACATAACCATTTTAAGATCTCTGCGGTTAAACAGTGTCACTGTAATTTTCTTAATCTGTCCCAAACATTGATTTTGCACACAGACCAAGCCATTGTGCACTACATGTGCAAAAACACATTTTGAGTGAGAGGTGAAAAATGACAGCTGTACGGTTCGTAAGGAGGTGTGGTAAAATGGCAATGATGAAAACCTGGAGTGAAAATAGTAAAGATTCTTGAAGTTACAAGCGTGCATAGGAACTGCACAACACACGCTCATAAAACAGTCATTTTTGGGAATTTTTTCACCAAATTTTCAACATAGGGTTTTGGAGGGGCCTACCTCATGAACTGTGACACTGTTGTTTTGTTAATCAGTCCCAAAAGGTGGTTCCACACAGTGACCGTGAAATCACCTTGCGGGACTGAATAACAAAATGACAGTGACTGAGTTCATGAGGAGGGGGTCCCAAGAACCTCATGTTGAAAATTTGGTGAAAAAATTTCCCAAAACAGCCCAGATTTGCACCAAAGTTGAAAAAAACCCACTTATGCCATTATACAGCTTACTGGCATTTTTTCAGTTCACGGTCGGCTTTGAAGGGTGCAGACGTGTTCCCGGTCCACCGAAGATCATCGCGCCGGCCTCCGGAGGTAAGTATGGGGTGGGGAGGGGGTGTGGGGAGGTGGGGTATGCAGTGGGTGGGCACGGGTTGGGGAAGGGGGCAAGATAGTCAAGGAGGGACTGTTTTCTTTTGTTATAGGGTTTTTTTAAAAGACGATGTGGGACTTTTGCCACACTGGGGTGGGCTCCCAGCGTGGCACCTGGAAGTTTGTTTGGGAAGGCAGTGGAGCTGATGAGGGGATTGGGCACTCCCATGGGCCACAGACATTTGCCACACTGGGGTGGGCTCCCAGCGTGGCACCTGGAAGTTTGTTTCAGGGGCAGTGGTGCTGATGGAGGATTAGGCACCCCTGTGGGCCACAGACTTTTGCCACACTCAGGTGAGCTCTGAGTGTAGCACCTGGAAGTTTGTTTGGCGGGACAGTGAAGCTGACAGGGGATTGGGCACCCCCATTAACCATACAGTGTGTGGGGGTGGAGGGGAGCGCATAAGCACGCTGGGGTAGGCTTCCAGCATGCTACCTGAGTGTTTGTTTTGGGGGGATACAGGATCCGATGGGGATCATGCTGTTCCATCGGAAATGAACTGTCTATGACAGTTCAGATGCAGCACTGACATGTAGGTAATTTGCATACTGCCAACGGCAGTATGCAATTAAGCCTACATGTTACCACTGCTGATTGTAGTGGTGGTTTTCTCTGAACTGTATGCCACTGCATCTGAATGGCTGTCATAGACAGCTCAGACATTCATTGGTGCGGTGCAGCAGCACCTGCAAAAAGGAGCAGGGCATTGGAAGTGGGGGTGGCACACCTACCAAAACTCGGATGGTGGCACTATGTTTCTTGCACATGTGTGCAAGCAAACATAAAAATGGTTTGGGATTTGGGGCTGAAATTTTCAGGGTACAAAGGACTTGTCCCAAAGATGTGCCTTTAGCTGGTTTGGTGGGAAAATGTTACTGCACAGTGGAGTTATAACACTTTAAAGCTTCAGAATTTCCCTTAGGGTAATATTGTGATGGTTGGGGTACTTTTCAGGTGCTATATCTCAAAAACGCTTCAAGATACAGCCTAGACACTATGAGCAGTTTAGTACACCTTTGAGTGTACTAAATTGTTTTGCATGTTACCAGGCCCTGTTTCAAACCATTGGTGAATTGTAACAAATGGGGCAAATGTAACCTATACTGTGGCATGCATTGTCAACATGGCAGCAGTACTGCTTTGCAGGGCACAGTGGTACCACAACACACTATGAACTGATGGGAGCACAGGACCCAGCGGGCCCTGCACTCCCACATGCACATGAGGGACAATTACAATAGGCATGAATGTGAGCACAGGGCTCACTATGGACTGATAGGAGTGCAGGGCTCAGCGGTCCCTGTGCTCACACATGGAAATGAGGGACAATTAAAAAAGGCATGGATGGGAGCACAGGGCCCTGACAGTCCTGTGCTCCTACCACTCACTATGGACTGATGGGAGCACAGGGACCTCTATAAAATAAGGCTACAATTATACTTTCTCAAAAAGTAAGGAAATTCATTGCAAAAAGCTTTGTTAATGTACCATTAGGGTTGAAGCATCAAAAGTAGGGAAATACAACTTAGGGCTCCCAAGCCTAAGACCCCCCCCCCACTGTGCATGCAGGAACAGGCATGAGGGGTGTGTTTTGGGGTTGTGAACCCTAATGCTCACCCCATTCTCCTATGCTGTAATCATCTTACCTTACTTACCCATGAAATGGGGTGAGCATTAGGGTTCACAGTTGCATGTCAGTTGGATTGCCACATTTTGTGCTAGCGAAAAATGTGAACATTCACCATTTTTGCAGTTTGTTTATTGTCACTCTGCAGCCCAACAGTTTAGAATTTTGGTCTGACATTTTCAGGGTAGAAGTTGATTGCTCTACACAGAGCACGTTTGTGCTTATTTGGTGAAAAAATATTACTCTGTTCCGAAGTTATTTATTTTTAAAATTTCAGGTTCTGAGCATGCTCAGTTCACTCTTTTTGATAGCTTCATGGAACAAAAACGGAATTTGGTCCGATGAAAAAAGCTCCTTTTTCTTGAATGGCCAATCCTTGTTCGCCAGAAAAAAATCCTTTTTTTGTGAGCCGCCGTCTTGTTTTTGGTTTTTGTTCCCCAAAAAAAATCACAACTCTGCCCAGAGATGTCTGTTTCAGAAATTTATTTTTTATCAATTTAAATCCTTTCTCACCACTTGCTAACTTCCTTTTGCACCATTCTTTTTTCATCATGGCAAAAAATGAAATCAACTGGTGAAAAGGGATTTCCCCTTTTCATGACCAGATGGCCCTTTCATGACCAGATTGTTCGTCGGTATTGTTCACTAGGCCGATTTCTTTTCACCATGACAAAAAGGATGGTGAAAAAGGAATTCGACTGGTGAAAAAGGATTATTGGCAGGGCCATTTGGTTGGCAAAAGGGACATCTGGTTGTGAAAATGGGAAATCTTTTTTCACCAGCCGATTTCCTTATTCGCCATGACAAATAAGGGTGGCGAATAAGGACATTGGGTGGTGAAAAGGATGTTGTTACGGCCCTCTGGTCATGAAAAAACTGTTTTGCTTGTTTTCCCTGTGTTCAAATCCCTGTTGTCTAGTGCGACCCCACCCTCAATCCCCATATTTTTTTTAAATTTGAATATATGTTTCCCCTTATCTTTCTTATTGTATTTGTTTTTGATTGTGACTTTCTGCCAGTTGTTAGTTATCCCTGGTGTCTAGCAGTTCCTGTTCCCATCCTTGGAATTCATCCACCCAGTTCATTGGTAGTTAGTGGCATAATCCCACCCTCCCAGAGGTATTTTCATCTGAAAATAAGAAAACAGTCCCTCGTTGTCTTTTATTTTTTTAAACTTGTAAAAAAAAAAGGTCCATCGTCGATCACTCCTGCACCCCCACCTGAGCACCCACTGTGCACCCACCTCTCCACAACCCTCCCTTACCCTTTACTTACCTTTGGAGATCCTCTGTTGTCATCTTCTGTGGACCAGGACATGTCTGCACTCTTCAAAGCTGAATCACAAACTGAAAAATCAAAGTAAGTCCTGTATAATGTATTTCAATGGCATTTTAAACTTATGTTGATATATTTGGCAATTTTAGGTATTTTTTCACCAAATTTTCAACATGGGCTTTTTCAGACCACGCCTCATGAACACTGTCACTGTCATTTCATTAATCAGGCTCAGAAGGTGATTTTGTGGTTGCTGCACAAAATCACATTTTGGGACCAATTGACAAAATGATAGTGGCAGTTCTCGCGAGGTGGGGTCCCAAAAAGCCCATGTTGAAAATCTGGTGAAACAATTCCTAAAAATAGCTGAGTTATGTGTGTTCACAGAAAATTTTCTATGCATATGTAACTTTGGTAATTTCAATATTTTGACTCCAAATTTTCCACAGAACCATTTTTCAGACCACCTCATGAACTGTACAACCGTCATTTTTCACATCCTGTCCAAAACATGTTTTCACACCTGTGGTGCAGAATGGCATTTTTGGCACAGATTTGAAACTTTTCACCTATGGGATTTATGAGGAGAAGACTGTGTTGAAAATTTGGGGTCAAAATATAAAAAAATGCTAAAGTTATGACCTTTTGTTGCAATTTCGCTATGCCCACTTAAAACTTTGGAAATGTTAAATATTTTGACCCCAATTTTCAACACAGACTTCTTATTACCCCATGTCATGTATGTCATGGCTGTCATTTTTCAGGTCTTGGCCAAAATGTGTTTTTGCACCTGCACCAGGTTGGAGTTGTACTTGTGCGGGGTTACGTTTTTGCAGGGATTGAAATATTTTCTGCACTGGGTACATGAGGTGGGGTAATAACATGGCTATGGTGACAAGTGGTGACTGTTGTCCTATAACTGGAAGTGCAGGGGTCAGAGGTCCCTGTGTTTCCACAGGTAGATACATATATGCATCTATGGAAGGATCGGACCCTGGTTCCCACAGTCCGCACAGTAAAATAGATATACTATTATACTATCTCAAAAAGTAAGGAAATACTTTGCAAAAAACTTTGTTAATGCATCAGTTAGGGTTAAACTGCCAAAAGTAGGAAAATGTGGCATTAGGGTTTCCAGCCCTAACCCCCCATTCTCCACCCTGCACAGACTCACAGGTGGGGGGGCTTGTCTTGAGGCCATGAATCCTAATGCTCACCCCATCCTCCTATGCTGTACCTATGTCACCTTATTTTATTTCTTTTTTTATGGCGTGTTTTAACCCACTCACCAGCCCATGATCGGTGGCAGTGTACCGCCGAGCCATAGTGCCCATCCCCCCTTAGTGGGGGTCATGATGCATGGCAGTGGGGTTAGGGTTTTTTATATGTAGGTAACTACATGATCCCTAATCCCACCCTGGAGGATGTTGGTGCAAAGGACTGAAGTCCAGGCAGGGAGCTGTGTTGAGACATGGCTTTCGCCAAGCACCTAATGGAGTCCTCCCCCTCCCAACACCATCTGCTAGTCAGAGCAGTACCCCACCCTCCCCAGAAGAGGAGAGCTACCTAACAGCAGCTCAATCCAGCTCCTCTCTCCCCACAATGACCCCCAATGACCCGGGCCTGTTCCTGAACCTGGTTGTAACATGAGGTGTGGCATTCAGCACCTCAAACCTCAGCACCACCAAGCCAGCTTGCCTCCTTATTTTCTAATTGAATGGGATGAGCATTAGGGTTGATGGCCCAAGACAGACCCCCCCCCACCTGTGGATCTGTGCAGTGTGGGGAATGGGCTGTTAGGGTTGGAAACCCTACTGCCATATTTTCCTACTTTTGTCAATTTAACCCAAATTGATGCATTAATGAAGTTGTTTGCCATTTTTGTATATATTCATAACTTCAGTTGAACAGAACATTAGTCTAAGGCAAAGGAAAGTTTGTATTAGTTCTTGGAGATCTCCAGATATAGAAAGTCTCTTTTCTTCAGCTACAGAAAAGTATAATGCTACAAAATGCTTTACCTACATTTGTGGTGTTATATGAGCTTCAATTTTAGTAGAATACTGTTTGTATCCCAAGCTCACTAATGTCCAAAGTGATCTGATGTCTTTAGCAATTACCATTTTCTTACACCTATTCCATAACTTGACTTGGTACTTTTGTTTTGCTACTGTACATCCAGTAATTTCCTGTAGTATTTTCTCTTCATGTGTAACAGCCCCATGTTTTCTCTATTTGTATGCATTTTGATAAGTCTAACACACTTATTTAAATCACGGTTTGCTTTTTTACATTTAGCATTAAACCAAGTATGCTTAACTAACTTATTTTTCTTATTTACCTTAAACATTGGTCTTAAAATCTTGTTAATTTGAATCAATATCAAGACCAAATCAACATTATTACTATCATACACAATCTTCTGCCTTAATGAAGTCAGTTGATCAGAATAAAGAATATTAGTAAACAACTCGACTGTATCAGTTTGCCATCTTAATCTCTTTGCATTAAGTACTTCCACTATGTTATCTAGTACAGATATATTAATAATTTTTTGGGGAGGATTCTTTGAATAAAAAGTAGTACAAACTGGAAAATGAGATGATGATTCTGGGCACGCTATGATTTTATGGTCATTTAAATTTTCCATGACATAATGATTAATCCATACTAGATAATTGGTTGATGCTCCCATTGGGCCCAAAAAAATGTATTCACCCTCAGGATAACCTGGTGACTGCCCATTTATAATAAAAAAATCAAAAACCCATTATGATCACATTAAGCAGTTTACCATGACTGCTACTTTTAATATCCTTTGATTCCCTTTCTATATTCAACCTAGGGTTAATTAACCTTAGATTAAGTTCATCTTCAGTTTCATCCGATTCGATTAACTTTGGAAATCTAGCATTAAAATCTCCTGCAATGATAAAGCAATAAGTGGGAAATCTAGTTGCTAGATCTTCCAGTAGTTCTTCTAATTGTTGCCATAAGAATGGAGTACTGTATATCCTCTATTATTATTTGAAGAAATATACTGTATATATTAATCAAGATTATACCAGATTAGCATTCTCCAATTTTGAGTATTAAAGCAAATGTTTGTTCATATATAACTTCAGAGACAGTAAAATCTAAGGAGATTTTAAGTAGAGCAACTAAACCTGCTTAATATCTTCCTGTTTTATTAAGTCTAACAGTGAGGATCATGTAAGATGTAAAGCCCAGGAATCTAAGGGGTGCAGCATACCACCATGCCTCTTGGAATAGTAATACATCCTAAAAATTCATAAAGTTATAGACTTCCTGGTCTGCCATTTTAGGGGCTAATCCTGCTACATTCCAAAACAATATATTCAATAACTTTGTTTTGTCATCCATTATTTGTTGAACTAATTTGAGTGACTGCTGATTTAGTCAATTTACAGGAAGATCTTGCAGTGTAAGAAATGTGTTATGAGTCGAAACTCCAAAGTTTTGTAATAAAGAAGAATCAATGACTTCCATATTGTTTGGGCCATAATCCAGATTATTAATTGGTCCATTACACAAACTATAATCCCCACTGAGGATTTCCATATCAATCAAGAGTAGACCAAGGTTATCAAGAAGTGGGCTTGCCAATAAAACCTGAGCTGCCAACTGCGAATCTCTGAATATGATATCAATTTGAGGAGAATCTGAAATACCATCATGGATTCTAACCCAGTCTAGTCCATCTTTCCCTAGATTTATATTGAGGGAGTGGGCCAGAAAGGTTGCAATATTTCTCTTCATTCTACCAACTGGTTTTCCAGGAAAAATTCTCCAACCAAAAAGTGAAAGCCTTCTAATGTTCAAATGTTTATCCTGTTCTATAGAATATCTATTTACTACTGATATATTCTGTTTAACTTTATTTTGCCTGTCTCCTTTCCAGTTTCAACCATACTCAGGGGTTTTCTTGCAACATATTTAAGGACTCTTTTTGGGTGAATCATAAGTATATCCAGTGTCTTCAATAAATTTTCTGTAGTCCAAATTTGATCTTCTATGTCCTGAGTATCTAAATATATCAATACACAGTTCGTATACTCAGTATTTGGAGTGTGAGTGACAAATATTTCATTCATATGGGCGGCCAAGAGTACATGTAGAAGATGGCAAACCCAACTTTTAAACTTGTCTGGAGTTTCTAACTTTAAGCTCTTAATCCCGTGTAATTATGTTAATATCTCAGAAGTGTTTTTTTTTTTATTTCTTTTCCTGATTGAAAGAAGTCAAAGAATGGCTATTGGAACTATTCTTATATTGAAAATTGATTTTAGATGAACAAACATTATGCACTATGCTCTCTATTTCTGGTAAATTTACCAAATAATTAGTGTGAAAAGGCAAATTAAGGTCCACCTCTACCCTTGAATTCCTATGATGGATATCATTGTTCACTGGGAACAATGAATCATTCATGTTTGCATTTGGCAGCTTTTCTCTTTTATCTTTAACCCCCTAAACCTAGAATTTAACTCCCTTATTTGGTCTTTACTATCTTTTTTTAATTTTGTTTTTCTTAGTTCTATTTTTGTTGTCCAAACATGAACCAACTGTGAGACAGTAAGTTCTGGAAAATTGTGGAGGGAGATTAACCTGGATACATTTATTTTCTTTACTTGCAAGTGGTTTAGAACTTACTCAGTGCTCAGTTTCATTCCATTGGTCAGCAGACTCTTTAAAAGATTTCTCTGAGGTTAGCTTCTCTTTTAGCTGAGAAAGTAAAACTTGATTATGTATAACATCTATTATAAGGCTCTTCAATTCTCTCTTTAAAACCCATAGGTTCTCAAGAATCACTACATTTTCTTGATAAGGATCATTTATAATTTCCAATAACTGTCTCAAAAGAGATGTTGAAAAGATAACATTTTCCTCTTAAGAGATTTTCCTCCTTTGCAGCGATTGAATCAGTTTTTTTTACTAAAAGGTTCCCAATTATAGTCTAGCAACTCATTAGAAAATATTTGTGAAGCAGAGGAAAGACTATCATGAGTTTTTTTTTTAATGGCTTCCCCATATTGCATTAGGGCGCCAGTAGCAGCCAGATTTTTAAGACCAAAGATAGTGATACTTAATTCCTGTATAACAGCAGCAATGTTATCGGGAGTTTGAGATGCCCCAGAACAGGAAGTTCTAGCAATATCTGTTCCCAGTTGAGTATCAAAATGAGTCTTCCAGCATTGTTTATATTGATCAAGGGGAGACTAGTACATAATATTGATGCATCCTGAGTAAGTTTAACATTCTTAAGATATTTATATGAACAAGCAGGTGTTTCACATTGTGAGATAAAATGGGAATTAGCTAGCTCCAAATCCAATTCTGGAGGTAACAATGATATACCATCAACGGGTACTCTCTCAGGTGTGGATTTATTAGTTCTAGAGTCTGTAGGGGTTAGTCTTAGAAAAGGAGCTAAAGCCATCCAGCTCAATAAGAGTATTGGTGGTGGAAGTAGTACAATCCATAAATTCAAGAATTTTGGATTGCGCTAAATCCAATCCTTTATTTCTCCAATTAATATTAGCCTTAGCACCTAATACAGATGTAGATATCATATAACGATCATATAAACCAAACTGTCAAAAGATTGAACCAAAAACCGGGTGTATTGAGACGTGTATCTAACTGTCTTACAAAAGACACAAGGGTAAAAATAGTAAGACAACTATTAATCCATGTTTTTGAATACAGATCTGTTGTATATAGGAATGCTGCAAAAACTATCCTATGTACTTTGCTAAAGGCAGGGAGCTGAATAGCACTGTCTGACTTTGTACCAGGCTGGTATTTTGCCTGGGAGGTACTTTTAACTCTTGCAGAGCCACAGACTGATGTATCAGTCAATAATTCCTATACATTCTATTTCTGTCAGCAGCCTAAGGGTTAAGCAATCTTTTTACTGCAGCCTTCTTGCTGTAAGGAAGTCCTAAAGAGACTATTTACACAGTGGTCCCGTAAGAGTGTCTGCTTCTTGTTGTTTGGTGGTAACAGGCTAAAAGAAGTGGTATTTTTTTAACATTTGGGTCACAGAGTTGTTAACTGACCTTTTAAGGGCAGTATAAAGCTCATTTGTTTCAAAGGAAGACCTTACTCTGTAGCAAGGGGACCGGAAGCAGGCAGACATGCTACTGCCAGTTTCGGCATTATATATTTTCCCCTTTAAGTGAGTATCAGTGAGCCAGCAAAGGTGACACAGCTATTGCAAACAGCCTTACTGCATCTGCCGGTGCCAACTGGAGAAGCTGGAGAAAAGGGGCAGGACTTTAACTAAGACAGTAGGAGTATATATACCAAAACAGGAAAATTGACTAGGTGATACAGTAGAAACATGGACTCAAACATTGTAAATTGGCGAATGGGGAGTTAGTAATCAGGTGTATCATATGCAGTAAAATAAATATAGAAGCTTCTATGAGGTTCTGGTGTATACGTGTGGGGAATGTACTACTAGTAGAGAATTAAAAAACAAAATTCTGCAGCTAGAGATGCAGTCCTTGCAACGACATCAAATTATGGGTAGCATGAACAAAGAGACAAGTGAAGTGCAGAATACAGCTGGCAAAGTAACCGAGGACAACAGAAAAAGGGGTAGGGATGAAGAAGAAGATGATAATTGGGTAATGGAAAAAATAAAATAAAAAAAGGTAGAAGAGCTGAGATATTTAATCTAGACTTGATAAATAGCTTTAAAACATTAGTAAGACTAGCTCTAACTGACAGTACTAATGATAATAGTCAGCCAGCACTGTGCAGTGAAGCACCCAATGTTGATAACAAAGTGGAAATTGTACAGATTTAAAGAATAGGGTAAGAAGTCATGAAGGCTTTAAACGTCATGTGAATGCATGTTCATCAAATGAAGGAAGCACAAACCAACTAAAAAACAATGATAAAAGTGACATAAGCAAAGAAACGAGGTATAATTTAGTAGATAACACATTGAATACAACTACATCAAACACTAGGCCCTACCAAGGACAACAGCAGGTGGTAACCAAACAGAATTTAGAAATAAAGAAACAAGAGACATCAGAGGAAGTAAAGAACAGGTCAACAAATGATATCAAGCAAGTCTGTTTATTGGGTGATTCTATTCTTAAATATATAGACAGATACACAGCTGAGGAATTAAAGAAAACATCACCAATGGCTACTTTTCAGGGGCTAGAATAAGTGATGTAAAGAACATGTTACCATCTATCATTGAAGAAAAGGACAAGCCATCAGCAATTATAATTCATTTGGACACAAATAATGTAGGGAAGCCATGGGGCTACATTCTTTTCCTTTACAAGGATTCTTTGGTGTGCTCTTGTATTCTTTCTTTGATTTGTCTGATGGTTCTACCGACATGTATTTTCTGGCGAGGGCAAGTAATATCATAGATTATCAATGACATATTACAGATAGTCCGTTCCCTCACATCCAATTTTAAATTGGTTTCAGGATGTACAAATAATTCACCAGATATACCAAAATTACGCACACTACATCCATACCTCTCAACCTTTTGTCCCCCAAATGTGGAACACTGCCTCTCAAAATGTGGAACAAATGAGTAAAATGTGGAACACTTAATCAAATCTTTACATAAGAAGCTCAGAACACTGTTAAAGTGTTTGCATTTATGTTCAGAAAGTCTGATATTAATTGAATAATATATTTTTTGCATCATTTACTACAGATATTTGCTTTAAAATGTTAACACTGAATGTGGGACAAGTCCTCACAATGTGGAACAGGGAGCTTTTGTGAAGTAAAATGAGGAACATTCCTCGTAACGTGGTACAGTTGAGAGGTATGACTACATCTTTTCCATATATTAAAACCTGGTTCCGGGGGTGGGAGCCAACTAACATTTATTTGTTTTTTCTGTCCCTGACAGTGGCTTATCTTTTAGATTTGGCACTCTTCTAAAGCTTATTCTTGGCCATGGTCCTATGCATTCTGGCTGTGTTTTCACTGAGCAGCACGGGCCTGTTTGTGTGTATCAATGCCCCAATCCTGCATGATACACTGTTAAAACCTCTACTGGAAGTCTAACTGTCCATTCTTCCAAAGCCTCTTTTTTTCTGATGAGTTTTCAAAAGAGGCCCCTTTCCTAATTCTCCACCATCTCCAAGGTAGCCCTCAGCATATTTGGAAAGGGGGCCACTTTTAAAAACTCTCAGAAAAAGAATCTTTGGGGGAACAGTCTGCTACACTCTCAACTAGAGTTTAATTGTGTATCAGGCAGGCTTGGAGCATTGTTGCACAACTCCTGGCCCATTCTGATTAATGAAAACACTCTAACAGAATACATAGGACCACAGCCAAGAATAAGCTTTAGGAGACCATGAAATGTAAAAGACAGGATAGCTCAGAGTCACTATCAGGGACAGAAAAATCAAACAAATACCATATTAGTTGGCTCCCACCTCCAAATTCAGGTATCAGAGTAAGTAAAAGATGTAATGTGTATAAGTTTGGAACATCTGATGAACTTTTTGTACACCCTGAAACCAGTGTAAAATTTGATACAAGGGATCTTATTACTTGTAAAAAATAATTTGTAATCTATGCCATTATGGGCCCTTGTCAGAAAATATATGTCAAGAGAACCATCTGACAAATTAAAGAAGGAATACAGGAACACACCAGAGATATATGTAAAGGAAAAGAAACTAGCCATTTGGGCACTCATTTCAAATTGTTCCATGACTCATCTCCAAAGGGGGTGCATTGGATAACCTTGGAACATGTAAAAATGCCACAAGAAGATGAGATCGCCTCAAGAGGCTTCTACAGAAAAAAGCTCAGTGGATCCATAGGCAGCAGTGACTAAAACCAAATGGCCACAATTATATCTTTGATGTGCAGCCCTTTCTATAACTCTGGTATGCAGTCCTGTTAAAAACATCTATGCTGAGTATGATGCATCTGTTGAAGCATGATGTGGCTGCCCTTCTTAGATAATGATGTAGCTGTAATTTCTCTGCTCAAGTCAAAAGTTGAGACTCCACTTTTCTTGTATGTGGATGTTAACTCTTTGTGTAGTCTTTCTCTGTCCCATTCCTCCAGTTCCCTCCTCACTTGAAAGACAAATGTATGCCTCTGAACTCATAAACGTTTTACGATAGCATGTGATGTAAGCATGCATTGAAGCACTTGACAGGGTCCAATACAGGCCACCAAAATGACGAATGGCGCTAAGGTTCATTTTTTTAGAATTATAGATTGTCTTTAACAGGCTGGCTCATTTCATATTAATAGCCTCAAGGGAAACCCATCACTGTAGTTTATACAATAACCTCATTTGGCTCTCATTACACGAATGAAGATTCTTACATGTAATACAATATATGCATAAGTGTGCCTAATTTAATTGTCCATGTTACCTATCTGAGCTGTTAACACATACAAATACTAGATCAGATCTCAGATCAGCTGCAGGAACTGAATTCCAGTTTCCAAAAGTGCAAAGTAATATGGGTACACAGAACTTTGCCTATATGGGTCACAGCTGCTGGGAATAAATCCTCTTAAGATGGAGATCCTCTTCTTATCCTTTAATTGCAAGACACTTATAATCGGAATGGTTTATAAAAAATTAGGCCCTATACAGGTATGATCTGCGGCCTTATGTGTTATAATACACGGCATGTTTGGCCGGGATATACACATCCCAGGTTTCTGTAGGACTCCAGCAGATTCACTAAAGGCCCACTTCCACCACATATCCCTCCCAGCAGCTGACCACATCTTCACATGTGCAACTGCATGGCCAGTTGGGGTGGGGAGTTGACATGCCAACGGTGATATTGCAGCAGGCCAGTGTCAGAGGGGTGTTGGTTACTCCAGCGAGAGGGCTGCTGTAATGGGTACACACCCCCTTGACAGGCATCCAGTTGTCCCGACACGCAATGTGCAGCCATGGCCCCCCAGCCCTCCTTCATGCAACAGAGGGCTGGGGAGCAAAGTATGGCAGTGGGGTATGGATTCCTGCTATGGGACACTACATGAATCTCCTGCGGGGGAAACAGTATTCCCCACATGTACTGCTGTATCTCATGATCCCTGCCCATGGAGGAGGAGATCTGCTGTCCGACCATGTGGGGATTCTGACTGGAAGCCTACAGTCATGTCCCATCCTTCCCCCTTGGCCTCGCCCATCACAGAGACCTATGTGGACAAGCATTGGGCCAGCCATGGTTAGTGAATTCTGGCTCTTCGTGTCTGGCAGGGGCCTGGTTGTGCAGCTCAATATGCACTCTTTCCAGCTCATACTGGTTCTTTCATGCGTAGAACCCTATGTCCAAAATTGATTAGCACACTGTCAGGGTTTTTGATAAAGTTAGTAATGTATTTCAGCTGCACTTTCTGTTTTAATTTTTTTATGTTGATAGTCATATTATGTATACCAATTCTTTATATTTTGAAAAAAAAACTGTATGTACTATAACTAAATACCTTTTTCATTTTGCACATTTGTTCTCTTATAAGGACACCATTGAAACTGAACTTTGATTCAGTTTTGTTCTCATTCAAATGATTTGCTTTGAATAAATATAATAATGATGATGATGATCATCATCATTAGTAGTATGGGGAAAACGCTATGAGGAGAGGTTGGAGGCCCTTTACAGGTTCACCTTTGAGAGGATATGATCTGACTCTTTTACATATTCAAGGGTAGTGACAAGATCAAATGACTGGAGATGTTTGATTTGGAGTTCTACAGCTGAATGCAGCAACCAGCCCTGAATGTTACAGGTGGTAAATTCAGGGGTAAAGCTGGAGGCACTTTTTCTCACATAGGGTGGTGTACCCATGGAAAAGCCTAACTTCGGAGACAAAGAACATGAAGTCTGTATAGGCCTTTAAGGTAAGTAAGCATGGATAAATATCTGCATACCAAGGGAATCACTGGGTATCCTAGGTAGTAGATTGGGAGGGAATCACCAGAAATTGGTACATGTTTGCACAGCATGCTTATTTCATCAATGTTTGAGGAGCAGAGAGGGTGGGGGTGACATGATGACATTAGATTGCCTTCTGACTTTAAATGGCTATGTTACTTTGTTACTGCAGTATGTCAAAGAGTCACTGATGCCTCTGGGGAAAACTGTGGAAAACCTAATATTTAGACATCATTCAGCTTGTATTACATATATCTTTCATAGATGTCTCATTCCCTTTTTTATTACTATGGAAATCTGCAGAAAAAAATAATCTTTATATCTCAGAGTTCATCTTCCCTTATGGTTTATTACCAATTTAAAGTCATAATCCTTTGTTGTGATATCACAGTCTGTTGTCATGATAATACTTGTGATGTCACAAGCAGATTATTATACCATCAGTTAGGAAATAAACAAAAGAAGCTGATGAACTCTTAATAAGTAAAGGTCCTGTTTTCATGCATATTACCTTAGTAACAAACACCAGAAAGAAGAAATGCAGTGTTAAATGTGAAATATAAGTTGAATTGTGTTCACATATTACAGTATGTTTTTCCAAGTTCTCCTGGAGGCATCGCTGGCTCTTTAGGTGTGGCAGGATAATGTCAGACTCTGGGACCTCGATTTTCAAAGGGTGAAACAGGGCTTGCGTTAAGCCCTGTGTCAAACCCATTTTTGGTGCACCCGCGCCAAACTCCTTTAAAAATGGGCTCAAAGTGACTAATACAAAATGTTATAAATATTTAGGTGTTTATATTGACAATACATTTACTTATGTTGATCATATAAACACACTGGTCAAAAAGCAAACCAAAAACTTGGTGCACTACGAAAGGTGTCTACATGTCTTCCTAGGGATACCAGGGTGAAAACAGTCAGACAACT
This sequence comes from Neoceratodus forsteri, assembly GCA_016271365.2. Lineage (NCBI taxonomy): Eukaryota > Metazoa > Chordata > Ceratodontiformes > Ceratodontidae > Neoceratodus > Neoceratodus forsteri. The sequence goes on along the minus strand of CM057453.1, from coordinate 912,853,213 downwards.
AATAATTCCAGTTTGGGAGTATGCGTCCCTACTATACAGAAATTCAACTGAAATAGCTCTAAACCCCAAGTAGTGTTCTTCTTACTACGGGGCCTTCAAACCTGCCCCTCCTGCCCACAGAATACCTATGTACGTATAGCATGCATGTTTGAACTTCGTGATCATTGCTGCCCCCACCACCTCCTCCGGCAAACAGTTCCACCCTCACAGTGAAGAAGAATTTCCTCACATTACCCCAACCCTGCTTCCCAATAATGTCGTACTGTGGCCCCTAGTGTTAGAGGCTCCACTCTATTGAAACAGTCTTTCCACCTGTGCCTTGTTAATCCTTTTTACATATTTAAACATCTCAATCAAATCGTCTCTTCTTCTCCTCCTGTTCTCCAGGGAGTACAGGTTTAATTCCTCAAGCCTTTCCTCATAGGGCATCCCCTGCATACCCTTTATCATCCTGGTAGCCCTTCTCTGCACAGCTTCCAATCTATCCTTTTCTCTGTGAAAATTGGGCCTCCAAAACTGCACACTACTCAAGGTGCAGTCATACCAGTGATAAATACAGGGGAAGAATCCCCTCTCTCCTCCTGCTGGTAATTCCCCCTTCTTATGTATCTGAGCATTTGGTTTGCTTTCCCAACTGCTTTCCCGCACTGTTTTGCCACCTTAAGGTCATCAGTGATAATTACTCCCAGGTCCCTCTCTTCCCTAGTGACCTCTAGTACCTCTCCCCCAAGTGTGTATTCCTCCCTGGGTTACTGTGCTGCAAGTGCATGGTTTTACATTTCTTAGCATTGAACCTCAGTTTCCACCTCCTGGACCACTCCTTCAACTTCCCCAAGTCTGCCCTTATCCTATCCACCCCCCCACCCCCCTGTATGTCCACCCTGTCACAGAATTTTGCATCATCTGCAAACAAGCATATCCTCTCTCCCATGCCCTCTGTCACTAACATAGACATTAAAAAGCACCGTCCCCAACACAGACCCCTGTGGTACCCCACTGGTCACCCTCCCTTCCTCCGTGCATACCCTGTTCATCACCATCCTATGGCCCCTATCTCTAAATCAGTTTCTCACCCATTTCACTATCCTTGCCCCAACACCCAGGCTTCTCAATTTCATTACCAACCTCATGTGTGGGACAGTATCAAAGGCCTTTCTGAAGTCCAGATAGGCCACATCCACCGCCAGCCCTGGTCAGCCACCCTGGTTACACCATCAAATAATTCTATCAGGTTGGTCTGACAGGACCTACACCTGGTGAACCCATGATGCCTCAGGCTCTGCGGCCCTCTGGTTTCCAGGTAATCTTCAATCCTTCCCTTGATGAGTGACTCCATTACTTTGCCCACTGAGGTAAGGCTTACCTGCCTATGTTCCCTGGATCCTCCCTATTTCCCCCCTTGTGGATCAGAATGACATCTGCTGTTTTCCAATCCCTCGCACCAACCCTTTATTTAGTGATCAGTTGTACAGGGTAGCCAGGGACGCAGACAGTACCTCCATGAGCTCCCTCAACAGCCTGGGGTGCACTGCATCAGGCCTCATGGCGCTGTCCACCCTGAGCCTGGCCAATTCCCTATGGACTCTATCTGCAGTGAAAGGACAAGTGTCCACCCCACCCCTACTGTAGGTCCCATTGTTCCCCTCTCATGAATTTCAGGCTTATCTCCCTCTCCCTCAACTGTAAAAACTGAGCTGAAGTATCCTTTCAAGATTTCAGTCTTCTGTTTATCCTCCTCCACTGAGATTCCTCCCTCCCTCCCCCCAGTAGTCTGAGAACCCCCCCCAACCTTTCTTTTTTCCTCAATATATCTAAAGAATAATTTATCACCTCTCCTGGCTGTATTGGCTATGCTCTTCTCTGTTCTTACCTTGGTCCTCCTAACTGCCTTCCCCAGCTCCCTCTATCTCCTCTGTTAAGCTTCCATAGTCGCCTCGGTCTGGTTTGCTTTGTACTACCTGAAGACCCTTGTCTTAGCCTTGATCATTTGCCACCTCTCTAGTAAGCCACAGTGGCCTCTGTTTTCTCCTCCCCTTCCCAACCTGTCTCATACATAGGTTCAACACAGTTTAATTCCCCCCCCCAATTTTCACCCTCATCTCCTCAACCCCTTCTAGTTCCTGCAACCCTTCCATGGCCTCCCTTGAGTATATGCCCATTTCCTCAAAATTTGCTCTCCTAAAGTTGAAGACTCCTGTCTTTGTGCGGCACCTCTCCACCTGAGTACTTATGCCAAACATTACTACCCTATGATCATTGTTTCCCAAGTGGTCCTCTGCAGTGAGTTTGGATACATTATCCCCATTTGTGAGGACCAGATCCAGTATTGCCTCCCCCTGGGTGGGTCCACGACCATTCATCTGAGCTCCGCCCCCTGCAGGACTTCAAGGAATTTCCAACTCCTGATAATTTTTGCTGCTGATAGTCCAGACATATTACAGATTGGCTAGATTTGCAATCATAAGCAAATCTGGCACCCACCACTGTATAGTCTATTCGGCCCTAAATTGGTGCCAGAGGATGAAAGACAATACAATACAATAGGGAGACAGTTTAGTGCAGTGGTTTAAGGCTCTGAGCTGCAAACCTGGAGACCTTGGTTTGAATCTCACAGCCCCTACTTGCATACTGTGTGACCCTGAGCAAGTCACTTAACTTCCCTGTGCTCCCAGGTTGCACCTGTAAACAAGCTTTCAGCTTAGTGTGTCTCACCTGGTAAAACAAAATGAAAACGTTGCTACACCTACAAATTTATTTCCAGTGTGTCTGAAATTTGGTGGCCTACAGGTGTTTTTCACATCACCAACGAGTTCTCATACGCAACTATTTACATCGGAGAGACTGGCAAGCGCCTTGCTGACCCTTTAAGGGAACATTACAGAGCAGTCAGGAATGGTGACACTGCTGGGACTTCCGGTGACATCACCAGCATCATGGCTGCCTAATCGAGGTGCTCTCCTCCTCACCAACATTAGATTTCAATTCCACTCAGAACTGAAATCAATAATTTACTCAAATACGAAAGTGGAAATGCTCAGGTGAAAAGATCCCATTCGAAAAACTTTAAACCAAAACGAGATCAGCCTGGATTGAGTCCTGCAAGCTCGGCTGCAAGTGGGAGAGAGTTGCCGGTAAGCATGGCGGGAGGAGATACCGAGTCAGAATTAGACACACTGTCAAGATCCAGATTCGAGACGTTGCTCTCTGAAATTAAACAATTTAGAATGGACACGAAGCTCGAATTCGGTAGACTGCATGCAGATTTGAACAAACTGGAGGCTAGAGTATCTACTACAGAGAACCGTGTTTCAACTGCTGAAGATGACCTTGTACAAATCTCCAAAGCAATCGAATACTTAGTGCAGCAACATGAAATTATATCAGCCAAATGCTTGGACTTAGAAGCCCAGTCATGTCAGGACAACCTAAGAATATATGGTTTACCTGAGTCAGCTGAGGTCGGGGATATGAATGAGTTCCTAGAGGATCTGCTGCACCATGTGCTCGACCTGCCACAGGCCTTCTCGTTTAGAATTGAGAGAGCACATCGAGCATTGGTGCCTAAACCCACATCGGCGACTGCCAGACCCCGATCAATAGTGGCCAATTTTTCGAGCTTCCATGAGAAAGAGAGGATCCTCAGAGCAGCATGGAAGCAGGGTCAGGTCAATATAACGGAGCCCGACTGCTTTTTGATCAGGATTACCCCCCTGTGATACAGCAACAGCGTCTGGCCTACGCACCACTACTTCAGAAACTGAAATCATTAAATGTCAGATTCCAGACACCCTACCCCTCTCACCTACGGGTACACTGGGACACAAACACCGAAATGTATCATTCGGCTGATGATGCACTTCAGGCACTGAAAAGTAAGGGGTATGAAGTTCCGGAGACACCTCATCGTAGAGAACAACCCGCCACCCCACAGAAACCCTGGCGTTCAACTAAATACCAGAATCCTAACCAAAGTGGGAAAAAGGTGGCTACCACCACAATACAATACATCAAGGCTATGCTATACAAGCTTACCCATACCCAAAGTTCTGAGGAGACACTGTCTGAAAGAGTAGATGATACCTGAGAGTGGAGAGCAGCAGTTGGTGGCTGTGAAAGTTGTGCTGGCCTTCCCTCTTGCATTTCATTTTCCATGAGGGAGTACTGATTTACGCACTAATTCTTTAACTCTTTGAGACTCGTACCCTGAATGCAAAGTATTGGGAGCTGGGATTCACTGATGTTTGGTAAAAGCTTGGGCAAGATGGGGGGGGTTGTGGGGGTTCGGGAAGAGTTGGCCCAGCGCACGTTGGGGATATGGTCTATATTATCCTGGTTTCTCCAGGGTTTCTTCATCCGCTGGAATGATCAAATGGGATAGGCCCTAAGGCTAAATCCTTTCGCTGTGACCTAAATTTACAGGAAACATCACAATGAGGTGGGTGTTTTAAGTGGAGGAGCGATTTCCCTCTGGATGGTGATTGGGGCCAGAGCACGATGCACTGAGGGGAACGTTGGGGGTGTAGGATATTTGGGGTGTTCCTTTTGGGGGGATGCCCTCAGCAGTTGCTGTGGTCCGCCCTGTGAGATTTCTGGTAGTTGGACTGGGGGTCCGCACAGACTCGTGGGGCTTCTCGCACTCCAGTCTATGGATGATGTTTCCCATGCAATGCTGGGTTGGGTGTACCTCAGGGCCATTGCTGAAGTGCCAGTGTTGATTTTGTGAGGGTGGGCGGGGGATTTGGGATTCGGGATTCAAGATTGAATAAAGAGCTGTTACTGCCCTGTATCATCTACACTGCAGGTGTAAAGAGGGGTTGCTTCATGTGTAGGGGCTCTCTTGAGGATTTCACCACCCTTCGATGTGGAGTAAGTGGTGGGGCGGTGTTGTTGAGGCTCCGCATGGATATATGGTACCACAGAGATTATGGCAGCGGGGTGGGCTTCTCCATGGAGGGTTAAACATGCCTATTGAAGAGAGCACCTATTGCTGTAACTGTGGATTACTCAGACACTAATAACTCCCCTGTGATGTAAAATATCTGTAACAACACACATATTAAGTATACGTGGCTGTAATGCTGGACTGGCGCTGATGGAAAATATTTGGAAATGTGTAGTTCTAAGTAAGCCCAACGCGAGGCATAAACTTGCAACAGAAAGGTAAGACTGCAGCCTCCTGGAGTAATATTAACATCCCCTAATGTGGAGTGAGAGGGTGGGTTACGCTGCTGAGGCCCCATGTTGATGTATACCTGCACAGGGGACTTTGCAGTGAGATGGGCAGTCTACTTAGAGGGACAATGCTTTCTTAGATGGATCTGGCAACAAGTTATAGTAAGTTAAAGGAAGCCTCGGGTCCTTTCTACCCCTTATTTTAGCCCTTTCAAGTTAATGTATGGTACTGGGGTGAGATGATGTGCGAGCGATCACAAACAGTTGCAGCTGGGTCTCTCCATTGAATTGAAGCTCTCAGTTCAACGCATTTTTTATGGCTACAAATGATACCGTGGTTTAAAATATTATTGACTGTATAATTTAGGCAAATGCTTATAGACACATCATTCTGACACCAGATGCCCTCTAGTGAGGAAATGGGGAATTCCCACTCTTGTATCATTCTTAAAGGAGCAGGCTATTGATTATGACATGGAGGAGCAATTTTCCTCTGGATGGTGATCTAGGCCAGAGCACGGTGCACTGAGGGGATCGTTGGGGGTCTAGGGTATTTGGGGTGTTCCTTTCGAGTGGATACCCTCGGCGGTTGCTGTGGTCCACCCTGTGAGATTGCTGGTAGTCGTACCGGGGGACCGTGCAGACGCTTGGGGCCTTCTCGCACTCCGGTCTATGGATGATGTTTCCCGTGCAATGCTGGGTTGGGTGTACCTCAGGGCCATTGCTGAAGCACCAGAGTTGATTTTCTGAGGGTGAGCGGGGGATTCGAGGTTGAATAAAGAGCTGTTGTTGCCCGGTATAAACTACACAGCAGATTTAAAGAGGGGCTACTTCATGTGTAGGGGCTCTCTTGAGGATTTTACCACCCTTCGATGTGGAGTAAGCAGGAGGGCAGTGTTGTTGAGGCTCCGCATGGCTATATATTACCACAGGGATTATGGCAGTGGGGTGGGCTTCTCCATGGAGGGTTAAACATGCTTATTGAAGAGAGCACCTATTGCGGCAACTGTGGATTACTCAGACACTAATAATTCCCCCATGATGTAAAATATCTATAACAGCACGCATTTTAAGTATACGTGGCTGTAATGCTGGACTGACGCAGATGAAAAATATTTGGAATTGTATGGTTTTAAGTTAGTCCAATGCGAGGCATAAACTCGCAACAGAAAGTAAGACTGCAGCCTCCTGAAGTAATATTAGCATCTCCTGCCTTGGGGTGGATTTCCCCATGTGCCGAGGTCCCCATGGCCTCGTAGATTGCTCCAATCCCATAACATGGAGTGAGAGGGTGGGTTCACTGCTGAGGCCCCGTGTTGACGTATGCCTGCACAGGGGACATTGCAGTGAGATGGGCAGTCTACTCAGAGGGACAATGCTTTCTTGGATGGATCTGGCAACAAGTTAAAGGAAGCCTCGAGTCCTTTCTACCCCTTATTTTAGCCCTTTCATGTTAATGTATGGCAGTGAGGTGAGATGATGTGCGTGTGATCATGAACAGTTGCAGCTGGGTCTCTCCTTTGAATTGAAGCTCTCAGTTCAACGCATTCTTTAGATATGGCTACAAATGCTACAGTGGTTTAAAATGTTATTGACTGTATAATTTAGGCAAATGCTTATAGACACATAATTCTGATACCAGATGCCCTCTAGTGAGGAAATGGAGAATTCACACTCTTGCATCATTCTTAAAGGAGCAGACTATTGATTATGAAACCTTAATGGGCCTACAGGGACTCTAGAACCTCGGGGTCTCAGAGTAAAATATTGCTGGGTTTGGTGGGGGGGTGGGACAGAGCTTCGGAGGCATTGGAAAATGTTGCAAAGTCCTATGGTGCTCCTTGCATCATGTATCCTGTCAGGCGTGGTGTTGGTGACAATGACCCATGTTATCTGGCAAGGACCCATTAGTTTCAGGGTCCAGGAGGAACGAGCCTTCGTTGTGGCCCCTTCTCCTCCCATTCGAGTACCGACTTCTCGAACACTCAGGGAACATCATATTTTGTTCTCCTACCTTGGGAGTTACTTTGTAAATAATTTTTACTCCCGGGTGAGGACTGCTCAGTTAGCGCCTCCCTATAGGATTTTAAAGTTCATGTGTTATGTTTGTGTTGATGTTTGGTTACCTGCTATAGTTTCAGATAAAAATCTTCACAGGCAAGTTACATTTGAAAATCAAAGGAGATGGCATGGTTTACTACAACCCTTTGGGGGAACTTGGAATAACTCTGTGGAGGGTTGGGGAGGTATCTTGGAAAATTTCAGAGAAGATACTGGGGATTGGAGAGTCTGATCCTGTATATTTGAGGGTTTATAGTTCTCTTTACACAAATGGGGGATAATAATATTATTAAAATCATTTCCCATAACGTTAACAGGTTAAACAATCCAGTAAAATGATACAATGTTATGTCTACCATAAAAAGACAGAGCCCCTCTTTTGTTCTACTACAAGAAACCCATCTTAATGAATCCGAATACCAGAAATTGGGGAAATTTGGTTATGATCAGGTGGTAGCAGCCTCATTTGGGAAGGGAAAAAGAAGAGGCTCTGCTATACTGGTCTCCAGAGGAACCCAGTTCCAAAAGACAGCCAATTACATGGATCCAGAGGGCCGCTTGGCTATACTTTCAGGCAATTTGGAAAGTGCTCCTATCACATTGGCCTCCTTGTATGCACCCCCGGGCTCTACGAAAGATGTAATTCGTTCTTTACTACACAAAATCACCGAACACCACAAGGGATTGTTAATAGTAGGTGAGGATTTAAATCAGATTTGGGAACAAAAAGATACCTCTAAAATTAAGTCCTTCTGGCAGAACCCAGCTAGCAGACTAATTAGGGATCATTTAAAGAGGGCTTTCTGGGTAAACGCTTGGAGTAGGCAGAACAAAAATAAAAAAGAATACACACACTACTCATTTCCCCACGGCTGATGTGCCAGGATTGACTACATGTTGATCTCTGGAGAACACCAAGACCAGGTGCTGGAATGTAGACATGTTTCGTCTGTTCTCTCTGATCATACGCAGTTGTTGATGAGGCTGAATTGGAAGGTCAAAAAGGGTCAATCCCTCTGGAAATTTAACAATTATTTCCTAAATTTAAAGGAATTTACGGACATGGCTACTGTTAGACTAGCTCAAACCCAACAGGACAATGAGTCTTCTGAGGTATCTGACACTGTGTTATGGGACACTATCAAGACAGTATTTAGGAGAGACTGTATCAAATATGCTGCCCACTTTAAACAACAACAAAACCAACAACTGGAAGATCTCCAAAGACAATTGCATGCCCTACAGGACCATCATGTGAAGGGGGACAACTCGGTACTGCTGGATATTCAAAAAGTTAAACAACAGATCCAGAGATTAATTGATGTAAAGACGGAGCAGGCAGTACAACGCCTGTATCAGAGGTATTACGAGTCCGGACCGCGGGCCTCTCGCCTCTTAGCCCATCGGCTGAGACGACAAACCGCAGGGAACACGCTCACGCAGATCAGAGACCCCAGGACAGGGCATCTATTAAAATCTCTAGAAAACATTCTATCTGGCTTTAGGGACTTCTATACAAATCTATATAAGTCAGAACACTCACCAGACAGAGAACAAATAGAAACTTATTTAGCTAAGCTAAAACTACCGAAACTGACTAAGGAAATCAGAGAATCCCTGGATACCCCTATAACCCCTATAGAACTGGCATCCACAATTAAAAGATTGAAAACAAAGAAATCCCCAGGCCCTGATGGGTATACCCCAGAATTCTTTAAGATTTTTGTAAAGGAGATAAATAGTCCCTTATTGAGGGCCTGCAGGGTGGCACAATTGGGGGAAGCATTTCCAGATACTTGGAATTATGCAGTTATTTCAAGTACCCACAAACCAGGGAAGGATACTACACAATGTAGCTCCTTCCACCCTATATCCATTTTGAACATTGACTATAAATTTATGCCTCGATCTTGGCAAAACGCCTGGAAGTGGTTCTGTCTAGGCTAATTAATTACGATCAAACAGGCTTATCCTGGGTAGGCAAACTCAGGATAATATCAAAAGATCTTTGTATGTGTTATTCCATGCTGCTCGATCAGGGGCATCTTGCATGATTCTGAGCCTAGATGCTGAGAAGGCCTTCAACCGGGTGGCATGGAAATTCTTGGGACTAGCCCTTCGTGGGTTTGGATTTTCAGAATCCTTTATCAAAATCATAAATAATATCTACACCAGCCCAAAAGCCTACATAAAGATTAATGGCAGAGTTTCCCACCCGATTTCCCTACAACGTGGCTCCAGGCAGGGATGTCCCCTCTCCCCCCTTCTTTTTGCCCTATACCTTGAACCATTAGCTCAGGCGTTGAGACAAGATGAGATGATACAGGGGTGGGATTTGGCGGGGACACATAAGCTAGCCCTTTATGCGGATGACCTGTTGGTTTATCTTCAAAATCCAGAGCAGTCATTGGAGCACCTGTGGGCATGCCTGGCAGAATTTAGTCTCCTAGCCGGATAAAAGGTGAACACGTCTAAGACTGAAGTCTTAAAATTACAATATGAGCCCTCGGAACAGATCCGGCAGAGATTTCCCCTTTAGATGGAATCTAACGCATATTAAATACCTGGGAGTTCAATTGGGTTTTCAGGTAGACCTATTGTTTACTCTTAATTTTACTCCAATTCTAAAAAACATTAGAAAGGATCTGGAGCAGTGGGCCCCATCCCCATTCCCTTGGTGCAGAGAGTGGAGGCGATAAAAATGGTAATCCTCCGTAAGTTTTTATACCTGGTCCAAACAATCCCTATTCATATCCCGGATTCTTACTTTAACTCACTTAATAGGGCAATCTCCTGCTTTCTGTGGGGTTCACATAAACCTAGAGTCCAGCTCTCGGCTCTCCAAATTCTGAAAAAAGAAGGAGGCTTGTCATTACCAAACTTTAAACTATACTATCAGGCTGCACAGCTATGAACAATCATGTATTGGTTAGACCAAGTTTATCTGTCCAAATGGAAGCACTTGGAATTAAGAGAAGGGGCCCTTACAAATTTGAACGACACACTTCTCAGACAGAAGGAGCGATTAAATACAGGTCAAGAAGATAATCCATATACTGCTTCCACCTTGAGCATATGGTTCGGAATTTTGAGGGACAGAAAAGATATCGGGTGGAGGGGTCTCTTATTCTCTGTTCCATATCTGGATACCTTCTTCCCTAGCATGTGGGATGTGGGATGTGGGATTCAGAAGATGGGAGAAGAGGGGCCTACACTTGATATGGCATTTTTTGGAGGAAGGAGAGATTGTTTCTTTTGAAGCACTAGTCAACAGACATGGAATTCCTTGGTAAGACAGATTTAGATATTTTCAAATTAGAAACTATATTAGAAGCCTTAATGCAGGTTTGGGTGTTGGGGTCTCAATGCCTACTCAGATTGCACTCATTTTTAAGAAGGCAATAGATGGTGCACCTGTCAGAGCGCACATTATCTTTAATCTATATCAGGCTGTGCTTTCATGGAAAGGGGATACTGCTTCATCTATAAAAAAGGCTTTGGAATTCAATATGGGGATCCAGATTTTGGAGGATATTTGGGCATGGACACAAACAAAGATCCATTGGGGTCTATCAGCAATCAGCTGGCAGGAGTTTTCCTGGAAAATCTTTGTCAGGTACTTTCGGACCCCAGCAATTCAGATGAAATATCAAGGCAATGGTTTCTCAACCTGCTGGAGAAACTGCGGTCACTCTCCAGCAGCATTTGTACATATGCTGTGGAGTTGCCCTGTATTGACACCCTTCTTTCAGGATTTACATTAGGCCCTAAAGGCAATAATAGACCCCACTCTGATTCTGACCCCCTCCTGTTATTTTTTCTTGGAATTACCAAAGGAATACAGAGACCCCCTTACAACTAATCTTTTGAAAATATTCCTAGCGGCCCAGAAGGCAACAACTAACAATTGGCTGTCTCGAAATCCTATCACATTAAGCATGTGGCAAGAGCTTATGATCAGTATTTACAGAATGGAGGCATTAATGGCCTCCATTAACAAAAGGGTTCCTCAATTTGAGATTCTGTGGAGGCGTTGGGTTCTATATATGGCGGAGATGAGACCTGATTTCATTCCATAATGAAGAGGGTCCACAAGATATTAGGTTAAGTTCTCTATCCTAGACTTTAGGACATATGAAATATAGCAGATCCCATCATAATACATAAAGACTTTTTGATTTTCCCTGTTGGTTTGTAGATGGATAATAATTCCCCTCCTTCTCTTCTCTGTTGTACAAGCTGCTAAATAAAGTAAACTGCCTAGGATATAGAATTAAGCAAGCTGGCAAGAGAAATCAAATAGGTGTCTTGCTGTTATCTCCTTTTTAAGATAGGATGCCATATGCACCAGACGTCATAAGTATAATGAAATGCTTATGTACATAATATAGTTACTAAACAACTCTCTGTAACATGACTGATAAATAGTGGAACTCCAGTTTGAAAAGACTGTTGGTATTCTTGCTGTTACCTAATGAACACTATATGTCAAATGTTTTGGTCATGAAATGAGCTAACTGAATTGCCAATGAAAACAATGTAAATTATTGTATTTGTTAAATGTCTGTATGTGAACTGTTTGTCTTGTTCTACTGAACTAAAACTATAAATAAAGTTAAAAAAAAGGAATGGTGACACTGCTAAACCCATTGTATCCCACTTTATCTCCAGGGACCACAGTGTCAATGACCTTTCTGTTTGAGTCTTTCAGCAGGGCTTCTGGGATCCTGACCATAGAAAAAACATGGAAGCCAAGCTGATCATCCGCCTTGGCTCCCAGCAGCCCTCTGGTTTAAATGATAGACTTATTTTCCACTAACATCTTTCAGCCACCCCTTATTTTCCCTAAAGTCTGTTTGTATCTGTACACATTTAATTTATTTTTCATTTTCACCATAAGTCTCCATCTCTGTCTCCTTCTCACACATTTGTCACCTTTCAGCCTTTTTACTAGGCCCTGTTAATTAGTCCCCACCTGGGGACTTCTCTAGCTCTTTCACTCCTATTACGCTTTATCTTTCCCATCATCACCTTTTTGTTTCACAGATTCTCTCTTAATCTTGCCATTCATCACTTCTTCTCCCTGAGCCTCCCCTTTTTTTCCATATATATATATATATATATATATATATATATAACCCTCATTTTACCTCCCCTGTACACTAAATTTTTGTTTTCTCTTTTAGATATTTCCTGAAGAAGACTAAGGTCAAAATGTAGATTTTTAACTCTATTTTCTATTTTCGGCATGCATTTAATGTAACCATTTTGTTTTGCTTTTAGACCATGTGCTGACGCAGTACCTTGTTTTTGTTTTTTACATTTTGTATGCTACATTTGTTGCGACCCGCTATGTCTAATCTGAAATCTCTTCTGAATTCTCTACGATGCTCCTTCATTTCATCTATGTGTGCATTCCCTTCTCATATTTTTAAGTCTTCTCTTGAATTATTTTCTGCCATTTGCTCTAAGACTAAACTCTGCAGTCACTTACAGTTTCTTTCCAAATGCTGCCACCTAGGTATTATTCCTAAAGGTTTCTGTCTGAAATTCCATCCTTGTTCATTTGGGTCTGAGATACATGTTTCCTCCACTAATAAACTTTTGAAAACTTTCTCTAGGCAACTTATCATGCACACCATTCTCTCCATTAAAACACAGCTGATCTCTGTAGACAAAACCATTCAAGGGCAAAAGTATTTCTTGCAGTGAATGGCTCCACATAACCTTCCTTTTATTAAGCATTGTATCCAAAACCTTAACTCCACTCTTTTCCAGTTCCTCAAGGACACCAAATCTACAAAACTCCAGTCTCTCACCCAGCAGATCAACAACCAACATGAGCTCTTGAGTCAGACACAACCTAACAATTTGGTATTTTGTATTCCTCCAGACCTTCACCTGACATAAGATGAGCAACCACTACTTAACAAAGGTCTCTCTTTTGTGCCCACACCGAGAAATCTTGATGCACCCCAGGTTCAAGATGATCTGCAGTACTTCTTTCGTAGAGTACACCTTATAGCTCACTTTTCTAATGAGACTCCTGTTCCAGCAGATGATGACAGTATCATCAGAACAATCAACAATATCAATCCCCAGTGAAGTGCATGGACACCCCCTCCAGGACGTTTTGCTGCTGTTGATTTTTTTGTTAACCAATGCATGGAAAATACCACTAACTTCAATCTTCATTGCAGGCACAACCATTCCAACCTGACACCTGGTGAGCTTGCAGCCCTCAGATCTCTGCAATGTAGGAATGACATTGTTATCAAACCAGCTGATAAGGAAGGTGCTGTTGTGGTGTAGCAAAAGGAGCTATACATCACTGAAGCCACACAGCAACTCTCTGACACCAGGTTTATTCTTCTTTTCCACAGGACCCCATTGCTGACTATCAAGACTTAGGTCACCACCACCACCACCATCATCTCTGCTATTGAAAACAAAGAGCTCCCTGCTTCTGCTAAGAGACTCATAGTTTAGCATCCCCCGACATCCAGGTTTTATCTCCTTCCTAAAATCCACAAAACAGGTAACCCTGGTCGACCTATTGTGTCTGCCTGCTCCTGCCCCACATCACACATCTCTGCATTTTTGGACAGCCTCATGAGACCCCTCGTTGAGTCCCTGCCCTCGTATGTTAAAGACACTAACCATGTTCTCCAGTTATTTGACAGGTTCAGATTCAGTGACTCTCATCAGCTCATCTTCACCCATGGACATCAAATCTCTTTACACAGTGATCCCCCATGATGATGGTCTGACAGCGTTGCAGCATTTCCTGGATAAGCGGGAAGTCCAGCAGCCACCCACACACACATTAACTCATCTGGCAGAACTTGTTCTTACACTCAATGCTTTTTCTTTTAATAATAGTTTTTTTCAGCAGGTCAGTGGAGTTCCCATGGGTACCAAAATGGGTCCCAGCTTTGCTAATCTGTTTGTGGGTTAGGTGGAAGAACGTTTTTTTTTTTTTCTTTCATTCACAGGAACTGTGCCCAAACTCTACAAATGCTACATAGGTGATTGTGTGGGGGCCACCTCCTGCTCCAGGGAGACCCTCCAAGTCTTCCTTGACAAGTTTACCATAGCCCATCCTTCCCTTCAATACACTGTTGAAGTATCCTCCTCTACACTGCCTTTTCTGGATATCCAACTGTCAGTACAGAACACTGGTCTGAGGACATCAGTTTATTACAAACCCATTGACTCTCACAGTTTCCTCTTCCACAGCTCTTTCCATCCTAAACATGTCAAGAATGGCCTACCTTTTTCACAGTTTCTTAGACTTCACAGGTTATGCAGTGAAGAGGATGATTTTGCTTAGCAGACCCAAATAATGCACAGTTTTTTATCAACAGGGGATACCCTAAAAGCACACTGGACAGAGCACTCTCCTGGGTCAGTAACATGCTCCGTAACCTTGACCCCCACAGGAAGGAGACTGTCACACAAGAACAACAGTGAATTCCACTAGTGCTTCCTTTCCATCAGGGCACACCTTCTCTTCACAAGATCATCACCAGTAACTTTCCCGTTCTGCAAACTGACCCTAACATTGGTGCTTCCTTTACAGAAGCACCTATTGCCTCCTACTGCCGGCCACCTAATCTGCAGAATCTCCTGGTTAAAAGCAGCCTACCTACTCCTAACAGTTACACAAACTGGGGAATATGGGTGTGGGCAGGACAGTAGTGTGGTGGGTAGGTAACTGGCTGGGTGGCAGGACACGGAGGATGGTGGTAAATGGCTGTCACTCCACAGAGGAAGAGTGACCAGTGGAGTACCACAGGGATCAGTGCTGGGACCGGTCCTATTCAACATCTTCATCAGTGACATTACGCAGGACCTAGAAGGCAGAATTTCACTGTTCGCTGATGACACAAAGCTCAGTAACAGAGTAGACACACCAGAGGGTGTAGACAGAATGAGAAGCGACCTGCAGAAACTTGAAGAATGGTCAGGAGTTTGGCAATTGAAATTCAATGCAAAGAAGTGCAAGATAATGCATATGGGGCACAAAACCCTGGCACAATATATCAGTTGGGGGGTGAGGATATAGCATGCACCAAGCAGGAAAGGGATCTTGGGATTGTCATCTCTGATGACCTCAAGATAGGGAAACAGTGTGACAAGGCAGCAGGTAAAGCAAATAGGATGCTGGGATGTATAGGCAGGGGCATCACCAGCAGGAAAAGGGAGGTCATAATTCCGCTATACAAGACACTAGTGAGGCCCCACCTGGAGTACAGTGTACAGTTCTGGAGACCATACCTACGTAAGGACATAGACAGGGTAGAGAAGGTTCAGAGGAGGGCAACAAAGATGGTGCATGGATTGCATCACAAGTCCCATGAAGACAGGTTGAAGGAACTGAACATGTACTCCCTGGAGGAGAGGAGGAGAGGGATATGATAGAGACATACAAGTATCTTACAGGGAGGAACAGGGTGCAGGAAAACACTATTTTAAGCGAAAAGATGTTCCAGGACTAGAGGGCATGGGATGAAGTTGGAGGGAGGACGATTAAGAGGAAACATGAGAAAGAATTTCTTCACAGAACGGGTGGTGGACAAGTGGAACACCCTGCCAGAGGAAGTGGTGGGGGCTGAAACAATCATGGGATTTAAGAATGCATGGGATAGACATAAAGGAATTCTGGCGGTCAGGGGTAAGGGGCAACAGACTTCTAGGAAAACAAACTGAACTTACAAGCTCAAATGGGCAGACTGGGTGGGCCATAGGCCCTTATCTACTGACACTGTCTATGTATCTATGTATCTAGTTCCTACCTACCAGGTACCAAATCTTGCAACAGGACTTGTTGCTACACCTGCAAATTTATATCCAGTGTGACTGAAATTCGGGGGCCTACAGGTGTTTTTCACATCACCAAGGAGTTCTCATGCACCTCCACTAATGTGGTGTATTGTATTCTTTGCAGGAAGTGTACAGCTATTTACATCAGAGAGAGAATGGCAGGCGCCTTGCTGACCATTTCAGGTAACGTTACAGAGCAGTCAGGAATGGTGACACTGCTAAACCCATTGTATCCCACTTTATCTCCAGGGACCACAGTGTCAATGACCTTTCTGTTTGTGTCCTTCAGCAGGGCTTCTGGGATTCTGACCATAGAAAAAACATGGAAGCCAAGCTGATCATCTGCCTTGGCTCCCAGCAGCCTTCTAGTTTAAATGATAGACTTATTTTCCACTAACATTTTTTCAGCTACCCCTTATTTTCGCTAAAGTCTGTTTGTATCTGTACACATTTAATTTATTTTTCATTTTCACCATAAGTCTCCATCTCTGTCTCCTTCTCACACATTTGTCACCGTTCAGCCTTTTTACAAGGCCCTGTTAATTAGTCCCCACCTGGGGACTTCTCTAGCTCTTTCACTCCTATTATGCTTTATCTTTCCCATCATCACCTTTTCGTTTCACAGATTCTCTTTAATCTTGCCATTTATCACTTCTTCTCCCTCGCCTCCCTTTTTCTTTCCCCACACATGTATATATATATATATATATATATATATATATATATATATATATATATATCCATCCTCATTTTACCTCCCTGTACACTAACTTTGTTTTTTTTTCTCTTTTAGATATTTCCTGAAGAAGACCTAAGGTCAAAACATAGATTTTAACTCTATTTTCTATTTTCAACATGCATTTAATATAACCATTTTGTTTTGCAATTAGCTAACATGCTGTTACAAATTGTTGAAATCCAAAAATGACCCCCCCCCACATTACTTGGTAACAACTGAATTACACAGTGATAAAAAGTACCAATTGAGGTCAAATACTTGGACTCTACCTTACAAGCATGTGTACAGTATGAATTCCAGAACGCACTATGAAAAACTCTGTATAAACTTTGCAATTGTTATGCTTAAATATGACTTGACATCCTAGTACTGTGTAATGTACTTTTCTGTTTAATGTTTTTATACGGTATGCACTGTATATAGATACATGTTTACTTCTTTATTTTATTTATTGAATTGTTTCACCAGGAAGGCACACTGAACAACAAGTTGCTTATCTCCTGGTGTGACCTGGAGGGTGGGGGATACAATGAGGATAAGAAAAACATAAGCATACACATAATATTAGGTAAGAACAGTTACAATTAAATTGGAGCATATAGTCGATATAAATCACAATTGGTGAACAGTACAGACATTACAGCATGTAAAAATTAATACAGCCGACGGGTAGTCAGAGATCATAATGCAATAATACAAACAGGTCAGTAATGCAACAATACAAACATTAGTGCAATGATGTTTCAAGTGCTAGTCTCATAGACAGTAAACAAGTGCTAATGAGGGAGTAAGGAGGGAGTAGGCAATCACCCTAGAACAGAGTAGAGAGGGAGGTAGCTAAGAAAGGCTGTAGGAGGTGAGGGGGAGAAAAGAGGAGGGGGAGAGGGGAGGGAAGACCACCAAACCTAATTCCCCTTCAGGATGTTGAGAACCCTGCAAGGGGGAGCAAGGAGCTGGCAAGCAAGAGCAATGTACAAAGGAAAATTAAGGATGCTGAGAGCAGCCAGCCAAAACCCATTTCCCTTTAGGATGTTGAGAACCCTGCAAGGGGGTCAGGCTGCCAGTGAGCAGGAACAAAGTAAAGAGTAATTAGAGAGGATTAAAGCTGGTGCAGCTCGAAGAGAGGACATTATGAAGTGCAGTCCCAAAGGAATAAGTGGAAGAAGAGTGGTGTATTTGTGAGGGCAGAGCATTCCAGATTTTAGGGAAGTGGTGGGAAAAGACAGCCCATCTGTGGGCTTCCCAAGCTGCTGCTGTGGCCCTGGCACTCTCCGAGCTGGCTGCAGCTAACAGACTGCCTGACTGACCCCAGACAGATTCAGACAGCCCATCTGCGGGCTTCCCAAGCTGCTGTTGTGGCCCCAGCACTCTCCGAGCTGGCCACAGCTAACAGACCACCCGACTGACCCTGGACAGATTCAGACAGCCCATCTGCAGGCTTCCCAAGCTGCTGCTGTGGCCCCGGCACTCTCTGAGCTGGCTGCAGCTACCAGTCCACTCGACAGACCCCAGACAGATTCGGACAGCCCATGTGTGGGCTTCCCAAGCTGCTGCTGTGGCCCTGGCACTCTCCGAGCCAGCACAGCTAACAGACCACCCGACTGACCCTGGACAGATTCAGGTACACATGGACCTCTGAAACTCATGGTTTTGAATGCCGCTGTTTTGATTGTACGCCCAGTGGAGAAGCCATGCACTAACTGGCAGTTTCTGCTCCTCAGCTGATTTTCCAACTCCTGGCACTTCCTGATCTCGAGGAAATCTCTTTCTGTGCTGTGTTCTGGACTGAATTTTTGTAAATGTAATTACTTATGTTATGCATCAGTTGATCTTACTTTACCTGACAGTTTAGCTAGTCTATTACAAGCCTCTAGTCTAGCCTCTCAGTGGTACTTGCTGCTGTGAGACTAGTGCTGGACAAACTGTATTGTTTAGTAGCTGATGTTTGACTGCTTAGACCTAGCTACTGAGTAAGTTTGCTGCATTTTTCCATTTCAGCCTCTACTGCCAAACCGTGTCTCCTGTCCCACACTGGTCACTCTGCTAATTATAAATTTCTCCTCCCCACTTGCAATGCTGTCTCTCTAAACAGCTTAATTTCCTCTCTGCCTTACCTACAAACCCTCCTCTTACAACCCCTCCTGCTGCTGCTGATGTCCTCCTCAGACATCCCCTCATCAAAGCACAGAACCTCCCTCCCAGTTAACTCCTGTTCTATCTCTAAATAATTGCCCTGCATTTGCCACCTCTTTACCTCATGCTTTGTCTTTCCATGTTGCCTGCCCCCCACTGAGCTTGCTGTTGTACTCTAGCTGTATTTAGTCCTCTGTCTTTCCCTTCTTGTTCCACAGACAGCCCATCTGCGGGCTTCCCAAGCTGCTGCTGTGGCCCTGGCACTTTCTGAGTTGGCCGCAGCTAACAGGCTGCCCGACTGACCCATGGACAGATTCAGGTATGCACCGGACCTCTGAAACTCATGGTTTTGAATGCTGCTGTTTTGACTGGACTCCCAGTGGAGGAGTCAGGCACTGATTGGCAGTTTCTGCTCCTTGGCTGATTTTACAACTCCTGGCATGTCCTGATCTTGGGGAAATCTCTTTCTGTGCTGTGTTCTGGACTGAATTTTTCACCTACGCCCCTCCACCACTACCTTACACTCCCCTCCCCCACCTCCTCACAGTATTAAATAGACACTTGCTCCACCCCTTTCCTCAGCCTAGCAGCTGCTGCACATTCTTATGGCTGTTGGCCTCCCTGTCTTCAATACCTGACTTGACCCACTTTCTTACCGCCCCTTTTTAAAGCAATCTCACCAACAAGGCTGCACATTTGCTCTCAGGTTTTTCTCCAGCCTGTCCAGTTAACTCCTCTTAATTACTGTTGTAACCTGCCCTATTGTTAGGGACCTCACTGTAATTTGACTATATACCCTTTCATTTCTTACACTTCCACTACCTATGGTGACATACCAGTCATTGGGTTGTACAACTGGGTTGTACAACACCAACCCGATATTATTGCGTTAGTAGAGACCTGGCTCTCCAAAATAACCCCTGACTCCATTATTTCCCTCCCTGGATACACCCTGTTCAGGGAAGACCGAGTTAGTAAATGCAGCAGTGGGTGTGCAATCTACATGGGGGACACCCCTATAAGCCATATGCTCCCTGCCCCCAAGCTTGACTATGGCACCCAAGCCCTCACTCTAAAAATTACCCCTGACCCAGCCAGGGGCCTACTCTTCCTCACGGTCTCCTACATGCCCCCAAGGAACCAGAACCCAGCAGTCCAGTCTCTCATCAACTACCTCACCTCCCTACCACAAAAAGCTGAACAACTCATCCTAGGTGACCTTAATGTCAATTGGCTTGGTACTACTGCCTCCCATACCTGGGACTCCTTCACTGCCCTCGACATGTCCCAGTTAGTTACCCAGCCCACTAGATTCAACCGGACAAGTGACTCCAGCACCCTCCTATATGTAATACTATCGAACCGCCCTCATAAAATCCAGGATATCAATGTCCTCCCCAACTCACTTAGTGATCATTCACCTGTCCTCTGTCTCTGGTCATTCTCCATACCAAAACCTGTGTCCCAGGCTACCTTGTGCCGGCACCTATGCCCCGGGGGTTTCAGAAAACTAAAATTGCATCTAGCACAGCTGGACTGGTCCCCCATCTGTCACACCCCTGATATTGACTCTGCCATAGACCTCTTCATCAATGCCTTCAGCAAGGCCTGTAACCTTTTCACCCCTTCACACCAGAATCCTTACTGAAAAACAAAATGCCATATGGATCTCCCCATCCCTTATCCAAAAACTTAAGCATAGGGATAATCTCTGCCACATCACTAGCGAATCAGCAAGTTGGCTGATAGACAAGCCTACAACGCGGTGCATAATCAGTGCACCTGGGCCATTAGACGGGCCAAGATAGAGCACTATCAGACCACCCTTGCATCCACCTGGGGTTCTGCCCAGACTTTCTGGGACAGCATAAAAGAGCTTAATGGGAAGACCCACTCTCCCCCCCACTGTTCCAGCTCTCCATCAGTGGCACCGTCACTACAGACCCAACCGGCATAGCTGACTGCCTCAATACTACCTTCACTGACCTAAGCTCTGTCCTCCTAAACAGTTTTTTTTTACCCAATCCCTGCCTCTATCCCCCCGTGCCTTGGATTGTCCTCCTTTCTACCTGCACACTATATCCCCCCATGTAGCCAGGCCACACCTGTTAAAAGCCCTTGGTAGCAACAACCCCAGCTGTGACCCCATAGACTCCAGGATCCTCAGCCTGGTCTTGGATGTCATCCTAGTCCCCCTTACAGACCTACTAATTTGGTCTCTATGCATTGGTCAGTTTCCCAGTGGTTGAAAATCAGCCAAAATCACCCCTATACATAAGAGTGGAGATCAGACCGTACCTAACAACTACCGGCCGATCTCTATCCTCCCCCTGCTCTCTAAAGCCCTAGAAACAATAGTGTCTATTCAACTCTCTGAGTACCTGGCCAAATATGACATAATGTGCCCAGAACAACACAGTTTCCACCCAGGACAGAGTACCGCTACTGCTCTCCTGGAGTTCTCTCAGGACCAATACTCTGCTCTTGACTCCGGCAACTTTGCCGGCGCAGTGTTAATAGACCTCTCCAAGGCTTTTGACACTGTTTGTCACCCCTCCTGCTTGACTTCCTCCACCAACTTGGCTTTTCTGCTGATCCCCTTGCCTGGTTCTCCAGCTACCTCTCTGCTAGATCCCAGTGTGCGAAGATAAATGGTTCCCTGTCCAATATCCGGCCCGTTCATTCCGGGGTACCCCAGGGCTCCATTCTGGGCCCTGTACTTTTCAGCCTCTACCTTAACACTCTCCCCAGCTCCTGCACAGGAAAAATGCTCCTCTATGCCAACGATGCAGTTCTCTTTGCATCCAACCCCGATCCCTCTTCTCTCCAGTTATCCCTCCAGCACACCTACAACCAAGCTGAAAAGTGGTTCCTTGACCACCAACTTGTTATTAACCTAAAGAAGACTAAGTCAATGCTCTTCTCCCATCACCAAAACGGGGCCAAGAATGCCCCCCTCTTCATTCTCCCCAGCACTCTGCACCCACTGCAGCAAGTGGCCTCTTACAAATATCTCAGCATCACTTTCAACTCGGCTCTCACCTTCCACACCTATATCAATGCCCTAACCTCCACCATAAATTCTTGGATAGGCCTACTGTACCATCATAGAGATTGCCTCCCCCAAGTTGCCCTCTGGCTGGCCATCACCTCTTCTGTCCTGCCGCTAGTGGACTATGGCTGGCCCATTTATGCTGCAGTGGACAATACCACCTTGACTAAAATCCAGCTCTCAATCAATAAGGCCTGCAGGCTCCTGACCGGAGCCCCTAGTCACACTCACACCTGCCTGCTCTACTCCACTGCCAATCTGCTCACCTTTGAGGAGCATCTGCACTACCAGACCTGCCTACTCACCAAAAAATCTCTCCTAGGGCTCTCCCCCCGGGTCTTTTCTTCCCAACGGAGTGTGTCCTCATCTGTTGCCACCCGTAGCTCTGTCAAGGCCACCTTTCTGGTGCCCAGAACCAAGACCTCACTAGCCCAGAGGTCCTTCCATTACAGAGCCCCTGCTTGGTTCAACTCCCTCCCACCCTGCATCACAAACATTGCCAGAATTGGTCCCTTCAAAATTGCCCTCTGGAACCATCTCTTCGATGCTCATTGCTGTAGATGCACCTAATTAATCCCACTGTGGGATCCTCCTGTCAGGCCTCCCTGACTTAACAATGTCCTCCAGACAGCCTATCCTCTCCCCCTCCTGCCCACCCCACTCCCCATCCCTACCTCTACCCTCTCTAGGTATTATCTAGGTATGTCCAGGGCTGTACCCCCAATGTAACAGTTGTGTACCTTTCATTTGACTGTAACCTATTATAAGCAACATTATTATGTAACCTATATGTACTCTATGTTTAATGTTCTGTACCTATACTGTTCTCACTGTTGTAATCACACTATGCAACTCTGTGTACCCCTCTGTGATGAGGTGCCTTTGTAAATGAGTCCATGACTCAAAGGTTGTAAATCTGACTTTTCTAATAAATAAATAAAGCCAGACTGGCCAGCAAGGGTGGATCAGTGTGAGACCATCAAGGTGTGCATGTCACCAGATCTCAGGGAGTGGGAGGGTGGGGAGGGGCAGAAAGGTAGCTAAGAGGTAAGGGGGGAGTTCACCAAGCCAGAATTTGGAGGTCAGTTTGGCACAGTTAGAGAGTCACCGGTTAGACGGTGGGGAAAAAGTCAAGGCGTGATAGAGGTCACAGTGGTGAGTACAAGAGGGGACGTCAAGGGCAAAGCGGCAGAAGGAGTTAAAGAGAGTGTCCAATTTGGTCAGAGAAAAGTTGGGAGCAGCACCATAGACTACATCGTATTAGTCAGAAATGGAGAGTATCATCTTCTGGACAAGTTCATGCCTCGCAATCAGCGGGATCCAACTACAGTTCCTGTACAGGGCACCAAGTTTGGGGCACAGTTTCTTCAGGATGTCGTCGATGCGTGCAGAAAAGTTGAGGTGTTAATCCAACCAAACCCCAAGATATCTAAATGAGGATGTGTCCTCATGGATTGTCCCATCAAGGGTGTGGCAGGAGGGCAGGCAAGTAAGCCTTGAGAGTCTCTGCCTGGTGCTTAAGGTTATAGAGACTGTCTTCTTGGTGTTAAGGAAGAGCTGGTGTGAGGCAAACCAGAGCTGAACCTGATTGAAGTTATGCTGTAAGCTGGATTCCACAGCAGTAGGGTTAGTGCTGGAGCTGTACAAGACAGTATCATTGGCATACATATGGGTGGAGGAGGCAGAGCAGGCTGTAGAGAAGTCATTGATGATGATGGAGAAGAGCAGGGGACCTAACACTGAGCCCTGAGGGACACCAGTGTTGATAGGGTGTGGAGGTGAGGTTGAATCAGAGATTCTTACTGATTGAGTCCTATCTGTGAGGTAGGATTTAAACCAGTTTGTGGGAGATGAGGCCAGGCCTGCTGCAGAGAGGGAACTAAGAAGCAGTTTGTGAGAAACAGTGTTGAATGCTTTGGCTAGGTCGACAAAGATGGCTGCGGTGATCAGGCCACCATCCATCCCTGTAAGGATAGAGTCAGTGAGCCTGAGAAGGAAGGTGGTAGTAGAATGGTTCTTCTGAAAACCAGATTGGAACTAGGAGAAAAGGGCGGAGTCAGAGAGGAAGGAGAAAAGTTGGGAGAGAACCAGATATTCCTGAAGTTTAGCAAGAGTCAGAAGGATAGAGATAGGGCAATAGTTGCCAGGTGCAGAGGAGTCGCTGTTCCTGGGGAGAGGAAGGACAACAGCATGTTTCCAAGAGGTAGGGACCTGAGCAGATGTAAAGGACAGATTTAGAATTAAGGAAATAGGGTAGGCAATAGCAGAAGCAGAGAGGTAGAGAACATGACCTGACAAATTTGTTTGACAAGTTATTTATTTATTTGAATAATAAGAATTACATCAAACTTTGAAGCAGAGGTTCTTTAATAAAGGCTCCATGTTAGATAGAGAATGTACAAACAAACACAAGTTGGCTACAGAGTGTGGTGTTACATATCCACACGTAATTACAAAAAACTTCTGGTTACACATGGAGTTGGCAAGAGAGGACACGCAACAGACATTGGAGCTAAGGTAGCTGTCAGGAAATAGACTTAGTCAAGGCAAGTGCTTCGGTATAGAGGGGGTAGTGAGGATACTGTCGGGGGGAAGGACAGAAGGAGAGGCAGCAATGGAAGTCAAAAGAACTGCACTATCAGAACCTCACAACAATGGAGGAAAAAACCCACAGAATGATAAATCAGTCACCCTGAAACCAGTTGATAAAGGTGGCAGCATCGTTCTGTTAAATACTACTGATTATGAGGCTGACGTACTATACCAATTAAGCAATAAGAGGTTTTACACTAAACTCAACAATGAACCCACTGAGTAATATAAATGGTTTCTTGATGAAACTGTGAAAATAGCATTTGGTAATGGGCACATTGATGAAGATGCATATGTTTTTCTGACTACAGATCACCTTGTTCACCTTACAATTTATGTACTTCTCAAAGTACATAAATCGCTAGAAGCCCCACCTGGACAACCCACAATGAGCAGCAGAGGTTCAATCATCGAGCCATTATCTGAATTTGTAGACTTCTACATAAGGCCCTTTGACAGCGCACTTAGTTCATACCTCAAAGACACTGCAGATGTTTTACAGGTCTTGGAGGACATAGAAGTTGACAGTAACTCATACCTAGTCATTGTGGATACTGAGTCACTGTACAACAATATCCCTCATGAGAATGCTCTAGAATTAGCACACTATCTCAATCAAAGGTCAGAAAAATCTCAGCCCCCTACTGACATTTTGTTAAAACATTCATAATTTGTGTTGAAATATAATGTGTTCACCTTTCTGAATGTATTTTACCAACATATTAAGGGAACAGAGATGGGAGCAACTTTCGCACCTAGTACCTCAAACCTCTACATGGGATCACAGGAACAATGTTTTGTTTCATGCAAGATAGTGACACTAACCCCTTTTTTGTTAAAATCTCATTGTGCTGTTGCTATATAGATGATATGCTGGTGGTCTGGAAGGACAATCTAGACAAAATGGAAGATTTTGTAGGTTACTTACACTCTACTAATGAATAGTTAAGATTCACATATGCAGTGGCTAAATGTAGCATAAACTTTCTTCACCTCAAAATCAGTATAGGGGAGGATGGAAATGTGTCTACAAATATATACATAAAGAAACATAAAAACATAGGATTTGTTGGTAGATAAAGACCACTTGACCTACCCAGTCTGCTCAACTATGATTTCCTTGTGCCTCTGTCATGCGTGTTTGAAGCCCACCACTGTTTTCACCCCCTCTACCTCTGCTGTATGACTGTTACAGACATCCACTACTCTCTCAGTGAAGGCATACTTTCTCTGATCCCTCAGAAATTTCCCCCTTCCATCTTTCAGGTCTCCTTGTTCTCATGCACATTCTCCTCGGAAAAATATTCCCCTCCTGTACCTTGTTCAACCCCGTGAGGTATTTAGAGGTCTATGCAGTATTGTCCCCCTCCCAGGGTGAACATATTGAGGTCCCTTAGTCTTTCCTCATAGGGCTTCTGATGCGCCCCCTGCACCATTTTAATTGCCTTTCTCTGGACAGCCTCCACCCTCTCTATGTCCTTCTTGAGATGTGGGCTCCATAACTAGACACAGTACTCCAGGTGGGGTCTCAGCATGATGTATACAATAGTAACACCACTTTTATTCTTCTGCTGGTGATACCCCTTCCTATGCAACCAAATCCTCTACCTACTTCTTTGTTGCACTGCCTCACCACCTTGAGGTCATCAGATATGATTACACACAGGTCTCTTTCCTGTTTGGTGACTGCCAGTACCTCTTCCCCCATATTATACTCTGCCTCTGGGTTTCTACACCTTAAGTGCATTATTTCACACTTTTTCACATTGAAACCCAGCTGCCATACTCTTGACTACTCCCTGAGTTTTCTCAGGTCTTGGCACATTCTCTCCACACCCTCTGGGGTGTCCACCCTTCTGCAGGTTTTGGTGTGATCTGCAAAGTGGCTTCCCTTCCCGTCCAGCTTTTCTGCAATGTCACTCATAAAAGAGATTAAAGAGGACTGGACCCAGTACTGAGCCCTGAGGTACCTCAATGGTCAACTTCCTTCCCCCGAGTGAGTTCCGTTTACCACCACCCTTTGTCACCTATCCATCAACCAATTTCTGAGCCAGTTTAGCACCTTAGGACCCACCTCCAAACTGCCCAGTTTCCTTATGAGCCTCCTATGTGGTATGCTGTCAAAGGCCCTGATGAAGTCTAAGTAAACCACATCCACTGTCCCACTCTAATCTATTTCCCTGCTCACCCAAAGAACTTTATCAGGTTTGTCTGACTTGACCTCCTCCCAATTAATCCATGCTGCCTCAGATCTCATAATATGCTAGATTCAAGACACTCCACAATCCTTTCCTTCAAAAGTGACTCCATCAACTTCCTACCACTGATGTCAGACTGACCAGCCTATAGTTGCCAACCTCCTCCATGCTACCCCTTTTGTGAAGCGGAACTACATCTGCCCTCCTCTAGTCCTATAGAACCACTCCTGTTTTCAGTGAGTTATTGAATAAGCCTGTCAGAGGTGCAGCCAGTACCTCCCTGAGCTCCCTCAACACTCTTGGGTGTACCCTGTCTTGTCCCATAGCTTTGTCCATTTTCAGATTTGCAGGTTCTTTCAGGACTCTCTCTCCTCTGTAAATGAACTTGTGTCTACCTCCCTATCCTCAATGCTCCTTCTGCTTTTCTATGGTTTATCCCCTTCCCCTTACACTGCAAAGACTGAACAGAAGTATCTCTTCAGGATATCTGCTTTTTCCTGATCCCTCTCTGTACATTCCCCCCACCTTTCGTAATCTCACAGTCCCTACCCATGTCTTCCCCTTCACACTTATGTACCTAAAAAAGGTCTTGTCCCCTTTAGATACTACTTTGGTTATCCTTTCCTCACTTTGCACCTGTGTGCTCCTCACTGCTTTCCCTACTTCCCTGTTTCTCATTGTACACCTCCTTCTCCACTTCCTTCTGCGTCTCTTTGTACCTCCTGAATGTAATTCTTTTAGCCTTAACCTTTTCAGCCACTTTACTTGAGAACCATAGTGGTCTCTCTTTCCCCAGTTTTTCCTCAGAAGACTGTAACACTGTTCTGATGACATCTAGTTGCCACTCTCATCACACAGTGACAAATATTCCAAAAGGACAATTTCTCGGACTTAAACGACTTAAATGCAAATGCAATTCAGAGAGAGAGATTTTGAAATAGTGGCCAAAGGACCTGCTAACTGGTTTGAGTGGAGGGGTTATAGTAAGAAAAAAATCATGAATGCATATCATTTTATGATGTCTCAAAACAAACAGGATGTGTTACAGAATAACCAGGCAGTCAGAAATACTGCTGTAGAGACATGACATTTGAATTTAGTAACTACATTTTCTGCTCATGCAAAATACTTTGAATCGATTATCAAAATACACTGGCATGTTTTATAAGGAGATAGGGAATTGTCAGAATTGACTAAAGGAGGATGTCATACCATAGGACCAATAAATCTAAGGGAAATGGTAGTCCATAGTAGACACACTCACCCCAAACAATCTACATGGTTAGCCAGAGGAGTCTGTGGCTGCTTCCCCTGCAAAAGATGATCTTTCTGCACAGTAGTATCATAAAGAAACAGTTTCATAAATTTCTACAGAGACAGGGAACTTGAACGATGGCAGCTTGCAACTTGTGATACCTATGGTGCTATCTCTATTGCCATGTGCACTTTATTTAATTATTGAACAGTATTGGAATTACATCCTTTGAGTCAGAGACTCGTTTACAAAGGCTCCATGTCACCTTGAACAATACACATACAGACAACATGATGGATATACAAACAGTAATAAATTCAGGGTTAAGTAACAAAGGGAAGAGTTGCAAGCCAATCTTACATACATTACAATGTTACATACAATAGATAGGACTATATGCAAATATAAGTAATAATAGAAAATAGTTGCAAGTAGAGTGGGGTGAGTCAGGAGATAGGGGCAGGGCTGAGGAGGGATGAGGCAGGACCGGGGTCCTTTGTCTGAGAAAGATGCAAGAAGTGAAATTTGGGTGGGGGGGTTTATCATGGCAGCTGTGGGTATGAGAGTTAAGCAGGTGATCCCAGAGGACGGACTTGAAACGGCCATTTTTGGATTCAAGGGTGATAGGAATGGGGAGGGAGCTGAACAAGGAGGGGGTTCTGTAGACAAAGGATCATTGACCCAGGGCAGTTCTGAGATGTTGAACCAGCAGGTGGGATTTAGATGTACTGTGGGTGATGACAATTTTGGGAGTTTGCTGAATAAGCTGGGAGATCCTGGGGGGAGGCAACGCCATTGATAATTTTCCTGGTGAGAAGACATGTTTGGTACGTAAGTTGTTCCTCAAGTTTCAGCCAGGGGACCATGTTGTATAGTGAACAGGTGTGCATGAGCCTGGGGGAGTCAGCGCCAAGCTGGCAGGCCTTATTTAAGGAGATTTTCAGTCTGTGAAGGGATGTGCTATCAGTAGCTCCATAGACAGTGATCCCATAGTCTATAAGGGACAGGACTGATGAAGAGATAGCTAGTTGAAGGGCTTCTGATGAGAGACAGTTTCTATGGCAGTTGAGAAGGCCAGTTCTTGTGCTGTCATACAGAGCTGATGGATATGGTCATGGAAGGTGAGGGCTGAGCCTAGGGTGATACCCACGTATTTGAAGGTGTTTACTTGATCAAGGGGTTGAAAACAGTTGGTTTAAATACAGAGGGAGGTATTCTTATGCTTGTTGTGGTGGTGGGTAAACAGCATAACCTTGGTTGTTTTCTGGTTTAAGACTAGCTTGTGATCAGCGAACCAGGATTCAGCAGTAGAAAAAGAGTTTTGGAGAGGAATATTGAGGGAGGAGGGGTCAGAGTTGGAGGAATAGAGAACCACGTCATCCATGTAGAGTAGGATTTTCTCAGGGGAGGATTTTAGCAGGGAGTTGAGAAACATGCTTAAAAGAACTGGGCCCAGGATAGAGCCCTGGGGGACACCAGAGAGGACTGGGAGGGGGGTTGAGAGAGTATTATCTAATCTGATCCATTGGTAACGGTTGGATAGGTAGTCCTTGAACCAGTCAGTAACATCATGGGAGAGGCCCAGATGGGAGAGGAGATTAAGCAGGAGAGGGTGATTGACAGTGTCAAATGTTTTTCACAGGTCAAGGAAAACAGCGCCAGCCAGTTTACCATTGTCAAGAGCATCATGTATGTGGTTTGTAAACTCCAGTAGAGCAGTGGTGGTACTATGGCCTTGCCTAAAACCATGCTTTTCCTTGGCCAGGAGGTAAAATTAAGAGAGGTAATCTGTGAGCTGGTCTGATACTACTCTCTCTCTAGGGCCTTCGAGAGGGGAGGGAGTATAGATATTGGTCAGTAATTTCCTGGTGACAGGTGGTCATCGTTCTTTTGGATGGGGGTAATGACAGCAGTTTTCCAGGTGGAGGGGAATCTACTAAGCCAGAGGGAATGGTTTAGAAGGCAGGTGAGTGGGGTGAGGACTACGTCCAGAGCTAAACATAGCAGTTTTGGGTCAAGACTGTCGCTACTGTAGCAGGCGCCACTTAGGGCCTTAATTAGGTATGGTCTGGCTTCAGCAGGGGAGAGAATTTTGTAACAAAAAGGGGGTAGGGTGTTGGGGGGGTTTGGGGGGTTCAGTGGGATTGATAAACTGGGTGACAGGACAGAGATGAGGTCAGAGAAAGAGATGTTTAGACTGTCAGCAATGATTTTAAAGTCAGCAGATATGAAGCCATTGATGAGCATTCATGTGTGTGTGTGGGTTCCTAGACTTCCCAGTGATAGCTTTCATGTTGGTCCAGAAATTGTGACCAGATCCCCATGTCGCCATGAGGGAGGTTTTATAGTAGTTGGATTTGGCTTTGCATACAGCCCATGTGCATTTATTTCACGCAGCATGGTAACATTGTCGGCCGGTTTGCCAGTCAGTGGCTTTTTTTCATAGGTTGTCCCTGTGTTGCAGCATGTTTAGTAGTGTTTGGGATAACCAGGGGGTACTGGGACTCTTCAGGGTGAACCTAGTGAGGGAGGCGTATATATCACAGGTGTGGTTGAAAGATCTGGCGAAATAGCTAAGGGCAGTGTCAGTATTGGTGACATAAGTAATTGTGGACCAGTCCCATTGAGCAAGGAAATCTTTGAAAGGGCCCAATCTACCTGGCTTAAGGAGATGTCTGAGGACCATTATAGGTGCAGGTTTGGTAGTCTTACAGGACCAGACACACAGAACTGGCGAATGGTCGCTGAGGGCATTTGGGGGTACAGTGGTCTCTACTATTTTATGTGGATGGTTGATGAGTACAAGATCCAGCAGAGCTGCAGTACCCGTGGTGGGATTGACACGCATGGGACAGGAGATGAGTTGGGTAAGATCAAGGATGGCTATGGCATCTTTGTAGTGGGACGCTGATTGTCAGAGCCAGTTAGTATTAAAGTCTCCAAGAATTTTGCAGGGCCTTTTATGTTGGTAAGACACCTAGGCATTCTGAAACCTGAGTTGTAGAGCACTGCTGTGTGATTGCTAGTGGCAATTGTTCCTATCCCACTGCCCAACACATTAAGGAATCCTGTAACCTGGAGGATCACCAGTTTCTTTTTAGGGTCATAGATAAAGTACGCCCAAACCCCAGGGGAGGAGAGTTTGATACCTTAATGTTAAGCCATGGGCTTTTTGGATTTTTAGTCTGGGGGCTCGAACCTTCCTAAACTGAAGGAGTATTTTGAGTCGATTCCTTTCCTGAAATGATTTGGGCTGTAATATATATGCACACCAAAAGTTAGCATCTGCATAGAAATATCGAAATGGCTCTGTGATACTCTGTTAATTGTTCTGTTTTTTCTTCTTTTACAGATTGGTTTTGCACCAGGCAGTACCGCAATACTGTTAGTGGCAGCCAGTTTGTCATTTGCCTTCAGCGTATACACTCACGAACATACGAACTTACAAAATTGCCAGCAGAAACAGGCTGTATTGGTCTATTAAGTCTGCTCAAGTATGCCACTCAGTCTTACTGGAGCTGCCCCCCCAATCCCCATTCCCCCCAGAATTATGCCCCCACCCTCTTTTCCCATCCTCACTCCAGCTGTAACTCTCCTTTACCCTGTCCCACCCCTTTAAAACTTTCCTGTTTTCAATGATACCACCTCCTTCAGCAATTCATTCCACTTTGACACCACCCTTTCTGTGAAAAAGTGCCTCCTCATTTCCTTTTTAAATCTATCCCCCACTAGTTTTAGACTATGCCCCTTGTGGTCCCCTCCTTTTTTAAATTGAAAATGCCCTCCGTTCTAACCTTGTTTATACCCTTTAGGTACTTGAAGTTTGATTTTTATCATATACCCCTTTCCCTTCTGTCCTCCAGGGAATACATATTGAGCTCCCGTAACCTCTCATCATATGGTTTGTCCCCCATGCCCTGGATCATCTTGGTTTCCCTATGCTGAATTCCCTCCAGCAATTTGATGTCCTTCTTCAAATAAGGGCACCAGAACTGCGCAAAGTACTCTAGGTGTGGTCTCACCAATTACCTGAATAATGGCAGAATGACTTTCTCCCTCCTGGAGGTGATTCCTCTGGCAATGCATCCCAGCATTTTATTTGCTTTGGATGCCACTTTACAGCACTGCACAGAGTGTTTCATGTTGCTGCCATCATCCCTAGATCCTTTTCCTCCTCTGAGTTGGACACCTATACACCCCCCCTCCAGCCAGTAGCTGGCCTCTGGGATTCGAGCTCCCAGGTGCATGACCTTGCATTTCTTGGCATTGAACCCCAGATGCCAGAAAACTTCTCTAGCCTAGTCAGATGCTCCCTGGGCTCGTTTCTCTCCTCCTCAGTGTCCACCCTCCCACAGAGTTTAGTATATTCTGCAAATAGGCAGATTTTACTTTGACCCCATCTGCTATATTACAAATAAAGATGTTGAATAACACTAGTTTGAGTATGGAGCCCTGCGGGACCCCACTGGTTACAGGTCTAGGCTTGGATAGTTCCCCCCTACCTCCACCTTCTGGTTCCTGTCTTGCAGTCAGCTCTTCACCCACACCAGCAACTTGTCCCCCACCCCCAGGTTACTCAGTTTGCTGAGCAACCTTCCATGTGGCATGGAGTCAAAGGCCTTACTAAAATCCAGGTACAGGACATCCACCCCTTGGCCCATGTCCAACGACTTTGTGACCCAGTCGAAAAAGTCTATCATGTTGTTCTGGCAGGATCTCCCCATGACAAACCCATGCTGCTTATCGTCCAGGAGAATGTTTACCTCCAGAAAGTTCACCAGTCTTTCTTTTACAATGGTCTCCATTAACTTGCCTATAATGAAGGTTAGGCTGACTAGCCTGTAGTTACCAGGTTCATCTCTCGGACCACTCTTGTGGACTGGTACCACATGTGCCATTTCACAGTCCTGAGGCATGCACCCCATCTCCAGCGAGGTGTTAGAAAGAACTGCCAGGGGGGCAGCAAGTTCCTCCACCAGTTCCCTCAGGACCCTCAGGTGCAGGCCATCTGGGCCAGGTGCCTTGTCCACCTGAAGGGCCCTAAGACTCTTTAAGACCCTGTCTTCCTTGATCACCCCATCTGTTTTATCCCCCCCCATTTCTACCCCTATTTTCCCGTGGCATAGATCCATCCTTTTCTCTAGTAAAGACAGAGTTGAAGTACTCATTCAGTGCCTCCACCTTATCTTCACTATTTTCCACCCACCTCCCTCCTTCTTAATCCTGACAATCCCATCCTTACTGCTTCTTTTAGCCTTTATCTGAAGAAGTCATTTCCCCCTTCCCTGATCCTCTGCTCTAGCCTTAGTTCTTTTGCAGCTTTTTCTGCCTGGGCCACTCGTCCTCCTCTTTCATAGTAAATTTGTATTTCTGAAAGGCTGCAGATGATGCAAAGGCTGCTCTCTTCTCCCTCACTTTCACTGCCACATCCTTGTTGAACCAGTTTGGTCTCTTGGTCCTGGAATTCTTACTCTGGGTCTTCATGCAAGTGTTTGTGGCCTCATTCAGACCCAACTTAATGATGGACCATTTCTGACCCGCATCCATCCCAGGACTGATTTTTGCAAGGTGCCCTACTAGGATATCACTCATCCCTCGAAAGTCTGCCCTCTTGAAGTCCACCAAACTCGTCTTGGTCTTGGCTGTTTCATTGTCCATATTGAGGTAAAACCACACTGCGCGGAGGTTGCTGCCCACAAGGGGGTTCTCCACTGCTACCTCCTGGACATGATCTCCATCGGACAGCACCAGGTTCAGTACAGCACCATCCCTGGTTGGCTCTGCAACCCCCTGCACCAGGAAACACTCCTGGAAAGTTTCCACGAGGGACTATTCCTTGGAACAGGAGGTAGCCAGGGTACTCCAGTCTACTCTAGGCAGGTTGAAGTCACCTGTTATGATGATGTTTCCTCTACTACCTAGCTTTCTGATCTGGTTCACCAGCTCCATGTCCAACTCTACATCCTGTGAGGGTGGCCTGTACACCACCCCCAATTGAACCTTTTTCCCTTTGGTGTTCTGTAGCAGCACACATAAGGCTTCTGTCCTGCCCTCCTCCTTCTCCTCCCTGGTGCATATGATCCCTTCCCTTATGAATAAAGCTACACCCCGCTCCCCTTCTCCCTGTCCTTCCAGTATAATCTGTACCCAGGGATCACTAGGTCCCAGTCATGGTATTGGGTTGTCCATGTCTCTGTAATGGCTGCTTTGTCCACCTCACCCTTCCCCATCAGTGCCTGAAGATCTGACATCTTGTTTGCCAGATTCCTTGCATTCAAGGACACCACTTTACAGTATAACTCATGTACCTCTTTGCTCCCTGTCATCCCTCTATGCCCCTCTCCCTACCATGGTCCTTCTCCTTTACCACTCTTGTTTCCCTTCACTTCCATCTGATGATCTACTGGGGGGAGGCCCAACAGTCCCCCTTTCCTAGTGACTATGAGTGAAGCACACCCTATC
The DNA here is from genome assembly GCA_016271365.2 of Neoceratodus forsteri. Classification (NCBI taxonomy): domain Eukaryota; kingdom Metazoa; phylum Chordata; order Ceratodontiformes; family Ceratodontidae; genus Neoceratodus; species Neoceratodus forsteri. The sequence continues at coordinate 912,818,723 of CM057453.1, read as the reverse complement.
ACCCCACCCATCTTCAGTTTAAATTAATTTTATCTGTTAAATATCCCTCCAATTTATCTTTCAGGACTTTGGTACCCTGTTTACTTAAATGTAGCCTGTCTGGTGCATATACATTCTTATTCTGTCATGTCCTACCCCACTCTCCCGCCTGCCCGTACCCATTAGTCTCACACCCCACCAACCATTTGTTGAGTTCCTCAATCCTCTGCTTCTTAACAGTACTTGCCCTGGGACTGGAAGTACCTCAGAGAATGATACTGATCTTGTTGTTTCACTACAGATCTTTCCAACCTTCTTAAACCTCTCCTGCACCACTTCCACCTTCCACCCTGCAAGATCATTGGTACCTAGTTGCACCACAATGTGAGGTTTCTCCTGGTCCTGCCCCACACACTTTGGTATAAAAGGTCCCACCTTCCCTGCCATCATGCCTGGCACACACTCCATCCACCTGCAGCTATTCCTTGCATCCTTGCCTCCCCATCTTACACCCTTCAATATTGAGTCACCCAGGAAAATGACCCCCTCTCCCTTCCCCTTCTTCTCCTTTTCATTACCAGGTTGTACACCTCACAGAGCCCCTTTTCCTCCCTTAAGTCCAACTTCCCCTTCCTGCTTAACCCCAGATTTGCCTCCCCCAGTGGCCCCCCCTGCCTCCCTCTCACTGGGCTTCACTCCAGGACTGTCCCTCTCTTCCTCCCCTATATCCCCACTTTCACCTCTGTCCTTGTTCCTCCTCTCTTCACCACCTCCTGCCCCACTTTCCCCCTTGGTTGTGTTACTGGTCTCCCCATTTACCTGAACTTTGACCTCCCCTCTTCTCCTGTTCCTTCAAACTTGCCAATACTGCAAATCTGTTCAAGGAAGCCCCCCCCCCACCCCGTCAGGACTAACTTCTGATTTCACTCCTTGTTCCTTTCTCCACCCTCCTTGCCCCAAGTCCTTCCCCCTTTCCTCCTACTCTTCACCACCTGCCAGTTCCCCACCCCATTTCCCCATGGTCCATGCAGTGAGGATGTCCCTGGATCCCACGTCATCCTCCTTGTTTCTGTTCTAAGTCTACCAACCATGCTTTCTGGAGGTGACAACCCCTGACCCTTCCACTTCTGAACTTCCCCAGCCTCTGTCTCTCTTCCCAGTTCCCATCTCAGCAGCAATATCTCATCCCTAAGTTGCCCAAGCTGCCTACACACTTGACATCCCCCTGCTTTCCACAATGTACCTAGGAAGATGGGGGCCCCACACCCATTACAGCTGACCTCCCTCCCTCTCCCCCATGCCCTGCTTCTTCCATCCCTACCCAACCTACATGCCTCCCCACTGTCCTGATGCCTGCTCCAGCTCTCTAGTTGGACTGGGAGAAGCAGAGCCACACTTAGGTGTGGGGTGCTCAGTGATATCACATGTACTCCAAGTAAAGAATCACAGCACACCCTCCACACAGAAAACAAGTAGGAGTCTTATTTGATACTTCACCAAATCATTCCAGTCCATTAGTACTGCAAAGCAAGTCACACCGCCCTTCCGGGTACTGGAGTGTAGCAAGCAAAAAAAACTTCTTATGGTTCACCTAATGCTAGGTTTAGGATTATTATTATTTATTAACAAATAAGACTCCTACTTGTTTTCTGTGTGGAGGGTGTGCCGCGATTCTTTACTTGTTGGCCTGCTCCAGCTCCTTGGATCCCACATTCTCCCTGGTTAGCCTTTCTTACCCCCCCCCCGTTATATCCCTGAATTTTGGCATTTACACCTGCAACTTAGACCTTTCCTAGAGAGGGAATTAACTCTCTCCGGTTTTTTGTTTTTGGCTCCCTCCTTATGTGCAAGCTAGGGAGACTCAGCCCTACTGTTAGGTAGACTTACATACCCTGTGTTTGTCCACTCACCCCCTTCTGCCCTGCTCCAGTGTGGCCTGCGGTCCTCCCTTTGGATGTCCTGCAGACGTTGCCTAGTCAGACCCCACACTCCTGCTTCATGACACTCACTCTTCAGAGTTCCTCACATGAGGGGTCGCTTGCCCCCTTGGGTAATATAAATTGACTCCAGCAGTCCTATTGGCCTGGTCAAGTTGCATGAAAACCCATTTTCCTCCCTTCTAGTCCCTCCCTCACTCCCTCACCCTCCCTTTCATGGTGTCCTCCCTCCTCCCAGCCGCTCTGCAAACATAAAATGCGTAACTACAATGCATTATCAGCACATTTTATTCCCACAAGCAATCCTCACAGAAAAAAACAAGTGAACCACTTCCCTCCTCCATTTGTCCTCACCCGCTAGGTGACAGCTTTATACTGAGGACGAACTACCAAAATGGCCCCTGATCACTCACTGACTCCAGCCACCCTATCAGCCTGGCCAAGTCACGTGACGACCCATCTTCCTCCCTTCTAATCCCTCCCTCACCCTCCCTCTCACAGCATCCTCCCTCCTCTCAGTCCCTCTGCAAACATAAGATTTATAATTACAGTGAGTTATCAGCACATTTTATCCCCACAGAAAAAAACAAATTGAACCACTTCCCACTTCCATTCATCCTCACAGAGATCCATGGTGGATTTCTGATTTTCTGTACATCTTTTTAGCATTTTTCTCAGTAAATTTACTAGTATTCAAGTAACATTGTTAAATCATTACTAGGAAGTCCTTGCCAAAAGAATACAAACTTACTCTATGTTTAAGAGAAATCAATACATTGGGCTGGATATTCAAAAGTGTTGCGCCATGTGCAATAGGGTTGCGCCTGCGCAAGTCTGAAATTGTGCCATTCTGCCATATTCAGCAGGAGGCAGTTGCGCCCCCCAAGTCATGCTGAGCAACAGCGCAATGCTAATGAAGGCATGCTCAACCAGAGGGGGAGGAACTATGCATAAACTGCACAGCCTGATATTCAGCCGGGTTGTGCAGAGTTGTGCAGGTGCAACCCCAACCTGTGACTGCACAACTTTGAGCAAAAAGGAGTAAGTCGAGGGCCACCCACAGGTGATCTGCCCATGCAAGTTACGCTTAGCAGCTGCCACCTGTGGGTGACCTCGACTACTCCTGTACGCCCAATCGCCAATCAGGATAGTAACCCCTCCCCGACTGGCCCGATCGCGGGCATAACTGTAAAATCCCCCACCCCGACTGGCTCGATCGTGGGCATAACTGTATAAATCCCCCTCCCCGACTGGCCCGATCGTGGGCAAAACTGTAGTAACCCCCACTAGCCCGATCGCGGGCAGAACAAGTTCAACCCCCAAGAACAATATCCTGGAGGTCAGTGGACGCGAAGCCCGATCGCGGGCATTAGAGCCACCCCAGAACAATATCCCTGGTGGTCAGTGGACGAAGACTGATCGTGGGCATTAGAGTCCACCCTCCAAGGTCCAGTAGCCTGGTGATCTAGTGGCCCCCCACCCACCCACCCACGGGCCCACCACCACCCCCATCAGCCAGTGGGTGGCAGCACCCCACTCGCCTGCCACCCAGCTGCCGCCAACTGACTGCTCGGTAGGGCTGTCGCCCATTGGTTCAGAGCAACAGCCAATGGGCATGCAGCCCATACCATACAAGGCAGTCCAGATATGTGAATGAATCATTCACATATCTGGACTGCTGCTGTGTGCTCGAGCCTGCACACCTATCAGCTCTTGCTCTGAACCAATGGGCGTGCAGCCCTACCGAGCAGTCAATTGGCAGGCGACGGGGCAGTAGGCGGGTGGGGTGCTGCCGCCCGCCGGCTGACGGGGGGAGAGTGGGGTGGTGGGGCTCTGTGGGTGTGTGGGGTGGGGACCACTAGATCACCAGGCTACTTGGACCTTGGGGGAGGTGGACTCTAATGCCCGCGATCGGGCTTCACAGTCCACTGGACCACCAGGGATATTGTTCTTGGGAGGGTTGAACTCTGTTCTGCCAGATCGGGCTAGTGAGGGAGGGGTTACTACGTTTTGCCCGCGATCGGGCCAGTCAGGGGAAGGGGGGATTTCTACAGTATGCCCATGATCGGGCCAGTCGGGAGGAGGGGGGATTACTACAGTTATGCCCATGATCGGTCTGCAGGGGGCATCGGTCCCCGACGGCTGCTGCCTGGCAGGGCGCCAGGCGTCAGGGATCAGTGCGCCTGCATGCTAATGGCAAGCAAATGGGGCCATAAGTAGATGCAAATGGCCCCCCCTGCACCTTGCATGAATTATGGCCCCATTTGCATGTCACCTTTTGAATATCGGAAATTTGCGCATGGCGCAATGGAACATGCGCCACCGCATCTTGAATGCTCCACTCTGACCACTTGCGGTGGCACAAGTTCCACTGCGTCATGCACAGTGGCTGTGGCCGGGGGGTGATATTCAAAGGAGTTGCTCAATAGCGCAACTCCGTTGAATATCGCCCCGGCCACACCCCAGCGCAACTATTTAGAGCAGCACAAGGGCTTGCACCACAGAATGGTGCAGTTTGAATATCCAGCCCATTGTGTTTTTGATATTATCAGGTTATTGTTTTTAACTTTGACTTTTACTCTTTGTAAATAATATGTAACTCTGTATTTTTTTTTAATTATATTTGCATGTATTAGCACTAATTTGCACAACATTTTAACTACCTGGTGTAACAAGATGCACACCACTTTGTTGTGACATTGTCAAAGTGCAGTATTTAAGGCATAGTGTTCCCTTCCCCCGTTGCCTTTGATATAGCATTTTATCCGTAACGCATCAGGCATGTGTTGTGCTTTTCAGTCATTTTGGCACCTAATAAATGAAGCACAATATTGCACTAAAATATTCATAAGGGGAAAGGAGAAATTGTTTGACTAGGAAAGGCACACTAAGCCAAAACTTGTTTTGAGGTGCAACCTGGGAGCACAAGGAAGTTAAGCGACTTGCACAGGGTGACACAGTATGCAAGTGTGGGCTGTGGGATTCAAACCCAGGTCTCCAGGTTTGCAGCTCAGTGCCCTAAACCACAGCACTATACTGCCTCCATAAGGAGCAGCAACATTCTTCTACTGTGTGAGTGCCTGACTTCTTGTTCTTTATACTTTTGAAGACATGACTACCCATTCCAGTCCTGTATGTACAGTGAAGTGAATTTGTGGGACAGAACTGGGAAGCCTCAACACTGGTGAGCCATTACCTAGGTGTGTGTGCACAAAAGAAGCATTCAGGAAACCAATCAGAGAGAGAGAGAGAGAGAGAGAAAAGCCTGTTAAGCCCACTCCTTGACGAAAGCCCTACCGGTAGCAGCAAAAAGCATGCAAAAGACTGCAGTGAGTAGGACCAACTTAGACAACTAATTAATACACCTTACTGCAGGGCTTAAAATTTAGAATGGGAGTGCAGTTTGCTTATCTTAAGTAATTCACACCTATTAGAATAGGCCATCTGGGCAGTGGAATCCTGTTAAAACAATTACTTTGTTTACTCTTGTTCCCAAGGTTATTTCTGCTCATAACACTATATGTCAGTTTCCCCCGTGTTATGGAACTAAAATTTGGTACTGTTTGAAGTGCTCATCTTAGCGTTTCAAACAGTGCACTCTCAGCTCATCTAGTTATCAGTCTTAACAAGCTAAGACCAAAATAATGGTTGCCTTTTTACATTTCAGGAAGTGTGCAACCAGAGTTTATCTCAAGGTGATAGCTAGGCTTGCACTACAAATTCAGTCTGAATCTCTGGAAACTAAAAACACCGGAAAACTAATTGACCAGTCATTTTGGGAGGTACAGTCGGTGCCACTGACACTTCTAAATATTTCCTGCTAAGAGGTTATCCACAACATGTGATTAAAGTGTGCACCTTAAAACCTTAATGATATTCAATGTGTTCTACAGTAGTTTTTCACAGTCCTGCTGCAATTCAGGAAACTGCAGCACTTCCAACAGTAACAACTGTGTGTGTGTGTGTGTAAAAACATTTAGAACAGACAAGAGAAAAAGAGGACAAAGACAAGCGTGAGATAAGAGGAAAGCAGAAGAGTACAGGAGACCAGAGAGTAGGAAATACATGGAATGAGTAACGGACATAGAGGAGAGCTCAGGGAAGAGAAAGGATAGAAATGAAGGAAGAGAAAAAAAAAGAAACCATGGGTCTGCTTTAAAAGAAAAGGGGAGAGACTCAGTCTGTCTGTACAGCGGTAGCGCTGCCATTTGTGGTGCAGGTGACCCAAGTTTGTGACTGATCTTAGGTTTTCAGAGGCTGGCAAGGGGGATGAAGATCGAGCATTGAAGAGGATGCTCTTTCCTCCAGGAAGAGAAGGCAGCTACCTCTTCTATAACACTGCCACCTAGGAGACCCTGGGTGGCAGTACAGCGGAAGTAGAGGGAAGGGGGGTGTCAGCTGGCTTCTTCTCCACTGCATATGGCATGTGTGGGCTCCAGAATCCCTAGCATGCTGATTACCCAAGAGAAGGAACAACAAAAGTGAAAAAATGCCCTGGCTTAGGTGGGATGAACTTGGGCATGTTCAGGCCCTATTCCATGCCACTGGTCACACATCCAGGGTTCTCCTGCCCCTGTGCCTTGGAGGAGGTGGGTGGAGTTCGAGTCTGGTTTGGCAAGGCCCCACTACAGGAAGTACATCCATGGAGTTGAAATTGGAGTGGGGTAAGAGCCAGGGATACCAGGGGACAGGGCTGGGCCTGAGCCGAAGGGTGGGGGCTGAATCATAAAGAAGGAGAATGAAGAATACTTTTTTTTTTTTAAAAAGGGGCAATAGAGAAAAACAGACAAAACAAAAGAAAGCTGAAGGTTAAAAATTGACAAAGGTGAGCAAAAAATAAACAATGGAAGGAACATGGTAGCCCCCTATACCATTTTTATAAGATACTTTTTGGGAGATCCTCCAGCTGGTGAGAGTCAGGTGGGATCCTCCAGAGCATGAAAGCAAATGTTAAGGCATGTATTAGCAACAGTGCCTAATAGTGTACTTCTGCTAATAAAACAAAGGACCTTGGTTCTGTTTCTGGATGTCTGTCAACAAGTAGTATAAACAGGCACAGCACATATTTTATATTGCAAGTTTTATGATTATATTTCTTCTAAAGAAGAAACACTTCAAGGACAGCCTGGCATAGTCAAGCTAACAGTAATGTCAATAAGTGAAGCACGGGACACAAAATGTAGTTGTCACTAAAATCAGTTGACTACATGTCCAGAACCTTGGGATTTATAATGAATGGCCTTAAGGATTAACCAGTAGCTAAATTCATAGGTGTTTTCAGTTCTGGAATTAAAACTTATGAGCTTTGGGAGCTAGGGGGACTTTTAAGGGTCCTATCTTTTAAATGAGTCTCCGCCTTCCCATTATAATTCAATGACAGTGATGTGTGAGCTACCAGGACTCACTTCAGAGCTGATGGGAGAGGGCTAAGCCCTAGCAAGCCCCTCTGTAATTCCAAAACTGGGTGTTTTGCCTTAAATCCTTTGATCTAACAAATCTTGCCCCCACACAGTAAATGTAGTTTTTGCTGCCTGCTCCTTTGAAGTTTATTTTCCATGTTTTTAAAACAGCAGTTCATGTGATGGCAAACATTTTGTACCTACTGTATACCTTTTGTATTCCATTCTACATCAACATACAGTATTTTTGGGGCACAATAAAAGGTTTTTTTTTTCCTGTAGACTTTGGGTCAGCACTGCAGACCACAAATGCATAGTCAAACACGGGCAAGATCTCAAGGATCAATTATCGACAAACCAGGAAAGGGAGGCAGGATTTGTTTTGGTATGGCACACCAAGCTTAGGGCAAAGTTTCTTATGCATGGTGACAACATGGATGAAAAAAGGTGAGACTCTGGTTCACCCACTCCCCTACATACTTGAAGTGGGGTACTTCTTCAAGCAGGTTGCTATCCAGAGATTTTGAAAACAGCTATACACAGTATGTTGGAGCCTTATTAGTGTCTGTCTTGTGCCAAAAGTCAGGGAGACATTTTTTTGGAATTAGTGAGAGCCGGTTTCAGCGGTCATGATGGACTGAAGATTCCAGCTAAAGGACCAATCTCCTGGAAGCAATTAGAACTGTCTTATCTGCATACAGTACATGTGTTTGTGTGGGGAGACACAGGTGGTGGGATGATCATTTAAAGGGGACAGGAAATCATTTCTAATTGGCAGCTGTTTATTAAGTTCTTATTCTCAGAAATGATATGTATTCCCCTAAATTATCCATATGTAACTGTACCTGAATATAAAGTGATGCAAAAACTGTATTTTACATTGTTTTGTTTTTATGGGTAGCATTCTGTTACAGTTCTCTTCATGAAACCTGTGATTTGGAGTTTTAACTATACCACAGTTTGTGCATAGAATGCTAATTATGAACTCTTGGCCTATCAGAACTATGCTTAGAGTTCTATGCACAAACCGTGACATAGTTAAAACTCCAAATTACTAGTTCCATGAAGAGAACTGTAACAGAATGTTGCCCATAAAACCAAAACAATGCAAAATACAGTTTTTCACATCACATTTTATTCAGCTACAGTTAAATAAGGATAACTATGGGGAATACATACCATTTCTGAGAATATCAACTTTATAAACAGCTGACAATTAGAAATGATTTCCTGTCCTCTTTAAGAAGATGAAAAGGATTGGGTCAAGAATGGAGCTCTGGGGTCACAAGGCTTGATGGGCTAGTATGGTGGATAGGGCTTCACCAACTTGGACCAAGTGGAGCTGATCCAAGAGGTACGAGTGGAACCACCTGACTGCCAGGTCAGATAGTCCTGTAGCACCTAACTGATCCAAAAGAAGGGGGTGGGCCACAGTATTAAAAGCTTTTGTTAAGTCTATGAAAATAGCCAGAGTAAACAAAACTTGATCCATGCCATTCAGCACAAAGTCAATGATCCGGAGGTGGAAGGAGATGATGGAGTGGTATTTGATTTTAAATATAATTTTTTGTGACTAAGATACATAAGCATGTAATGAACTGATGGCTCCCTGACCTCATAGCTTTCTATGGACATCCAGACTAACTCATGGCCTCAAAATGTTAAGCAGCAATGTTTTAAAAAATGTTTTTCTGAAAATCTAGCTTTACGCTATAGTTCATAAAAATACTATCAGACCTTTTTAAATCTGATTTTCCAGATGCTTTCTATACTTAGAACTAAATATGTTTTCATTTTCTTAATCCCATCCTTAACTGCAGCCCTTGTTGGGTTGACAATGCCATTTTTACGCTAATAAGAAACATTTAAAATATTTACAGTACAACAGTAAAATTTTGCAAGGAAATGAATTTTTTTACATTTTTTCAATATGTTTTTATTAAACATAAATAAGTTACAACCCCACACATTTCCAAAAATAAAACAACAAACATACACATAAAGATGCATCACCAATATACAAAGTAAGCATCCGAACAAGTAAAAAAATACACTAGAAAACATATTGAAGAAATAAACTAATCTGAACAATATTTAACAACCTTTAGACTAAATTTATCATCTAAAATGACAAACATACTCATAATACTAAACTATATTATGGGGCTACCATTATAAATATTAAATATTAACATACATTTTAACAGATGGATTAAATAAGTATTAACAAAATATAGTCTAAGAGCATAGAGATATAAAGAAGGTAAAGTGGACATAGTAAAGTAGGAGCTCATAAGCCTAAAAGAAAGTATCATGTTATCTTCCAACATGATTTAACACAGAGTAATTCAAGTGATAAGAAGGTAAAGAGGCAGCAGCAATACCCAGAGTTCCTCACAAAGCATAACTTATAATAAATGGATAGTTCAAGCACCAAAGGAGACAGAAAAGACACAATGACTTCAGAGAAAAAGGACATGGAAGACAACGTCAGGAGATATTTACAAAAATGAATACCTACTAGTTATCTAGCTCATGGTTCCGATTTATTATGTGTGGACATAGGACTGTATATATGACACCCCATCTTTTGTCAAACTTGTCCCCTTGATCTTTTATGGAAAGAGCTAGTTTTCCTGTTTTAGGAATCTCAAAATGATTGCATTTCTGTCCTTGAATGGAGGGGATTTTATCCTCTAGCCAATGCTTGAAAAGTATGGAGGCAGTATAGCGCAGTGGTCTAAGGCTCTGAGCTGCAAATCTGGTGACATCCAGCAGACCAGACCTGGGTTTGAATCCCACAGCTTCCACTTGCATACTGTGTGACCCTGAGCAAGTCACTTAACCTCCTTGTGCTCCCAGGTCGCTCCTGTAAAAAAGCTTTCAGCTTAGTGTGCTATACCTGCTTAAACAACTCAAGAAAAAAAAGTATGTGTCTAACAGAAGCTCCAATTAAAATCTATGAATATTTTTGATTGTAAGACCAACTTTCAGAACCAGAAAATTGGCCAAGAACATATGTCTGTACATTTAGAAAGTCTGTGATCGAAGGGTGTACTCTGAAGATTTCTTTTACCTCTTTCCAGAGGTCTTGCACTAATGGGCATTCCCAAACATGTGTAAAAGTGGTTCTATGTGAGAACAGTGAGCACAAAACAGTGACTTGTAAACAGCAAGGACATAACAGCGAGGGCACAAACAGTGATTGCAGTTTTTTTGGGGGGCTATGCCCCTGCACCCCTCTTTGTGGGGGACTTCATCACCCACACACCCCTTCCTATGGATAATCAACTCCAGGGGGGGGTGCAGCTCGAGAAGGGGAAGCCCAAGTCACTGAAATGGCAAGCGCTGTTTTTTATTTATTTATTTGAAATTCGGATAACACCTTTGAGCACAAGTGCTCTTTTCCAAAGGTTTCACGTCAGTAACACACAGGTATATGCAACACTGATATGCCAGAGCCACATCAGTAGCAAATAGATAATCTAGAATAGATATGATATATCCGACAAGATTTTACCAGGTCAAGGGGAGTCAGGTCAAGTACAGAATTTAGGGTTGCATACAAGGTATAGCAGCGTAGAGCTCAGTCAGGTGGCAGCCAAGTCACAACATTATTCAGAGATGTATTTGGTCATATGAAACAACGGCAAGCAAATTTTGTCCTTACTGTTTCGGTGAGTCACCGTTTTGTGCTCGCTGTTATTACGGGATACCTGTAAAAGTGTACCATTGCCAGATTTACACTTATGACAGGTAGAAATAGGCATTAACCCCATTTTAAATCTCTGGTAAAGGGTGTAGTATAAATTACAAATGGTTTTAAATTGTAACAATTTCAGATTTACTATGCTCTATGCTTTGATTGAAAAAGACCACATTTTCTTTCAGTTTCAAGTGTCAGTGCCAACTCCCAATGCATGTAACCACCATCTTGATGGTTCTGGTGCTGACCCTTTGACAGATTCCACCAAGAATTTATAGAACAAGGAGACAGAAGATGACAGAAATACACATTCTAAAAATGATTTAGCATTGTCATTTACATATGAACAGAGATCAAATGTCCCCCTGAATTATATTTTTAACAGTGTCATAAATGTTATTATCTGTAGTTGGAATGCTGTATTTATTCACTAATTCATTAAATTGGATAAAAGAACTATTAGATAAAATATCTTTGACTAAGTGAAGTCCTTTTTGTTTCCAGGTTACATCATTTAATAGGGTGCCATTTAGTGTAAAATAAACATTATTCCAAACTGGATGAGACCTCAGTTGATTGATTTTGAGTTTAAGCAAAAGAGTTATGTATCCTGTTTGTCTCAGAGTGTCAGATATAACCTTGTTATTTACTGATCTAAGAGGCCCAGTAAATATCATTGACTTCAGATCTGTGTCCTGACACTGTAAAACTTATTTTTCAATTAAACCCCATTCCGGAACACAGTTCCCTTGTGCATTTTTCTGGAACCATTTGGATATATGTGACATTCTAGTCACAAGGTAGTATAAATAAAGGCCAGGAGCCTTTAACCCTCCTTTGTCTTGGTCATCTTAAAATAAGCCATTCTGTTTCTTTTGTAACCCCAAATGAATTTAGCAAACTGGGCCATAATTCCATCTATCCATTTTTTTTATTAAAACAACAGGGTATAATCATAAAAAGATATAACATTTTTTGAAAGATGTTCATGTTGACAATCTTCAGCCTAACCCACAACCCCATTGGCAATGTATCCCATTTTGAGAGCTCATTTAACACTCTGTTTTTGACAGTTTATGAGTTCTTAGTGATTGTTTTATGGATAGAATTGAAAACGTTAATACCTAAGTAATCAGTGCTATCTTGAGCCCAAACAAGGCCAGTCTTCTGAAATTCTTCTTTATTACAAAATTTGTTTAAGGCTAAAACATTAGTTTTTCCTCTTTTCAGTGTGTATCCTAACACTCCAAATGCATGCATGACTCGCAGAATTATTGGTAAGGAGATAAGACAGCAAGTTCAGAAACTGTGATGAGTATATCATCTGCATAAGCAGCTAGCAGGTATTCATCTTGGCCTACTTTGATTCCCTTAATGTTTTTGTTCCCAGTAAGTTTCTATTAATTTGAAAGGACTCCAGAACTATCACTGCCTCAAAGAAATAGAGAAAAGTTAAAGCAAATATAGAAAGACCATATGCCAGCAGTAAAAAGAAAAAGAAAAATATACAAAGTAGATGTAAGGAACTAATAAAGTGGTAAACTCACACAACAGCCATAGAATGTAATATAATGTTGTTTTATACCCCTAGCTGTGAAGAAAATATTGCCTACGTGCCAAAACAGGTGCAATAAAATGACTACCCACCCTCCCAAGCACATTCCTGAATGGCTAAAATACAAAAGAGCAGCCTTCTTCCTCCATCCCCATAAAACATCAGTCCCCCTTATTGTAGCATGAATGTGAAGACAATATTTTACCACACTAGTACACTATATAAATTAAACTAAAATTAATACTTTTAATACAGCAGTATTGAATAAACTGTTATGTATGCAAACCAAGTTTACGTAAAGCAAAGTTCCCAAATATTTATTTTATTTATTTAAATTCCCTGAGGTAAAACCAGTGCAAACAAGGAGGTGAAAAAACATTTTGCAACACAGAAGCCATATAAAACAGCCTTAAATCACAAGAATCTAACCATTTTGTTAAATTATTCTGCAAATCTCGAGGCTGTTAAAAGAATAATATACACATACACAGAGGTTAATAGCAAGTTAATGGAAAGCCTCATTTGTGTGCACTTATCCATTAAATTAGCTAGTTAACAAAATAAGTAATTAAGAAGTGATTTGAGTATACATCCAGACAACATTACTTAAATACAGTATATAAAGCATGGAAACCCTGGAAACAAAAGAAACAATACTCTCACCGAAGGATTCTGTTGAGTTATATCATAGGTCTGTTCAGCATTTAAGATGTAAATGAAGAAGTACAAAGCAAACTTATTTTATTATTTTAAATAAAATCATTTTATGTTAGTATTACATTTTACTTAAAGATCAGCACTGTGATTTCCAGCACTGGACCTTGTAGTCAGTGCGCCATGCTTTCCATTATGCATAAGATGAAGGTTCAAATTTCAAGTTTGCTGAGTCACTCTAGGCTTACAAGAGTTGAAGATGTAATTAGTTCCTGGGAGCTCATGAGCCAATTTTGAATTGAAATTACTGTTTTAAGGAATCCTGGCAGTATTTGAAGGGGAAAAAAAAGGCTGAAAATAAAAATTAGCATCAACATCAGCTAATTGCTACTAAATACTGCTGGCTAGCCAAGCCCTGAAGCATGCATCCAATATATCAGTGACTAGCAAAAAGGCCCCTGTTTTCCCTCAATTCAGCATCAATGACTGCTCCAACTGTGCTTTTCATAAAATATTATTATTTAACATAAGAAGCATTATACGTACCATTAAAATTTAATTTAGATAAGCTCCACACTGATGCCACAACAATCCAACCCACCAATCCGTCACAAGTGTGACCACTGTCTTAATGAGTTCAAGGTTCACGTCTGACATCTGCTAATTTCAGGGTACCTGCTATGTAAGGAATTGTTTCAATTATGTTTAAATATTATCATTTCTAAGGTCACAACCTAGCCAATTACAGTGCTAAGTGTTAAGAACACCCCTTCCACTGCAATGGGACATCAGGAGCGACCTCTGATTCCCCTTTCATTAGAGACCAGCAGGCTAACAGGCACATGGACCATTAAATGTCAATTTTTACTTGGGTATGATTACTACAGACTCAGGACAATATTAAATCCTGAGGCCTTCCGCCTTGTTATTGGTTTGGGTTAGCTCTGTTGTAAGCACACAACAGAGAACATAAAGCTATCAAAAACAATATTTACTCTGTATGGTAATGACAAACTGGGTGGGGGAGGGACCCAAAATACAGCTAGAGGATCCTACAGTGCAATGGCTAGCCAAGAGATTCAGCGTTAACTAACTTATCAGGTGAACAAGCTTGAAAATAATTTCATTTCTAAATAAGACTGACTGAAAATTGTATAGCCTAAACAAATGAATAGTTGGCAACAAATAGCTACCAGAGAAAATAAACATTTGGATTTGTGTCCGATTCACCAATGTTGAAAATCAAAGGCACTAAAAAGAGCAGGAAAGTCCTTTCTCAGACCAATGTTTGCTGCTTCTATCCTATTGTATTCTTTTGCACCATCCAGAGATCAGATTTTTAATAAAGCTGGAAAAAATAAACTGTATTTCAAGCCTGCTTCCTGAAGCCTTTTCTTTCTAGAGAGAAAAGCATCCCTCTTATGAATTGTCTCTGGGCAGAGGTCATTGAATACCTTGATTTTACATCCCTCAAACATAAGATTATTTTTATCTCCTAGAGCTCTTTGAATAAACACTTTTTGTTGGAAATTGAGGATCCTTAACACAAATGATCTGAGTCTTTCACTGGCACTAGGTTTAAGTTTTAGAGAGCAATGGTCTCTCTCTATTACATAGCATTTTGTGTCAGATGGGGAACCAGCAAGCTGAATGAGTAAATTGTTTGCAAACGAGATGGTGTCAGAGTCTTCAATGCCCTCCCTCAGTCCAAAGGTCCTTAAATTATTTATACGATTCCTGTTTTATATGTCCTCCAGTTTATTTTCTAACTTGGCTATTTTCTGATTGTTTACAATTCTCTCTTTTTGCTCCTTGCTGGTGATATCTCCTAGGCTACTAGTTCTAGCTTCAACATCATTCAGTCTAATTTTGTGATCCAAAAGCTCCTGTTTCATGTGTTTAAGGTCTGTTACCATACTAAGTGTCAGCTTCATGCCTGTAATTTCAGATATAAGGAGATCAGAGTGTGCTACCATTAATGCTGCAGAAGGAGCTTGCTTTTTGCTGCAAAGTCCTTCTGCTCATCAGAGCTATTATCTGACAACGGTAGTGAGTGTTTAATCAGGTTTACTTCTGCAGCACATCAACTAGATTCTCTTCTTAAGTTCATTTCCCTTTTTATTATTTTTTTGTGAAATTATTGTGATGAAGACTAAATGGTTTGCTTCCCTCTGGAACAGTACACTCATTGCTACTTCTGACCTGCCAACGCAGCTGATTTTGACAATTTAACAGTGGGGATTTTTCTTTTCTCAGTGTTGTTTTGGGCTCCAGATACTTGACTTAAATTATTAAGATAGGTTAGTCAAAGAAATAAAAGAAAAAGGTTATTGACTAGAAAAGGACAGTAACTGAATTCCTTTTAAAGTTGGGGGAGGAAGGCCAACATGGAGCTCACTTTCATTTATGCAACAGAGTAGGAGCTTGTGTGATGGTGTATGCTGAGTCCAAGGTTTATTTTTCTTTTTTAAATTAATAAATAATGCTGGTCTTTTTAGTCATTTGGTGGTCATCCTCTTTTGTGTGCCATGTTGGTATGGGCATTGCTAAGCAGCAGCGTAGTGATGGCAATGTTGCTTGGTCTTTGAGGTCAGAAGCTGATCTTTTTTGTTGAGGAAAATTGTGGCACCGCTTAGCTAGAGTGGGTAGGGGTTATGCTGAATTCCTTCATCTTAAGACTTGATTTGTTGGCTGTAAAGTTGTTTTTCAAGAGTAAGCACCCAGAGACCATGACCAATGATGACAATGGGAGTGGGTCCAGCGGAAGAAACAGTGGGTGAGGTGATGTTGCCGGGATCAGCTGAAGCATGCAGTTCAACAAATGGGGATAAAAGAAGTAGAGGTAGTGAAAAAAAAAGGAGCAAGGACAAGTAGCATGTTAAATTCTTTGTGTGGTATGTATGGGAAGGTGGTCCAATGTTAAGAGTGCTGGGACAGTGAGGCAGGCAGATTGTCAAGCAGGAGGAATAGCTAGAGAAGTTTTGATTTTCTGAGATGTTATGTGAGCTGGAAGTAGTGCCAGCCGATGGGGGGTGGGGAGGGGATGTAGTCACTGTGCGTATGAATAAATGTATCCACACAGTGACTCCGATAAATGGATTTCTCACAATCCATTTATCTGGACACCTGTTGCATACATGGAAATATACTGTATAGGATAAAAAGGATTTGGAAACAAAAATGAACAGGTATCAGCCTGGGAAGGCAGAGGGGCCAGAAACTCTGCTCTACTATTACCATGGATGCCTCTATTAGTACAATAAAGCTCCTGGATGGTAGGAAAGGTCCTGTATGTGAGGAATATGAAATGGACAGTATCAGTGCAGAGGATCCTATGAGTACACTATGTATTTGTAATACCTGCAAATTAAATAGAGGATATGATGAGGAAATCAAGACACTAAAGGAGGAGATAATTGAATGAAAATAAATTTGAAATGAAGTTGTGTAACTAACCAGACTTAACCTTAATAGGGATACTGTATACATTTACAAGCCCCCCCCCCCTACAACCAACCAGAGTGTATATATCAATGGTAAACAATACAGAAACAGACACGAACAGGACCACAGCTGGAAAAAGTCCACCAGAGATAAGGAAAATTCTGACACCACTAACTGATGTGCAGTAGTCACATTTACTGTATACTCTTGCCCACTTAACTGAAAAATACATTCTAATTAAAAAAAATAAATGATATGCTGCATTTATAGATTTTACCACAAGCCTTTGATTTGTTAAATTGATATAGCGGTAAAACATAAGTAAAAATCTCTTATTTCCAGTTATTCAATTATACTCAAATAATGAAACCTGTGTTAGATATGATCTTAGAAGAAATATGACCAAATTTCCCCCCTCAAACAGAGGGGTTAAACAAGGTTGCTTATTAGCACCTACCTTAACAATACGTGATGGAAATATTACTGAACATAGAACATCCTAGCTATCACTCCACAGCTATTTTATCTGTAAAATGCTCTGGACTGGCCTATGCTGATGATACGATCTTATTGGCATTATCCCCAGTAGGTTATAGAGAATGCTGTCTACATTTCATAAGCCTTATCAAAGACAGTAGTTACAAGTGAATAGAACAGAAGCTAAAACTGTAACATTTGGCACAAAAAAGAGTATATGGTATGGTTTCAAGTTAAAGAGAAGACTGAAATAGTGAATACTTACACTTATTTGGAAGTTACAATGTCAAGAGACAGAACATGTACACCCATATTAGTACTGAATTAAGATCAAGCATTGAAAGGGAGCAATACAGTAAATATAAAATAATACATGGGTGGGTATGTGTAACCAGAATTTTACACATACCGAGGTGTGAGATGCCACATAAACCCCGGTGACCTGAGGTTTATAAAAGCATTCCACACTGAGAATAACATGTAAAATTCTGTTTCTACACACATACACACATTATTTTATTTAATTACTGGTCATCATTTTTTTTTTTTGAGCGCACTTGAGTAAGTTAGTGCAGCATTTCTGTGAGACACACACACACACACACATATGCACACTGCCTGTCACTCCCTTGCAATTGAGGCATTCCTTTGTTTTTTTGTTGATTTCTATGCAGTCTTTTTTTTTTTAATTACAGTGCGACAGCAGTAATTTAAGTAAGGTAGTAAGTTGTGGTTGGTTGCCTACTACTGTGAGTGGAAGCCCAGCTCAAGGAGTACAAATAGTAGGATCAACCAAATCATTTTTTGAGGTTGGGAAGGCAGGAAGAAAGTGACTGATATTTAAAAATATGTAAAAAGTTACCTGTATTGAGTTGTGAGGTGAGGGATGAGTGCGGGTGCTCAGTCACAGAGCAACAAAACCAGCCATTGCATGTGGAAGCCCCGCTCAAGGGGTATGAACAGTAGGATCAACCAGATCAATTTTTGAGGTTGTCAAGGCGGGAAGAAAGATACCAATATTTAAAAATATGTAAAAAGTTAACCTGTCTTGATTTGTGAGGTGAGGGATGAGTGCGGATGCTCGGTCACAGATCAATGAAACCGCCATGTTTGCTAAGATGTTTGGCCCACCCACACACAGACTAAGCTCCAATGTGGTTTCTCGAGAGGAGCTTGATTGACCGGTACTGATTACAACCGCCTGATTGTAACACAAAATATCAACTGGGCAGTTGTAATGTGAAATAAAAGCACAGTTATCTGGTAATAAAAAATGATGACCAGTAATAAATAAGATTTAATGGGAAATTTGGTGGATTACCTCTTTTCCATGCTTTGAAGACCATGGAAATGAAGATTAACCCAACTGCACTATATGGTGCAGAAGTCTGGGGCTATGCGCAAAACAAAACTCTTGAACTCCCGTTTCCAGGTCTATATCGGTCACTTTTAAAATTACCAAAATCTTCCCATGTCTGATCATGAGACCTGAATTACTATAAGCAAAGTAAAATTAATGCAATAGCTAAATGCAGGTTCTTAACCTACTCATTAAGATTGCAAAGTGCACAGTATCTTCATTACGTTTTCAGAGTCATAAAGAAAAAAATAGGGAATGGAAATGCAATTTTAAATCCCCATGGTTTGAAGCTATAATTAAATTCCTGGAAGAAATAAGTCTAACCCATTTTTGGAAAGACTATAACAGGGAATTGTTATAGTGTTATAATTAATGGCTATCATTTTTTTCCCATAGGAAACCCGTGGCATAATTTGCCATTATAAAGGAGTGTTTACAATGGCAAACACTTGTCAGGTTTTCCTACAACTGAGCATGCGGCAGGTGCCACTCTGCCCTTCCTCATAGCTAGACACAATGGCTTACTGTCAGAGACTACACCACGACACCAACTCGGTGGCAAGTAAAAAGCAAAAAAACAAAATAAAATAAAGCTGGGCTAAAAGTGGGCTACTTTTGAGAAAACAAACAAACATTTCCGTGTTCTTCAGCAGCAGCGTCTGACCACAAACCTGGTCAGGATCGTGATGCAGCTGCACAGAAACATTTTATTTTATATAATTGCTGTGGCAAAAAAAATGATAGCCATCAATTATATAAAATAAAACATGGGGTGGTGTGTATATTTAAATTTTACACACACACCCTCAGTGTTGGATGCTTGCACAAACCCCTTGAGCTTTGCTCTCTGAGTATATGTAGCATCCAACACTTTGTGTGTGTGTAGAATTCCTGTTACACACACACCACCCCATACTTTATTCTATATACCATATCAGTCAGTCATCAGACAGAAAATCTTTGATTAATCAAAACTGGATGAGTTGATGGAACTAATCTTTGATGAATCAAAACTGATGAGTTGATGGAACTCAGAAAACCATGGATAACTCCCTGGTATATAAGTAATAAAAACGTTCATGGTATAGAACAGGGGGGATCAAGGGAGGTGGCAGGGAACTACAGGCCTGTCAGCCTGACATCGCTGGTGGGCAAGGTGATGGAGGTCATTGTCAAGGAGAGGCTAGGGAGGGACCTGGATAAGTCAGGGTGCCTGGACGATAGACAGCATGGATTCATCCCGGGGAAATCGTGTCAGACAAACCTGGTGGAGTTCTATGACTGGGTGACAAGTGCCTTGGACCTGGGTAGACCAGTGGATGTCCTCTTTCTAGACTTCAGCAAGGCATTTGACTCTGTTCCTCACGTGGGCCTGTTGGATAAGCTGGGAGAAATGGGGGTGGGGAACCAGATGATCAGATGGATAGGCAATTGGCTCCAGGGCCGGACCCAGAGGGTCGTAGTTGGTGGGATAGTCTCATCCCCAAGGAGGGTCATTAGTGGGGTCCCACAGGGATCAGTCCTTGGGCCCCTCCTGTTCAACGTCTATGTATCTGACATAAGGACAGGAATCAGGAGTGAGATGAGTCTCTTTGCAGATGACTCGAAACTGGGAGGTGGTGGATGGGGAGGAGGGAGGGTGGCCCTACAGGGGACCTGGAGGCTCTGGAAAGATGGTCTAGAAGTGGAAGCTGAGGTTCAATGCAGGGAAATGTAGACTCCACCTGGGGGCCAGAAACCCAGGCCAAGTGTACACCCTGGGGAAATACTACAAGTCTCGATGGCTGAGAAGGACCTGGGGGTGGTGGTGGATGTCAAGATGAACAACTCTGAGACTTGTAGGAGTGCAGCAGCCAAGGCCAACAGGATGCTGGGATGCATCGCTAGGGGGATCACCTCCAGAAGGAGGGAAGTGATACTCCCGCTGTATAACTGCTTGGTGAGGCCGCACCTTGAGTACTGAGTACAGTTTTGGAGGCCACACTTAAAGAGGGACATTAACCTCCTGGAGAGGGTCCAGAGGAGGGCAACCAAAATGATTTGAGGCTTGGGGGACAGGACCTATGAGGAGAGGCTTGAAGAGCTAAATATGTACACATTGGAAGAGAGAAGGGACCAGGGGGACATGATAGAGGTCTTCAGGTACATGAAGAGGGTAAATAGGGGAGGAACAGTCAGGGTGCTTCGAAGGAAGGAGGAAGGACCACTAGAGGGCATGGGTGGAAGCTGGAGGGAAGATTCAGGGAGAAAGGAGGAGGAGGTGCTACTTCACTGAGAGGGTGGGTGGAGCCATGGAATGCACTGCCTAGGGGCTGGTGGAGCAGAGACAGTGGAGGGTTCAAGAGTGGGTGGGACAGGTACAGGGAAGGATTCTGGAAGCAAAATCCAATGCAGCAAGAATATCCGGAACTGGGAAGGAGAAGCCAGAGAAGGCGAGGGATAGCAAGGTCAGCACCCAGGGTGGGGGCTGACCAAACGAACAGACACGAAAGACCGTTAGGCCTATTCTGCTGGCATTTTAGTATGTTAGTATGTTAGAACTATATTTAACACTTCCATTAACACCAGAAGATAAATGGTTAATAACTATAATAAGGATGGATGCTTTCCATCGAGGGTACTTGAAATCAGACATGCCAAAAGTGTGAATGGGGACATACATGAATACTCTCCTTGTAATAATGCAAGATTGCCTGCAGGCATATGCCAGTATGCACCCCACATACCATAAATTATCATATGCCGATTAAGTGCTGCTTGGTGTGCAGTGCAATGAAGCAGATTGTTAAAATAATTTTTTCCATTCATTGGTGCAGATTGGCTGCACACTGTATTGAGGCATAGTTTGGACACAATCACAGCTTATGATTATGATAAAGAAGTGTGGTCTAGTCAAAGTGATTAGTGCACTGACTTTAAGTTGGGGCCATCCTGTGAGTAATGCTTGGTGGTGGTGCCACCACAGAAAATAGATTTTTGAAGGTTTGTGTATCATTTTTAAAGGTCAGCCGGCAGCCCTGTAACCATGGATGTGTTGAAAAGTTATGGCATGTGCTAGTGATCTGCCCTTTTTATAAGGAACCTAAGGAACAATTTTTGGGCAACTATTTACAGATATTCTATATGGTGTTAGAGGGTATGATACCCTTTTTGCTGGTCCCATGAGACATTGACACTGCACTTGTATTGTGAACTTTTTTAAAGCTGCCATTAAAATTAGGAAGGGTAAACAATCCACACCTGCAAAGTGAATATTTTTTTTAACTTATTTTTATTGAGTTTTCCAAGACACAATCATTATGCCAGTACAGTATGATATATCACATGTTCATGTCAAAATCAAGTCAATTCCATGCACATAATAGATTCAACAGCAGCTGAAGTCTCATAGAAAAACAGAAAGAGGAAGTTCCTACCTTATAGCATATATATTATCCACTGCCAGGGGAGAAGGAGCACTTTAACCTATCTCAAGCAACGACAGCCCTCATTCTAATGGACTGATCGGCACAGCCAAGCCAGAAAGGCCCCAATAGGAGCATCTTCCCAGCCACATGCTCCCTGGCCCACTCTAGGGCATGATATCAGTTCTATGTGTGGAAACATATAAAAGCCATGCTGTCCACCTATTGTCCACAACTGGGAGGACATATTGCAATTGTGCAGTCATACAATACAATCCGATATATGTGATAAATAATATCCTCTCAGGTGCAAATCAGCAGTGGATCCTGCCCCAGCCACATTTTGGTTATAGCCTTTTTGGCAGCTGTCAACAGGATGCTGGCTAAGTATAGCAGGTATTTTTGTTTCAGTTGTGGTGGGAAATGTAGAAGTATTGCCTTCTCGTGCATTAATGGACCTAGATCACGTATTAAATCCCACAGCCCCTAATCAACTGACTGCCAAAAGGCAGTAAGAGCAGGGCAAGTCTAAAAATGTGTGTGTGTGTGTGTGTGTGTGTGTGTGCATAGCTAGAGGACAGACACATTGGCCCAGATATTCAAAGGGGTTGCGCTTGGCACAATAGAGTTGCACTGGCGCAACCTCACATTTCGCCCTGGTGGGATATTGAAAGGGCTGCCAGGCACAGTGCAAATCCCAATGCGCTGGGGCACAATGTAATGGTATGTGGCACAGATGCAGGGGCGTGCCCATACATATGCAGCACATCCCAATATTCAGCCCGGGATGTGTGGTGAATATGGTGGCGCAGCCCTGCAGTGCGCCGCATAGGAGGTCTCAATGTTGAGCGTGGAAAAGTGGGAACAAGTCCTGGCCACCCACTGGTAGGTTGCTGTATTGCAGGGCACAACACATCAGCCACCAACCAAGGGTGGCCACCCTCCCACTCAGAACACCATCCCCAAGCACACATACCCACCCCCCCGGTAGTCTAGTGGCACCCCCCCTGAGTCCCCAGTTCCCCGATGCATATAATACAGGTCCATCCCTGGTGGTCTAGTGGAACTCCCGCCCATTACCGTGATCGTGATAAATCTCCATCAGATCACTTGCCCGGTGATCCAGTGGCACCCCCTGCCACCCACAGAACCTTGCCCACCCACCCCACCTGTCATCAGCAGGTGGCTGCATCTCTGCATACCACCCAGCCACCCACCAAATGACCCGGTACAGTATGGGCTCTAAGCCCATTGGTCCCAGTGTGGACCAATGGAGCTTGCAGGGAGACATACAGTACTAGACAGTCCCAAATATGGATTGAAATCTATTCAAATATTTGGGACTGTCTAGTACAGTATGCTCTGCAAGCCCATTGGTCCACATCAGACCAAGTGGCTTACAGCCCATACTGTACCTGTCATTTGGTGGGCAGCCAGGCAGTATGCAGGTGGGATGCAGCCGCCCACCAGTGACGGGGGAGCGGAGTGGGCAAGGGGTTCTGTGTGGGTGGCAGGGTTGGGGGTGCCACTGGATCACCAGGGAAGTGATCTATGGAACTTTACCACGATCACGGCACTGGGCAGGGGGGGTTCACTAGACCACCAGGGATGGTCAGAAATACATATATTGGGGAATCGGGGACTCAGGTGGAGGGGGGAACCACTAGACCATGAGGGATGGATGTGTATTATATATATCGGGGAATCAGGACTCGGGGGGTCACTAGACTACCAGGGATTTGTGTAATACATATACCTCGAGTGCGGCTACCGGGCGGGGAATGCCCCGGGATCCCCACTGCACATCGCCATGCTGTGCAGGGGCGCCAGGCGCAAGTCACCGGGTCTGTTTGTGTAAGGTACGCAAATGGGGCCATACACACATGCAAATGGCCCCATTTGCACCTTGCATATATTAAGGCCTCATTTGCATGCTCTCCTGCTGAATATCGCTGGTGATGTGCTTTGCACAACTGCACTTGCGCTGGCTCATCCCCATGCTCCCTATCTGTGGCTTGCGCCGGCGCAGTGCCACTGCACTATGCGCAGTAAGTGCATTGACCATGACATATTCAATGGTGCTGCACCATGGCGCATTCCCGTTGAATATCACCTGGTCCTGGCCCCAACGCATCACAGTTGCACTGCACCCAGGCTTGTGCCACTGCCCGGCACAGTCTGAATATCTGGGCCTTTGTCTCCAACAACTAGAAGAATGGGAGGCAGAGAACGTAGCTGTAATTTGAGGGGTTTAAAAATATCTGCTGGTTAACTAGTACACCATATTGTTCTTCTGCCATATTATCTGAATTATAAATTTGCATATTGGTTACTCTGTTTGTATCTGTGCAATGATCCAATAAATTTGAGTTAAGAAAATAAATAAATATCTGCTGGTCATCTTCCAGCCGTATTCTTGCTGTATGCATGACCCAGTTTAGTTGCCTTATGTTGTTGGGTCCATAGGACGGGGGGAGGGAAGGGGGAGGGGTAGCAATGATAGTCAAAAACTGCATTGGCATAGGGGGAGTAGAGGAGGCGGAGGGAACCATGGAGATGATTTGGATCACCTTGATAACAAGGGGGGGCAAGAGAGTAAAAATAGGAATGGTGTATAGACCCCCTGCACTGGCGGAGGAGCTGGAAGAGAGTCTGGTGGCAGATGTTGGGAGACACTGCAGATTGGGCAGGGGAAGGGTGGTGGTGTTGGGGGACTTAAACATGCCAGGAACAGACTGGGAGACTATGACATCCTCGGTGGCCAGGGAACAGAGGTTGTTGGATGTCTTACAAGACGATTCCTAACTCAGCAGGTGGGGAACCGACCAGGGAGCGCTGGTACTGGATGTGGTCCTGGCAGACAGTGACCAGATTGGGGCCTGAGGTAAGGGACCAATTGGTGGGAGTGACCATACCACGTCTGATTCTGCCTGGACCTAGGAGGGTGAAGGCTGCACAAAGACAGAGGTAACTGACTTCAGGGGCAGATTTTAAGAAATGGGAAGGATCCTTAAGGAGCATTTGATGGGATTGGTCAGACATGGGCGTGACAGTAGGTGGGAAATCATCAGGAGGGTGCAGAATGCTGCCAGCACCTGTGCAGAGTAAGCGAAATGTGGTAGGGCCGAAAACCCTGCTGGTGGACCAGGGAGGTCCAGGAAGTGGTGGGAAAAGAAGGCAGCCTATAGGCAATTCAAGTGCTCAAGGAGTGAAAGTGATCGAGGAGTACGAAGCTGATGGCAGAAGGGCACTAGGGAAGCGGAGCGGCTAAGGCAAGGAAGGAGCAGAACCTGGCCAGGGAAATTAGGAGAGGAAACAAGGGGTTCTTTAGATACATTGGGGAAAAATGAAGGGTGAAGGGGCAGATTAGCAGGATTAAAACAGGGGAGAGATGGGCACAAGATCCGAGGGAGCAGGCTGAGGTACTAAATGAGTACTTCACCTCAGTTTTCACCAAGGAAAATGGGGGTGCTGCATCATACATGGGAGGAGACACTGATACTGAGGAGGGGGGCCCCTTACCGATCGGTGGGTCTGGGGAGAAGGGGAGGCATCACTGGCAGGAGAGAGGAAGGCTAAGCAGGGAGAAGAGGTAGCGGTGGAAATCACAGCAGAGAGAGTGAAGGAGCCTCAGATCCCTTAAGACGGCAAAGCACTGGGGCCAGATAAATTACATCCCAGAGTGCTCAGAGAACTCAGGATGTCCCATGAAACCCCTGGTGGAGCTTCACCATCTCTGAGGACAGGGTAGGTGCCCCAGGACTCGAAGGTGGCGACATAGTGCCCATCCACAAGGGGGATCAAGGGAGGTGGCAGGGAACTACAGGCCTGTCAGCCTGACATCGGTGGTGGGCAAGGTGATGGAGGGCATTGTCAAGGAGAGGCTAGGGGGACCTGGAAAAGTCAGGGTGCCTGGACGATAGGCAGCATGGATTCGTCCCGGGGAAATCGTGTCAGACAAACCTTGTGGAGTTCTATGACTGGGTGACAAGTGCCTTGGACCTGGGTAGACCAGTGGACGTCCTCTTTCTAGACTTCAGCAAGGCATTTGACTCTGTTCCTCATGAGGGCCTGCTGGATAAGTTGGGAGAAATGGAGGTGGGGAACCAGATGATCAGATGGATAGGCAGTTGGCTCCAGGACCGGACCCCGAGGGTCGTAGTTGGCGGGATAGTGTCATCCCCAAGAAGGGTCAATAGTGAGGCCCCACAGGGATCAGTCCTTGGGCCCCTCCTGTTCAACGCCTATGTCACTGACATAAGGACAGGTATCAGGAGTGAGATGAGTCTCTTTGCGGATGACTCAAAACTGGGGGCGGTGGTGGATGGGGAGGAGGGGGGTGGCCCTACAAGGGGACCTGGAGGCTCTGGAAAGATGGTCTAGAAAGTGGAAGCTGAGGTTCAATGCAGGGAAATGCAAGGTACTGCATCTGGGAGCCAGAAACCCAGGCCAAGAGTACACCCTGGGGGAGGAATGCTACAAGTCTCGATGGCTGAGAGGGACCTGGGGGTGGTGGTGGATGTCAAGATGAACAACTCAGAGACTTGTAGGAGGGCAGCAGCCAAGGCCAACAGGATGCTAGGCTGCATCGCTAGGGGGATCACCTCCAGAAGGAGGGAAGTGATACTCCCTCTGTATAGCTGCTTGGTGAGGCCGCACCTCGAGTACTGCATGCAGTTTTGGAGGCTACACTTAAAGAGAGACATTAAACTCCTGGTGAGGATCCAGAAGAGGGCAACCAAAATGATTTGGGGCTTGGGGGACAGGACCTATAGGGAGAGGCTCGAAGAGCTAAATATGTACACATTGGAAGAGAGAAGGGACCAGGGGACATGACAGAGGTCTTCGGTACATGAAGGGGTAAATAGGGAGGAGCAGTCAGGGTGCTTCGAAGGAAGGAGGAGGGGGCAACTGAGGGCATGGGTAGAAGCTGGAGGATCAGGGAGAAAGGAGGAGGTGCTACTTCACTGAGAGGGTGGTGGAGCCATGGAATGCACTGCCCAGGGGGCTGGTGGAGGCAGAGATGGTGGAGGTGTTCAAGAAGGGGTGGGACAGGTACAGGGGAAGGGTTCTGGAAGCAAAATCCAATGCAGCGAGAATATCCAGAACTGGGAAGGGAGAAGCCAGAGAAGGCGAGGGAGGCAGCAAGGTCAGCTCCCAGGGTGAGGACTGACCAAATGAGCAGACGCGAAAGACCGTTAGGCCTATTCTGCTGGCATTTTAGTATGTTAGTATATCCTCAACTACTGTTCGGGTGGGTAGGACAAATCAAGTTCCAGCTTCCACCAGGATTGTAGGGTATGCATAAGGTTAGTAGGTGTATTCATGAGGGCTTGATAGCATCTGGAGATAAAGTGATCCTGGGCAAGAAAGGCTTTTACCTGTATCAAAAATTAAAAAAATTGGTCCGGTGGCGCTGAGGGCTGAGGTGCTGGACGCCACACCTCGCGGCACACTGGCAACCTGGGTTTGGACTCAAGCCCGGGTTGTCAGGGGTCAGCAGAGGAGAGTAGGATTGAGTGTCTGGAGGACTGCTCTCCTATTCTGGGGAGGGATGTGGGACTTCACCACTCTGCAGCGGCCCTTGGGGATGCCTGGGAGCACTGCCAGAGTTGATGCCATGGAGGGAAGAGTTCAGCAGATGTCAGCATGTTAGTGCTTGATGTCATTGCACGTCTGCACTCCTGGGGAACCTAGTTGGTGGAAATGGCAACACTGTCCAGGGCAGCTTGATGACCGCCCTTCCGGAGCCCGGCGGGGCTCGTGGGCATGAAACCGAGGTCCATATTGGCTCCTGGCCTGGCATGGGGACTGAGGAGGGGGGCCCTTTTGCGGGGATAGCTGCATATGCCAGCTGGCCTGGGTAGCTGTGTTCCATGATCATCGGGGGAAGTGAGCGGTGGCTGGAGGATATGGCAGGTCAGTGGCTGCGAGGAGGCAAAAATAGAAAGAAGATAAAAAAATTTTTTTTAAAGAATGGTGGATTAGGCAGAGATCCACCTGAAGCCCCAGGGTCTGTTCATAAAAGTGTCAAATCTGAAAGTATCTGTAGTGTATGGGACAGCTTTGTTGTTCACTGAATTTGATGTAAAGATAAGCTTGTTGTACCATCATTGTGATATAATATTGCTGTTGTACCATTGTGAGTATGTCACATCAAAGGTACAACAACATGGAACTCCTTACGCATACACTTTAGGCAATGCTCAGCTTCCGTGAAAATGGACTCAGCAGTTAGATCTATTCTGATCATGGGGAAATGGCAGTGGTGGTGAGATCTGTCCCGAAAGACAGCGGCACTGATAAAAGAACACAGTACTGATGTTCAGCATAGGTGTGTGCCTCTGTATTTAATTTAAAAAAAAGTTAGTCTGTGAGAGCAGGGGAACGTGGACCGAGCTGGGCCTGTTCTTGGGGGGGGGGGGACATAAACAGTAGCACAGTATTCACTAAGATTGTGAGATAATTACAGCCATGCTCAAGAAATGTTCAGGGTTTGTTCAGCTGATGCCCATACACTATATAAGAAAATGGATGGGCATCAGTTAAACAACAACACTGAGTTCACTTCTCGAGGTTCCATGGCAACTGCAAACCTCTCGAGCTTCACTGTCAAGGTTTACTAGGTTGTCATGGCAACTTCTTGAAGTGAATACAGCATTGTTGTTAACTGATGCCCATCCAATATCCTCTGTATAGTAGTCTTGTCTAGTTAATGGGAAGCCAGACCGTAGCTGGTCATAAGTTTTAAATACTCTTCTTGGTAAAACTGATACATGTGTGCCAGTCCCCAATGTGTCCAGATTCAAAATTTGTGATCCCATCCAGCTGGGAGAAATTAAGACTTTAGAGTAGGAACCCCCACCCATCTGGTCCCCATCCCATTCATTGGTAACGCCAGATAGGACTTCCACGCCTGTAGTATGTTTGTGGTGAAGTATGATAACTCCTATAGTGGATTTAGCTATGAGAGCTGAAATGCAGCTATAGCATCAAGTGGGGCAGATGCCATGTTCATTTCTATCTGCACCCACTGGAGGACATCCCAAAGGGGGTGGACCCAATGACAAGTATGATGTAGGAGAGCTGCAGAGGCATACATAGCAAGATTTGGCAGGGCTAATCCCTCTTTTATTTTTGGTAATTGTAGCTTTTCATATGCCACCCAAGGTCTGTCTCCCTTCCACAGGAAGTGAGCTATCATTTTATCCCACTTTTGTAGATCTTTTTTCAGGGAGGAAATAGGGATGTTTTGAAACAAGTAGAGAAACCTGGGTAAGATATTCATCTGTATAGATTGTACCCTGTGTATCAGTGGAAGGGGAAAATGAGTTCATGTGCTAAGGTCCATAACCATATGTGTGACCATTGGGTGGTAGTTTTGGGTGTAGAGTTGTGTAGGGCCTGAAGTCAGATAGATCCCTAAATATTTGATTTGGGTACTGCCCCATTTATATGGGAATTGGAGATTTAGTTGCAAAGTGGGCTGAAATCCTAGTTGTAGCAGTTCTGTTTTCTGTGTGTTGATTTTGTATCAGGAAACAGCATCAATGAGCCATAGACTATCTGTTAGGGCTGGGAGGGATTGTTCAGGCTGAGTAATATATCACAGCAAATCGTCCACATAGTAGGCTGTCTTATGAATGCGGTCCTCAGTTTGGTAGCTGCTGATCCACTCATTATCCCAAAGATGTTGGGCCAGGGGCTTAGCATACAAAGCAACAAGATATGGGGACAAGGGGCAGCCCTGCCATTTCCCCCTGTATAAAGGGAAGCTAGATGAATGGGATCTGTTGGCCTTCACTGTTGCCCAAAGGTTAGTATATAATCCTTGTATACTCTTGATGAATGAACTGGGGAAGGCAAATTTGGACAAAGTGGTGTACAGAAAAGGCCAGCATACGCTACTAAATGCCTTTCAAGCGGCAACACTTAAAATAAAAAGTGGGGTTTTGGTGTGATGGGCACGGTCTATGATAAATATGGTCCTTTTAATATTATCCGTGGTTTGTTGGTTTTGAATTAAACCAGATTGATCCGGATGAATAAGTTTTGGGAGAACTAACATCAAGACGATGAGCCAAGATACTAGTGTGTATTTTATAGTCCTGGTTAAGCACAGATATCAGGCGATAGTACTCACACAAATGGGCTGGCTTATCAGGTTTAAGTGTTGCTGAAATCGAGGCCTGCTGCCATAAAATAGGACAGACACCAGTTTCATAGCTATGCTGCAAGACTCTTGAAAAAGCATCTCCCAGTACAGTCATGTTAGTTTTATAGAACTCTGCCCTATAGCCATCCAGGCCAGGGCTTTTGCCATTTTTTAAATTTATAACTACAGATTGTAGTACACCTGCAGATATATTATTTAAGTTTTGGTAATCGGGTAAGTCCACTGAGACAATTACAGTCCCTTTTTCAGGGGCAATCCAGAAGAGCAAAAGTATACAGTAGAGTGCACAAACATAACAATGCATTACAATGGATAGAATTATACAGCAATTCAAAGTTTTACAGTATTAAGGTACATACAGATATGGTTGAAGGTAAATAGGATAATAAACAGGAGGACTATACAATATTGCAGTGAGTACAATATAGGCTGAGTTAGTGCCATGATATTTGATTCGGTAAGAGCTGGAAGGCGAATTCTATCTAAAAATGTCCTTATGGAGTCCTCTGGAAGAGGTGTCCCTTCCTGATATAATGCAGCATAGTAA
Organism: Neoceratodus forsteri; assembly: GCA_016271365.2. NCBI lineage: Eukaryota > Metazoa > Chordata > Ceratodontiformes > Ceratodontidae > Neoceratodus > Neoceratodus forsteri. The sequence continues at coordinate 912,788,085 of CM057453.1, read as the reverse complement.
TTCCAAAATATATCAAGAATTTCTAAAGTGGTAGTATAAAGCCTCCCTGTTAACTTATTTTTGAGCATAAGTATTGTTGCTTGTTGTGTCTAATTACATAATCTATACGCTGGAATTGTTGCTGCCCTGGAGACCCCCTTACAGTATTTTGGTTTTAGCCAAAGGAGGGCTTGCTCCATTTCATAGTTGAGGATATCCTGAATTTTGTTTTGTGTGTGCAGAACCAGGGGCAACAGTGAATGATCACACTGTATATGTGACAACTGCAGGAATTTTAACTTGTCCTGCAAATCCAATTACTGCTGCTCCCTTTGTTTTTTTTTTAAAGGCTGCGTATGCATTAATTTCCCCTCGCAGTACTGCCTTTACAGTATCCCATAAGAGTTGAGGTGAGGTATACTCCGTACTGTTCTCGGTGACAATTGTAGGAATAGCCTCATGGAGAAGTTGCTGGAATTCTGGGTCTCTAAGTAGATGCATAGCTACATAGACAGTGTCGGCAGATAAGGGCCTATGGCCCACCCAGTCTGCCCATTTGAGCTTGTAAGTTCAGTTTATGTTTTCCTAGAAGTCTGTTGCCCCTTACCCCTGACCTCCAGAATTCCTTTATGTCTATTCCATGCATTCTTAAATCCCATGATTGGTTCAGCCCCCACCACTTCCTCTGGCAGGGTGTTCCACTTGTCCACCACCCGTTCTGTGAAGAAATTCTTCCTCACGTTTCCTCTGAATCATCCTCCCTCCAACTTCATCCCATGCCCTCTAGTCCTGGAACATCTTTTTCACTTATAAATAGTGTATTCCTGCACCCTGTTCCTCCCTGTAAGATACTTGTATGTCTCTATCATATCCCTCTCTCCCTCCTCTCCTCCAGGAGTACATGTTCAGTTCCTTCAACCTGTCCTCATAGGACTTGTGATGCAATCATGCACCATCTTTGTTGCCCTCCTCTGAACCTTCTCTACCCTGTCTATGTCCTTACGTAGGTAAGGTCTCCAGAACTGTACACTGTACTCCAGGTGGGGCCTCACTAGTGTCTTGTATAGTGGAATTATGACCTCCCTTTTCCTGCTAGTGATGCCCTTGCCTATGCATCCCAGTATCCTATTTGCTTTACCTGCTGCCTTGCCACACTGTTTCCCTACCTTGAGGTCATCAGAGATGATAACCCCAAGATCCCTTTCCTGCTTGGTGCATGCTATATCCTCACCCCCAACTGATATATTGTGCCAGTAGAGAGGGGTTAAATATCCAGTGAGTAATTTTCCTGTCCCTCGAGAATTGCAACTCCATGCCAATAGAGGCACGATCAGACAAGGAGATATTGTATATCTCAGTGGTGTCCAACCATTTAAGATGGTCCCGGACATGCAAAAAAAATAAAAATAAGCATGTGTAATGTTTGTGGGGATTTGAGCAGAAAGTGAATTGCCATGTAGTGGGATGTTGATGCCTACACATAGCCACCAGGTCCAGCTCTTTAAGCAACCGTCTGAGATGCTTATGTCCTGATGTTGCTGGGGTGGGGTGGGGATTGGAGGAGTCCAGAGAGGGATTCAACAAGCAGTTGTAGTTCCCTCTTATAATTAATCCCCCCCCCCCCATTTACGGGCCACTATTTGGTGCAGTAGTTTCTGTATCGAGGATGCGTTGCTGCCTGGTGGAATATAAAAGCTGCATATAGTAAGGTGATGCTGGTTCAATGTCCCCATTATCATGGCTAACTGGCCCTCACTGTCAGAATAATTATTCTCCACTTGAAACGGAGTATGTCATAGAAGTAAGAGCACCACTCCCCACCTTCTACCTCTTTTATATTCTGAGGCTATAGTGTTTTCGAAGCCAAACGTCATCAATTTCTTTTTTTTAAATTTTTATTTATAGATTTTATAATATACTTAAAGTATTACATAAAATTATCTCAAAAGGTACACAGACCCCTGAACTGCATGTACAGAAATATAATGAATACACAGTGCCATCTATAAGGTCATTACATCCATACAGTCCCAGGAATCCAACTAACAGTTAATCAAGGAGTACTGTTTAATATGATTATTAAATAGGTCTTCTACACTGTCATCAACTCTTTAGTGAAAGAATCACAGCACCCTATATACCACATCTCTAGCAAAACTAGCGCTCACAGGGAGTTTAAACTTAAGCACAAGTGGTAAATTTAAGTAAAAGAAGGCCTAGGCTCAGTTATGTTATGCGGATAGCCCACAGTCCTAGGCAAGACAAGGCATCCTTGCTCTGTGGGTAACAGGACTAGTGAAAGGATATTCATTAAGTTCACCAACTGAATAGGTGAAATTCTCACCATCAAAAACAGGTCCACTCTGCTAACAACACTTGTGGCAAAAAATAACAGAACAGCAAACACAGCATAATACAACTTTAATATTAACTTCTAAATCTGTCGAATGACAGCAGCCCCTTATGTTAAGCCCTTACTAATAGGAGCGACCCCCCCCTTAACAGGTCACTCAATCATGGGCGATTTGCACCCCAAAATAGTGTTAATTATAAATTGGATGTGTATGTTACATAAAGCAGGATCATCGAATAAGAAAAATTCAAGCAAACAGTACATCACCCTTCATCCTCATCGAAATCAGCTGCAGTAGGGTTTTTGTTTGTAAGCAGTCTCTCTGCAAACACAGCTGCAGATTCAGGCTCTATAAAGCCATGCATTTTGGACTCATAACACTCTTGTAATCGAGCAGGATGATTAAGTTGTGCGTCGACCCCATGCTGTAGTAAGCCTTTTTAGATCATCTGAAGTTCTTTTTTCGAGTTTGGGTCAACGTGGATAAGTCCAGAAAGAAGGCTAGCCTGCTGCCTTCCCATTCTATATCCCCTTGTCGTCATGCAGCCTGCAATAAGGTGATCCTGGCCTCTGGTGCAGAAAGTGTAACAATCACAGTAAGTGGTCTCCTGGAAGGATCTCCTCATGGCTTAGCTCATTGGGGAATGGCAAAGGCTTTGGTGATGATTATTGAGGAGTCAGAAGGTAGGAGTTGTAGGTCTTTAAAAATTAGTTGGTTCACTTCTTTTATAAGTTCAGATTGTGCTCTGAATCTGGATGGGAACCCAACAATACAGACATAAACATCATCAATTTCTGATGTTCCAGATTACTCAAGTGGGTTTCCTGTAGCAGAAGAACATCAGGATGCAATTATTTGAGACCCTTTAAGGTTCTACATCTTTTTATCAGGCTGGTCAGTCAGTTCACATTGTGTGAGATTAACTTAAATGTATGAGACATAATTGCTATCAGAAAATTGTCTAACATCGCTCGACAGTGTGGTCATCAACACTGAAAGAGACCAAGGACGAGAACACCCGATCCTGCCCCCCCTCCTCGGTACCCCCTCTCAAATGGTTAATTCTAAGCAGTGCTGAGAGATCTAAATCATTAATACTGATAGTAGACATGGTAATCTTTTCAGCTAATGATGTACCCAGATGACTGTGGGGGTGGATAAAGAAAAAGAGCAGAAAAGGTCCAAGGAGAGAACTGTTCAGCAGTATCTGAACTATGTAGAAAAGGAGAAACACCAAATGCTGCACTAAGTAAGGTGTCGCTCCATTCCAGGCAGAAATTCGCCTATGATACAAATGGGGTGATTTATCTGGCCACCTGCAGCTGCATGGCACTTTATGTTGGTAAAACAACCAGATATTTTAAAGTAAGAACCAGTGAAGAGATCAGGGCAATAAATAATGGAGACATTACATATGCCACAGCAAACCACATCAAACACAACATAGATGATACCCCCATTCTTTCCTGTTTATGGCCATAGACAAAGTAAACCCACACCCTAAAGGTGGGAATTACAATGACCTGGCTTTACAAAGGGAAGTCTTCTGGATAATCAGTTTAAAGGCAAACCAATTTCCATGGCTTAACACTGGATTTGACATCAAACCCTTTTTAAGAAAAAGGAAATAAATAAAAATCTGTATTTTGTATCTAACTTATTGAATCCTGTACAACATTTTATATATATTATTTATGAAGCACTTAGGTGATTAATATAGTAAAACTTTTTTCTCCTTCCCACCCTCCCCGTGGTTTCTCCACTTGTTCTCCCCTTCCCCCCTCCTTTCCTCCCCTTCTCTTGGTATGGTTCTTATTTATATATATATATCCTCCAGTCACAGAGAGATGTTTTTATTACAACCAGCTACACCAACTGTTGTTGTCATTGACATCACTGTGACATCACCACTAGTTTTAAATAAAAGTCTCTGTTTGTTACTGCACCAGCTTTTGATAAAGCATTGTGTCTGAAATACGTCAAGCATGCAGTTATGTGAGTTTTGGAATAAAAACTTTGCTCATGGACTTCTGGAGCCTGTGTGATGTCTATATTGGTTGGTGAGTGCCCATTTGTTACAAATGTGTATGTGCAAAAGGAAAGGTCCGAACTGTGGACCAAGTGAACAAAGCCAACAGGGCCACCTGTAACTACTGTCCACTAATGTGGAAAGAACTGGAGTGACTTCAATAATGAAGGTGAGTGTGACAGGGTTTAATAAGACCCTGTCCCATTTGTTACACAAAAAGAGTTAAAATGGAAGGGTCTGTTCTGTCCTGTCCTTTTCTGTTTCCTTGCCTATCAGGTTGTCCAATGAAATGTTCTCATAAGACCTAGAAATTGATCACTCTGATGGTATCACGATTCTTTGCCTCTCACTGTCTCTTTGCCTTCACTTGCTGTTTCTGTCTTTTCTTTCCTCTTGCATATTTGTGTTTATAAAAATATATGTGAATTTTTGTGTGAAAATGTAAGTGATACTGGGATCCCTTAGTTTGAAACTGTATATAGTTATACTGTTGAAATGATTGCAAAAAGCTATTTGGAATTTAGGGGTTTAACCTTGACATGCAGCACAAACTCTCTTGCAGAGTTGTCAACAAGAGGCCAGTTCTAGGACATCATGTTCTATGTTGTTGTACCTGCAAAGAAAGAAACAAAGTTCTGGTCTCTTATTGAGCTCAGGAGGCAGAAATAAGAACAGCAATACTTTTGCTAGAGAGAAAGAGACTGAGAAACTAAAACTTGGAATTATTAGAGATTCCCTCAGATGAAGGTTTTTGTTTTCTCTGTTTGTGCTGCCTTTGTAAATAGCTCTAATGAATAAGTTTTACTTCACTGTTATTGATAATACTAAACCATTACTTGGGAATTTTACAACTGCTCCTGGTTTTCCTATGCTTTCTGGCCTATGCCTCAAAGACATTTATGCCGTACATGCTCTAAGTCAGGAGTTTGAGCCCAGCTCCAAGATCCAGAAGTCCAGAAAGAAAGAAGATGCCTGGAACAACAGTGGCAACAAAAGACTGATGGACATGAAGGGTTAAAATATGAAAATGCTGAAGCTAAACTGATAACTGATCATGATTTGGTTTCAGTGCAAACTAATGATGCTTTTCTCCAAGGTTATTTTAAGTTGCTTTGGGTGGAACAAAAACTGGGTGAACCAATGTTTAAAAAATGTAATGGGTTACTATACCAAGTTTGTGTTAAAGCTCAGACACAGGAACAGATAGCACAATTGGTTGTACCACAATAGCATAGATCTGAGTTGTTACAGATAGCACATGATAGTCCTATGGCTGGTCACTCAGGGAGGGATCACACCCTTGCCAGATTGCTGTACAGAATTTACTGATCTGTAATTTATGAAGATGTTGCTACCTACTGCAGTTCTTGTGCTGAATGTCAGAAAGTAGCCCCAGTGACCAAAAAAGACAAGGTGTCCCTGGTGCCCCTACTCTTGATAGATGTGCCTTTAGAGAGAATTGCAATGGATATGGTTGGTCCTTTAGACAAAAGTAAAAAGAATAATAGATTTATCCTGGTAGTATTCGACTATGCTACTCGATACCCAGAAGCATTTCCAATGAGTATTGTCACACCCCAAAAGTGGCAGTAGAGCTTGCCAACATTTTCAGCAGGGTAGGCATACCCAAAGAAATTATTACTGATCAGGGGAGTAATTTTGGTGCTGCATTACTGAAGGAGCTGTACCGACTATTAGATATCACTGCCATAAGAATTTCCCCCATCACCTTCAGACAGACGGTCTTGTTGAGCATTTTAACCAAACTCTAAAATGCATGTTAAAAAGGTTTGTAAAAGGGGAAGGGAAAGATTGGGACCAATACTTACCTTACCTGCTTTTTGCTTATAGAGAAGTGCCACAAGCCTCAACAGGTTTTTCACCATTTGAAATACTGTATGGTAGACAACCTAGAGGGCCACTAGATGTAATAAAAGAAACATGGGAAGATAACCTCACTCAAAAACAATCTATTACATTTTATATGTGTGCCCTGAGAATGAAACTTGCAAAATATGTTGAAATTGTCCATAGTAATCAGGAAGAGGTCCTAAACCAGCATCTATATTAGGATGCATTCATAAGCATGTTAAAAGTCGAAAACCTGAGGTTATGTTGCCTCTCTATTTAAGCCTTGGCTGACCTCATTTGGAGTACTGTGCTCCCTTCTGTGCCTCTACATCAGTTGTTGGGTTAAACTTGGTTGAAAAAGTTCAGTGCAAGGTCACAAGACAGATTAATAGTTTGAGAGATAAAAGTTACGAAGTCAGATTAAAAATGCTGAATTTATATTCCCTTGAGTATAGATTGTTAAGAGGAGACCTCATATACATATATAATGCACTACAAAATGATCTATTACTACATACCATTTGTCTTGAAAGACAATTATCTAAGAACAATACCAGGTCACATAAGCCCAAGTTACATTGTACTCTTAGTAAAACTTCAAGAGACAAAAGTTTTTACACAGAGTACCTCCCATATTGAATTCTTTACCCAGCTTTGCTGTAATGAGTGACAGTGTAGAACAATTTAAAAAACAGCTAGACCATTATATGGGTGAGAAAAAGTATGATTTCCACCATTAAGTTAATGGTGGAGAGTTCACAATGGGCTTCTGCCTCCTGAACTTGTATTTCACTATGAAACTATGAAGGTGCATTATGACCATGGGGTAAAAGAAAACATTTTTGAGCCAGGTGAAAAGGTCTTGCTACTGTTACCCACTACAGAAAATAAACTATTAATGAAGTGGTAAGGGCCTTATAAAGTGCTTAGACATACTGGTACAGTTAACTATGAAACCGAGACCCCTGACAGAAAAAATCCTACCAAGATATACCAAGCAAACCTCCTGAAGAAATGAGTTGAAAAAGCACAAAAGTTTGCTTTGCTAGTTTTACCAGAAACTGATAAAGAATATATTGATATAGTTTATGACAGACTGAAACAAACTAACCCTGAGGCTGTAAAGGTGAATGTTTCCCTAACCTCCGAACAAACCACAGAAATTTATAACTTACTAAAGACATTTAACAGTACTTTTACCACAGTGCCAGGCTAAGCAAAATGGGTCGAGCTTGCAATAGTTACGGGGAATGCTCACCCTATTAGACAAAAGACATACAGATTACCAGAGTGGTTAGGAGCCGATGTGGTTAAGGAAATACAAAACATGAAAGAATTGGGTATCATAGAAGAGTCAAGAAGTGCTTGGTCATCACCAATGGTGATTGCAGATAAAAAAAGAGGGGGGGTGTAAGACTCTCCAAAAGAAAATAGAATGGCATGAGTCAAGGACTAAAGAGTAGCAAGAAGAACACAATGAAATGTGAAGCACAAAGTGCTAGTGGAGACATAAAGATCTTAATGTGGTGAAACTAATGTATTTTATATGAAGATTTGCATTTAAATGGATTCATATGGAGTATTGAATTGAAACATCAGGTAAATTAACAGGAGAATCAGAAAAACAACGCTGTATATGAGGGTCTGAGGAAGTGGCATTTTGGCTACGAAACTGTTGCCCAGAATTTGTGGTATGAATTTTGAAAAATAAAGAAGAGCTGTTTTTAAGCTAAATAAGAATACTTTGTATGAGTGGAGTTTATCCTATGTTATGAAATTGTTGTTTCACTGAATGTTATTTTATAGGATGACCCAATTATGTAAGCTTTAAGATATAAGAAGAGCAATTTAAACCAATATTCGGTGGATAATGTGCTTTCTTGGGTGTAAGAATCTGCCTTGATTTTAAGAAAAGTAATCAAGTGTCCAAATTTGACAGTTATCCTATGCCCCAGATGGATGATTTGGTGGACAGACTGGGAAGTGACAGGTTTATTAGTACCCTTAATCTCACCAAGGGTTACTGACAGATTCCCCTAGCTAAAGAATCCAGAGACAAAACTGCATTTGCCACCCCTGTTGGATTCTGTCAGTTCGCCACCATGCCGTTTGGTTTATGTGGTTCACCCCCTACACTCCAGTGGTACATGGATGTAGTTTTATCCCTTCACACAGGCTATTGTGCTTTGTACCGGGATGATGTCATGGTGTACAGTCCAGACTGGAAAAGCCACCTGGAACACCTACAAGCAGTTATCCAAGCTATCAAAAATGCAGGTCTGACCATTAATCCTACCAAATATGCATTGGGCAAGCAGGAAACCAGATATTTGGGATATGTTTTGGGAAATGGAGAAGTAAAGCCAGACATTTCTAAGAAGCTGTAGCTAATAGTCCTATACCTAAAACAGAGAAACATGTCAGGTCATTTTTAGGGTTGGTGGGTTACTATCAGAGATTTGTTCCCAGTTTTTCCCAGTTAGCTACTCCCCTCACTGAACTCATGAAGAAATGGTTCCTGAATAATGTGAAATGGTCCCCACAATGTGATGAAGCTTTTCAGACCATCAAGGCTGTATTATGTTCATCTCCTGTTTTACGAAGCCCAGACTTTGAGAAACAATTTTTGTTACCAACAGATGCATCAGAGATTGGCCTAGGTGTGATCTTGAGTCCAAATATACATGGGACGGAACACCTCATTCTATATATCAGTAGGAAGTTGCACAACAGAGTGAAAAGGTACTCCACAATTGAAAGGGAATGCCTTGTGGAAAAGTGGGCAATGGAGTCCCTTAAGTTTTATTTGCTAGGAGCTGACTTTGTACTTCTAACCGATCATAATCCTCTCTGTTGGCTTAACCAAATGAAGGATAAACATTCCAGAATCCCAAGGTGGTATCTGGCACTACAGCCATTTAAATTCAAGGTGATACACAAATCTGGAAAAGAGAATGTCAGTGCTGATTTCTGTCAAGATATAGATCATCGGACTTTCTCCTACTTCGAGGTACATGCCAGGGATGTCCAATGTCACCACTATTATTTGCCATTTACATAGAACTCCTGGTACAAGCAATAAGAGAATCCCAATTATTCACCGGAATCCTGCTACAGGGCTTGGACCATTGTATCGCCTTGTACACGGATGATGTCCTGTTATATTTAGGCAACCCCCTAAACTCACTGATGATCTTCCAAACATTAGAACAATTCAGCTCAGTTTCTGGATACAAGCTAAACTGAGCAAAAACAGAAGCACTTACTTTCCATTTTCAACCCCCCCCCCCCACAGGAATTCCAGACTGGTTCCCATTCCAGTAGCACGTGGATAAGATGAAATACCTGGGAGTTTTCTTGGTCCACAATCCCTCAGAATCTTTCAGAAATAATTACTTCACCTTTTTAACCAGATGCAACAAGACTTAGATCAATGGAATCTATTGCCATTCTCATTAACTCAAGGGGCTAAGGTAGTTAGAATGATTACATTACCCTGTAACTTGTATTTACTTCAAAACGTGCCCCTCATATTGACCCACAATCTGTTTAAAACCTGGAATAAGGCAATTTCTAAATTCATATGGACGGGACAGCACCCAAGGATTAGATTTGCCACCCTTCTACTCACAAAAAAACAAAGGGGGCCTAGCCCTCCCAAATTTTAAATTCTACTATTGGGCATCTCATCTTTCCTTTATTTACCAAAGGCATGTAGGCACCACTCTGACCCAGTGGATCAAAACTGAGGAGGCTGCGTTTCCCGCCAGAGACTATATTAAGATGCTGTATTATCAAGAGAGCCCTCCTGGTCCCCATCCCACCCTCAACCCCTGGTTCCATCACCAAACAGCAGTTTGGGCATCACTCCATAAAGCCATTCATTTGACCCCTTTCCTGAGCCTATTAATACCAATAACGCTTATGGAGCATTTTCTCCCAACCAAGTCGGACATGGAGTTCCGTAGAAGGGAACACTTGTCGTTACGTCATCTCTTTCAGCTCATGAGTGGTTCTGCCTTCAGATTCTTTGCTGAAATCCAACACAAATTCAAGCTGTGACAGCGCAACTTCTTTAGGTACTTACAACTAAAGGACTTTTATTTTTATTATTCTCTCCCCAGAGGAGTACATCGCTTTGACTTACATCCACCCATCCTAACCACCTTCCTTTCAGTGTTACACTTAGGAAGTTTATCCCATCCAATATCTATCTTCTATAAAGCTCTGCTTGACTCCCTAGGTGAATCAACTGACTCAGTGCTTTGGCACTGGAACGAGGAACTAGATGTACACTTGACCATTGAACAATGGAATATCTCATGCCAAAAAGCCTCAAAAATAACTAACTCACATCAATGGCAGGAGTTTGTCTGGAAAAAACAGATCAGATACTTTTGCACACCAGCAATCACTGCAAACTTTTTGATGACAAAAGATTCCACATGCTGGAGACTATGTGGCAATACTAACGGAAACCACACCCACATATTCTGATCATGTGCAAAACTCTCCCAGGTTTTTTTAGAACCTGCAGGCAGAGCTTCTGGAGCTCTACGGCAGACCAGTTAATTAGACAGTGGAATTGTACCTGTTTCACATACTCCCACAAGACGTTAGGGAAAGGAACTCCAGGTATCTACTCCCCCGTTACTGCTAGCTGCCAAAAATGCTATTACAAAACATTGGCTAACACATGTCCCAACTATAACTGAATGGAGGTCAATTATCAACCAAATCTACTACATGGAAAGAATAACCCATGCACTAAATGATAGGAAAGAACAAGGTAACCCCAGATGGATGGGGTGGTTGCTACGCATGATGCTTAAGGACCCGGAGTTCATCCCCTAAGCCCCATCAAGTGGTAACACCCCCTAATGCGAAAAACTACTGGGGTCCATACTCACTCCTTGCTCACCCTCCTCCATGGGTAAACAAAGTGGGTTCCTCTAACTCCTGATGAAATAAGTTTACTCTCCTACTGGAGCTCTATACCCCCACCTCTGCCCCAACAGTCCTAGATACAGGAAAAAGGAATGGAAATAGGTCTAGCAATGATGCACACTCTAGAAGTTCTACCTCCCCTACCAGCTCTGTAACCAAGGGAGGGGGAGAATTTAGAATGTAAAGTACATTGTTGACCCTGTGAAATACAGATGAAGATAACATTAAGACACACAATGCTGTAATGAATATCTTGAATGTTGGCATGGATGTAGCTGACTTTTGAGAAAAAAAGTTTAACATTATATTTAGAAATCAATATATATGGATCAGCAATTGACAATTCAGAAGGCTGGGAAAAAAGTGTGAGTTCAAACGTCACTGTTTGCTATACTGTAGATGCACTGAGCTGTAAAAGTTATGAGCTAATGTTAGAAGAGTATTACCAGAAAGTTTTGAAAACCTGTTTTTAAAACAGGTTGCCTCTTAAAGAGGGGGTATGTGACAGGTATGTGCCTCATTTGTTACGCAGAAAGAGTTAACATGCAAGGATCTGTTCTGGCCTCTCATTTTCTGTCTCTGTCTGGTTGGCCAACCAAATGTTCTCATGAGACCTAGGAACTGATCACTCTGATGGTCTCACAATTCTGTGCCTCTTGCTATCTCTGTGCCTTCACTTGCTGTTTCTGTCTTTTCATTTCCCTTGTGTATTTGCATTTATAAAATATGTGTACATTTTTGTGTGAAACTGTAAATGATACTGGGATCCCTTAGTTTGAAACTGCATATAGTCATACTGTTGAAATGATTACAAAAAGCTATTTGGAATTTAGGGGTTTAACCTTGATATGCAGCACAAACTCTTTTGCGACGTTGTCAACAAGAGGCCAGTTCTAAGACATCATGCTCTATTTTGTTGCACCTGCAAGGAAAGAAACATACAAAGTCCTGGTCTCTCAACGAACTCAGGAGGCAGAAATAAGAGTAGCAATGCTTTTGCTAGAGAGAGAGCGAGACAGAGAGAGAGAGAGAGAGAGAGAGAAATTGAAACTTATAATTAAAGATGCCCTCAGATGAAGGGCTTTGTTTTCTCTGTTTGTGCTGCCTTTGTAAATAGTTATATTGAATAAATTTATTTTTATTTTGCTGTTATTGATAATGGTAAAACATTACTTGGGAATTTTACAATTGCTCCTGGTTTTCCTGTGCTTTCTGATCTATTCCTCGATGACAGTGAGTCAAATGATACCCCGAAAAGCAGTATTGTAGTACTGCCCTTCAGGAGAGAATCAACCACAAACCATGGTCAGGTTCCCTGGAGAGAAACATACCCTCTTAAAAGGTGAGGGGTAAAGGGGAAAATAAATGAACACTGCATAATCAAAATGAGGGAGTAGAGGGAAAAAAAAAGGTAAGTCATCCATGCATTTTTAGGAATCTGTGAGAATACAAGTGGAGCAACCACTTGGCCCCTAATCTGTGACAGGTGAGACCTGGGAAATGAATGATTTAACTGGGGCAATTACACTCTCCTGTTATTCACAGACAGGACCAGATTAACCATTATGTCAATTAAGTCATGGCTGAGGGCCTCAAGGCCAATAGGGGCCTCCCATCCTTGGAGTTTGAGCATTTCTTGATATGGAGGGGGCCCACAAAGTAGAGCTTGGAGAAGAACCCCCATGTCCTTTAATCTGGCCCTGTTCACAGACATACAGACTAAAGACTGCCAGACATCTCCCTGTAATTGCAGAGTAGACTCACCTGTCTCACTGGCTCCTGAGTTGAAGAGAATGGTGAATGGGGGGCATCCATCTATAGAAACAGAGCAGCAGTGAAGTCATCATGATATTTGCTCAAATAGCCAGGAGGAATCCCGCTAGTAGACCCTCTGAGATAAGGCTCCTTGGTGACCAGTAAGCCAACTCGTGCCCAGGGGCAATAAGCAAAATAAAAATAAAATGTGCAGGAGCAAAATGCAGTAAAAATAAGGACCATGGAAGTCACAAAGTTCCTCCCCTGAAATACATGAAAAGCAGCTCCATCGGTCCAAAAATAATCTCTGCAGGGTTTTGATATAAGCTGCAGAAGTCACCCAACAGCTCTAAAGGGTGAGAGTCACTGGAGCTATATAAGTTCAATGAAACCAAAGTAAAAAGGCAAAGAGCCATCTCCCTTAAGTGTCATGCAGTGTCGGGATCTGGGAGCAGAGGAGCTAATTATGGTCAGGCACTGAAGAGAGTGTACCCACGATCCATCCAAAGTTGTAAGTAGACTGTTGGCATACCATATTATTATGTATAAGTGGCCATGTAGCATGTGAGTCGACCCCCCCCCCAATTGACTACACCCCCCCCGGCACTCCAGCAGATAGGTTGCCATTCAAACACGGGTCTTGAATTCATAACCCAAAACCATTTACTTTAGTGGATGGCCATGTACCATCATAGTCAGCAGAGAGAGAGAGAGAGAGAGAGTGCCAAATTATTAAATACAAGTATGTGGGCCAGGGGTTATCTCTCCCTGCTCTTTCACGACTACAGCCATTGTCTCCGAAATGCCGGGATTACCAAGGAACCCCCAACTAGTGGGGTGGACTATGCTGTCATGGAGAGGGAATCAAGGTCACTTAGAATTACTTCAGATAAAACCAAGGATTCCAGAAAGATTCGAGGGCACCACTCACCCCAGCTGCCCCGCAATGCCCCTGCTTCAACCTCATTCACTGACATTCTCCTACCCATCAAAGTCAGCTAAGCAAGCTTTAAGTTTGCTGCATTTGTTGCAGCTGCTGGACAATGATCTCCTGGGTCTGCTGGTGAACTTCATGGTCGGTAGAGTTGAGCTGTGTAGCACGGGACTGTTGTTGGCACATGGAGCACCCAATGCCTCTGGGTTGTAGGTCCTGAGCGGCTTCTGCCACTGATGAATAGTTCCGTTGCCTGTCAGGGTACTACACTACCAGATGTACAGGGTATGGAATGCAAAATTTAAGTTCATTCTGCCTCAATGTGACAAACAATGGAATGTATTCCCTTCGCTTCCTCACAGTCATGGGTACGTAATCATTATTGAAGAAGACTTGGTCCATACCATACAGAATTAGTTTCTTTGCCCATGCTTGTCACAGAACATGTTCCTTTGTTTTATAGTTTAAAGCTTTAACAATGATCACATGTGGTCTGGCATTAGGCCCATGTGGATTAGGCCCAAAGCTCGGTGCACCCATTCAATGTCCAGCTGGTAGTTCTGATCCAATTCTAAGGCCATGTGTAGAAAGCTATCCACAGAATCTTCCATGTCAGAGCCCTTTGAGTTTTCTGGCATCCCATAAATATGAATGTTGTTCCTTCTTTGACGATTCTCAGCATCTTCTTGTTGGGCACTTAATTCCTGCTGAGTAGTGGCAATTCATAGAAGGGCTTCTTTAAGTTGAGGGATCTGCGCTGTATGTTGGGCAGCCATACCTTCCGACTCAGTGACTCTAGAATTCAACTGTGTGACATCTGTATGAAGTGCAGCCACCGACTCCTTAGAAGTAATGAATTCTGCCCGAAACACCTGTAGTTCCAACAGTATTAACTTTTGCTATCATTGTTTCTTCAGTGACTGGGGTGTTGCTGCGTGCTTTGTTTGTGGGCCGTTCATGATTTTTTAAACCACATAGTCTGAGTGATCTGCCATGAAATCTTTCCCTTCCTCTGGCAATCCAGCAAACCAGTTTCTCCCACCTTTGAGTATTAACGTATTGAAGCCTCAATCCTAAGCTGAATATCGCCAGTAAAAGCAGTCAAGTAGTTGAATGAGGCACTTTTTAAAGAACCGGGGCTGGAGCTAGTCTTTCAAGCAGCCATTAGCAAGGGCGACATCACCAGAAGTTCCTGCTAAGTGAACATATATTTAGGAAATTGTTTAATATAAGATGTTTTAATGGATGTATAAAATATGCAAAAACAGCAAAAAATCTCGTTCCACTGTTAAAGGGTATGCTAGGCTGTAAAACAATGATCCAGACAACAAAACCAGCACCACACACTGCTGGGAAGTACAAAAAACTTACTTTAAGTTCTCAAGTACAAACCTACTGGTGGGCAGAGTTGGGAACAAACAGTCTTGCCCAGTTTCACAACTAATGCATTATCAGGGAGAGGAGAGTGAAGGAAAGAGAGACACTTTTAAAATCATCTCTTAAAATGGTGACACAATTAAAGTATTGTGTGCAAAGTGCAATCAATTCTTTATACATCTATAGTGTACACACTAGGAAACAAGTGTATAAATAACAGGAATGCACAATATTAAAAAACAACAATGCAGCAGGGCTGGCTAGTCATATATTGTATGATCACAGTAGCCGCAGACCATCTGGACCAGCCTGTGAGATATTTCTCAGGTGTTGGAAGTCATAAATGCCTCAGATCCTCCACACTCTAAAGAAAGAGAAAAAATAACATAATGATTAAATTAGTACACAATCAGGAAAGCTATTCTGATATGTACCACATTCTTTAAATCATTTTTACATATAATTTTTCTTAAGGAATGGCAAAATGTCAAATCAGTCAATCATTGAGGCCAGGTCTAGTCAGAGCACCTAAAGTGTAAGGTCAGAGGGATTCATACTCCAAAATATTTTAACTCAAGATCTCCCCCTTGTGGCCCAAGTCCCACCTTCTCTATTCCACAAAATTTCAATTTGTGGCTACTACCATCCTCATTGCCTTCCTTGCAATGGTTTGACAAAGCAATGAAGCAGTCCTCCTTTGCTATGCTCCTTAAATGTTCCCCCATATGGACCTTAAAAGGCCTGCTGGTCTTATCTACATAAAAGGCCCCACACTCACGTGTTGCTAAATATATAAGATTTGATAATACACAATTCACGATTATATAATGGCTTGAAAATCCTGTTCTCTGACTGGCTGACTGGCAAGATTAACCCATTGTAAATCCTGGCATGACCAACAGAAAAAGTGCCAGCCAGCTGCATTAGAAGTTGGCAGTTCATGAATAAGTCAGAGCCCCCGAACATCCACCTCAGAGAAATCCACCACACTGATTCCAAACTAACTGCTACCTTAAACCGCAATGGTGGAACACTCAGAATACATAAACAGAACATCAGCAAAAACTTACAAAACACAAATCGGGATCAAAAGAATACATTTCACCTCTCTGCCCCATAACAGCTTCTACCCGCTCACCTCTAAAATGTTTTTCACTGTCCATTGCCACATTAATTTTTTGGCCTGAACAACAGAGAGGCAGCAGTCTGTGAACACCTTCCTCCATGTCCTTTTAGGTAGATATATTTTAAGATCTGGAGAAATTCTAAAATACAGAAAGTGTTTTTTAATCAAAAATTAGGTCTAAAAGTTGTACAACTCATGGTTGAAAAGTGGAACCATAATACTGCACATGCAGCTATGCATATGCATATCCTCAGACTTATGCATATGAAATAGCGCATGCCCGTTATCAGGGCTTGGCTTCTCAGCCATGGGTTTTACAACTTTTAGCCCTCGTCTTTGATTAAAAAACACTTTCTGTAGTTCAGTTTCTCCATCTCTTAATACTGTATATACCTGTATCACCACCCCCCCCCACATGAACTCCAGCCTTCTGCGGCCTCACCCATACCACATGCTCACTTGGAACACAAGTGCTATTCCACTCCTTCCCTGTGTCCACCATATTAAACTGCCACTTCAAAGAAAAAGATAAAAAGCCAAGTAACAAGTTAAAGTGCCATTCTCCCAACTGGTCTTTAAAAAAAAAAAAGCTAAGTAAAAGCCTCACCTCCCCCGACAGCAAAACCTCCAACTCACCCCAGAAGCACACCCTGAACAGGTACAGTCTCTCAGTGCTAGCTCCAAACTAGGAAAAAAAAACTCCAGCTAGTCATGGTAATGACTTTCTTTCCTTGGTGTGTGGTTGCTGTTTCAAGCTTTCACAACTGTTATCAACACACTGCATTTCTTAAAAACACCTTACCACATCTCTGTTTCAGTTGGGGGGGGGGGTCTTCTCAGTGTCCTAGCTAGCAACAGGGAACTATTTTTTTCTGGTGTAAGAATAAATTAAAAAATATATATTTAAACTGCAAGAAAAACTGCCTTTTTCTTTATTCATGTTTAAAACGAGAATAGAAGGACATTGTATAATCACAATACACCACTCCAGGGTGTTGGTGATGCTGGGATTTATCCACGCCAGATGTGTTTCCCGCCAGGCGTGGGTAAATTCTAGCATCATCAACACCTTGTCATCATATATTGCTTAAATAACATAATCTCAAAACTTTTGGAGACATACACAGTTGTAAAAGTACCACATTTCAAAATAGAAGGACAACATTCCAATGTCCATAGGCGTGGGTGCCAGCCAGTTTCTGAGGAAGGGAATGATCTCTGGCTGTATGCTGTGCACTAACCTATCATGAAGGTTAGAGCAATTCCTGTAAACCATGCTTGGACCTAACTGTGTGGATTTCCTAAGTAAGGAAGCTGTACGTAAGATACCCCAATTGTCCCTAAGAATTTTTTCCACCTCTGAAGACTGCCTGGTATAAGTGGCCACAAAATTCATTCTTGTTTTGTCTTTCTGTTTTTACTTGACCAACAGTAACTCATTCCTTTTAGTTGATGTAGCTTCAGAGAATGCTCCCTCAGCAATGTGGTCACTATAACCATGGTCTTCAAATCTACAACACAAATCCTGACCATTTCCGATGAAATCCTGTTGTTCACTGCAATTCCTCCTAACACAAAGGAATTAGGCCTTAGGAATATTATTTTTCAGGTGTAGTGAAAAGCAACTGTGGGAATATAGAAGTGAATTCCTATCGATTCGTTTCTGACACAAATCAGTTTGTATAGTGCCATCTCTTTTTTCATAACTTTGAGATCCAATAAATATACCGGTGTAGTATCACACTGAACTGTAAGTCTCAAACTGGGATTGATACCCTCAAATTACCGAATGAACTCACCCAGTTCCTCTCTGCTGCCATGCCAGATCAAGAATATGTTGTTGGTAAAGCGACATCAGAGGTCACTTCTAAGGTGAAAAGGATTGACCTTTCTGTTGAAGACAACTTTTTTATCCCAATGTCCCAAGTAAAAGTTGACATAATTCAGAGCAAGTGTGGCTCCCATTGCTGTACTTTAGCTTAGAGCTAGAACTCACCTTGAAAAAGAAGGCAATTTTTTGTTAATACACGGTGGGGACATTCAATCCAAAACTACTTAAAAGGTTCAGAGACAGTAGCATCTGGTGCCAACTAACACTCAAGAGCACTTAAGCCACCCTCATGGAGATATTGGTATAAAATACCTCTATGTCTATAGATACCAACAGCCAGTCTTGTTCAAGCTGGAGGTGCCCCTGGACACCCAATATGTCCATTTAATCATGTACATATGAAGGAAGACCATGGATGTAGTCCCTAATGTGGGCATCCATGAACTGTATCGATCAATGAACCAATGCCTGCCACTACAGGGCATCCTGGGGGATCCTCCAGTTTCTTGTGTATCTGAGGTAGCACATACATGTTCACCCATATGGTGTGAGACACAGTCAGAAATCTTGCACTTCTTTTGAAATTACATTCTCTAGACATGCTTCATGTAACTGGCTACAAGCTTCCCAATTTAACATCACTTCCAGAGGTTGCCACAGGTAGGGACAGGAGGCAGCTGATTCCAGCAACTTGCTGCCTCCTCTCGAACAGAACTCCCTGTGCTGCTTTAGTCTGTTGTGGCTTGCTCATCTGGCTAGAGGCTTTGGTGGCAAGCTGGCAGCTGTGCTGCATCATAAGGGGATGGGATTACAGCTTCAGAGGCCCATGCCACCCTGCAACTAACAACAAGCTTGATAGTTTAACACCGTTCCTGGAGGTTGCCTCAGCCGTTAACAGAAGGCATCTGATTCCAGCAGCTTGCTGACTCTTCTTGAACAGAACTCCTGGTGCTGCTTTGGTCTATTGCAACCCTTTCAGCTGGCTAGGGGACTCATCAGTGAGCTGGTGACTGTACGGCGGCATCAGGGGATGGGGCTTACAGCTTCAAAAGCCTGTCTACCATGCAACATGAGCACTGTGCTGTGAATGTGAATGTCAGCACTACTCCCAGAAGAAAACAGGTTAAAATCTTTGAGTTTTCTACACTGCTAGGGACATGTACAGCCTATATGGCTAGCTGCTTTTAACCACTGCTTGCTGACAATCCATTCTCCTGCCTGTGACTCAGTTAAATACTATGTTTGTCCTCAGGAACTTTTTTTGTCATATTAATGACTGTGGCTGAGTAACTGAATCTTTTATAAGCAACTTAGAAAATCAGCAATTGAACAGAGTTAAACCTGTAACCTGCAACCACTCTCTTAATATTGCTGTTGTATTTTTCGACCAGGTGTAGATGGAGGTGGGGTGTCACCTGAGAGCTAAATAAAAGCCGATGGTTATTTAATGTAGCAGATATACCCAATATTCATGATATGTCTATTGATCCCATGAATGCTGGGGCAAAATGGTAGTTTGCATCAATTTTATACTGACACCTTGACAAATTTTGTAATTTTTAGCACCACATACTTAATGCAGATTCTTGGGCCATTACTTTGAAAGTAAGTGAAATATACATTCAAGTGTGATCTCAATGAGTAGGTGGGCATTAGAGCTTTAAAATGCATACCCATATGTTACCTCAGAAGATTAATGTTAAAAGCTATAGGGTTAAATACCAACCAACACCCCTTAATTTCTTGTGAAATTTCAAAATATTCTTATATTTAATCTTGTCAGACAGGATTTATTGAACTTTAATAATATAATGTTATGTTGTCTAAAAGGGTAAGGATTCTGCTTTGAAATGCATATGTGGTTTTGAAGTCTTAAGGACAAATTGATAAAAGTGAAGATACCATTAATAGACGAAATTTTAGCACGTTTATACTTTGTCAAATTTTGCAATTTTCAGCTACATGTGCTTAATACATATTCTTGGGCCATTACTTCAAGACTAATTCAAATATGCATTCAAGTGTATATCAACGAATAGGTGGGAGTTAGAGCTTTAAAATGCATACCCATAAGTTGATTCAGAGGTTAATTTTAAAACTTTTTTTTAAAGAAGGACATTTATCTAAAGGAAAAAAAAACACCTTTGTTTATGCAAAACATTTTTATTTCAAAAAATGTAAAATTCAAAATATGACTGTTGGTAAAGCAGTTGAACTTAGTCTTGTCCATCTAGAAAAAAATCTTTGTCATTGTCAGATACGTCAATATCATCTTGGTAATCGCATACATATTGCCCCTCATCTGAACCCTCATTATTTGCATTATAGAGCAGAGACATAACATCATCTGGAAATGGTGTGTCTGTCTACTTTACATTGATATCATCAGTCCAACCATGCAAAACTGCATTTGACGCATTGATAACTGCAACAGAAGAAAGCCTCCACAATCGGCAGACATAGTTGGCTCATAGAATATGTAACTTCAGAATTTCCTGGCAGGGTGGTAGCAGAGACAGATCAGTTATTCTGTTGTCTTTGTCATATTTCTCCCAGAAGATCTGCTGCCTCACTATATTTACACTAGTAACTTGTTTCCTTCCATACAGTTTACAGACATACTCCTCCAACAGAGCTACAGCACCCTTATCCACTTGCCAGTCACTCCCAAGTTTCTGAAAGGCATCCAGGAATTTAGGGTAGTTTTGAAGGACATTCCAGCAAATCATCTTACCCTTTTTGAAGAACGCAGAAATATCGTCATTGCCTGTGAATGCATAGAAACCGACTAAGGTTTTCTTTGTTGCAGTGGTCATTTCACACTTGCTAATGTCGAAGATTTTCCTACTGTTACCATGGCCATTGTCCAGGTATATGCTTTGCTCGCATTCTGAAAAAAAGTGACAGTAAAATTACTGGTATATCAGTATTCCCAGATGGTGAACGGATGATGACAGGGCCTGGATGTATTGTAATGGCATGTTGCACATGAAGGGCAATTTTTACTTCTGTTTCTTCCTGGTCAGAACAGAGATCATGCACAACTACAGTCCCTTGTTTGGAAATCATGTAGCATTTGTCTCCCTTTGAAAACTAGATCACTTGGCCCTCTGGCAAACTCGTGAAATTTTCTCCCCAGACCTACATTATCAAATCAATCAGACACTCTTTGTTAGATCCATTAGAAAGGAAGTAACTGAAATTCTTTGGCACTTTGGTGTTGGGTCCTTTGATAATACGCATCTCACTAAATCCTCATTGAAATCTCTCAGCCTCTTTGATTGACTGCTCTTCATATGTATCTGCAACAAAATCCACTCTAGTAAATCCCTTTAGAAGACTATTCAGGAGTTTCATTGCCAGATCACTGAATGTTTCAGGGATTACTGTCCTAACCCATGCCATTAGATCAACTATGTATGCTGAGACACGTTTCTTGAGGGGAAGCTCTGAAGTGTCTAACACTGGACAGTATTCTGATAGTACCTTAAGTAACTTGCTGTTTGGTGTTGTCTGTCTATTTCCATCTGCATTGGCTAAACTCAATGGGACTGGGCCCAGGCAATATGTTAATAACTTGTTTATATCTACAGGGAAGTTGTGCTTGTTTGAAATGGCCAAAGGTTTTCCTAATATATCTCTTTCAAATTTAAGTTCTGTAACTTTTCTTCTGGTAGATACTTTTGAAATTGGATTTAAATATTTCTTTTTACCACTTTCCAGTCTTTCTTTGACAAACTGTTCATACATTTCTGTACCTCTTTCAATGATACTGGTGAAGTTCTCTTCAATATCAGGTGCAACAGGTGCTCCTGAGTACAAATTGTACAATCTTTCAGCATCTAAAGTAGCACTGAATAGGTTGATAAACTCTTGATCGAGCAGAGTTAATATGTCTTTGACATGTTGTTCTGACTTGGTGATTGGCCTGCATGATTTTTGTGGATTACTGGCTGAACTGTGAAGGCCAGTCATCTCCAAAAGTGCCTCTCTGAATTTTGCTAGATGTGGCCAATTTAATACCCATTTATCATAGGCATCTTGATTGCAGCAAAGTGTTTGATTCCACCTGGAATTCTGGCACTTCAATTGTATGTATGCTCACCAGCTTGGTCAACTGATTCCCTAGAAGCTTTGTGAAGGTTCTTTTGAACTGAAAGCCCTTGCTTTTCAATCAATGTCCTGGACCCTGGATGAGAAGTTTCAAGAGTTTCAAGTGTGTACACATAGTAAGCCCCATATCAAGCATAATTTTGCTTGTTAAAGGTGAAGAACTGGGGCAGTGAATATTTCAAACACAGTAGTCTAAGATCAAAGTTGTTTTCTTTTATTGCTGTGTGGAGCAAATGCTGCCAATCCACTATATCCAAATATGTCATCCAGAGCTATGGGGTTTTCTCCAGCTCACTGCAACAAATCCGCTGCCTGTCGGCTTCATTTTTAGTCTGGAAAGCAACAAACTCACCTTCCTGAAGGAGTTTATGGAAGTCTATGGGTTGAGGTTATGATCTGATCAGGTCAAGCAATACTGTAGGGGTGGCATTCCATTCTGTTGAATACTCTAGAAATCTGACCTGAAGCAATCACTCTAAGGCATCTGCAAAATGTTCATGTACAGTCCACTCCCCTTATGCTACCAGAGGCACAAAGATCAGCCTTAAATACTATGTCCTCAAAGCCACTGCCACCAACTGTCCTATAATGCCATCATTTTCCAGGAATAGGTGGAAATCTCCCAAATGAATTATGACATTGTGGAACTGATCAGGGAAATTCCACACAACATGATATGCCGTTGCTGCTGCTGCAACATCAAGTGTCAGGTGAACATAGGGCATACTTACTTGTTGAACTATTTCTTGTGTTTGTGTGAGGTATTCAACTACAGTGGTATAATCAGTGATGGGTTTGTGGATGGATGGAAGATACGTGATAACTGTCTTCTTTGGTGAACTTGGATGATTGTTACAAACTAGCATCAGCCAACCAGTAAACCTTGGAATAAGCTGATCCTTCTTGTGTGCTTCCTGACTGAGTTTCCATAGCATTAGCTTGGCCTTTCCAATACATACCACTGATGTTGGCTCAGTAGACTTGGGCATATTGTCAAAAGTGGTTAGCTCCGGGACTTCCAATGATGTCAGTGGGTGAATGGCAGCTTAGACTAGAGCTCTACCTCACCCTAAGAGTAATCTCTTGGCATCCACATCCTAAAATAATGCAATCTCCAGCAAAAGTGACCCGTTCTAAAGGGTTACTACTGAAGAATCCACTAATCCCTGTACAGAAACTAAACTCAATGCTACAGCTAGAAAAAAGGGGTTTGTTGTCGGAGATAGTGGGAGATGATCCAGACACAGAAATCATGGGTGTAGAGGGAGAAGAATGCTCCCAACTTATCACCTCTATCCTCTAGACAGCTAGAATGGTTAAAAAAATTGATAACACACTAGATGAACTGCGGGAGGATATTAATAAAATTGAGCACAGCGCAGATCAACTAGAACTCGGCCTCACCATTGTCACAAAGCAGGTCGATTGCCATGACTGCCTTCTGCTATTCCTTTTGGCAAGGGAGAGAGAGAATTAACAACCAAACTGGATGACTTAGAGGGAAGGAGTCGTAGACAAGATATCAGGGTGTACGGTGTATCGGAGGGAGCAGAGGAAGGATCTGGAGACCTGATTACTTTCCTGCAAGGAGTTATGAGAGAGGCCCTGAATCTTTCACCCACCTACGACCTGGGTATGGACCGGGCACACTGCTCTCTTGTACGTAGACCTACTAACCCAGGGGCCAGACCTCGTTCATTTGTGGCTAAAATGATGTCCTATAATACTAAAGAAGACATTCTTAAGCAAGCCTGGAGGAAAACAACACTCCAATATAAAGAGCATCGTATACAAATTGATAATGACTACACTACATTGGTGAAGGAAAACCGGAAAACCTTATTGCCAATTTTAAAACAACTTCGAGCCAAAAACCTTAAAGCTCAAATTCTATACCCAGCGTGCCTAAGGATTGAAATGGAAAGTGGACAGAAAACCTTCGAAGATCTGGTAGCAGCTACCCCATACCTCGAGAGCATAGGAATCATGGTCCCACACCTTGCCAAGGAATGCCTAGAAAAGGAGTTGATAAGATCTGCATGGGCTGTAGCTTGAAGATCACCAACAGTAGGCCTGAATATGGAAACTGCCTCTTCAACCTTCTGGACCGATGTCTGTGCTATGTTGAAACATTACAGCTCTCCGGTGCAGAGAGACACTATTCTAGCGAGGGAGAAAAGGAATCAAATTGAATCTCGGGCCTCCACCTCTAAGGCGAACACCTGAAGGACTTGGGAAAAGCATAAATGATTGATGCCCCCCCCCGAAATGCACAGGGCCTGTTGGAATCATTATCCAGGTACTGTGCTAGCGGGTTGGGAATAGAGGATGTTAAAAAAAAAAAGAAGGGGTGAGAAACAGCTTTAAATGGCCCCAGAACACTTAAATAAAAAATATAACAGCATACTATAAGGATGCATACTCCAAGGCATGCCCGCTCTATTAAAGGGACATTTTGGACTTTCTTATAAAAACACTAGAAATATAATACCCTGAACGTAAGGAGAGGCATGTTGTTTTAAGAAGGTACCTGGTTGGGGAAAGTTATTTCTGTTAAGCCTTGGAAATAGAATGACTCTGACGCGAAATATGCCATTGATGGCTGAATATCAGGGTCAAAAGATAAACTTGGGAAAGAGGAAAGTTGTTTGAATGATGTGGATGCACATTTAAGGAAGGGGGATTACCTAAACTAAGGTATAGATAATAGATCATAAACGGCCAATCCCCCTTTTCCTTTTTTACTTTGTCTTTTATAACTAAGGGGTATGAGAGAGGTAGGATCATCATAATATGACCGTGCTGCTGTTTCTCCTGCTGACACTAACCATTAGCCATGGGAAGGGGCTACGACTCCAGACTTCCCCACTAAAATGGTGACACCCCATTACATACTGGGGAGAAAAAATCTGTCTAAAGGATGCTCCCTGCAAGGAACCAACTTTTTGTGTTGGCCTAGGGAAGTCAAATAATAAGAAGTTGGGAAGCTTCCCAACTAAACCATTATTATTTTCTAAAACAGGGAACCCAAGTAATTTTGTTAGTAACCTCTACATGTGCTAGTTTAGAGCAGACTTTGCTTCCCTCTTCAAACCATATTTGTTGGAGCTTGGTTTGGAACCACACCCCACCTAGTTTAGAGCATTTCAAAATTCTGGCTCTGAAGTTCAGAGTTGGAGTAGTAATGCGAGTTATACTCCCGTCTTGTGGAGGAAGTTGGAATTGTTTTTATCAGTTAAAGTTGTGTGTATTGGAAAATGTACGATTGTTAATGAAGCAAGATAGATATACCTGTAAAATATGACAACAGAATTATATTTCTCAGGATGTCAGAATGGGCAAAGTAATAACTAGGAGGACGATTAATCAACATTATCAAAAGGTTAGGAGAGATAGATTTCATACATATACAAGGCGGGAGAGGAAGGGGAAACCCTCAACTGAGTTAAGGACCCTTACAGTTGATAAAAATGGCTACAATAAATGCAAAAATGTTATCCTATAATATTAATGGGGTTAACCACCCCCTGAAAAGGAAATAAATACAGAAATGTATTAGAACCAACAATGTGCAATTAACTTCCTACAAGAAACGCACTTGTCTCCAAAGGAAGCATTGAAGCTTAAAACCAATGATTTCCCTGTCATCTACCAGGCCTCTCTGGAAAAGGGTAAGAAAAGAGGAGTGGCTATAGATAAACTCCCTTTTGAAGAGGTTGAGGTGGTGAGGGATGAAGCGTCGAGATATTTAATCTTGGTAGGGAAAATACAAGATCTGTGGGTCACGATGGTTAATGTATATGCCCCCCAGGGTCCCCAACCAAATTTTATGCAGATTTATTGCAGCTGGTGACACAGAAAGCAAGGGGAGTGGTGGTGGCTGGAGGAGACTGGAATTTAGTCTTAAATAGAAGATGGGACTCCTCTTCAGGTATCCCCACTCAGGAAAGATGAGTTGCAACCCAGGTATCCAGACTTTTAAAAGATACAGGAATGCTAGATGTATGGAGGGAAAAATATCCGACCTCTAAAGACTTCACGTATTACTTACCCAGATATAAGACATATTCCAGATTGGATAGATTTTGTGTTTTTGATAAAGATATCTCCCCTCTGTCAAGAGATATGGGTGGATACTGCTACTCTTTTGGACCATCAGCCCATTTTTTTGGAAATGGACTTCCGCTTACCCCAAAAACCCACACTCTGGAGATTAAATACAAGCCTATTGGCAGACGGAGACATCATAAAGGACATAAAGAGGGTCATTAAAAACACAGTAGAGATTAATGACAAACCAGGTACTACAGTACAGATATTATGGGATACAGTTAAGACCATGGTGAGAGGGAAGCTGATCTCCAGTGCCTCTTACAAAAAAAGAGGGGTTTAAATATAAACAGAGTCTTTTGACACAACTAAGATCTTTGGAAACACAGCAAAAACTGCAATGGAATAAAGAGAGGGACACTGAAATTAAAGTAATAAAAAGCAAATTACAGGGGTTAGTTAAAATTAAAACAGGAAGAGCCCTACATTATTTAAAACAGACATATTATGAGGGGGGTCTAAAACGACCACATTGTTAGCATACCGTCTATGGCAAAGGGCAGCTAGGGCCACAATAACTGGTATAAGAGACCCTAGTTCTGTAACACTGCGACATAAGTGGGAGCATATAAAGGACTCCTTTGTCTTGTATTACAAGGCCTTGTATACGGCAACAAGGGTGACCCCGGTAGAGGATACAGCCAATTTTTTGAGGGGTTTGGACTGTCCAAACTAAAGGAGACCTAGGCTCGGACATTGATGGCCCCAATAGCCACAGCTGAGATAACAACCACAGTCCAAAACTAGAAACCAGGGAAATGTCCAGGCCCAGATGGCTTTAGTAGTGAATTTTATAAGGTTCTTGCTCCAGAGGTCGCAGGCCTCCTAAAGAGGGTTTTTGACTCGACCTGGCTGGAGGGAGAAACAGTTCCACCTACTTGGAACTACACCACTGTTACAGTAATTCCTAAGGAGGGAAAAGACCCGAAAGAATGTAGTTCCTATAAGCCTATCTCCCTTTTAAACGATGACTATAAAATCTTCACAGAAATTTTGGCAAAAAGATTAAACCCACTACTAACACAGATCATAAAATTAGATCAGACTGGGTTCATTGAAGGGATATAGGCCCAAGAAGGAGTTAGAACAATTAATATAATAGATTTGATAAATAAAAACTATACCCCAGCTTGTCTTCTCAGTTTAGATGCTGAGAAGGCATTCGACCAAGTAGACTGGAACTTCCTGTTCACTGTCTTGGAGAGACTGGGTTTCCCTGGCCCTTTCCTGGATGCAGTAAAATCCCTTTATGCAGCTCCACAGACCTGTGTTAGAATTAACAGGGGCATCTAACAAAGGTTTACCCTGGGTAGAGGAACTTGCCAGGGCTGCCCACTGTCACTGCTCCTCTTTGCAATATATATTGAACCCTTAGCGCAAGCGATTAGAAAGCATCCTAATATAAGGGGGCTACTTGTGGGAGATGAGAACATAAAATATCATTATACGCGGATGATGTGCTACTTTATATAACGAACCCAGAAGTGTCCCTGCCTAGAGTCTGGGACACATTGGTTAATTATGGAACACTCTCCGGGTATGTGTTAAATAAAAACAAAACAGAAGTCCTAAAATGTTACTACACGCTTTCCCTGAAGTGAATAATCTTTCCCTCCTCAGATGGAACTCCTCCAAAATCAAATATCTGGGGACTTACATTTCTAAGAACTTAAATCAGTTGTTTGCCAATAACTTTGACCCTCTATTCACACAGATCAAGCAAGATATTGTAAAATGGGAACTTTAAAATTTGCCATTGTACTCCAGAATAGAAACAATATCTATGAATGTCTTACCTAGGTTTTTGTACCTATTTCAGTGCCTCTTGGTTAGAATTTCCCAAACCCAGTTTAGGAACTGGCAAAAAAACATTATGGCATTTATATGGGCCATCAAAAAGCCAAGAATAAAGGTCCAACTGCTCCAGGCAAATAAGAAGGATGGAGGAAGAGCAGTTCCTAACTTGGAGGACTACTTCCAGGCATCTCAGCTTCGCAGTGCCCTACTCTGGTCCGCATCATGTTATCAAGCACTATGGAAACGAATAGAGGGGGAGGATATGGAGGGTACACCTCTGGAAGGAAGATTATTTATTCCCAAACCCCAGATACAGGAGAAAGGCCCTATTTTATATACAGTCAGGAATACCCTAGCTGCAGTATACAGGCTATGGATAAAACATAAATGCCTTGGGGAGCTGTGTCCACTAAGGACATTTGCATGCCATCTGGACTTTGAACCAGCAAAACAAGATTTAACTTTAAGGAAATGGGGTAGGTTGGGTCTGAATTCTTTAGAACAATTCTTGAATGGGGACACAGCAAGGGAATTTACGGATATTAAGACACAATTTCAGTTGAGGAACACAGATTACTTCAGGTATCTTCAAATTAGAACCCACATCCAGAACCTTCAAAGGTTATATGGCCACTCGACAGACCCACAGAAATTACAGGCTGTAGTTAATGAAATAATGACCTCTCAAACAAGTAGGGGACACATCTCTGCTATCTATGGTGTGCAAAGAGGGGCGTTATACTTGGCCAATATTAAGAGCAAATGGGAAAATGAACTAGGGGAACAGTTATCAGAAAAAGAATGGGAGTCCATTTTTCACCAGGCACATCATACAACCTACTCCCAGAGATGGAAAGAATTCACTTGGAAAGTCAGGTCACACTTCTTCATCACTCCGGTGATGAAGAATAAGTGGAATGGGGGACACAATCAAGGGTGCTGGAGAAGCTGTGGAACTGAATCAGCCCATCATTTACATATTATGGGGACTTGCCCGAATTTGACACAGTTTTGGAAAGAAATCACAGGGGCCTTAGAAAATATATTTATTCTGGGAGATCCCCTCAAAAATAAACATCTAATACTGAGGTTAGTACCAAAGGGAGTGAAGAGCAAGGATCAAATTAACTTATGGAATATTTTGATAACATCAGCTCATAAAGCTATTACAAGAAAGTGGCTGCAACTGATCCACCTCGACTGGACCACTGGTGTGAAGTGACTGGGGAGATCCAAGATATGGAGAAACTAACCCATAAGATTAATTCTAGATCTACAGTCTTCTTAAATAGATGGACCAGATGGACAATGTGGTTGGGAGACAGGCAGGGGAAATCATGAGAGGGGAAGAGTATATACAAAAGGGGTTTGGTCAGAGTTAAGGAGAATAAATGACATCTCTGAGTAAAGCTTATAGTACCCCTAGTTGACACCTTATTGTGTAAGGGAAGCCTGATGGGTAGACCAGGGATGAGGTAAAAAGATCCCTTGAACTTGTAGCAGAAACTGATTGTAGTCAAAAGTATAAACTAACCTGAATAAAATGATATATATTAATTGTAAAGAGCTTTCTATACTGAAATCAGTGAAATGTAAGACACCTGAGAATATGAAATTTGTATGTATACCTGGAATTTCAATAAATTTTAATTAAAAAAAAGTGGTAGCTCCTTCTTTGAATTCACCTGTCAATGTTCTAATTATTTTTTGTTGGATACAATTGTCCTTCTTTTTGACTGAGGAATTTCAACAGAATCTTCTCGGAGAATGGAGCCTTCAGATTCTTCTAGGTAAGCAACACTATGTGTATGGTGTATTGTTCCATGTCCAGTTACTGTTTCAATGTTCTGATCAAA
The DNA here is from genome assembly GCA_016271365.2 of Neoceratodus forsteri. Classification (NCBI taxonomy): domain Eukaryota; kingdom Metazoa; phylum Chordata; order Ceratodontiformes; family Ceratodontidae; genus Neoceratodus; species Neoceratodus forsteri. Next base: position 912,758,026 of record CM057453.1, on the reverse strand, counting down.
GTTGTTCATCCAGAAAACTGTTAAGACAACAAAAGACTCTGACTTTGGCTGAAGTAGCAGTAACAGACCTTGCACTTGAAAATGCTAAGAAAGTTCTGGTAAATCACTTTCAGTTTCACACACTTGGTCATAACTGCAACTACTTCCTAAATGAAACAGGATGTTCACTGGCATTTTCTGTCCAGTCATATTGTGCTCACAACTTCAACAAGTGCATGTTTTGTAGTGAGAAACTTGCTGCATGTAGCACCATGAATTAGGTCTTCTGAGTAGGACTTTGATAACTGGGAGACTTGTTCACTTTCCGTATGTTTGTGGGATTTTAGTACATGTGAGAAAAATGACTGAACTGTCTCTGGGAGCTGTTGTTCTTTACTCAGGAGAGCAGCCACTGTTGGTGGCCATAGTAGTGAAGGTGCTGTCCCTACAAATCTTAAAATATGTTCATGCAACAAGGAAGCAGCATGCTTCATGACTAGATTGTCATCTGTTCTCAAAAGCTCTGTAACTGATGCACCACCAGTTAATGATTCAGCACTGATTACAACTAGTGGTTTTGAGGATCAGCTGCTAAAAATAAAAGTGAATCCCCATATTTCTTTTTCAGCTGGTTTCTAAGTTTATAACAGTATTGTTGATCTCCTACTCCAACACCCAAGATTTCATTCGATGCCTTCATTGAAATGGCTTGGTGTCTTTGAAGCACATTGGCTTCAATTACATGACAAATGGCCTCAAACTCAGTTCCATCTGACTGCTCACTGTCATCCTCATTATCACTTCTATTCTGATCATCTCGGGTCCTGTTCCTTGTGATTATGGTATAATTTAGGTAGCACTTGTCATGTTTACAAAACTCCTTTGCAATGAAGTCCTCTGTCTTAATTTTTGTAAGCATATCTTGATCACTACGTAGTTCTGCCACACTTTTCATTGTGGCTTCAGCTGTTTTTGTAACAGTAACAGTTGGATACTGCTTCTTCCCCTTCACTTCGACTATATATTTGTTACAGATTCCACATGTATCAGATGATGAGGCACAAGGAACACCACCCCTGAGATGATGATATGAGCTATGTTCACCAGCATCTGCATGTTCTTCAAATTTTCTGATACTCATGGCTTTTGTGAACTTTTAATAGCATTGTCTATGGTAGCCATGCTTGGCAGGGTCATAACTAGGCATTGGAATTGATGCACAATGCTCATCATAATGATTTTCACCACCTAACTGGGTCTGAATATGTTTGCTGTCTATAAGTGTGCAGTAACTTTTGTCACTCAGAGAAGTTACTTCAGATTCTCTTGTTGCCAGGGCAGGGTAATTCACTACACACTGTAGGGTCCTAGGATTTTCCTCTCCATGTTTCTGCTTGACAGAAAAGCTTAGGGACATCCTCGAAGAGTCTGAAATAAAAAGAAATGTTGAGTTAGTGCATATGTGTGTGTATATACTAGTGTGTGTGTATATATATATATATATATATATATATATATATATACATACATTAATATTATAGGGGTGCGGTAGTGCCCCTATAATAGTGTTGAGCAGGCACTTTAATAACTTTGCAACCATGCAATGGATTTGCATGAAATATTGCATGTGTGGTCTCCTGGAGATGTGCCAAGTTTTGTTCCAGTCAAATTTGTGGATTCTGAGATCCAGATAGTGAAAAAAACCTGAAAATGTTCCCATTTTTGTAGTTTATTTCTCATTGCGCTGCACAGAGATGGTGTTGCATTTTGGTCTGAACATTTTATGGTAGAAAGAACTTGGGTGGTAGAACAGGCCAATGTTTATTTGGTGAAAAAATATTAATCCATTCAAAAGTTATAACATTTTTATGGTTCCATTATTTTCAATGGGATTTTCATTTTCATCACATTCATAACTTTGGAAATTATTTATATTTTGAACCCATATTTCCAATATCAGGATAGATTTCTGGAATGAAAAAGGATTTTGCCCTGATGAGCAAGGATCCTTTTTCTTGAGAGGGCAATTCTTGTTCACCAGAATAAAATTCATTTTTCATGAGCTGCTATCTTGTTTTTTACTTTTGCATACAAAAAAATAATGTCTGTGCCCACAGATGTCTGTTACAAACATTAAACTATGTATTTAGCTCATTGGGAAGTGATGAGCTGTGCGTTGTGGTTTCCAACCTTTGTATGCCCCAGGAAACTTTTTCACCACTCACTTAGTTCCTTTTTCGCTATTCATTTTTCGTCATGGTGAAAAAGTGGCTAGTGAACAAGGATTCCCAGTCTGGCCATCTGGTCATGAAATTTTAATGACCAGATGGCCAGACAAGGAATCCTTGTCAGCCAGCCGATTTCCTTTTTTGCCATGATAAAAAAGGATTGGTGAAAAAGGAATTTCTTTGGCTAAAAGGATTCTGTCTGCCATCTGGTCAAAGCATTTCATGATCAGATGACCAGACCAGGAATCCTTGTTCACCAACCGATTTCCTTTTCACCATCCTTTTTGTCATGGTGAAAAGAAAATCGCTGGTGAAAAAGGATTTAGTTAATGCCATCTGGTCGGAAAAACCATAGCCATCTGGTCAGAAAAAAGATCCTTTTTTGTGAGACAGAATCCTTTTTCGCCATCACATAAAATAATTGGTGGAAAAGGATTTTGCCTGGTGGAAGAGGATTCTGCCTGGTGAAAAAGGATCCTTTTTTGTGTGACTTCTGTCTTTCTGGGGGGGTTCATTTTTTTTTTTGTATGGTGACCCCACAAACTGGAAAATCCCTGGTGTCCAGTGGCACCCCCCACCCTTTCTTTATATATATATATATATATATATATATATATATATATACAGTATATATATATATTTATTAATGTATTTCTTCATTTATTTCTTTACTATTTTTATTCTCATCTACTTTTGGGGGATCACAAAGGTCCCACTTTTTCCCTCGATGTCTAGTGGTACCCCCACCCTCCAATGTCCCAAAATCACTGGTTGCAGTAGTATCCACCCTCACATTCCCTTTTCATTTTGGTCCCTGAAAAGAAAAAAAACATTCCTTGATGTCATTTGCCATCCTTTAACCTGTAAAAAAAAAGTCCATCGCCAATTATGCCCAAACCCCCCCACACCCGACCACCCACTGTGCACACACCTCCCCACACCCCCTGGGACATCCCCACAGACTACTACTCACCTTTGGAGGTTCCAGGTTCGAGACCCGTTCTGCTGATTGAAGACACATCTTGGTGCTGGAACCGTTGAGTTCAATATGAACTAAAGTAAATTCACTTCAATGTGTTTCAATGGGGGAGGAGGGGGGATAAACTTTTAGTGATAACTCAGCAATTTTTTGTGATTTTGGCCCCACATTTTCAAAATGGTATTTTGTGGACCCCACCTCATGAACAATATGACTGTTGTTAAGCAACTCCTGCTGGAAAGGTGATTTCATGGTTGGTTGGTGAAATCACCTTTCTGGTGGGATTTGTGTAACAACAGTCATATTGTATATGAGATGGGGTCATAAGAAGGCTATGTTGAAAATTTGGGGTACAATTTTGAAAAAATGACTGTGTTATGCCCATTCCTTTCAATCTTGCTATGCACATTCATAACTTTGGAAATTATTTATATTTTGAACCCATATTTCCAACATAGCCTTGTTATTACCTCACCTCATTTATGTGACAGCTGTCATTTTTTCAAATCCTGGTCAAAATGTGTTTTTGGACTTGTGGTACAGAATGGCATTGCAGTTGCACAGAATTATGTTCTGGGGGAGATTTGAACATTTTCTGTACTGGGTACGTGTGGTGAGGTCACAAGAAGGCTATGCTGAAAATTTGGGGTCAAAATGATTAAAAAGGGCAGCGTTCTGACTATTTTTCACAATTTGCTATGCCTCCTCATAACTTTGGAAATGTTAAATATTTTGAGCCCAAATTTTCCACATAGCCTTCTTATTATACCACCTCAAGAATGTCACAGCTGTCATTTTTCAAACCCTGTCCAAAATGTGTTTTTGCACCTACACTGTAGATTGGCATTGTGTTTGCGTGGAGTTATGTTTTTGGAGGGGATTGAAAAGGTTTCTGCACCAGGAACATGAGGTGGGGTAAGAACATAGCTATGGTGACAATTTGGTGACTGGTTGTGCTATGACCGGAAGTGCAGGAGCCGGAGCTCCCTGTGCTTCCACAGCTACATACATATAACATCTATGGAAGGATGGGAGCACAGGGTCCTTTGAACCCTGCACTTCCACCATAAAATAAGGATACTATTATACAATCTCAAAAAGTGAGGAAATAAATTGCAAAAAGCTTTGTTAATGCACCATCAGGGTTGAGGCATCAAAAGTAGAGAAATATGAACTTAGGGTTCCCAAGGCTAAGACCCCCCACCCTCTGCTTCCAACCCTAAGACACCCCCTCTATCCTGCATGCAGGAACAGGTGCGAGGAGTGTGTCTTAGGGTTGTGAACCCTAATGTTTACCCCATTCTGTTATTCTGTACCCATCTTAGCTTACCTACTCTTGGAATGGGGTGAGCATTAATGTTCACAACCCCAAGGTACACCCCTCAAACCTGTTCCTGCATGCAGGGTGGAGGTGGCATATTTGGGTTGGAAGCCGAGGGTGGGTGGTGGGATCTTAGTCTTGGGAACCCTAATTTCGTATTTCTCTATTTTTGATGCCTCAACTCTAACGGTGCATTAACACAGTGTTTTGCAATTTTATAAAAGAACTGGGAAGCAGTTTTTTGTATGGGCTCAGCCAGTTGATATTCGCCATAATAACCCATAGGTTATTACAGTGAACACGCACTCTATCAGTCAAGATTGAATGCTCTGTTATTGGCTGTCATCCGCTGTGTGGGTGGGCTGATCAGTTCCTCTGACACGGCAGCTCCATGTGTACGTTAGCGAGGAGCCACCACAGCAAGACTCTGCACTTGAATACTCCATTTATCAGGTATCAGTCAGGTTGATCCTGCCTTTATATTAAATAAAAACAAAAACTTATCTGGCTCATCCTGCAGCTTGCCAGCTTCAGTTGACGTGGACTGTGAGTGGAAACGCATCCATGCCTGACTGCCTACAGACCAAAGAGCTGTCACAATCTCAACTGCCAGTGTTAAAAAGGAAAAGAAAAATAAATAAAGTTCAGAAGGCAGACAGAGACAGTGTGTGTGTGTGCGCGTGCGTGCGTGTGTGCACGTGTGTGTGTGTGTGTGTGTCTGTCACAGCCTCAGGACTCAGACTGGAAAAATTGCTCAAAAGTTATTATATAAAATAAAAAATGGGAAAGTGTGTCAAACTCAAATTTAATACACACCCTCAGTGAGGGATGCATTAATAAACTCCTCAGGCTTCGCCCTCAGGGTTTATGTAGCATCCCACACCTGACGTTGTTCAGCATGGAAATATCTACAAAATGAGTGATGTTTTATTTATTGATACCTTTTAGATTGTTTGATAATTAGCAACAACACAGCAGAAAATTCATATTTTTTTCATTTTGTCTGCAAACAAATCTAAATAACTTTAAAATGAAAAATGATAGCATGGTACTGTGAGCCCAAAGTTTATTCAGCACAGAAATATCTACAAAGTGAGTGGTGTTTCATTTATAAAATACTTTTTAGTTTTTTTCAGAATTAGTGAAAAACATCAGAAAATTAAATTTTTGTGCACTTTTTCATCAAACAAATGCAAATAACTTAAATACCAAAAATGATAGTACGGTACTTTGTGTACAAAAAATGTTCAGCATAAAAGTATCTATAAAATGAGAGATGTTTCATTTCTAGATTCCTTTTAGATTTTCTATAATCAGCAACAAATGGCAGAAAATTCACTTTTTTTTGACTAACAAATGCCCCCTACAAAAGCAAAAACAAAAGAATTGCATAAATGGAATATGCAATGGAAAACTCATGTAATTAATGAGGTTACCCGAGGTCAAACTGCTCTTTTGCAGACAGATCATTTATTACACTTGCTTCCATTGCATATCCCTTATATATATATCTCATACATATACATACATATGCCACACATATCTAAACACATAAATTTATTTATTTAGCTTTCGTTAACCAGGTAGGTACACTAGACAAGACAATTGCCTATTTTCAGGTACGACCCAGGAGAGTACAGGAATAATAGATTTAGGTACATACAACGACATTGTACAAATTAGACACGTTACAGTTCATGTGAGGATACAGATTCAACACAGCATACAAAACATGGTAAGGCATAGATTATACAGTATTAACATAACAAGAGATAAACACCTTGTGGGAGATAAGAGCAGTAATGTTACAGATTCAACACAGCGTACGAGCATGGTAAGGCATAGATTATATAATATTAACATAACAACATAAACGCCTTATGGAAGCCAAGAGCAGTTCCAGGGGGCACAATATTGAAATCCTTCAGGTGTGACACCATACAGCTTAGCAACCTTTTGGAGTCTGGTCTTTTGTCCAGGAGTAGTTCCAGAGCAGAGGAGTGCTGTGATGGATCAATTCACAGGGGTTTGGGGCAGCCACAGGCTGAGGCAAGTTTGAGATGGTTCCATAGGGAGAAATGGAGACACAACTGTGAGTGCGCGGGCACGGACCTGGGCAGGGAAGGAGTTCCACAGTCTGGGAGCGAATGCAGCAAAGTCCTGCCCACCCATTTGAGTCCGTGTAGCCGGTGTCTTGAGGAGGGCCTGTCCCTGAGACCTGAGGGAGTAGGAAGAGGAGACGGACGAGACAAGAAATTTTGCAAGCCCTGGAGGGGTGCCAGTGCCAAGGACCTTTCCGGTGAAGCACCCTAAGACGAAGTCTATGTGGTTAGCGGGTGAGAGCCAATTTAGCCTGCTATAGAGGTCGCAATGATGAGTGAGATGGGGGGGGACAGCCAGCGCAAAGTGGCAGACATTATTGTAGGCAGCGGACCACCTAGTGAGGTGGACTTTGGATGAGCAGGCAAACAAGAGGAGCCCATAGCAGAGCGAGGGTAGGAGCACCCCTCTGGCAAGTGCAATCTGAGCTGCTGGAGTAAGATTACTTTTTGCTCTGTATGCCAGACCCAGTTTGCAGTTTACAGTCTTGCAAGTATTCTGAATGTGGTGGCCAAGGTCAAGCTGCGGGTCCAGCATCACCCCAAGGTATTTAAAGTTGTCAGTAACTGGGATCTTGACCCCGTCGACACCAGAAACACATAGTGGAGTAGGGGCAGCCTTAATCTTGGCCTGAGACCCAAAGAGCATGGCCTGAGTTTTCCTGAGATTTATAACCAACTTATGTGACAATATCCAGGATTGGGTATTCCTCAAGTCCTCACTCAGGTGGTGATTTATGACCCCTATCTCAGGGGAGTGAGTCAGGATGACCAAGTCATCTGCATAAAGGATAGGCTTGCTGTGGCTAGCAGCAGCCAGGAGTTCGTTCATGAATATGGAGAAAAGCAGGGGCCCCAAGATGGAGCCTTGTGGGACACCCATGGTAACAGGGATAGTGTCCAAGAACTCCTTCACATACTTAACAAGTTGCTGTCTGCTGCTTAGATAGTTGGAGAACCAGTTGAGCACCTCAGGTGATAGACCATAGGAGCTGAGCTGGGTGGAGAGCATGGTGTGATCAACAAGATCAAAGGCCTTAGAGAGATCTATAAAGATGGCTCCAGAGAGTTTGCCTTGGTCCATAGCCGCTCTGATCCAAGATGAGACTGTGACAAGGGCAGACGTTGTGCTGTGCCCTTTCCTAAAGCCATGCTGCTCAGGGGACAACAGGTCATGAGACTGCAAGTACTCCAAGAGTTGCCCTGCCACGACCTTCTCAAGAAGTTTGCTGACCACTGACAGTATGGATATTGGACGGCAGTTTTCTATGAGTTTGGGGTTTTCTTGTTTAAGTATTGGGACCACCCTGGCAACTTTCCATACTTCTGGAATGACAGCTGACGACAGGGACAGATTGAAGATATGGGTTACCACGGGGGCAATCTCATTGGCACCAAGACTCAGAAGTTTCAGCTCCAATCCATCATGTCCAGCACTCGAGAAGTGGGAGAGACCCGAGAGCAGTCTCTGCACCTCTTGCACCGCCACCATCTTAAAAAGGAGGGGCGAGTAAGATGAGGATGGTGCGGCCCATTTTTCACCCTTCTCCCCTCCCCCATGGGGGAGTGACAAGGTAAAGGTAGATAGGTCCGAGAAGTATTAGTTGAATGCATTTGTGATGGTCAGGGAGTTGTTGCAACTGGCACCATCGATGATCATATCCGAGGTCTCACCGCTCGGGGTCCCACTGACTATATTCTTAATGTTACTCCAGAACCTCCTGGGGTCCCTAGCTGTGCGCAGCAGCACAGATTTGCAAAATTCCCCTTTGGCCACCCTAATAGCCTTCTTACACTGATTTCTGAGCATCCTGTACTGCAGAAATACGGCCTGTTCCACCATGGCCTTGAATTTTGCCCAGCACTTATCTCTGTACTTCATAAGGGTTAGCAGACTGCCCTGCAGCCACTTTGTCGCCGAGCCCCTGACCCTCTGTCTTATGAGGGGGGCATGTTTATCCTGCAGCACCCTGAACACAGTGAGGAAGTGACTGGCTACTGATGAGGAGTCCAGTGCGTTCCATACTGCTGACCAGTCAGCGTGCTGGAGATCAGCACGGTAGGAGCCAAGATCAAACCTCGAGTAGTCTCGGACCTGAATAATGTTATGTGAGATTTTCAGAGAAGGAATCTTCCACACCCCGTATGTGGGGGAGTGGTCCGAGATGGAGTCAGAGAGGATGTCCGATGAGCTGATCCTCTCTGGTCGATTCGTTATGACCCAGTCCAGGAGAGAGAGAGAGCTCCCTCCACCATTGGGTGGGCATCTAGTAGGCTCCTTAATCAGTTGCGACAGGGAGAGACCAGCAAGGAGTGGTTCATATGCTTTGGAGTTGCAACCAAGCCAGTTTAGGTTGAGATCTCCTAGAATAATTAGTTCATTATGTCGGGTCACAGCACCTACAGTATCCAGGAGGACGGACAGCCCCTCCAGGCCGCCTCTTGGGGGATTGTAGGCGAATACAACATGTATCTTTTTGGTCATCCCGAGCAACAGCATCGTGTGCAGGAACTCACAAGGGGACTGCACAGGTTGTGGACAGGGTAGCACCGACAAGTTAAGATGGCTTTTATAATAGACCAAGATGCCACCCCCTTTTTCCTGGGTGATCAAGCCTGAGGTCATAGCCCAGAAGGGCACATGTGGAGTTTGGTATGCTGCGTTTAAGCCAGGTTTCTGTTATTCCCAGGATGTCAGGGGTGTGGTGGGTGGCCCAAGCCAGTAGTTCTGCCAGGTTGGGCAGGATGCTACGAATATTGAGATGGGCTATTTTCAGCTCTTTGACCGTCATCCCGCCCAGAGCAGCAGGGGCTGTTTGGCAAGGTGGCAAGGGGCTGTTTGGCAAGGTGGGCCAGGGTTTAGCTTGATGTCACCTGATAGTGCTAGGGTCACCAGGAGTAGCCATAGGAGATGTTTTAGAGAAGGGGAGCCATCCCTGGTACGCACTCTGCGCCCATATCTCCTGACCAGCCGTGCATGGCACCGAAAGCACCTCAGGTCAAGACTGCAGAGAACCCAGGGAGGGGTCTGCCTTCTGCTATTAGGTTGGAGAACGTGAAATCAGTTTCCACCTGCGGGGAGCAAGTGCCCCATGGTTCACCCGTTCTAGGGACATCTGCACCAATATACCAGTGGATGCCAAGGACAGTGAGGATACCACAGACAATTCAGTGGCCACTTGTGATTCCCACACCACTACCAGACACCTGATACCACCCTGTTTTTCAGCAGTACCTACCTATTATTACCACCTATCTATTCTCACCACAACAGTTCAGAGCTCCTACCTCCAAGAGTACCAAACTAAGCCCCTAAGTTGGTGAGCACCCGTGTTATGTTGGTAGGCAGGTCACCTGTAACAAATTGGGGATTATAAAAGAGTACAGTTCACAGGGATACTAATGCTGTTAGAGTAGTCAAAAATATAAGCTAGTGGACCCTCGATGCCCCACTAGATTTAGGTGAATGTATGCCAGCCCCTCAGCAAACTGTACAGCCCTCTTAAAACAAAGATATATCTTACACCAAACAAACTGCTTTAAATATTGTGTATTCTCTGCTACTAGTTCATGGCTGTAACACAGGGTACTGTAGAAACTGATGGGACAAATTATGCTGATATTGTTTGCCCATTCAGATTACTTAGTGTATGCTATAATTGCAGCGCTGGATAGTATATCCATTTTAGGTTAAGTTAGAGACTTTATGGTGCCCAAGATCCCGCCTATGGCCAACGCCGATTGGTGCTGGTCTATTCAGGGGCGTGGCTACTGGGCATTTAATGGGAGGAGGGAACGGGGTCGGTGGGCGGCTCGAAAAACCCACGCTGCAGCAGCTCCCTCTGATGCTGCTCTCTCCAGCCCCAAACAATCCTTTCCCCTAAAAGGCACTAGTAGAGTCCCGAACAATGTTGGTCGGGGGAGGACCGCCCAGTTTACCGGTGCCTCAACCCTGAGGTGCTCCTTCCTTGTCGTGAAATGCAGGGGGAGCCTCTCACAAGAGCCACCCACTCCCCCCTGCCCGAGACAGTCCATGTTGCATTGTTGTGTATCAGTTCATTAATTCAAAATATTTGCTTCAGTCTCTTAAATATCAGAAACACAAGGTCTTCTATTATAAATAAGTCTATTCAAAACATATGTGTCTGCATGATATTTCTTTGCATAGTAGAAGGAAAATAAAAAAGTTTTAATTAGAGTATTATCCCTCTTTAGTAAGAGAGCACCGTCACAGGCCAATGCCAATCCTTCCTCGCAGTTTGCACATATAGAATCTTCATTGATACACGTCACTGTTTCAGCATTTTACCTTTATATTTCCTTTTTTCCCATCCACTGAGGTCTCCCATCTCTCTTCTTAATTCTCATTTGAAAACCAGGACATCAACGTTTCATGGGTGCCAAGGAAGAAGACCTGGTACTTGTTGGAGGATGACTTCACCAATCCTTTGGGCACTCATCGATCCGCATGGGCCAGTGCAGGTAGCTCTTCATCTTGGCGAACACCAGGTCCCCAACCTTGTACTCCTGCTGACGGTTCGACCTCAACATTTTCGGGCAGGCGCGCGGCGAGAGGGGGAGGGGCTGCGAGGCACACTACACATGGAGGAAAGATGATTGGGCTTGCACCGGGAAGCTCACGGCCTGCTTTCTCTGCTGCACGAGGGAGCAGGAAGGTTCTGGGCCTCTCAGAACTAATCATCACGCAGGCGCCGCTGTTGAAGTGTCTCAAAGTGGCCTCTGCTGCTCAAGGCGCTCCTTTTGCTACTCAGGTCATTCGCAGTGGCCTCTGGCACTCTAGTCCTCACACTGGATTTGGTCTCTGGGCACTCACTCGGGCTCTCTCCTACGGAGGGGGTACTTGTGCTGGCTCAGGCCTGGCTGTTGTAATTTAGAACCTCTAACACTGCTCTCTTTCTCCTTCCAATAGCGTTTCTGCCAGTGGCTCTCAAACGAGTATTTGGCTGTGCTTCTGAGGGGTCTTGCACTAGCTCTGGATGCTGTCACCGCAAGGCGAGAAGACTCCCATGCAAGTTGTTTGTATTTGAAATTCGGTTGCTCCTTCCCTCCTCGAGTGCGTTCTCTATGGTGCTATGAGGCAACATGGACGCACACCAACCACACAAAGCACTCCTTTTTGCTCGCGCCATTTATGAAAATGATGGCGTGAAGAACTCAAAAAGTATAAACTTGCTAAAATTTCATCTATTAATGGTGTCTTCCCTTTCATCAATTTATCCTCTTATATTACCTTAAAACTTCACAACCACATATGCATTTCAATGCAGAATCCTTTCCCTTTTAGACAACATAAAATTATATTATAATGCACAATAAATCCTGCTTGATAAGATTAAATATAAGAATATTTTGAAATTTTGCAAGAAAGGGGTGGAGGTTGGTATTTAGCCCTATAACTTTTAAAATTAATCTTTTGTGGTAATGTATGGGTATGCATTTTAAAGCTCTAATTCGAGCCTAGTCATTGAGACCACACTTGAATGTATATTTCACTTACTCTTGAAGTAATGATCCAAGAATCTGCATTAAGTAAGTGGAGCTGAAAATCGCAAAATGTGTCAAAGTGTCAATACAAAATTGACGCAAACTACCATTTTGCCCCAGCGTTCATGCAATCAACAGACAGAATGTGAATTTTGGGTATATCTGCTACATTAAACAAGCACTGGCATTTATTTAGCTCTCAGGTGACACCCCACCTCCATCTACACCTCATCTCCTTACCCTGTTTCTTACAATAATGTTCTATTTCATTAGTTTAAATGTGGTTTTAAATTAGCTGCTTCAGTACCCTGAAACAGCATTGCATATTGCCTTTGCTACGTTACAAGTAAATTTTTATTATGTCTTATTTTTGCTGTTCCTAGCTTCATGGTACTATGTGTTTTGGGAGTCAATGTCATAACGGCGATCGCAGAATAGCGATCGCCGTTTGGGCAAGTGTACATCACAGAAAATAAAGAATGGTGATGTGCACTCGCAGCGACTACAAAACTGGTGATGGTTTTGTGCCCCCCACACACACCCTACTTAAAGATTCTCAACTCCAGGGGGAGCATGTCGGGGGGGTGTAAAACTTAAAAGAAAAAACAAATAACAGACCCAACGCAAAAAGCGATTGTGCCACAGAACCCAACCTGGCACCCTCCCAACCCTAGCCTGCCACCCTACCCACCACGCCACATGGCCAGCTCAGCAGCCAACTGCCACAGTACACTGCACATACACTCCCTCCCTTCCCGCCCATCGCATGGCGTGGTCTCCCCGTGCATGTATACATAGCGGCATCCTGTTGCAGTATTCGTCTACCCCCGTATCCCATCGCTACCCTGCCAGGTAGCCCAGAACACAGGCGCCGTGACTGAGCCGTCCTTTTTGTAGTTGCTCAATCACGGTCGCCGTGTTCACTGGATACCGTGTTTTAATTTATACTAATTTAAAAATGCTGCTTTTTGATTATTGTCTCCGAAATGAAACCGCTTATAGCTGTGATCAGTGTAGTTACCTGGTAAGCCAAAGTTTAGTTACTTGCCAAAGTACTTCTCACCTTTTAATAGCTTAATTGTAGCTTAGTTTGATTATTTGGCACATGAAAAATTTTGTACGCATTGGTCATACAGCTGCAAAGTTATTTAAGTGCACAAGTTTGGGTTTAACATAGAAGTGACCACTGAACCCTAACTATACTGGCACTACCATGCCAGTATAATACATAGAGAATACTAGCTGGGCTACTGTGCACAACTGGCCTGTGCTGCCACCAAGGGTTCTAATTCTGTTAGACCTCAAGAGTGAAGTTCGAGAGGTCTCACAGAATCAGAACCACGAGGTGGCAGCTCAGGCTGGTTGGACACAGTAGCCCAGCTAGTATTTTATATAGTGTATGGAGACCCCTTGACTAAAAAGTATAGCAGTAAAGCAAAATACCTGAAATAAGGTAAAGAGACAGTATCATGTATTGATCATGTTTAGAAATATTTAAATGGTAAAAACAGTACACGAATTCAAAGACTTTGTCGGAATTGACAGAGCAAAGTCTTTTTTTTTTTCAAATTGAAATTCTTATCTTGTCCTTGTGGCTTAGGGCATTAAAATCTTCAGGCTTGTACATGAATGGTAGGCTGTAGAGAAAAGGAAAAAAAAATATGCTCCTCAACCACCTTGGAAAAAACCACCGCCACCATCCTGTCACAGTATTTACTGTTTGAATACTGAGATGTGCGAATGGCGGTTTTCCCATTGACCAAAGTGGTGTCTTATGCACTCCGAAAACCAGCCAAAATGTTGTAGTGTGGTATTACCGTGTTCTAAGAATTTTCAACCGTGGTACAAAACATTTTGACTGAAATGGATTTCGGTATGTAACAAGGTGTGTATATGTGTATATATAGTTTTACCTGTATTTCAAAATGACTAAGGTTCAAAATTGACACATACTGTATTATGTACTTCATTGCAGAGTTAGAAAATAAACTGGACTCCAGAAGGACAGGACATGCAAAGTCAGAAAAAGTGGGGTGGAGTGGGGTGGGAAAAGGGACATGTTGGATAAGGGGGTGGATTGTTAGTGTGGGGAAAGCTAGGGAGGGAATGGATGGGTGGAGGAGAGAATAAGGGGAAACGGGTACATAGTGAGGGAAACCCATGTAGACTTCTCTGGATGATGCTGTAATCCACAGTATACAATCACCCCTCAGAGAATTCCTGGACCAGTTGAACAGGGGATCAATCAGGTCATCCAACATCATGTTCTGTAGAGCTAGTGAGGTTTCTAAATATAGAAATTATGGAAAACAAAGTACCAGGATTTAACCACAGAAATAAATGTTAAACAACTGTCTAAGTTTGTAGACCATCCACAATTCACTGAGCTTGATTCCCAATTAAAGAATTATTTAGAAAAACAGAAAATCAAATTGATTCAAAGGAAACAATGCAAACTAGACAGGGACACAACGGACTACCACGAAAGTCACATCTGAGGAAACTATACCAAGTCTGCCAGCAGAGGCAGCTCCAGAAGAAAATCAAGACAGACTAACATATCACAAAAAGCACCTTGGGAACAGACTGAACCAGAAGAGGCCACTGCAGAAATATTAGCAGCGACAGTTTCATGGAAGAAAATCCCTGTCCACCTCAAACCAGATCAGGCTCTCTTTTAGGAGGGGCCAAAGGTAAAACTCCATTGAAAGAAAAAGCAAAAAAAGCAAGAAAAAAAAGGATGAAACCAAGCAGGTGAGAAGGGGTAAAAGAAGGACAACAATGCAGGCCAGGCTGGACACAGGCCAGGAAGTAATAAACGTATCAGACTTTGAATTTTCACCAGCACATTTATCTTTATTGAAAAAAGGACTCTCCTTTGCTCCACAGCAGGGATCTGGCAGGTTCAGAGTGCAGGCTGACCTTCTTAAGTTATTTTAAAAAATACACCTCAAGGAATACTTCATCATTAAGGAGAAATACTACACATGTGGGGTTTGATGCTGACACAACTAGACTCCAGAGGGAAGACAACCAAGAAGACCTTAATGCTTTACTGAACTTTAAACTCAGCAGAAGTTGGCCAGGCTGAACAACAAGATGCAGGACAAGAGAATCTACAAACTATGTAACAGATCACACCACAGTACAAGGTAACTGAACTATACCAACAGATTCACATTTGGGAGAATTAGAGGACATCACTGACTTACAAAACTTGAAATGTTCATATATTCAAGGAAAATATTGAGAGTGATGTTACTGATTGTTGGTGGGAAGATTATGTCCTGAATGAATAGTCAAGCAATAGAGAGGTAACACAACTTAAGAAAGAGGCATTTAAAGGTAAATCCACATTCTGCCACACTACCTTAAATAATGTAACAAGAACATTTGAGAAAACTGTGATTCAGCAGGTTGACCACCTATTTAAAAAAAATACCTAATTCCATTGCAAGAATTTAACATGTAGTGAATTAAGGGCTTAGGACGAACTCAAAAATGCCAGAGGTATTATATTTAAAGAAGCAGATAAGGGTGTCAATGTTGTTTCCATGTCTGAAGAATTCTATAAAAATGAAGTTTTAGAATAACAGACAAAACTACAGACCACTAGCCTACGATCCAACCCCAGTGTTCCAAGAGCAACTTCTGACAATGCTAGAACAAAACAGAAGGAATGGCTCTATTTCTGAGGAAGATTTCTGCTTCATTCCATGTGACTCTTCATGCACCCCCACCTTTTACATACTCCCCAAAGTCCGCAAAAACCCGTAAATCCACCAGGGTCACCATCTCCAGAGGTGGTTCTCTTACCAATAATTGGTGCAAGTTTATTGATTTCTTTCTGAAAACTTGTGTAAATGGTTTGGCTTCTTATTTAAGGAACACAATTCATGCAATGGAAAAATTCAGGGACTTAGAATGGAAAAATAACTACCTCTGACTCAGCACAGACATTAAGTCTTTATACATATCTATTCACCATGAAGATGGCCTGAGGGCATACAAATTTTTCCTCGGAAACAGCCCTCATTGCTCTACTTTCTCAACTGATTTCATCATGGAAAGTTTAGAGTTTGTACTGAAACATAATTTTTTGAATTCAATAATGATTTTTATCTTCACCTTAAAGGTACAGTGATGGTTGTGGCTATGGTGCCATCATTTGCAAATGTATTTCTTGGGTATTGTAAACGTTTGTTGTTTTCAATGGTGATAACAACCCGTACAGAAACCACATCATCAGATTGCATTGCTTTATTGATTATGTGGTCTGTGTATGAGATGGTACAAAGGACGAAGCTGAAATGTTTGTAAACAGGTGAAATCACAACACCTTTGACCTTAATTTCAGTGCTGCCATTAACAATACCTCCCTGAACTTTTTGGATTTAACTATGTCTGCAGGGTAGTATGTTTATGTCTCTGCTAAAGGTTTCCATAAACCTAATGCTATTAATTCACTGTTGAAGGCAGACAGTTCCCATCCCAAAAACCTGATCAGGTCCATACCCTCTGGCCAACTCCTCCAGCTTTTCAGGAACTTTTCCTCATAAACTGATTTTGCATACCAAGCAGCAGAACTAAAGGGACATTTCATGGCTAGGGATTACACACAGATATACTGAAAACAGCACTTCTGAGAGCACAAGGTATAAACAGAAATGAACTTCTTAAACCTAAAGGAAAGAATAACCAAAGGCAGACCCCAATGTGCTTTGTAACAGATTATAGCCCTCTAGCAGGCCAGATATGGGCTATAGTCAAATAGTACTGGCCCATTTTAAAGAGTGATACTACTCTAGCCCAGGGACCAAGTGAGAAACTCTTGATATCCTTCAGAGAGTCCCTAACATTAGGGACAAGGTTGTACATAGTAGATTTACAAGTACAACACTTTCTCCATAATACCTTAACTGTTTACCCAAACAACCAGAAGGTATGTATAAATGTGGAAAATGCTCTGTATGCAAACATTGTTATCAGTCAAAGTCCCTCAGCTTTGATGGTTATGAACGCACTACTGAAATCAGGGAATTCATTACCTGTGGGACAGAGTTTGCCATTTATGTACTTTGGTGTCTGTGCTCTGTCATGCATATAGATAGAGCTATCAGACTGTTATCACAATGGATACAAGAGTATCTTAGGGTCATAAAAACAAAAGGGAAGCTATCTTAGTTTGGGCACATTTCCTTACTCACCATGCTAGCAACCTCAAGGACTTAAAAATCATGGGAATAGAAAAAAGTCACAGCTGACAAAAGGGGATGGGTCAGACTTAAAAAGACTTTTACAAGGAAAAGCTACTGGAATTTTTCCATGGGTACACTTCCCCCAAAGGTTTCAATCAAGAATGGGATTTGAAACCATATCTCTGACATGTATTGAACTCATGAGCTGCTATTTGCACTCCAGAATAATTGTTCTATTTTGTTCTGATAATGCTTAAAGTTTTATGTAATGATGATATGCTCAGAGCAGCATAACAAACTTTGGCTGATTTCTGCTTACACTGTTAGAATGTTATGATCATGTGCAAGACTTCTATGAACTAGATTTGTTTATTTGCTATTAACTGCTTTTTCTAGTTTTCTTCCATAATTTGTATCTTTAGAGACTTCACTATCTCTACAGAACATGATGTTGGATGTCCTGGTTGATCCACCGTTCAGCTGGTCCAGGAACTCACTGAGGAGTGATAGCATGCTGTGGATTAGAATGTTCAAAGAACTCTACATGGACTCATTTCCCTCACGAAATACCCTTTTTCACTTATTCTATCCTCCACCGCATCCATTCCCTCACTAGCTTTCCCCACACTAACTAACCCTCTGATCCTACATGTCTCTTTTCACACCCCCACCCTACTTTTCCTGACTTTACAAGTCCTGCCATTCTGGAGTACACTTTATTTTCTAACTCTGCAAATAAGTACATAATGTGTGTCAATTTATAACCTCAGTAATTTTGAAATACAGGTAAAATATATATAAAAATAGTCTGTCATAAATCTTCCTATGCAGACTGACAGTTTACAATTGCCCTTAGCTGTTGCCTAGCAACTATTGTTTTGTATGGTCATTTTTGTATATGCACTACTTTTTTTAATATGAGTGCCAATTAATTAATTATCCTCACAACAGCATACACTTTAAAGAATGGTGCCTGTTTTATATGTACCGAAGAACTCTGGTTCATATCCCACTCATTACCATACCACAGTGCCTTTATGTAATAGTGTTCCAATTTTTTAGGTGAGACCAGACTGTGGGAGGTATTTAAGGGGGGAGGAAACATCAGGGGCCCACTTCTTGACGAAGCTCATCCGAGCAAAGCGTAAGGGCATTTGGTGGTATCCAAACTCAGTTGTTTTTTCACCTCTGCACCACATCTTTGTTACTATGCATCTGAATGCAATAAAAGGCATTTAGCACTCAGTCATGATACAGCTCTTCATCTGGAGTGTGGGTGCAACTTGCTGCTTTTGTCTGTTTTGTGAAGTGGCTGATTAAAAACTATACCATGGACCCTGCACCACCTGTGCACGAGCCTACCTTGTTTTCTGAAGTTTAAACCTACCCTGAAAATAACGTTAAACTAATGAAGAAGGGAGTGGGATGGAAAACCTCTTACAGACATTGTGTAATGCAGGTGTTATCTGTCCCAACTTCCTCTCAATGTCAATATGGACAATGTGGGCTACCCTGGTTCCAATGATTGCCTACTTAAAGTGGTTAAAAAAACAACCTTCAAATGATACTGGCAAATGAAAAAAGCCTGCACATAGAGAATTCTCTGAGGCATTAGTAGTCATAGTGACAATAAATCTAAATAATTGCTGTTACCAAAACATGGAGGGAGGAGAAAGATTATTGGGGTAAGCAACTGGACTGCCACACATTGTATAGAAGGGACAGAGTGCAGGAAAAAAGGTGATAGGGTCACTTTGTTTGTCAATAATGATATTAGCAGTGTAGAACTCTGAAACATAAGATCACCAGATAGTCATATTGAAAGCATTTTTGGTTCAAGACAGATCCAATACAAAAAAGCACCTTAATGATTGGCATATGCTACAGTACAGATCCCCCATAGTTGTAGGTCAGCCAATAGAAATATACATAGAGTAGGAGTAGTGTACAGGCCACCAGGTCAAACTGTCAAGATGGATGTGCAGTAGCTTTGGAGAGGGAGATAATGGAAATACAGGATTGGAAGAAATGGTGTTAATGGGTTACTGCAACCTTCCAGATATAGACTTGTGGATGACAGTGGCTAGGAGTCAGAAGGGCCAAAGATATGTGGATGTCACTCAAGACTGCTTCCTCACACAGTGGATGAGTGAGGCTACAAGAGGGATGCAGCACTAGACCTGGTCATGTCCAATCTGAACATCATTACAGTCATTAAATGAGTGGTTACAATTAGCCCATCATTACAGACATTAAATGAGTGGTTACAATTAGCCAGAGTAACCACTGCATGTTGAAATGCAGCATTCAGCTGAGGTCGCAAAAAAGTGGCCATTGATACACTGGTGCTGCACTTCAGGAAAGTGGATTTCAGGAAAATGGGGAGAAAATGCAGGAAAGATTCATGGGCTTTCATGAGATCGAGGGTGGTGGGGATGTGGGCAGCATTAAAGGAGGCCTTTACAGAAGCTATTCAGAACTGCATTAGGACCATAAAAAGTCGACACAATACGAGAAACCTATCTGGTTAGATACGCAGGTAGGGAAGGCTATTAGGAGGAAATATGGGGAATTTGAGGATTATAAGAAGGAACAGAGTGAGGTAAACAAAGAGAGGTGCAGGAGAAATTGATTATAAGTAAAGCCTCATCAGGGAGGAAAAGGCAAAGGCACAATTGAAGCTGGGAGAAAAAGGTCAAGGTGAATGACAAATCCTTCTTTAGATACAAAAACTTGTAAAGACTGTTATGGTCTGCACAGCTCAAAGGACTAAGTTTCCTGTCCCATTAGATACTAAAGGTGCTGAATGCATGGTTAATACTCAAGTAAACTGGACAATCCTATGGATCGTTTAATCCGCACAGTTGTCTGAACAAAGCCGCTTAATACCTGCTTCCTTTATTTAAAATTTATCCAATATAAATAGAGACAATACAGCAGCTTCAAACATATGCAACAAAACTTCATGCAAATACGTATGTGCAACTTTAGCAAGAGAAAACCTTATTTTGTGCTGAGTCTCAGATACTATACATAGTCCGATTACTTTCATACTCTTTTCTGTCAGCTTTTTCATAGAGAGACTAATTTCTTATATTCTCCTTGCTGTCAACCACGGCACCAAAATGTAGCAAACACTGTTCATTGTAGCTACCCCTAGCCAGTGGAGTGGTGCTTGTGGTTTGGCAGCAAGGGATGTGTGGTGGTCCTCTGCTATGAAGAAGGCTGACCGAAAGAGCAGCTGGAAAGTGCAAAAAGAAATACTGGCACACCAGTTCAACAGTAAATATTGGATTTAGGCAATTGAGCCAGATGAAAGGAGAAACTAATGTAGATTTGCACTATCAGGACTATGTTATCAGGGACACAGCACAAAATAAGGATTTCTCTTGCTAAATTTTCATATAACTATTTGCACAAAGTTTTGCTGCATGTGTTTGAAGTTGCCGTACTGTCTCTATTTGTATTTAATAAATTTTGAATAAAGGAAGCAGGTATTAAGAGCATATGTTCAGACAAGTGTGCAGATGAAACAGTCCATCGGATTGTCCATTTTACCTTCTTTAGATACATTCGTGTAAGGAAGAAGACAAGGGAGAACATAAAAAAGATAAAGAAGGATGGCTTGAGTACAGGGGATGATGTGGAGAAGGTGGGTATAATGAACTAATCCTTTTATTTGGTATTCACAGTAAAGGAGGCAGACCCACTTCCTAACAGTAGAAGAACATTTAAGGGGGATAGAACGGACGGACCTGAGTAGTGAGGATAATGAGAAAACAGTTAATAGAGAGATTGGAGAACTCCAGGGTCAGATCCAGAGGGTGGTCCTAAATGGTAAATTCTCTGAGGACAGGGCAGTGACTAATGGAGTACTGCATGGGTCATCCTGGGACTACTCCTTCTGTATATCTGTGACATTGGAAAGGGAGGAAAAGGGCTTAATGGATGGGAACCAGCATTGATTTGATGAAGGCTGGTCATGTCAGACTAATTTAATTAACTTTTTTTAATTTAGTGACACAAAAGGCTGATGGGCCAGGCAAGGGACTTACTATGCCTGGATTTTTGTAAAGCCTTTGACACAGTGCAACATAGGAGAGCACACAGAATAAAGACATTGTATCTTGGAGATAAACTAATGGTGCAGTCAAGGAATGCCAATACTTAAGAAAGTCACAAACAACAGAGTTGACTGTACTCAAGGTATATCAAAGCAAGTAGAACATCCAAGAGGCTAAGTAAAGCTTCAGTAATAAATTTATTGGTGAGACAAGTGAGAACACCAACTTGCTAAAGCCTCAGTGCTTTTGCTAGTTGGTGTTCTCACTTGTTTCACCAATAAATTTATCACTGAAGTTTTACTTAGTGTCTCTGGTGTCCTACTTGTTGTGATTTACCTCAAGTATAGTCAATTCTGTTGTTAATTCAACATAGGAGACTTGTTAAGAAGGGGAGTGATCTGGAAATATGGGAAGAAATAACTAGGTGGGTCAAAAACTGACTGACAGAACCTAGAGAGTGGTCCTAAATGGTAGATTCTCAGAGGACAGGGCAGTGAATAGTGGGATACCACATGGGTTGGACCATGGCCCACTGCTGGTTAATATGCATATACATGTGACATAGGAGAGTGTATACAGGGCAAGATGAGCCTGTTCACTGATGATATCAAGCTCTGCAGGAAGGTTGTGTGAAGTGAAGATGGGATTAACATGAGACAGGATGTGAGTGGACTAGAGAAGTGGTCCAGTATTTAGCAGGTGAGATTTAATGTCAAAATGTACAAAGCAATGCACATAAGAAGGAAAAATCTAGGAAAAGTGTACTATATTGATAGGACACCAGTAGAAAGCATAGAGGAGGAGGGGGACCTGGGAGTAGTGATCAACTAGAACTAAAGCAGACTACTCGGTGCAACAGACTATATTGATGGGCTAACTAAGAATGCTGGGATGCATAGGAAGAGAAATTACTGGCAGAAGAAGGCAGATGATATTGTCTTGGTATAAATCACTGGTGTGACTGCATCTAGAATACTGTGTCCAGGAAGGACAGGGGTAGATTAGAGACAATGCAGTGAAGAGCTACGAAGATGACCCATGGTGAGCAAGGCAAGGCATAATATGAGAGACTGAAATGTTTCAATATGTATTCATGCTGGACAGAAGGAAAAGTGGGGAGATAATAGAGAAGTTCAAGTCCATGAAAAGATTCAACAAAGTGGACACAGCAAGTCTGTTCAGTTTAAGAAATAGTGCATCCACTAGGAGGCATGTGCTCAAGATGGAGGGGAGAAAGTTCAACAAGTACTTTAAGAAGTATTACTTCAGGGAAAAGGTGGTGGATGGGTGGAACAAACATCCTGGCAAGGTTGTGGAGGCAAAGACAATAGTGTGATTCATGAATGAATCCCTGGGGCTGTTCAGTTTGGAAAGGAGATGCATTAGATGGGATCTCCTATGCTTTACATAATATTTAGGGATCCTTTTGTGTAAAACAACCTAAATCTCTCATTTGAAGTAAAAGAACATAGTACCAGAGATCACAATTATCAGCTTCGAGAAGAAAAAATTACTCACCTTAGTAATGTTGTTTCTTCTAATGGAATCTTGCTATATTATGACATATGCAGTTTGTCCCAGCCTTAGAACTGCTCCGGAGGTGAAAGAGTTAACTTCCATGCCAGGCATGGAATCTTGAGCACGAGCTCAGTTGAAAAAACTCTGTCTGTTGATCTTCAAACTGAAACTGTCAGATCTTTACGAGCAAAACTCACTAAGGTTCTGTGTGGAAGCTGTAAACCTACACTAGCCAACTGGCTACTAAAATATTAACACATTTTTCTGGTCCCAAAACCAAGACTCAAGTCAGGGGATCCAAAAAATAAAATAAAATAAAATACAACACACAAACACCCCCAAAAAGAAGGGTGAAAACACAAGGTGGGCATCATTAAGTGCCAACACTGCACTGCCCACCCACATCCCAAGAGCAGAGGTTCTGAGAGGGGCAGGCAGGGGGAGGTCATAATATAGCAAGACTCCATTAGAAGAAACAACATTACTAAGGTGGTAATTTTTCTTCAAACAACATGAAGTCTTGCTATATTATACATATCTGAACTACACAGCAGTACCTCCATGGAGGAGGGACAGAACCTAATTAAGAAATAGGCTCTGAAGCACAGCTGTGCCAAACCGAGAACATCACTCCTAGCCTGGATGTCCAGGAGTAATGCTTGGTGAAAGTGTGTACAGTTTTCCAGGTAGCTGCTTGACATATCTCTAAGATAGGGATGTCCCTGGCGCAGCTAGGGACGCAGCTGTACCTCTGGTAGAGTGGAGCCCTCAGGCCTGAAGGGGAACCTTACCCAGTTTTTGATAGCAAAATTGGATACAAGAGACAATCCACCTGGCAATGGATCTTTTAGTGGCAGGTTTCCTTACCAACCTCACCATAAGTGAGGAACAGTTGAGGGAGTCAAACCTGTGACCCTTGGATACCTTCTATGTAGTAACTAAGGCCTCTTACATCTAACTGTGCAGCCTCCCTCTCGCCAGGAGGAATGGTCAGTGAAGTACACTGGAAGAGATATAGATTGATTAAGGTGGAAATCTGAAACCACCTTAGGCAAGAACTTCCTGTTAGTCCTGAGGACTACCTTATCTCTGTGAAAGGAGATAAAATCAGGCTCCACTGGGAAAGCTTGTAATTCACTTATGCACCTGGCAGAAGTGATGGCTACTAGAAACACAGTTTTCCAAGTCAAGTACTTAAGCTCTGCTGAAGACAAAGGCTCAAAGGGGGGTTGCATTAGCTGAGCAATGCAAACATTAAGATCCCAGGCAGGAGCAGGGTCCCTAAATGGAGGGTTGGTGTGAAGCAATCCCTTGAAAAACTTGGAGAATACAGGGTGAGCAGAAAGAGAAGAGGGCTTTCCTGCTGAAATAAAAGCAGAGACAGCTGCCAAATGCACTTTCAGGGTAGCTGGCCTCAGCCCCAAAGTATTTAGATGGACCATATGAAGTCCAGGACTGTGGGCAAATCAGCAGATTCTGGGAAATATGCTTTCCAGAGCACCATATGGAAAACCTTTTCCATTTAGAATTATAAGTAGCCCTGGTGGAAGGCTTCTAGAAGCTTTCAAGATATCGAGTACACCTTGAGAAAGGTGGTCAGCAACTCTAACTCCTCAAGAGCCAGGCCTTGAGGTTGAGGGATTTGAGAGATCGGATACCAAACTCTCTCTGGGCACAGGTTAACAGATTGTGATTCCTGGGGAGACACAGGGAAAGTGGACTGCTAAGGACAGAAGAGTGGATACCAGGGCTGTCTGGCCCAATCTGGGCAATCAGAATCATCTTGCAAGGTTGAGATCTGATTTTGACTAGCACCTTGAACAAGAGAGGAAAGGGGAAAGGCATAGAGGAACTTCCTTCCCAATCAAGAAGGAAGGCATCCAGAGGGACTGAGCCCAACACTGAGGCCACCACAACAAAAAGCGGAGTTGGTGATTGTCTGGGGCTGCAAAAGATCTATCTGAGGGTGCCCCACCTGGCAAATACTAACCCCAGTACTAGGGGATCCAGTGACCATTCTGTGATGGCCCTGGGAAATCCTGCTGAGAGCATCTGCCAGGTCATTGTCCTTGCCTGGGAGGTGAACTGCCATGAGGGAGGTGTTCAGGGAATAAGCCAGAGACCACAACTTCATTGCCTCAGTGCACAAGGGCCGAAGACCAGTGCCCCTTGCTGTTGATGTACCACATCGAGTGGTGTTGTCTGTTCTGACCTGTACCACTTTGTTCTGAACAGATGCAGAAAAACCTGAAGTGCTAGAAAAACAGCTCTGAGTTCCAACAGATTGATGTGGAGCAGAGATTCCTGAGGTGACCACAATCCCTGGGTGGTGAGGTCGCCCATGTGAGCTCCCCATCCCAAGAGGGACGCATCTGTAGTAAGGGTCAAGGAGTGAGATTGAGGGATGAAAGGAACCCCCTGTCTCAGATTGCTCTGATCCTGCCACCACTGCAGGGCCTGGATCAGGGTTCGAGTTACTGGGATCAATTTGGTTAGAGGATCTCTCCTTTGAGACCAGAAGGCTCTCAAATGGAACTGGATGTCCCTCATCTGAAATCTTGCTCCTTGCACTACAGCTGTGGAAGCAGCCATGTGGCCAAGGAGCTGTAGAAAGTGCCTTGCTGGTCGAGAGACCTGCAGAGTGAAGGAGGAGGCCACAGCCACCAGGGTCTTTACTCTTTCTAGAGGAAGGAAAGCTCTGGCCTGCTTTGTGTCCAGTTCTGCGCCTATGAAGGTGAGTAGCTGAAGAGGCTCTAGAACTGACTTTGGAAGATTGAGAAGAAAACCTAGAGATGTAAGCAGCTGCTGGGTAACCTGAAGGTGCAATCTGACTTGGTCTGGAGACTGACCCACTATGAGCCAGTCATCCAGGTAAGGAAAGATGGCAATCTTTTGCCTTCTTAAGTGAGCAACTGCTACTGCCAGGCATTTGGTGAATACCCTTGGGGCAGAGGTGAGGCCGAAGGGCATTGCTCTGAACTGGTAATGACCTGAGGGCAGTTCGAATCTGAGGTACTTTCGGTGGGAGCTTCTGATGAGAACATGGAAGTAGGCATCCTTGAGGTCCAGGGACGCTAGCCAGTCCCTGGCCTTAGGGAGGATAAAATAATTCCCAGAGTCACCATTTTGAATTTTGGTTTTAAAAGGTGCTTGTTTAGGTATCTTAGATCTAGGATGGGCGCCATTCTCCTGTCTTTTTGGGGGTAAGGGAGTACCTGGAGTACAGTCCTTTGCCCTGGTGTAGGGGAGGAACCCTTTCTACAGCTCTGAGAGCCAGGAGGGTTGAGACTTCTGTTTCCAAAGCAAGAGCCTCTGATGGATTTGCAGGTGGAAAGGATCTGGTTCTCATCTTTGGAAATTTTTTGAAGCTGAGAACCAGTCCCTGGCTTACTACTTCCAGGACCCACTTGTCTGATGTTAAAGACTCCCAGTCCTGGATGAAGTAAGCCAGCCTGCCCAGGTAATGGAGAATCGACCCTGGGCATCCCATCAGGGTGCCTGTTTGGCAGGGGCTTTAGGCTGAGGGGTGGGAGCAGGCCTGCTCGTGCCCGTCTGCCTCTCCTCTGAAGAACCCCCTCTGGGCATAAAGCTGAAAAGGAGGCCTGGGCTTGATAAAAGGCCTGTGAAAGGCCTGCCCCTGCCCTGGAAAGCTGCCTCTGAGGGTGGCTTGCCTCTCCTTGGCCTGTGCACTCCTATAAGTGGTCCTATACTCATCCATTTTCTTCATGTAATTCTCTGTCTGCTCCCAAACAGAGAATTACCACAACAGGAAAATCCATGGCCTTAGCCTGGGTATCCTGTGACAGGCTAGTACACCTGAGCCAAGCCATTCTCTGAAAACCACAGATGTAGCATGACTCTTGAAGATACATCATTAGAGTCCACTGCAGCATGGAATTGCACCTTGGATGCCTCAATTCCATCAGCAGCCACCTGTTCCAGCTCCTTGCAAGCTGGCAGGGACCTGTTTCCGCTAAAGCCATAACAGTATCCCATCTGGATTTCTGGTATCTTGCAACATAGGCCATATAATTTGCCTGTCTGAGTCCCAAGGATGCTGCCATGTATTGTTTCTTTGCCATGGCATCAATCCTCCTGGAGTCCTTGTCAGGGGTGTGAAGCCAAGGGAATATTTGCCTTATCACAGGCTGCAGCCTGCATTACCTCAACATGGCTGCATTGTTGTGAAAGGAACTCCGTATCAGAGCCTGACAATGTGTACCTCCTGTCCATCTTTTTAACCACAGGAGGTAAAGAATTAGGAGCTTTTAAAATCTTTATTGTCTGTTTCCTAAAAGATTTATGTAAAGGAATAGACAATCTCCTGGACTCTGGGATATCCATCATTTCCACATAGTCAGGCTCCTCCTGTTCATGCACAGCTTCTTCCAAAGGGAGCTGGAGGATTTCAGCAACTTTTTTATAAAACAGAAAATGAGAAGGGGACTCAGAAAGCCTAGGGGGAGACACTCCTGAAGGTCTGTCTGGGGAGATGTCCGGTTCAATGGGCACATCCAGACTTTCAAAATCACATTCACTCTCTTCATAATCCTCCTCCCCCTCCTCCGGTTCATAACATTCTTCTATATCATATTCTTGAACCGGTGGAACCGACCGAACCGACCGTTTACCTGATGGTGCCAGTTCGGACGGAACCGGGGAAAGCGACTGGACAATTTGGATCACTTTGGCTATCTCTGCAGCGGTTGGAGAAGGAAATTTTGGCTCCACACCTGCTGATTTTCTAGTCCTCTTTGCTGGTACTGGCTCCTCCGAGTCAGCTCTTCGTTTGCCCGAGGAAGTATCGCCCTGGTCAGAGGGCACTCCCTCCGGTTCGGTTGGCACCGAACCGGGCTGGCCATCCGGTCAGCGGACTTTTTGGCCTCTCATTCCCTGAGCCTACCAACTCTCTTATCCAGGGTAGCTGCAGGGAAATTCTTGCAAATCTGGCAGTCTGCATTGAGGTGGTCAAACCCCAGACAATAAACACATGTGGTGTGTGGGTCAGCCTTGGCAAAGGCTTCCCCACAGACACTACAGTGCTGAAACCCCATGGGCCCGGTTTTTCTTTTGGGTTTCTCAGACATAATGCCAGCCTAACCAAAAACTTGCCCTTTTCCGGCAAATCACCAAGCAAGACACCCTTATTGGTTCCCAACCGTGTCACGGGTCGTGAAAAAGCGTAATGAAATCCGGTTTTAGAACCGATAAGAACGAGAACCGCACTCTAAATGTAATTTAATAAGTTTTAACAACAACCTGATCGGTTCAAACCGAACCCGATAACAACGTTCAAGTTCCACACAGAGAAATGTAAAACCTATCTATTACTTACGATACCACAGACAGAGCTTGAACCGACCGGTTGCGTTAAAATATACAATCAGGGTTTAGAAAACTGAGAAATAACACTTTTTAACCGATAAAATGAACCGAAAGCAGTAGGAGGAATCTCCGAGCGACTGTTCAGTGAGGCGGAGTAAAGAATCGGACAGTTTCAGTTTGAAGATCAACAGACAAGAGTTTTTTCAACCGAGCTCGCGCTCAAGATTCCATGCCTGGCATGGAAGTTAACTCTTTCACCTCCGGAGCAGTTCTAAGGCGGGGACAAACTGCATATGTCATAATATAGCAAGACTTCATGTTGTTTGAAAAAACATTCAGAACTGAGGCAAGATGATTCTTTTGCACACAGAGGGTGGTTGGGAAACGGAATTAATCTGCCAGCTGCATTAGTGGAGTCAAGCACTTCCAACACCATTAAAAATAACTTGCACAAATTTATGGAGGATAGCAATTTTACTGGTTATGACTGCTGAGATGATGGAGTATGGTCTCGTGGGCAGTTTGTTTACCTACTTTGGACCCTAAAACCACAGTATAGTCCACAGCATAAACAGCAATGATGAACTTTAGGGGTTGCAAAAGCATGCACAGTGAAGTACAGTATATAGAGAATACTGGATGGGTAACTATATTCTGCCACAGAGGGGTTCTGATTCCTTCTGACCTCAAATGTGAAGCTCAGCTGTCCCACCAGAGCAGTGGTAGTGCTACCACTTGCAACACCGGCGATCCAGGTTTGGAAGTGAGCCTGGATCACTGGAGGTCCTGCTGGGGAAAAGAGGATTGAGTGTCCTAGGAACACTCTCCTCCTCTGGGGGGGGGGTTGCTGCTCCCACAGCAACACCACAACCACCTGGGTGCACATGGGTGGAGGTGCAGCTGGGGGCACCACATGGGAGGGGAGGACGTCAGCAGGAGTCCGGAGCAGCATCACGTCTCAGTGTGCACCATCTCCTTGGACCCCACTGCACACTGGCATTCTTGGGGAGGGGAGGAAAAAAACAAATAAAATGGTGTTGCTCCCTCAGCCAGAACCGGCGCCCAAAATGGAGCAGCCAGACGCCAGGGTTGATTGGTGGGGAGAAATGAGCCTCCCTCCCCCTTCCCTGCCCAGGAGGCCAAACCCCGGCAGGATGGGGGTAGCTCCATGTAGGACACCGGAGGCAGTGGGTGGGGAGTGGAGAGGAAGATGGTGTCAAAAAGCATTAATAAAAAAAAAAAAAGTGATGCTCGAGAAGTTTTGGGGAATCAGAATTCCAAGGTGGCAAAACACACTGGTGGTGCATATAGTTTCTCATCCTGTATTTTTTATGCTGTATAGTATTATGTGAAATGTAGGTGCAGTGGTTCTTTCACTTTGAAAATGAAATTGACTTGTGCAGTCTCTAGAGGTTTCAGAATGCTGTTGTACCACAGAAGAGTACAATCACATTCCATGACCTTTGAACCGTGGTACAACAGCATTTTGAAAGGGATGGAATTCAATACAGAAAAATGCTCTACTATGCATTATATAACAATGTTTTAACGGGAACCTCTGCTTTGGCTGTTGGTTTATATTTTTATTAAATCTACAGAGACCTCTGGAGGTACAAAATGGTGCCACTGGCATAGCACTGGCAGCAACATTGCAGATATCTTTACCTAGGCCATTATTGAAGTTCCAGAGGCTCCAATTATTTCCACCTCTTCATACAAAGTAACACTGAAAGATCTGTGCAAGAGAAACTTCTAAGTCCTG
Source organism: Neoceratodus forsteri (assembly GCA_016271365.2). NCBI lineage: Eukaryota > Metazoa > Chordata > Ceratodontiformes > Ceratodontidae > Neoceratodus > Neoceratodus forsteri. The sequence goes on along the minus strand of CM057453.1, from coordinate 912,728,048 downwards.
ACATTCTCTGTCAATACTTACTAAAGGACTGGATCTCCAGAAACAAGCCCTGGGTTGTCCTTTCACAATATAGTAGAAGAAGCAGAGCAATGGGCAACCTCATGACTTTTACAACAAAAGACCCAAAAAGTCATGCAGCCATGTGTGACAGTCTCAGTTAATCAATCCTTCAATCAAATATCTTAAACTATAGTTTCGACTTGCAAAATGATATATAAACTGTGCAGCTGTTTAAATGTAACTAATGTTTTTAATAAATTTAGCTATGATACTCTGGTGGTTATAAACATTTTCTTCAAGCCTTTTAAACGTTTGCTGCCTAAGTTAAGCTACATATGAGATTTAGTGTGAATCATTGTTCTGGGGGGCTCTTTGAATAGATTGAAAAGTTACTTTATTACTATTATTATTCCCTTCTGTTTGTGGAGGAGTAATAATGCATTGTTGTATTGTTAACACTGAGGATCTACAACTGCAGGGTGCAGGGAGGCTCATGTGTGGCTGCAGTTACAGAAACATTTTCAGATTTCCTTCCTTACCTTGTCAGCTGGAACATGCCACAAACTCTATGTTTATGAAGCTCAGAGAACAAATTTGATACACATGGTTATTATGAAAAATATATCAGTAAATTATGTGTTTCCATTTTACAGAATTTATAAAGTGCTGATCTAATTGTCTTAATAGGACCTTACATTCCCCTCTCCCTGGACAAACCACACACACACACACACATGAGCACACACACACGCACACACACACACACATACATATGCACACACACGTCTCAGATGTAATGGCAGCAGCCATATTTTTAGTAAATGATCAACAATAATACAGATCTGAGTGACATGCGTGGCTTGAGAGTCTCGCCAAGCCAACCTCAGACCTCTTCAACCCTTCCTGTGAAGGGGCTCCTTTTGTGGATTGAAGGATCAATATACCTCCCTGAGTTGGAACCCAAACCTCAGAGAGCAATGAGTCATGCGGCCAGGTAGTAGATGCCCATCTCTGTCTGGTGGTGCTGCACCTGCAGGTAAGTCTGATGAGGTTGGCCATGACCTTCTTGAACCAGGCATCTTGTCATCTGGCCCCCCTCCTGCCTCATGTGGACTGTGGAAGGACCCATCCAGATGGAAGCAGTTCCCTCCTTTCTCCCCCCTTGTACCATTATCTGGAGACCTCTCCCAAGCCACATCCAATTACAGTGGCTGCCATGAGAAGAGAACACAACTGTCTACTCTCCTACCCCTTTGGAGGAGGTGAAAAACCCTGTGGGGAAAAAATGGGAAATTCCTCCCTGACCCCTAGTGGGATCCCCTTGGGGCCAAAGTGTTCCTTACACTACCCTGGCAACACTTCACTCTGCTTTGTAAGGTTTATTAGGCACAAGAGCTGTTTTCAGGGGCAACCTGGGAGCGCTGGGGAGATTAAGTGACTTGCTCAGGGTCACACGCTATGCAAGAGGAGGTTGTGGGAATCAAACGCAACTCTTCTGGATGTACCAAGCTCATTTATAGCTTGTTACTCTAACCTCTAGGCTATACTGCCAGCCCCAAATGAGGATGAGCAGGTTTTTGAACAATAATTCAATGCCTTTCTAAGAGTAATTGAGTATGAAAGGGTTCTAAAGAGTACTTGTGGGAAAACAGTGTCAGACAGGTACAAAACCGGAAACAATGTTACTGGCATACTGTTGTGGGCCCATGGAATATTATGTGGCATCACAATTGTAGTTATGGATCAAGGGGTCTCAGTGAAGGTGGCTGAGTTATAGTATTGCTCAGAATCCTAATATTTTATTTATTGATTGCACTGCACATGAGGGCCAAAAGAGCAAGTCATCAAAGTCTTCAATGGCATTAAGCTCATCAGCACAAGAGTATACTGACACATCATGGAATGTACTACTGGCAAACTTTACTGAGCAACACACAGCCATCCCACCTCCTGTGTGGTGCAAAATGTTACTTTATGAAGTAGGGTAGGTGTTTGTAACATTGATGTGGAGCCATAGTTTCAGAGATAACTTTGTATTGTAAGTGTTACTGTAGTTTTCTGCCACCTGAAGTTGCCGGGACCATGGTCCCAGAGTGGTATGTAACCCCTACTATGGGATGCACTGCAGACACTTAGGATGCATCACCTGTCAGATGTTTTTGGTGTTATTCTCTACTGAATGCCTCAACCCATACAGATGTTGGCCGTCCCAGTGGCGCTGAGGGTTGAGGCGTTGGACACCACACCTCGTGCCACACCGCTGACCCGGGTTCGTAGTGGACCCAGGTTACGGGGTTGGCAGGAGGGAGAGGATATATACGGAGGACAGCTCTCCTCACCTGGGGAGGGTTAAGGGCTGTCTGATGTCCCAGTGACCCCTGATTGAGATCGGGGTATTGCGGAATGATCGGCACACAACTTGATGGGGGGCGGCGATGCGTCAGCAGGGTTGCCATGCGCCATGATGTCACTGCACGTTATGCTCGTGGGGAATGAGGGAAGTACACAGAAAAATCCCCCTGGAGGCTGAGGAGATGATGGGGACTCTGGTAACATGGCCCACATCCCATCACCGGCCCAAACTACGTGATTCTCTCTAGTGGCCAACCCGAGCAGTCAGGTAGGACCCTTTGAGTCTGTAAGGTCACCAAGGGCAGACAAACACTCCCCTGGGGGTACCCGGTTGCTGGGGGACTGGGTCTGTGCTGAGCTGTTCGGGTGGGGAGTTCCTGGTCCTGGTTGGGTTCAGGCAGGGAGTGAGAGGCCCTCGTCGAGTGGGTTCCCCAGAAGGATGCCCAGCCTCCTGGGAGCATAAATAGAACTATTAAAAAACCCATACAGATGTCAAAAATATTAAAAACTACGTGTAGTCTATGAAACGAAAACACTGTACTGCACTGCATTTAGTCCGTGATATATTGTGCAGTTGTTGTGATGATACTTAGTACTTTTGTATTATTTGGGTACTGGCTGACACTCTTACTCAGATACATCAAAGATGTACCTGAAATTTGGTGCATTGACTTTGAGGAATTTGGGCATTTTTACATTCTGAGTGGTCAATCTAGTTTATTGTGTTCTGCATGGACAGAACCAGCAGCACTAAAAGTCCCTTTGGAGTAAATGTTAGTGGGTGGGCAGAACAGGTTTTTCCAAGTGAGCTGTGTAAACTTAAGCCAGATATGATTCTTACTATAGTAATACACAAGAGGAGCCTTATTAAACCCAATCATTTATTTATTTGTTTATTGATACTAGGAATTAACACCTTTGAGCTAACAGCTCATTTACACAGTTTCCGAGCCAGGGTTCTCAAATAAAGGATATACAAAACAAACAGGCATTGAGAAACAACAAAGAGGCATTAGATACAATCAGTTACAATAAGGTTACATGGTCAGAAGGCTTGGTACAAAAACATTATTGAGGGACAGTAAATTATTAAATTAAAAACAAAAAAATCATAAACCGGAATGGAGCGGGAAGGAAGAAAGAAAGTATAGGGTAAAGATATGGGGCGGGGGAGTGGAAGGAGAGAAAGAGGGGAGAGGAGAGGGAAGGGTAAAAGGAGTTGGGAGTGGAGAGAGGGGGGGGGAAGAAAGCAGCTCAAAGAAGCCTTGTCAGAGGAGGGGGTACGTGAGGGGAGGGGGGATAACAGCTGGGAGTGGGAAATGAGTGCAACTAACCGCAGTCACACTTAGAGCTGTTGGCCACTAGGTGAGCCCTTAGGTTCATTTTGAAATAGCCAATTCTGGTAGAGGACAGGAGGACAGAGCTCATGGAATTGAACTATGAGGGGGCCCTATATTCGAAAGAACGCTGACCTTGGGAGGTTCAGTGAAAGGGCACTTTTAGGGACTGGCAGCTCAGGTTTTGGGTATTCCTGATGCTGTTTTGGGAGCGGAGGAGGCCAAGCACCCCGGGGGTGGAGAGACCAAGAGAGGCTTTCTTAGCAAGAAAGTAAACTTGGTAATGGATTCTATTACCTAAGTTAAGTCAGCCAGTACAGGAGTATTGCTCTCAGGTATGCATCAAGGGCTGGACTTGCAGGATGAGTCTATGAGACTTGTTGAGGGCCACCCTGATTCTGTGTAGGGATATATTGGTGGCTGCTCCATAGACCACTAGGCCATAGTCTATAGTCGATAATATGGAGCTAGTCATGGCAAGTTTGAGGGCTTCACTAATTAGGCAATGCCTATGTTTGTACAGCTGGCCAATCCTGCAGTTGACGACTTTGGCAACCAAGTCAACTTGCTGTGAGCAGGAGAGGGTGCTATGAAGGATTACCCCAAGGTACTTGAAAGTGCTGACCATATCCAATATATCACCTTGTCTGTTACGAATTTACAAGTGATAGGTTTTGTGCCTGTTTCTGGATGTGGCAAAGAGCATGGTCTTTGTTTTTTTTTTAATTTAGGAGGAGCCTGTGGTTTAGGAACCACACCTCCACATCTGAAAAACTAGTCTGCATTTGTAATTCAAGTGCTGCAGGGTTGGGCTGACTAGAGAACATCACAGCGTCATTTGCGTGCAGAAGGGCATGGCCATGGCAGGATAAAGGGAGGTTATTGAGAAATAAACTGAAAAGAAGGGGGCCCAAGATAGAGCCTTGGGGCACCGCCGTTGAGACTGGACAGTAATCTGAGCAGGTGTCTAGGATTTTCACTAGGTTCAATGGAATACATATCAACCATGGCACTGACCCACTGCTCTGGACTGGCTATATCATCATGTGGTGGAAATTGTCTTCACTAGTCAGGAAGAACTGCATCATAGCCAATTGTTCTCCTTGGAACATTCCAGCATTGATCAATTACTACAAATTACTGGTGTGATCCTGTTTCAGACAGAAGCCCATCTTTTTCAAGTTGTGTAACAGGGGGTGCTTTGAAACAACTGAGAAGCTGAATGGGATATACTATACTGGACTAGAAATCTGCAACAAATCTCTCTTTCCTTACTTTACAGTCTTACATTGGTATTGCTTTGTGTTTAATTATTTTAGTTTTTAAATCAGGAAGGGGGTTTTCAAAACTGCTTATCTTGTGAGCAACTTCAGAAGGGTTGAAATAACTGTGTATTTGATTTTACTTTGTGGGTATCTGGACTGTCTACTAGTATTCTGTGACAGTTTGCATCAAATTACTTTTAAATAGTTTACAAATCAGTTACTGGAGGGTAGTTGAATTACTATAAAGGACAGTACTAACCAGGATGGTGGAGCAGTGGTGTGTTGATTGTTTCTAACAGTCACCAGTGGTTGTGGACTACCCACACCCTTCCCACTCCCCACCCCCAGGCGTGATACATTTTCTTTATAGCCAAAGTTCTGACATCACTTCTCAACAGGTCATGGGGCAGAACTGTCATATTCTAATAAGCCAGCACAGTGCATAAAGGGTAAGTACACACCACAAAAGAAAAAAATTTGTATATATATATATATATATATATATATATACATATATATATATACATATTGTATATTATAAGGGAGAGGGACATGTGGGGAGTGGTGCAATGCACTGGCTGTGGGGCAGCAGTTTTCCAGGAGACATTCTGGAAACTGCGTTGCTGTCCTATTTGCAGGCAACTGTCAGCTCTGAGGGAGGAGGTTGCCCACCTCCAGGCTGAACTGGCAAAGATGAAGGAGGCCTCCCCCACTCAAAGAGCACCAGTGCCACAACCACTGCCTCAGAGGCTGCCAAGTATGAAGAGCAGTTGGACCACAGTGGGTTCTGGGAGGGTGCGGGTGGTGGAACAGAGGCGAAGCCCCCTAGTTGTACCTCTACACAAACCATATGCCAGTCTGGCAGAACAAGGTTCCTCTATGATGGCACTCTCAGTGGAGACCAAGAAGAATGCTGAGGACATCCATAAGGGAGACCCACAGAAGGGTGGCAAGCGACACCACAGGGGAAGAAAACAGCTTCTGATAGGGGACTCAATTGTTAGAGGGGTAGACCTGGGGAAGGGAGAGGAGAGGGAAGTAAGGTGCCTGCCTGGTGCCATGGCTTGGAGGGACAAGAAGCGAATCCTCAGGATTGCAGAAACAGCATCACAGGAGAGGGAACTAGATATCATTGTCCACCTTGGGACAAATGACCTAGCTAGGCATGGGATCAGTGAAGTGCAGGATGAAATTGTGGAGTTGGGGAGGGGCCTCCGACAGGTAGCAAGCACGGTTACCTTCTCAGAGGTGCTGCCAGTCCATGGCACAGGTGAGGCTAGGGTACTACACACCATGCAGTTTAATGAATGGTTGCAAAACTGGTGCAGAGCCCAGGGCTTTGGCTTCATTGGGGACTGGGGGTACACCTGGAGAGATGAAGGTCTATACTGGCATAGTGGTCTGCATCTGTCCACGAAGGGAACCAAGATCCTAAGTGACAGGTTTAAATGCTTCCTTGGCAAGCTTTTAAACTAGCCACGGGGGGAGGTGCTAATAAGAGGCAGGAAATTTCAAGCCTCCCCCCACAAAATATGCCAGGTAGTAAGGTAAACACTGAGGTACAGTGCTCAAAAGAGGGCAGGACAGGGGTAAATGGAAAAATAGACAAGGCCAAAAAGAGCAGGCATGGGGGGAAAAAAGGACAATGCCAACATTAAATGGAGGGCAATGAGTACCAATGCCCGTAGTCTGGGAAACAAGCTTCCTGAGCTAGTAGCCTTGATGGAAGATGAACAATTGGATATTGTGTCAGTCATGGAAACACGGTACATGGAGAACCATGACTGGGATGTCAACATACCGGGTTACACAGTCTACAGAAGGGACAGGGAGGGGAAAAGAGGAGGTGGAGTAGTTCTATACATAAGGGAAGGAATCAAAGCTACAGAACTAAAAAGTAATGGGGGAGGACAAGAGGTACTCTGGGTCACCTTGGAGACTGGGAATGGCATCACAATCCGCACAGGGTTGTATACAGACCACCATCTCAAGGGGAGAAAATGGACAAGAAAATGATAGAGGACATTCTCAAAATGGCTGAAAAAGGGGAGATACTGTTGATGGGGGACCTGAATATGCCAGATGTTAACTGGATGACATGTACTGCAGCCACATCCAACAGCAGGGTCATTCTCTATGCCCTGCAGGGGGCAGGCCTTAGACAGTTAGTGCTGGAACCCACTCAGGAGGGAGCAATACTAGACCTGGTACTCACAAATGGAGAGAGGATCACAAATTTAGAAGTCAGTAGACATCTGGGAACAAGCGACCACTGCACAGTGTGCTTCACAATAAGCACAACCATGGAGACAAGCCATACAAAAACAAGCATACTGGACTTTAGAAGGGCTGACTTTGGCAAAATGGGTGAATACCTGAGGAATACACTAGCAAATGGCCAAAAAGGAGGGGTGGAAGAACAATGGAGAAAAATCAAAATTGTCATCATAGCGGCAACAAGCCTTTGGGTGAAACAGATAAAGAAAACAAAGCGGAGTAGAAAAACACTACGGTTCTCAAAAGAGGTTGCAGGGAAGGTTAAGGAGAAAAAAGGCTGCATACAAAGAGTATAAGGAATCACAAAAGGAGCATGACAGGGAACTGTATCAATTAAAGCAGAAAGAAGTGAGGAAGGCAGTCAGAATAGCAAAAGCCCAAATTGAGGTAAAAATAGCCAATTCAGTTAAGAAGGGGGATAAACCTTTTATAGGTACATTAGGGAGCATAGAAAGGTTAAGGATGGAATAGTGAAGATTAATAAGGGAAAGGGGAGGTGGGCAGAGGGAGACTGTGAAAAGGCAGAGATACTGAATGAATACTTTTGCTCAGTATTCACAAAAGAAGATAAGGAGGAGTTACGTAAACTAGACAATAGAAGCACTCCGGGTAGGGGGGTTGACACCAGTCCATTTACAGAAGAAAGAGTCCTGAAAGAACTCCTAAAACTCAAGTCGGACAAAGAAATGGGGCCTGACGGGATTCACCCCAGAATCCTAAAAGAACTAAGGGAGGACCTAGTGACACCACTGACCACACTTTTTAACAACTCATGGGAGGATGGGGTGGTACCTGAGGACTGGAGGAGGGTAGATTTTAATTTATTTTTTTTAATTTATTTAGTTGTTTAACCAGGTATAGCACACTAAGCTGAAAGCTTTTTTACAGGAGCGACCTGGGAGCACAAGGAGGTTAAGTGACTTGCTCAGGGTCACACAGTATGCAAGCGGAAGCTGTGGGATTCAAACCCAGGTCTGGTCTGCTGGATATCACCAGATTTGCAGCTCAGAGCCTTAGACCACTGTGCTATACTGCCTCCAGATGTGATTCCCCTTTACAAAAGTGGGAGCAAGGCAGAAGCAGGAAACTACAGACCTGTAAGTTTGACCTCAGTGGTAGGGAAAATGATGGAATCACTTCTGAAAGAAAGAATTGTTGAATACCTAGAGGCCAGAGGGCACAGGACCCAAAGCAGCATGGATTTACAGCAGGAAGGTCATGTCAGATGAATCTAATAGATTTCTTTGACTGGGTGACCAAAGTAATAGACCAGGGAGGGGCTGTGGATATGGCCTTCCTAGGCTTTAGCAAGGCATTTGACACAGTCCCACACAAAAGATTAATAATCAAGTTAGCTAGCCTGGGAGTGGGTCCCAGGGTGGTAGCCTGGGTAGCAAACTGGCTGCACAACAGGACACGGAAGGTAATAGTGAATGGAACACATTCTGAAGAAAGGGAGGTTACTAGTGGAGTACCTCAGGTCTCAGTACTGGGTCCAGGCCTCTTTAACAACTTTATAGGTGACATTGCAGAGGGTCTGAAGGGAAAGGTATGCCTCTTTGCAGATGACACAAAGATCTGTAACAGAGTTGATACACAAGAGGGGGGTAGAAAGGATGAGAAGGGACTTGGCAAGGTTGGAGGAATGGTCAGACATATGGCAACTTAGATTCAATGCAAAGAAGTGCAAAGTAATGCACCTGGGAAACAAAACCCAGGAGAAGAGTACACAACAGCAGGGAGGTACTAACAACAACAAAAATGGAAAGGGACCTGGGGGTAGTCATATCAGATGATCTAAAAGTTGGTAAGCAATTGAGAAGTCAGTAAGGAGAGCCAGGGGATACTGGGATGCATAGGAAGGGCATCACAAGTATAATAAAGGAAGTGGTTATCCTCTGTACAGACAGTTGGTGAGATCCCATCTGGAATACTGTGTACAGTTTTGGAGACCTCATCTACGCAAGGACATAGACAGGATGGAAGCGGTCCAGAAGAGGGCAGCTAAAATGGTGCAGGGTCTGCATCAGAAACCACATGAAGAGAGACTGAGAGAGCTTAGTATGTATACCCTTGATGAAAGGAGGGACGGGGGGACATGATAGAAACATTCAAGTATCTGAAGGAAATCAACAAAGTCCAGGAGGGTAGCATCTTTCAGAAAAAGAGATGTGTAAGAACAAGGGGGCACAATTTAAAGATGGGGGGGATGGCTCAGGGGTAATGTGAGGAAATTTTTTTTTCAAGGAGAGAGTGGTGGATGCATGGAACCGCCTTTCTGGGGAAGTTGTTGGGTCTAAAACAGTGGGGGAATTCAAACATGCATGGGACAGACATAATACAATTGTAGTGGGGGGGTGGCAGGAAGTAGGCTGTTGGTTAACCAGAATCTGCAGCTTGTCCAGTAGGTAGGAAAATGGGCAGATTAGGTGGGCCAAGTTGTCCTTATCTGCTGTCAAAGCTATGTTTCTATGTAACTAACTAAGTGGTCCGTAAGACTGTCCCACATGCTCCTGCCCCAGCACTGAGAGTCAGAAGGCTGCCCACTCTGCATGTTCATAAGATTTTTGCAGCTGTGGTTCCTGAAGAGAATCAACAACAGACATAGCATGGCATTCTTCCATCAGCAATATAGTGTACAGTTTGGTTTTATTGTGCACTGAAATCTCACAACTCAATAACCCTATTGTGCTCATTCACAAGTTTATTGTGCACGTTCCATATGCAAATCACCCCCATTGTGTATGTTCCATATTCAAATCACCCTTATTGTGTATGTTCCACATTCAGATCACCCCCTTATTGTGTACATTCCATATGCAAATTGCCTCCCAGTAGCTCGTGCCCACTCCCACCAACTTCTCTGGCTGTTTCCCTTTAAGGCACTTCAAAATACCTCACAGAGGTCAGGAACAGCGCTTCAGTCAAAAAAAAAGTCAGACCACTTGTTTTCTTGCTCAGTTATGAATTATTCTCTTTCGGACAGTTTGTTGGACTGGCTTGCGCTTGACTGAGCCTTGCATGACTTTTTTTTTTTTTTAACAGAACCGCTGTTCCGACTTTTCTGAGGTACTTTGAAGTGCTGTGAAGGAAAACAGCCAGAGAAGTCGGACGGAGTCGGCGTGAGCTACTAGGGGGATGATTTTTACTTTGAAAACCATACACTATAAGAAATAAAATATGGGCGACTATACAGAACTTGCCTTGTGTTTTCATCTCGGGGTTGAGATACCAGCATGGACCTCTTGAGCTTCGCCCTTGAGGTCCATATGCTGGTATCTCAACCCCAGATGGAAACACAGGCTCATTGTGTATAGTTCCCCATACATTATTCCTTGTGTTTTGCACTCACTGTAACACATGTCAACAAGAAACTGATCTACTTGTAGTCGGGAGTCAAGGACTTAGGCAAAGGATGCTGTTCTTGCCTGTCTGCATGCCACTGAATGGTTCTTCATTCTATAACCTGTCAGTCATACTGGCCACTACTGCGAATGCTGTCTTGTCTCTGCATCTAACTCACTAAACATAATCTGCACTTGAACCATGTTTAGGTGTGAAAGTAAATCTGTGGGATCACCTGGGTGAGGCTTAATCTTTTGGAACACATCTCCAATGGCAACTTCAATGGGTTTCAAGATGGCACACATATAACCTTTGAGATCCCAGTAGACAGCATGTAGTACTACACCATCTTCTATCAAATGGCTCAGTAGTAATTGACTACTGCTTTTGCTTGAGAATCCATGCAAGTTTATAAAAAGTGGAATTCCAGTGGGTGTAAAAAAGTGGAGTTCTAGTGGGTGGCAACTCCTGAATGAGCTGGTGTTGGAGAGGTGGTACACTGTCTGTAATTCGGTTAATTGACAATGTACCTTTGACAAATTATTGAAGTTGCCCACAGTTTAAGTTACAATTGACCACAGTAGTAACTTGTCTGTTTTTTGAGATACTTAAATTTAGTTGGGGGGGCTGAGGGAGGGGAGGTGGAGACTTCAAGGAAAAAAACACTCTGCAACAATAGATCCAGGTTAATAAGATAACAAAATCAGTCAGACTGAGTAGATCTTTGGTCTTTTTTTCTGCCATCAGTTTCTATGTTTCTGTTTTTAACTTAGTCAGTACGTTTCTATTTTTAACTTAGTCACTGCCAGTTTCCAAAATGTGTGAAATCCGCTCAGGGCCTTGTTTATATTGATCGCATTGTCTGACACTACCAATCCCACCTCCAGTTCTTTTGAATTTAGAAACCTGTCAATGTGAGGACATTTCCCCTTCGATACTATGGGACACAGTAAAGACTGTCCTGTGGGGACAGTGGATAGAAATAGCAAACCGGAAAAAGAAACTTGAGGAAAGAAACATTGCAAGAACTTCAAGACAAGCTAAAAACCTTACAACGTTTAGCTACCCCAAGGGATAAGGAAGTATTCCAATTGACAGCACAAACTAAACAGGAGCTACAAAATTAATAGATCAAAAAGTTGAACAGGCCTTGTGATATCTCCAACAATATTATTATGAAGGAGGTGCACACAGCTCCTGCAGAATAGCAAGCCAAAAGAAAAGTCAGGCTTGCATAGTGCACCTGCTGAATCCCGGCACATGAGTACTCACCTGGAACCATACAGATGTTGGAAGGATTTTTGCAGATTATTATACCGTGCTATACACACAAGATTCTGCTTCTGATTCAATACAAAATGAAAACATTTCATCAGGTTTATGGCTTCTGCAACTTACAGAAAAGCAAAAAGAGGGCTTACTTGTCCCAATAATGAAAACTGAACTTCTAGCTATTTTTAAAAATGCTAAAACGGGGAAATCCAAGGCCTGACGGTTATCCTGTAGAATTTTATAAAACAAAATTACTGATCTCCTCATACCTCTACTGATGGCGGTTTATAGACATATACAGGATGATGAATCACCTCCTTCCACCTGGGAATATGCAGTTATAGTGACACTATTAAAACTGGGAAAATCAGCAGGTGACCCAGCTTCTATCACCCCATTTCTATGGTTTTGTTGACTATAAGTTATTGACTAGCATCTGGGCACACAGATTAGATAATCTTTTACTACACCAGCTAGATGGAGATTAAGCTGGATTCATTCACCAAAGCAGACTCATGATAATGTATGCCATACTTTTCATTTAATAGACTATGTCACACAATGCCACGTACCTACTGAAGTGGTTACTTTAGATGTCAAAAAGGCATTCGATTGGCTATCCTGGTCTTTCCTGTGGAATACTCTGGAAATTATGAACTTTTCCCAGGAATTACTATTTTTCAAGCATTGTATAGTTCCCCAGAGGCATATTTGAGGGTGAATAGGGTAGTTTCACTACCCTATTTATTAACTAGGGGAACTCGTCAGGGCCATGCCCTTTTCCTCTTATTATTTGCATTATATGTCGAGCCTCTCACCGCAGAAATTTGAAGAGCAGAGAGTGTAACAGATATTCCTTTGTGTGGGGGATTTCAAAATATAACTTTTTGTGGATGACATTATCCTCACTCTTACTAACCCTGAAATGTCACTTTTAGAAGTCTGGAATATTATAGATCAATTTGGTCTACTATCGGGCTTTAGGATAAACACCCTTAAAACTGACATCTTAACCTTTAATTTTTCACCCTCGCTGGTGTTAAAAAATAAATTTCTGATTGGATGGTATCAAAATGCAATAAAATACTTGGGGATACAATTGGTAAAGGATTTTCAGGCTCTTGAGCTATTGAACTGTGAGCCTATCAACCAGCAAATAACCAGAGATTTACAACAATGGCAAACGTTACCATTTCCTGTATTAGAAAAGGTGGAAGTTATTAGACAAAATGTTTTACCTAGATTACTATGCTATTTTCAGACTCTCCAAGTAGTACCAGACAAAACATATTTCAACTATTGGCACCAAATAATTTCTAGATTTCTCTGAGGTGGTGGACACCCTTGTATAAGATATGCTATTCTGCAGCTACCAAAGGATAAGGGTGGATTAAATTTGTCAGACTTATTTCTTTGTGCTATTTCAGCGGCGGTTTTGGACAGTACGCTGCTGGCTTATTCCCACGTATATTGAATTCTCCTTGAATGATTTATTTGAGATAGATAAATATAACTTTGCACATCCATTAGGGGAGATACCTTTATCCAAATTCATCAGCTATGTAGCCATAACCCTAGATTTCTGGAGGAAATGCTGTTCCAGTTATATCCCCCCACAAACTCTCTTTTGGTTTACATCTTTAGCACATGACAAAACTTTTCCACTTAATATAACTGATGCTGCTCTTTTGGGCTGGGGGTCCAGAGGTCTGAAATATGTCTATCAGTACTATATGACACAGGGCTTCTCTACCCTCCCAAATTGTCAAAAGGAATATGCCCTTTCCTAGGCAGGCCCATTTTCAATATCTGCAAGTGAAATCCTATTTATTGGGGATGTGTTTACAATTTAAACAACTCCCAGAAGGTCCTCCCATATTATTTACTTTATTCAAGGAACATCAGCAAGGTTCTCTCTGGCCACACTTAATTGGAAATATTTATAAAGGCCTTATTAAATTATTATCCGCCTCATCTCTCTCGATCCTGAAGAGATGGAACAAAGAGCTAAATGTACATATAGTGTGTGGCAGAATGCTGTTCTGCATGGAAATTCATGCTTAGAACAGTGTTGTGCTGCACTGGAGAAGTCACGATGTTATGCTGCACTGAGTACGTCACTAGTGCAGCACAACATCCAACGTCATCGCATATGTGTGATGAAGCGATGCTGCAGTGAGGAAGTGAGCAGCGCTGGAATGAACCATTGCAGCTGTGCCAAAATAAGATTTTTTTTTGTACCAGGAGACCTGTTTTGGGGTGAAGAAGTGCACTTATGGTTGCCCATACACTATAAAAGATTGTGTATGGGCAACCATATACATACAAGGCTATTTTAAAATCTTGAGGTTTCCCTGATAACGAGGCCTCTCGAGCTGTGCTCTCAAGGTCTCTTGTTACCATGGAAACCTCTCAACTGAAAAACAGCCTTGTTGTGTATGATTGCTTATACACAGTCCTCTATATAACAATGGAGGCATGAATAAAATATGCTCCGATTAGCTTCAGGCTAACCTCCTCCCTACAGTGGCAAGATTATTTATGCAAATGTTGCATGCACTATTTCCGTACCCCTGCTATACAGGCAAAGTATATGGGCTTAGACATGGTGAAATGCTGGAGAAGTTGTAGAGAGACACTCTCCACATATACCCATAATTTTTGGACATGCCCCTCTGTAACTATGTTTTGGCAAGGGGTTAATGAGACCCTTAATGCCCTGTTTGTAGAGCAGGACTTGCTTACTCCTCAGCTGGCCTTTCTCTCTGTTCCATCACGGACAATTAAGGAGCCAAGTTTAAAATTGCTGTTTATTTTACTACTGCCAGCAAAAAAAATTATTACTAAATTGTGACTATGGAGAACCCCACTGCAATGGCCCCACTGGGTAGCATTAGTTTGTAACATCTGTAGAATTAAAATCTCTTCAGCTTCTGTCCATGATAAATTAGTTAAAGCTATAGAATTTTAAAGGTGCTGGTTGCTTTACCAGAGAGATACTAATCCAGACTTTATACCATGAACTGGTACAGGGTTCTGAACACTATTTACTATGTCATGCTATCTTTGGGGGAGCAGTGCATCAAGAACATATTGAGCCTTTGCACGGTACTATGTGGAGTTGTTTAAAGCTACCCTGTGAAATGCTCAAAACCTATCTTATTGTATTTGACAGTTGTACTGGTGGTGCAATAACTGGTACTATATCCTTCTACCCTGCTGCTAAATGTTATTGTTCCATTATCTGTTCCTCTTATTCTTGATTTTGTACTGTAAGGTGTATGAAATTATGCCAATAAAATCTGGATTTAAAAAGAAAACTGCCAGTGTGGTATTTGAGTTCTTTCACCAGACTGTCTGTAGTTTGTGTCTTCCCAAATGAGCAATCAAATAGTAATGCTGACTTCAGAATCTGACCAGACTAACGGATGAAACTGCTTTCTTAACTGACGTGAAAAAACTACCTAGTAGGCAATGGAAGTCATGTAATTCACCATCTAGACACTTGTCCACATGTCGGTTGTAAGATGGACTAGGGCACTCGTGACTTGCTAACCATTTGCTTTATTGTGTTATGCATTTGCAAGGATGGCCACAGTAGAACAATACTTGTGATGCGGTATATTGTACAGCACCTGGGCTCTGCACAGGCTAGGAGAAGACAGAAGGCCTAGTTTGTATGACAGAAGCTCTCACACTAGCAGTTCTGCCACATGCTATGTCATCTCAACAGCCCTGGAACAGCTACTGTGGACTTTTCAGGTTTTCTGAGTAAGCTCATTTAAAGTCAACTGCTTGCGGGTGCCACTTCTGAGACTATTAAATGGAGAGTGGGGAATATCACCATTGCCACCCATGAAAACTGCTGCTGTCTTGACTTGCACCTGTTCCAGATGAGGTCTGCCGATATAGAAACTGTCTAATGCTAGACTGACCTTTGGCATCACCATCCTGCCCACCATGCCTCATGCCCCTCTCTAGTTCTTTACCCTCCACCTCTCTACTACTACTGGAATTAAGTGGACCAATGACTACGTCCTCCTCTACATCCCCTTCCTCTGCATGTTCTGGGTCCAGTTTTATCAATTATCATCCTCTGGATGAGACACTAAAACCCAAGGTTAATTGTGCTCCTCTCTGATCACTGTTTAAATTGAAGTTAAAGATTTCATGGCACTTATCATAACAGTAAGAGAGTTTCCACAGTGTTAATACCAACACTTCCCCTATGAATAAAGCAAATTTGTGTAACCCACCCAAGGGCACACCTGGAAAATAAACTATCACAGAGCAGTGTGGCTTTCCTGGTCAAAAATGAAAAAAAAAATTAAAATAAAATAATTCATGTGACCTCAAGTTATGCTGAATGGTAGTGAACAAGCAGAGGAATTAGCATTGATATAGCACTTTTTATACACAGTGTATACCAAAGTACTTTACAAGCAATGAGAGACGGGTAGTGAAGTGACTTTAAATGTGTAGTGGCAGCCATTTTACACATCAGCACCTACATACAGCCTGGGACAGTTACATAAACCAGTTCTATGTGACATTGCATCTGAAGGATGACACACTGTGACAGCACAGCATTTCCCTAGTACTGCACTCAGGTGCCAGCACTGATGCTATGAACCCAGTAACAGTGTGGGACAAGAACCCACAACCTTCCGGCCAAGAGGCAGATGTGACACCAACTGAGCCACGCTACTGCTGCTAGGTTTGCTGCCACCCCAGCTTCTGTCTACACATGTAAGCACCCCTTTTGAGGGCTTACGAGTTAACTTTTGTAGTTAGGAGTAGTTAGGTAGGGAAAGCTGCTGGTGCCTGTAGGTCTGGGATGTAGGACTGCCTGCTGCTAGCAGGGGGACTCCTTCCACAAGGGGACATATACAGGGTTTTTGGCACCAAAAGAGGTTGGTGGGAGAGAGCCAAGGGAGAGAGCTGGGTGGTTGGCCCACATGTTTGGCCATGAGGGCATGCGGTGGGGCCTGAGTGAACCATTCAACACCCCAGCCCACCTCCTTCAAAGACCCGCAAAAGATGTGCAGTGGTTCAGGGCCATAGAAAGTTGATGGGAGCTGTGGAGCACACAGTGGGGTCACTTTGGTGCTGGTTTATGGGAGTTGGAGCCCAGGAAAGGAAGATATTGTAGCCCGCCAAGTGATCTCCAGCACCTTGGTTGGGGTAGGCACCAGAGGGGGGCCTGTGAAATAAAACTCTCACCCATGGCCAAGTGCAACGTGGGAGCTGGTGAGTTTTTCTGTGGCTGGGCCTGCTATGGCTGAGGGGACCTTGGGCACGGTCCACAGGTGTCAGCCTGGATCATTGGGGGTGTAGTGGTGGCAGCCTAGTTCCTTTTTTTCCCTAGACCATAAGGATGCTGCAGTGTTTTGGCTCCCAAGGTGGTGCAGCCTGAGGAGGCATAAGGAGTTCTGCATGGGGAGTGGCTGATTGGGACTCCAGGTGGGGTGGCAGTCCACCCAGGTACTCTGTGTGGGACTTCAGTCAGGCCTCTGGGTGGAAGCAGTCCTGAACCAGAATTGCTTTATGAGCACGAAAGTGCTCGGGTCTCCGGGATTGCCAGGGATATATGGAACTCCTTGGGATACTCAGAGCAGGCATGTGACATCAGTGATTGGGTGGCAAGAGGGTTTTCAGTGGTACTGTTCATGCTAAAAGTTAACACCGACATGGTAATACAAAGTGCTCCCAGTAATCAAGTTCTCCCTGTTTTAAAGTAACCCCAGTATTAAGACGGCACACCAGAAATAGAATTGGGGCAGTAGAAATGTCTCATGCTGTCTCAGTTTGCTACCTCCAATTGAGTATTTGAGTGACAAAGAGAAAGGGATTAAGTAAACGCCTGGTGAATGAAAAGTTGTGAAGTAAAGGAATATGTGAAGGAAATGCTACTAAGTCAACATGTACTCCTATGTGACTTTTTCCAGCCCATCATTTAAAGTGCTGCTGTCAGTAATGCAGCCTTTTCAGCTCAAGGGGATTTCTGCATGAAACAAAGTCAATCTGTTGGAAAAAGATATTTCTGCAGGATTTAATGTCAGGTTCAGTACCTGTGAATTGCTCCCACCATTGTTTGAGTACCCCCACGCTCCTTGGAGTGGTTGATTAAATTATTTCTTTGCATTAAATCAGTTGTACTTTTTGATTCTGGAGTGGGCATTGGATTTACTAGATAATAGACCTGTTTAGACTGCTGACTTTGCAGTGCATCAACCCATGCACACGGGTTAATGCGCTGCAAAATCGGCAGTGTAAACACTGTCAGGCACGCCTTAAGTGCTCATCGGATCATTTTTTTGATCCGACTCAGTTGTGGGATCAGTAGCGGAGCAGGCACATTAAATGGCAGTGTGAATGCTTTGTTGTGCTGGCTCCGCTACAAAGGCTGTTTTTACATCAGCCTCCAGTGAATTCTCAGACCCTCCTCAAAGCAACCTGCAGCACTGGGAGGGCGGGCTGTGTAAACCTGAATGCAGATGGCGAATCAGGAGGGGAGTGGCGCACATTCCACAGTGCTGCTGCCATGTAAACACAGCTAATAGCTGTTCATGTATGTGCTTGATAATGAACATTGTCCCTGCAGCTATCCCCACCAAATTAAGCAATGTACCTGCTCCCCTGCATGAGAAGCCATCTTGCAATATCCATGAATCAGGTAATGAGCATATTTATTTTCTGGACTGTGTTTTCTGGCTGTACAGTGCCCCCACCCCAGGAGATTTACCATCTTTATACCCCTAGACATGGGGAGGGGAGCTTACGCTCAGAACACATTTTATACATGAACGGTCTTTGCTGACAACTGAAAAGTAGGACCACACTGCTAATGTGTCTTTTTCTGATTGTGGGGACATGCAGTGATGCAAAAGAAGGGGAGTGCTGGTGGGAAGTGCCCCAGGTTTCTGCATGGCTTAAGCATTTTTGAACTTTTTTCAATTTACCTTTGGGGGTAGATGTCCTTAATGGCTCCTCTGTGCCGCCTTCCTCAGAGAACTACAGCTGAGGAAGACCTGCTAGTTTTTTTTTTTTGGGGTGGGGGATGTACAGGAAGATTGATAACTTTAGGTTCTTCTGATTCCTTAGCCTGCTCCCCTCCATCTGAGGGCTCAGAAGAAGTCTCTTCTTGTGTGGTTGCAGTCCTATATGCCGCTATGCAGATTCGTGTTAATAGTGCCTCTTCAAGTTCTATAAAGGCCATTTGGTTAGAGTTCCTGTGTGACCCATAGCATATTTTATTACTGGCTGCTTAACTGATTGCTTTACCAGTACTCTTAAGTACCTTTTCATGCAGTCTCCCAGATGCAGCCACGGCTGACTCTGCTTTTTTGGTGCCTCTGCCTCTCTGTGCTTTGCTTTCACTACTTTCACAAATTAATTTAACCATTGTTTAATTTAAGCCTGCTGTCTTCTTCCCTCACTTTCTGCTGGGTTTCCTTTATTTGCTCCAATTCAATATTGTAGTATTATGAGTATCTGTGGTACTGTGCACATCTCCTTCAGTAACACATGCAATACCTGGTAAACAGTGCAAAAATTAGTCCTCTGGCATAGATGTGCAGGGCTAGGCACCCAGAACTGTCCTGAACATCTCAGAATACAGTATACTGCACTAGTAGCTCAAACAGTGACCCCTATGGCACTACAGCAGAGGACAAGGCATCCAGAACTAGTCTGAACATCACTCAATAGACTGCACTAGTAGCTCAAAAAATTATCCTTGTGGCACAAACACCTGGGGAAAGCCCCTCAAAGCAGGCCTTAACATCCCATAATATACTACACATATAGCTCAAAAATCAGCCTTCTGGCACTATGGCACAGGGTGAGGCATCCAGAAGTACTCTGAACATCACTAAATATACTCCACTAATGGCTCCAGAAATTTGCACTTTGGCGCAAAAGTGCAGAGCAAGGAATCCACTGCCCATCCACTAGTAATCTGCACATCCCCTAATGTAACATACAGTGTGTAACACTTGGGAAACTGTGCAAAAATTAGTCCTCTAGCACTGCAGCACAGGGTGCAGTATCCATAACTAGTCTGAACATCTCTTAAAGAACATATGATGCTTCTAGAAAACTTTGGAAATTTATACATAGTTCTAGTTGTATTTCGTAGATTTCCTGTTTTTATCTACCCCTTATTCTTTGTTACTAAAAGGATCCTCGACCTTTGGACTTCCTCTGCTGTTATGGTTTGTCTACACTTGATATCGTACTCCCTTGCTTGTGATATCATAACAATTTCCATTTAAACCTAATTGGGATTCATAAACAGAGCATTATGACTTTACATGTAGACCAGTAGAGGAAGCGAATGAAGTCTGAGGGTTACTGATCCTATTTTCAAGTAGCTGTACTTATTGATATAAAAAAGAAAGATAGGAAGAATAATGCAGAACATATGTACAGTATAAGCATAATTGTGCGCAGATATTGTGTTTTTTAAAAACTTAACAGAGATGTCACAAGCTTTTTAAAGATTTCATTTCATTTTCATTTATTCTTTGTTAACCAGGTAAGGACACTGGACCAAAGGTCCTTTTCAGGTCTGACCTGGACAGAAACAAACAAATAAACAAAAATAGTATAAAATAACACAGACAATTCACAAATTACAACCACATACAGATCTTTGCATAAATAATGTTTTAACCTAGATTTAAAAGTTAAGACTGAGGGAGCAAGTCTAACATTACTTGGAAGTACATTCCAATTATTTATTTATTTATTTATTGAGATTTTGTTTACCAGGTAAGCCCTCTGAGACCAGAGATCCCTTTTTCAGGGCCGACCCGGGGTTGAGTACACCAACCACTTTACATTAGGATACAATAAGACAGCTTCAAAAATACATATACAGTTTGTACATACATATACAGTTTGTACATGAGGCAAGGGAACAGTAAGACAGTGGCAGAGAACATACAGTAAGAAACTGTGCCAGAGTACATACATTGGCAGTGGGGTACATTTGCCTACAGAGATATTAGCATTGGAGGTTAGCTAGTTCAGAAGGAGCAAGAGTTGTGTCTGGTACCAATTTAGAGGGGTGAGGTTGGGTGCATTATCTAGCGGTTGCAGCAACAGAGGCTCAGTTCAATAAGGTAGACTTTAAGACCAGCTTTGAATGAGGAGAGGGAGGTTTTGTCAAGCAGGGAAGAAGGGAGCGAGTTCCAGAGGTGAGGGGCAGTGAATTGGAAGGAGTGCTTTCCTTGGTTGGTCTGGATGCGGGGTATGTTCAGGAGCCGACTGGAAGTAGACCGGAAGGTTAAGGATGGAGACTTTAGGGGTGAGCAGGTCGCTAAGGTGAGGTGGGTGGTGTATGGAGAAGACTTTGTAGGTAAGGCAGGCGGAGGAGAAGGATAGTTTATGCCTGAGTGTTGGCCAGTGAAGGTCTCTGAGAGCCTCGCAGTGATGCTTCCTTGGGGAGGAGTGGGTTCCAAAGCGAGCAATGTGGTGGTAGAGGGTGGAGAGCTTGTTTAACTCGGTCTCTCTGAGGGACTGTAGTAGTGGGGAGCCATATAGCAATGAGGGAAGGAGGTTGCAGTTTGCAATGGCTCATCATGCTTCTCCAGAGAGGGAGTTTTCAAGGCGGTATAGGAGGCCCAGCCTCTGGTGGATAGATTTTGTTAAGGCATCTATGTGGGGTTTGTAGGTTAGCTCTTGGTTGAGGATAACCCCAAGATACCTAAACTGGTCAGTGACCTCAACACACTTTCCTTGGGCTGACAACAGTTGGAGTATACCGCTTCGGTCATTGCCCAGCCGCCGGGTCCCGAAAAGGGCAGCTTTTGTTTTCTCCTTGTTTAGTTTTAGGTGGTTGGCAGTAAACCATGCTTCAAGCTTTGCAAGGCAAGCTTGGAGTTTGGCTGAGATGACTGAGGGTTGGGGGGTCACTGAGGTAGATTACAGTGTCATCCACATAGAGGATAAGGTTGCAGGGAGCACAAACCTCTTCAAGGTCATTTACAAATAGTGAGAATAGTAGGGGGCCCAGGATGGAGCCCTGGGGTACCCCAGAGGTCACAGGCCTAGGGTCTGATTGGACGCCCTGCCAGTGGACTGTTTGCAATCGGTTCATCAGGTAGCTTGTGGTCCAGGAGAGTGAAAGCTGATCCATGCCAAGCTGTTGAAGTTTAGTTAGGAGCAGTTTATGACTGACCAAGTCAAAGGCCTTGGAGAGGTCGATGAATAGTGCGCCCGTGGGGATGCCTTGGTCGATGGTATTATGTCCGATGTCAGCCTGATAGGGCAGTGTCAGTGCCATGGCCTTTCCGAAAGTCGTGCTGGACTTTGGAGAGGAGCAGGTGTTGTTCCAGGTAGTCTTGAAGTTGATTGTAGACTAATCTTTCCTGAATTTTTCCCAGAGGGCAGAGAAGAGAGATGGGCCTGTAGTTCTCCACCCTGTCCCAAGTTCCTTTTTTGTGGACTGGGACAATGGTGGCAACTTTCCATTTACTGGGGACCGTCCCTTCTAGGAGGGATCTGTTGATAAGTAGGGCAACGGGGTAGGCAATGGCCGGTGCTGCAGCCTTCAGCAGCCGGGGTTCTAGCTGGTCATTCCCAGTGGACGAGTCAGGGTTTATTTTGCAGAGGAGTAGCAGTACTGTGTTGGGATCCACTAGTTTCAGGTGGAATAATGGGCGAGGAGGCACTGTGTCTGGGCGGTGAGTAGGGGTGGCACGGGCACTATTGGGAGGCAGCCAGTAGGGTTTGTAAAGGATACAGAATGCTTCAGCCACTTTGTGGGTCATTGGTAAGTGAGTTCCCAGCTATGACCGAGGCATCGTGTTCCCTTGTGCAGCCTTTAAGGAGAGAGTTTATATGGACCTAGAATTTCTTTGGGTCTCTTAGATTGCCTGTTTGGAGGTCCCTGAGGTGTTTTGATTTGGTCTGTTTTGTGGCTTTTTACATTTGTTCCTCAGGCACGATACTTCTCCAAGTTCGGATTGGTACCGGTAGATTTGTAAAGCCCCATGCCTTGTCCCAGAGCTGCATGGTGTGTTTTAGCTCAGGGTTTAGCCATTTGTGGCACTTTCCTGAACCTTGAGTTTTTCCAGGGTCATGTCAGTTAGCTATGCCCAAGAATGTCTTGGTGAAATATTCAAGGGCCACATCGATTGTGGGAAGGGTGACAATGGGACCCCATTCCACCTTTAGGAGGTCAGAGCAGAGGTCAGCTGGTTCGAATTGGCTGTAATTTCTTGCAACAATCACTCTTGCGGCAGACCTGGGGGGTTTATTGGACCAGATACAGAAGATACGGCAGTGGTCGCTCAAGGAGTCAGACATAACCCCAGCAGTCAGTATCCGAGAGGGGTCTGAGGTAAGTGCCCAGTCGAGAAGTGAGTGGTTGCCAGTTTTGGTGTTGTGCCTGGTTGGCATGTCAATCATTTGGGTAAGTGATGCATTCAGTATCAGGCTTTTGATTTGGGCTGAATTTGGGGCAAGCCAGTTGAGGTTGTAGTCCCCGAGGAGGATTTTCTCCCCCGGGGGAGCTTGAGGATGGCATTTGCGAGTGATTCTAAGGAGGGGGTGGCAGTTTGGGGTGGGAGATAGGCACACCCAATATAGAGAGGCTTGGTATCTCCGAGGAGAAGTTTGAGAAGTAATACCTCGGCCTGAGATCCGTCGGGTGTTTGGAGGTCAATCCGGGTGACATTCAAGGAGGTTTTGAGGTAGATTAGTACCCCCCCTTTTTTCCAGCTCTGTCCTTTCTAATGGTTTGGTAGCCAGTCAGCTCGACTTCATGAGGGAGGATGTGGGGCTTCAGCCATGTCTCAGTCACTGCTAAAATGTCAGGCTTGTAGAGCAGGGTCCAGGCCTCGAGGTCAGACATCTTGTGTCTCAGGCTCCCGACATTCATGTGGACCAGTCTGAGCCCCCCAGAGTTTGCCCAGAGGGGGATGGTAGGGTCACTGAGCATGAAGTTAGGGGAGAAAGGACCAGGGTTGGTTTCAATGTCCCCCCCACATAGCAGCAGAGTGTTGGGCAAGGGGCCCTCGAGGCTGGGGGGGGCATTATGGTTTGTGAGGGCATGTGGGTGGGTTGCCAGCATCATAGGGAGAGGCCTCCTAAGCCTTTCGAGATTGGGACATTCGGAAGCCATTTTCACTTAGTGCAGGGGCTCATGGGAGTAAGAGGGATGTTTTTTATAGGTTTTTGCAGTGTTATAGTGCACAGGGGAGTAAGGGGGATGAGATTTATGGTTTCTGCTGCTGGCAGAAAGCAACAGGGTTATTTTCCATTTGCAGGAGTAGGACAGAGGTAATTGGATACTTAAAGTGGCCTCTAGTGGAAAGAACTGATAACCTGCAAATGGAAAAATGAGCTGATAGGTTCTACAGCTCACGTGACTTCTGCTATATATGCAGATGCTCACCAAGGCGGTGGTGAGGGTGTGAGGGCCTCAGTATTGAAGCAGAGAGAAGGCATGCGATGCAGTCCACCCAGGCACATCGATCAGCCTGGCATTTTTACTAATACCTTTAAAGCAAAAGTAGCAGTGGTCCGCGTGGCTCCTTCCAGGTAAGGGATAAATGCACTTTCGTGGGGAAGGGTATCCTGTTTCAGCCCTCTTGACCTCTGATGCTCGGTTGGGTAGAGGATGGGTCCGGTGAAATGATCCGCGGGGAGGGCAGCGCCACGAGTGCCTCACGACCTCCTGGATGTTCCTGCTGTATCTGTGGAGGTAGAGGAGAGAGGGGAAGTTTAAGTAGGGCACAGGAATGAATGAAAAAACTGATTTAGTACTCAGGTTACAGTCAGTGCACGGTCGGTTCTTGCTGGGATTGGCCTCATGGTGTATAATTACAAGTAGCTGGCTGTAGTTTAAAAAAGTCCTTCCTATCGGTGAGTTTCTGTGCTCCTGAAGCAGCTTTATTATAACTATCCAGCTGCGGCTAACAATATTCCTTTCAATCACTGTGTTTCTGGGCTCGTAGAGTCAGCTAGTTTACCCGGTATGCAGGAGCTAATGTGAACCCGCTATATCAATATCAGGGGCTGTTTAGTAGAAGGCAGGCTGTAGCTTGATATTCCTCCCTGCACAAATTATTAACAGAAATGGGTGGGAATTCTATAGTCAGGCTGTAACTATGGTTTCAATCGTTAAACAGTACAAGTCAGGCTAAGTTAAAAATTCTGTCTGTTCACCAGTACTCTCGGCATAAGCTTTAGCAATCAACAGTGTGCAAAGGGCAAAAGGCAATTATTAAGGCAGGCTGCGATTTGGGATTGCTACCGGACTCAAGCTGCCCCAGTCCTATTCCAATCTTTAAACAGTACAAGTCAGGCTAAGTTTAAAATTCTGTCTGCTCACCAGTATTCTCGGCATAAGCTTTAGTAATCAACAGTGTGCAAAGGGCAAAAATCGATTGTTAAAGCAGGCTGCGATTTGAAATTGCTACCGGACTCCAGCTGCCCCAGTCCTATTAGGGCCTTTTCATGACTCAGAACAGTAGATACTGGCTCCAGTAGCAATTCGATCAGGCCTGTAAGAAGCTGGCAGCAGTATGAAGCGCTAGAGGCTTATAGTAACAGCTGGATGCTGCCAAAATAAAGGGTTTACCAGTGGGAAGTTAAAGCAGCAGTTACAGGGAGCAGATTTTTAGCTTAAAGTAACAGCAGAGTACTAACGATAATAAGGAGCTGCTATTGAAAAAGCTCTAGAGCTTGACTTGAGTCTATGCTTCGGAGCCATATACAGAGAACCATCAGCTGACCTCAAGCAGGGGAGCAGTTTTCTTCTAGTAACAAGGCTAGAGAGAGCCAGCCCGGTGGCGCTGAGGGTTGAGGCGCTGGACACCACACCTAGCGCCATGCCAGTGACCCAGGTTTGGGAACAAGCCCAGACCACTGGGGGTCAGCAGGGGAGAGAGAGGATTGAGCATCCGAGGGACTGATCTCCTCTCTCGGGGAGGGATCCAGGGGTAGCCCGGTGCAGCAGCAGCCCCCGGTGGAGGCCGGCAGCACTGCTTTGTGAAGGGGCTTACAGGCTTGGGGCAGACGTCAGGCGGCTGCCTTCCGGACATGAGTGGGAGCACTCATGTCGTGGGCTGGGCATCATTGCACGTCCCACATCAGGGGCGTAAACATTATTAAAATACCCCTCCAGCCCGGATAGGCGACGGCCCTCCCAGAGCCTTGCCACCACACGCCCAACACTGGAGCCCCACCACTGCCCCCTTCGATCTCCTTGGGATCCTATGTCCCTCTGGGGGTACCTGGGGAGAAAGTAATGACCTTGAGGATTATGGGCTTCACAGTGGGTGGTAGAGTGGCACCGGCCAGCGGAGAGGTCTGAGAGAATTCTGGAGTCAGGGGAGATAAACAGAGTTGAAAAAAAAAATCTGACAGCTGAGGGAAAGCCATCTCAGCTGTGAACAGAAACTACAGTGGTGCATTCTATTGGGTGCTCCTAAAACAAATCTAAAGATGTTATTATACATAACAGATAGAGCATGCATTTCTTTAACCCCAGTATTATAATAAATACTGGATGTATAATCAAAATGGGGAATAAGAGACCCAGTGGCAATCGTTAATCTAGTCTCTTGTGTAAAATAAGATTTGAATTTATAAAGCAACCCTATTTGTTGATTTACTTTTTTTACTGTTGTTTGAACCTGTAATGAATAGGTCAAACATGGATACAGAAGTACTCCGAGATATCTGAATTGTGACACTTGTTCTAACAAACAATCCTGGGAATCAGATATTTCTAACTTTGGAGTATCCTCCAACATGGATGGTGTACCAAAAAGCATAACTTTTGTTTTGGTAGAATTTGGGACCATAGCATTTGTGGTTAACCAAAAACAAACATCTCCAAAGTCCTTTTCTAAAGAGCTGGAAAGTTCAAGCACTGATTTTGACTGAGCATAAATTATAAGGTCATCAGCATACAATAATGAATCACTTAACTTGCAGACCTTAGGTAAATGATTGATAAAAATGGAAAATAACAAGGGGCCCAAAATGTACCCCTGAGGTACCCCACAATAAGCTGGCAACACATCAGAGGCTACTGAGCCTACTTGAACAAATTGACATTTGTTACTTAAATAGTTACCAAACCAAGAGACAGCAGCTTTAGAAAACCTAAGGTCTTGCAATTTAGAACAAGTAAGGTTATGATCAATCAGATCAAAAGCCTTGGTTAGGTCCATGAACATCACCCCCATCATCCTACCTTTCTCAAACCCAAGCAGGATGGTATCGATGAACCCAACCAAGGCAGTCCCTGTTCCGCAATGCTTCCAGAATCCATGCTGCCCAGCCAGTAAATCATGGGTCTCCAAGTAAGTGTCAATCTGCCTATCCACCAATTTTTCAAATAGCTTACTAAGGGAACTTAAAATTGATATTGGTCTGTAATCATCCAAAGAGGCAGCATTACTTTTCTTCAGTATAGGAACCACCCTGGCATTCTTCCACACTGAGGGAATACACCTGAAATCAACAACAGATTAAATATGTAACATATGAGTTCGGCAATAAATGGGATGGCCAGTTTTATAAAGCGACCATCGAGCCCTCCCCCACAACAACTTCCTTTATCAGGGATAGATTGCAAAAGCTGTGTGACTTCACTTGGAATGACTTCAGTAAATGAAAATCGAGATCTATCTACCGAGGAATCATCCAGTGATGGTTTAATATAACCTGGCTGAGGAGAGGGAGATCTAAATTTTGATAGATCAGATCACTTACAATTTAACAATATAACAATTTCAGACAGATCACCAATTTCTATATTATTAACAATAATTTTCTGGCTATCAACTTTAGGTTTAGGGGACAGGAGTGAATTTACATTATGCCAGAACCTCTTTGGATTAGCCCAACTAACTTCAAAACATTCCCTAAAGTAATCTTTTTTTGCTTTTCTTACAGCAGATGAAACTAAGTTCCAAAGTCTATGGTAAAGAGTCATTGAAACACTACAGGGAGTTATTTTAAATTTTGCCCAAGCTGTATCCCTCTCTTTAATCAATTTCTTAATACTGGAAGAAAACCACCCAGTAGAAGAACCTCTGCAGTGACTAGTCTGCAGAGGAAAAAAGATTTCTTAAATAGGGAGTAATCAATTACAACAAAAATCAAATGCCACATCTACATCCGGAACACATTCAAGAAATGACCAATCAGTGGAACCCAAGGAATAATATACTAGAGGATAATTAAACATTGTAAATGATCTAATCTGAACCAAGCAAGGAGGAGGTTTTAAATGCCAAAAGATCAAATGCACATATTTAAGAAAAGCTTGAATTCACTTGAAGTCAAGTCCCTGTGTCATGATTAGTGTTTCCAGAAAATATCATGCTGTTTGGTTGTGTGGTTTTCTCTAAATCAGCATCTGTTAATGTGCTCTGCAGTAACTGAAAACAGTGAAGATTTTTCTGTCCCTATCAGTGAGTGATTACATCATTCTTGTCTAGCCTGCTGCTTCAGCAATTAAGTCCCTGATTGACTGAATAAGCTGTTCCAGTTACCAGTCAAGGCAGAGTGTAGAGCTAATTGTTTTCACTCAGAGTTTGTTACTGACCCATCTAGTTTGTGTTTAGATAGATTAGCTTAAAATCTATCATTCTGTTCTCATAAAAAGTTCATCATTTGAGTTTCAGTGCTGAACTGTAGTGGTATGAATGAATGTCTGGGTGAAATTACCTTGTCAGTAATACAGCTGTCAGTTCTTTTTCATTAAAACTCTGCATTGTTTTCTGGCTACATAACACATGGTTGTTTAATGGATATAAAATAAATCTAAAGTTTGTTAATTCTTGAAGCAGTGTATCTTTGATGTAGCCTCCAAAAATAGGTTCATGTGAGAACAATTTTGTTGTTGTCAGACTGACAAACAAGTGTCTGCCACACTCCGCTATTTCAGATACATGTACTGTATGAACTCACAAAATTAAGTTCTTTGAGGGTTTCTGTGTGAAAATAAATCATGTATGTGTATAACTAGAAATACTATATGGCATCCTGATGCCCCTGTCTCCTGCCTGACAGTTGAGGCAGCAGCACTCTGCTGCCCCTTTCCCCTGCCCACAAGCCCCCTGTCTCATGCACCCATTTGAGTCTCCTGCATACTGCTACCCACTTTCTTCTACACACAGTCAAAGCTGCTCCATCTTGCTTCCCCCTACACAAACAGTTGAGGCTGCTGCACCCCACTTCCCTCTGCCCTCCACCCCCTCAGTCAGGGCCAATGCACCCTGTTGCCCCCTGTTCCTGTCTCCATAGTCAAGGCTGCTGTGCTCTGCTAAGCCCTAGAGTCCCAGGTCCCCTGCCTTCACAGTTCAGGCTGTTACACAATGCTGCCGCAGGCCACCAGAGGTGGGGTATTAGCTGCATCTGTTACCCACTTCCATTGCCCCAACTAGGCAAGGCTGCTGCACCACAAGCACCCTGTCCCACAGTCAGGGCTGCCATACCCTGATGCCCCTTGTGTCCTGCCACACGGTCGAGGTATCTGCAACATGCTGTCCTCTGTCTCTGCCACTACATCCAAGGCTGCTGCACCATTCACCTGTCTACACAGTCAAGGCTGCTGTGACCTGCTGTGCCCTAGAGCCAAATGCCTCCATCATTAGGGCTGCTGCTCCATGCTACCACTTGCCATAAGACAAAGTAGGGCATGTGCTGCACCCTGTCCCCTGCCACCACGTTTGGGGCAGTTTCTCCCTGTTGCCCCCTGCCACCAGAGTCAGATCCTTTGCTACACCCTGCTTCCCATGTCCCTTGTCCCAAACAGGTGTATTTACAGCACCCTGTCCCACAGTTTGAGCTGCTGTACCCTGATATCTCCCCTATCTCCCACCTAAACAGTCAGGGCTGCTGCACCCTGCTACCCTCTGTCCCCCACACTATAACACAAGATGAAAGTATATGTTTTTCTTTCAAGCAGTTTAGGCAGTGTACCAAAGGATCTGACTTTGGTGGCAGGGAGCAGCATGTTGCAACAACCCTAACTGTGGAGGCAAGAGGCTCTATGGTGCAGCAGGGCACAGTGGTGGCAGGGGACAGAAGACAGCATGGTGCAGAAGCAGTGACTGTGGTGCAGGATACAGTGGGGCATCAGGGTACAGCAGCCCGGATTGTGAGATGGGGTGCATGTGGGGCAGCAGCTCTGCCCATTTAGGGCAATGGAAAAGGATAGCAGGGTGCAGCAAAAGCCCCACATTTGGTGGCTTGGGGCAGCATGGTACAGCAGCCCCAACTGTGGGGGCAGATGCCCTGGGTCTCTAGGGCTCAGCAGAGCACAGCAGCCCTGTCTGTGGAGACAGGAATAGGGGGCAACATGGTGCGTTGGCCCAGACTGTGAGGGTGGGGGACATAGGGAAGCATGGTGTAGCAGCCTCAACTGAGGAGCAGGAGACAGGGGCATCAGGATGCCATATAGTATTTCTAGTTACAGTATACACATACATGATGTATTTTCACACAAAACCCCTCAAAGAACTGAATTTTATGAGTTCATACAGCACATGTTCCTGAAATAGCAGAGTGTGTCAGACACCTGCTTGTCAGTCTGATATAAAAACAAAATTGTTCTCACATGAACCTATTTATGAAGGATACATCAAAGACACACTGCTTCTATGAATTAACAGACTTTAGATTTATTTTATATCTATTAAACAACCCTGTGTTACATAGCCATAAAACAATGCAGAGTTTTGATGAGAAAGAACTCACAGATGTGATACAGACAAGGTAATTTCTCACAGACATTCATTCATGCCACTTCAGTTCAGTACTGAAACTCAAATGATCAACTATTTATGGGAACAGAATGATTGATTTTCAGCTGATCTATTTAAACACAAACCAGATGGATTAGTAACAAACTTTGAGTGAAAACAATTAGCTCTACAGACTGCACTGACGGGGAACTACAACAGCACTTCAGTCAGTCAGGGACTTAATTGCTGAAACAGTAGGCTAGACATGAATGATGTCATCGCTCACTGATAGGGACAGAACAATCTTCACTGTTTTCAGTTACTGCAGAGCACATTAGCAGATTTAACAAATGCTGATTTAAAGAAAACCACAAAACCAAACAGCATGATATTTTCAGGAAACACTAATCATGACACAGGGACTTGAATTCAAGCTTTTACTAAAAATATAGAAAAACCAGTGCATTTGATCTTTAATGTGAGGAGGGAGGTATTCTCAACTGGGAGGGGTGGCAGAGCAGTCTGTGTCACTAATGATGCTAGCAGACTAATCAGGCATGCACCTCCTGACTCTACTAAAGTAGTCTAATGTTTGTATTGTATTGGTGGGGAAAGACACACTTTTGGTTGGGTTGGGAGGTCTGTATCACTAATGATACTAGCAGACTAATCAGGCATGCATCTCCTGACTCTGCTAATACAGCCTAACATTTGTACTGTATTGGCAGGGAAAGGCACACTTTTGATTGGGTTGGGGGCATCTTGGCTAGACAGGATTAAGGTGGGTTACTCCCTCAAATGAAAATTTGGGGTCATCAGGGGGCAACATTATATACATATTTTGGTTGATTAGGCTAGGAGGGTGGATGATACAAAATACGGTGCCAGTAGCCAGCAAATTTTATTTAAGAAAATTACTGAAGAAGAACAGGGGAGTGGGTGAAGAGTGGGAAATCACTGCAGTGGGGAAGGAGATGACCAACAGACTACCCTGGCCACCTTGGGAGGAAATAGTGTTTTTGTTTATTGACTTATTCTTGCTTGCTTGACTGATGATTGATTGATTTGAGCTCACTTTTTAGAGCCGAGTATTTTTCTCTGAATAAAACAAATAGGGAACAATGTTCGGTATTTAGTCCCAAATATCAAGTACCCTATAATTTGTGATATTCAGTTAATAATACTTGGTGTTCCTTCCCCTGTCCTTCTCTTACACTTTTGAACTGTTCTGTCCCTACAGCAGCTACTGCCGGAGTGAGCCAGTACTGGTAGTTTACTCACCAGGTAAAGGTGATTGTGTTAGTGTATATCCATAGCACTTCAACTCCTTACATATAGGGGTTATGTTCACCTGATAGGCTGCTAGATGCACATGTGACTTCAGATCAAATTTCGACTCTCCACCTAAACCCCTGTATCTCCAGTTGTCTTCAGTTAGATACTTCCCAAGATGTGTAATATTAAGTGAACCATGCAGACTCTGACATACCTGTAGTTGTACTTACTATTTATTAGCAATCCAGTTCCAATACCTACTGAGCTGTAAATATACAAAGTATTTTCAACCATTCACTCTTGTATAGGAGGGACCTGGAGTGCCATGGATATACACCAATACAATCATCATAAACAGGTTAATAAACTACCATTATGCAGAGTGTATATCCATGGCACTTTAGCTCCTTACAGTCAGGGTACTTAATAAGCAACCCTCCTTCAAATGGGAGGGGAACAGAAGACAGGTTCAGAGCCTATCAGAGTGGTGGCAGATGATTATCTGGTCCCAAACAATGCTCTGTTTGGGTGATCAGTGTCCAGTCTATAATGTTTAGCAAAAGTGTGGATGGATGTCCATGTTGCCACCATTCAAATTTCCTCTGCTGAGGCATTGTTCCTTTTCACTCAGGAGGTGGCTATTGCCCTTGTTGAATGCACTTTAATATCATCTGGTGGTGTCAAATTCGTGTTTTTATATACCTCCTGAAATGTTCTTTTTATCCATGAGACAACAGTGGCTTTGGCTGCTGCCATGCCCTTGTATGTCCTTGCATGACCATGAACAGTTTCTTGGTCTTTCTGAAAAGTTTTGTCCTCTCTATGTATGTCAGTCAATAGGGCTCACTTCATGTCTAGTGTGTAAAGCGCTTGTCCTCTCATGTCCGTTTGTTCTGTGAAAAAAGTTGCCAGTTCTATGGTCTGGTTGATGTGAAATGCAGATGATGCCTTTGGAGTGAAGGATGCTATGGTTCTGAAGATGACTCCTTCCTGTGTAAACACAGTAAATGGCTCCTTACATGAGAGAGCTCCCAGTTCCCCGATTCTATACAACATATAGCCACCAGAAATTATGTTGTTAGCCCCATCTAGTATAGTTCTACTTCTTTGATGGGTTCAAATGGCTGTTCTGTCAGGGAGTTGATTACAAGTCTCAAGCGCCATGGTGCCACAATGGTCTTTGCTCATGGTCTGATGTTATTAGCGGCCTTCAGGAACCTTAATATATCCAAATTATCCCCCAGGGTAGAATCTCCTACCCTCCAAGACCATTTCAGTTGCTGAGAGTTGAACCCTCAATGAAGATGGTGAAAGTCCTGTCTCTAGTCCTTGTTGAAGGTATAACAGAACTTCAGGAATGGTCACTGCTTCCGCTGATATTCCCTCGTAGCAGCACTACATTAAGAAAAATGTCCACTGCCTGCCATAAGTTAACATTGTGGAAGACCTCCTGGACTATAACATCATATTTATTACTGATTCATGGTATTCAGTGTTCAGCAGCCTCTCCATTTCAGGAGCCAGGCTGTAAACTTTAGCTTGTGTAGGATGTGATGTGTGAGCAGTCCTTGAATTAATATATCCATTCTGAATGGCTGTTGCAACTTGTCCAGTGCCATTGCCACTATTGTGATGAACCAGGCCCTTCTGTGCCAGTAAGGTGTAATCAGTCTTCTGGATTGTCTGATCTTTCTTTGGATCTGCGGTATCAGTGGGAACAGTGGAAATATATAAGACTTGTCATACGTCCAAGGTTGGGATATTGCATAAATCCCCATAAACTGCGGTCCCCTGAATCTGGAGAAGAATCTGCTGGTTTGTTTCTGCTGGATGCCATTAAGTCCATCACAATAGGGCCCTACATGCTGTGGATGAGCTGAATCAGTTCTGGGTGTAGCTGCCACTCTCCTGGGTGTATTTGCTGTCTGCTCAGCCAGTCCGCTTTGGTATTGAGCTTTCCTGCTAAACAGACAGTATGGTGGTGATGTAATTTAGGTTCTGCTGTGCCCACAACATGTTTTTGGTCACTTCCCTTTAGAGTGCCACACTCCATGTGCCCCCTTATTTGGTAATGTATGCTACTTTTGCCCCATTGTCTGACCTGATCAACACTGATTTCCCTTGCAGTAGATGTTTGAATGCTTTTAGGGCACTGAACACTGCCCTCATTTATAGGACATTGATGGGCATCTTGGATTCCTATTTTGTTCATTTCTCCTGTGCTGTTATGTGAACTATAGATGTCCCCCATCCTAGAAGGCTGGCATCGGTCCCTATGATGACACTGTGTGACAGTTTTAGTGATACACCTTTCAATAGGTTGGTTTTCTTGGTCCACCATTACAGTGATTTCCTGACTGTGTTGGTTATGACTGCTTCTGTGTGTATATTCTCTTCCAATGGTGAGTCACATTGTAGAAGTAGCATCTTTAAGGAATGCATGCACCATCTTGCCCACAGCACCAAGTCTATACAGGAGGTGATGCATCCCATCACCTGGGCCACCTGCACTACAATTGACATTTGAGCAGTCTGAAGCTTCTGGGCCAGGTTGATTACATTGTCTATTCTTTTGGTGGATGGATACACCTTGCCTTCAAATGTGTTTACTTCTGTCCCGAGGTGCTCTGTGGTTTGCACCAGATTTAGGGAGCTCTTCTTTTCATTTACCACCCATACATGAGCTTTTAGGGCATGCATTACTGTTTCCATATCTCTGCGTGATTGCGACCAAAATTGTGTCATTATTAGCTAGTCTAAGTATGGATTGATGTGGCTTCCATGCTCCCTCAGGCTTGCTGATAATACCACCAATGTCTTTGTAAATATTCTCAGGGCCAATGCTAGGTCAAATGGCAGGGCTTGATACTGGAAATGTTCTCCTAAGATGTGAAACCTTAGGTATTTGTAGTGTGATGGCCTTATGGGACTGTTTAGGTAGGTGTCCTTTAGGCCTATAGATGTGAAGAAGTCACCTTGTCAGATGGATTGCAGTGTTGATCTTATCATCTCCATCCTGAACTTTGGCAACTGTACAAATTTTTTCAGAAATGTTGAGTCTAGTACCAGCTGGAGATCTCTTATCTCCTTTGGCACCATAAATAAGATGGAGTGGATGCCTCTTCCTCTTTTTTTACTCCAGGACTTATTATATAGCCTGATATTTAATTAGTTTGTGCAGTATTGCATTTACTTGTTGCACTGTGACTTAATGTTTGAATATGGGCGAGCGTATCTCCCTGTCTCCGTTTGGTTTTTCCTCTAATTCTATGACATATCCTTCGCTGACTACTTCTCAATACCATCTGTCCGTAGTTGTCATCCACCACATTCTTCTGAATAGTGACAGTCATTGCCCACCTGGGCAATTGTTGGTGTCATTGTTCCTGTGGTTTTTGTTTGTGGTGGTGAGAATGTCTTGTTTATTGGAAGGTTGTAGTTATTGTTGGGAGGGCTTGCTGTTTCTTCCTCTGTTGTTGTATCTTCCTCTTTATTGGCCTCCCTTACTCTTGAAGTTATTGATGTTATTGAAAAATTAGGCTGAGCAGTTGTGTCTGTATGAGCCTCTGTCATGAAAATTGCTACCTCATCAGTTTCTATTGTGCTGAAACCTGTTGTCACAAAATCAACTGCAGTACTATGGGAGGTATGTGGGTTTGTCCTTGGCCAGGTCCTTGTCTTCTTCTCTCTTTTTGAAGAACTTTTTTCAGGCCTTCACCAAACAACTAGCCACCTTTAAATGGTAGCTTTTGTAGCAATGACTTTGATTCACTGTCCACCTCCCACAATTTAAGCCAGAGTGATCGTCTAGCTCTATTAGCCAATGCTGCTGTCCTAGCATTTATCGTTAAGGCATCTACAGACATGTCCCCAAGGTATTTGGCCATTTGGATGGTGCAGTCTGCCAAATCTGCCTCCTGATAGTTTGGTGTTAGGCCCTTAGACATTTCCTCCAGCCATCTGATTTGTACCATGGCTGCATATATGCGAGCTTCCACAATGC
Source organism: Neoceratodus forsteri (assembly GCA_016271365.2). NCBI lineage: Eukaryota > Metazoa > Chordata > Ceratodontiformes > Ceratodontidae > Neoceratodus > Neoceratodus forsteri. Next base: position 912,692,203 of record CM057453.1, on the reverse strand, counting down.
ATTCACTTGTCTATTCTGTCTTCAACTGTCTACCTCATGCCGTATGTACTGTGGTTACCAATTGACTCTCTCAAGCTACTACTGATTTGTAATCAGAACCAGATGCTAGTGTTTCTCCCACAATGTATTATGTGTGGTTCATAGCTCAGTGCTTATGTAACATAGTAAATGATGAATATGGTTGTTGGATACAGAGGCCAGCATTAAGAGGACAATGTTCATTTAGGCAGTAGTATAGAATGTTTGTGCTTAGGTACTTGGATGCTTGAAATGAGTCGTTTGATAATATTTGATGGTTTTGGCCTTTCTCTGTATCCCACCTGTAGGAAGGAAGCTTGGTTTAGAATTATGAAAGCCCCCCGGTGGGATAAGAGTGCCGCAGAAGGAGGAGGTGTCGGGGAGGATGGAGGGTGAGTGCGACTCACTCTAAACAGAGCGGAAGTCAGCTGGATGCCTTAAATAGGCTGTGGGGAGGAGGAGCTCTTCCCCCACATAACACCAGGCAAGCCTTTCCATTATGTGTGGTTCATAGCTCAGTGCTTATGTAACATAGTAAATGATGAATATGGTTGTTGGATACAGAGGCCAGCTTTAAGAGGACAATGTTCATTTAGGTAGTAGTATAGAATGTTTGTGCTTAGGTACTTGGATGCTTGAAATGAGTCGTTTGATAATATTTGATGGTTTTGGCCTTTCTCTGTATCCCACCTGTAGAAAGGAAGCTTGGTTCAGAATTATGAAAGCCCCAAAAAGAATAAATATCAATGATTGCTCTGTAACTGAATGCTGAAGAATCGTGCATAACAACTTAATGATATGAATAGATGATCACCTCCTCCAACTCCGGAAAGTGTGACCAGTAGCACTCAGGACAGGAAAACCCCCCTTGGGGGGAAACCTCTGAGGACCCACGGCTACTGACCTGCCCGTCCTTCTGGGCATACTAAAGAAAAGAGATCCTAATTAAACTAAATTAATCAACTAAAACTAAATTCAGATTATTAGAATTCAGTCCAGATGAATGGAGCTTAAGAAAGCTGAATTGTAGCTGTCCAGTGAATGATATCTTTCCAACAAAGTCCAAGTCCGAGAATCCATGTATAATTCTGAATGATGGAGAGTAGATATTGAAGAATCGTCTTCCGGACTTCAGTTGATAGAGGGCATAATCCAAGTATTTGAATGAAATTTTTAGGTGAAATTGATGATTGACGAAATCAATACAGGAAACTAAATAATTGCATCCAAGCTTGATGTCTACGAGGCAGAATGAAGTAGAAGTAATACAACTTCCAAATTTCTAATAGGGCTTGTAAAGTACAAATGAGAGAAGGCTTGAGGCCAGGCTATCGAGAGACAAACTCAGTTCTGATAGAAATATAATCTTGTAGGAATTGATATGAAGCAACGGCTGTAGAGGAAAGCTGGAATAATGACATGCTACGATAAGCAGAAACCTGGTGCGATTTATGAAGCATCCAAAAATAGAATGGGGTGAGCCCAAACGAATGAAGGCAGTAGAACTGAATCCAAAGCGAGAGGTAGTATGCGCAGGATGGCATCAACGTAGACAAAGGAGAAGGAACAGGACATGGTAACCAGTCCCTGAAGAAAACGTAGCCAAGACAGTGGGCAGGACAGGAGAGAGGTGGCTGATTCCAGGAGGGAAAACCAGCTAGACCCAGGAATGACCGCTTGGCAGAAATCAAGCGATGTAGTATTTGATGATGCGCAGGAATCCATCAGCTGGAAAGAACGTAATCGTCCGAAGCCTGATATGGAGATAACTGAAGAAGCGGAATCCAATGAAGCAGCAGTGCCACGGGCCTGAAGTAGGTAGAGCACAAGCAGGTGAATGAAAGTCCGTCGGAGACGCTAACCAAGTCCTGGAAAGAAGCAGCAGGAATTCCACGGCTGAGGCAACAGGGCAAAACATCCAAAACAGCAACTCTGGAAGCCACTGAATGAGCACTGAGGCAATCCGAAGACGATGGAGAAGCAGGAGTCACCAAACATGTAGGGGAGCACAGGGAGATGGTATCAAATGTCCCAAAAGGGAAAGCAGCAGGGAGTTCCTGGCCGAAACAGCACAAGTAGGTAGGCAGAAGTAGAATGGAATCCTCGGGTCTGAGCTGGGCAAGGCAGAAGGAGAACAGAAGTAGGTGAACCTCCCAGCCCGAAGGGCGAAGACAGGTCAGAAGCAAATGAGTATGTAGGTAGACCTCCCAGCCGACGGGCGAAGGCAGGTCACAGAAGCAAGAATTAGTAGGTAAACCTCCCAGCCCGATGGGCGAAGGCAGGGCACAGAAGCAGGCGAATAGTATGGAACCTTCCCAGCCCGACAGGCGAAGGTAGGTCGGAAAGCAGGAATTAGTAGGTATGCCTCCCAGCCCGGCGGGCGAAGGCAGGTCGAGTTGAATCTGAACAAGATCCATAGAAATGGAGAACGGAAGACATACGGAATAGAAACATGAAGGGGAATAGAGCAAGCATCCATCTGTAAACTTCCAAGATTGAAATCCATATGCAGGTCGAAACGGCAGGACAGCGGAATCCATGTTGAATAATTTGGAAATGACAAGTTGCAGGAAAGATAATCCAGAAATTCCATGAGGAGCATGGGAACTCAAACAATGAGTAGCATGAATTGAACAATCCAAAGCAAGAAAGTCATCCTCAAGAGACAAATTCACATCCAAGTGAACAGCAGCGAAGAGGGCAAATGGTACACTGAAGTACGAAGGCAGTAGAGGCAGAGAATCCAGGCAGGAATTGAAAGCAGTAGATCCGAATCAATGCAGCATGTCAGTAGGAAGTATCCAAGAGCAGAAGAGGGTGCCTAATAAGCGGGGAGATACTGAACGAGTACTTGAATGCCGGAAGGCAATGTATGCTGAATACACGTAGGTGTCAGTGGAATTATTGGCTGAAGTACAGCGAGCAAGGTACAAATGGTGGAAATGCCGTAATTGAGATAGACAAGTGAGGCCTTTAGCAAGGTTGAATACACATAGTGGACAGATTCCAGACAATTAGTCAAGAGCCGGAGGCAGGAACTCAGTGAGTAGGTCGAGCAAGAGTGGCCATCTCCAGATAATGTTGATGAGTCCAGGCAATGGCTGAAATATGAAAAAGGAAAAGAAATACAGCCAGGCACAGGAAGGAGATCATGTGCAGTCCGTCGCTATGGATGAGAGACATGGAAATAGCTCCCAAGGGAGAGGGAGGGAAGGCGTTAAATCTGGCAGGCTTCCACATAATGCACAGAATAGAGTGATCAGGTAGGAGAATGTCCCCAGACCTCATGGAAAGTGTAAGCAGGAAAGCATCTATGGTTGAGCTCCAATACTCAGGTTGTAATAATTGAACAGTGCTAGAAGCACAGAAGCCAGCCTAGCTGTAAGCAAATGAATGACATATAATGGCTAGGGTAAAGATGTCAAAGGCTACCTTCCCACACGAAAGAGAAGCATGTGACAATGGGCCCAGGTCCTCAATCCATTCAGTGGTTATAGTAAGGATATCCAAGAAAAATGTAAGGGTAGCACAATAAGATACACAGTAATCGTGCCAGTATTGGAAGTGCAACAACAGAGCAGAAGCAGCCACTCATTATCCCAGAACCAAGAGAAATTCCAATGGATAGGGGTAGGAAGAAATAGGCTGTTGGTTAACTAGGATCTGCGGCCTATCCTGTAGGTAGGGAAATGGGCAGACTAGGTGAGCCAAGCGGTCCTTATTTGCCATCAAAGTCTATGGTTCTATGATTCTATGTTTCTATGTTTTACTTGAAGGATGCAACAGTAAGTGCAAGGAAAGCAGTAATTATCTAAAGCTGTGTTGCCTGCAGCAAACGCATATCGCCATAAGGCTCCTGACCCGATCTCCGGTGGCTCAACATCGAAGAAGTACAGACATGCAGGCAAGAAGGAATGGCTTTAGGAGGTACCAAAAATAAAAGTAAAGGAAATCCCACTTCAGTACAGGTATTGAAAGCAAAGCATCGAATCCTAGATGCCCTCTGGTAGGAAAACGGAAGGAGAAAAAATCGTAGTCCTTTGATGTCGGAGAAGACAAGGTGTAGTCCATTGCTTGCTCAGCCGTGTAGCGGCGAGAGTTGCTGAAACCGTGTGCCAGAATATAAGAGCAGGCTGCTATGTCTGTTTGGGCTACAACCTTAAGCAAGCCGTTTTCTTACTGCATCAGTCCATGTCCCCAAGGAAACTGAGCTGCAGCCAGGAGAATGTAGGCAGAGTGGATGTGCATAGTGCTAGACCGCTCCCAGTGTTGTGCAGCAGAAGAAGCCAGCAACGGCAGACAGCAGTGAAGGACAAGCAGCAAGCCCTCAGCAAGATGCGGCAGTGTAAGTAACAAAATAGCGAGAAACAGCAGCAGTGGAGGGTGAACTGAGGCGTGGCCAGGGCAGAGACACAGAAGGGAGGAAAACGGGGGGAAAGCACATCAAGGAAGGGAAGGGAAGGGAAGAGCAAGGCAACACCAGGCAGAGGTGGGGAGTAGAAAGCAGAAAAACTAAACGGGGGGGGACAACCAGCCTCACGCCAAGAAGTGAGCATGACTCGCTCTAAACAGAGCAGAAGTCAGCTGGATGCCTTAAATAGGCTGTGGGGGAGGAGCTCTTCCCCCACATAACACCAGGCAAGCCTTTCCATTCACTTGTCTATACTGTTTCAACTGTCTACCTATGTTCTCCCTTCCCCCAGGATGCATCTGTAATCGAACAGTATTCTGCTCAGTATGCCTTCCTGGTAAAATGCTTAAATAAATAAATAAATATATCACTGCGGTGGTGGCCCTGTCCACTAAACTAACCATCTCGAATATATTTTTCAACATCTCCTCTAGTTGTTATCATTGGTTCTTTCAAGGTCACTGTTCATTCTGCCGGTAATATGGTTTTCTTACTCAGTGCTGTTATTTGTGGGTCTATAACTGGCGCAGGGAACCACAGCTTTAATTTGTCTTACTGGATAGGGTATATCCTATTCAGTAATCTTCTCTCAATAATGCGTACTGCATCCAGTGCTTTCAATTTTTGGCCATAACATCATCAATAGCTGGGCATAAGGAAAATAAGTCCTGCTGTTTTTGTTTCCATTGTATCATTGGGTCCAGTTTACTATCTGGTCAAGATGGCAGTAGTTCGAACCCCATTGTAGTTTTAATTGACATCAGTTCTGGGACAAGGTAAAAAGAACATAGTTTTGGCATCAGTGATAACTCTTCTGTTAACATTGGCTTGTCTTCCCCATCTGATCCATGGTTAGAAACATTGTCCAGTTGATGATCCCCATACCCATCTGGGCTTGGGCTGTGTGGGTCACTGGGTGCGTCCATGGCCTGATTCATTACTGGTTTGGTGTTGGATGGCTTGTCTACAGTGATGGGCATTGTATTGGGTGTCTTGTTAGGTTCCCATGCTGGGTTCAGTGGCTTTGGGTTTGCCATTGTTTCTAGTTGTTCCATCATTTTTAACATGAAGGCCTGCTGACTTTCCATCATCACTGTCGTGGCTTGGTGCAACTGCATCATGAAGATCATGAGGTCTAATTGTCATTCCATCTTGCTGGCGATTCCTTTCTCCATGGATGAAGCCCCAAGTGAGGAGGATTGCTCGTGCAAGGATTCCACCTCCTCAGTTTTGAAAACGGCACCATGGAATGCTTTGGTGTGGCAGGAGTGGCACACTGCAGGTGGGGCACTTTCTGGTCCTGTCCATCTGTACAGACAATAGAGACAAGAGAATGCATATGGTCAGACACTAGTGTGCACTCTTCATAATATGTCCCTGTATCAGTACCTAATTGGACCAGTCACTGGGAGGGCCTTATTTACAGCTGCTGCTCATGCCTGTTCACAGTGACTGGCAACATCATGAGTGCTCGAGGTGCCGGGTCACCTGGCTCTTGGCCTCTGGGTGTGGAGAGCATGGCACTCCCTGAGGTATGGGAAACAGTACAACATTTTGCAGCTGTCTGTGGATGCTAACCCATTTATATGTTTGTATGGGAAAAACATAATTTTTTAATTTCCTCTTCACAGAGGCCCAGCAATGAAATGGCTCCACCTCCTTCAGTCTCCAGCTTGGCTGGGGAAGTAGCCTACCCAGACAGCTGTCTGATACTCCTCAAGATGGCCTCCATCTGCACACAGGGATGATGGGGCCAAGGACATTAAATGTCTGACCCAATTAATGCACGTGCCTGTTCGATGGGTGATACACAAAATGGCCAACATGAGTGAGGACTGGGAGTCCCAAAATGGCTGCTCTGAACTGTCCATGTGCTAGTTTGGCGTCCATAATCAAAATGGTTGACCTTGTTCACAGGGAAGCCACCTCCAGGCCCCAGTTGTAGACCAAAACAAAATGGCTGATCCAGTTTATTATGCATGCACAGGGCATGAATATGCACAGAGAGGACACATCTGGATCTCAGTGGTCTGCTAAGATGGTGCATAAGCGTGCCTGTCTCAGGACAGGGAGTGGGCCCACATGCTCAAGGAAGTGGCACATGTGCTGGTGCAGACTGTCGCATAGGGAGGTGTTAGGAAGAAGTTCTGAGATGGCTCCTAAAATGACACCGGGTCACATCCACACCCAAAAACTGGAATGGACGGCCCACATTTGTGACTCCCATACCATTGGTTCTGACAGTCATCTCCAGCAATACAACTGCAATCAGTCTATACTGGAGCTGCAACATACAGAGTCAAATCAAGAGTTATTTTATACAGCATGCCACTTTTGGCTTCCTCTCAACCTTGCTCTAGTAAGGCTGAAGTAAGTTCACTGTAGCAGACACCAACATTCACTTTAATTGCTTTGGCACTTTTATAAAAAGACTCCTCTGTACATTGGTAATTTCTTTTATATATTTTGGGCAGTGGGAAGACTGTGCAACTCATGGATGCTCTTGCTGGGATTATAAGAGCCAGGGTCAGAGACACAACAAACCATAGGTATTTTGTTGAGTAGGGAGGTGCTTTGGCCATGTAGGAGTTAATATATAAGGGATATGCAATGGAAGCAAGTGTAATAAATGATTTATCTGCACAAGAGCAGTTTGACCTCGGGTAACCTGATGAGTGGTGTAAGCCACGAGTGAGGTGTCCGAGGTCAAACTGCTCGAGTGCAGATAAATCATTTATTACATGAGTTTTCCATTGCATATTCCATTTATGCAATTCTTTTGTCTTTGCTTTTGTAGGGGTCATTTGTTAGTCAAAAAAATGAATACAAATTGAATTTTCTGCCATTTTTTGATGATTATAGAAAATCTAAAAGAAATCTAGAAATGAAACACCTCTCATTTTGTAGATATTTTTATGCTGAACAACTTTTGTGCTCATTTTTGGTTTTTAAGTGATTTGCATTTGTTTGATGAAAAAAGTGCACAAAACTGGAATTTACTGCTGTTTTTCACTAATGCTGAAAAAACTAAAAAGTATCTATAAACGAAATACCACTCATTTTGTAGCTATTTCTGTGCTGAATAAACTTTTTGCTCACAGTACCTTGCTATCATTTTTCATTTTAAAGTTATTTACATTTGTTTGCAGACAAAATGAAAAATAAATGCATTTTCTGCTGTGTTGTTGCTAATTATCAAAAAATCTAAAAGGTATCAATAAATAAAATACCACTCATTTTGTAGATATTTCCATGCTGAACAACTTTCATGCTTGCAGTGCCATGCTATCATTTTTCGTTTTAAAGTTATTTGCATTTGAATATGGATAATATTGCTACTGAGGCCAAACATTCTAAATGACACAAGCACTGTATAGATAACTGGCTGATGACATAAGCACTTTGTGGATAAATGGCTGATGACCTAAGCACTGTATACATAAATGACATTTATGTACACAGTTACTCAGATAAACGGATTTATGCAATAGGTGTGGAGCCAAAATCCATTGCATAAATCCATTTATCTCCACATGAGGGATAAATCTAAGCACCCTAGATTTATCCCACATATGTGGGACAAATGTGAACTGTCAATCAAAGCTTTTTTGTTCACTTTTTTGGCAAACAAATGTGAATAACTTTAAAATGAAAAATGATAGCATAGTACTGTGAGCAAGAAAAATGTTCAGGACAAAAATATCTACAAAATGAGTGGTGTTTCATTTATAGATACTTTTTAGTTTTTTTTATAATTAGCAAAAAACAGCATAAAATTAAGTTTTTGTTTCACTTTTTCGACAAACAAATGTGAATAACTTTAAACCAAAAAATGTAGCATGGTACTGTGACCATGACATTTGTTCAGCAAGAAGTTGTCTACAAAATGAGTGGTGTTTCATTTAATAGCAACTACCATGGTAGGAGGACATACACTAGGAAAGTTAACCAAAAATCCCAGAAAGTACCAGAAATGATCATTTAAAAAAAAAAAGATGAACAGTTAAAACCAAATGTTCCTGCACTGATAAGAAGCATCTCTATTGCATAAATTAAATATACAATGGTGAGCTGTCAGATAAATGATTTATCTACACTTATGCTGTTTGATCTCGGACACCTCACTCATGGCTAACACCACTCGTGAAGTTACCTGAGGCCAAACAGCACTTGTGTAGATAAATCATTTATCTGACAGCTCACCATTATATATCCCTTATTTATCACACTCTGTTTATCTCCACCCCATTGCATAAATATGTACACACACACACGCACACACATATATACACATGTATACTATATATAATAATAATAATAATAAAACTTTATTTATACCACACCTTTCTTAATACCCAGGCGCCTTTACTGCAATTACATATAACAATAAAATAAACCCAAACCCAATAACAACTAAATTTATAAAATACAATAAAATCATTGTCATGGGTAAGCCTTTGACCATAAATGGGTTTTTAAGGCCTTTTTAAATTCCTCCATGGAGCACACTGCCAAAGCGGAGGGGGTAGAGAATTCCAGAGGGTAGGAGCCACGTACATAAAAGCACGGGCCCCCAAAGATTTTAAAGAAATCCTCAGAATCTCTAGCAACCCCTTGTGCACCAAGTGGAGTGATCGCCTAGGGCAGTAAGGTACCAGGAGCTCTTTCAAGTAGTCCGGGCCCAGTCCATGTAGTGCTTTGTAAGTCAGAAGACCGACTTTAAAGGTGATATATATATAGTATATATAAATTCATTGCAAAAATAACTCCGTTAATGCATCAGTTAGGGTTCTTGCACTGAATTTCCCTTCATTTTGAGAAAGTGAAATGCTATTCATATGGTATCCATAGGTGGGAGTGCGAGCCCTCCGAGACCTGTGCTCCCACCCATCAGTAGAGGCATAGCACAGGAGGGCCCCATGCTCACAGTTTTGCATAATGGGATGCTTATTTGGGAGCATGGAAACTGTGGGCCCTGCACTCCAAGCCACCCATAAGTGTAGAGACATAGCACCTGAGGACCCTGTGCTGCCAGTACTGCAAGATGGTATCCATAGATGGAAGCACACACCCTCTGGGCCCTGCTCTCCCACATACCTATAAGTATAGAGCCATAGTGCAGGAGGGCCCTGTGTTTTTAGTTTTGCATAATTGTGTTCAGAGGTGTGAGTGCAGGCCCTCTGGGCCCTGTACTCTCATCCACACATGAGTGTACAGGCAAAGCGTAGGAGGGCCCAGTGCTCCCAGTTTAGCATAAATAGTATGCATAGGGGGGTGTGTGAGCCCTCCAGGCCCTGTGCTCCCATCTACACATAAGTAAAAACACATACCACAGGCCTAGAGTCATTCCAAGCAACCCTCGTAATGATTATTTGACAATATCTCAGTAACCGTAGCAACTGTGGAAAAAATTCTTTCACATTTGTATTCATGATCTAGCCACCTCCATGCATGCTTCTAAGCTGTGCTTAGCAAAAAATCCATATCTTGAACCGTTTTCGAGATACAGGTGCCAAAAGGCGCTGTGGCCGCCATAATGTTACCCTATGGAAAAATTCACAAATTCAGAGTGCTGTACCTCTGGAACCAGTGTAAATTATTTTACCAAACCAGCAAAAGACACATCTGTGGTGCAAAGACTTGCCTCCCTGCAAATTTCAGCCCAAAAGTCCAAACCGTGTAGTGGCAGTGAGGTGGCAAAGAAATGGAAATGTTTGGGCCAGTACTGTTGCAAATTGTGAAACTGTCAGCAAATTTGTAAAAGAATGGTGAAAAACCTTTTCAAATTTTGCAAATGCGTCACACCATTCTTTCGCAATTTGCAAGAGTATAAACTGCTCGATCAAAAAAAAATACATATTTCTGGGTGTTTTTTTTAAATTCTGATGCATGGATGCTGTTCCTAGGACCCCATTTAAGTAAACACAACAGTTGGTGTTTATCTAGGGGCAGTAGTTTTTAAACTATAATGTTTTTTCTCCATCGCTAACTGAAAACATTATGGTCACCACATGACAGTACTGAGGGCATCTGTGACAGAAAAAGGTGCTTTTGCAGACGAATCTGACACTGTGGCACAGAACATATATTTTGTCCCATAGGATATAATGGGAAAATTTTAACTTTAATAACATTTGAATGGATTAACATTTTTTTCATCAAATCTTCGAAAGGCTCATCCTTGACCCAGTCTCCATGTACAGTCTGTTTCAGAGTGCATGCGCACACTGTGCTCCCACAGGAAAATACCTTAAGCTATTCATTCAGCAGCCACCCTTTGTGTGCAAACTCAAATTCATACTCTGTCCTTCAGGGGGTGCTACAATTGAAATGGATGACACCAGTCTCTCAGTTGTAGTGTTGTTAATTTTATTGTTGCATTTTTTTTTAAAAAGGCCACAATCTTGTTTCGCATATGTATATGCTTCTTCAGGAGAGTGCCTTGAATCTTTCTTAATAGTGAGCTCAACAACCCATTAATGTGTTAGACATAGAAACATAGAAACATAGACTTTGACAGCAGATAAGGACCACATGGCCCACCTAGTCTGCCCATTTTCCTACCTAGATGATAAGCTGCAGATCCTATTTAACCAACAGCCTATTTCTTCCTACCCCCCACAAAAATTGCCTTATGTCTGTCCCATGCATTCTTGAATTCTCCCACAGTTTTAGACCCCACAACCTCCTCAGGAAGGCTGTTCCATGCGTCCACCACCCTCTCTGTGAAAAAATACTTCCTCACATTGCCCCAGAGCCGTCCCCCCTCTATCTTCAAATTGTGTCCCCTTGTTCTTGCACATCTCTTTTTCTGAAAGATGCTATCCTCTTGGACCTTGTTGATTCCACTGAGGTACTTAAATGTTTCTATCATGTCCCCCCTCTCCCTCCTTTCCTCAATGATATACATATTAAGCTTCTTTAGCCTCTCCTCATATGGCTTCTCTTGCAGACCCTGCACCATTTTAGTTGACCTCCCCTGAACTGCCTCCATCCTGTCTATGTCCTTGTGGAGATGGGGTCTCCAGAACTGGACACAGTACTCCAGATGGGGTCTCACCAACTTTCTCAATTCAGGGAGATAACAACTTATTGTTTTCTGCTGGTGATGCCTCTTCCTATATATCCCAGTATCCCCCCAGCCCTCCCTATCACCTTCTTACATTGCTTGCTAACCTTAAGGTCATCTGATATGATTACCCCCAGATCCCTTTCCATTTTTGTTGTTGTTACTACCTCCCCTCTATTGTGTACTCTTCCCCTGGGTTTTTGTTTCCCAGGTGCATTACTTTGCACTTCTTTGCATTGAATCCAAGCTGCCATACTTCTGACCATTCCTCCAACCCTGCCAAGTCCCTTCTCATCCTTTACACGCCTCCTTGTGTATCAACCCTGTAGCAGAGCTTTGTGTCATCTGCAAAGATGCATACTTTTCCTTCCAGTCCCTCTACAATGTCACTTATAAAGACATTAAAAAGGACTAGACCCAGTACTGAACCCTGCAGTAGCCCACTAGTAACCCCTCTTTCTTCAGAGTGGATTCCATTTACAATTACCTTCTGTGTCCTGTTGTCCAGCCAATGTTTTACCCAGGCTACCACCCTGGGACCCACTCCCAGGCTGGTTAATTTGACTACTAATCTTTTGAGCGGGACTGTGTCAAATGCCTTGCTAAAGTCTAGGTAGGCCATCTCCACAGTCCCTCCCTGGTCTACTACTTTGGTCACCCAGTCAAAGAAATCAATTAGATTTGTCTGACATGACCTTCCCGCTGTGAACCTATGCTGCCTTGGGTCCTGTGCCCCACTGGCCTCTAGGTACTCAACAATTCTTTCCTTCAGAAGTGAGTCCATCACTTTCCCTACCACAGAGGTCAAACTGACAGGTCTGTAGTTTCCTACCACTGTCTTGCTCCCACTTTTGTGAATGGGGAATCACATCAGCCTTCTTCCAGCCCTCAGGTACTACACCATCCTCCCATGATTTGTTATAAAGGGTAGTCAGTGGTGTCACTAGTTCTCTGCTTAATTCTTTTAGAATTCTGGGGTGAATTACATCTGGCCCCATTGCTTTGTCCACCTTCAGTTTTAGGAGTTCATTCAGAACCCTTTCTTCTGTGAAAGGACTGGGATTGACCCCCCTCTCCAGAGTGCTTCTGTTAATTGGATTAGGTACCTCCCCCACTTCCTCTTTTGTGAATACTGAACAGAAGTATTCATTCAGTATCCCTGTTTCACTGTCACTCTCTGCCAACCCACCATCTATTCTATTCAGTCTCACTATCCCTCCCTTTGTCTTTCTAAGCTCCCTGATATACCTATAAAAGGTTTTATCCCCCCTTCTTAACTGAGTTGGCTATCTTTTCCTCAGTTTGTGCCTTTGCTATTCTGACTACCCTCCCTGCTTCCTTCTGCCTTAACTGGTACAGTTCTCTGTCCTGCTCCTTCTGTGTTTCCTTATACTTCCTAAATGCTATCTTTTTCTCCCTAACCTTCACCGCCACTTCTTTTGAGAACCATAGTGGCTTTTTCTTTCGTTTTAATTTTAATTTGTTTATTTGCTTCACACAAAGGCTTGTTGCCTCTGTGATGGCAGTTTTGATATGTCCCCATTGTTGTTCCACCCCCTCCTTCTAGCCTGTTTGCTAGTGCTTTTCTAAGGCACTCTCCCATCTTGCCAAAGTCAGCCCTCCTGAAGTCCAGAACCCTCACTTGTGTATGGCTTGACTCTGTAGCTGAGTTTATTGTGAACCACACTGTTTGGTGGTCACTTGTCCCCAAATGGCTACCCACTTCTAGATCTGAGATCCTCTCACTGTCCCCATTTGAGAGCATGAGGTCTAAGATTGCTCCCTCACGAATAGGTTCCAAAACTAGCAGTCTGAGGCATGCCACCTGAAGGACATCAAGAATGGCCCTGCTTTTGGATGTGGCTGCAGCAAAGGTGCTCCAGTTAACATCTGGCATATTAAGGTCCCCCATCAATAGTATCTCCCCTTTCTCTGCCATCCTAAGTATGCCTTCTATCATATCCTTGTCCATTCCTTCCCCCTGACATGGGGGTCTGTATACAACCCCTGTGCGGATTGTGGTGCCATTTCCAGTCTCTAAGGCGACCCACAGTGCCTCCTCTCCTCCCTGTTTACTCTTTTGTTCAGTTGCTTTTATCCCTTCCCTTACATAGAGAGCTACCCCCCCATCTGCCCTCCCTGTCTCTCCTGTAGGTTGTGTACCCTAGTATGTTAACATCCCAGTCATGGTTCTCTGTGTACCATGTTTCAGTGACTGCTACGATATCCAGGTATCCCTCTTCCATCAAGGCCACCAGTTCAGGGAGCTTGTTGCCCAGACTACGGGTGTTGGTACTCATTACCCTCCATTTCTTAATGGCCTTACCCCTTTTTGCCCCATCCCTGTCCTTATTGCGTTTGTCACTTTATCCATTTATCCCTGCACTTCTCCCTATTGACATCTCTATGTTGGTGTCTACCTCACTTAGTACCTTGATTTTTTTGGGTGGGGGCTAGGATTTTCCTGCTCCTTTCCAGTGCCTCCCCCCTTGGCTAGTTTAAATGCTTGCCAATGAAGTATTTAAACCTATCACCTAGGATCCTGGTTCCCCTCCTGGACAGATGCAGACCATCATGCCAGTATAGGCCTGCATCCATTCAGGTGGACCCCAGTCCCCAATGAAGCAAATCCCTGAGCTCTGCACCAGTTTTTCAACCACTGTTTGAATCCCATGGTGTGGAGCACCCTAGCCTCATCCGCCATAGACAGGCAGCACCTCCAAGAAGGTTACCGGTGTTATTTATCTAAGGTCCTCCCATCTCCACAAATGCTTCTTTGCACTGCTCTGATCCCTTTCTTAGCCAGGTCATTTGTCCTTAGGGTGGATAATGACATCCTGCTCCTCCCTGTGCAGCTGCTCCTGTGATCCTGAGGATTCGCTCCCTGTCCCTCCAAGCCATGGCATCAGGCAGGCATCTTACCTCCCTCTCCCCTTCCTCCCCCAGTTCTACCTTCCTAACAATGGAGTCCCCCACAAGGAGTTGTTTCCTTCCCCTGTGGGGTCCCATGCCACCCTTCTGTGATTCTCCTTTGTGGAGGTTCCCAGCATCCTCCTTGGTCTCCACTGTGGGTGCCTCCATAGAGGACCCACACTTTTCCAGAACAGCATAGAAATTGTGGAGAGGTACAACTGGAGGGATGCACCTCTGTTCCACCACCCTCACCCTCCTTGAGCCCACTGTGGTCCAACTGCTCCTCTTTCTTGGCAACCTCTGAGGTAATAGCAGTGACTCTGGTGGTCCCTGGGTGGGAAAGGAGGTCCCACAAATCCTGGCCAACTCAGCCTGGAGATGAGCAACCTCCTCCCTCAGCCCAGAGAGGTGCCAGCAGATGGGACAACACTGCATCCTCCAGAACGTCTTCCGGAAGACTACTGCTCCACAGCCACTGCACTGCACCACTCCCATCATGTCTTTTTTTCTGGCCCCCCAACTGTTGTTTGGAATACTTACTCTTTCCTCTGTTTGTTTATTTTCTTATTTTTGCTTTTTTTCTTCACCTACTTACTTACTGCCTCTGTGCCCTCTTAGCTCCTGATCTTCCTGTTCTAAGACAAGAAGCTCCTATATTTCTCAGTAGTCTCCTTATTTGCTCAGAGTCAGACCTCCAGCAGATGGGGGGGACGGAGAGCTATTCTTGCCATTCTAGGATGGTGAGTCTTTGGTGGCTCTGTGATCACTCTCTTCCTGCTCCCAAACAGGAAGTTCCTGTTGTCACTTAAATCCTGTGCCAATAAAAGTAGAACTGGTTTAGGGTGGGGGTGTGGAGGGGAGGGAAGGAGGGCAATATAGTCCCAGTAGAGAAGTTTTAGTTTTAGTTATACCAGTAGCTCCTTCCTCCTGGTGTTCTGTCTGTTCTCTGGCAGAAGCTATCTAGGGCAGTGCTTAAATCTGGTTTAACCTGGCTCCTTCTAGCTAAGTCACTCCCCTACTTTGCAAATCTTTCTACACTTAGTTAATTTCACAGATAACAATTCCCTTCTGACACCTGTGGCAAGCACCTAGATAAGTACACAGATAACAGATAACAATTTACTTCAACTACCTCTGACTAACACACTAACTCTTTTTTTACCCTAAATTGAAGGTCAGAGTACTAGATTTCTAGTTCTTAGTCCCAATAGAAAAGTTTTTTTTTTTTTTTTGAACTTGCATAATTTTTATTAGGAGTTTAAAAGAACTTCCATGAATTCAGTGTACAGTGTACATTCCGTTGAAGGATTACTATACATCTAATAGTCATTATTTAAAAAGCACTTCAAACTCTCTGCAAGTGTATGACTTTCAATATGACTCCAAGGAGTATTTCCCCTTTGTCTCTACCCTAACTTAAAGTACAACTATCTCAGTAGCACTCGAACAGTACCATGGGGAAATACATTCCCATTACCCCTGCCCTTTCAATCCTTTTTTGTACAAACTGTTTTAAACTATATAACAGTTACGTAAGCTCTACTTGATTAACCATATTTATAATGATCCAATCTCAGTTATTTGATTTCTTCATAAGTGCTCTAAACACATTCTCACAGAAACAATAAAGCCAAAACCAAAGTAGAAAGAGCAAAGGAAGAAAAAAGAAAGGTAAAAAATATTTTTTTTAAACGTTCTGGTCGACGTGGGTGCAAAGCGTCTCAAGGTAGCAGATATTGAGCTAGTATGGGACTGCCCTCCAGATTCTCAATGTATTCATAAAATGGAAGCCATCTAGCATTGAATTGATCTGTTTGTATTCTTAATTGGGCCGTTATGGCTTCCATCTCTTTAATTCTGTTAATATTGGCCCTCCACATGGAGAGAGATAACTGGTCCGAACTTAACTAGTGTTGGGTAATCACTTCTAGTGCAGCTGCCACTAATATGTAGTATAAATATCTCTGGTTTTTGGTCCTCCCCTCACTAGGTAGAAGACCCAGGATCATATGGGAGCTAGTTAGCACACAACTCCTTTGAAAGATGCTCTGTAATGCCTGAGCCACCTGTTCCCAGTAATTATTTATCTGAGGGCAATCCCAAAATATGTGGGCATAAGAACCGACTCCTCTGCATCTCCTCCAACATTCCTGGGACTTACCCTTTGAATAATGAGCTGAGACCACTGGGGGAATAAAGTACCTGGTAACCACTCTCCACCTAAAATCCCCCCAACTTGGAGAGCTAGAAGTGCTAGGGATCCCTGCCCAAACTCTTGCCCATTCCTCTTCTGCAAGATGCAAACCTAGCTCCTCCTCCCATTTTTGTTCAATTTGCTGAGTCAGTACTTTACCCACCTCATCCTGAAGTGACTTGTAAATGAAGGATATGTAGCCCCTTGAGTCTGTCCCCTTACTTTTGAAGAAGGTGGTTCTCACTGGGACCAGCGGGTCTGCCAGAATCTCTCCCACTCCCACGTTTGTTAAGACGTAGTGTCGGCATTGTAGGTATCTATAAAAATCCTGTCTTGGAAGGTTATATTCACCCTGCATTTCCAAAAAGGATTTCAGTGTGCCCCTTTGAAAAAATTGGGTAAGGAACAACAATCCTTTTTCCTGCCACCTCCTGAAACAAGGGTCCCCTGAGGAGGCAGGAAATCCTGGCAGAGAACAAAGAGGAATATACCTCCAGACCGGGGTCACCACCCCCCAGTGTAGCCGTACCTCCAGCCATATTTTAAGGGTATGTTTAGTCCATCTGTTATTGATTAGTTTAAGATCCGAATGTGTGGCAACCCAGGGTAGCAACCTCAACCGTATGTTTTGATGTGCTCCTTGCTCCATTAGAGACCAACCCCCCTTCTGACCTGGATTTAATATGCTTAGGATAGGCACCACTTGAGCAGCTTTATAATAACTATATAAATCGGGGACTCCCCTGCCCCCCCCAGTCTTTGTCTCTATGAGGAGATCCCACCGCTTTCTAGGTTTCCTTCCTGCCCAAATGAATCTTGACATTTTCTGTTTTAAATCTTTCCATTCCCTTCTAGAGAAAGCCAAGGGCAAGTTAGTGAACAAAAAAAGGTATCTACGGAGCACGTTCATCTTCACTGTATCTATCCTATGAGTAAAAGTTAGGGGTAGAGAGTGCCATCTGTTTATGTCTGCAAAAACCACTTTCTGGAGTGCGCCATAGTTAACTTGATATAGTCTTGATAATTTAATCAGAATCTGAATCCCCAAGTACCTTACCTTCTCTCTGACCCAGTTAAATGGGATCAGCTCACGCAAACTCTGTGTAATTCTCCCCTTTATTGGCAGAATCTCAGATTTATCCCTATTGATTTTAAAGCCCGAGATCTTCCCAAACTGGTCCAAAGGGTCCATCAATGGTGGGATCGACTTCCCAGGGTCCTGCATATATATCACCGTGTCGTGTGCATAAAGTGACACTTTATTCTGGGCTTGAGCTATATTAATGCCCTGTATTTTGCTTTCCTCCCTTATGGCCTGGGTGAGGGGTTCCATGGCTAGTGCAAAAAGCAAGGGCGACAGGGGGCATCTCTGCCTAGTGCCCCTCCTAATCGGAAAGGCCTCTGACAAAGTCCCATTAACCCTGACCCTAGCTGAAAGGTTCTGATAGGCCAAAGTGGCCCACTGTAAAAAGGCACCTTCAAACCCCATCCTTGTGAGAACTGCTTTTAGGTATGACCAATTTAGCCTATCAAAGGCCTTTTCCGCGTCCAAAAAAATAGCAATCTGGATACTCTGGGAGGCATTCTTGTAATCCAAGATATTTAGCAAACGCCTGATGTTATCAGACATATGTCTGTTTGGTATGAATCCAGTTTGATCCGGATGTATCAGATTTTCAATATGCTTTTGTAGTCGGTTAGCTAGGATTTTTGTGAGGATTTTATAACCTTGGTTTAACAGGGAGATGGGCCTGTATGATTCACAAAGCTCCGGGGATTTCTCCTGTTTAGGAATGACCATGATCATAGCCTCACTCCAGGATCCTGGGGTTCATTATTCTCTAGGATAGCATTCAGCACCATAGCCAACTTGGGTACTAGTGTTTTTTTTAATTTTTTATAGAACTCGGCCGGGTAGACATCAGGACCCGGGGACTTACCTGAAGGAAGATTATCTATAACTGCTGCTATTTCCTTCTCTGTAATGGGGTGGACAGCTCCTGCTGCATTCCTGGGGAGATCTTGGGCAGCTTCAGGGTCTGCAGAAAGGATTCTGCATTCTTTTGTGCCTCTTCTGAATCTCTCCTTTCACTATATAATTCCCTATAATAATTTTTAAAAGCCTTGGCTATTTCTCTAGGTTTCTCTATCTGGGATGTGCTCCCTTTTCCACTTTGGAGAGATGAGACATATCTGCCTGCTTGTTCCTTTCTCAATCTCATGGCAAGGAGCTTTAAAGCCCCTACCCCCAAATAATATTTATGATTTGTGTAAAGCAGCATCCACTCTGTCTTGTCCGCTTCTAACTTATTGAGTTCTTTCCTGCTTTCCATTAAGTCCCTCCAGATTTTCTCCTTACCTTTTGGATTACTTTTATGTTCCTGTTCTAACCCTCTTATCTTAGTTTGCAGTTCTCCTATCTTTTTGTTCTTCAATTTCTTCCTGGCTGAAGCTAGACTGATTAATTGTCCCCTTAGAACAGCCTTCGTTGTGTCCCACCATACCACTGGGGTACTGTCCGAGATAGGGGAATCTGTCACAAGATTTTTTATATCCTCTGTAATTTGTTGTATGTTATTTTTATCATTAAGTAATGAGATATTCAATCTCCAATTCATTGTCCTGGGTTCCCTCTCCCAAACAAAATCTACTGAGATTGGGGCATGGTTGGAGATAGTCATTGGGTAGATTACCGAATTGGAAAATAGGTGGACATCTGTGGTATATGTTATAAAAAAAATCTATACGAGAGTATGATTTCTGGGGGACTGAGTAGAATGTATAATCCCTTTCTTTTTTGAGATATAGTCTCCAAATGTCCCCAAGCCCCCTTCCTGCATTAATGTATTCAAACACTTTGTGGCCTGTTTAGAAGTCTCCAATTTTCAGATGATTGGTCTAAAACTGGGCACAATGTGGTATTGAAGTCACCTCCCAAGTATTAACTGACCCCTGGGAAGTGAGACCACCCTCTGAAAGATCTCCTGATAGAAGGTGGCTGCCCCACTATTAGGGGCTTAAACATTTACCACATGGATTAGGTTACCCTGAATTAACCCTGCGACCCTAATGCACCTACCCTGGAGTATAACCTCTACCTCCTGAATACAGAATGGGGAATTTTTTTTAATTAATATCGCCACTCCGGCCTTTTTTGTCTCTTTGCCTGAGGTAAATAGCACTCTGCCCACCCACTGCCATCTTAGTTTCATGTGCTCCACCTCAGAGAGGTGGGTTTCCTGGAGGAACACTATGTCACAGCCCCTCCTATTAAGTTCCATTAGGATTTTGGCTCTTTTAATGGGTGAATTAAACCCATTAACATTATAAGAAATAATCCTTAGGCGCATAGCCATAATCTATCCCTGTAAGTTATCTTCTTATTCATACTATCCCCCAGGAATACCCATCTCGACCATATAGGCTCGCCGGAACTAATCCAGATCCCTCTTTCCCCTTTGAACCCACGTCGACTTAATATAACTAGAAACATTTAAAACTGATGAACTAATAACACCAATCAATTAACTGAAAAAATCAAATCCCACCTGGATCCACAATAAAAACCTTTTTTCGAATCAAAGCAAGTGTCTGTTAGATTGACTTCCTAGGAAAAGTAACTCTGGTAGTCAAAGGCCACCCAGAGTTGTCACACATGTGACACAAGCAATACCCCTTTGATGTTTAGGGGCGTTGTCGCCTTGGCCAGCTAAGTGACTTCCCAGGCTGACAACGGTTAGGCTAATGGACGTCGCTCTGTGTATATGGAAAGAGCCACCCAAACCCCAACCAACCCACCACCCCCACCCTCTTATGCTTTACTATGTCCTCCAATAAAGATCCCTCTGTGACTCACCAGTCATTTCCTCTTACCCCTGCCCCCCCAAAAAAGGGGGAGAGAGGAGCAAGAAAAAAGGAAGGGAAGGGAGTAAAAGAGAGAGAGGTCCCCCCCAAAGTCACCTCCAAAGGGGGAAATCACTGCCCAAATCAGAGCCCCCATCAAACATTTATATTCTGTGTAGCCCTTTACCGCCCTCTAATGGCTCCAACATATCATTACCTATTCAGTACCAGTACCTAATAGGGCTAACTATGTAAAAAAAAAAAAAGAGAGAGAGGGAACTCCCCCTCCAAACCCAGTGTCCCCTTGAGAGAAGGATGTATTCATGGACCAAGAACAAATAGTCTGTATAAAGTCACTGTCCTTAGATCACCTCGATCAGTCCATATTGACGATCCACTTGTGGAACCACTGGTAAATTCGCATAGACGTCCACCGAGTCCTCTTCAAGCACCAACATTTATTCCGCAAAACATTCTCCCTGTGTTAGTAAACTCAGCCTTTTGAGGATGGTGAGGTCAGTCTCTCATCATTCTGGGTCCTGTTTCTCTCCTCAACGCGAAGCAGCAGCTTAGCAATGTCCCCCACACTGGCCATCGTGATGGATCCTGGCAGGCCTTGTTTCCTTGTCTGGTTGCGAGATACTACGTTCCAGGCTCCCCCTCTCAATTTTTTCTCTAAAATCTCCTGTTCCAAATCTGGCACCGCAACCTGAAGCTCTTTTAAGGTGGCACTCGCCTCGACCAGGGATGGGAAGATCTTAATTCCTGATTCCAGGTGAATTCCCAGCCTCACAGGGAAAAGCAACTGTGCCTTTATTTCTTTCTGCAGCCTAAACTCCCTTATCACCCCCCCTTACTTTTTGCCTTTCGGCTTGCAGGGCCGAGGAAAAGTCCTGGTCAAAGAAAAATGTTGCTTCTTGATATTTTAAGTTTTTAATCCTCCAGGCCTCATGAATGGTCCATTCTTTAGTTTGAAAGTGTAACATTCAAACTATCAGGGAGCGGGGCCTTGCATTGGGGTCCGTTGGTTTCGGGATTAGCAATCTGTGGGCCTGGTCAACCTCTAAACTCAGGTCAGGAGGTGGAGAGAGCACTGCCCGCAGCACCTGCTGTACGAAATCTGCTGTCATTGGAAAGCCTTCCTCAGCCCCCTCAGGGATACCATGAATTCTGAAGTTGTTCCTATGGGAACGGTTTTCTAAATCTTCTAGTTTAGCTTGGGTTTCTCGGTCTCTCTGAAGTAAGAATAGCAGCAATCACTCTGTAATTTCCTGCACCTTAGACAGGTCTCCGATTCTGGCTTCCGACAATGAAACTTTCCTATCTAGAGCTTTCACATCTTGTCTCAGGTCAGCCAGTGCTGAGTCAATTTTGTTTACTATAGCTAGGATCTTTTTCAGGGTTTGACTACTTTCCGATGGCTCAGCGTCATCCTGATTCCAGGCTGCCGACGATTCTGAGGGCTGCCTTCTACGTTGTGGTAGAGCCATTAGGCTGTCCTGCGGCCTACTCAAGGTTGTTTGCTTCATTTGACTTGTCGAGGACAAAGGTAATCGATTTCCTTTTGCCTTCTGTGACTTCCCTGCCATGTATAGTATCAGCCTCGCTGTTGAAAAAGTTGTATTGGAGTGTTTTCCGTGCTGAATTTTCAGGATTAGGGTGAGGCGGTCAGGGAGCCCTTAGAGTTAGCTACCCACCATGTCTGTGATGTCACCAAAAGTCCCCAATAGAAAAGTTTTAGTTATACCAGTAGCTCCTTCCTCCTGGTGTTCTGTCTGTTCTCTGTGTTAAACCATCTCTATACATTTTTTATCCATATACCCTGAAAATTTCAGACTAGACAGACAAACCATTATGCTGTGAAGACGAGCAAAGAATTAGCAAAAGTTGAGGATTTTTCACACTTTTTGATGTTCTGCAGCTCTGTAACTGCAAATCCAACTAGAACAACATTTTCCAGATCCAGAGATCTATGATACAATAACACATGCCAAATGTCTGGTGAATCGGATGAATGGTTGCAAAGTTATTAAAGTTCAACATTTTGGGATTAACAGAAGTGGCTGTGCAACCCTACCAGGCAGGTATAATATATATTCATTGCAAAAAACATTGTTAATGCATCAGTTAGGGTGAGTACTATAGCAAAAAAATCAGTGGGAAAGAGGCATTAGGGTTTCCAACCCTAACATCCCACATCCACCCTGTAGAGACTGACAGTTGTCAGGGGGTGTGCCTTGCGGTCATCAGCCTTAACGCTCACCCCATTCTCCTATACTGTACCCATCTCTGCTTATTTACTTATGTAATGGGGTGAGCATTAGGGTTGATGACTGCAGGGCACACCGCCGACGCCTGTCAGTGTCTGCAGGGTGGTGGTGGTACGTTAGGATTGGAAACCCTAACACCTCATTTCCCTACTTTTGTTGCTATAGTACTCACCCTAATTGATGCATTAACAAAGTTTTTTTGCAAAGAATGTCCTTACTATTTCAGATAGTTTCCATAACTATCCTTATGTCACACTGGGAGTGCAGGTCTCTTCAGGCCCTGCGTTTCCATGCTCAGGGATTTTCCTTATTTTACTGTGGGAGTGCAGGGTCCTTTGGACCCAGCACACCCATCCCTCCATAGATGCGTGACAAAAGTATCAGCATAGCCATATTATTACTCCAGCACATGTACCCGGTAGAGAACATTTTAAAATCACTGCCAAAACATAATTTTGTGCAACTACAATGCCATTCTATGCCAGAGGTGCAAAAACACATTTTGGACAGAATTTGGGAAATGGCAGTTGTACTGTTCATGAGGTAGTGTGAGAAAATAGCTATGTTGAAAATTAGGAGTCAAAATATTAAAAATTACCAAAGTTACGCCCATGCGTAGAAAAATTTCAATGAACGTGCATAACTAGGCCACTTCTTGGGATTTTTGTTTTACCAAATTTTCAACATTGGCTTTTTGGGGCCCCACCTCATAAACAGTGGTATTATCATTTCGTTAATTGGTCCTGAAAGCTGATTTCGTGCAACGACCGTGCCATTCCATGTCACAGGTGCGAAAATATGTTTTGGGAAGGATGTAAGAAATGAAAGCTGTATTGTTCATGAGGTGGTGTGAAAAAATATCTACGTTGAAAATTTGGAGTGAAAATATTAAAAGTTGTGAATGTTACATGTGCACGTGGTTGAAATTTCAATGACCGCACATAACTTTGGCCTTTTTTTTTTTTCACCAAATTTTGAACATGGGCTTTATGGGACCCCCCCACCTCATAAACACTAGAACTGTCATATTGTTAATCAGTCCTGAAAGGTGATTTTGCATAGTGACTGCAAAATCACATAAGGGGTCTGAGTAACGAAACAACAGTGGCAGAGTTCAAGAGGTGGGGTCCCAAAAAGCCCATGTTCAAAATTTGGTGAAAAAATACCTAACAATGCCAAAGATATCAACATAAATTGAAAACACCATTGAAATACATTATATGGCACTTACCTTGATTTCTGAGTTTACAGTTCGACTTTGAAGAGTGCAGATATGTCCCGGTCCACAGAAGATGACAGTGGATGACCCCCAGAGGTAAGTATATAGTAAGGGAGGGTGTGGGGTGGCGGGTCCTCAGTGGGATGGTCGGGGTTGGGGAGGGAGAAAGCAGGGGATGACAAGGAACTGTTTTCTTATTTTCAGGTGTAAAAAAAAAAACTTGGGGGAAATTTTTCTTCTTTACAGGAAAAAAACATCAAGAAACACTGGGAGTGGGCTCCCCAGTGCCCCATAAGTAGGTAGGGTGATACATGGGGACACTGAGAGTAGTCTCCCCAGTGTCCCACACCACAGGACGGAGGAGACATATCTTCAGGACACTGGGAGTGGGTTCCCCAGCGTCCACAATGATGAAGGAGGAGACAGATTTATTTATTTATTTAGTTAGTTAGTTTACCGGGTAAGTGCACTAGCCAGTAGATGACTATTTTCAGGCACAACCTGGAAGAGTACAAGGCAATACATACAGAAGGTGTTTACAGGGAAAAAATGACATTTGACAATACAACTTGGAAGACAAAAAATAATAGACAGTAAAGCAAAGTGCTTGGCATGAAGCATAAGTGGCTAAATTAGCTATGTAGGCTCGGATAACAGTAAATGAGCATTGGTCAGTACTGTATGCAACAATGGAAGAAAGAATATAACAATCAGCAATGTAACTACAAATTCAGGTGCAGGTTATAACATGAGGGAGTATGGTTCTTACAGGTAGACATAAAATACAACATGCAGGAGAGAAACAGGCATCTAAATGAGTAACCGTGTTTAGGAAGATGAGAGAGAAAGGGGAGAGGAGAGAAGGGTGTGACGTATGGGGTAGGGGGTTTCAATCAAGCGGGAGATTATGGATCATCCAGTGGAGATAGACGTGGGGCAGGGTTCATTGGCACAGTCAGGTAGGGTCAAAACAGGTACACTGTTCAGCAGTAGCCAGGTAGCGTCATAGCCCACTTTTAAAGTGATAGTGGGATGTAGATTGCCTTTGATCCAGTGGCAGCATATTCTGCATCTGAGGGGCAGCATGCCCGAAGGCCCCAGTGCCTTTGGTGGTGTGATACCTGGGTACCCTTAGTAGTGATGTGTCTATTGACCTCAATCCACGGTTTGAGGTGATGGGATGCAATAGCTCGGCCAGTGATGCCGGGGTTTCCAGCCTGATTATGGAGTCAGATAGACAACCAAGATGGTATTGTCTGGAAGCAGAGGGGGAGGGCCAACCAAGGTCACTATAAAGCCGACATCAATGCTGGAGTCGAGGGCATGATGATGCATAATGACAGACATTATTATAGGTGACATCCCATTTTTGTAGTGCTGATTTGTTGGCAGCTGCCAGGATAGGAGCACGGTAAGTCAGGGTTGGGAGTAGGATCCCTCTGGCAATGGCTAGCTTAGCAGAAGGCGTTAGCATATAGCTTGTTTTGTAGGCGGCACCCAGTTTACAGTTTACTGTTTTACAGATTGATTGAATATGGAGGTTTAGGTCTCGAGATTGGTCGAGCAAAACCCCAGGATACCGAAATGAGGTGACAGCCTCTAGTGTGTTCCCATCCAGGTCGAGCACCATCAAGGGGGAGGGACAGGATCTTAGTTTGAGGCCGGAGTCCAGGAGCATGGCTTTAGTTATGTGTGTATTTAGAACCAGTCGATGGTTGCTCAGTCAGTTTTGAATACTGTTGTAGGCCTTGGTCAGAGATGAAGTTAGGTAGTCGATGTTAGTAGAGCTGGCGTAGATGACCAGGTCATCAGCATAGAGGAGAGAGGAGCAAGTTGAGATGTTGTCCAGAATGTTGTTTATAAAGAGGGAAAAAAGAAGAGGTCCCAGAATGGATCCTTCAGGAACTCCAATCTTGACTGTGGTGCTATTCGATGTTGCCGAATTGAATTTCACTGCTTGGGTCCTGTCGGTTAAATAGCTCCTGTACCAGTTTACAACAGGAGTGGAGAAGCCTATGGTTTGAAGAGTGGACAGGAGTATCGAGTGATCCACAAGATCAAAGGCCTTGGTAAGATCAATGAAGACAGCGCCTGTTAGCTGTCCAGCGTCCATGTTGGAGAGAGTATCTGATGTGAATTTGGCCAGGGCCGCTGAAGTGCTATGGTTTTTCCTGAAGCCATGCTGCACGTCACAGAGCAGGTTTGAAGTTTCCATGTAGTCCAGGATTTGGGTGGCGACGAGCTTTTCCAGTATTTTGCTCAGGACCAAAAGAATAGCTATCGGCCTGTAATTTGAGATCTCATTTCTGTCCCCTTTTTTGAATATCGGAGTTATCCTGGAAGTCTTCCAGAGGTCAGGCATGACACCACTGGAAAGGGTGCAGATTTTGGCCAAGGGTGAGGCAATGAGATGGGCGGCCATCTTCAAAAGGTGGGGTTCAAGAGAGTCAGATCCTGGGCTGGTGTTGTCTGAGATAGTTCTTAGTAGTTTTAGTACCTGCGAGCTGGTTATGGCTTTAAAGTAGAAAGACTAGACCAGCGAAGACCCAGTTGGTGAAGACGAGAGGCCTGTCGACTTGCTTGAGTTGGTGGGCTGAGATATGGTGGGTGCCTGTGGAAAGGTGGCAGTGTAGGGTGAGAGATCGGAGAACATTCTGTTGAAGGCATTTGCTCTGGTGTAAGAGTCACTGCAGTGGGCACCATTGAGGATAATCTCTGAGGGGGTTATAGATTGAGATGTGCCAAGCAAGGTCTTTATATGGGCCCAGAATTTCCAAGGGTCGTGGGCTGAGCTGGATAGCAGGTTCTGGCAGTACTGACTTTTGGCTTGCCTTATCTGCCTTTTGCAGGAATTTCTGTGTTGTTTATATGTCGTGTAATCTGTAGGTAGGCCAGTGTTTTTGTAGTGCTTCCATAGTTTGTCCCTGTGCCGTAGCTGTAAGAGCAGGTGTTTGTGGAGCCATCTGATTTGGTTTCCTCTGACTCTCCTTTTCACCTTTGGTGCATGTCTACTCTGGACTTCACTGAAATTGTTAAGGAAAGCTCGTAGGGCATCCTCAACCTTTTGAGCACGGTGGACTTCAGACCAATCTATGGTGGAAGCATCATGAAGGAAGGCATCTGCGTCCATGCCTGCAAAGTTAGTAAAGGTGACAAGGCGGGGCAGAGGAGATGGTGGGGCACATGAGGTCCATTGACAGAAAACTGGAGAGTGGTCAGTTATAGCATCTGCCAAGATACCAGCCTTGGCCATGTGCTCAGGTCGATTAATGAGAATCCAATCAATAAGAGTACCAGGTTTAGATGGAGTTACAGTCCTAGTGTTCTCAGTTATAAGCTGGTACAGGTTAAAACTGTAAACTAAGGATATGAGGGCACTGTGAGAGGGACCCAACCAGTTTAGATTTACATTCCCGAGTATTAGGGCCTCATTTAGGTTGACAGATTGTGATGTTAGGTTTAGTAGGTCCTGAAATCCAGCCACTCCTCCAGGTGGTGGGTTGTAGATGCAGACTATGTGCAATTTCTTTGCACCGAGGGTGATAGTCGCATGAATGGACTCACAAGTCATTGGTGGGTCTTGAACCGGGGCTGTTGTGATACTGAGGTGGTTCTTGTGGTAGAGTGCAACGCCACCACCCCATTTGGTACCAGGTCTGTCATGTCAGATAAGAGAGTAGCCCGGTATATCACACACTGCGTCAGGTATTCATGGTTTTAGCCAAGCTTCTGTGAGGCATAGTATGTCAGGTTTATAGACTTTGACCCATGCTTCCAGTTCAGCCATGTGGCTCATAAGACTCCTAATGTTCATGTGGACAACGAGAAGTCCTTTATTTGCCCATCCGGTTTGGATGGTAGCAGTGCTGCAGCTTGGAGGGCCTGGATTTGGTTCAATATCACCTGATTGTAGAAGCTCCAGCGATGCTAGGCATGTAAGCCTTACCCTGCAGTAAGATTCTATGGACACTGGGAGTGGGCTCCCCAGTGTACCACACTAAGGGGGGGAGAGTATAATACATGTTTTGGGACACTGGGAGTGGGCTCCCCAGTGTCCCACATCATGGTGGGCAGAGAATAGCATATGTTTTGGGACACTGGGAATGTGCTCCCCAGTGTCCTACACTCTTGGGGGGGAGACTAGCATCCACTTGTGGCCCTGGGGCTGGCAATGATGGCAATGCTTGGCTGCAGGTGGATAATAACTATTCAAAAGAGTGGTATATATGAAAAATAGCATATGCCTATTTTTCATACATGCCATAATTTTCAAACATTTACCATCTACTTCCAAACAAACATTTATACCATTGTTAAGTGGAAAAGAAACACACTTCAAGTTGTGCTTTTCCAGTAGTGTAGAGGGATGGGCATATGAATGTGGACCCAAGAGTCCTGGGTTCAAAACCAGTGTCTTTAATTTTTTTCCTTCATTGCAGGTGTAGAAAAAATATGGAAACACTGGTCTTGAACTCTGGACCCCCAGATCCACAATTCTGTGCCTTGCCCTCTACACTATTGAAGAAGCAGCACTCCTATAGTGCTTTTTTCTTTACTTAACATAGTATCTAAATCTGTATCTGTCACTCTCCAAACTATAGCGTGTGCAAAAAAAAGCTATAGCTTTTGTCACATATGCTATAGTTAGGAAAGTCACATAACCAGTTTAGTCACAAGAGCGATGCAGACCCTGTGCACAGAAGATGACACTGCACAACCTGCAGAGGTAAGTATACAGTAAGGGGGAGGGAGGAAGGGGAGGGACAAGACAGAGACAACGAGAGACTTTTTTTTTAGGTGTAAAATTTAAAAACACATCGGGGGACTGTTTTTTTTTCCCCAACAGGCTTATGGGGACTCTGGGAGTGGGCTCCCCAGTGTCCCACATTGCAAGGGGGTGACACTATATATCTGGGGACACTGGGAGTGGGCTCCCCAGTGTTCCACACTGTTTCAAAGGGGAGTAATATCACTGGAGACACTGGGAGAGGGCTCCCCAGTGTGCCACACTGTTTTAGGGGGGCAGTAACATCACTCGGGACATTAGGAGTGGGCTCCCCAGTGTCCCACACTGTTTCTGATGAGGGAGCAGTAACATCACTCGGTACACTGGGAGTGGGCTCCCCAGTATCCTACATTGCTGAGGGGGCTACATAAACAGTAATGGGATGGTGGGGGGTGCCACTAGACACCAGGGCAACTAAAATGAGAGGTGCCACTAAACACCAGGAAACTGAGCAGCTCAAACTTGACTCTGCAGCCAGCAGCATGAGTTCCAGCTGTGGCTGCAGAAGTCATGACAATTCCACTGTTCTCATACAGAGAATGGGAGACAAGTGGTCCTCTCGCTAAGCTAGCACCCGAGATTTCAGTAGCTCAATAAACTTGTATTGGGCCACCCAAAAAACAGCAACATCTGAATGTAGCTAAATGGGTCCCCTTTAATGAAATTCTGAATTTTTTTTTTACATTACATTCTTTTTTTGCATATTTTCAACACTTGTTGATCCTCGCTAACAGGAAAACAAAATGACAAACGCTACAGAGCCCCTGTGATCAAACCTGATACTTGCAGAAAATACATCCCTTCTATTCGAAAAAGGGGACTGTAGTCTTTGCAAAGTATCATTTGTGTGAAAATTTTAATCTTTCGTGCCTAACACATAAATTTTCCCATAGGAAATAATGGGAAAACTAAAAATGTAATAACTTTTGAATGGATTAATATTTTTTTACCAAACATTCAAAAGGCATATCTGTGACCCCAAAGGCTTTATACCCTAAACATTTCAGACCACAACCTAAAGCCGTTTCTGAGATCCAGGTGGACAAAGAAATGGCAAAAAACACAGATTTTTCTGTTTTTTCAACACTGTATCTCAGAAACCATACAATGGGTTCACACAAAATTTGGCAGATCAAGAGACGTAGCCCTAGAGATTATGCATGCCAAATGTCATGCAAATTCATTGAACGGTTCCAAAGTTATTAAGGTCCAAACATTAGAGTTTAACATAGAAGTTTCCTTCCACCCTAACTATTGTGGCACTACCTTGCCACTCTAACATATATATATATATATATATATATATATATATATATATATATATATATAAATAGGGGCACGGTTGCACCCCTATATTTAGGGTTATGAAGGTACTACTATGTTAAACTTGAGATTTTGTGGATTAATAACTTTGGACCTGTTCAACAGATTTGCATGAAATTTGGGATATGCGATGCGGCATGGTAGATCTCTTGATCTGCCAAATTTTGTTTTGGTCGAACTTATGGTTTTTGTGTACCAAAATGCTGAAAAATGCACTTTTCGCCAGTTATGTGGGCAGTTTTGGGGATTTTGTTCATGGTGCTTCGTGGCTGTTGTGTGCCATGCTGCTCTGCAACTTGGCTCATCTGAAAGAGCTTGGATCAAGGAACATGCCGCTTTTCATTTGGTGAAAATATATTAATCCATTCAAAAGTTATTAAACTTTTAAGTTCCCATTATAAGTCAATGGGAAAATTTATATGGTTATTTTGTGAATGAAGAATGAGGTTTTGGCCGTCTGGTCCCTACTCACAAGCAAAGAATTTGCAGGCTTGTGATCAAAGAATCTTTGACCCTGAGAAATTCTTTGATCGTGATGGCCGCCATCTTGTTTCCATTTTGCCATCGAAAAAATGCAAATATCTCGGCTCAGGAGTCACTCCTGAAGTAAAACTTGGATGGGCTTTACTCAGAAGGCTTCGCTCTATTGAGCCATGACAATGGTTTGCTTCCAAATGGTGAAAAAACAGTGTTTTGAGCATTTTTATTCTTAGATCGTGGCTCGCTATCAATCTTTGATCGTGAGCCTGCAAATTCTTTGATCATGAGATTCTTTGACCACGATCTTTGATCACAAGCAAAGGACAAGATGGCCAGTTGAAAAAAGCATATTTCTCAGCTCAGGGGTGGGTTATTAACACAAATGTGGGTGAGTTTTGCTCAGGGGACTTCGTTTTATCGAACCATGCTAGTGGTTTCATGTATTTATGTCTAAAATTTGAATTTCACAATTTTTTATTCTTTGATAATGAGGCTGCAAATTCTTTGATCGCGATCTTTGATCACGAGCGAGGGACTAGATGGCCAGATTTTAATGCAACAGATAGGCCAATTTTAACAATCTTTAACATTAAATATCTCAGAAATGGTTTGGTCTTTTTACTTGAAATTTGGAGGGTGTCCACGGGATGTCCTGTATATGGGAATTATGATGTTTAGGTGTTGGAGAATTATATCTTGTGGAGATATTGCGTGGCACAATTTACATTTTATGAACAGCGTTTTCCATTGTGATAGTGGCTTGAAATTTGTAGGGTAGCTTGCCTTACTTCCATGGATGTACTTTTCAGTCGTTAGCTGTCTAAAATCTTAACTGGTGTGGAACTCTGCCATTTCAATGAATGAAAATCTCAAACTTTCACATGTTATATCTCGGAAACGGTTTTGTCTTTTACATTGAAATTTGGAGGGTCTTCAGGAGATGTCCTGTACATGTGAATTATGGTGTTTAGGTGTTGTAAAATTAATTTGCTGCGGACATATTGCGTGACTCACTTTATGTTTAAAGATATGGTGTTTTGCATTGTGGTACTGGCTTCACATTTATAGGGTGCCTAGCGTTACTGCCATGGAGGCACTTTTCAGTTGTTACGTGTCTGACATGTAAGCAGCTGTTGAATTATGCCGCTCTAATGACTGACACTTTGCTTTCTTTCAACATGTTGGGAGCTTTCGGGCCCCACGCTCCCACCCATATGTGCTCTCAGCAATACATATGATATTCAGTACTTGTACTCTTATCTTACGCAGACATTTACAAGTTGGTGGGAGCGCGGGACCTGAAAAGTAAGGAAAGCCTATGCAAAAATCTTCGTTAATGCATCATTTAGGGTTAAAACACAAAAATTCAGGAAATTAGACCTTTATAGTTGCCCCCTTCTCCCCTCATTAACCCACCCTTCATCCCAAGATTGACAGCTGACAGGGTGTGTCATTGGGGTTGTGAGGCCTAAATGTCACCCCATTCTTCTTTCCTGTGGCTTGTCAATATGATTACACATGGAATCGGGTGACATTTAGGCCAGAGGGTTTGGTTTTCGGGTATGAAATATTCAGGGCAGAAAGGGACTACCCCACAGATGTGCATTTTGCTAGTCTGGTGAAAAAATAATAAGCAATTTTCAAGCTATAGCAATTTAAAAATGTGAAAAAAAATATTTCTGAGCATGCTCAGTAAGCACTTCAAGATAGCTGTATGAAACGAAGTAGGAATCCTGCTTTGTAAGGGAAAATTCCTACTTCGTATGGCCACCATCTTGTTTTCAGTTTTGCCCGAAAAAAAACATTTGGAAACCTCCCATAATGATATTCTGAGAATGAACCAACATGTGTAGCTTACTTATTGGGACCCTCTTCAGTGCATTCTGCACTTTACTGGATGAAGTATGTCCATAAAATGGGTTTTATATATTTAATAATTTATTTCCTAGTTCGCACCGGCATAGTACGACCTAGGATCCTACTTCATATGCCAAGATACTATGTAGGAACCTGCGTTGTGAGCCAAAAATAGGTTTATTAATTAAAAAATTAATTTTTATGTTGACATCAGGATGCCCAATCCCTGTGTTGGCACTAGACAACCCCCCAACCAAAGTGGGACACTGAAGAGCCCACTCCCAGTGTCCCCAACAGAAAAAACTCCATATCCGAAAACAGGGTGCCCAATCCCCATGTCGGCAGTAGCCCC
The DNA here is from genome assembly GCA_016271365.2 of Neoceratodus forsteri. Lineage (NCBI taxonomy): Eukaryota > Metazoa > Chordata > Ceratodontiformes > Ceratodontidae > Neoceratodus > Neoceratodus forsteri. The sequence goes on along the minus strand of CM057453.1, from coordinate 912,659,468 downwards.
CCACCAAAGTGGGACACTGGGGAGCCCAGTCCCAGTGTCCTCAGTTATATCATGCCCCCCCTCCATCTCTACCAGTACTATCACTGTGTGACACTGGGGAGCCCACCCTCAGTGTCCTGAAATGTTTATTTATTTAAATGATGCCTGAAATAAAGAAAACAGTCCCCGACATCTTTTTATTAAAAAAAAAAATCCTGTAAAAATGAAAACGGTCCCTCATCGTCTCCCCCATCCCCATCCTCCCTCCCTCTGTGCACCCACCTCCCCACACCCTCCTGCACCCCTTATTTATCTCCGGAGGTCAGCAGCTGTGATCTTCTCTGAACCCGAGACATGTCTGCACTCTTTACAGCCAAACCACGAACTGAAGAATCAAGGTAAGTGCCATATAATGGCTGTCCATGGTGTTTGGACTTATGTTGATATCTCGGGCATTTTTATTTCTTTTTCCTTTTTTTACAGTTAAACTTTTTATTAAGTATGAATTTATACGGTACAGATATGAAACATCCAGACATGGTGCACGGTTCATACAGTTCCATTACAATACATGGGTGTACAATAGGCAAGCAGTTAACATCACAGACAGTGCAAGTAATCCTTAGTATCCTTCATACTGTATGGTGCACTGAGGGGGGTATATTGCTTCTTTAATAACTGGGCTTTGCAGGCTAACATACATCTCATATACACATTTAACATTCAGGTCTTGACCTTCAGTTGCTTTTCCCTTCAGGGTGGTTTTAGCAGGTCTTTTTTCCAGACTGTTGCATTGTTTTGACTTCTGGAGGTTATGCATTTCAGATATGGGTCCCAGATCAGGTGGTATCTTTGTTGGGTCTGTTGCAAGTAATACAGCAGCCTGGAATTGATTGCCAGGATCTCCACTGCTTTGTACCATTCCGCTATCCCTGGAGCATGTGATATTCTTCATCTCATCAGGATCAATCTCTTGGCTTCCACTGAGGCCTGCACCAGCCATTGTAACTGTAGGTTTCTCAGCCATGTATTTGGGGCCTGAAGTCCTAACAGAAGGAGAGCTGGCTGGCATGGAATATTAGTGCCCATGATTGCTGTGCATTCTCTCACCACTGTGGCCCAGAATGACTGTATATCTGGGCAGTCCCAGAGTATGTGAAGGAGGTTTGCATTGCCCCCCTTACACCTCCAGCAATGGTCTGAGTGGAGTAGGCCCATTCTTTTCAGGAGTGTGGGGGAACAATACCAAAGATGTAGAATTTTCTTGTGTATTAATAGACTCTTTGGGTCTGTGCAGACCTTCTGAGCCATTCTCCAACACCCTACCCATTCTTCTTCAGATGTGATTTTGCCCAGCATCATCTGCCACCTTATTTTTGCCCTCAGGGAATGATTAGGTGTCTGATTTTTTATCATGACCTTTATTCAGCCCAGATAGGCCCTTAGGCCTTTGTAACCAATTTGCTATGGCGAAAGGCTGGGGGACATACACCTTTCCTTTGTCTTAGTTTTCCAGGTGTTCCACATTATGTTCTTTTTGCCTATCTGGAGGGTGGGGTTGAGCCATAATGGAATATTGTTACCAGGATGTGTACACATGTTTGCTAGCTTCCCTATCCTCTGAACAGTGAGATGTGCTGCCTTAATAGTAAGCTAGGGCGTGAATGTTTTTGGTAGGGGGAGGTAAAAAATACTGCAGGATGTGCTCCTTTCAAGACTGAGGCTTCCATTTGTGCCCAGGCTTGGCAGTCCTGGCCAATTTCCTTAACCATTCTGATCGAAGTGGCCAGGTTGCAAGCAATCGCAAAGTGATGGAAATCAGGAATGTTCCAGCCTCCCTTATCTTTGTGGGCTGTTAATTTTCCCCAGCTAAACTTTGCCCTACTCATGCCCCATAGGAACATCTTTAAAGTTTTATTTATTTTGTCAAATCAGGTTTTAGGAATCTTTATTGGGAGATGTGCCAGTAAGTAATATATCCTAGGGGCTGCCATCATCTTGATGGCTTCTATTTGGCCCATTAGTGACAGGTTAAGCAGTGCCCATCTGTCTTTCTCTCCATAGGGTATCAATGGCGGGAGTGAGGTTGTCTGTTACTAAACTATTGGCTTTGTGTGGTATCCTGATTCCCAAATATTTTATGCCATCTTTTGCTTTTGGTAATCCAGTAGCTAATGCACTTAAGGGGAGTGAAGTATCATTGAGAGGCAAAATCTCAGATTTATTTATATTTATACACAAGCCTGATAGTGCTGCAAAATTCTTAAGAGTCCCCAGTATTGCTGGTAGGCTGGCATCTATATCTTCTGTGAGTATGAGACAATCATCCATGTAAAGTTTGGTGGTGTACTCCTCCTCCCTAATCTTTATTCCCTTTATCTCAAGGTGCATTCTGAGAGCCTGTGCCAATGGCTATATAGCCAGTATGAATAGTAGATGGGAGAGAGGGCAACCTTGCCTCATGCCTCTACATAATTGTAAGGGGTCTGAAAGGGTGCCATTCGTTAGTAGCCTGGCCACTGGGGCTTCGTACAGGGTGTGGATCCAGCCACAAAAGCCGCTCCTGAAGTTCCCTTCCACCAACACGTGGTGCAGGTACTCCCATTCAATGGAGTCAAAGGCCTTCTCGAAGTCCACTATGAAGGCTGCCACTGGTGACGGGAGGACACTAGCCTTCTGAATAAGGGTAACTAAGACCCTCATATGGTCAGAGCTTGCCCTTCCTTTCATAAAGCCCACCTGGGCTGGATGTATCATGCTCAGAAGGAGATGTTCCAACCTAGAGGCCAGCACGTTTGCCAGTATTTTGGCATCCGCATTGATTAGCGAAATAGGACGGTAGCTGGTTGGGCTGATAGGGTCCTTACCTTCCTTGGGCAACACTGTTATTATGGCCTCCCTTAGGGTTGGTGGCTAAGAGCATTTCTTGTGTGCCTCCTCTAGCATCTGGAGCGGGGGGACGCCACTGATGTAGCCACCACTTTTTAATAGTCAGCGGGGTATTCATAGCTCCGTGGAGCCTTGTTGGGGGCCATAGCTATAATGGCCATAATGATTTCCTGGAGTGTAAGGGGGGGCATCTAATTTTTTTTTTTTGTAGTGGTGTAAGCTTGGGTATCCTGAGTGGACTCATAAATTTCCTAAAGGCCTGGCCCTCCCATGTAGTGTGCGAGGCATACAACTCCTTGTAGAATGTCTGCATGATTTCATTGGTTGCTTTTGGGGCAGTTTTTATTTTGCCAGTCTTCCCAGTGATTTGGGCAATATGCCTTTCGGCCTGTTGCTTATGCAGACAGAAGGCCAGTAATCTACTGTTCTTTTCCTCCTGAGCCCAGTACCTAAATTTAGTGCATTGAATTTGAAGCTCCGCTTTCCTGGTAGCTAGGGTATTAAGTTTTATCCTAAGGGATGTAAGTTCGTATACCAACTGAGGGTTTGGCAGTTGTCTGGGGTCCTTTTTGTACTGTTTTTCTTTTTGTGCTAGCTCAGCTTATGACTTTGTCACTTTCTTCTCCCTCTGCTTCTGCCGGTAAGAGGCCTTACTAATATTTTTGCCCTGCATGGTTGCCTTGTATCTCTCCCATATGCCTGCTGGGGATGCCAAGCCCTGTGGATTATCTTCAAACCTCGGGCATTTTTCAACATTTTTATATCAAATTTTCAACATGGGCTTTTGGGACCCCACCTCATGAACACTGTCAATGTCATCTCGTTACTCGGTCCCGAAAGATGATTTCGCGGTCACTTTTTTTTTTTTTTTTGGTATTCAATTATTGCATATAATAGTGTTCAATTATTTTTTTTATTATTTCAAACAGAAGCAAACTATCATGCTACAAATAAAAAAAAACTGGCTTCAGTGTTCAGTATGACTCGAAAGAAACTAACTCCCAAGTTTAACAGCAGCTGACAGCATAGCCTAGGAGTTGGACTAACAAGCTGTGAATGAGCTTGTTTCATCTGGCAGACGTGGGTTACCTCTCCAAAGACATCAGAGGGCTTGAGTAGGAATGGTCCTTTCCTATCCCTGTGTGGTTTTACAGGTGTTCCGCAGAACTTAGTGCTGGGTCATTACTTTTTTCATTGTTTGTAAATGATTTACCAGATGTGTTTTCTACCACACATCCTATTCTATATGTGGATGAAACAGATATTTTCATCTTAGGCACAAGTATTTCTGATATTCACTATGACCTGTGGTTTGAGTTCATTCAATTGATTGGTTGGAAGCAAACATATGTTACTGAATGAGTCTAAAAAGAAATAAAAAACATACTTTTTGGGACAAGTCAGAGGTTGGCCAATGTTGGAATTACTTGGTCATCAACTGGAGGACTGAAAGGAACCTGTTATCTGTGAAAGTTTTCAAATATCTGGATATCTCTTTGGATCAGAGTTTGAGTTTTGTCCCTCACATGAAGCAGTCCTTAAGAAGTCAAACCAAAAGTCAGGGCATCTGTATCATAATGTTGGGTCCTTAAGTATGGAAACTAGATTCTTAGTAGCCAAACAGGTAGTGTTGCTCACATTAGATTATGGAGCAATATTATTTATTAATCAAACAGATGCCTTTATGCAAATTTATCATAAGGTGCTTAATATCAGTTGTTTCTCTCTCAGGGTTCCTTTCTAAACCCATCTCTGCATCTTATATAATAGGCTTGGAATACTTTCACCTCACCTCACAATAAATATGAGTATGGACTTTTGCAGAAAGGATTTACAGGTCAGCTATTCCAGCAAATGTGTCACATAATTTTCAACTGATCTCAGTTTTCATGCAACAAGAGGCTCAAAAGTACTTAAAGTGAAACAACACAAACTTCAAGCCTGTAGGAGATCTTTTTCTTAAACGAGCCCAAGTTTACCAAACTGTATCTCACCTTACATCAGTTTGAGCAGTTTACTGTGTAGTTTTAAAACTGCAGTATATCATACTGTATGTATGAAACTGCATCAATCTGCACATGTTTTGATGTACAGTATGCATCACTTATATCGTCAATGCTTACCATGGATGACCGCTTACAACAGACAAATCCTGGACTCCCAAAGCCAAATCTAATAGGCTCCATTGCAAATCTGCTGGCTATAGCAGATTAAAGATGCCTGCTATACTGGATGACTGATGCCCATTGAGACCTCCAGAGCTGTGATCAGGTAGCCTCCCCAGTCAGGTAACCTCTCCGACACTTCCTGAGGCTCCCTGACTGTAGCTGTGGAGGTGTTATTGGGCTTCCCTGACAGCACCTAATCACTGCAGTCACTTTACAAGGTGCTAATTATTCCCTCCAGCAGCAGTCATAATGGAGCCCTCTGTGCTCTTAGAAAATCCTTGATCCGAGAATCTGACACTACTTCCATCTTTCTTTCTTTTGCAAACCCCTGCTCTGAGAATCTAACACTGCTTGCAGCTTTGTTACAAATGCCCACCCCAAGAATCTGATGCTGCTTGCATTTTTCTTTGTTTTACAAAATCCCGCTCTGAGAATCTAGTGCTGCTTGTGGCTTTCTTGTAAATACCCACTCCAAGAATCTGATGTTGTTGATGGCGTTCTTTCTTTTACAAACCTCCACCCAGATAATCTAATGTTGCTTGTGGCTTTCTTACAAATCCCCATCCTGAGAATCTGACATTGATGCTGCTAACGTGTCCTCTGTCCGTGGAGAGGGAGTGTGAAAGACCTGACCCCTCCCACAGCAGTCATAGTCATCTCATGGCAGTACGTGTAGAGAGAGTGAATACACTGCTGTGCACAGAAGCAGTAACATGGGAGGCAGGAGAACAACAGGAAAAAGTACTGTACGGGGTTTACATTGTACAGTAGTAACTGTGCATGTCTTTTAAGTCAGGAAGTTTTGAGTTTTTGGTTATGGCAGACAGTGCTTATAATGGACAAAGGACACTTAGACAAACTAATCCGTTATAAGCAGTATACTGTACCCTGCATTTTTTCAAACTTTTATTCCTGTTTACTTGTATGTTAGTGAATGTATCATTTTGTTTTAAATTTTTAAGTCAGTCATGGCTGTAAAAAGGCTTGTCCCAGTCCACTAACTGGTTAAAAACCAAAATGAAATGAAAATGTATAGGGAGTTTCACGGAAAGAGCATCACAATTTGTGAACATTTTCATCAAAAAATAGACAGTGACACTCCCATCATATCTGGAAGATATCACTGCCACTATTAATTGCTTGGAAAAAAAAACCACGGTATAAGAACAAACTGACATTGAAGAATTATATAATAACATCCCGCATGATGGAGTGCTCCAAGCCATGGAAAGGTACCTCAACAACAGATCTGCACAAATGCTGCCACAAAATGGCTTCCTGATAGCCTTGCTGAATTTCTTCTAACTAGAAATTTCTTTATGTACGATAACATATTATGCACAGGACATGGGGACAGCAATGGGGCAACAGTGGCTCCTAACATTGCTGGACTATATGTGGGCAGTTGGGAGGAACATTTTATTTGTGCAGTTCTAGCAATAAATTCTTGGACAAAATTAAAACCTTGCATTAATACAGAATATATAGGACCGCACTACCTTCAAGAGCTTCTGTGCCCCTATTGCCCCTCTTGCCCACTGCATTGACAAGGGACTGCTGGAGGTTCCCAGTGTTCACTGAAGTCATCTGGTGCTTGGGCATTTGCTTATGTAGCCCCTACCCTGTGGAATTCTCTACCCTTTCGGGTTCAGGAGTGCCTGATGGTGGAGAGCTTTAAAGCTACACTGAAAATGTACCTATTTAGTCTTGCCTTTTGTAGCTGAGGAATTAATCAGGATGTATTTTAGTATTACTGCTTAATTTAATTATTTATTTATCTATTTTAACTTTGTTTATTTTTGTAAAGCACTATGATATTCTGAATTGCTCTAGAGAAATAAAATGTATTATTATTATTATTATAATATAGATGATGTGCTATTACTATGGGATGGCACCTGTCAGGGCCAGTTCTAGGATTTGCTGGCCCTGGTGCAAGACTGTGTAGTGCCCTCCCCCAGGCTGGGCCCCACCCCCCAGGCTGGGCCCCCCGCCCCCCCAATAATATTGCTGATGTTTCATTATGTGAACTTAAAAGGTGTAAATGGCATTATCTGTTATCTCTCTTCTCTGTTTCCCCTCCCCAGCCCTTCTTTCCTGCTGCTCCCAAATCTTTTTTCCTTTTGTTTAGTTTCCCTGACTCATCATCACTGGACTTAGTCAGCACAGTTTATTTTGGCACACAGAAGAACAAAAAGGACATTGATCGGCACAAATTTAATTACCGTCCACATTCCCACATTCAGCTGCTGCTCGTGGATGTGTTCAGACTGCTCGCCCCCGCTTGCACCGCCCGGATTGAATATTTTAATATTAATCACAGACACAGCCTGCACTTCAGCTGAGTCTGAGATGAGTCCCACCCCAGTGTCCCCACCAGCAAATCAGAGCAGCAGCAAATAGTACTCAACCAGGGAGGGAGGGGGCGCAGGGAGGAGCATCAACCCGACTCAACCGTATTGAGTGAACAGAGGGGCAAAGCTGAAAGACTACTATTGGTGCAGGATAGAGCATGAAGGAGGAGTGGAGCCCACCCAACAGAGGAGGAGGAGGAGGCAACAGACAAGGAGGAGAGCGAGTGAATGCCAGCACTGCTTGCAGGTACGGGAAAGGAGTGCACACGTACGCACTACTGTTTAAATGGCTGGGGTCTCTCTCTGTGGAATTTAAATGGCTCGGGGCTCCAGGGGGCTAAGAAGAGTACTAGCACTCAGGGCAGATGGCGGGCGCTGGATGGGGTGCACACATGCCGACCGGGGCACTGCGCCAGCATAGTAATTTTATTAAAATACAAATTTTGACTTCAGGGGCAATTGGGCCCTCCTGCACTCTGGGCCCTGGTGCAGTGGCATCCCTTGCACCCCCCTGACACTGGCTCCAGCACCTGTAAAGAACTCATTGTATTTATGTAGTATGTCAATGGTACTAACTAACACCTGAAATTCAACTGTAAATGTAGTTTTAATAAAATCTACTACTAGGACCTACATATATTGGAAGTTGGCAACAAGTTTTTCACTCACTTGTACAAAAACACAATGGACAGAAACACAGTTATGAGGACAGAATACTTGGATCCATGTATTGTAGTCTTATTGAGCCTCTCCAGGCAAAACGCACTGACTTGGAAGCCAGAACCTGGTGTGACAGGCTTCAGCTCTCTGGTCTCCCGGAGGACACATAAACTGGGCACCTTTGTGATTTTTTTGCCAATCTGCTTCACAATGTTCTGGCACTGCCTCCCACTATGGATGTAAAAATTGAGAGAGCCACGGCATGCTGCCCCCGACGGACCCTGAGGCTAGGTCCATGACAAATCTTAGTGAAGCTGAATTGACTTGCTCACGGTCACGCAGTATGAAAGCGGGGGTTGTGGGATTCAAAGCTCATTCTGTACGCTGTATGGGTGTGCCATCAGTGCAATGAAACCCCTACATAGATGGCAATGTGGGAGCTGCAACCCGATTGACAGTGATTCCATCGAATGGGATTTCACAGCACCAGCCATCTAGCTGTCCGAGGAGTATTACGCTGTTTTCCCCTACACCTCTGACCTGGAGGTAATTATATTATTTGTCAGGGAAGTGTGGGATGCGGAGGGTGAAGCCCCCCGTAAACAGCCAGGATGTGCCCCAGTGCTTTGCCATGATCGTGGTTGGGCAGCATGATTGCCAGGTGACATGGTCGCCATTGTCATTTTGTTGCCACTGTGGTGTTGTTCGACGTGATTGATATTGAACTGACTTGGTGAAACCCATTGGATGTATCATGCTCATTCACAGCTCATTACCTACACAGTATGCAAGTAGAGGCTGTGGTAATCAAGACCATTTCTGGCCGCTGGATGTTTCATGCTCATTCAAAGTTTGTATATGTGGAATTGCTGCAGCCTTGCCAATTACTTCAATTCACAGTGATAACCGTGAAAGAAGTTGTGTTACATACACTCATTGAAAGGACGTGCAGAAGTTGATTTATGAATGGAAAAAGTGCATTATCACAAAAACTACTGATGTGACAAAATGTTGTTCAAAGAAAGAAAGTGCCAAGTGCTGGGTTGTTTTGGCCACACTGAGTGCACCAATATGTGTTACTTTTTATTGCCTTGTGTAATGCAGTTTGTTTAGCTACAGATGCAGTTACTTCTACCATACCATCACTGGCAATAAACATTTGGCATACAAAATCAACTTGTGCATTTGTCCTCTATGAGTACATTGAATACTGCTAATTTTATGAAAGGTGCTGCAGACACAATGGGCACATAGCTCCCTCTGACTGAAAAGTACTATGTTGCTCCAGATTTTTAGAGAACCCTTATAGCTACAAAACTTGCATCGCTCGAGTGCTTGTGCCAACTCTGGGTGCACGAGGGACCATATAATTTTCAAAAATTGTGTACCCCAAGCAAAACTCCCTGTGTAGAGTGGAAGCAGAAAGGTGTGCCAGTTGGCAGATCTGTGTGATCTGATGCAGGGGTACTGCTCCCTCCACATCAGGCACAGTACAAGAGTAGGTGGGATGGTTGGGCGGGGGTTAATGCATATGGTGCCATGACATATTGTGGTATGTAGCTGGGCCAAAGCAACCTTTCAATAACTGTGCATGAAACACTCTGGTAAGCCCTGTTGTAAGAGTCACTGTGCAATGACATGGCTGCACCATCCCCTATTTAGGTATTTTGCAAGCCCAGCCATAAACATAGCAAGGCTCTCCAGTCAGAACAGGTAGGAGGTGGTGGAAGTGGACTTTTGCCACACTGTGGCGAAGGGGGATGGGGGCCCTAACAGGAACGCCAGTGACAGAAGTGACACAGGAGGTGGTATGGGGGTAGTCATGGTGAAAGCCAGGCATGTAAATCTGTGAGCTGGCACCTGGCGGTTGTGTGTGCTTTTTAATTTATGTTACCAATAACTATGTATAATACTATACACATGTAACTGTTCTAATCCAACACAGCAACACAAAGGCAAGTGAGCAGTCCAAATAACATGGGATCATATTGAAACTTAACTCAGTGGCATCAAAACTGTAACAGTGGGCGTGTCTTCAGTACTGCACCCAGCTTGTGTTATAGCACAATGCATTACCACAGCCATCTCCAAATCCAGAACCAGTGGTGACTCCTTGGATCTTAAGTTACTGTCACTTACCCTTGATGATGTACTCCGTCCATTAACCAAAATTCTTAACCTCTCCCTCAGCCGCAGTCAGTTCCCGGACAGATGGAAATCTGCCACTGTGACCCCGGTCCACAAAAGTGATGACAAAACCAATCACACTATCACCCAATCTCCATACTGATTCCGCTCTCCAAGGCCCTCGAGCGCACTGTCGCAGACCAGCTCACCGAGTATCTGGACAAATATAATATCCTGTGCACACAAGAACACGGCTTCAGAAAAGGACACAGCACCACCTCTGCCCTCCTGGAGTTCACTGGAGCACTGCACAGCTCACTAGACAATGGCCTCCTTACTGGGGCAGTCTTCATCGACCTGTCCAAGGCATTTGATACTGTCCACCATCAGCAGCTGTTTGACCAACTACTGAATGTCGGTCTTGCATCTGACTCTGCACTATGATTTAAAAGCTACCTCGAAAACCACTCCCAAAGAGTAAAAATTGGCAATGCTCTTTCTGATACCTTGCCAGTTCGCTCAGGTGTCCCCAGGGGTCCATACTGGGTCCACTGTTGTTTAGCCTCTTTCTAAATTCCCTACCACAATCCTGTTCGGAACAAATCATTCTGTATGCTGATGATGCAGTTGTTTTCTCCTCTCACAAAGACCCCATGCCATTACAATGCAATCTTCAGCATGGTTTCAGCACAGTTGAAAACTGGTTTTCTAGTCATAAGCTTGTCCTTAATCACAAGAAAACTAAGTCTATGCTCTTTTGCAGCTCTCACAATCAGCACAAGCTACACCCCCTGACTATCTCCACCATGCAGGGGAATACCCTTGAACAGGTCCTATCCTTCAAATACCTAGGGATACTGCTTGACCCCAATCTATCCTACAGGGCACATGTTGACAGCGTGGCCAAAACTGCTATTACGCATCTTGGATTACTGTTCAAGCACAGGCAACATCTCACCCCAGAAGCCTTGAAGATTGCCGTCCAGAGCTTCGTGGTCTCCATCATTAATTATGGTTTCATCATTTATGGCTCAGCCATGGCGACAACCCTCAGACGTATATCAACAGCACTCAACAAGGCATGTCGGCTTATCACTGGAGCCCATCATCTCACCCATACCTGTGACCCTTATGGTCAATCTGGATGGCTCCAACTTTCCAACCATATCAAGTATCTCATCAATACCATGGCAAAAAAAATTAACCTTGGCCTCACCCCCCCTCCCCCAGTGTCCAAGCCCTACTACACCATAATACCGATCCGTAGAGTACCAGGAGATCCAAATTGCAGCTCCTGCAAGTTCCCCGCTGTCGTACTACACAGGATCAACATTCTTTCACCTATAGGGCTCCCTTTTGGCTGAATGGTCTCAGCTCCTCCATCTCCTCAGCTCCAACCCTTGGTATGTTTAAAACCAGGCTCTGGCACCATCTCACTGCCTCCAGCTCCTGTGATTGTCTCATTTAAATTCAGACACACCTGCCACCTCCTACAGCCTCTCTGTGCCCCTTCATAGCACTTATCCCCTACCTGCCCATCCCTATCTGCCCCATCTCCTATCTGCCCTATCTCCTCACCTCCCCCCATTTCCTACTGCCTCCCCACTCTTCCCATCTCTTTTTCCCCCTCCCCCTTACCCGCTTCTCCCTATTACTGTCCGACAAATGCCTCTGGCTGCCTACTCGCCCACCCCACCTCTCCCATTTGTCTCTGTACCCCTCTCCTAGTGGTTGCTTCCCCAGGCCAAACTTTGGTCATTGCTTTCTAAATGTGTTTTTAATAACAACTGTTCCAATTGTTCTGTATCTCCTGCAATGTTATTTTTATAGTATCTTACTGTTTCCAACTTGTACTGTAATCACCTGCAATGTTGGTATTTCCATTGCAATGTTGTTATTCCTACTATATCCTCTGTGCTACTTTTCAACTGACGTGGAACCTTTGTAAAAGAGCCTCGGCTCAAAGGTAATTGTAATCCTAGAACTAAATAAATTAAAAAAAAAACTATGATGTGTTTGTTACCTCATCATCAAAACACCACGCTGCGCCGTGTGCCAGCTCACTCCCTTACCGCCCATCTTTCACCCAGACTCCTCCTATGGCACCATCTGTGCCCCTTCTACCACCTGCTATCCCTGTTTGGGATCTCGTCCCCCTCCGCCACAGTGTGTGACACTGGCACAAGTTCAGTGGCACCACCTCCTGTCTGTTATAAGTGGAGCCCCTTGCTGTTTCCATGTTGGTGCTTTAACAATCCCAAAATTGGGAACGGTGGCACCTGGCAATGGTGCAAGCCCCCTTGCAACCCACTCTGCACTAGGGTGTTTGCTGCAACCTTTTTGCATGGTTGCTTGGGCGCAGCTGACTGCCAAAGTACATCATTGTGCCATATGCCGGTGGACCAGACTATGTATATGGGTATAATATTCTGATCAGTGAAGGAATCCCATGATGACACTATCCAGTGCTGCAATGTGTAATGTCTATGTACTGTCTATGACTGGTGATTAGGGGCCACATATTTCAAAAACTGCAAAGCAGAGCCCCAAAAAGTGTATACCATTGTGCAACAACACATTTTGGAAAGAACTGCTATCCACAGTACTATAACATGTTGCTATTTGTCTGAATATAGTGCCATATCTGGCTTGCACTGTGCCACTTAGCCCATCCCGATAGCGCCCCTGGAATAGTTCCCAAGAAATGGCTAGCACCAAGGCAATATTTTCAGTATTCTAATGTCCCCATGCAAATGAGCCCATTGCTCATTCAAGGCCCCCCGATGTCTATAACCGTCATCCGTTCATCTTCACTGCAGCCCAAAATGTCCTTGCAGGCAGGTTAAGCCAGTCGCAGTCCAGAATGCAAGAGTCGGAGCTGATGACATCAGGAATGTAATCTATTCTGCTTTCTACTTCTTTTTTTCCTTGCGTATTCCTCAGAGTCTGTTCTCTCTCTCTCTCTCACCTGTTTACTACACCACAGTTACCTTCCTGTACTGATGTCATTTTGGTATTTCTTTGTCTGCATCATCAGTTAGCCACAGGCATGATTGGTCTCCTGCTTTACCACTGGTATATTCTGTGCGCATGCTTCCCGTTGTGGAAGTGAGGAAGTAGTTATCCGCCAACGCAAATGTACTGATATTAATGTCAGATGTTACCACGGTTGCCAACTTATATAATGTCACAGAGCAATTTTCTTGTGTTCTTATGGCATGGTGGTTAAAGGGTCTCTTCCTGCCAAAAGCTATTCCCTCTTACATCTCATGTTACATTAAGTTATGTACATCTTCTGTTTCACTACACAGATTTTTCGTTCCTTTGTCTATATCAAATGTTTGTTTTATATTTCCTTCCTTTGTCCTAATAATCCAGAAAAAAACAGTGTGTAATCAGCACCTGTATTTACTTTGAAGTGCTTTTGGTACACTCACTTTGTCATTCACACACGTTATGGATGCTTACACATTATTGACATGGTGTGTGTACTCTTTGTTGTATGACAGCATGCATTTGTCCATGCTGATAAAAATGTGTTGTGCCACGCACACAGTGAATGACCACTAGTATTGATATATGTACATTATTTTTGCACCATGTGCAGATTCTTCACCTGTGAGACCATTAACAAACGTGTTACTGCTTCCAGTGTTCTGGCCTCTAAGGCAGTGCTAGCATTGTGAGTATTGCTTTCTGCTGTTTCATAACAAGAAATGTTTTCTAAGTAATACTCAGCTGAGGTTAACAGTGGACGACTGTCCTTATTGCCCGCTTTGCCGCTGCACCCTTGTCCAGAACCTGTCCTGTGTAAGGATGCTGTTCACCTGTTCAGTAGTGTCAACACTGCGTCCTTCAAACCAGATGCACAATCACCTTTTACAGGCCATTCACATGGCATGCTAGCACATGCATGACAGTTACAGTGTCTGGAGTGCCATGCCCTGACTGGTCACACACCTTGTTCCATACATAGCGATGCAGATTCCTGTTCTTAATGAACACATGTCACGCTGTGTATTTCTTTCATTTTCCTGTTACACAACTGGCACAGTGCACCAGCAGTAACATTTTTAGGATATGATCACTAAAGCTCTTCCTCACACAACACATGATGGTGGCAGTGAGGTCTGTGAAAGGCATGACACCTGTCACTGTTGTTTCTGTGTTGTGAGGGTCACTTACCATTGCTGTTTGTAACTAGTGACACATGTTATTTGCATGACCACTGATATGCTTTCTATTCATTCATAGGTTATAGTCCTTTCTTCATTCTGAGGAGTGCGGAAACTGTATCTGTGGAACCACTATCACTGTAAGTATTTTACTGTTCTGTGTCTCCATTATGTATCCTGTGGTTGAGTGACTTTGCACTTATCACTTTTTGCATTGCATATTAGCTGCCATACTCTTTACCATTCCTCTACTTAACTCATATTGTCATTATTTAAGTGCTATATGAGTCTCTGAAAATGCACATTTCATAGAAAAACATACTTTTCATATTGATTTCAATAATCTCAAAACTTCCATTTGAAAATGTAGCTTGAGAGTTTTGTTTCTTTCTTCTGGTCCATTTGTGCATCCAAATATTAGCACTGATGTTATGCTGCTCATCAATGTATTACATCAAAAGACACACTAAAAAGAAACACTGGGCCAGATTTTCAAAAGTCCAAGAATGCCGGAAGCCCCTGGTACACTGAACATACGGCGCACAGGGTTTGTGGCATTCTCATGGCGGGGATTGGGATTTTCTAGCCCATGCGCCAAATTGCTGCAAGTTAAACCAGCTTTTTGTGGTCTAGCTTGTGGCAATCCCAAGGGCTGTTTTTACAGAGCTTGAGCCAGATATTTGGCGTTGCACAGTGTGGTCCTCATGGGGTATGTCCCTAGCAGGCACCCCGGCAGCAGACTCTGCATACGGCTGCCCTGTGGCTCCTTCAGCCTGCTGCCATTGCCCATCCAGCCGCTGAATGCTGTCCAGCACCTGCATGGCCACACCACCACCACTACATGGCACAGCTGTGGCAGTGCACACAGCAGCACCTGCAGTGGTGGCGGGCAGCAGTTCCACCACTGACAGGCCACTGGGCACGCTGCCTGTGTTGGTGTCTGGTATGGGCATCTCCCCCGAAACACCACCCATGCTGTCCAGGATCATGGTTAGGTCATCATCGGTGTTGGACCCGGCCCCGATCTGTGTCTCCATGCAGAGGATGCCGAGACTGGCATCCTGTAGAAACACATCCAAGGCCTCATCTGACCCCATGCCCAGGACATCCAGCTAGACAGTGGTGGTGTGCTGCAGCCTATCAGGACCCAGGATGCCCATGGAGGTGGATGGCTGGTCCTCCAGGGCTGGTCCTGCATCCACGGCTGCTGCTGGCGCCCCATCCTCCGCACGAAGGCATGCTGGTGCTGAAAGAGAAAACAGGTGTGTCACTGATGCGAGGCTTACGAGTGCCTGCCCACACCCCAACACAGCCACTGCATGCTGTGCATGCTCGACATATGTACCATGCAGTGATGGGCTGCCACCCATCTGGAATCTTCCACCTGGCACACCCTTCATGGTGTTGCAGTGCATGGTGGCTGCCACCAGCTCCTCCTGCGGCGTGAGCTGTGGTGCATCAGCAGGCCCCCCTCCAGTGGCTTTCCTGGCTGCACGGATGGCTGCCACCTTCTCTTTGCCCACCTTCTTGCGGCACTCCTGCACTGACCATTGGTGGCTGCCCTGCTGGTTCACAGATGCCACCACCACCTCCCAAGCCCCAGCCCTGGCCTGTGGTGTGCCCGTAGCACCACTTAACAGTGGCTCCCTGTCGATGTAGGCCTCAAACCGGGCCTCTGCCTCTGCCTTTGTGAAATTGGGCCTGCACTTGCGAGCAGGCCCATGCTCCTCACCCTTCTCACGTTCCGACATGTTGCTGTCTGTGGACATGGACAGCCAGTGTGTCAGTGTCAGCAGCACCCTAACCCGTCCCCCCTGCTGTGCTGACTGGGCTCAGTGTGCCCCAGCAGCATGCGCAACTTACCTCAAATGGTTGTAATACTTGTCCATGGCCTGTGCCAGTCCGTGGCACTTTTATAGTGCAACACATGCAAATAAGCATTGGCGCAACGGTAATGACATGCTAATTTCCCCAGTGCGCATGCACTGGCTGATGAGCTCATTTGCATGTGGTGACTGAATATCATGAATTTGCTCCGTGCACAATGAGACTGCCCCAGAGCAAGTTGTGGCGCAATGCCCAGGCATGCACATTGCGCAGGACTGCCGGACTGTGTGGTGCTGCCTATTGCGCACTGTGAACCCACTGTGCAATAGGGACTATGGCATACAGTGTGCCATGCCTGCTATTGCGCAAGTGCACACTGTGCGGCGGCTAACCACTGGTGTGACCCCCTGACCCCTAGTCACTCCCCTGCCACATGCCATGTCTGGTCACACCAATGTCACGCATCTCCGGCACTGCACGATGGGCGGACACAGCGTATGTACCCTTGCATCACAAATCTGGTGCATGTCGTGCACACCTGCACCTCCGGCTGCCATTTTGCTTCCCCACATTGCGGTTGGCACTATGGTGCAGCATGGTGTTCAGTGGGCAAGAACCTGGTCCCAGGTCGAACTTGTGAACCTGGTTGCGTGTATTCAGCCACACACCCCACAGCTTTTTGGACAAGTGCCCTTGCAGCAGCCAAGGGTCGCGGTGTGGCAGGGGTTTGCTGGTAGTCTATAGCAATGCACTGGGGTGGCCAGAACAGGGGAACAATGCCGCCACAGGTATGGGGACCTTGTGCAGCAGGACCCAGAGCACCTGTGATGGCTGCAGGCATGTGTCCGGTGAGGGGATGTGCCACGGCCAGGTAAGTCACCCCATTTTGCATGCGTGCCCTAGTGCTGTTCTGTGGTGTTGGCTAGGCTGCCTGGCATGTCTGCAGAGGAGTACACTGTCATCATGTGCATTGTGGAGTGGCATTGCCAGCCGCAGCTTGCATTGTGATACACCCTTGCAGACCGTGTCGGGCAGGGGCACACCCTGTGCACAGGGGTGGGGGTGGTGGGCAGATGCTGGAGCTGATTCCTGATGTGTACCTGTCTTTGTTCCATTCCCAGGACTGGAGGATCGCCGCCGTGCAAGGGTGATGGGAGCAGCGGGAGCAGCACAGCAGGCTGCAGCAGACCATGGAGGCGGTGCAGGAGCAGGACCAGCACCAGTGGGGCTGCAGAGGCAGGTAGGCACTGTCTTGGTCCTGCACACTTTACATGGGGGGGCGGCGGGGGAGTGGGTGTGGACATGGCCAAATGTGCCATGTGCCGTGGTAGCTGTGTGTGTCACACTATGCGTAGTGCATGCCACAGTGGAGCGGCCATTGCACACATGTGCCAGTTGTTGGTGGGGTGCGTGTGCACCCAGCTGACACTGTTGTTGCTGTAGTGCTGCTGGTGCACTGTGCCATGTGACTGTCATTGCGCAGTCGGGTGGCCATTGTGTGGTGGGGACCACCACTGTGCAATGTAATGGTGTGCCGAGTTGCTGGCAGGTGTTGGCCCATCCCTCTGTGAGTGGCCATGGCGGGCACTCCAAGGGTGTGTGTTCCCACTGCCCATTGCACACAGGTGGGCATGGTACCTTGGGACATTGCATTGATCACCTATCCTATCCCTTGTCATAGGTGTCCAGTGGAAAAGGCAGATACTACTGTACTGCTGGCTGCTCCGCCAGCCAATACTTATCACATCCACCACCATGGAGGCAGTCTTGCAGGTGCGCCAGATGATGTTGGCAGACCAGAGGCCTTCCCTCGCTTTCCTACAATTTCCCACCCTCTTGTTCATGTACATAGTTGTATTGTTAAACATATATTTTTTGACGTACCTGCCTGTGTCAGTGTTTGCTTTGCAGGTGGCATGAGAAGCCATGCTGCAGTGGCTCAGTGTATATCCATGTGGTCTGCGTGTGTAGGTGTGCATGTTGTGCATCTGTGGTTCACTGCTGTGTGCTGTGGTGTGTCCCACTGTGGTGATGTCCAACTCCTTGGTCGGTGTCTGTGCCTTGGGGTGCCCATGGGGCGGCTCACAGGGGTGTGTGGCATGTGTGTGCTTGGCTTCATGGTCCTGGGTGTGGACTGCTGTGGTCTGGGAGGGTGGGGGCATGGCCTGCGGCCTGTGGGGGGGGACTCCATTGGTGGCCCTCCATTGGCCATTGGTGCCACCTGTTACCTGCTATCTGTGCCACCGTTGTGTTCTGGGGTGGGGTGTCTGGGTGTCTGTGTGCATCCTGCTGGTGATGGCCTCCACTGGCCTGACACTGTGCTTCCCTGGCTCTTTCCCTGGGTCTGTTCACTGCACCGTGCCCCCTTCTGCTGCTCGGCTGCTCTGCTCCCAGAGTTGCCTGGGGCATCTCTTTCTACGCCATGACGCAGCTCTGTTTGCGCCATGGCGCAGCTCTGTTTGCACCATGGTGCACCTCTGTTTGCGCCATGGCGCATCTCTGCCATATTCAGCTGGGTTCAGCTGGCACAGTTTGACATGCGCAACCTCTGAATATGGCACTCATTGTGCCATGGCGCATCGGTTTTGTGCTGCACTGGACTTGTGCCAGCCTTAGGCGCATTTCTGAATATCTGGCCCCAGATTTACACATAACAACATATATCACTCCACTGCTTTCACAAGTGATACATAATCTCATGTAATACTGTCTGTTATTATGTGGATTGGAAAAAGTGTTACCCACTGAGATGATCTTACAGTAAACAGATTTCTTAGATTGACTTGTAAGAACAATGAAAATAACTATTGGTAGAGCTTCTTGATAAATGAAATGAATAACAATGTATTTTTGCCTTTTATATATAAAAAAGTAAAGGAAGAATAAAGAGCAAGTAAAGAATATATTAAATGAACATAAACAGTGATATATTACAGCTTACAGACTATATTTGTCTTTCAGATGCCAAGTTGTCAGAAGTAGAATGGATTCAGTTTCTACTTCTTTGGTGAAGACTCTGAATTCAGCAATAATTAAAGAAGTGTGACAATAAATATTTTGTTTTTTTTTAAAAGTTAGTAAACAACGTCTATTTTTAAATTGGTGTTTTTATAATAAAAACATGTTTTTTAACTTAGTTTTTAAAGAATTCTGTATATATTTAATAAGGTGTGTCTTTAATTGATGTGTGCTTTGTGATCATGTGCACTAGTGATGATGTCATTGGGACTATAAAAATGGTGATTTGTGAGTGTGGGCTTATCTTTTGATAAAGGAATAATCATTATGAAGCGCGTCAAGATGAGCTTATTTTAAATTTTGTGGCACCTGCAATAAAGTTATAGCACTTTTTTAAATCACTTTCTGAGCAGTGTCCTTTATCTGAAGAGGTCATGAGTGCTGGATTATTTTATGTATTATATATAAATTAATTAAATGTTGTTTCCATGATCATCACACTTTCCTTACACACATAAACAAATGAGACAGTAAGTCTGTGACTGTAAAAGAGGCCTTTATAATGTATGGTCGAACTTTGTAGACCCTCACAATCTATCTTTTCCAAATGCTGTTATACCCTCGATGTGACGTCAGGATGTTGTTATACCATCATGGGTATATCACATCAGTGGTGCAATAACAAGGAACGCTCTGGCGCATTCTGTGAACTGCCGGCCTTGCTGAACAGGCCACGACGGTTATAGCTGGACTGAGGGAGACCGGCAGTGAGACTTTAAAAGTAAGAATCCTGACTACAAATGATCTTTTTTTGCTTAAATTGAAAGGACTGATGCCCATACACTATAAAAGACAATGTATGGGCATCAATCAGCCACTCTATTCTTGCTTCTCATGGTTGCCATGACAACTTATGAAAACCTCTCGAGCTGACCTCTCGAGGTTTATCTAAGTTGTCAAGGCAAACCACTCAAAGTGATAATAGAGTGGTTGTTCATCGGTGCCCATACATTATCCTCTATGTTGTGTGTGCATACAGTATGCTAGGAGAGGAACATTCTGCCAATGGAACAGAACAGAATTTTGAATCCGTGTATTCCATGGTAAACATTCCATGATAAACATTCCATATCTTGAATCTTGATGCCAGAAAACTATAAACTTTGTCGAGCAGTAATACAATGACATCATCAATTACATAATTTGCAGTGGGTGGAAGTACTATTTTATCATAAATGCGCACAAGTAAATCTATTGTTTCTACATATAAACATGCTTTTCCCAACTGTAACAATTTTAAAAAGGGGCCCATTTTATAAGTGCAGTAAGACACTACAGGGGTGTGCATGGAACAGATTTCACTGCACTTCCAGGAGCTCACTATGCCCCTGGGCGTGAGGTAAAATCTGTTCCATGCACACCCTGTCATGTCTTATTGCTTACTTCATGCACAGTCACATGATATATTTTGACCAATGAGACTTCTTTATTTTGGATGCCCATTTTACAAGAGAATTTAATCCACACTCAAGGTATGGGGTGCTATATAAACCCCAAGAGCAAAGCTTGGGGGGTTTATGAAAGCACCTCATACTGAAGGTGTGCATTAAATTTGAGTGTTTCACACTACCACATGCTTTATTTTTATGTTGGCTTGCTGTGCTTGCGAGGCAGTCAACATATTGGGAGAGTGGAGATTTGGAGGCGCGGCTGCTGCTGGGCGAATGCAGGGCACACATCAGTAGGTGCGTCCCTCATTCCCCAATAAGCCAGCATGCTAGCGCTGACACCAACATTATGTAAAGTGGACAAAACTTCTAAACAAAGTGCCGCTGCAATCAGAGACAAGCTCGTCATGCAGCGGCGCTGTTAGTCGTCCACTTTACATAATCTGCCGTTCTCAGTACAGGAGGTGCCACACCAGGGCCACCCCAGTGTGGCAACTGTCTCATGGCCGGCGGGGTGCCCAATCCTCCGTCGGCTCCACTGTCCTCCCCCAGACAGGGTGCCACGCTGGGAGCCCACCCCAGCGTGGCAACTGATGCCATTGCCAGGGGTGCCAATCCCCGCCGGCTCCACGCCCCCACCAAAGTTCTTCTGCCATGCTGGGAGCCCACCCCAGCGAGGCAAATGTCCCGCCATCAATTTAAAAAAAACCTGTAAATTGAAAAACGTCCCATGCAGTTTCCTGCCCCCCACAACCCGCACTCCACCCACTGGCACCCTGCCTCCCCACACCCCCTCACCCCATACTTACCTCCGGAGTCCAGCACAACGATCAGCGGTGGACCGGGAACACGTCTGCACTCTTCAAAGACGACTGCGAACTGAGGAAATGCCGGTAAGCTGTATAATGGGCTAGATAGGGTTTTTTCAACTTTGTTGCATATCTCAGGCATTTTTTGGAATTTTTGCACCAAATTTTCAACATGGGGTTTTTGGGACCCCTTCTCATGATTGCTGTCACTGTCATGGCGTTATTCGGGCCCGAAGGGTGATTTCACAGTCACTGCACGAAATCACCTTTCAGGACTAATTAATGAAACGACACTGCCAGTGTTCATAAGGTGGGCTCTCAAGAAGCCTATTTTGAAAATTTGGTGGAAAAATTCCAAAAAATGACTGTTTTACGAGCGTGCGCTATGCAGTTTCTACGCATGTCTAGTAAGTTCGTGAATTTTCATTTTGACCCAGATTTTCAACATTGCCATTTTACCACACTTTCTTATGAGTAGTATAGCTGTCATTTTTCACATCTCACCCAAAATGGGTTTCGCCCATGTAGCACAATGGCACGGTCGATGAAATCAATGTATGGCACACATTAAGAAAATCACAGTGACACTGTTCATGAGCAGAGGTCTTAAAATGGCTATGTTGAAAATTTGGTGAAAAAATTCCTAAAAATGACTGTTTTATGAGCATGCGTTGCACAGTTCCTATGCATGCTCGTAAGTTTGTGAATTTAATATTTTCACTCCAGATTTTCAACATTGCCATTTTATTACACTTCGTTATGAACAGTACAGCTGACATTTTTCATATGTCGCCCAAAATGTGTTTTCGCACATGTAGTGCACAATGGTGCTGTTCGTGTGCGAAAGCAATGTTTGGGCCAGATTACGAAAATGACAGTTACACTGTTCATGAGCAGAGGTCTTAAAATGGCTATGTTGAAAATTTGGTGACAAAAGTCCATAAAACGACTTGTGTTGCGAGTGAGCACCCTCATAAGTTCATGACTTTGTAATATTTTCAGTCCAGATTTTCACCAGTGGCATTTTTCCACACTTCCTTATGAACAGTTCAGCTGTCATTTTTCACAACATGGCCGAAGTGTGTTTTCACACTTTCAGTGCAGAGATGCGTGGTCGCTGTGGGAAATCATTGTCCGGGACAGATAAAGAAAATCACAGTGACACTGTTCATGATCGGAGGCACCAAAATGCCTGACTTGACAATCTGCTGTAAAAATTCCCCAACCTAATTATATTACGGGTGTGCGTTGCACAGTTTCTAAGTACGCTCGTGACTTCGCCAGTTTTTTTAATATTTTTACTGCAGATTTGCAACATTGCCATTTTTTACACCTCCCCATGAACAGTACAGCTGTCATTTGTTACATCCTGTTTGGAATGTTTTTACACCTGTGGTGCTAAATGCCGTAGTCGCTGTGCATAAGCAGCTTTCGGCTAACAAACTGATATTGCCACTGTTCATGAGGTGGGGTCACAAAAAACATGTTGAAAATCTGGAGTGAAAATACCAACGAATGCCTGAGGTATTAGGGTTTCCAACCATAACGCCCAACCCTGTAGAGAATGACAGGCATCAGGGGTGTGACTTGGGATTCTTGCCTGTAATGCTCATACCATTCCACACCCTGCAGCCAGTGAGAGGCATCGAGGTATGCCTTGGACTCTTCGACCCCAAAGTTCACCCCATTCTCCTATATCACACCCATCTCACCGTATTTCCTAATGGAATGGGGTGCTCATAAGGGCCAAAGACCCCAAGGAACACCGTGACAGTTGTCAGTGTCTGCAGGGTGGTGTGTGGTGAAATGGCGTGGCCGTTATGCCTGACGACCCAAAGGCACACCCCAATGCCTGTCACTCTCTGCAGGGTGGTGGTGCGGTGGGCTTCAGTTCAGTACTTCACTGCCACTCCTATTACGCTGCTCTGTAACTTCTACACTACCACTGCCAATGCCAGCAAGCCAACATTCAGCATTGACAAATGCTTGTTATAATTGCTGTGGTGAAATTTTCTTTTCCAACCAGATTGTAAGTGCTTGAGATTTCTGTGGTCTGTTTCTTTTGCCCAGTTGTTTTAGATGCTTTTGTTTGGCTGCAGGTGTTTTTTTTGTTTCAATTAAATCTGCTTGCAGTCCCTTGAAGATTGAGTGTGAGTACTGCTCTTTCACTAAGTGTCTGTCTGTTGAGGCTAGGGTGCCTTATACTGTCTCAGGTTCATGTTCTGATCTGTCCCTTTTTTTGAGGCAGTAAACAAAGTTCGGTAATATGGTGTCTAGTTTACTGAGAGGCAGCTTTGTAAATTGTAATGTTTCTCCTGATTCTGTCTGAAATGTGTTAAATAGCCTTAAATCGCTTTCAGTCTTCCTTTGTATATGTGCATTATCCTATTGCACTACAAATTCCTCTCTATCAGTGTTTGACGCTATCTAAAAACACGATGGCATCTTTTTTTTACTTTTTTTTTCACTGCTGCAGGTGGTCCTGAATTTGTTTTGGTTTATTGAAGATTTGCTGAGGTAAGTTCAAATGTTTGGGGCGGTCCCTCATCTAGCTTGTCAGCGTAACAGTGCTGCCTATCAAGTTTACCATTTCATGGCTGTTTTCATTGTGCAAGATTTGACACTGTGGTTCATGCTTTCTGTTCTATATGCCGAGCACAAGTCTGTCATAATAACTCGCTGGTTATTATGGCAAATAATAACTGGCTCAGCACATAGAAAGCATTGCTCCCCAGGTATTATTGTATAATAAGATCACAGACACTTGGAGCAGGATATTCAGAAGGGTTGCTCATGGCACAACACAGTTGCACCATGCACAACCCACTGATGCGCCCCGGCGTGATATTCAAAGGGGGATTGAGCCTGTCACAAATCCCGATGGCTGGAGCACATCAGTAATGTGTATGGTGCAGGTGGGGGTGTGCCCATGCATACTCACACATCCGATATTCAGCCGGAATGTGCTGGCGCATCATCGCCAACCTTCTTGTGGTGCACACAGGTGAGACAAAAAAATTGGAGCTAACACTGGCCAACCATGAGTGAGCTGCCGTATTGCAGGGTGCAACACGGCAGCTGCCACCTGTGGGTGGCCACCCGAGCGCCAGTGGCACATTCGTGGTGGCACCCTCCATGCCTGATTGTGGGCATATGTAAGAAAATAATAGTCACATATCCCTGGTGGTCCAGTGGACTGCACACAGCCCGATCGTGGGCATTTGTAGAATAATAATAGTAGTCCTATATCCCTGGTGGTCCAGTGGACTGCTCGCAGCCCAATCGTGGGCATATGTAGAAAGATAATAGTCCTATATCCCTGGTGGTCCGGTGGACTGCTCGCAGCCCAATTGTGGGCATATGTATAAAGATAATACTCCTATATCCCTGGTGGTCCAGTGGACCACTTGCAGCCTGATCGTGGGCATCAGTAAAAGATAATGACACACCAATCCAACCCTGGTGGTCCAGCGGTACCCCTCTCCCCACCGCCACTGGGCCCCACCGCCCGCTCCCCGGGTCAGCGTCGGCGGCAGCTCCCACCAGCTTGCCGCCCGCGCCCGCTGACTGACTCTGTGCGGTGGGGCTGTCGCCCATTGGTCCACAGCATGAGCCAATGGGTGTGCAGCCTATACCGTACTACACAATCCAGATGCGAGATGGATCCATTCACGTATCTGGACTGTAACACATACAGGCTGCACCCATTGGCTCACTGTCAGACCAGTAAACGCTGTACGAAATCGATCAGCGAGCAGCAGCAGACAGCGATGGCCGCCAGCAGCTTTCAGGCGGTGGCTCGCGGCGGGAAGAAATTACAGTGAACGTCGGCCACTGATACCGCGATGAGCCTGGCGACCACTGGACCACCGAATAAGATATCTTTATGCATATGCCTCAATGGAGCTAACTCACTGAACCGCCAGATCTGAAGTTGTTACAGCCATTCATATTCCTGTTCAGAATGTTTGGAGCATGTTGCTGCTTGTGCAGGGGGCATCAGTCCCCAATGGCTGCAGCCTGGCAGGGCGCCAGGTGCAAGTCGCCGGAGATCGGTGCACCCACATGCAAATGGGGCCATAATGACATGCAAATGGCCCCAATGGTGCCTTGCATACATTATGGCCCATTTGCATGTGCACTTTTGAATATCACTGTGGTTGCGCCTATCGCAATGGCACTTGCGCTAGCGCATCCCCCTGTTCCACTCTGGCCACCTGCATTGGCGCAGGGCCACTGCACCATGCACACTGCAGATGGGCAAAGTGTGATATTCAACCATGCTGTGCCATGGTGCAGCTCTGTTGAATATCACCCTGTCCACGCCCCTGCGCATCCAAGTTGTGCTGCCCCCAGGCTTGCGCCACAGCCTGGTGCAGTCTGAATATCCCGCCCTTGGTGTTTTTTTTTCTGTCACTCTTCAACTCACAGTACTGCTCTTACCTCTTTCCTTAGTCCTTTCTCTTTTTGAACAATTTTATCTCCCCCTCTTCTTTATTTTATTTTCATACCTGACATTACTGTCACGAATTATGACATACTTTGCTTGAAGATATAAAATAAAATGGTATCGTATACTGTAACATAATGTATTAATGTTGATACCACAAATGTAGAAATCCACTGTTTAAAGAGGGGACCTGACAAACTGTTATTCTTTACAGTTCCTCAACAGCAGCAATTTCTTTGAGCTGAACCCATTACTTATTTGTTTGTTTGTTTTTAGTAACCAGGTAAGCCCACTGGAACTAGAAGTCTCATTTTTAAGGGTGACCTGGAATTAGTTGCAGATAAAATACATTCAGTATTTAGGCATGGGGGAGGGTGGCATTAGAGAGCCATCTTCAAAGCTGGATGTATCTTGTGTGACCTCTCTCATCAGGGGCCAGATTCACAAAACTTCGCCTGGGTGCAGACTGGGTTTTGCCTGGAGTTGGTGTTCACAAACCCCAGTTTACCCAAGCACACTGAGTTTGTGCCCAGGCAAAGGTGTGGGGGGCTGCAGTGCAAATGAAGGAGAGGGGGACCTGCACATCCCCGCAGTCCAACTCTCAAAGTTTGTGTTCCACACAAGGACCATTTGTGAAGGAGAAATTACCACTGAGAAAAAAACTGCATGGAGAAATTACCACCAGAAAAAAAATGGCAGTAATCCACGCAATCCTAATAGCTGGCAGAGGTGTTGCAGTCCCCCACCTCTCCCTGTTCTCTGATTGTCATCCCCAAAGAAATAACTATACCCCAGTAGTCTAGGGTCCCACCCCCGATCACTGACCCCATAAGAAAACTTATTTTTCTTTAGTGTAGCAGTTCCTCCCACCTCCCTGGTCACCAATCACCATCCCCATATGCTATTTTAATTTTCCATAGTGTAGTGGTGCCCTCCCCCACACCAATCACTGACCCCATATGCCAAAACAAAACAATTTCCCCATAGTGTAGTGGTGCCCTCCCCGCCCTGGTCCCTGATCTCATATGCCAAAACAATTTTCCATAGTGTTATGGTACCCAACCCCACCCAAATCGCCAACCCTATATTCCATAGCATGTTTCCAAAGTGTAGTGGTCTGTCCCCAGTCACTGATCACCATCCCCAAATGCTGAAAACCCTATTCCCTGATAGTCTAGGGTCCTTCCCCCACTCCAACCCCGTCCAATGTGACCCAGCACCCCACTCCCCCATCCCAATCCATGATTGGTGACCAGCAAACCCTCCTCACACCACCATGGCTGGCCACCGGCCGAGCCGTCATGCAACACATACTGTATATAGTATGCACTCCATGAAGCTCAGTCAGTGGCCAGTCGTCAATGATGTAGAAAGAGCAATGCTGTCACCGTCTGAGTAGAATGGGAAGGCTGGTGGGTCACACTGAATTGAGGTAATGAGGTAGAGAACCCTGAACACAGAAGAATGGTGTTTCGCATTGAATAATGTTCGGTGACCAGAAAGGAGGGACCACTAAACTATGGAAACATGCTAAATATAGGGTCGGCAATCATGGTTGGGAGGGCACCCCTACACTACAGAAAATTGTTTTGGCATAAGGGGTTAGTGATTGGTGTGAGGGAGGGAACCACTACACTACAGAAAATTAATATAGCATATGGGGATGGTGATCAGTGACGGGAGGGGGAGGTCCACTACACTACAGAAGAGAAGTTTTCTTATGAGGTCAGCAATCAGGAGGAGGAAGGGACCTAGGCTACCAGGGTATATAAGCATCTCTTTGGCGACAGCGATTGGAGGACACGGGGGCGCACAGTGGAATTTACTGCGTGGGGCATAAGGCTGGTGGGGGGGCCGTGCATGGCCAAAGAAAGGCCATGTAAATGGGCCCATAATGGGCATGCTAATGGCCAATTGCACCTTGCATGCCCAATGTGCTCATTTGCATGGCCATTTTCATAAATAGGGACTTAGCATATCTGCATGATTGCTGATGACCCATTCTCCTGGTTAGCTGTGGAGGCAGCACTGCTGGGGTTCCTGGTGCTTTTCCTGAGTTAGCACTGCTCCCGCCTGCCCCTGTGCGCAGTTGGATAGCGCAGCACGATATCTGACTGTGAATAGCCCGATTGCCCACCAGTGCAATCACAAGGTGCAGCGCAACCTTTTCCTCATCACTTTGCCTTTTGTTGTGAATCTTGGCCCAGATATATTACAACAAGATTTAACGTAATATTGTGGGACTTTTTCCAGTTCTACTGCACAGAATCAGATTTCTGACTTGATTTGTGGCATATTGATATAAAAATCGATGATGGGCATCCAAAAGGTTCTTGGAGTGAGGCTAAAGACTCCACTGCAACAACTGCAGCAGGCCCTAAAGGTTGCATGTAGCACTGGAGCTGGCAGACCTGCTTCCAGCACACAGGAACCTACCTGGAATGCTTTGGTTGACTCCATCAGGGCGATCGATTCAAAAATAGAAAAAACTATACAGTGCCTCGAAGCACATGATGCTCAGCTTGCAGAGCTGGAACTGTGGTGGACGTAGTGGAGAGATGATCAACAACCATGCTAGCAGCTGTTACAAATGTCACCCAGGAGAATGGGCACCTGCGGAGTAGGCTGGAAGCACTTGAAAAGGAAGCACGATTGCCCAATGTGTGAATGGTAAGGATCCCAGAGTGGGTCGAGGGACAAAATATTGTGATTGTGGAGAACTGGCTTACAGAGAGTTGTGCCTACCAGGAGATTCCAATGCAACCACCATTCATAAAGCCTACTGCATAAATCCTCGCTCAGCCTTTGCCACCTCAGGCAGCTGTCCCCCAGTGGTCATGAGGGACCGAAAAGGAGCCCTCCCCCAAATTGCAGAGCTCTCCGGGCAGTAAAACGGCTGTCCCTCGGTGGTCACAAGGGACCGAAAAGGAGCCCTCCCCCAAGTCGCAGAGCTCTCCGGGCAGTAAAACAGGTATGCGTCACAGCTGAAACAGCGATAGGAGAGTACGGTTGAAATGGCTGAGTGGCCAGAGACTGTGTTTTTGGATCGGACTTTTGGTGCCTAAAATCTCCATCATGGATCTTGTACCTCTACTTCATTGGGCTGAATTTCATGTCGGCATAGCATTGGAGATAGTTTTTGGGCAGTTAGAAAAGTAAAGTGCATAGCCCTAGTGAGCCTTTTAGCCCAATACTTTAAGGGAATTGTTAGACTGTAACTTCAGCTGGAGCAGTAAATGAAAAGTAAAGTGCACAGCCCTAGGGAGCTTTTCAAACAAACACCTTAAGGGGGACTGTTAGACTGTAATTTTCAGCTTGAGCAGTAAATGAAAGTAAAGTGTACAGCCGTAGTGAGCCTTTTAGACAAATACCTTAAGGGGAGTGTTAGAGTGTAATTGGAAAGAAAAGTAAAGTCCACAGCCTGTTTAGCCAATTTACTGTAAGGGAATTGTTAGAAGTATTTGTTTTCACTGTTAAGGGTGCCGCTAACCGCAATGCGAGCTGAGGAACTTGGGAGCTCAGCCTGCAAAGCCCTAAACTTAAACAATTTTGTTCAGCATCTGACTCAGTCCACCTTAGCAAATTTCAATCAATTTCGGATCCAATTATCGGTCAGTTGCTTTTTTGTTTTTTACCTTTAATCCAGAGTCAGATCGCATTACAGGGTGGACCCAGGCAGGGAGTTACTTCATTTTAACTTTGCGCTCCGTTTTCAGCTCCCCCCTCTCCACTTTCTCTGCTCCTCCTCCACCTACTTGTATATCTAACCCTTCTCTCCTCTTTCTCTGCAGCTGTTCCCCGGTGGTCATGAGGGACTGAAAAGGAGCCCTCCCCAAAGTCACAGAACTCTCCGGGCAGTAAAACAGGTATGCGTCACAGCTGAAACAGCGATAGGAGTGTATGGCTGAAACGGCTGAGTGGCCAGAGACTGTCTGTCCCCGCCACCCCCACCACCACCCTTGGTCGGCTCTTTCATATATAAGACGAGTCACGTGACTGCCAAAACCAATCAGCTCATTCTTCCACCTGCAGCTTATATTTTTCAACCACTAGTGGCCACTGCCTCTCGCCACCCTGACTTGTCACTCTCTCTACACCTCCAGAATCTTACAAACCCCCTTAAAACCAGACCTCACTAGTAGTTTGTACTGTGCACCATGGCACTTCGGTTTTTCACCTCACTGGTATCCCACCCTTAGAACAAGACCCCACCCCTGCCCCTAGAGAATGTAGGTCTTAACTGGATTGCTGCTGGCCACAGACTTCTCTGCAAATATCCTAGCAAATGAACAAAAATTCCTCTACCACTGCACCCTTACTCACTTGCCACCATGCCCTGCAAACATGCCCAATGTAACTACAAATAAAGTCACATCCCTGTCATCTGTACTGCTGGCATCCCTATCATACATGGAACAAAGACAGCTTGGGCATCTGCTTTACTCCACTACACTTCGCAAACACCTCTGGCAGCCGCCCACCTGCCCACTGTTGTCCCTTCTGCTTCTAGCCCTCGTAGCAGGCAATGTGGAAACTAACCCAGGCCCAATGAACATACACATTAACCACATGGATGCAGCATGGGTAGGGATGCCATGGAATAAAGATTGCCCACCTAAATGTCCGTAGCCTCCCTTCCAAATTTGCGGAGTTAGAGGCCTGGGCGACCCTCTACAAGCCCCACGTGCTGGGTATATCCGAGACCTGGCTAAAACCATACCATGACTCTGCCTTGTACCTGCTCCAAGGCTACTCCCTACTCTAAGTGGATAGGCCAGGAAGGAAGAGAGAAGGAGGCATTGCGCTGTATGTCCAGGACCACATATCAGTTACCATTGTTGCCTGCTCAAAGACCGACTCTATAAGTGAATGGATTATCACTGAGCTAACTATTAGTGTGGCAAAAAACTTTATGTTGGCTGCTGCTACAACCCCCCTCCAGCCTCTATGCAGGGGTTGTCTAGTTTTCTGTCCAGCCTGACGTGCTCCACCACATCCAGGGATATGTTCCTGCTTGGGGATTTCAACCTAAACTGGGCTATGACTCCAAACCCAGACTACACAACTCTACTAAGGTCCCATAACTTGGACCAAGTAATCTCTACCTCAGCCAGATACAACCAACGTACTACCAACCACTCTATCTTTCACTGGATCTTAACAAACCGGCCTAATCTAATCCTCCAAGCAGGGACCATGTCCGATGCGATTAGTGACCACACCCCCACCTACATAGTTGTGAACAACAAGTCGGTTTGCCCCCCCCACCTAAAATATTGTCCTTCAGAAATTTCAACACCCCAAACCATGACCTTGTGACCAGGCATGCACTGTCCTTAAACTGGTCCTCCCTATTTTTGACAGATAACGTCTATGCCGCTGTCAATCTACTCACCAATACCCTCGAGAGACTACAGGACAACTATTTTCCAATCAAATCCAGGAGGGTCAGAGGCGGTTTCACGCACTGGATAACTAAAGAGCTGTTACTGCAAATGAAGGACAGGGACTCTAGTTGGAAAGCTTTCAAAGTGTCCCCATCCCCCCATCTATGGAATGCCTATAGGCAACAACGTAACGCCTGTAAACAAATAACAAAGTCACTCAAAAATAAATATTTTAATGATCTTCAACAAAACTCCCTGGGAAATCCTCATAAATCTGGGCAATAATTGGGTTTATACTATACCCTAAGACCAACAAGCAAATAACACAACTTATGTCCCCAGCAGGCATAATAAATGACCCAGCGGGCATCGCAGACCTTTTTAATGCCATGTTCACCGACCTTACTCCGTACCTTAGCAAGTTTCCTATGCACCCTCCCTCAAACCAAAACAGAAATGGCAGCCCCCTCACTCCTCTAAGCCATCGTGCCTCCATCCCCCCTTTTTCATTTCAAAGCCATTAGGACTACTACCATTGAAAGATTCCTGGAAACCCTCCCCATAGGGGCAGCCCTGGAAGTGATGGACTCTACCCCGCCTTCCTGAGGATAATCTCCCCAACCCTGGCAAGGCCACTAACACACATCTTTAACCTTGCTCTGTCCACATCAACAGTGCCTGACACCTGGAAACACGCCAAGGTGATACCCATTTTCAAGGCAGGAGACCCCCAAGCCTCAGAAAACTTTAGACCCATTTCCCTGCTTCCTCATCTTAGCAAACTGCTAGAGAAGGTTGTCCATGCCCAGTTATCAGAACACCTAAATAAGTACAGCCTCCTATGTCCCCTCCAGCACAGCTTCCGCAAGCATCACAGCACCTCCGCTGCACTGGCAGTTTTCTCAAACCACATCCTCAAAAACATGGACATGGGTAAGGCTACGGGTGCAGTCTTTGTCAATTTGTCAAAGGCATTTGACTTAGTGGACCACAATCTCCTTCTCTCCACCCTTCGACAATTTAGCTGTGCCCCGGACCCACAGCCTGGTTCCATAGCTACCTCAGAAACAGGTCCCAATCCATGCTCATAGGTAAAGCTGCCTCAGTTCCCCTTCCCACAAGCACCAGAGTTCCCCAGGGATCAATTCTCGGACCCCTTCTCTTCTCCTTGTTTATCATTGCACTACCTGCTGAGAGTCTAAACTGTAATGCGATTCTCTACACAGATGACCTAGTCCTGTACCACAGTGACAAGTCCTTGGAATCCATCTCTTCTACCCTCACAAGCAACTACGGGCCGGCTGAAAGCTGGTTCACATCCAGAAAACTCCTAGTAAATGTGAAAAAGATGAAGGCCATGCTCTTCAGATCCAAGCCCTACTTAAACAAGACAGCCAGATCTAACTCTGCCCTCACTGTATGTACTCCCGCTGGCCCCCCACTCAAGCAGGTCACCTCTTTCACATACCTCGGTGTTGTCCTCGGCTCCTCACTCACATTTAATGATCATACAGCCCTGACTGTAAAAAAGATTAATCAGAAACTAGGTGCAGCATATCGCACAATTCACCTGCTTCCCCCTGAAGCTCACCTCGCCATTGCATAAGGAAACCTTCTCCCTCTCCTGGACTACTGCTCCCCCATCTACTCCCCAACACCCATAAAGGAACACTCCCGCCTATACTGAGCATATAATGCTATCTATCACTTTGTCCTCAGAGCCCCCTCCTTAACCCACCACTGCAACCTCTATCAGTCCCTAGGTTGGCTCTCCCCCCAGGCACACCTGAACTATGCTGCGGGCTGCCAGGTGGACAAAGCTCTCAGAAGCCACCAGCTATCCCCTTGTGCTCCCCTACTCATACCTAGAGCAGCCACTAAACCCCTTAGGACCTCTTCTTTTCTAAACCTCGAAGTTCCTCGTGTCTCTACGACAATGGGCAGCAAGGCTTTCTCTGTAATGGCCCCCTCCCTCTGGAACAGCCTTCCCACTTCCATTCGTACATCCCAATCCCATGCGTCTTTCAAAGTCAACCTTAATGCCTGGCTTCTGAAGGAGTCCACCTGCAAATGCTTGCTGGGAGAGCAGAAACCCGTGAGCCACCCTAAACCACCATAACTGCTGGCCACCGACCCCTACTCTCCAGAGCTCTGCAAACAAACATGACTCGCTCGAAGACTCGCATTGCCTACCTTGCATGCTACCACTACCCAGCCGGCTCCAGCAACGTGCCAGGGCAGGTGTCTCCACTTAATTCAGATTAATAGCAGTCTGACGGGCTCAAACTGCTCCTTTTGCCTAGTTTGTGAAACTGTTTAGCTACTCTGTGCATATGCTTAACAATTTCTCCCCTGTATCTCTGCCTGTATTCTTTGTCAAATATTATGTTATCTCCATGCCTGTAAACATTATGTAAATGATGACTGTTCTTACTGTCTTAATGTTGTTGTAACCACCATACACTACAATGTGAATTTGTATCTACTCCAGTAATCGTATTCCCTGTACTGCCACCTTGTGGCCCAGGTCGTGACTGAAAATGGTCCTCTGAATCAGCGCACTTACCTGGTTACCAAAAACATAAATAAATAAATAAACAAATCAGCGAACAACAGTTCTGGTATGCACTACAGCTTCTGGTGTCAGGAACATTATTTTGTGTGCAACTAGAATGACATACCCACTCACATTGGCTGGAGGGGACATCAAATTGTACCAGATCTGTCTTAGCAAACTAGAACCAGTTGAAAGAAATTCAACACAGTTCACCATCTGCTCAGAGCACTGGATGTCATCCACTCCTTTTTACTCCCTGCTCATCTCTGAACTGTACACAGGTAAGACTTATCATTACAATGATCTGCAGGATACTGGTCGTTGGTTAGAGAAGGCCATACAGGAGTTTGAGCAGTGGGAGAACCGAGGGTCTAACTCAGATGAAGATTGAACTGGACTGTCTGTTTAGCTCCGATACTCACTACAGATTCTGCTGTTTTTTTAACCTACCAATGTTAAGCCCATTTTGGGTTCATTGTTTATTTAAACTAAATGTTGTTATGTAGTTTACAGGCTGCCACATGTTTGCTGGGTATAGCTGGGGGAGTAAATTGCTTAAATGTTCCTTTCTTTTTGTGGACACACATCTGCTAATACAGTAGTTGGTAAAAATGGTGCCAACTGCATACTCAGGATTGGGACTTACATGATGGCCCTTATGTCAGACAGCCTCATCCCTGGCTGACAGAATCTGTCTTGCAGCTTCATATGTTTGCATTATGCTGCCTGTCTTTTTTTGGGCAGACGGTCCTTATCTGCTGACAAATTCTATGTTTCTATGTTTCTCCCAGACATATCGTTGATCAGCAGTAAGATCAGTTAATCTTGTTGTAATATTCTAGTGTGCTGAATGTTTATAGGAATGTAGAAACATAGACAATAATGGCAGAAAAAGCTCAATGGTCCATCCAGTCTGCCTGTAGTTGCCAATCAACCCTGGGACCTATTGTCCATATGGGGTACTAGCCCTTACTATCCACCCAGCCCATTCCTCTCCCTACTACTCACCACCCTGAGTAACCACTATACCCTTCACTCTGTCTCAGCTGTGCTTGAAACCAGTTCTGGTTTTGGAGCCCATTACCTCAGTTGGCAGATTGTTCCACTGTTTCACCACCTTTTTTGTAAAATAAAACTTCCTCACATCCCTCTTGAACCTCCCTCCTGTCAGTTTCCATTCATGCCCCCATGTCCTTGAACTGTTACTCATTTTAAATAGTTCCTTGCAGTTCACCTTGTTTATTCCTTTCAGGAACTTGAAGGTCTGTATCATATCACCCCTTTCAGGTCTAATCCTTGTAAGATCTGTCTTGCGGTCTCTGAATCATCCTCGTCACCCTTCACTGCACCATCTTTAGGCAGCCCTTATATTTTTCCTAAGGTGAGCACTCCAGAACTGGGCACAGTACTCCAGGTGCAGCCTCACCAATGACCTCTAAAGAGGTTGTAATACCTTTTTTCTTCTACTGTCAGCACCCCTTCCGATACATCCCAGCATCCTATTTTCCTTACTATAGGCCTTGATTGTTTGAGGGAGCCACTAATGATAACTCTTAGATCCCTTGCCTCTGCCAGAGTATTAAGTCTTACCCTACCCATCCAGTACTCTGTCCTGGGGTTCTTGTTCCCCAGGGGCATCACCATGTACTTTTTGGCATTGAATTTCAACTGCCAAACCTTAGCCACCTCTTTAGTCTTTTCAGGTCACTCTGCATCTCTCCAGTTACCTCATCACTATCTACCCTCCCACAGAGCTTAGCACAGAAACATAGAAATTGACAGCAGATAAGGATCACTTGGCTCACCTGGTCTGCCCATTTTCACTACCTACTGCAACACTGCAGATCCTACTTGATCTCCAGCTTTTACCCTCTTTTTCCTATTGCTAGGGTTCCTTTGTGCCTATTCCATGCATTCTTGAATTCCCCTACTGTTTTTACTCCCACCACCTCCACTGAGAGGCTGTTCCATGCATCCACCACCCTTTCTGAGAAAATATACTTCCTCACATTACCTCTGAGTCTACCCCCCTCCAGCGTCATATCATGACCCTTTGTTCTTTTTTTGTAAACTGTATTTATTTCAGCAGTGAGTTTGTCAGTTACATCATTCTGTAATTAACAACATCTTCAGACATACTATACCGCAGTACAGATTACATATGTCCAGTATCTTAACTGACATTAAACTAATATTGAATTTAAAATTAATCGATCTGTTCAAGGCATGGGTCTACTAATTTTCCCACCCAGCTCTGTGAAAGGTGTCCCTGAGGGCTTTTTTTACTACCATTTGGATTTATTAAAAGATCGGAAACCAAGATTTTGCCATAGCTTCTTCTATTGGGGCCCACATTTCCAAATACTTATCCAATAGATCTCTGACTGTGTATTGTATCTTTTCATACTTCATACAGTCCAGTAGGTTATTTGTCCATGCAGAAATCATGGGGGTGGAGGCTAGCCTCCAGTGCATGGCCAAAACCTTCAGCCCCATAATATTCCCTAACCTCCGTAACTTTGTGTGTTTGGTTCTCATGGAGTGTTTCTGTGCAGGTTCCCCAAGGGGAAGACCCAACGGTATTTCCGCTGGGTCCAGTCTAGGCGGAACACCCATCAATTTAGAAAGAACTTCCTGAACCCCTGTCCAAAAGTACCTCACCGTATAACAAAGCCATAGCATATGATAGAACGTACCAATATGTATTAGGCACTTAGGACACAATGGAGATACACTGGGACTAATTGTATGTGCCAACCAGGGGGTATGATATGTTCTGTGAAGAACTTTATATTGAATAACTTTCGCTCTGTTATTCACCGAACATCTCATACTGTTGTTTACTATAGCATTCCGATTACCTCCTGTCAGACCCTCTGGGTGAAAATCCTGCTCCAATTTGTCTTTAATGTTTTCCAGCATATCCGGCATTGCCCCATTAGAATTTTATAAGTTCTTCTCAAAGGCTTACATTTTGGGTCGCTCGATTGTCCCCAGTAAAGGTCTTCCAGGGGGGTTCTAGACATTGCACCCATCGGGTTTTCTCCACCTGACGATTTTTCATATGCTTCTCTTAATTTCTTGTAAAAGGGGTAATGAGTGTCTTTAGTAGTTTTAAAAACCATTAAATCAGTGAAAGGGGTAAAGTTATCATCATTTATCATATGTTTGAGCAAATATATCTGTCTGTGGGCCCATTGTTTTAACACTGGTTTGTCCCATATAGATAGACTTCCTTCTACCTGCAATAGTCTCCCAAGAGAGCTCTCCGGCGACAAACCCCTTTGTACCCCCATCCACCTGTGCGCTACAGTCCAGGCCGTCACCAAGGATTTCATATAAGCGTGGTGTGACACAAGGTTTACCTTGACTTCCCCACAAAGAGACAGAATGTCGTGATATATGGAAAATCCCGTCCTCTTCCAATCTAACCCAGGCCGGTTGTTCCTCTGGTTTCTTTAACAGGTCTGAAATATGGGCTAGCTGCGATGCTACCCAGTAGTAATGAACGTTCGGGAGTCCCAGCCCTCCCCTTCTCAATGGTAGCCATAATATGGCCTTTTTAATCCTCGGTCTTTTATTATTCCATAATAATTGAGTTATAGCCCCTCAAAACATTTAAAGTACTTTATTGGAATTTTTAGGGGGACTGACTGGAAGAAATAGAGAAATTGAGGCAATATTGGCATTTTAACCAAATTCCCTCTAACCAAGAGCGTCAGGGGCATAGCCCTCCAGGCAAGGCAATCCTCCTTTATTTTCCTAATTAAACCCTTCATATTGGTGGTAACTAGGTCAGAGATTTTGGAAGTGATTTGTATCCCCAAATACTTAATTACTTTAGAAGGTTGTACTATCGTTTGTCCTATTCTAATGGGGACCATCATGCCCCCCCCCCAAGAGGCATCCACTCACACTTGCTCCAGTTTATCTTATGGCCTGAAAGAGGGCCATATCTCTCAAATATCTGAGACAGTTCCCTCATAGCCTCTTCAGGGGGGCTAATAACTAAAAGAATATCATCAGCAAAGAGCGAAATCACATGGTCCACTCCTCTCCACTGAAGTCCCCTAATTCGGGGGTTACCTCTGATCATTTCAGCAAGGCCTTCTATAGTAAATACATATATTAATGGGGAGAGTGGACACCCCTGTCTCGTACCTCTAGTAAGAGTGAAAGGGGATGAGGTGGTATTGTTGGTAAGAATTTGGGCCTTTGGGTTTTTATACAGACTTCCCAACCATTTCATCAAAAGAGGTCCCAGACCAAGTTTCCACATAACTGCCATCATAAAGAACCACTCCACTTGATCAAAGGTCTTCTCTGCGTCCAATGCCAGGAGGCCCCCCCGCCCTTCCTTTAGGCCACCGGTACATGAAGTTGACTACACGTCTGATGTTATGTTTAATTTGTCTGCCCTTTACAAACCCCCCTGGTCTGGGTGAATCAGTTTAGGAAGGTGGCCCTCCAACCTATTAGTCAGAAGCTTGGCCAAAATCTTATAGTCTGCATTTAGCAGCAAAATTGGGTGGTAAGAGAAGCATAGTAAGGGGTTCTTTCCCACCTTAGGCAATACTGTAATTGTAGCCAAGTTCTGCGAGGACGGAAGCTCCCCTCCCTCCACTGACTCCTCTATCATCCCCAACATCGTCTGTCCCAACTCTTTCCACAGGATTTTATAAACCTCAGCCAGGATACCATCCGGTCCCAGTGCCTTTCCACTTTTCAATTTCCAAACCACCCCTTTAAGTTCCTCTATGGAAATCGGTGATTCCAATTGTTCTACATCAAGATCATTCAGTTTGGGGAGTGGGATCCCTTCCAAAAAAACATCTGGATCAGCACTCTGTGGGTATTCCAAAGTGTACAAATGTGAGTTGTATTTTTTAAATGCCTCATTAATCTTTTGCCGGTTATAGGTAACCCTCCCCTTCCACTTCAATTCCTAAAATAGTTTGTTCTGCCCTTTGCCTTTTGACCAGCCCCTCCAGCCACTTTCTGGCTTTGCCTCCTTCGAAATTTGAAAAAGATTTGGTCAGAATAAGGTCCCTCTCAATGTTTTGGGTAGTTAGTAGGTTTAGTTCCCCTTCAATTTCTGTAGGGTGGTTAACTTAGAGGCATCATACTTATTCATTATCTCTTGTTTTAGTGTATGAAACTGTTACTCTAATTTCTGCACTCCTTTTATGGATAACTTCTTCCTATATGGAGCGTACAAAATGGCTTCCCCCCGTATGGTGGCCTTAAGGGTGTCCCAAATAATTCTGATGTTTGTGTCCCCAGGTCGATTCACCTCCAGAAAATTCTGTACATGCTTTTTTAGTTGTTGTATGAATTTCGTATCTACTAATAAACTGGGGTCCTACCGCCATGAAGGGGCCACTCCAGACTCCTTCCTCCCCTCCACCACCACCACCTTCAGGGGTGTGTGGTCAGAAATCCAAATGGGGCCATATTCCGCCTCTATAATATCTCCCCCTCTGGCCTTTGTCAAAAATATATAGTCTAGCCTCGTGTAGACTTTATGGGTATTGGAATAAAAGGAGTATGCCTTGCTGGAAGGATGACTAAATCTCGAAGCCTCTAAAAGAGATCTCCCCATGGGGCAACCCAGGATACGACACCCATTGGAAGCGAATAGATCTTTGGAAACAAAGGGACCCCCCATTGCAGGTGGTGATGTTTGGGCCTCTGGACACAGGGGAAACATTTGGTTTCTCAGGCACAAGGGCGGTGCTGGAAGGATGGAGGAGGGGAATAAGCAGGGGGGCTACATTTGGGAATCTTTGGAGGTATAGATGGTGGGCATATGACCATCAGTTTATACCAGCAACGCTTGATAAATGGTACCAGAAACAAGCTAGAAGGGGTCTGTGCGCGCCTTATCAAATAATGACGGGGAATACCCTGCTCTCCTTTGAAGCAATTCAGGAAAAATATGGCTTGAAGCAGACTGATAAAATCAGGTATTACCAATTGAGAGACTACTTGAATATACAAATTAACAAAATAATGCTGGAGGAGCCGGTGTTGGAAGAGAGGGCTATTTCAAAGAGTGTATGTGGGGGCAGACCATGCCATTTCATTGCTGTATAATAACTATGTAGGTGGCACATATGACTAAACGTCCCAGCATATAAAGAAAAATTGGGAACAGGACTTAGTAATTCTTATAACAGATAAACATTGGTCTCTGATGTGGAGAAGTACGTGGTCAACTTCTAGCTCCTTAGTGTGGAGGGACTTCTGTTGGAAGCTGAGAACCAGATATTTTTTAGTACCAACACAAATGGTGCATTTGAAGGGAGAGACCACGGCTGGGTGCTGGAGGGCTTGTGAAGAACAACATGCCTCACAGGCACATGTCTTTTGGTCATGTCCAGGTATCACCGTATATTGGAGGGAGGTTAGGAAACATCTAGAACAGGTATTTTCAATTCAGATGCAGTTAGGACCTGAACACTTGGTTTTAGGATTAATCCCAGGGGAGGTTAGAGATAAGGATGTCAGATACCTATGGAAGATCCTGGTTGCAGCA
This sequence comes from Neoceratodus forsteri, assembly GCA_016271365.2. Taxonomy (NCBI): domain Eukaryota; kingdom Metazoa; phylum Chordata; order Ceratodontiformes; family Ceratodontidae; genus Neoceratodus; species Neoceratodus forsteri. The sequence goes on along the minus strand of CM057453.1, from coordinate 912,619,142 downwards.
GCTTTAAAAATTATCACAAAGAATTGGTTGCAGCCGAGAACCCCAGGGGTAGGGGAATGGAAGGATATGGTTGAATCCATACATTTGATGGCAAGGTTAACGATCAATCTTAAGCAAAAGCCACAGATATATCAACAGAAATGGACCAGATGGTTACTGCATGACAGTGGTTAAGAGAGAGATGCCTGAACTGTACTAAAAGAGATATTTACCTTTTACACCGGAGTTAGAGAATGTCCCCAGATTAACTCCTGTTATAGGTATTTTCTGGATATGAGATAACTAGTTATAGATAGTGAAATGTATGTCAGTGTCAGTGGCTCAGTAGGTAGCACACTCGCCTCTGAGGCCAGGAGATCAGAGGGCTGTGGGTTCAGTTCCCACATCTGGCACTTGGGTTAATATCCCAATACTGACACTGTAGTGCAGCATGAGAGGGGTGCTGCACTTCTGAGCTGCTGTCTTTCGGATGAGACGTTAAACCAAGGTCCCATCTGCCTGGATTGGTGGTAGTTCAAGTGGATGTTAAAGATCCCATGGCACTTATCGAAAAGAGTAGGGGAATTTCCCCGGTGGTGTCCTGGCCAAATTTTCCTCATTCACTAAAAATACCACCAACAGCTTTATCAGGTTCAAATTCAGTTGCTTACCATCTGTATCCCCCCCCCTCCTCCTGGTCACCCCTGAAAAACGAACTTCTAGGTCCTGTGGGCTTACTGGGTCAACAAAATTCAACAAACCAACAAACAAACAAAACAAATGACGGAACACATCCCAGACAGTTGCACCTACTGTTACTGTTATAGCTAGACTGTAGTAAAGTTGACTACTGTGAACCAAAAGTACTGTAATATTTCTGTGATGTTGTCAGTGCTAGGGCCTTTTACCCCAAAGAACAACATGTGAATCATGTGAATGATGTAACAAATGCTGACAAATGAAAGATAATAAACTAAGTATAAAAGAGAGCTCCCCTCTATCATGTGATGTAGCGTCCCCACACTCTTAGGGGTAGGTTCCCTCCTCACACCGGAGTGGTCTAAGTGCGGGTCCCAGTACGTGTTGAAGTCTCCCCCTAATATAATATCATCCGTGCATGAAGCCAATGTAGTCTCCAAGTGAGAGAAAAACTCTGAGGAGTCCGTGTTGGGCCCATATATAGACACTAATGTAGATATAGTGCCCCCCCCATATCAATGACCCCTATAATGTATCATCCTTGCGGGTCAGAGACTGTAGAAGGCACTTTGTGCGGAAACCCCGGTCTAATCCAAATAGCTACACCCCGAGCTTTGGAGTTAAAGGGTGAAACCAGTAGAGTACCACCCCACGATCTCTGCAGGCCCTCCAGTTCCTCCCTTGTTGAATGGATTTCTTGTAAAAATATTATGTCCCCCTTCATTTTATTCTTAATCTGAGTGAGCACCCTTTTCCTCTTGACTACTGTTCATAGTCCATTTACATTCCAGGATATCAACGTTATGTTAGCCATTTTTGTTAGACCTCATAATCAACATTGCATATCTTCTGAACCTATATAAAACTGAAACCAACTTTCCTTCACTGCCAAAACTACTAAATTTTAAAACTTTATAAACCTTCCCCACAGGCCCCTTCCCCTCCTCACCACAACATTAACAACCAACAAATATATACTAAAACTAAGTAATAACAAGAGTAAGAGACCCCCCGTTTATCTTCCCCTCCCATTCCTGTACTTCTGCTCCCTCTCTCAGCTGAAATACAGCCCACGCTAGTACAAAAAAAACCTCTGCTTCTCGTGGATTGAGCATCCATCCCTTACAATAATTTCTCTATCATATTTAATAACCTTATAAATTTTTTTTCCCCTACCACTCTTGTGCTACCTTAAATTGTGATAGCTAACCAGGGTTTTAAACAACCGGGGAACCCCACTCTCCAAATCTCCCAGCACCCTCTGGAAATGCTGGAGGCATTCCAGGCCGTCACACAGCCAGCCCACTTGTTAGCAAACCCTCACCTAAACTACACCCAAGTAGGAGGTGTTTTGGGTAACACTGCCCTCTACTGTCAGCTTTCTGGGGCTGCATTTCCCAATCCCATGGATTTTACAGCATTAACACAATAGCTCTTACCCAACTAAAGAATACATTATAGCGCACCTCCCTGCTACTCCTTAAGTGAAACCCGCTATGCGGGCCCAACATAGTGAACACAGGAATCGGTAAAACTAAAGCTACTAGCTGGAGAGTGGGCCCCTTCGAATGGATCCAGTTAGTCCCCCAAAACTTGCAACTACAAAATATTGTTTATTGTAAATTTTAAGCATTTCAGGAATAAAGTTAAATGAAAAACTAATGAACCAGTATTTTAAACACATTCGACAGTCCAATACTTCCAAAGAGTCCCAATTAAAGGGAATTGAGAACATGTTATTGAACTGTCCCGAACTTTAACTTCAACCTACAAAGGTCAGTCTAACGATTTTGCATCGTAGATCCATACAAACCCCATGGGGGTGACCTGCAGGTGAGGGGGAAAAGGGAACTCCCCAATCCAGCCCTTATAGGTCCCTACTGTAGTTACAGATCGGAGTAAGTGGCGCCCCTCCCATCGTCCCAAGCTACAGATCAGTACCTCCTTTCAAGATTCTCCAGGTGGTATTAATTTACTTTTGAATGTCTAAACCTTGTATGTACTCCAATGCTGCCGATGGGTCAGTGAAGGCCTTAGTATTCCCTCCCGGCGGCCTCACTGTTAAATGAGTTGGGTAAGCCAATGTGAATGGACAGTTCTTAGAGTGGAGCACCCGGCGTACTTCGGAGAAGGCCTGCCTTTGGGACTGAAGAAGCCGTGAATAGTCCGGATATATACTGACTCTTTTTTGCTGCTCTAAAGTAAACCCCACCTTCCTAGCTGCCTCCAACACCTCCGCCCTGTCCTGATAGCGCAAAAATGTAATTATCAGGTGCTTCGGTCTTTGATCACGGGAGGGTTTTGGTCCAGATGAACGATGTGCCCTCTGAATCTCCAGACTTCTGTCCCGGGGTAGCTGCAGGCTGGAAATGAGCCATTTTTGAATAAATTTTATGCAGTCATTTCTCACAAGCCCCTCTGGCATGCCTTTAATTCGGATGTTGCAGCGACGTTCACAGTTCTCATGGTCGTCAATTGCCTGCTTCAGGAATTCAAAACTCTTTTAGGGCTTTTGTTAAATCAGAGGAATGGGAAGTCACTCTGTTCTCCTGGTCAGTAACCCTTTGTTCCACCTCCCCTAGGCACCTCTCATGAGATTCGACCTGTTCCGCAGTAGAATTGACTGCGGGCTGAAGATGCTGTATCTGAGTCATGACATTGTCGAATCCAGCTTCCATTCTGGTTCCAAGATCATATTTTAAGTCTTTAATTAATCATTCTAACTGCTGGTAGCCCTCTGCCATTATCCCACTTGGATTGCTCTCTATCCCAGCTTGCTCTGGCTGTGCGCCTTGTTCAGATCGGTTCTTCCCTGGGTCCGCTTTCCGAGATTCATTCAGTGCTTTTTCCGGCCCAGCCAGACCTCTTGCAGAGGACCCTTCTGGAGAGGATTTAAAAATTAATTTAGCTTGTTTCTTCCCTGATTTCAAATTAGAAGACATCAGCACCCCGTCAGCTTTGAATTTCTTTATGAAATATTGAGTTGGTAGCACTGCGTAGAGAGGATTGCAAGGGATGTTCTCAGAGCTCTTCAGTTAAGCTGCTATCTCACTCTGATGCTAGGCCATGCCCCCGACCCTTTGTTCTTGAACATCTTTTTTCAGAGAGATGCTACCCTCTTGTACCTTATTTATGCCCTTGAGGTATTTGAAGGTCTTTATCATACCCCCCTCCGTCTTCCAGGGTATACATATTGAGGTCCTCTAGTCTCCCCTTATATGACTTTTGGTGCAGACCCTGCACCATTTTTGTTGCCCTTCACTGAACTGCCTCTACTCTATGTCCTTCAGGAGATGCGGCCTCCAGAACTGGACACAATACTCCAGATGGGATCTCACCAATGATTTGTACAGTGGTATCATCACCTCCTTTTTTCTGCTGGTGATACCTCTCCCTATGCACCCCAGCATCCCATTGGCTCTCCCCACAACCTTTTCACATTGCTTGGTCATCTTTAGGTCATCAGATATGACTACCCTCAGGTCCTTTTCCTGTTTGGTGGTTGTCACTACCTCCCCCCCATCATGTACTCCTCCCCCCCTTGGTTTCTGCACCCCAGATGCAGGATTTTACACTTCTTTGCATTAAATCTTAGCTGCCATACTCTTAACCACTCATCAAGATCTACCATGGAGTGGTGGGGAGAGCACTCCACCATTGAAGCTGAAGTTTCGGTTTGTGCTTATATTGCACAGCTCTGTGACCCTGCTTATATCTGAATGCTGGTGAAGGTGGTGAGAGTCCTCCATTCATATGATTTCAGTAAAATACCTAACTCGTCTAAGTGGTGAGAGCACTGTATGTTTCCTGGCCAAAATAATTGTACTCTGAAATATTGACTTTAAAGTTATCCAGTGACTAACTTCTGCAGTTAAAATTATTGAGATTCTCCAAAAAAAGAAAAATACTCATTTTTAATAAAGTTTTAAGACTGGTGGTATGTAGTTAGTGTATGAGTGTGGAGTGATTGTTGATAGGGAAACTGCCTGTATTAGTGTGTGGAAGGTGAGCGTGTGATTAGTTTAGGTGCTCCTATTTTTTTTTTCTCTTTTATAAACTGTTGTTTGGGAGGGTAGGGGAGAATTGTTTGGATAAATATAGGGGTATGTGATTATAAGGGGATTGTTACAAATTGTGACGCAGTAAGGTTAACTGGGCTTAGTACACCGGGGGCTTGGGGGAGATAAGTGATTAGTGGGCTTAAAGGCGCAATTACTTGTCAAATCCAGGGTTTTGGTGGGTAAAGTTGCTGAATATTAGAAACCAGTTAGCTATCTGGGTTAATTTTATTAAGTTTTATCTAGCTTGAGAGAGAGGACACTTGGGAATGTGCTTAGGTCTTGGATCCCCTTGAATAGCTTATGCAGCATCCCTGCTGTTCGACCTCTGCCCCTTTGTGGATGTTCCCCTCCCGGCTGTTGCATTGAGATGATGCTGGTAGGTGGGCATAGTGAGGGGACAGAGGGCCTGGCAGCGGGGCTTTGCTAGCACAGTGGGGGAAAGCAGTATTAGGGTGGTATGGAATAGGAGGTGTCCTGAAGTTAAACGGAGCCTCGAAAGGGTCTTGGCTTTTGGTTCTCAGGTCTCCTACCAGATCATGTGGGGCGGGTAACTAGAGGGTCACCAGTCTCTGCCAGTCCCACTAGAGCAGTGCTATGCAATGCTAGGTTGATGAGGAACAAGACCGCTGGGTGGAGGAGTGGTCATCTGCTTTAGATCCAACTTGAGCTTCTCTGTGCACCCAATGGTATCAACCTCATCATCTGAATGTGTGGCAGTCCATGGGGGTCCAAGTGCAGGCTGCAGGATTCTCCTGATCTATTGTTCTCCAGGATGGGATAGAGACATCCTGTAGGAGTTAGCGAACTTTGTTGCCGACAGGGTATTGGAGTCCTCCAGATGGTTTATTCTGGGGGACTTCAATGCCTGCGTCAATCCTTGCAATTCGGTTACTTACTCCTCCAGATGATGACATCTCTGGGTCTGACACAGGAAATTACCTCTGCAACCCACCAACATGGTCACACCTTGGATTTGATTTTCTCACGGGGCCGCGAGGTTACCAACATCAAGACTGACCGGGTTGTTTGATCTGATCACTGCACGGAGAAGTTCTCATTTGGGCCCTTCCCCCCAGAGTACCCCCAACCCCCGTTGAGATGATCCGCTACTGCCCATTGAGGGACTGTCCCCAGAGGGACTATTGGTGGTGGATTTTTCTGGCATGGGTGCTGCTTGTACAGTTGGCATGAGTGAGGCTGTGATGACCTATAATAATGCCGTTACAAAGGCAATCGATGTCGTCACTCCAGTCCATCCGTATATGACCCAGGTCCTCTCACTTGAGAACCCCATGGTTCAATGGGGCTCTCAGGGAGATGAAGACCATGGGTCGGAGGTTGAAGCATTGCTGTGAGGACCCAGTCCCTGGAGGACAGAGTGGTCCTGAGAAATCATTATGATGATTATCAGGGGGCAATCGACCGCAACAGGGTAGAATTCCTGTCTAGGGAGATTGCCGCTGGGAAGAACAGACCTGCTTAGCTATTTCAGATTGTAGACAGACTGCTTCGTCCAGTCTGTCTGCAGCCAAAAAAAGCATTTTCTACCACTTTATGCGAGGAGTTTGCTCTGTTTTTCTGAGACAGGGTGTCCTCCATTCAGGCTGGGATCGCCCCAGCGGGACAAACTGTATCCCATAGTGGTAGGCCTGGTTTAAGCAGAGGAGTTCCATGTGTCTGGGGGGGAGTTTCAGCTGGTTGAGGTGACCGAAGTCGCTAAGGTGATTTTGAAGCTGCTGCCCATTTGCTGTGAGCTGGCTCCCCGTCCGACCCGTTTCCTAGTGGGATCAGAGCCATTAGACCAGTGTTCACCAGGACTATCCAGTGTTCACTCTCAGAGGGGTGCTTCCTCGACGCCTTGAAGGAGGTGTTGGTGAGGCCCCTTCTGAAGAAACCATCACTTGATCCTCACATCCTGGTGAATTATAGACCCATCTCCAACCTCCCATTCTTAGGGAAGGTTGTTGAGAAAATAGTGGCTCTGCAGCTTGAGGCACATCTTGCGGCTTCTGACATCTATGAGCCACTCCAGTCCGGGTTCAGAGCCAGGCATAGCACAAAAACTGCATTAGTTCAAGTCCAGAATGACCTCCTCGAGGCAAGAGATAGAAGGGAATGGTCAATTCTCATTCTGCTCAATCTCTTCTCAGCATTTGACACCATGGACCACATTGAGCTTTTGGATTGCCTCAGAGTGTATTGTGGGCTCACCAGAACAGTCATCCAATGGTTTGAGTCCTATCTCTCAGGCAGGAGGCAGAGAGTTGTGATGGGAAATTTCTCCTCCTCCTCCTCAATGCCCCTCTCATGTGGAGTACCTCAGGGATTGATCCTCTCGCCGATGTTGTTTGCGGTATACATGTTGCCCTGGGGGAGCTCATTAGGCAATACAGTCTGGGTTTTCACTTTTATGCAGATGATACCCAGCTGTATATGTCATTTGCCTCTGGAACTGGGAATGCCGTTGATATGCTAAATAAATGACAGACCAAGATTCAGAACTGGATGTCCTTGAACTGGCTGAGACTTAATCCTGACAAGACAGAAGTACTATTAATTGAGCCTGGTCATTGGCGTGGTGGGGAGGCCTCCAGAATGGCAACAGGGTTGGTCCTGGGCTCCACCCCATTGATGGCCTTCCCCAGGGTGAAAAACTTGGGCATCATTCTTGATGACAGACTGATTATGAAAGCCTAGGTGTCATCTGTCATCAAGAGTGGGTTTTGCCATCTAAGAAATGTTGCCCGAATTAGATCCCTGATTCTGCTTGAGGTCTTGCCATCACTAGTGCACACCTTTGTGACTTTCAGGTTGGACTACTGTAATGCTCTATACCTCGGGGTCAATGTAGGGACCCTCTGCCAGCTGCAGCTAGTGCAGAATGCAGTGGCCAGGTTGCTGACAGACCTGCCGAAAACTTGCCATGTGACCTTGGTCCTGTGAGATCTGCATTGGCTGCCAGTCAGGTGGAGGATTTTCTTCAAGGTGGGCTTGCTCACCTACAAGGCCCTATATGGACTGGGCCCTGGTTACCTGTCTGACCTTCTAACTCCAGCCAACCCCAGTGCACTACCTCTGCTGCTCCACTGAGGGCCTCCTGGCAATTCCAAGGGCCAGGCTGAAGACCTCGGGGGATCGCTCCTTCGAGGTGGCCGGCCCAGCCCTCTGGAATTTGCTGCCATGATCTTTAAGGGAGGCCCAAATGGTGGAGGCATTTAAAGGGCACCTAAAGAACCTATCTGTTTAATCATGCATTCTGAGACACTTTTTTAATCTGTTCTTAACCTTTATTTATTTGACTAGAGAATTTCTGTATGTAATGATTTATTATGCTTGTTTTAAATCTGTTGTGCTTTGTTTTAAATTGTAATGGCGCCCAGAGCTCCCGGGATTGGGCGCATGATAGAAATAGCATTTTACTAACTTACATTGGGCTCTATGCACTATTGTGCGAAGAGTACATGCCAGAGGTGCGTAGCCCTACCATGTAGCTATGCAACCATGGACAGGTGTGCCCATACTAGCATTCACTAATGCCGTCCACCCATCTGTGGCCCCACTCCCCTGGCACGCAGGTGCATGAAGGACTGCTTAGGACCGGTGCGCATCCAATGGGATGCCCACACCCGTCCGCTAGTGGATCCCTTACACCCGCAGGGCGCAAATGGTGGCAAATGGCACACTGTGCTCAGGTGGCACAGGGGTGGTGGGTGGCCAGTCATCCACCCCCATCTCTCCATCTGAGCCCCATGGGCATGTTGAGTGGGTCTGCTGTGCCCCGTCATTCCCACCGCAGTCCGGTGGTGGCATTCCAGAGGGGCATATATATACCTTACAGCAGGGTGTTACCCAATGTAAGGAGCAGCACCCCCCCGGCACCCAGCACTCAGCACCATTGTGAATGGCGTGGGGTGTGGGCATACCCCCCAGCACACCCCCTGCCCACCCCTGGCACATTGCTGTCCACACAGCCAGGGGATTGGGCATGTACCTGCCCTTCTCCCCCTTGGTGAATGCTACGTGGGGTCAGTGGGACCCCGCTACATCAGCATTTCGATGTAGCTATGCCAATGTGCCCTGTTCACGTGGCGCATTGGCATAACGCATACAGCCCATCAGTTGCAACCCTCTGCTGCCTCTTCTTCAACTAATTTCCTACCCATTTTACTATGTCCCTTGCCACACTCAGATCCTCCATCTTCTTCAACAATCTTCTGTGAGGCACCAAGGTGATACCTTGCTGAAATCAAAGTAGAATAAATCCACAGCATATCCCCTGGCCAATACCCTCATCACCCAGTCAAAGAAAACTATCAAGTTGGTCTGACAAGACCTCTCAGCCACGAATTCATGCTGTTTACTGTCCTGAAGATCATTGCTCTCCAGGTAGTCCAAGAGGTCCTGTTTGACTGGTGACTCTGTCTGCTTACCCATGACAGATGAATGACTGACAAGTGTATAGTACCCCACTTGGTCCTCGCCCTCCACCCCAACTAATGGAGCAGAACTACATCTGCTACCTTCTAGTCACTTAGAACTATCGCTATCTGTAATGAGCTATTGAATAGCCCTACCAGGGCTTCAGACAGTTCTGTTGCCAGTTCCTTGAGACCCTCGGATGCATACCATCAGGTCATGGAGCCTTATCTGTCTTTAGGGCTGCCAGTCCTTTCCAGAGCCTTTTGCTGATAAATACTGGCTGTCTCATTTCCAGGCCTCCTTTATAACCACTTTGATGCCACTGCCTGACAGGGGCCTTCTGTCTTCCCTTGTGAAGTCAGAGCAAAAGTAATCATTAAGTATGGCTGCCTTTTTCACATCCTCCTCTATTACCCAGCCTCCCTCAGGTAGCCTACCATTTCCCCCTTTCTTTATTTTTCTCTTATATAACTGAACTATAGAACTACTTTTCCCAGCCCTTCACCCCATCCATAATATGCAACTCAGTGTCTGCTTTTGCCTCGATAACCATCCTCTTTGCTTTTTTGATTTTCAGTTGGTATTCTTTCCATTCTTACTCCCCCTGCATTTCCTTGCACCTGCTGAAGGCCTATTTTTGGCCTTCACTACTTCCCTGACATTTTCTGAGAACCATAGTGGTCTTTTGTACCTGTTTCCTTTTCTCACTGTTCTCACACACAACTTAGATGCCTCGAGACTGTCACCCTTAATTGCCCCAATCTCTCCTCTATACCTCTGATGCTGTCTACCATGACTAACTTGTCCCGGACCATCTCTCTCATCCTGTTGCAGTCGCCCGTCTGAGATTAAGGACCTCAGCCCTCGACTGGGGCTTTCCGGTCCCAGGGACCAACTCAAACCAAATAAAGTTATGGTCACTGGACCCTAGTGGCTCCCCTTTTTGCACACTTGCTACCACCTCAGAGTTGGAGATTACCACATCGAGAATGGTAGGCTGCCTAGCGGATTCCTTAACCAACTGCACCAGCAGACAGTATTGGAATGTATCCAGCAGGGCCTGATTTCTGGTGCTCCTGGCTGCTGGGAAAGCCCAATCAGTATCTGACAGCTTCAGATCACCCCCCACCACTACCTCTACCTTTGTCACTCCCCTTCCTAATTCTTCCCCAAGCTCCTTATTCCTCTCTTTCCCTTGTTCTGGTAACTGTAGATCACTCCCAACCATAGTTTCTTGCCTGAGGCTGCCATAAGCTTCACCCACAGTGACTCTGGCTCCCCCTTACTTCCTCTGATGTATCCATCTTCCACAGCCTCGACGCCTTCACTGACATATAGGGCTATGCCCCCCCTTTACCCTTTTCTCTATCCCTCATAAGCAATGTGCACCAGGGACTGTCAGGTTACAGTCATTATTCTATGAGGCCCAAGTGTCTATAATGACTATGAGGTCCACCTCTGTGTCTGCCATTATTGCATAGAGCTTGCTGATTTTGTTACCCGGTCTCCTGGCATTGACAGACCCCCTTCTATCGAACTCCTGATCCCCTTTTGCGTTTTTATTTGTTTTTTTCCCTTATTCTTCCCTAGTCTCCTTAACCTCTTGTTTTTCATGTTGATTTCAGGCCTTGTGAGGCCTCCTTCCTTCGTCTCTTCCTCTAACCCAGTTTAAACCTGAACCTTATTTTGCCCGCTGTGCTGATTTAAGCCCCCAGAACAGGGAGAGTACTAGCTGGGTTTCCTTTCCTCTCTCCTGTCATCATAGCTCCCCCTAGCCTCAGTGTCCCCCACAGTCAGTTTTACTGTCCAATGGTTGTAGAGACCTTTATGGTCTTTTTCTGGAGCTTTATGAGACCATATAACCTGTATTTGTTTTATTCTCCATGTGGTTAAATAGCAGCAAGAACGGCTCTATTTATTAAACTTCCCTGTTAATTCTGCTTTTCAGTATAACCACTGCTATTAAGATGGTTAGCACTTGATTTGTTTATATAACACTGCATTAAAGAATGGATTATCCCCCTTTATTCCTTACTCACAAGAATAGAAGGGTTCAATTTTCTCATGTCACAAATTCCTGCAATGTATCTATGTGTATATTTATGTAAATGCAATTTCCTCTTCATGAGGTTATTTCTAGTTCAATGTACTTTTTGAATAGCAATAAAATATAAGTTAAAAAAGTATTTGACACTGAGGTACACAGTGCAAAAGGAATTGTTATAAGGCAATTACAAAAATTGTTGTAACAATTGTAAGTTCTCCAGGGTATATACATTATAACAATGTTAGTCACAAAGCATTTACGAGGTAGTGGGAGACAGGAGTAGAATTCAGTAAGATGAGGGCAGTCACATAGTGTTAATAGGTCAAGTAGGATGCTAAGGGGGTTGAGGCGCTGGTCAAGCAATGAAATTACAATAGATACTATATAATTTTCTATTGAAAGGAAATATTTTTTAAAGATGAGTTTGAAGGTGCCAAGAAATTGGCACACTTTAGTGGTAAGTAAGTAAGTAATACTTAATTATCAGGCGCCCAGTCCCAGAGGCTCTGGGAGCCGTACAGTGAAACGGATTTAACAGTTTAAATAGAGTGGCTAAACATTTGGTGTCATTTAAGCAACTTAAAAGGTAAATAAAATTCAGAATCCTATTAAATTAAAAAAGCATTATCAGGAAAAGATGAGTCTTCAGGCCCCTCCGGAATACCTCCACCGAAGGAGCCTCCCTCAAAGATCTTGGCAGCGAGTTCCAGAGGACTGGGCCGGCCATCCTGAATGAGGTTTTCAGCCTGGTCCTCAGAACCACCTGGGGGTCCACGGTGGAGGAATGATGGAAGTGGTCCAGGACAGCAGGAGTAAGGAGGTCTAGCAGGTAGCCAGGGGGTGATCCATAGGTGAGCAAGCCCACCTTGAGGATAATCCTTCGCCTGACTGGCAGCCAGTGCAGACCCCCCAGGACTGAGGTCACATGACAGGACCCTGACAGCCCTGTCAGCAACCTGGTGCTGCATTCTGTGGTAGGGGGAGGGAGTTCCATAGCCAAGGGGCAAGATATGAAAAAGATCTCTTCCTTATGCTCATTTTCCTGTGTGTGTGAGATTGTCACAGAACATTGAGTTCAGAGTTCTGGAGAAGGTCTGCCTTTCCAAGGTCAGAACCAGACAGCGAGGGGAGCTGAAAGAGTTTGTAAGCAAGGCTTTGCAGGGCATAATGCATACATCCTAAAAACTGTGGGTCATTTTAGATCCTTGAATGCATTGCAATGATGGTCCCTGTTATGGTGTCTAGCAGGGCAAGGCAATCAATTCTATTGTACAGGACCCTGAGCCAAGCCGTCTCAGTTTCCTTGGCTGACAGAAGTGTGGTTGAAGCATAGGTGAGAGTGGGGAGGAGAATACTGTTGGTGATGGCCAATCTGGTTTCTTTGGAAAGGTAGGCTCTTAGCCTGTAAATAAACCCTAGTTTCAGATTTGAGTTTTCATGATATCATTATTGTGCATTTCATACGCTAGGGTAGAGTCCCGTGTGCCGATTCCAGAATGAATGGCATAACTCACAGGTGGCTGTGAGTTACACCATTCGCCGCTACGCTGGGAACTCTGCACCACATTCCAAGAGTGGCTGGGTCCCAGCACTTGTGCCATGTGGGTTATGCCATGCAGGAGGCACAAGCCACAGGCATGGCATCGATGTCCCGCATGGCACAAGTAGCTGGCCCCCCAAAAGCCCCCCAACCTGGAACACCATGGTACACACCAGGGACATGGGAGGTAGAACAGGAGGCACAGATGTCTGGTGGGGAGCATCGGAGAATGGACCCCCAGGGGTCCCCAAGATTTGGGGGTTGGGGGACAGAGGTATGCCTGTGGGGGTAAAGTAGACACATTGGCTCCATTGTTGTGGTGCCAAGGGGTGGGCAGCCAATGGATAGTACTGTCGGTTGCTGCGTAGAGCAGCTCCAGGCTGTTCTAAGATAGCCCCACCAGTGTGGCTCTCAGAATTGCGCTTGCAGATTATGACAGCCACCCTCCTGGAATTGGGTGAAGATGCTGCTGTAACCCACACTTGAGTCATGGTGTTGTGGGCTGCAGCATAGTGGGTGGTATAACCCACAATTGTCGTAGCCCACAGCTGCTATGGCGCAAGGCACCACTGGGAATACTGGCAGGCGAATCGCTTAGCGTAAGTCATGGGATACACAAAGGAGTCTGGCTTATCTTGGCTTACGCTGGTGTAGCCCGACTTGGAATCGGGCCCCCAGTTCTGTCCTAGTTATTTGAAAATGTTGATGATTTCCAGCGGTGATTCCCATGGAGAAGACAATCTTGGGAGAGTCAAGATGTTGCTGCGTTTTCCAACTGGAAACAAATAACAAGGTATTTGTTTTTGTGATGTTGAGCTGAAGCTTACTGCATTCAAACCAGTCTTGCAGTTGTGAGAAGTCACTTTCTAGGAGGCTTTTGATGGCATGGATATATCTGAAACTGCAGTATACTGTAGTACAGCATCATCTGTATAAAGTAGTGCTCTAGCACCATCACATTTATCAGGGAGGTTGTTGAGGAACAAGGAGATTAGAAGAGGTCCAAGAATTAAGCCTTGTAGGAAGACTTCAGTAATGGTTCTAAGTAAAGAGAGTATACTTTTGATCTTTACACTTGCTTATGATTATCCAGGAAGTTACTGAACCAGGATCTGAAGTGGCTGTCGAAGTTCGAGTTTTGTCATTTACAACAGTAAGACATGATTGACCAGATAAAAGGCTTTTTTGAGGTCTATAAAAATTGCACTAGTGACTTGCCCTGCATCAGTAGCACACATAATGTTATTAGTGAGATTATTTTGGGCTGTGTCCATGCTGTGATGTTTGCAAAAGTCATGTTGAGTAGGGGATAGGAAGTAATAGTCCTTGATATACAGTAGGTAGCTACCTGGGCCTGTTTTAGTTTTTCCTGGATCTTGCTGAGTGCCGAGATGGATCTATAGTTGTCAAGCAGGCTTTTAAGTCCATTTTTATGGATTTGAGTTATGAGGGCCATTTTCCATTTGTTTAGCGTTGGATATGTTGTATAGAGCCTGCAGTGGAGCCTCTATGACAGGGAGCAGCTACCTTCAGCAGTTTTGGGTCAAAGCCATCATACTCTGCTGAGGTCTCAGTTTAATGTTGTTTCACTGATGTAAAACCTCTTTATAGGTCCTTAATTTCAAGCAGAGTTCTATGGAGTCACTTTTGAAGGCAGCGGTAGTGGGAGAAAGAATATGCAGACTTTGTTCTTGAGGCCCAAATGTCTTTAGATCAGTGAAGACTTTGTTGAAAGCATTTGTCATTTCGCTTATGTCTGGGTTACTCCAGTCTTTGATTGTAATAGCAGCTTCTTTTAGTCCTTTGAGCAGGGTATTTATTTGGGACCAGAATTTTTGGGACCAGCAAAGCTGTTTTATTGTAGAGTATTGAGGAATTGTATTTTGGATTTTTTGAGTTCAGACATACATCTGTTTCTCAGGTAACTGTAACTTAGCAAATCCTGGTGTAGTCCTGAATGTTTTAAGGTGCTCCAGGATCTATTCCTAAGATTTGTTTCTTAAGTTCCTTAGTGATCCAGTTGGGGAAATTTCCATTGTTTCTTCTTGTGACAGTTGGGATGTGTCTATTCACCACTTGCACGAAGTAGCTGCAGAAGAGTTCTAGTGTATGATTAGCATCAGTGCAATGTTTGATAGCAGTCCTGTTGACAGAGGCTGGATCTGAGAAAAAGTCTTGTATTTATAGCTTGGAGTATTCTCTAGTGTAGATGATTTTAGGTGGAACCCTGGAGTGTTTATTAGACCAGATGTAAAAATAGGAGAGTAGTATTTCAGGGCATCCACGAATAGACTTTCGGCAAGGCCCAATTTATATTAAAGTCACCTAGGACCAGTATCTCACTAAAATTCTGTTTTGATAGAGAAGTGAAAAAGTCATCTAGGCTTAACTTCGCAACAGATAGCAGATTGTAGACACAGCATATTTTCAGGTTTTTTTTTTTCCTCCCAGGAGTATCTGAACAAGTATACATTCACAGCAGAAAGTTTCTGGTGAACAGATGTCTATTTCTTTAGCAAAGGAAAGTGTTCTTCACATATACAAGAACCCCACCACCTTTCTTCTTCAGACCACCTTCTCTGCATGGTGTGTAGTGAGAGATGTTAATTTTGTGGGTTACAGAGTGAGGCTGCAGCCAGGTTTCAGATATGACTACTATGTTGGGTGAGTAGAACTCAATCTAAACTTCCAGTTCATAAATTTGTGTTCTTCTAGCTGTTGCTATTCATGTGGACTACCTTCAGTCCTTTGGGGTGACCCAAGTAGCATCTTTGGGTGATTTGATGTAAGCATTTTTTGTAGCCTCAGGCCCTGGATTTGTCTCAACATCACCAGAGCACAGCAACTTCAGAAGCAATGCAGGATTATTTTTAGTGTTTCTTTTAGATTTGCTAGGAGAGGTGTGAGTAGTATTAGCATGTAAACCTAGGGTGTAGACATTTTTTTTTGTAACAAACCATGTACCAAATGGTACAAGGTTGCATTGTAGACCATGGAGAGGAGGTAAAAATAGATAGACTGGTAGAGAGCTGCATTCAGGGTGAACCTACAGTCAAAACTACTGCACAAAGGCAGTCAGAGCATAAATGAAGAGTCAACACAGGTAGCAACCCAAGGGAACCCTGATGCCCTAGGCAAAACATGATGGGAAAATTATTTAGAAAGTGGACTGTAAGAAGAACTGAGTAGCAATTTTGATGCGAACCACAGATCAATAAAGATATACTATAGGAAGATGTACTGTGTAGAAACTCTAATAGCAACTTTTAGCAGAAGATACAGTTTTGAAAGGGGAGCTAGGAAAATAATTTGACTCAAGTATCTTACAGCAGGCACCGCAGGTTCAATAGAGAAATAAGAGAAAGATGCAATTCAAGTAGCAACTATTAGCAGGAGCCACAGTTTGAGTTATAGAAAAAGGACAGTGATGCAGCCTGAGAAGCAGTTTAAGTATGAAGCAGATATTAAGCATAAAAATAGAAATATAATAATGCAAGCCAAGCAGCAACTGTTTGCAGGGACCACAGTTTCAAGTAAGCAAACACAAATAATGCACTCAAATAGCAGCTTTCTTCAGTAGTAACAATTAACATAGAAAATAGAAGTATGATGCATCCCAAGTAGCAACTATTTACAGGAACCAGAATTTTAAATACACATTAATATATAATGCACCTGGGTAGCAGTTTTTATAGCAGGAGTCACTACATAGAAAAATAAAAATATGATGCGACCGGAGTAGCAACTGATTCAGGAACAACAATTTTAAATAAGCAATAATATACAACGCACCTGAGTAGCAGATTTTTAGCAGGAATCACTACAGAGAAGCATAAAAATATCATGCAACACCGGCCCGGTCGCACTGAGGGCTGAGGCGCTGGACACCTTACCTCGCACCACACCAGCAACCTGGGTTTGGGAACAACCTCGGGCCACTGGGGTGCCGGCTTGGAGGGGAGGGTCGGAGAGGGATTGAACTGCTATGCAGCTCTCCCCTCCTGGGGTGGTAGCCCACACCTCCGTAGTTCCACTCTCCACTGGGTGGAGGTCCAGTGGGAGTGCAGGCAAGAAGGAGCGGCGACGCATGTCTGGGTGGGGCGGAAGGGACTGCCGGATCCTGGTGTGCATGCGTGCCTCCACACATATGCACGTATGTGTACGCCGCAGGGGAGTGTAAACACTACAAAAATAAATAAATAAAGTATGGGAACAAAAATATATATATATCATGTGACCCAAGTAGCAATGGCTTGCAGGAACTACAATTTCAAGTAAGAGTACACAGTATTAGGACCGGTCCTCTTCAATGTCTTTATAAACGACATTGCAGAGGAACTAGAAGGAAAAGTATGTCTCTCTGCAGATGACACAAAGATCTGCAACAGAGTTGATGCACAAGATGGGGTGGAAAGGATGAGCAGTGACTTGGCAAGGTTAGAGGAATGGTCAAATGTATGGCAGCTTATATTCAATGCTAAGAAGTGCAAGGTAATGCACCTGGGAAACAAAAACCCAGGGGAAGAGTACACAATGGGGGTGAGATACTAACAACAACAAAAATGGAAAGGACCTGGGGTAGTCATATCAGATGACCTAAAGGTGGGCAAGCAATGTGAGAGGGCAGCAAGGAGGGCTGGGGGGATACTGGGATGCATAGGAGAGGCATCACCAGTAGAAAACAGGAGTTATTATCCCTCTGTACAGTTGATGAGACCCCATCTGAGTATCTGCAAGTTCTGGAGACCCAATCTCCGCAAGGACATAGACAGGATGGAGGCTGTCCAGAGGAGGGCAACTAAAATGGTGCAGGGTCTACACCGGAAGACATATGAAGAGAGACTTGAGGAGCTGAATATGTATAGCCTCGGAGGAAAGGAGGGAGAGGGGGGACATGACAGAAACTTTCAAGTATCTCAAGGAATCAACAAAGTCCAAGAGGGTAGCATCTTCAAAAAAGAGGTGTGCAAGAACAAGGGGGCACAATTTGAAGATAGAAGGGGCGGCTCAGAGGTAATTTAATGGAAGTATTTTTTCACAGAGAGGGTTGTGGATGCATGAAACGGCCTTCTGGAGGAGGTTGTGGAGTCAAAAACAGTGGTGGAATTCAAGCATGCATGGGACAGTCATAAGGCAATTCTAGGGGGTGGGGGTAGGAAGAAGTAGGCTGCTGGTTAACTAGGATCTGCAGCTTATCCATTAGGTAGGGAAATGGGCAGACTGGGTGGGCCAAGCGGTCCTTATCTGCCGTCAAAATCTATGTTTCTATGTTTCTATGAGATTCAGGTAACATACAAATGCTCCACTTGTGACATCATGGCCATTTCCACAGCAACAGGCTTCAATGTCACAAGCAGAATATTTTGACTTCCACTCCCAAATAAACCTGAGCTATAAGGAATCTGAAAGGGCCAATGATTCAAGTTTCCTGTAGATTGCCTTATTAATGAACAACAGAATAGGATGAAATTCAGATGGGGGGGTTGTATAACTAATCAAGTTCTGCTGATGCCAACTGTAATTTCTTTTCTGTTTTTTTTGTTGGCTGGTGAATTGGCTGATAAGCAGAACCCCTCTTAGAAAACATAACAGCATTTTATTAGGAACCATTATAAACGTACTTGTTCATTGCTTGTCTGGATTTACTGCACAAAACATATGCAGTGCTTTCACATAACCCAACGTGAACGTGCCAAATAATCATGTGCAGACACAAAACCACTTGGGACATCAGGTCACACTAATACAAAACATAACTGACACAAACACAATACAGCTATATTATTTCACAGTCAAAACAAATTAGAGAGCCTACCAGCTGTTCACACTGTCACAAAGCAGGCAGATAATTAAAATATGCAGAGTAATGTGCTCACTGAATCCATTGGGTTTACTCGATACTGACACAAGCCACACTTCTTGGAAATAACCAGACGCTGAGAAATAAAGACAACAGAGTCTGTTACTTACAATATACACAGTAGTTCAAAACATTTGTCTATTTGACGGCTTCGCCTACTGTACCAACAATAATAAATCAGTACTCTTATCAAACGTTTTCGGTACGTTGGGTGCTATATTGAAAGGTTTCAGTTTGGGATGTGCAAATTCCCTGTCCTGAATGCAGATTAGCATGTTGCCACGAATGTGCGCTACTCAGACAAGTCTGGAGCAGAGTGAGTGCCCAAACTTGTTTGACTACACCCACTAGAACAAAGCCCTAATGAAGGTGCTAAAGAGTGCACTCTGTACTAAGTATATCCACTTGCTGGCCACTAAGGATGAGCTGATGCTGAATTTGCATTTGGTAAACATGCTGAAATCTTATGTTTTGGACAGCTGCAATACAGATTAAAAGGAACTCAAGTTTCCCTTCTGCACAATAACACTTTGACTTCATGACTCAGGTGACTCAGCATTTTTTAAAGGGAGCACATACTGAGTATATCCAGGTTGTTGGCAAGCCACATGTCTTGCAGCAACCATTGAAAACTCCTCATGCTGCACACATCATAGTGCCATTTCTCTCTCTCTCTCTTTCCCTCTCTCCCTCCCTTCCTCCCTCTCTCTCTCTCTCTCTCTCTCACACACAGGGGAAGGACCTGTGTGGCAGAGGCTTCTGAAAGAGCTCCTTTTATGTGAAAAAGAATAACTTTTGATCAGAAACCTTTCAAACTTACCAGAGAATTGTACATTATTATTCCACTTAGTTAATTCTCACTACACTTATCTGTAGTTTCAGGCAGACAGGCTAGTGAAATCATTGTACAGAGGAGAGGAGAGCGTGCACAGTGTGAGCCTGCAGTAGTTACTTCAGGCCCTGTGGTCAGATCAGGGCAGAGTGAATTAATAGACTGGGAAAGATGCCGGTGGGGGCATTGAAAGGTTTATTTGACAATGAGTGCTAGTGGTGTTGAGGACACATCAATCCATATATTTTTTTTTGGCCCCCTTCTGCAGGAATAGGGTGAATTGAATTTAATAAACTGGGTTTGGAAAATGTGCAGGGGGAATTTTGATGAATTTATTTGACAACTGTTTTTATTTTAACTGACTACTGGTGATGCAGCAGAGCACAGAAATTGATCTTTATAATGTGTATGTGTGTGTGTGTGTGTGTGTGTGTGCGTGCGCGTATGTGTAGCCTGCCATCCAGTCAGTGAAAGGAAAGTGGACTGCTGTGTGAGACGCAAGGTCTCTCAGTTGGTGTGTGTGGTCTGACATTGGGGGTGGTGGGGTGGCCTGGTGGTGTCTCTCTATTATTTTGCAAGTCATATGACACTGCAGCTTGAGTGTACACCAGAAGTGTGTGTACATGAGCATATATGAATCATCAACTATCGTGAGTCATCACTGTTAGTGTCCATAGTGGCTGAATCGTGTCTGTTGCATATGTATTATCGATGCTTGTAGAAAACATGAAGAGATGAACAAGAGAAGAAAGGGATGTAAGGGGAGGAAAGGAGCAGATAAATGTTCTATCATGCCAGTTCCACTAAGCATACATCCTGCAAGCAGTAGTGGTGGTGGAGAAGGAGCTGTTCACAGGGCTGTGAGGACAAGGGCTGGGTGCATGATGGTACAGCCAAAGAAATCATGATTCACTAGTCCTTATAAGTCCACTGGTTCCATTCCCACTGCAGTACAAGCAGCCTTCCCTGTTGGTCATCCAGTGCATCTGTGATGAAACCATCCTGAGCAATACAGGAGCAAACCAGTTTCCCCTTCTTCCTTCTTCAAGTGCTTCCTGTTCCCCTACATGGTATAAATGTGATCCATTCAGAAATGCAAAGTCTCGTTTCCAAAAAAAATTATATTGCATTCACTGCCCAATTTCTTTAAAGTGCCCCCACCCCACCCCGGTCACAATCAGCTTTGAAAACAGCATGAGGGAAAAGAGTCAAGCAGCAGGACCAATCACAAATTCAGTTACATGTTTTCCTGGCACATAAATAAAAGTAATAAATAATAATAAAAAAGAATAAAATATGACCATAGATTGTATCATTTTATATTATATATTGGATTGGATTATATTCTCTTCTTGTATGTTGTCATTTTGTATCATATCAGATTTTATTATCTTCTCACATATAATTTAGTACATCATATTATATCAGATTATATGATCTTCTCATATATCATATCTAGTGCCCTACCTGCCTAGCCTAATGTCATCTGAAGTCATGTCATTCCACTGTCGCCAAAAAAAATATCATCTTGTAATTGCTGCTCAATTTCCTGGTGAGGTGCCCCACCACCACCACCATTACCACCAGTCCAGTGTGCCTTAAAAAACAAACAGATCCTCTGCAATGTGGGAGTATTTTACAGATGAAACTATAAATACACTGCAAGTATCTTGCAATCAGTGTGGTAAAAAGATCATGCAGGGTCAGTGAAGTCTACTCAAACTTTGGGAACCAGTATTCTGACTGACAATTTAAACTGTGAACGTGGTATCCTCCTAACAGACATGTACACTCAAAATCCCCAGTCAGGTCAGAAAGACCAGCCGCAGTGACAGTCAGGGCAGGTTATGTATGTGAAATGGTGGAATAAGATGGTTCATGCACATAAGCCAGCCACCATGGGTGGCAGTAGCATGAGACAACGGATGCATCCCTTGGTACCAAAACAGCACTATGTCACAAAGGGTGCAATAAACAAAAGGCAGAGCCAGGGCCAGTGTACACACCCCAGCCATGCTGAATTTGTTGTATAAAACAAGAATACTGCCTAAGTCATTACATGCCTGCGCAAAACTGCCAAGCTTTCCTCCTACTTTTTAGAGTGCCGACAGTTCCAGAGTAGACATTATGTCTTGAGTCCCTTCACCCGAATAAAGCAGGCACTTGAATCTTTGAGGTGCTGTCTCACAATACCACATTCCACTTTTCCAAACACTAGTGGGGCACAAACAATCAATACCATGAATCAGTGTCACTTCAAATTTAATGGATGCCGGAAGTGATTAAATCTCACTTACATAGTCAAGTGGTACAGCAGTAGAGTGTCATTTCTTTTCTTTTTACATCATTTTACATCTCTTTACATAACAGAGCATATTACTGAAGTTCTTTTACAGGCATCCATTAATGAGCATACAGACAGAGTGACCAAAGTGCTTCGGTGCTGAGGTGGAAAGCACTTGTCCGTGACCCAGGGCTTCGCTAGCTAGAGCTTCGTCAGCAGGTGACGGGGATGATAGAAGCCAAACTTACATACCCATGAATATAATACATCATCAGTAACTGATTTTTAAGCCTTACTGTGATTTCGAAGTAATAAATAATTTTGTATTGTTTATCTACAGGGTAATGTGTGCTTAAAACTGTCACTTAAAACAAGACATTGGTGAAACAAATTGCAAAGTGCCAGTTAGTGTTAAAATGGTGAAAAACTTGAAATAAAAAAAAAATTGTGGTATAGACAAAAACCAAAACTTTCAGGTATTTACTAAAATATTCCCTAAATATTTATGCTTGATACAAAATCAAATTTTTCTAAGATCAAGATTGGGAAATATAATGTATTTTGCATAGCTGTAAAAAATGCAGCTAAACTCTGGTTGGTAATGCACAATAATAAATTCCTTCAGAAATTATATGGAGGATAATGTATGGTCCTCTATTGGTAACTGGTCTATTAATCATTGAGAGGTCACCAGGGTGACCATGTAAACCTCAACAGTGAAGCTCGAGAGGTTTATGTTGCCATGGCAACCTTAAGATGGTTAATAATAACCAGTTGCCGACAGAGGGACCATAAATTGTTTTTTATAGTGTATGGTCCCAAGAAAGACTGAAGAGGGCTCCTTACTTTTTAAATAAGTCACCGCCGTGGCCGTTTGGTCATTCCATCACCACTGTGTGCATCCGTTAGTTCCTGAGAGGCAAAATGTGTGCACATGCGCAGACTACTCCCAGTTGTTAACCCATCGATGTGACATACAATCGATGGGTTAACAAGGATGAAACGTCACATCAAAGGGTTAACAACACTGGAAAATTATGATTTTTGTGGGTTAACAACGTTCTACCATACATTATATTGCAGTTATAAAAGCAGGGTTTGCAATTACAATCTGAGACAGTAACATTTTTATGGGGGGGGTTAAAAGATTTAAGGTAAATTTTACTTTATAAAAACAATGAATTAAGCAATAAGGCAAGGGGTTAGAGTAACAGTCTGTTAATCACCCACTAGGGGTGTAATGTGGCACGAGGCACAGCCGAGTGCCATATTGTCCCTAGGTGGTGATTAACTGACTGTTAATCCAACTCCTGGGAGTGCCTTGTTGTTATTATAAAAAATGATTCCAAAAGAAAAGTGATAAAAGTATATTTTTTGAATGTTTTCCTTATTTAGAGGGAGATTTTTAATAAAATAATTCTTCCACCAACAGTTTAAGAATGCTGGTTTAAAATCAGAATGCATAATTCCACACATTCAGCAGTGCTAGAGGATAGAATGCTGACAGGAAAAATCCATGTGCCATGGTAATCAGGCTGTACATGACAGTATAACATGGATTAATGTACGGCTGTTGGAATCCTAACAGCCAATCAGATTGCAGCATTTCTGAGACCCTTTTTATAATAGTTCATAACTTTATTCATTCCAGGGGGCAGGGCATCTATATTGTAAATCTAATTTATTTCTTTCTGTTCCTATTGAAGAATCATGTCACCCCCTCGTAGCATAGGTGGTACATAGCCAAACATCTGAAATCACAGGCTTATGCTGGCACCATTATGGACTGCTTTGAAGTGTTGAGCAAGAGAACTAGCCATCTTCTCATTATATACCACCCTTATGTGCTCCTGTATCCTTGTTTCTACTGATCTTTTTGTTTTTCCAATATAGATTTTTCCATAGGAGCACACAATGGTGTGTACAATGAAATAACTTTTGTAAATTCAAAGTGAGCCTATTTCAGCTGTACTACCACTAATTGGGTGCACAATATTCTTACCTGGACCTCTCACTTGCATGTGATACAATCTACACAGCAAAAAAGAAAACAAAAAACTGTGAACAGTGTTTAAACTGCGGTTCTTTAATACACTGTTCACATAATGGGTTCTGACTACTTTGTCAGCAATGTTCACAGCCCTGCTGTAGGCTATCAAAGGCGCCTCTACTATGATGTCACGTAGTAGTGTGTCTGCCTGGATGATTTTCCAATTGTTGCGTATGATTTTTGATATTTTATGTATAATTCTGTAGTATTTAGTCACAAAAATTACTTTTTTTTAACCCACATCTCTACGTGATATTGGTAATAGCAGATCCCTACAATCAGTGTTCTCCACCTTCTAAAAAGATTTTAACAAGTTTTAATTTTATAACTTCTGCACTAGAATCTTTCAATAAGTTTGACTGCTTGTTCTCTAAATGCCACTGTGTTAGAACAGTTCACCGAACATGGAAAAACTGACCATAGGAAATCCTATTTGTCAGTTTCTTAGGGTCCATACTTGATACTATTAATAAAGTGTTTCCTGCTGTTGCCTTATGATAGCCTTTTGTTTCAACTAGTTGACCTGCAATTTGGTTCAAAATAATTTTAACCCTTGACAATAACTCATCCCCAGTAGAATGATAAAAAAAATCAGGCCATAATCAATAACTGGTAATAAGCAATTTGGGGGCAAATGTAATCTAGTTGAAGGAATTAATAATGAATTCAATCTACAAAGTGCTCCAAGTCGTTGATGAACCATTTTAACCATATTAGTAATGTGATACTCATAACTCATACCTGAATCTACAGTAAGGCCTAAATATTTGAGGTATGCCAACATTACGCAAAACAAACACATGAAGACCATTACAGTGACAAAATCGGCAGTTCACTGTAATGGTCTTCTGTCTCTTCTGATGTCTCTGGGACCTGTGCCCCTCTCCCTGAAACAACTCTGACCTGGAGTTGATTATTTAAAAATCCAGAGGGTATGGGGTGCAGCCACTCACAAAAAAACACTGTTTTCCTGATGGCACAATGCCAACTGTCACCATTGTGCCATCTCTGTAAAGACAGTCGACGGGTTTACTGTCGAACCGCAGTGGTGGAACCAATATTTGAAATATTTAACCTGCTCTATTTCTACCCCAGTAACAGTATACAATGAAAGAGTAGGCTCACTGTTCAGTTTTTCCTGTGATTATAAAAAAAACATAGATTTTGTCTTTTTTTCATTTAAGACTAATTTGTGTGTAGAACAAATAGAGGGTAAAGTATTCAAAAACAAACTAAACAGAAGAGGATGCAAAACAGAACCTTGTGGAACACCCAGTGTAACAGAAGCAGGAAAGGAATAACATCCATTGATTTTAGTAGACTGAGTACAGTTAATCAGATAACTCCCACACCACCTGACAGCATCCCAGGACACACCAAGACTAAGAAGAGCCAGCATAAGAAGGCCATGGTCAACTAAATCAAAATCCTTGGTGAGGTCCACGGACACAGCCACAGCAAAAAGTTCTCTGTCAAGGGCTGCATGAACTGCACTCATGAACCCCACCAAGGCCATCGAGGTACTATATCCCAGTAAAAAACACATGCTGTACAGATGTCAGGACATCATACCTAGATAAGTACAGAATCAATTGGTCAAAGACCATCAGTTCCAAAATTTTAGATAAAGGTGCCAGTAAAGAAATAGGATGGTAATTATAGAAAATAGAAGGATCACCAGCATTAGGGACTGGGACAACAACTGCATCTTTCCACATATCAGGGAATAAAGAAAAATGAAGTGATAAATTAAAGATATCAGATAACAGAAAACACAGAATGTCCACAGTGATCCTCATGAGTCAAAAATCAACATCATCCCTGCCCACCGAAGGTCATGGATCAAACTTCAGGAGGTATTTCAATACCTATTCTGGTGAAAGTTCTTAAAAGTAAAATTTAGGATAGGCCAGTTCTGGGTCAATATTAACAGTCAGTTGTACTACTGCCCTTACTAAGCATATCACATGGGATATACTTTGATAGATCCATTAAAAATTAGTTAAATTCCTGAGCTATAGAAAATGAGTCAGTCAAGACTCCTACAGAGGTATTTAAACATTGTATGGTAGAAGAACATTTCTTGCCCAGAAGTTCATTAATTAAGTCCCATGTAGCTGAAGTATCTTTACTCTTAAATTGCCTCTCTTTCTACACAAGTCCCAATATAAGAAATATCTGAGGGTTAAAATCCCTGATGATTTTACTTTTAATAAACATATAACAGATCTAATTAATAAAACCAATAATATCTGGTGGGCAATAAGACATAATATCAAGTCTAGGGACCAAACAGTATTACTCCCATTATACAGGGCATATATCCACCCCATTTTGACCTTTTGTCACAACTTTGGTGCTCATATAAGAACAGTGATATCGTATGCATAGAGAAAATGCAGAGAAAAATCATGAAACAAATATACAGTATTGGGGCTCTGAGTTACAATGATAGGCTTGATAAATTAGGACTTATGTCACTTGAGATTAGAAGGTTATGAGGTGACCTAATGCTCACTTGGGATACGCCAAAAGATCAATATATAATGTCTGAAATGGGACTGGATTAAAAAAAAATAGTTGTGGACACCAGGGGACACCCTTTTCAACTCGCACGTCACAGTTTTAACTCCCATACACGAGGGCACTTTTTTTTTACAAAGGATCATCAGGCCTTGGAACTCCTTACCTACCAACGTGGTTGTTAGTGATATTAAAACTTCCTTTATGAATAGACTGGATAACTTCTTGCTCTCCAGTCACAAGCTATCCTATTGTGGGTAAACAACAGGAGCATTTATGGGCACTGCCTTCTGCACCTTATCAGCTACCTTAGTGAACCTTAATGAAGATGCTAGAGAATCTGGGTGCAGTGAAGGCTATAGTTAGATGGGTAGGAAGTTGTTGGAAGGAAGACAGCAGGTGGTAGTGGTAAACAGACTCTTTCCTCCTTTGCTTGATATACTCCAGTAACATTAAGGATAGAGCCATACAGTATTTATTAGGAATCTAAATTCTAATGGCCAAAAAATGTATAAAATGAAAATGGCTTAAGGGTGAGACTCCAGTTTTAAGGGATTGGATAGCTACAGTTAACACTATTTATGATATTGAAATGCTTACATTAAGAGTACACCAGCAAGAGAAGAAGGGGAGGAATAGTTGGATCAGCTGGGTTATGTTTGCCTTTGCCAAAGACTCTGTATTTGTCCCATAACTAGCACTGCCATATATCCAGACCAGCCACTGTTTGAGATGGTATGTACCTTGTCTGAGCTCATGCGGGTCTTGGATCCTCCCTTCCACCTCCCTCCATTTTGCTTTCATTGTACTTTTCCTCTTGTAGAACACCTGTAATTCACAGTATGATACATGCAATGGAAGCTACACTGTAATGCACTGAAGAAATGTCATTCCTAGACCTATTAGTTTTGTTTGTCCTGGTAACTGTTTTTGTCTGTTTGATGTTTTTTATGACAAAATCAATAACAAATTTGATTAAAAAAATATAATGGATGAGTACGTTTAATGGTGAATACAGGATGAAAGGAAACACCTACAGGGCAAAAATGCAAGTGCTATGGTGAGTTTAAAAACACTTGGTAGTAACTAGGGCAGTAAGAGCTTAGCACATTACACATTTAATAATCCAAAGCAACTATTGGTATACTCTTACCATCACAAGAGCAGCTTTAACTATCATTTATTTATCTCAAAGGTTTTACCAGGAAAGACACACTAAGCTGGTAACAGCTCATTTCCAGATGTATCCTGGGGGAGGGGAAGAGAGGCTACGAGAACATATGCAAAATACAGAATATAAAATACATAGAATGGAAATATGTATGTCAAAATAAACATGCCAATAATGCTAAAGAATAAATTGATAATCAGTAAGATACCATATAGTAAATTGTGGAACTGGCAAAGAAAATAAATAAGCAAAATATCAAGAAGAACCAGAGAGAATGACTGATGCTATGGATTTGAGAAAGTGCTGAATGTCAGAGATTAGTGAGTTGGAGGTGAAAGGAGTCCTGTCCAATATTAGAAGCAACTACAGGAGTGAGCAGAGAATTCACAAAGGAGAGATTTAAGAGCAGGAAAGGAAAAAGCAGAGCAAATAGAAAGGGAAAGAGAACCCCATAATTTAGGCAAGTGAAATGAGAAGGCACCTTGTCCAGCAGAAGATTTTATTTGAGTGAGAGCAAAAGAGAGAGAGCAAGTATTGTTAAGAGAGTAAGAGGATGAAGGGGGGGAAGGTGAGGAGAGAGGGAATATACGAGGTGAGAGAGCCAAACCAAAATTAGGAAATAAAGGAAACACAGTGGGTAAGGTGCCTGACATCAAGAGAGGGAAGGGAGAGGGAAGAATACATGGTATAATGATGTATACGCAAGGGTTTATCAAGGGTAACACAACAGAAGGAGTAAAAAAGAGGGTCTAGTCTAGCTAAGGTAGACTTTAGAGAAGCACAATAAACAATGTCTCCACAGTCAAAAATGGTAAGAATCATCTTAGTGAAGATATCTCTGTGTGCAGGAAGTGGAATACTTCTGTTTTTTCTGTATAGGGCCCCAAGCTTGGAGTGGAGCTGCTTGTGAATAGCGTCCACATGAATAGAAGAATCTAGGTGGTGATCTAGCCAGACCTTGAGTTACTTGAAGGAGGAGACATCTTCAATAGTTGCACCATCAAGGGTATGAAAGGAAAGACGTGGAGAACTCTAGCAAGTCTCTGTCTGCTGCCCAACATCATAGAGACTGTTTTCTTAGCATTGAGGGATAACTGGTTATCTCAGAATCAAAGCTGGATGTTGTTAAAGTCCAGCTGGAGTTGGTTTGTGAGGTATGGGGTAGAGGAGCCAGAGGAAAAGAGCATCATACCATCTGCATACATATGTATTGACACAGAGGAGCAGGCCTTTGGGAGGTCATTTAGAAAATGGAGAAAATAACTGGCCCAAGACAGATGCTTTGGGGATGCCTGAGCTGATAGGGAGTGGGGGGAGGGAGTCTCCAATAGGGACAGCTTGCATCCTGCCCTCAGAGTAGGAGCAGAACCACTCAGTTGCTGAAACTGAGAGTTCAGCTTCCTTAAGCTTGTCCAGAAGAATGGGAGGAGCTGTAGTGCTGAAAGCTTTCTCTAAATTAACAAAAATATCTGAGGTGACAAGGCCCTGATCCATGCAACAGAGGATAGCATCAGTGTGATGGAGGAGAGAGGTGGAAGTGGAATGAGACTTTCTAAAGCCAGACTGGAAAGGAATGAGAAAGAGGTTGAGTCAAGAAACAGGACAGTTGGGATAGAACAAGGTGTTCCTGAAGCTTAGCCACAGTGGGAAGGAGAGAAATAGGTCAGAAGAAAAACTCTATTAAAACAAGGGAGGAAAACTGTAACTACTAAATCTCTACATATATGCAGAAAGAAGGACAAGATACAATAATACACATTCAAACTCAGCTACAGAGAATCAAACAGAGGTAATTACATGTTTCTGAAAGTAAACAGAATCATACAGAGGTGACATCAAGTATTTAGACACTAAATTCATTTAGCCAATATCACACAAACAATGGTAAAGAGGCATCCATCTGTAGATCAGGGAAAACATACATCTTATAATATCATGATTTGCTCACTTCCTAAATCCATGTTTGAAATATGTCCATCTGTAATCTGAGATGTACTTGCATCCCTTTCAGACAAAAGGTACTGCGACAAAGGCAGGACAACTGCAGTCATGCTGTGGAACCTTACAAAAATGCAACAAAAAAATTTGTTATGAGCTGGTAGATATTACTAAAACAAATGGAGGTCATGTTTAAAGAGTGGTGATAAAGACTCAGCCAACTTTGTGTTCAATACAAAGATTCCTTTAGAGAAACGTTCATGAATAATAACTAGAATTAATAATTACATAAAATAAAAAACACACAAGTTGACTTGTTCTGAAAAAAAAAACACATCCTCTTCATCATCCCCACCGCCCACCATTATGAATGATATTTTCTTTGCATATAAATAAAGCAAAATGCATGAATAATAATAACTAAGAATAATAACTACATTAAAATACAAAACCATGGCAGTGACTGGTTCACTGCCCATGTGGGTGACAACACCTTCCTTGGATACCGCACAACAGATGGTATAGTAGGACTGTTATCCATCACAATAGGAGGTGATGACACCCCTAGTTCATCTAAGTTATCACAGCAACAGGGTGCAATAATCAATAAAGAGGTGGCAGAGAGGTTTCTAACACAACGTGTAGACAGGTTTTACGGCATTAGATTGGGCATGCAATTTATAATGGCAGCACTACTAGATCCCTGATATAAAGATGTGTTATTTCTCCATAAATACATAGACTATAACAAACAGAAACTGTGATGTACACTGATGGTGAAGAAGCAAAGACAGCTTGAAGAAACCAGCAAGAATGTTTATACACAACCTTGTGGTCATACTATTATTCCTCCTGTTCTTTTGACTTAATGTCAAGGCTAGAGCCTGAGAATCTTGAATTTGTGGCCTTTCTCAAACTCAGCTTACCAGTGATTGACTTGTTTTGAAACTCATGATTATTCAAGAAGTTAAATATGGTGCATTACTGAGATTGCATACAATACATTTTCACATTTTTTTCAGTGGATAAAGCATTATACATAGCAATACATACAGACTGTTCTGTCCTGTGTAGTTAAAATGCTATGTCCTTGTTGTCTCAATATCATTTTATAAGTTTCAGTATGAGTTCTCAAATGGAATACTCAATTTTAAAAAAATTAAAATGTTTCTTTGTTTTATTGATTATACTGGTAAGCATAGTGGGCAAAATAATACACGTTTTCACTAGAGACCAAAATAAGTTAACATTTAACAGATTTAACACTGGCAATAACAAATAAATGATAACGATACACTACATATCATGGTTGGTCATTGCAATGACATGGAGACATAGAGCTATACCAAGCACTAAGACTGCATCTAAAAACAGAAACAGTATTATACTGAATAATGGTTGATGGAAGACTGTTGTACAGTTTGATTGCATTATATGACAAAACTGTCTGGCCATGCTGAGTGTTCCTAAAAGGAACAACAAGTAAGAATGACTGAGATTCTATTGCATAAGTATCTCTAATCTTCTCTAAAGGAGTAAAAAAGACGGTTATGCATTTTGGGTGCTTACTCAGGGCAACCTTATGCATAAATGTAGCACGTTTAACTTTTGTTATGATCTTCAAAAGAGAGACACCCCATGCTCTCAAAAAAAGTGCGATGGTGAGTTTAAAGTGGAAGGTCAGTTACAAACTGACAATCAAGATGATACAAAGAATTGACTTTTGTTAACAATCCCACCCCTGCTGAGAAACAACAGACAAGCCCATAATCAATTGTAGAAAATAGGAATCTGGTAGCCAACAGTCTCCTAGTTTCTCTAACCAAATGTTTTCTAATCCTAAAAAGCATTCCAATCTTCTGATGGATTGTCTTAGCCAAGCTAGTGGTATGTGGACCATATGTTAATGAACTGTTCACTGTGAAGCCCAGGTATTTAAATTAATTGACAGTCTCAATAAAAATCACCATCCAGAGATTTAATTTTAAAATCTAAGTTTACCCTCTAAAGTTGGCCAGCGAAAAGCATGGCCTTCATTTTTTTGTGTTTAAAATCATCTAGTTTGACTTAAACCAGTGTTGCAGATCATCAAAATCTTTTTGGATCAACACATACAGGGTTCCCTGCTCCTCCCCCTCCCTAAACAATACCACATCATTGGCATATAATAACATCTCTGAGGAAGGGCAAACACTAGCTAAATTGTTGAGGAAAAGGGAGAAGAGCAGGGGTTCAAGAATAGAACTTCATAGGACTCCACAATCAATTTTTCTATAGTCAGAGAATGAGTCCTTGACCATCGTCCTATGTGCTCTGTTGGTCAGCTATTAAAAACCAAACCAACCAACCATCTCACCTGAGACATTTAGGCATGATAGTTGCACAGGGTTTGGTATTTGACTAACCTCTCACCAGCCCCAGTTTTTTTGTATTTTGCCCATGTGTTAGTCTTTTCCTTGAGCATTTTCAATATTTCAGAGGTAATCCATTCTGATTTATCACCTCTCACTCTCAATTTCTTAATAGGATTCAGGGAATCACATATTGAATTAAACATTAAAAAGTCTATTAAGAGCCGAGTCAGTATTGTCAATGGTATCCAGGAATGACCAGTCAACCCCAAACAATTCCAGGTTGAACTTGTGTGGATCTAAATGCTTATGATTATGGAAACTAATGAAAACTGGCTTTACTTTTGGCTTTTTTACTGACCAATGATAATAAACAGGACAGTGCTCAAAGATATCATCTGGCAAAATGCCACATTCAACTATTTTCTGTGAGTGGGAAGCAACAGTCCAATCAAGTGCTGAGTGTGCTCCAGATTTATGACTGTAATGGGTGACTGAATGTATTACTTGGTGGACTTCAAGATCCTGGAACAACAAGTAAAATTTATCTGAACTCCCGTTTGACCAGTTAGAATTAAAATCACCCAGTAGTAACCATTCTCTATTATAGGGTAAGGTTTTAAAAATAGCATTAATAACATCCATACCATCATCCTGGAATCCTGGGGGAATATAAACCTCACTCAAGGTGATGATCTTAACTCCCCCTAGTATCAAGTAAATAGAAAATCACACTTAGACTTAATTTGGGGAAGGGGCAATTCAACCACCTTTAAGCCTTCCCTAATATGAAACATAGTACCACCATCCCTCTTGCCCAGTCTGTCTTTCCTAAATGATAAATACCCACCAATCCAAATACAGTCATCTGATATATTATCATGCAGCCATGATTCTGAAATGTGTACAATATCAAAGGAGTTCTCCACCATCCAGGCATCCAGCAATTCTTTATTAGCCAAAATACTCTGTACAATTAAATGAGCTATCTTCAAAGATGGTCACAATCCCTTATCCTGATTAGAGGTTCTGGTCT
Organism: Neoceratodus forsteri; assembly: GCA_016271365.2. NCBI lineage: Eukaryota > Metazoa > Chordata > Ceratodontiformes > Ceratodontidae > Neoceratodus > Neoceratodus forsteri. Next base: position 912,586,352 of record CM057453.1, on the reverse strand, counting down.
GGTCAGTGGGGGCCTGGGGGGGGGGGTTGAATGCCGCCTGAAAGTAATAACAATAAAATTAGTTTTCTTAGTCTAGACACATTAAATCCTGGCTCCTTATGACACCAACTGATATATTTTTCTAAGGCAATAACCCCTTGCCCCTTTTAAGAAGTCATGACATATGTTTAGAAACAGGAAGCATGCCACTTTAAAGAAACTTTTGTAAATTAGGAAAGTTAATGGATGAAGGAAATTGATTGGGAAAGGATAAGTGAATTTAGCCAAACCTTTGTAGTCAGGCATCCCAAGAGTGCTATGTTCAGGTCGATGTGAATTTAAATAATGTTCTTGGTTAAAATATACAAAAAGTCATTAAACAGGTTAAAATTAGAACATACATTTGCCCTTACAACTAGTTAATGACCAAAAATAGAAACAAACAAAAAAAAAAGACTAAGCACCTTCCCTGCAGCCTCTCACCATAAACTTCCCCTGGTGATGCTTGCTACTCCAGCAGGAGCTGCTCACACAGAAAGCCACTCTGCTGAGAACTGCTTGAGTGGCTCTTCCTTTGTAGTGGGGTGCTGTCCCACCCCCTCAGTCCATGTTACACTCAGAAAGTAGTGTACTGGAGCTGACCACTGCCAGCAAATCAGTCTGGTCCATTGATCTGGGCAAGAGCTGGGATGGTATGCTGGTGTGCTGCTGCAGCTGGGAAACAGAGGTGAGCTGTAGAGTTCTGGTGGACCATATGAAGAATTCTCTTGTGCAGCTGTCCCTTTGTAGTGGGGTGCTGCCCCACTCCCTCAGTCCATGTTACACTCAGGAAGTAGTGCACTGGAGTCAACCACTGCCACCAGGTCAGCCTGGTGTATTGACCTTGGCGAGAACTGGGAAGGTATGCTGGCACGCTGCTTGAACCAGGAAACAGAGGTGAGCTGCAGAGTTCTAGTGGACCAAATGAACAGTTCCCTTGTGTGCCTGTCACTTTGTAGTGGGGTGCTGCCCTGCCCCCTCAGTCTACATCACACTCAGGAAGTAGTGCACCAGAGCTGACTACTGCCAGCAGGTCAGCCCAGTCCATTTCATTTGATGTTTTCTAAAATGGATGTAAATAGTATTGATATGATAAATAATGACCGTTGTGTTGTTTTCTCTTCTCTCTTTTCTATAAATCTTTACAGGTTTCAAAATAATCAAAAAGAAAATCTCCTTTCCGGTACAGATGACATTACAATCTATAAATCTCTTCCAGTCTAGATGGGTCCTCCTGAATTTCTCTGAATTTATCCCTCTGCAATTGTTGAACACTATAAAAGTAAAAAACTGTTTTTTGTTTTATATACTAATTTTGAGAATCACTGTATCCTAAAGTGCATTACAAGTTATGAATAGCACATAAGCTAAAGATTGATGCAAAATATGGTTTTTTAATTGGATATACTGTCCCAGAACTTGAATTATTCATGTATAAAATTGGTGTATCCCTAATTTTTAGGTGAACCCTTTAAAACTTAGTAACATTCAGGATACTGGTAACACTCATGTCCAATACAAGTGATATTCCATAACTGGTTATAACTCTTAGACTGTAGGTGTAAGCATATTAATAATCTTGGGGTTTTATCCATTTTTTTGTAAATGTCTAAGGTTAGTTTAAAATTAACTAATCTTCTTTCCCTAACTCCCCCTCCCCCCTTTTTTACTTTCCCTTAACTTCTTTCTATAAATCTCAAACTTATTTGTTTCTCCTCTTTGATTGGATAATGTGTATATAGAGATTGTGATTGGTTTAAAATTAATGATGTCACTATTGGTAATTGTATTTAAAGTGCTCAAGCTTGTATTATGGTATCATATTATGGGATCAGTGTCGGTGGCTCAGTAGGTAGCACACTCGCCTCTGAGGCCGTGAGATCAGAGGGCTGTGGGTTCAGTTCCCACATCTGGCACTTGGGTTAATATCCCAGTACTGACACTGTAATGCAGCATGAGAGAGGTGCTGCATTTCTGAGGTGCCGTCTTTCAGATGAGACGTTAAACCGAGGTCCCATCTGCCTGGATTGGTGGTAGTTCAGGTGGATGTTAAAGATCCCATGGCACTTATCGAAAAGAGTAGGGGAATTTCCCCGGTGTCCTGGCCAAATTTCCCTCATTCACTAAAAAAAAATACCACAAACAGCTTAATCTGGTTCAAGGTCAGTTGGCATTCATCTGTATCCCCCTCCCCCGGGTCGTGCCTGAAAATAGGCAGGATTTGTCTAGTGCACTTACCCAGTCAACAAAAGCTAAATAAATAAATACCCCCTTGAAGGCACTCTGCCGAGGCGCTAGGGGTTCTCACAATTGGTGAAATAAAATACTACAGGTATTACATCTGGCATTATCGTTTCCTTTGTTGCCGATGAGCGCTACTTTCTTTGGAGAATTGTCAGCCCAGTCCATTGACCTTGGTGAGAGCTGGGAAAGTATGCTGGAATGCTGCTGGAGCCAGGAAACAGAGGTGAACTGCAGACTAAAATAAGAACTGTGTAAACTGTGCTGAACAGCACCACCTAGTCAAATGGGAAGGGAGATGAATCTAATCATACTAAGAATCATACTAAAATAGATAGATACATACACAGAAGGCCAAGGCCCATAGATGTGTATCTCCAGCAAGCTGGATTTTCATGTCATGTTTAATAAGTAATTATCTAATTTATTTTTGAAATTTGTTAGATTAGTAGAATACATCACTGTATCTGGTAGATAATTCAACCATGGTATTATTCTTTGTGTATAGAAAAAGTGCCTCTTGTTATTTCTTGGATATGTCAGTGCTAATTGGTACTTATGACTTCTTAAGGTTGCTTCCCGCTTAACAAAATTCATTCCCAGTTGTCTCATAAGCATGTTATCGGTGGATAATTTATACATCAAGAGGAGGTCACCTCTCATTCTTCTCTGCTCCAGGGTAAACAAATTCAGATTGATCAACCTGACATCATAATCTTTATTGTGCATGTTTGTGATCATCTTGGTTGCTCTCCTCTGGGCCCCCTCCAGCCTGTCCATATCCTTCCTCAGATACGGGCTCCACAAAGGGGAGCAATAATCCAAGTGCGGTTTTATGTAAGCTTTATATAAGGGCATTATACATGCCCTATCTCTAGCAATGAAGCTCCGCTTTATACAACCCAGTAGTCTATTTGCCTTGCTAGTCACATAATTTTAATGATCCTGGAAGGATAAATCACTGGAAATTAGAATACTCAGATCATTATGTACATTAACTGATGTTAACAATTGATTGTTTATTTGAAACTGGTGATGGTTGTTGGTTGGCCCTAAGTGCAATTGTACACATTTACTGATATTAAAGGACATATGATTCTGTTTTGCCCAATTTTCTATTGTTCTAAGATCTTTAGATAATGTGAATCTATTTACATCTGTTGTGACTTTAGCTGCTAGTTTTGTATCATCTGCAAATTTAACAATGAAGCTATTAATGTTCTCTGATAAATCTGAAATATAAATTGAGAACAAAACTGGTCCCAGCACAAACCCTTGAGGCACACCACTACTAACCTGGCATAAGTCAGATGAATGTCCCCTTATTATCACCCTCTGGGTGCGATTGTACAACCATTCTTCTACCCAATTAACGACTGTGTTATTTATATTGTATTTTCTCATTTTATTTAACAGCGTCGTGTGATACTTTGTCAAAAGCTTTTCAGAAGTCTAGAAAGATTACATCCACAGGGTCATTGTTTTCCATCATTTTACTGATGTGTTCGTAGAAGACAAGGTTTCTGGTCAGGCAAGACCTGTTTTTTTTTTAAAAACCATGTTGTTTATGATCTATTATTCCCTTTTTTTCTAAGTCTAATTCTAATTTGGATTTAAGTAGAGATTCAAAGATATTTCCCAAAACACTAGTTAGACTAATTGGCCTATAATTTGAGATCTTCTCAGTATTACTTTTTTATATATTGGCATCACTACTGCTGTTTTCCAATCGTTAGGTATATTACTATACTGTATGGATTTATTAAATATCTCAAATAGTCGGTCTACCAATCAATTTTTCAATTCTTTAAGTAATCTCGGATGTAATTTATCTGGTCCCGGAGATTTACTAACATTTAGTGAATTAAGTTTGTCTAGAATGTCTTCCTTGAAAAACTTGAAACAATCATCAGATTTATTAATAAGTGATGGGATTCAATTGCTGGTCTTCGGAATCACTTAACACCTAAGGAAAGAAAAAAATATATATATATATACATATATTTATATATATATATACGTGACAGAAATGGGAAGGAAGGAGTTAATGGTGGATTCTGTAGGTGCCTTATTTTTTTTTAGCAGTCTGGAAAAAAAAACATTCATGCAAGCTGAGAAGTTCCACAAGCTGGAATTCTCAGTCCTCCCTAGCTGCTAGAAAAGAGCTGGGTCATAAATCTTGAGTGGACATGTCCACACACAGGCCAGTTTGAAGAGATTGGTTCACTCAAATATAAACTTAAGGGTAAAAGGGAATATAATTGGTCACTGATAGGTGTTCAGTCTGATTGGGACAATTAAATACATACATGGTAGATGGCTGGTGCATTCAAAGGGAGAATAGGAATGACCTATTCTCAAGAGAGTATATAACATTCTGAAAGACAGTGAAGTGGGTTCCTCTTTCACTTGAAGCTGGAGGGGGAAACATAAGCTTGGAGCCTACCCTTTTAGCTATGTCCGTGGGAGCTGACAGTTAGCATAGAGTCCAGTGTCTCTTGTAAGGACAGGGAAGGGTAAGTTTAATACTAGCATATTGCAGTAATAGCCTTTTTCTTTTGCCATCTGTTATTTAAAAACATTTGTTTACTTATCCTGTATCAGTGTTATTCTCTTATGTTGTAAATATATATCCTGTAAATGCTCAGCGCACTTTCTGTTAAGTACAAAGCTATTTATTTGCTCAACAGTTGTGACTTATGTCATTTTTTAAGGTAATATATAGTTTCCACTGGCTGAGGTAAACTCTGTTTAGCATCCGCCTCCCGAGAGAGACACACTACCAGAATTTAACTTGTGCAATTGCATGCTTAATTACTCAAGTTTGTAAACTTGAAGGGGGTGCTGGAAGACAGTCCAGCTGGTGGTAGCGAATACTTGAGGACAGACACCTCTCTAAAAGCTGTTCCAGCCCAGAGGGAGAGGTGGGTTGTCACAATATATATATTTCTTTTGCCTTTTGTTGTGAGGGATTGCCATTCCTTTGTGCTCTATGATTCATAATACCCTGAAGTATGTGAGGAATCTCTTACTGAAGTACATGTTGCACTCTTCCTATTAGAAGGATCAACCCATGTGGACCTGTATAGTCTCATCCCAGATCAGAGCTCCTCATACTTTTGCCTGATAAGTCTCAGATCTGCTGTTATCCTTTCCACCTTCTGAGTGTTGAGGAGGTGAAATCTCTACTCCCTAACAGATGGGATTAGCCCTGAAAGACAGTGGTCTGAATGTCCTTCACTGTTACCAGGCACATGAGCGAGAAAGGTTTACGCTGCTTTTGACTGCCAAGTCCCCTGATGGGGAGCCAAGCACCACATGCTGAAATTCCCGGGTAGTGACTTTCCCTAAACTTTTTCAAGCTCTGCTTGGATTGCTGACCAGTAGGGCAAAATATTTGGACACTGCCAGAAAATTTGGTGGTCGGTCCCCTGTTGCCCATGGCCCCACCAGCAAGGAGGGGAGTTGTGACCCCAAAAATGCCTTGTTATTGGAGGAGTATGGAAAACCTCACACATACTTTCCATCCAAATTCTTGCCAGGACAATGAGGCTGAGACCTACTATCCCCTCTCTCACATATCCACCCATCCCTTGTCCTGAATTATAAGACCTGTTTCCTGTACACATTGTTGTTTAATACGGGCCAGGTGGTCATCTCTAGCTTTAAGGAGTGTGCCATATAATTGGAAAACATTCCCCTCCATGTTTAATTTTATCGCCCAGTATAAGATGTTCTCCAGCCCTGTCAGCTCCCGAAAGATGTTAACCCCCCCACCTCTATTTGTAGATAACAGTGGAGCTGCAATAACCAGAAATAGTCTCCATTCTGGAACCAATACATGTTCTTGAGGGATTCAGATTATATGAAGTACCCATCAACCATCAGTTGACTATAATGAGTGAGGGCCTTGTTATTCCAATGTGTGTAACTAATATCCATATTGTAGGGGGGGGGAGCCCAGGGTGTCCTATAATAAAGGACAGGGGGGCCCGTTCAACTTGAAGTCTTCTTGAGAGCTTTCACCTTCTTAATGATTCTCATCATATGCTTTGTCAAGGGGATGCTAATATGTTTCCACATTTCAGGTGTAAATCCTATGAATGGAAGAGAAAATAAGGGGCAGGAAGGGCGATACATTCTCGAGGTTAAACAACTCCGTCTCATCTGATTGTTATACCCACACTACCACCAGCATCATCTGGGCTACTAAATAGCATATACAAAGGTCAGGGAATCCCAGGCCTCTTGGGCCCAGAGCAAAGAGAGTAACAGGCTATTAATCCTAAATCCCCCCCCCCCATACAAAATGGAGTTCCAGCTTCAGAACGTTTTTCCAATATCATTTCACTATTCTGATGGGCAGAGCCTGGAACTGCAAGACCAACCAGGGTAAAACATTAATTTTCAGAATGTTAATGCACCCCCACCGGGCTAAAGGGCAATAATGACCCTCTCCCCACATCTACAGAAATCTTTCCAAGGTATTCTCATAAATTAGGGAGAAAACTTTATGCAAGCATGAGGTGACCCTCACCCCCAGATGTCTTACTGTGTTATTTGGGGCCCATGCAAAGTAGTCTGTGGGCTAGATAGTGAAATCCTCCCCCACCAGGGAATTTTCAAGACTATGATTTTTAAAGTTTGTATCATAGCAATTTGGAATTTACTTGTTTGCCATTTGCTGATGGTAGCTTCTGTTTGGTACATGGCCATATGTGTCATCAATTTTCATAAGAATTGAAGTGCAATGATTCTTACTTGGTGAAAGGTCCATCAACAAAGGTGCCAAGAGATTGGAAATCCTTTCTCACAAACAATGACAAGACAAATTTGATCACATTTCTTCTCAATGAGTGGCAAAAGGAAACATATGCACCAAGACTAATGGGTCATCAAATCTTTTTTGTCTGTGAGGAAAACTGTATCTCTTTGACAAGCCTTGACAGAATTACAACACAGAGCCACCCTGTACCAAAGCTTTCTTCATCTCAGGAAGAAGCAGATACATGAATGTTGCTTCACTGCTTTCATGTAGCGGTGTCAACATCCCCAACTGACATCATCATCAGATCACCAGACACAGATGTATTTCTGCTGCTGTTGCTGTACTAAGGCGATTAAATAAAGATGAACATCTACTTTGACACAGGAGTGGCAAATAAATGTCAGCTTTTCAACATCAAAACTGTAATCCAGATTCACGGTGCTGAGATGTGTAGTTCACTGTTTGCACTGCATGCATTTTCAGGGTGCAACAGCACAAGTACATTTGTTAGGAAAGGAAAAATTAATATCAAACCCTACAACATCCTGTGAAAACAAAAGGATTATATGGCAACTTTCCAAGCACTTGGTGACACAGAACGTGTATCGGATGCCATCCATGCTGACCTTGAAAGATTTGTCTGCTGCTTGTACAGGCAGCTGTCATATACTGATGTCAACAAACTTCGCTATGACATTGCAAGGCAGAAATTTCACACAGGAAGCAGCCAACTATTGTCAAATTATGGTGGCATGGATCTGAGTCTACTGCCTCCATGTAGGTCAACACTGAGAATGCAGGTACTGAGAGTGAATTACCAAGTCCTTGTCTGGAAAAATGCCCATGTGTCACACTAACATCCCAAGTCCTGAAGCACATGGGTGGAAACTTGATGAAACAGAAATTCTGGAGTATGACTGGTGTGATGGTGACATCATACCACAGGAACTGGTGGACATTTTGTCCCAGGAGGAGACCCTGAATCAGTCAAATGAGGAAGATGAAAATGACATACTTTCTTCCAGCCTGGCAGACAAGATCTGAGATGCTGAGGATGAAAACAGTGGGGATGAAGATGACAACTAAATTATAATGGCAAAGACATTACTGTTACAGTATTTAATTTAATCATACACTTATACAAGTATTGTTATAACTCTACATTCTGATACCACCAATTTCCATAGTTTCAATGACATTGCAAAGTACTCACATATCTGTCAATATGACGTCATTACTGATGTTACCATTGAGCTGAATCTTTTCTAATTATACTAAAGTCATAGACGGCTATGTAACCTTTTTATTGATACCCATTTTGTCATTATGTGACTTACATATATAGACTTAAATCATCAAAAACTACCTGTACCCCATCTTTGTTGTTTTTCCTTTTCTGATATATAGTGGTCACACATTTTAGCCTGTAGCAAACAAAAGCAACCATTGCCAGATGGCAAACAAGTAAATTCTAAACTATTACAGTGTAAGCTTCTAAGAAAGCAATGTCTTGAAAGTTCCCTATTGGGAAGGGGGGTAGTGATAGCCCATGGACTAAAGGGAAAGGATTCTCTGAAGGTCTAAGGGCAGTTTCCATTTAACTTGCCTGCAACTTTTCATAGTTGATTCTATATCCAGACAACACCCAATATTCTCTTAACACTCTTTGATGCTTGTGGATTGACATTTCTGGGAGCTTATATAGAACAGGGTATTGTCCACATACAGAGACAACTTGTGGTCCCTATCTCCTCTAATACCACTTATCCTCCATCTTTAAATCCGGTGATAGAACCAACCTATCTAACTTTAGGCCCATCTCAGTTCTACCACCCCCTTTCCAAAGCCTTGGAAAGAGTGGTGTCTGATCAACTCACAGAGTACCTGGAAAAAAGCAACCTACTCTGTGCACAGCAACACAGATTCCGAAAGAATCTTTCCACCCTCACTGCCTTAGTCGAATACACTTCCAAACTATATGATGCATTAGATAATGGCCTAACAGTGGGGTCTATCTTTATAGACCTCACAAAGGCATTTGATACCATGAACCATCAACTTCTCCTGAACTGTCTATTATCTACAGGCCCTGTCCAATGACACCGTAGCTTGGTTTGACAGCTACCTCTCCTGCAGGACACAGTGTGTCAAAATCAACAGTGATCTCTTTGAACCTAGGGAGGTGAGCCTTGGAGTCCCTCAAGGCTCAATTCTCAGACTACTCTTATTCAGTCTCTCTATTAATTCCCTATCCTCTGCTTGCACAGCACATATTGTACTATATGCTGATGATGCCGCCATTTCAGTTACTGAAAAAAAAGACAGTCCTCTATCACCACAGTACTGCAAGCCAACTTCAATAAGATCGAATCATGGTTCACCCAGAATAAACTAATGCTTAACTACAAGAAAACCAAAAGTATGATCTTTACAGTCCCGCTGAACAGGAAGAACTTCAGTCCACTTATGATACAGAGTCACAAAGTAGATACTTTGGAGCAGGTCTGTATGTTCAAATACCTAGGTGTTCACCTGTATGACTCCCTCTCCTTCTCCACAGACATCGACCACATCATCAAGAATGCAAATATAAAGCTGGGTGTCCTCTACTGTCACCAAAATTTCATGACTCCTGAAGCCTTAAAATTAGTCACGAGTTGCTCTGTCCTATCCACCATCAGTTATGGCTTGGTGATATATGAGGCTGGCTCTGACACAGCCATAAAATGGGTCAAAACCCTACTCAACAAGGCCTGCCACTTGGTCCTTGGGGCAGACCTCCTGACCCATACTTGTCTCCTCTACAGTGAGACAGGGTGGTTTCCCCTTCATCTCAGGGCACAGTACCAGACCTGTCTGCTAGTAAAAAAAATCTATATTAGGGCTTACACCTAACTCAAACTCAAGCCTATTCAAGACTGCACTATCCACCATCAGCACAAGAAGTGCTACTAAATGGAGGCTCCAGGTGCTTTTTAAATGTACATCGCTGGCCCAGAGATCCCTCTCCTTCTGAGGACCCAAATTGTTCAATGAACTACCTACCTCCCTTATTGAGTGTAGCAAGCTATGACATTTCAAAACCGGACTCCGCTCCCTTCTTGCACATGAAAATATCTGTGGCTGCACTACCTAATTCCCACCAGTCCTTGATCCACCTTGCCATCTCCTACCATTCCTGCCCAGCCCCAGCTTCCCCCATCTCATCTCTTAGCCCTGACCTCCTCTCCACCTTCTCCTCCCTTGACTACTCATCCATCACCTATTACTGCTTCACTCAGCTCTTTTCCACATGACTGACAAGCCCAAATTCAGCTGCTTTTCCCTCTACTCCACATAGTCTGCATCTTGAACTATTGACTGTTTATGCACTTATCTAAGCAATACACCGCACTCTAGTAGTGTTGAGATGTTTTTGAGCACTTCCTTACTGTTATAATGATTCTACACTCTACTGTAAAATCTTTGAAACCATGCATTCTTGTGTCTTGTCCTGTAAAGTATTGAATTGTGTTGTATGGTACTGTATTGTATTGGATTGTATTTGTATTATATTGCATCATATTGTATTGTATTGTTTTTTGCCTGGCTTGAAACCTTTGTAAATGAGCCCTCAGTTCAAAGGTATTAAACTGAATCTGACATTAATAAATACATAAATTAATATGTTGATTATTCCTAATGGCAGCTGCCATGGGCTCGATACACAGAGCAAAAAAGAGAGGGGAGAGGTGGCATCATTTCAATGTACCTCTGTACAAAGGGAAACTCCTGGAATGAACCCTTTTACCACTGCTTTTGGTTTGTGGTACAAAGCATCTATGCTTTTCATGAATCTTTTTCCTAGTTACATCATATTTAGCATGTAGAAACACAGAAACATAGAAACATAGACTTTGATGGCAGATAAGGACTACTTGGCCCACCTAGTCTGCCCATTTCCCTACCTATTGGATAAGCTGCAGATCCTAGTTAACTAACAGCCTACTTCTTCCTACCTTAAGAACACCCATTTCACCCTATCAAAGACTTTCTACTCATCCATAAAAAGTGCAAAATAAACTCTTTGATAGCTTTTTATTATCAAAAACATTAAGCGGGCAGCTGATATTGTCCTGCAGATAATGGCCTGTAATGAAACCTGCCTGAACAGGGTGGATCAGGTGCCCTACATATTCCTGCAATCTCTCCACCAGCACAGATGTAAAACTTTTTTGATAAACATTAAGAAGGGAAATCAGGCATTAGGAACTGTACAGTGTTACCTCTTTCTCTTGTTTATGCTGGACTCAGATCTGGGCCTGAGCCTAGCAGGCAGGGGCCCCCTTTCCCGTTTTGCATGACTGCGGAAACTTTCATCAGTAGTGAGGCCAGCAGTTCTCTAAAATATTTATAAAATTCTGGAGCCATCCTGTCTGTGACTGATAATTTGCCAGATTTCAGTGCCTTAACCTCCCACTGTGTGATTAACCTATTTAGTTTTTCATTGGCTGCTTAATTGATTTTTTCTATGGATAGATTATTAAATAAAGACTAGTTATGGCTACCAGTTTTGGGCAGTACTTTCAGAATGTAACTGTGTAATATTGTGAAAACATTTCAGCTGTTTCCTGTGGATTCAGTTCATATGACCTTGCCCCTGGGTTTTTCTAACCTGATGGATAGCCCAGCTCACCACCATATGAGGAGATGGCTTGCTCTACTGCCTGCCTCATAGAATCACTGTTTAGAAAAGTGACTTTCCCCATCTCCAGCTTTGTTTCCAGGATCTGTGAGCTCAGCCTGGCATTTACACAACTGTTGTTCATATGTATCATCTAATGTATACTGTATGTTTCCTGCAAGAAACACATCTATCCAAAGCAGAACGCAAAAACAATTGCTAGAGGATGGGTAGGTAAGGTGTAACGTTCCTAGCATCTGAGCTGAAGAAAAGCAGAGGCAGTTATTCTTTTTTTTTTACCATCTATATTTGCTTCCCGTACCTCGCGATTGCCCACTTCTAATGGCTATTGCCAGCTCCATCACCCGCCAACCTGGGACACATCCCATCAACTTTCTGACCACCAAGGGTGCGTGGGTGCCTCAGGTGGTGATGCAGAGCCTGTGGGGTTGCTGTCTTCATCCTGCCAGTCAAGGTTCTTTTCTGCCCAGTTTTGCCTTGTTTCCAAAGCCAGCACATGTGTAAAGATGCTGCACAAAACTCTACATCTGTGCCTTGTTGATTGAGAGGCGGTTGCTGCTGCACCACCTAGCCTTCACTAGGTGGCAATCAAGCAGTGGCACATGCTGCCCCTTCCCCAAATGAGGAGAGCCATCAGTGGACATTCAATCCTCCTTCCCCTTGCCGGCCTCCAAGTGACCCTGGTCCATTTCTGAAGCTGGATTGTCACTGTTGTGTGTGGGGAGGGGGGTGACTCAGCCCACTATGCCAGTGGGCCATCTTGGTAGCAATTTTTTTTTGCACCAGAACACCATTTGAATAGTCATTCCATGAGGAGGATCCTGACGCAGGTATATAAAGGTCCCAGGGACTTTATATGGGAAACAAATCTGCTTGATCAATATATATGCACCAAACTCAGATAGCCCAAATGTTTTTTGAATTAGAAATTTGAAGATGACCCCAAAGTCATACATGCAATAGCAGGTAACTTTAACTGTGTTTTTAATATGAACTGGGACACATCAAAGCCTTCTAGTAATACTAATAATAACATGCCAGAAACCTTGAGATACTTCATGTTCAAAAATGGTGATATTGATCTATGGAGATGCCACCACTTAGGAGAAAAAGATGACATATCCTTGTCAAATCCACATCAGGCATATTCTCACATTGATATGATCCTTATGCAAACACAATATTTACATCTTTTTCTTCCTCACAAATTCATCCTATAGCTCAATCTGACCATGCACCAGTAAAGTAGAATTTCACCTTGATACACCAAGGAAAAATAACATTTGCTCCTCTAATGTTTCCTTGTTAAATGAAACTGTCTTCAGAGAGAATGCAAAAAAAACAAAAATACATGAGTACAGGGAAGTACATCAAAATATAAATTCTCAACCTGAGTTCATATTGGAAGGATTTAAAAGAGGTACATTTGAGTGAGGCAATAATCTATACAGCAATTAGAAAGAAACAGAGGGAAGAATGGCCATTAAAGCTGGTCAACAAATTCCAAGCACTGGAAGCTTAGTACAAAATAATTAAGACAGAGACCTAGTCCCAGCTGACTGAACCAAAAAAGGAGTTATTCAAACTATTTAATACAAAGACTGAAAACATGTGCTTTGTCAAACAGTGATATGATGAACATGGTAACAAAGCAAATCAATTATTGGCAGTTAGGCTCAGAAAGCACATAGCTGACAGATTCTTAAAATTAAGGAACAGATCCTAGGAGGGATGACTTCAGTGAATCTCCTGCAGATATTACAGATGTTTAAACAAGTTGATATAACTTTACTTTGTACACTAAAGAAGAGGATGAACAGAGTCACCAGATCATAGATAATTTCTTGCAAAGGTCTGACTTCCAAAGCTGACAAAAAAGGATAAAACTAGTTTAGAGTCCCATTAACAGTACAGCAGCAACCATCTATAGCTAGCCATACGGCTGATTGAGCGATTCCAGGAACATGGTCAGAAGCAATCATAACGGTACCTTCCATAGCCAAGGAAAGACAACACACTCGGTGAGTCATATTTTCCCAAATCTTTGTTAAATGGGGGTGGTAAAATCTTCTTAAAGGGCTTGCAGCTACAGTAAATTGTATACTGTAATTGCAAAATTGGTACAGCCAGATCAAACTGGATCTACCTCTGGAGGCACTTGGCCCAGATTTTCAACATTATCGCTGGGGTTAAAACTAAAATGTCAGCTGCAATTGCTATAACTATTGATGGCAGAAAAGAATTTGGCAGATTAAATTGGAACTATCTTTTAGCTTCATTACAACAGTTTGGTTTCAGATCGGATGGATTAGATCCTTGTTTACCACCTCTTCAGCTTGGGTCCAATCAAATGGAAGCTTGTCTGACTAGTTTTTATTTGAAAGGGACACAAGGCTGGGTTGTTCCTTTGTGAGCAGTAATGTCTGCCCTTTCCACTGACTCCCCAGGTGGTGTTAGTAAGACAAACCCCAGAACTAAAAGAAGACAAACCAAATAGATGGAAAAAGAATATTCCACTCTATGCTTCTGACACAGTCTTCTTTCAGGAGGACACTGAATTGACCTTCCTTGTCTTGCAAGGCATTTTTTCGATGTACGGAGGAATATCAGGTTTCAAAGTCAATGTCATGAAAATAGAAACTATTTTTTTTTTTATTTTATTTATTTTTTTATTCTTTCTATTTTTCCTCCTGCAGCCACTGACCTGCTCATCATCCAGCCACCACTCCACTTCCCCCGAGTGACCCAGAGGCACACCCACACACCAGCTGGCATATGCTGCCATACCTTCAAGAGGGACCTCCCCTAATCCCCGCACCAGGCCAGGAACCAACATTGACATGCAACTATGCACTACAGCCCCACCGGACTGGGAAGTTGCAGCCATCAAGGTCAATGCTGCCATTTTCCTCCTGTTAGATCCTTCTTGGAGTGCAGACGTGCAATGACGTTGGAGGTACAACGTGCCGACATCCGCTGCACTCCGCCCCTTAATAGCACTGACTCTAGCAGTGCCCCTGGTCATCACCAGGGGCTGCTGCAGAACGGTGGGAAACCACAACCCTCCCTGGGATAGGAGAGCAGTCCTCCGGATGCTTGATCCTATCCCCCCTGCCAACCCCTGACAATTCAGGCTCGCGTCCGAATCCGGGTCACCAGCATGGCACGAGGTGTGGCATCCAGTGCCTCAACCCTCAGTGCCACTGGGCCAATGAAAACAGAAACTATTTAAATGGGAAAACTACGCAAGCAATGAGATCTGTGAACCCTTATGAATGGACTGTTGCTCACTGAAGATACTTAAGAGTTCTGATAAGCACAGATATAATGCAACTGCATCATCTTAAAAATGATAAACTATTCAATACCATTAAAAAACTATCTTCTTTTTTCTTATTAGAAATATTAATAGTTGATAGGAAGTGATACACAGAATGCTTTATTTTTATTCCCTTCCCCCCCCTCGAGAGTCATATATTTTTAAGAAGCTTAAATGTGGACAGGAAGTTAACCAGTGTTTTTCAACTAACTTGATGATATGTGTGTAATCTAAATTACTTGCATGGGGGGGCGCTAATGAGCAGCTAAGCAAACGGTCACACTACTCCTGAGCTCTACATGAATAGCTAAATAAAAGTGCTAAAACTGTAATTAGTTAAATCTGTTTCGATATAGGTAAATGGTTTCCTTACCACAGAGATGGATGACTATATCACATTGGCAAGTCCACCCGCCAGACTGGCAAAAACTCTAAAAAAATGTCGCAGCAAGATGGAGGGGTAATAGAGAGAGACCAGGCCCAATCGCGCTGTCGGCCGCAGAGGTTACCTCAATAAGCCAGGCGGTATCTGAGCAGATCCTGGCTGACTTTAAGCCTCGCTGGGACAATATGGAACAAACCCTGAAAGGGATGACTCAAGAGCTGAAGCAGCATGCCAGGCAAATTAAAGAAGTACAGCAAAGGGTATCAGATATGGAAGATACAAATAGAGAGATTACCACAAAAATACAGCATTTGGAGAAGGAATTGGAAGAACTTAAACAAGTCCTGGACTACCAGGAAAATTATAGCAGGCGTAATAACTTATGCATTCGGGGGCTACTGGAGGGAGCAGAAAATGGGAATTTGTTGAAATTTTGTGCTGAAATGCTGCCCAAACTTCTAGAGCTGGATATGGCAAAAAATAAGCTTAAAATCGAGAAGGCGCATCGCGCCCTGGCCCCTGGCCGCCCTGCTGATCAGCCCTCACGGCAAGTAATATTTCGTCTGCATCATTATCAAGACAAACAGGCCCTCTTAACAGCATTTAGAAATAAAAGAGAACTAATGTATGAAGGTCATAAGTTATGCTTGCATCAAGATATGTCCATGTGAATTCAGCGGAGAAGGCAACAATTTAATGCTCAAATGGACGGATTAAGGAAACGAGGGCTAGAATTTTTCATGATTTATCCGGCGACTGTAAAGGTAAAGATGAAAGGGGCTACTTTCTCTTTTTGGGAGCCGGAGAAATTGCAAACGTTCATTAAGGAATGGGACCGCAAGAATCCGAAAACTTGAGCAGTACAGTTATGTATACCAAGATGCACCATGCTTTGGTGAAGGACAGTAGGGCACTGATTCCTGCAAGCTGGCGGATCTACCTACTCAAATCAATAACTTGTAAATATTTGAAGGAAGTGGAAGCCTTCACCATGCTTTCTGTGCTTTCTGTGTTTTTCTGGGGAGATCGGAGTGCTTCGTAGGGCGAGACTGTCTATTAAAGGCCCATCTGCAGGAGCTTTATTACAGGCCTGAGAGTTAATTCAGAATTAAGCAGGTATGCCCAGCAATAGATGTATTTTTTTTTTTGTTTCTCTTCAGTTTGGCATATCCCCCCCCCTGTGTGGACTAGAGACAGAACTGTGTCCCATATATATGGGTTTGGCACTAGGAGGGGTGGAATCTAAATTCGTATCCTGGCGTTTGTGGAGTACACATGCTGCTGGGTGTGAGGAGGCTTCAAACCTGCAACTGAGAATAAGTTTGACGGTGCTCAAATGGCGAAGAGATGAAGAAAGGATTGCCTGGGCCTAGCGTTTTGAATACCAGTATTTATGGACATTGTATTTGCCAGAAAGTTGTTTTTTTTTTTTTTACATTATTCAGTTGTTCGTATCAAAGGCAAACTGAAAAAGGAAAAAGAAGCTAAGAAATTACATCGGACCCTCCTATAGAGACAATGGATTGTTAAAGGGAATTTTTTTATTTAACTATAATTATGACATTAAAGGCGGGCTAACAGGGCATTCTATAGGTTTAAGAGTTTTTCGGAGGGTTAAGTAATATGAAGGCAGCAGTGCCTGCGAGTAAATGAAACAGGCAGCCTATAATGGGTTGTGAGTAGGGGGGGAATAATAAATAAATATAGCACGCTGACAGACAGGGGGTAAGGAACATGCAGAGTGGGAGTATGGCATAGTGGGGCAATTTTACTCCTTGTAATGCTATATAGCATTGTTCATTACATGTTCTATAGCACACATTTGAGGTGGAAAAAAGCGAGTCTGATACAGTTAAAGTTGGGGTTAGGGAGGTGGGTGGGAAAGAAATGTTTTGTTAATATTTTGGATTACTGTTTAATGTTCTTCTATGTGGTCTGTGTTCTGAGTTTTTGATGTCTGATGATGCTTTGATACTTATGGGGGCCATAACGGATCGTACGATAAAGAGCAATGGCTAAGGTACTTAATAAGAAACCTTCGCACTGTAAAGTCATTTCATGGAATGTGAAAGGATTTACCTCACCCGCAAAGTGGGCTAAGGTTCTGGTCGCATTGAAGAGAAAAGGTACAACAGTAGCCTTTTACAAGAAACACATCTGTCCACTGCAGAGCATAAGAAACTAGTGGGAGGATGCGTCGGGGCTTGCTATGCAGCAGCATATAGCTCCCACAAGAGGGGAGTAGCCATTTTAATGAACAAGCAATTTCCCTTTACAGTAGAGAGGATAATAAAAGATCCAGGGGAGGGCAGATATATTTTTGTGGTTGGGGAGGTTTATGGCAAGAAGATCACATTTTGAAATTTGTATGCACTGGTGGTTTATGATAAGACCTTTTACCAAAACATATTAGATGTACTACTTAGGGAACAATTTCCCAACCTTATTTTTGGTGGGGATTTTAACTGCATGGCGGACCCCAACTTAGATTACAAGGGCACCAGAAATAGAGAAGTCAAGGTGATTCAACAGTGGCAGCTTGGGTTGAATGACTTGGATCTCCTCGATGGCTGGAGAACAGCTAATCCTGGACTCAAAGAATATACCTTCTTTTCAAGTCCACATGGATCATGGTCTAGGTTAGATTATATATATATCCCAAGGGAATTATATACGAACACTGGGGCTATGGGACACAGCCCGATTTTCCTTTCGGACCATGCCATGGTGGAGCTAGAGATGTATTTGGCTCCCCCAGATGGTCAGTAGGGGAATTGGAGGTTTCCCACGTATCTTCTAACTAAGGAAAGTTTTAAAGATTTTGTTAAAGAACAATGGAAGGTTTTTGAGGAGAACAACCAGGGCACAGTGGAGAGGGAGGGAACCTACTGGGAAGCTAGTAAGGCATATATGCGAGGGGTTATAATCAGATAAGTGCCCAAAATGAAAAGGGTGAAAAAACAAAAGCAAAGGGAAACAGAGATTAAGATAGGAGTGCTGGAGAAAGAACTGCAGAGAGGAGGGGGGGCAGATACAACTAGAGAATTGAAGCTAGCTAGGGAATTGCTGAATTCATGTCTGGAGACTGAAGTTAATACCAAAATCCTCTTTGCAAAACAAAAGATTTATGAATGGGGTAACAAGCCGGGCCCGTGCCTAGTACGTCTTATGAAGGGGGGGGAGGGTCACCAAATGAATAATACAAACTAAAGACAAACAGTGAAAACTGCTAAAGGAAGAAGGGGATATTAGACAAAGGTTTAAGGAATATTATGAAACACTGTACCAGGACGAGTGCCAGGGCACTGATGCTAATAGGGAGGAATTTCTACAAGGAATGAAAATACCAAAGCTGAGTAAGGAACAGCAACAAAGATTAGGTGCTAAAATAATGGCAGATGAAGTGAAAAAAGTTATTAGCCAGCTAAAGATTGATAAAGCCACAGGCCCAGATGGTTTCAGAGCAGAATATTATAAATTACTGAAAGAGGAACTAGCCGGTACCCTGTGTAAAGTTTTGGAAGAAGCAAGAGAGAATCTGAGTCTTCCCCAAACTTGCAGTCAGGCTGTGATCACAGTGATCCCCAAAACTGGGAGGAATGTAGAGGAATGTGGATCTTATAGACCCACCTCCCTTTTGAATCAGACTATAAGATAATGACCAAAATTTTGGCCAAAAGATTAGAGGAGGTTCTGCCCCTTCTGGTCAATCCTGATCAAACTGGATTCGTCCAAGGTAGGCAATCATACCATAATATGAGAAGATTGCTGAATGTTATATGGTGGGGCATTCAACACCCTGGGAGAGCATGTGTCCTGTCTATGGATGCTGAAAAAGCATTTAATAGAATTGAATGGGGATACATGTTAAATATATTGGGGAGGTTTGGGCTGGGAAATGAATTTATTAAGCTAGTGAGTGTTTTTTATAGTGCCCCAACGGCCAAAGTTTTGATGAATGGCATCCCATCTCAAGAATTCCCCCTCAAACGAGGAACTAGACAGGGTTGCCCTCTGTCTCCACTACTGTTCGCCCTGGCAATAGAGCCCCTAGCAATTAAAATTTGGGATGACCCCAGAATAGAAGGAATAAGAGGCAAAACAGGGGGGAGGCATATGATTACTCTTTACGTGGACGATATATTATTGTTTCTGACAAACCCAGAGCAATCAGTCCCACAATTACTTGCGGTAGTGAAACAATTCACTAGCTTTTCAGTGTATAAGATTAACCCTGGTAAATCTGCAATAATGTTTCTGGGGAGAGGGCAAGGCAGAAAGGGAACAGAGGCTTGGGGGATTAAAAGTAGTACACCGTACATTTACATACCTTGGGATAGAAATCAGTAGAGACCTAGGCACCTTGTATGAAATAAATTACGGACCTCTCTTTAAGAATATTTTAAGGGACCTCAGCCACTGGCAAGCACTACCCATATCATGGATGAGTAGGATCAATTTATTAAAAATGAATGTCCTACCCCACATATTGTATGTCATGTAAATGTTGCCTTACGGCCCTACAGGAAAAGATATTTCAAATTTAGAAAGGAGCATTACCTCCTTCATTTGGAAAGGTAAAAGGCCACGTATAAGTCTTAAGAGGCTAAAAGCCCCTACAGCACAAGGAGGTCTCAACTTCTCGGATATCAGGGGATACTATCTGGCAACTCAGTACAGGTATATATAAAACTGGGTGAATGGTAATGAGGTAGCCAGCTGGTTAGAATTAGAGAAACAGGGGACACTGGGTAGAGTGGCAAACTATCTGGGGGATGAAGGACTAAAAGTGTCTACTAGACTTAAAACAGCAAACCCGATGGTTAGTGCCAGCCTTAGGGCCTGGGCACATATCAGTAACAGGCAAAAGATTGTAACACTAGACACACTGTTAGTCCCAATTCCAGGTAATCCCAACTTTCTCCCTGGCTTGGAGGATGAAGGTTTTCAGATGTGGCAAAAATGAGGGGTTAAGTGTGTAGCTAATCTAGTTACAAAAGGCGGATTACTCTCCTTTCAGGAAATGCAAGAGGCGTTAGACCTCCCGCCTGCACATTTATATAAATATTTTCAGGTAAGAAATTATTATAAAAAAATAACAGGCACTCAAGAGACACAACACCGATTAAGAGACATAGAAAGAGAGATCCTGGGGGTGGCCAGACAAGAAAAAGGCTTAATAGGCAGGGCAGTTAAATTAGATATGAGATTCTTCCAGGAACCTACGCAAATAGCCAAGAAATGGTGGGAAAGAGATATAAGGGAAGAGATAAGTGAAAGTAATTGGACTTTACTGTTGGCATCCCATGTAGGGATTCTAGTTTGTAATAAATATAAAGAGGTGCAGTATAAGTTTATACAAAGGCTATACTATCCTCCATACATGGTACACAAATTTTCCCCTGAGGTGTCACCAGTGTGTAGTAAATGTAATGCAGCACAAGGTACATACCTCCACTACTACTGCAGCTGTCCAGGAATTGAGAAATATTGGAGGGAAATAGCTAAAGAAATCTCAATGATGAAAGGCCAACCTGTGGAATTTTCTAAGAAATCACTGCTTCTTGGAATTGAAGGAGCAGATAATGAGGACTGGGTTTTACACCCCAGGTGGATCAGAGTACTCCTGGTGGTAGCAAGACAGGGGATTCAAAATGTATGGACTACAGGCCTGGGACCCACAGTAGAACAGTGGAAGGGACTGGTTACACAGGTGTTGACGTTAGACAGGCTTACATATAGCCTGAAAGGAATAGAGGAACGATTTGAGAGAGTTTGGGTGGGCTACCTAGGTACACTTGAAGGAGGAGAAAGGGCTCTTTGGGCAATACTGGGCTAAAAGGTTACAACATGAGAGAGTTGTATGGTATGATATAACAGGGGGAAAGCATCAGGGCATCTTTACTCAAAATTAGATTTGGATTAATGACGACACGGACACAGACCACTTTGTTCTGCTGAAATTTAACAGCAAAGTTTAGGAATTTTTCCTTTTTCACTGTTATTTAGGTTTGTTTACCTTTAATTTTTTATAAAATATAAAACTGACAGCAAATGTTAAAGACATTTTTAGCAGATGAGTACCTTCTGTAATGCTGATCTGTTGTAAAGGACAAAAAAAAATGTATGGACACGATCTGTCCAGTTGTACAATAGATTATAAAGCTAGTTGATTATGTCTAGGTATTGTAATATGTATACTGTCTCTCAATAAACATATTATACAAAAAAAAGATGACTTACATAGAGATTCAGACTTGTTACACTGTCTGAAATGTGGTTTAAAATTGAACTATACATTAAAAGCATTTATTTAGAATGGCTCTGTAAATATATGGAACCATCTTGAAACATTAAAGGATTTAGGTTTTTTTATCAAAATGTAATTTCTTTTTTCTATATGTTTTTTTAGTTATTTAGGTTAAATAGAGGACCTATAGAATTTGTAATAAGATATATATTCTTTCCATTTTTTCATTTGTTTATTCACTCCATTTGGCTTCTATAACAAGTGTTATATGAACAAATGAATTGTATTTTGATGTAAGTGAAAAAACTCATCTAAAATAAAAGGATTTAAGAGAAGTTATTCAGTCGTTTACTTTGTTGTTTTACTTATAATCTCACAGATATTTTTAATAAAAGGATCTTACCGCGATTCTGTATGTGTTTTTTTTTTTGTATGTCCTCATTTGAGACTGCCTGCATGCTTTGTTCCAGGAAGTGACATCTTGGTGCCACTCTGACTTGCATAATAGAAGAGTGTGACATCCTTTTCGTGGATGCACGTGAAGCCCAACAAGCTACTGTAACTGATATCATGTAATCTTGGCCTTCACTTTGCATCGGGAGCCAGATTAAAAAAAAAACTACTGTCACTTCCTGGAATAAGGTATGCAGGCAATTTCAGTAGCGGTGGAATGATGACATAAAAAAGCACACAGACAGAATTGGGGTGAGATACTTTTATTAAAATTATCAGTGAGATTAGAAATAAAACAACCAAGTAAACCACTGAATACCTGCTCTTTAAAAAAAGGTTTATCTTCAGTGGTCTGCTTTACCAAACTCATTTACAGGATTGATAGTGATCATTCTAATGAACATATTGCCTTGTCTATTGTTTTTTGTTTGAAACACTACTTATCAAAATAGCTGTCATCTCTTGGAAGGAAGTCCAGAGCATCACCCAGAAATTTATATGGAATAACAGGATGACTAGGATTCAATAGTCCCTATTAATGATACGTAAAGAGAAGTGGGTCTTGGACTTCCAAATATGCAAAACTATTGTAAGGCAACACAGCTAGCCAGCAATCCAGATGTAATTACACAAAAAAATGGATAATGGTTGGTTTGACAATGGAAGTAGGGCGATCCTGTATTATAATTTGTCTATCATGCCTCTGATAAAACTCCAAACACTTCAGATACAGTGTATTACAAATCCATGAGTGAAGTTGTCTTTGGAGGTCTGGAAACAAACTAAAATAGAATTAAGAATAGAGACCACACTCTCTCTTCCCTTATGCTAATTAAATACCGTCCCGGTTTTGTTCCAGCATGACTTGATTCAAGATTCAGAATTTGTGAATTGGAGGGTATGTGCAAATTCGGTCAGCTGTTCCAAAGGGAACAATTAATTTTCTTTATGGAAATAAATCATCAGTTTAACCTCCTAACCTTGGATTTCTACAGATACTTCCAGATCAGAAATTTCCATCATAGAGAACAAAAAAACTTGCAACTTGGACAGCACAACTCCTCCCTGATGAAGTACTGGAAATGTGCATTGACGTATGACACCATAGGTGATATATATCAAATCTGTATCAGCTTATTCAAGTATTACAGCTGATCAGTAATGTTTGATCCCAGAAAAGTAAAATCAGGAACTACAGGTGCAGTCAACAAAAGTTCCGATAGAATAAAATACTCACATGCCTAGCTGGAAGGAGTTTTGGTGGACCTTAACACAATGTTTCTTTAGAACACCAGTTATAATGAGGCACTTTCAACAAAGCAATAAGGACAAGTGTCGGAGAGGATGTGGACAACAATGTACACATGCACACATTTTTTGTAATGCTCAAAATTCAATATTTTTGGAAAAATATTGAGGAAGCATTGCAAACTAACTTACAAGAGGAACTCTGAGCTGGGCATTTGATTTGGGGACTGCCACCTAAAGGTCTTAGATAACATAACATTAAATGTTATTCAATATTTGTGTAGCAGCTGCCAAACAATGTATTACCAAAATGTGGCTTGCTGATACATCACCAACCAAAGGTGTCTAGTTACAAAAATGTGAAGACTTAAAAGAGGTGGAAAAAATTGCCTTACTACACTTTCAAGTGGAGACCCACAGCTCCACTTGGATGCCATTTATTAATCACATTGAAGTTGCACAGGGCATTTCTGTAGTTTTCCAGCTGGCAGGTAATTGCACACAATCACAATTGTAACAAAGGCTATTAATTAGGTTGACCCCTGGGGCTATACGCTGAATCCTGAATGTGCTAAAAAGAGAGCTAAGGGACAAGCAGTGTTTAGAACTAAGAAGTATGGTAACTTTAGAGCTCAACAACACTGTAATAGGTCTGGTCAAGCAGTTAGGACAATGCAGTTTTTGAATTGATATGTAAGCAGTAACATGGCTTATGTATGAGGGGATCAGTTCTAAGAGACTACCATATCATGCCTGCTCTTTTACAAAGTAATTGTTTGGAAAATCCTGTGTTGCCATACATCTGTATGAGAACTACATATGCTGAATGGTTTCAGAATGAAATGTTGTATACATGAGTCATCAATAAAAATCTAATTTAAAAAAGCTTTTTCTTACATCATTGCAGGCTAGAGACAGAGGACTGTGTTTGTGCATGCATGTCTGCATGATGTTGCAATGCAACAGGCACTGAATGTATCCGAGTGATGCATGCATGTCTCTGAGTGCAGGAGTGCACATGTATTCCAAAATTAGTAAGAAACAGTGTGCATGTGTGCAAGGCTCACACTCAGGTGTTGGGATGAAGCTAAAATTGGCACTAGTGGGATTAATGGTTAAGAGCATCTGAAGTAAAAAAAATTGAGCAACCAAGTAAAAAACAGACAGAACCTGTCAAAACACACTAAGATAACTCTGGGAATTTGGAGGGGGAGGCAAGATTGAGCAGATCAGTAATATATACTTGGGGAGGGGCTACTTGAAAAAAACTCCTACTTACCTGTAGCAACAGGCAGGGAAAATGGACCAAGTCCAGGACAGATTTCTTTGGTACGTCTTTTTTTTTAACTTAATTTTTATTCATAGAGACCAATAGAGATACAGGCATGTATCACTATAAAAATTATTCTGATATTCAATATTTCACGCATTTCTTTGAATACCATACTAAATAAGGCACAAAAAAGATTTTATGTTTTTGGGGGATTTAAAATAAGCTTTCAATATCAATTTATTTGAACAACCGAAAGTAAATAAAAAGAATTATCTATGTCTACACCAAGCATTATTCTTTCCTGTGTATAGTACTATGATAAAGAAGAAAACTACAAAATCTCGTGTAATATTTCAACAGGATGACATAGATTGAATCAAAAATATCAAAAAATAAAGGAAAGGACATTTCCGAGCTTAAGTAACTTTTGAGTCTGACTGGAGGAGAGGCAGAGAGCAACTGGCTGGACTGGATGTTATTCTGTAACCTCTATATCTTTTGTCTTAAGAGTCAGAGCCAAAATCTTCTCAGAGTTGAACAAGTTTGTTTCAAAGAAACTCTTTACTGCACCATGATTTTCAAATATCTCTACCTTTCCTTGGAAAGTGACCTTTAGAAGTGTTGGTGCATGTAAAGAGACCAGCTCTCCAGCTGCTTTGAATTTAGATAGTGAAGGTAGAAAACACGCGCTCATACACTGGGTCATTATACAAAAATCTGGGTACAGATGTGGTCTAGAGCTGGCATACATAAATTGTTTCTTTCATCTAGCCAGCTGTAGCAGCTTCAGCCAGAGACTGAAAAGTTGCAATTATGTATCTTGTCCCTGAGGCTTGGCTGGCTATAAATTCAATTGGATTAGACATCCCATCAGCTCCTTGTATAGGCTTTAAGTGAGTAGGAGGGTGAAATACTGAGTCTAGAACTAAAGGGGATTCAATTGAGAAGATGGAATTGAAAGCTTGTTGCACCACTTCCCTTAATTTATTTATTGTTATTTATTTATTTCGTTTTTTGTTGATCGGGAAAGGAGGACTAGACAATTCTGCTTATTTTCATTCTCATCCCTGGGGAGGGGGATACAGATGGATGGCAACTGACATTGAACCAGATTAAGCTGTTGATGGTATTTTTAGTGATTGGGGAAATTTGGCCAGGACACCCGGGAAATTCTCCTGCACTTTTCGAGAAGTGCCATGGGATCTTTAACATCCACCTGAACTACCACCAGAACAGGCAGATGGGACCTTGGTTTAACGTCTCATCCGAAAGATGGAACCTCAGGAGTGCAGCACCCTCCTCATGCTGCACTACAGTGTCAGTATTGGGATTTAACCCAAGTGCCTGGTGTGGGGATAGAACCCACAGCTTCTGATCTCCCAGCCTCGGAAGCAAGTGTGCAACCTGCTGAGCCACTGACACTGCTACACTTAAAGGTACTGTGTTGGAAAAGCCTATAAGGTGAAGATTCTTTAACAAAATTGAACTTTCCAGCTATTCCAACCTACAGCATTGTGAGATTTGCTCATGTAGAGCAGCATTAACTGCTCCTTCCACAGTGAGTGTTCCAGCATAGACAGCGTTGATATTTTTTCATTTAGCTCAGCTACTATCTCTTCCATCTGTTGAGCTGACTGAAGTGCTTCATCTTGAAACTCAGAAAGAATCCGGGAGATGGATGCAAGTGTCGGCTTAGTTGTAGTATTCAGCTTTCTGCCCGGCTTTGGGTGCTGCGCTGCAGAAGTGGTCCCAACCCTGAAAACTCCAGGGGAGCTGGCTGGCCCAGTGCTCCTCTCCCTGCAGTTTTCATGGACACAATCTTCTCCATCAATCTGGCTGTTACATCCCTTGAGACACGAGAACTTCAACAATACAGTCATCTCTTAAGAACAAAAGGTAGGTTATAACCATGTTTTTCTCTCAACCAAAATGGCATCTTCCTTGCTGAGTTTAAACAGACATGCAGTCAGGACTCGTGCTTGTCAGTGCTCCCAATTTTTTTAGTACATCTGTTATATTTAAATAATGTCAGTGGCAACAACTCATCCAGATCTTCACAGAAGCAGTAAATGAGGAAAACACAGCTTGTCAATTTAAACTCCTTTTAAATAGGCACAGTTGAATTTAGAGAAATTGCCTTTAGAAACAAACAGCCCCTACCTGCTAGTTACTAAAGTAGAGAGAAAAAAACAATAACAATTGCATAGATAGCAAATTAGATTAGGAGCTCCTTAACAATGCTGCTACTCCTAGATCGCTGGTACAGAAGGCAGACTGAAATGGGGCAGTGGAACACTCACAATACCAATATTCCTTGCTTCTAGTTTCAGTTCAGCTCATAAAACTGTGGCTGTCTATACCAGTGAGCCATTGGTTAGGGTGCACATTACCCATATTGTAAGCAGTTCCTACTGTCAATCTGGTATGACACAGAAATCCACAAGTCTGTCCCTTTTCAACCTAAATGTCTGGTTGCCTCATTTTACAGGTACATAATCATCCCGTTTTGGACTTTTTCAGGGTCTACTGACTGTGCAGGTACCAAAGACATGTATCAGTAGCAAAAGATTCTTGATCCAAGATGCTCCAAATTTGCTAGCACTTCATATCCTGGAAAACTCATTTTGGATATAATTATAGCCTTGGAATTCCATTGGGCCCCACTTATGGCTCCCTGCTGAATCCAGGCTTCCATAGGAGTCCTCATCAATATTGGGCTGGCTCAAACTATGCCATAAGAAGGCTGGGGTCATTTATTCAAGAGTATGGGAGACTATACCCAAGCAACTTCAGAAAGCCAGGGTGAAATGGAAAGGATCGCAGGGGGTATCAATTTCTGAATCCCAGTGGGCATAACGATGAGAGAACTTGGGCAGGTTTATTCAGAATAAGATTTTACACCACTGGTATAGAACCCCTGCAGTCCTCCACTCCCTAGAATATTTGCATCATGACTGGTGCTGGCAATGCAACTCCTCATCCGGTAACCTGCTCCATATCCTGTGGAGCTGTCCTTCCCTGGAAAGGGTGTGATAGGGTATGGGAAAAGATAACACAGAGACACAGCAGAGACACCACATGGTGGAGATGTTTTAAATCACACAATAGGAGCATGTGTGAATTTTATTAATGTGACCAAAATAATTTAACTCAGAATAAAAAAAATTAAATAAACAAAAGAAATCCTACCTCACAATTGAGCCTGAGCACTGCTCTTCCCTAGTAGTGCTTTCCTGAAGAACATAAGAGTGGAAATACTAGGCTTCAGTGTTCCACTACCTTCTGTGTCTATCTATAAACAAAACAGCTGTATTTACAGGCAGTACTGCACTCCAAACGCATCTGACTCCTACTGAGCCCTGCAGGTACATTTGTATGGGCTAACAATGACATCACTTGATCACATGCTCTGTTTGATCTGCCCCTAATCCTAATACAATAGTTTTCCTGCAATAATACATTGTATTAGGGGATCAAACAGACTAAATAAATTATATTTTAATACTTTCTAGGCTATGCAATTCAATTCATTCTTTAAGGTCCTATATTGGGGCAGAAAAAGGGGTTGCATGGCAGATTGCTCATTACTGTGCTAAGGCTCCACCCATAGGTTAGGGTAATTCTTGACCAGAATCCTAGAAATAAGCCTTGTTCTGGGCTGCCTGCCTCCTAATAGCAATCCTGTCCAAAAGCAGCCTAGGAACAGAGCACCAGGTAAGAAACAAAGAATTTAAACAGAGAAAATACACATTATTCTTATTACTGTTATCACAGTTCAAGAATACTGTCAAATGAACTGTTCATTGTGTACATGTACCATTCCTACTAAAGCAAAGAACAGCATGTTGTCCTGTCAGTTGACAATTTCTGGCCGACGGGAATTAATTTCATTTGGGCCCATTTTCTTTTCTACGTAAAGGCAGCATCAGTTATGTCCAGTCTCTAAGGACTGGCTGTACATACTCCTAGTGAGCTGTGTGTCTCTCTGCGCACCCTTTTTATCCATTTGGACCTTCATGTTAGTTACTTATAACTCAGGCGCACTCAGCGCCCACTTTGGAACCTGAGCCACTCCTCTCAGTTTATTTTCAAGCCGCAATAGCGACAGGACAACTCTGTCAGCACCTGGATGTATTTCTCCCTGCCTTTACTTCTACAAATAGCTTCAGGGAACATTTTGTTTGTATTTCACTCTGCCTGTGCTGGTAGCTACGGAGGTGCATTTGCTAACCTCGTAGCGCACCACGGCACATTGAACAGGAGTCCCTGTAATTTCTACTTAGTGCTATAAGCGCTTTACTTTTCTTTAACCCGCTACAGAACCTCGGGACTTTTGGGACTTCGGCAGAGAAATTATGTTGCAGGGAAAACAATTCTGCTTATACATAGCCTGCTGTGGTCTGATGTGCCTTTTTTTTTTCACTTTATTTCAAAGGCTACAGGGCACTCGAGAGTCAGGATGGGGGAGGTCCAGACGTTTTTCTACATGTCCTTGCCTAGCAACCTACAGCATCATAGGCACCCGAGGCAAAAAGAGGAATAAAAGAGGGAACAGTGAAAGGCAGAGATACTGCAATAGGAGGCCACCCTACTGTAGTAGAAATATGAGAAAAAAACAAAAGGATAGTGAGAACTGGAGCTGCTGCAGCAGACTTTGGGAAGGGGATAAAGTTGAGAGGAATGCCTTGAGGTACCACCAGTGTACTCTACTTGGGGGGGCAGCTCTGCCACACACCCCCATGGTTAAGTGGAAATGAGTCCTGAGTTTCCAAGACAACCTACCCCTTACCACCTGGAGTAGGCTGGAGCTCCGGCCCTCCCTCACCATAGAGCTCCACTCCAGGGTCCCTACACAATGGTACAATAATAGTACAACAAAAATATTTCCCCGTCTTTGTACAGTATACACAATCAATTACCCTGGCGTGTCTAAAACATAACCCAATCTGCACATCTATATACAATTATACATTTATACACTATGTATTTCAGAGGCAGCCCCATGACGGGACGGGAAATCTGCACTGGCATGTAAGGCACAAGCCCTGTGTTTTATCGTAAACATATAAGGCTGTAGAGCCAAATACCACCTCATAATCCTATTATTTCAGTCTTTCATTTGTGACAAGAAGCATAGAGGATTATGGTCTGTAATCAATGTGAAGGGGGCTCCCCACAAGTAAAATTCTAGAGCTTCTATCACCTACTTGGCAGCAAAACACTCCTGCTCAAATGTGGAGTATTTCTGCTCCTTGTCTTGCAATTTACTGGATATGTAAACTACTGGGTATTCTTCCCCATTGATGGTCTGGCTGAGTGCTGCTTCTACTCCAGTCCCAGAGGCATCCATATGCACCTCAAAGGGATGGTTAAAATCAAGGCTTTTTAAGACTAGTGAGGAACATATGGCAGATTTAATTTTCAGAAAAGCCTCCTCACAGTCTGGAGTCCATTATACCTTATTCCCACACCATCTCTTGGTTAGATTAGTTAGGGGAGTGGCAATTGTAGAAACATTTGGAATAAAATGTCTGTAATACCTTGCCAATCCCAAAAACGATGTAACTTGCTTCTTTGTACTAGGAACAGGACAGTTGGCAACAGCCTCCACTTTGTTAATTTCAGGCTTTATAAGCCCATTCCCCCATATAACCCCTAAATACCCGGTTTCTCTCATAGCTAGGGCACATTTAGTGGGGTTTATAGTCATCCCAGCTTGTTTGAGGGAGTTTATGACTGCTTTCAGATGCACCAGATGAGAGTTCCAATTTTGGCTACAAACAACCAAACCATCCAACTATGCGCGCAAAAAGTAGAGTGAGGTGCCAGCATATGGTCCATGTAGCATTGAAATGCTGCGGGGGCCCCATGGAGCTTGAATGGCATGGTCTGAAATTGGAACAATCCCATTGACGTACTGAATGCAGTCTTTTCTTTGGATGACATCTCCAAGGGGATCTGCCAGTACCCCTTGGTGAGGTCCAAAGTGGAAATGTATTTGGCATTCCCTATCTTATCTAGGATATCATCTACCCTGGGCATAGGGTAGGTGTCAAATTGTGCCACCTAGTTTTACTCCATGGAAGTCGAGGCATAACCTAATACCTCCCTCCCTCCTTCTTAGGTACCACCACTATAGGTGAACCCCATGCACTTTTAGAAGGCTCAATAATATTAAGTGCCAACAATTTGGTGACTTACCCTTGAACATCTACTCTAACTCTTTCAGGGAGCCTATAGGGTTTCTTTCTGATGGGGGCTGAGTTTGTCCTGATCTGATGCTCCACCCCTTTGGCCTTCCCTGACTCGCTAGCAAAGGTGGCAGCAAAGGAATGTATCAGGTCATTTAACTCCTTTGTTTGAGAAACAGCTAAATCAGGATTACAGTAAACATCATGAGGCCCTTTATTCACTTCTAGCTGGCTATAGGCTATCTCTAGAGCCGTGTCTTTGGAACCTGGTATTACCATCAGGCTGCATTGAGCTATAGGCCTCTCAAACCATTTGTTTAACACATTAACATGATATATTTTCCTCCCTGGTCTGATGTCAGGTGCTTCTACTTCATAAGTTACTGGTCCCATTTGGCGTAGGACTTTATATGGTCCCTGCCACTTCATCAATAACTTATTGGTGGAAGATGGTAATAACAACAGCACCTGATCCCCGGCTACCAATTCTTTGCCAGCAGAAGTACCTTTATCATAATCTTTTTTCTGGACAATTTGGGCCTTTACCCCGTCTCATGGGCCCTTTGAGTATAAACTACCAGTTTCTGTCTCAGCAGTTTCAGATATTTGGCTATATCTGTATGTCTTAAGTCCTTCCCCTACTCCCAGTATTCCTTCACCACATCAAGAGGATCCCGGGGATTTCATCCAAACAATGAGGTGAAAGGAGAATAGCCTGTTGAGGCTTGTGGTACATCCCTGTACGTAAACAGCAAAAAAGGTAAGAACTTACCCAATCTTTCCCTTCCTTGTGGACGAACTTTGTGAGCATCCACTTCAGGGTCTGATTGAAGTGCTCCATGAGTTCATCAGTTTGGGGATGATAAGGAGAGGTTTGTAAGGCTACAATACCCAAGAGGCTGTAGCACTCCTTCAGAAGGGTGGCACTTGAAATTATTCCCTCTGTCAGAGAGGATATCCTTAGGTATGTCTACCCTACTAAATAACGTAACCAACTCCTCAGCCACTTTAGGAGTTGTCACAGTTCACAGATGAATCGCTTCTGGGTATTTGGTTGCATAGTCACATATGACCAATATAAATCGTTTCTCTTTTCAACTTTTTGAAAGGGGGCCTACAATGTCAATCCCTATCCTTTCAAAAGGGGTTGTGACCAAAGGTAGGGGCATTAGGAGGACCACATCCTTTTTCCCTGTTTGTACTACCAGCTCACATTCTTTACAACTTTGACAGTAGTTAGCCACATTCTCATGAATGCCTGGCCAAAACGATCTCTGCAGGATTCGTCCCAGAGTCCTAGCCCTCCCTGCATGGCCAGCCCAAGGTAGGTTGTGCCCTAAGTATAACAAATCTTGCCTATAACAAGTAGGGACTATATGTTGTTCCACCTTCTCACCTGTGTCAGCTTTTGTACAGACCCTATACAACATGTTATTTTTGATTATTACTTCTGGGGTACCTGGGCTTTGGGGTTTTCCCACCTGTTGAAAATGAGGGATTAGTGTATTGTCTGACATTTGTTCTTTAATCAGGTCAAACTTAACAAATACAGTTTGTACAGTATCAGGCAGTCCCTTTTGTTCTCTGCGCCATTTCTCCTGCAGTTTTCTCTTGGCATTCAGAGACACCTTTGTTTTTCCTGGGTCTTCAAAAATGTGCCCCTCAAAAGAAAACACATCTCCCAGTTGTTGCAATTTCTTGGCCTGTGCCCTGTTGGTTACAGTGGTCACTAACCCTCTGTCTTGCAATAGGGCTGTGAATTCCGGGTAATCATGCCTTATCAAAATAGGGACCAGCAGTTTGGGAACTAAACCTGCTGTAATCTCTGTGGTTTGCCCTCTTAAATTAACATCTACAGTAGTGGTGGGATATTGATATGTGTCCCCATGCACACATACCACACTCATCTCAGGTCCTTTTCATGGTATGTACCAACTCAGATCTTATCAGGGTGTTCTTACTTCCTGAGGCTATCAGCTCCACCACAGTTTTATCTTCAATGGTTACTTCATTCATAAACTACCCTGTATTTAATAGGGTGAGATGGGCATTTTCTATTCTTTTGTTGGGGCAAAACCTAGCTATATGGCCCAGTCCTTGGCAGTTCCTGCATACTATATCTGCCGGAAATGTTCTCCCTCTTGACCCATTTCTGCCATAATTTCTATTTACATTTCTTTGCTGAGGGTTGGGTCTTACCAGCGGTGCTGACTATCCAGCTGGGGGTTCAGGTATGCATAGGTCTCCCTTCTTATAGGGCTGGTGGGCAGCAAGGAAGTCCTCTGCAAGGGATATGGCTTTCTACGCTGTCTCAGGCTTATGTTCTTTTACCCACATCTGCACATCAAGGGGTAAAATTTGTAGGAATTGTTCAACAACAAAAATTTCTATAATGGCTGCCACTGTTTTCCCCTCTGGTTGGAGCCATTTCCAGCACAGTTCTCTCAAGCTGGTAAAGGTCTCTCTGGGGTTATCATGTATTTGGTGTTTCAGGGCATGAAGCCTTTGCTGGTAGGTCTCAGAACTGATGTCATAATGTTTCAATATTTCAGTCTTAACCAGATCATAGTTTTCTGCATTACATGTGTCCACATGGCTGTACTCCAATTTGTGCCCTCCCAGTCAAGTAGGCTGCCAGGCAAAACCACCCATTATGCTTGGGGCCACCCACAGGCTCTAGCCACCCTTTCAAAGGTCGTTAAATATGCTTTGATATCAACTTGAAGCAGTCATTTTGGTTAACTTAATTTCTTTGGGGTTGGTAGCTGCTCCATCCCCACCATGTCCATGCCATGACCCCAAAGTTTGTAAAGTCTTTATAGTTTCAGCCCACCTATCTTGTTGTCTTCATTCTGTCTCTCTCTCTCCTGGACATCTATATCCCTCTGTTGCTCAATCTCTATTTGGTGGACCGCCAGCCATCTCAATAGTCCAGCAATGTCCTCTGGTGGCTCCTCTCCGGGTTGTCATCATTCCATCCTCTCTTCCAGTTGCTCCTTGCTCCCTTCTTCTTCCTTCTTCAGTTTGGGGTCCTTTCTCTGAACAGACATCCCTAGTTGTGGATTCAAGGGTTCCCCTGTTTTCTCCATCTGGGCTCTGGTCACAGCTCCTTGCTTCTTTTCATCCACTCCATCCACCATCTGTGCCTTTTTTTTTGTTTGTTATCTAGGCACCAGGTCTGGTGCCCTGCTGGTTTCTCCCTATTTGCCTCAGACAACCAGTGATCCCACTACTAACACCATTATGTGATAGGGTGTGGAAAAAGATAACACAGAGACACAACAGAGACACCACACAGCAGAGATGTTTTAAAACACACAAAAAAAGCTTATGTGAATTTTATTAATGTGCCCAAAATAATTTAACTCAGAATAAAAACTGATTAAATAAACAAAAGAAATCCTAGCTCACAATTGAGCCTGAGCACCACTCTTCCCTAGTAGTGCTTTCCTGAAGAACACGGAGTGGAAATATTAGGCTTCAGTGTTCCATTACCTTCTGTGTCTATCTATAAACAAAACAGCTGTATTTACAGGCAGTACTGCCCTCCAAACGCATCTGACTCCTACTGAGCCCTGCAGGTACATTTGTATGGGCTAACAATGACATCACTTGATCACATGCTCTGTTTGATCTGCCCCTAATCCTAATACAATAGTTTTCCTGCAATAATACATTGTATTGGGGGATCAAACAGACTAAATAAATTATATTTTAATACTTTCTAGGCTATGCAATTCAATTCATTCTTTAAGGTCCTATATTGGGGCAGAAAAAGGGGTTGCATGGCAGATTGCTCATTACTGTGCTGAGGCTCCACCCATAGGTTAGGGTAATTCTTGACCAGAATCCTAGAAATAAGCCTTGTTCTGGGCTGCCTGCCTCCTAATAGCAATCCTGTCCAAAAGCAGCCTAGCAACAGAGCACCAGGTAAGAAACAAAGAATTTAAACAGAGAAAATACACATTATTCTTATTATTACCATAGTTCAAAAATACTGCCAAATGAACTGTTCATTGTGTACATGTACCATTTCCACTAAAGCAAAAAAACAACATGTTGTCCTGTCAGTTGACAATTTCAGTCGACGGGAATTAATTTAATTTGGGCCCTTTTTCTCTTCTATGTAAAGGCAGCATCAGTTATGCCCAGTATCTAAGGACTGGCTGTACATGCTCCTAGTGAGCTGTGTGTCTCTCTGCGCACCCTTTTTATCCATTTGGACCTTCATGTTAGTTATTTATAACTCTGGAGCCTGAGCCACTCCTCTCGGTTTATTTTCTGCCGCGATAGCAGCAGGACAACTCTGTCAGCACCTGGATACACTTCTCCCTACCTTTACTTCTACAGATAGCTTCGGGGAACGTTTTGTTTGTATTTCACTCTGCCGGTGCCGGTAGCTATGGAGGTGCATTTGCTAACCTTATAGTGCATCACAGCACATTGAACAGGAGTCCCTGTAATTTCTACTTAGTGCTATAAGTGCTTTGCCTTCCTTTTACCCGCTACAGAACACTGGGACTTTCAGGACTTCGGCAAAGAAATCATGTTGCAGGGAAAACAATTCTGTTTATACTTAGCCTGCTATGGTCCGATGTG
This sequence comes from Neoceratodus forsteri, assembly GCA_016271365.2. Classification (NCBI taxonomy): domain Eukaryota; kingdom Metazoa; phylum Chordata; order Ceratodontiformes; family Ceratodontidae; genus Neoceratodus; species Neoceratodus forsteri. The sequence continues at coordinate 912,550,923 of CM057453.1, read as the reverse complement.
TCCTTTTATTTTACTTTATTTCAAAGGCTATAGGGCACTCTAGAGTCAAAATGGGGGGGGGGGTGTCCAGGCATTTTTCTACATGTTCTTGCCTAGCAACATACAGCATCATAGGCACCTGAGGCAAAAAGAGGAACAAAAGAGGGAACAGTGAAAGGCAGAGATACTACAGTAGGAGGCCACCCTAGTGTAGTAGAAATAGGAGAAAAAGGCAAAAGGATAGTGAGAACTGGAGCTGCTGCAGCAGACTTCAAATGGGGTAAAGGTGAGAGGAATGCCTCGAGGTACCACCACTGTACTTTACTCAAGGGGCGGGCAGCTCTGCCACAAAGGGGTCCTAAGTGCCTGCACCAAAGTAATGGTAGAGATACCTTCCTTACCCCTGTGTTCTGCCTGTTGAGCATCACTCCCTCCTCAATATTCCCCTCTTCCCTCTCTATATGGACTTTGGGGATGCTGGTTAAGGTTAAGTATCTTTTCCTCAGCAACTGGATGACCTCCAGTGTTCCCACCCTTTCAGAATGGTGGCATGCAGTAGGGTGTCTAGCTATGTATAAATGACTATCCTGTATCACCTCCTAGATTATTGATAAATATTGAAAAATGTGGGGTCTGTACTGGAATCGCCCCATGTAGGATCTCAACCACCTCACTGGGGTCTAGCTGCCCTGGGTACATACTTCCTGAGGCTTTGTACCCCCCCGAAGCATTCCATGCCTAAGCACTGGGGATGGTTGTTTCATGGTCCTAGACATCTCAGCCTTGTGGCATGCCCTATCCAACTGCCTTTTCACAGGCTTCTTCTCCTAGGGCTGTTGTGCTCTCCTGTTATCCTCTCCCCTCTCTTTGGGTGCTGTTTAGGGAGAGATTTGGTCATGAGGGTTGAGTCCCTGGGGGTTGGCTTGTTTTCATATAGTGGGATGGCTTTGTGCTAGGCATCATCATGGTCTTGCACACCCAGGGAGATTTTAGTCCGCCTGTTGTTTGTCTCTGGTGGGAAGGCTTGAGTCACTTATTGAAGGAGTCTATTGAACAGTTTTGTTTTCTGAGACACTTCACACCTGTTTTAGGAAGTGACACAAAACCAGAGTTTGGTTCTGTTTGTGCTTTACTACTGAGGTGCTGATATTCATGCTCCTGTCTTTTAATGTACTGATGTATCTCATGGTTTGCCTCTGATTGTTGTCTTGGTTTGTAATGTAGACTTTCAATAAAAAGATTAATGACTTATGTTTTTTATTATAGATCGAGGGAGCACTCCCAACCAATTGGAACACTCCTTTCCCCTGCGCGTGAGGCACTTTTATTCAGTGAAGAGCGTCTCACACAGATGCCCTGGAAATTGGCACTTTCAGGGAACTTTTTTTTTTTAAATATATTACTACGTCCCCATCACCACTCGTTTTTAGCCATGAGTGGCTCCGGGGGACATATTAACTCATATAAGAAACTTATTAGCATGACCATGCACTATGTGTTGCTGGGTCTATGTGACAAAACAAGAAAGTGAGTGGTACTCCCAGACTGGCAGCACACACAGTTGGGGACATCGATCTTCAGACACCGGGGAGCAATATACAGTTGCACAATAGGTTCCTTATTCAACAATGTGTTACTGGTATGGATTCCCCCTCAGGGACACAGTGGATGTCCTGGAGAAATTAAGGGACTTTCCTTCGGCAAAAAGAATATCTCTGGCTGTTTATTGATGTACAGTTAACTATATACATCAAGATACCACACAGGTGGCATTAAAGCCAGTAGGTTTTTTTCTGGATAAAAGCCCCTACATAAACCTGAAATCTATGAACTTTGTTCTGGAAAGCCTGGACTTTGTCCTTACCCAGACATAATGTGTGTTGGCCCTGGTACCTCAGCTGTGATTTGGGATTTTGAATGAACAACGGACAAGGGGAAATTGCATTTGTTTAACTTGTTGCTTATTTCTAGGCTTTTTAAATGTTCTGTGTGTATTTTGTATTTTCTATGTGTTTATACATTTTTATGTGAATTGAAACACTGTGGTTGTTTGGGTCTTGATAGCTGAAATGGGAGACTGTGGTGCATGTTTGTGGCTGGGGTCCACAGTTGTGCAGTACAGCAACTGAGACAGCCTAAGACAGCTTTAGGGGATCGACCATTTATAATTTCTACTTTCCTCCAGTGTTTTTGACCAATTCTATTTACATTCTGGATCTGCGGTCATCCTCTAATACAAATGCACCCCCCCACTTCCCTTTTTTACTTTTATTTTTATTTATCCCCTGGATTTTCTAGGCGTTACCAGGGTGTTATTTATGGTAATTAAAGAGGGGATGGTGGGTTGAGATTTTGTCCTTTACCGGCAAAAAACAGGAATCACCACAAACTACTACTGGTTTATGTTACTTTAATTTTTGTTTTGTTTCTTTTTTTACTTTGATAGTGAACTTTTATTGCCACTTCTCTCAGCATTTTGAATTATCTAAATTATTTGATCTGGTTAGGAAGTTATGAATCGTAAGATTATTTTGTTTAGTTGATTTTACTCAGCTTACTTAAATATCACTTAAATAAAGTTAAATAAACTACCTAAATTCTATTTTATGATTGATCAGCTAATTGATTGAGGTCGGTGATAATTTGCCCTGGTCTTTGCTGCTGGATTTGCTGCATTGCTAACTATCTTTATACTGCCCCCCCCCCCCCCCCCCGAAAAAACATGATGAATACCAAAGCAGGGCTTTGTTTTCTGGGTGATGCTCGCATGTTTTCTGTTATGCTCCTTGTTCCTCTTTAGTCCCTAAGGGCTAACTGTTAAAATATCTGCTGCTTGTGAAGGGCTAACATTCTTTATTATGCCACAGCTTGCGGGTTCTGGGGGTCTAACTCTGTTAAAATCCCCAATGTTGGCAAAGGGTTAACTTTGTTTATTATGCTGTAGCTTGCTGGTTCCAAAGGGCTAACTGTTAAAATTCCCGCTCCTTGCAGAGGGCTAACATTGTTTATTATGCTGCAGCTTGCAGGTCCCAAGGGTCTAACTCTGTTAAAATCCCCCAATGCTTGCAAAGGGTTAACTTTGTTCATTTTTGCTGCTGCTTGTGGGATCTAAAATAAATAAATAAGAAAAATCAACAGGGCTTTGTTATCATGGTTGGTGGGAGACTGCAATCTGGAGGAGCTTTTCATTGGTATGATAACTGTGGCTGGATGGCAGGATTGTGAGCAGCTGGCAGACGGGAGTTAGATCGTAACTGTGGTACACTAATGGTGTAAACAATTATAAACTCTACAGCACAGTACATATCATCTTGTGGGTGGGGGACATTCAATGTGCTCAGCAGTGCCAGCATATACAGTACTGTGGTATTCTATTGTATTGCTCTGTTTATAGTGCCTTGTAATTGGCTTTTTCTTTAGTTCAGAGAGCCACTTTTAATGGACAAAAATGCATCACACAAAGTAGTCCATTATAAGCAGTTTGCACTGTGTTATATTTTTCTGTTGTAATTGTTAAGCCCACTTCTCATATTTGTAGTGGTTAGAACTCAGAATACCAAAGACAGAAACTTATCACCTATGTGTTCTCCTCTGTCATTGAAAACAAAAAGAAGCTAATGGGGAATAAACCTAAACCTGCCTCTAATAGAACTATATCCTTACCCACAATTATTCTGGATTTTAAGAGAATGTTACCATTAGTCTGTGGGATGGAGATGGGGAATCCATGGTCCCTGTCATATGCCAACTTATTCCTAGACTTATGGGAACACAATACTGTTCTCAACCCTCTAGCTAACCCACACACAATGTCATCAAGTGGCACAGGTAAATTGACGATATTGACTGTGCATGGATGGGAACAGTGGATGAAGTAGAACATTCTGTGACCTGGTTGAATAACAATGAGCTTAACCTGGATCTATGTGATAATGGCAATCGCTACAGCACATTGCCGAAAAAATATTTTGGCGATGTATTCCCTGGCGCACAGCAAAACAGCACCGGGGAGTTGGGATTTTCCACTTTATGTGGGGGGTTGCACCCCAACACCCCCCTAATTAAAATTCTCAACTCAGGGGTGCATGTCAGGGGTGCAAAATGAAAAAATAAAATTAAGGCCGGACGCAATAAAAATACCCTGTGCCCGGACCTGAACTTAGCACCACTCCCGCCGCAGCCCTGAACCCACCCACCACACCATGGAAGCAGTTCAGCAGCTCACTGTGGCACCACGCCCACAACCCCTCCAACTCCTCCCACCCCATGCTCAACATGCTCACTCCCCCCCACATGCGTAGGCATGTAGCAACAAGATGTCGCTATTTCACGCACCCCCCCAATCTGGTCACCCACCTTCCCCAGTTGCCCCACATGACGAAGCGCTGGGATTGAGTTGCCCTTTCGTAGGGCATCCAATCGCGTTCTCCAAAGTCACGGGATACTGCTTAACCTTAGTCTCACTTTGGTTGTTGACAAGGTTAGTATTAACTTTCTGGATATTATCCTCATGCAACAAGATGAGATAAAGGACACTGCCAAGGGATACCACAAGCCAACAGTGAGCAACACTCTTATTTATTTAGTTTTGATAACCAGGTGAGTGTTCTAGATACAAAAGTGACTATTTTCATGCACGACCCGGGAGGTTACAACAATCAGAGAAAAACAATACAACAAATGGAAATGCAGGACAGTGTCAAAATACAACATAGTAGAGATACAGTGGTACAAATTTAACCAAAAGTAACACATTAGACTTTGCAATACCAGAGAACAGTAGGTTGTTGGACATTACATAAGTGCAAAAAAAAATTGCAATGACTCCATGAAGTGTATCGACTAAGTTACACAGTCAAAAGTCTAAGGAGACATTGAAAAAGAGGAAGTAAAGGGGCAGGTTAGCAGAAGAGAAGGTCAGCATGGGATAGCATGTAAAGTGTGAGAGTGTCAACAGAGAAGAAAACCAAGGAGAGGAGAGAGAGGTAATAGCAGGTAGATTCAAGGAGACTATTAGCAGGGGACATCAAGGCACAGAACATAGTGGGATAGCAGATCTAGGGAGGATTGAAGCAGGTGCAGTGGGTGCACTCAACAAAGAGTGAGTAATGCCTCTTTTTAAATACAGCATGACTAGGAGCTAGGCGTACATCAAGGGACAGGGAGTTCCAATAACTGGGTGCCACATAGGAGAAACCTGAGGTGCCTTTGGATGTTTTACATCTGGGAAGGTGAAGTAGGGAAAGGTCAGCAGATTGGAGTCAGTAGGAGGTGGTCTGAGGGGTAAGCAGGGAGACAAGGGAACTTGGCATGTTAGATCTCAGTATACTGTCTGGTAGAGTCCTAAGAGAGAGGAGATGGTGGACCGTAGGGGAGGGCCAACTAAGTTCAGCATATATCAGGCAGTGATGTTTTAGCCAAGGGGAGGCAGAAGCATATCGACATATATTATTATAGGTCATATCCCATCTATGTAGGGAAGCCTTGAATGCATTGCTGTAGATGACAGCCCAGTATGTAAGCACTGGAAGTAGGATGCCCCTGGCTACAGCCAGTCTCGCTGAGGGGGTTAGACCATGCCTTGTTTTGTAAGCTATCCCTAGCTTAGCATTTACAGACTTACAAGTGGTGGTAATATGGTACTCAAAATTAAGCAATTCATCAAGGAGGACCCCCAGGTATTTGAAGGAGCCAATTACCTCCAGTGGGGTGCCATCAGCACAGGTGATTCTAAAGAGGCCTCAACAGTTTTTTAGCTTGGCAGTTGAGCCAAAGAGCATTGACTGCATTTTGCTAACATTGAGAACAAGCCCACACCTACTCCCTCAAAAAATCCATCTTTCTGGAGTGGTTTCTGTGAATCCAAAGGAACTTCGCCATGCTAGTGGAATTTGATAGGCAGGCAGCTGAATTAACAAAAAGATTTGAGTAATGAGGGGTATAACAAAGAACTACATAATTTAGTCACACAAGATGCATGTAAGAGGGACAGTAAAGATTGTCCCCCCCCCCCAAAAAAAAACAACATTTGAATGAGAAAAAAAGGACCAGTTACCTTTCTAAGAGAATTTAACAATGTTGCAGGTGCAATAGGAAATTTTATTTGTAGAAACTGGCCCATTTTATCAGGTGATGAACATGTTGTGAAGCAGTGGGACTCAGGGCAAGAATTACATTCAACAGAGATAAAAGTTTGAAAGATCTGTTGGTACACAGCCAATCTGGGAAACTATCAACTACCCCTCCTTAACACCTGGTTACCATCAAGAGCATCAGACTTCCACAAGTGTAACAACCAGGAGAGCAACAACTGGGAGGAGAGAACAAAAATGGAAAGTTGTTCCATTTTTAATACTGTACATAATGGGGCTCTATGAGTTAGTAAGCAAAGGAAAGTGTATCTGGGTCAGTGTTTTGGAGCTGTTTTTAAAATTTCTGCAACTCCTAGCAGTCAGGGAGGGACACCTAGCTCAGAGAATATTTGCAGTCTCTTGTTAGTTGGATGGTTAGGTGTCTGATCTGGGGAGGATCTGAAGCAGTTTAGAGGAGACAGGAGATTTATGCCCCACACCTACAACTGTCTCATTGGGTGGTGTCCCAGTGTGTGAGTGACACAGAGTAGGAGTGTGGCATTTGCCTAACAAGCATCTTTAGCGTGTCCACAGGGGGAGTCTGGCATTCATGGGAGACCCTTTTGGTAGAGGTTTTTAGTAGTGATACAAAGTAGGAGTGGAGCATCTGTCTAAAGGACATCTGCAGGGGTCCACAGATGAATCTGCAATCCCACATGGGACTCTATTGATACAGTTCTCTGTTAGTACAATTTGTAGGTGGCAAGGCAGGTAGTGTAAATGATACTAGAGATTCCCTACCTGTGGTAGCTTAACACTGTAATTTACAAATGCATGATCTATACAGCCGTGTAACTGAATATATTTGTATTTTGTCTAACATGTTCTCTTTGGTAGGGTGTTTAGGGAGTATCTAAAGGGGTTTCAGGCAGGTAGAGGACAGTAAGGATAGTATCAGGGTTTTGCTGCAGTATAAGTAGGAGTCAAGTAGGTACCATGTGACAGGAGACAGCAGACAGTATGGAGCAGAGATGCTACAGGGAGACAGTCAGCTGCAGGGACTGTGGAGTACTCACCTCCTGGGTTATACTCTGGAGGAGGGAACACTGCTTCATATGTAGGACATTTGTGGAGCTCCAGCCACAGCTGGTAGCAGCAAGGAAGGAGATATCCCAACTGCGACATCAGCTGAGCTGGTACCCACAGACACACCCCACATCCCCACTCCCTCAGATGTCCACTGGTCCGGGGGTTTGAGGGTGGTGGAGAGGGGAGGGGTGGCAGAGCAGTCACAAGGAGGTCATCCAAGCTCACCAGATGCTGATAGGAAATGACTTTGCACCCCTGGAGGAGGAGCAGGCATCTGATTTCTTTGGGGAGACTCAGAGCTTGTCAGGAAGCATGAACAGGACAACTTGTTTGCTCACTGTGGTGAGAACAGGAGAAAGAGATCATGCAGTATATTAGTTGTAAGGTACTCTGTGATTAGAGTGGCAGAGAAGGTGATTGGAAGGAGCAAGGGGGAAGGGGTTAGATGCATTCCTGCTGCATCAGCCATCTGAGACATGGATAGAATAGGGAGGATGGTAGAAGAGGGGAGTCGGGGGTGCTGGTACAGTTGGTACCACTGAAACCAGCCTACTGAAGCAGTGAAGCACAATTTCTAAGGCTGGGGACATATTAAGGCACACTCATCTTCCTTGACCTTTTCTGAGGTCCTCCCTGTGTGGTGTAGGGGGAAGGGGAAGGGCAGAGTGAGGAAGTAGAAGACTGAGGAGTTTAATAGGTGGTTGAAGGAATGGTGTCAGAAGGAGGGGTACCATTTTGTGGGAAATGGGGGCTTCTGGGACTGGAGGATCTTCAAGGGTGATGGCCCTCACTCTTAAAGAGTGAGGGCCATCATAGCAGCAGTAGAGAATGGATCCATCGGGGAGGGAATGGGGAAAGAGAACTTGGGCAGATGTTTGATGTCTACATCCATGGACATTTAAACTGACTGGGGGGGGAGACTAAAGCTGGGAGAACCACAGAGGACAGAGAGGAAAAGGCAAATCTACCTAGGACTCCTGCATAAATAGGGGATAGGCACTGTAAAGAAGGAAGCAGCAAGGCAGGACCTTGTAATATGTTAAGAAAAGGTGTCAGAGAGGGGAGAGCTCACAAAGTTGGCAAGAAGCAGGAAAATCTGGAAATTAAGGAAGGGGAAGACAAGGGAAGAGGAGCTAAAAAAGGGGAGGGGTATAGGCACAAGCTGGAAGGAAGTCTACCTTAATGATAGGAGCCTGGGAAACAAAAATTAGCAAGTTCCAGGTGATGCTGGCAGATATGGGGTTAGACCTCATAGCCATTGGGGCCACTGGGAATAATGACTTGGACTTGGCAATACCAGGCTACACCATGCATTGGTGGGATAGGGAGAAGGTAAACAAGAGGAGGGTTAGCCCTCTATATTAAGGAAGACATAGCAGCAGTAGAGAATGGGTCCATCAGGGGAGGGAATGGGGAAAAGAGAATTACTTTGAGTACTGCTCACCATAGCAACAGGTAAGAAGTTGAGTAGTGGAGTCGTGATGCATGGCAAGGTGATGGCTGTCTGAGTACACAGCCGTGTCCACCCTGTTTGTAATTCCTTAATTTAAGAAGTTCTGTAACTTGTTTATGCAAGCAAATCGGTCAGCTTACCTGCCTAAGTATGTCAAGGTCCTTGCAGCCCCTGAGCTTCACTCCTCCAGATCCTAAAAAGGGCAAAAAGGATATGAAATCTGCCATCGCCAAACAAGCATTGGCTCTGCATCTTGGGAAATTGACTGATGCAGTAGACACTGACAAAATCCACAAATTGCTGAAAATGGCATCACTAGATGTGTTGGCTGTGAAGTCCACCTTGTCATGGATGCAAGTGGTGATAAAACTTCATAGCCATTGCACAGAGGTTGAAAGTCAGATATCCTTTCCTGATTAGAAGATTAAAAGATGCCATGGTGATGGACACTGTATGCCTGCAGGACTGAATAAAGCAGCTCAAATCACTGAAAGCAAAAGTAGTTGACCTGGAGTGTCAGTCTCAGTGCAATAATCTCAGGCTGGTGGGTCTCCTTGAAAAATGTGAATGGAAGTGCATGTTTCAGTTTTTAACCAAAATGCTGTCAAACCTGTTTGGCCTGCCCAAAGACTGCAACCTGGAACTTGAGCAGGCACAAAGGATGGCTAAGACCATGTTATCTGCAGAGAAGCCTCCACGCCTGTTGTCAAGTACTTTTTTAGATATACTATCAAGGAACGTCTGCTGCAGGTGACCCAGGACAAGGTTGCAGAAGAAAGGTATGTATACCACAGGGTTAAGCATGTGACTAGAGAGACTGGCTGTTGAATTATGCTGGCATATCTGGATACCTTCACTGTATTTACTGACCATGGCCCCCTTATTTTCAGATTCTCCGACAAAGACATTAAGTTCTTGAAGGAGAATCCACCCATGCCATCTGCACCTCAGAAATAAGGACCAAAATGGGCCACTGATGGATTCTTTTTTTGCCATTCTCCAACATATAAATTGATTAGAGACACTGCAAAGCCCAGCAGTACCACTTTAGGAACTTTGGAACTTTTGGTGGAATGGCTGGGAGGACACGCTGTCCTTCTTATTTCTCCTAACTCATTACGAAGGCAATGACCCAGGGACAATGTGATGGTGGAAAGATGCTTCTGATAACTGTTTTTTAAAAACGCACCAAGGCAGCATAGATATGTTGATTCTGGGTGTACTTACAGTTGCAGCCGATAAGGGCAGGTCTCTCCACCACTGAGAGCATGAGTGCCATATTCCCACACATTGCTGCTTTGTGGAACACTTGTCATTTACCAGTACCAGAACTGGGGACAAGCCATCTTGCAATAAAGTAACTGTATCTGTTATTATGTGGACACACTCTGGGGTCAGGATATGGTGGGACTGAGTGGCTGCTAACACAGTTGAACTGGTGCTCATGAAACTGAGCCACTGGACTTTTGCACTTCACCCTGACAAATGTCATGGAGTCCCTTTTCAGCTTTTGCTTGACCACCCGCTCAACATGATCTTGACACACTGGGCCACACAGCAAAGTTAGGGCTTGTGTTCTGGATGGGGGATTGGAGGTTGTCTGGAAAGGATGGCTGGATGGGGCTTCGGTACCTGGGTTGGTGGCTTGGGGGTGGGAGGATTGGGGGGCAGTACCATGCACCAATGCATGGTATATAAATAAGACTACAATGGGATGCTTGTTGTTGTGTATACTGCAAACATCACCTTGGCACCACAGCTGTCAGGGGTGAAAAGCAAGGAAAAGGTGATTTCCATGGTTAAAATCCATCATCAGAGTTATGTGGGATGAGGGACAAAGGACTGCAGCCACAGGGGCTCACCTCAGGATTTGAGGCAACCACCAAACAAAAAGTGGCACTTAGGTAGTGAATGTGGTGAGGAAGATAGCCAGTGTTTGAACAGGTGACGGAAGCTGAGCATCTTCAATTGTACTAATATAATATGGCATCCCCAAACTTGTTGGTCACTGGCCCTGATCCTTGCATTGCGGATGTCGCTGCTGGGGGGAGGCGGGTTCCCTGGAGGTCGGGGCTCTGGCTGTGGAGACCTTCACAAATCTACCTTCCCCAGCCCCCCCCTTGCAGGAAGCCTAGGGCTCTACCTCATTCAGGGGCACTGATTAATTTAGGCTTGGTGCCTCCTTTTTACTGATATGTACATGTATGTATAGATATTTGGTGTACAGCAAGGTCTACAGACTGGGACTATGCATTTTGGGCTGCAGTATATGACTCATATTCATATCTGGACTACTTCCTGATGTCCTTGTCTCTAATTAAAGTGGTTACCAACAGTAATATAGGAAACAGAACCCTATTAGAACACGCTCCAGTGTCCTTACATTTCATCATTCAGGTTGAAGCTTCCTTTTCCACCCACTGCAGGTTAAAAATCATAATATTGGAGGATGAGGCCTAACTCAACTTTATAAAGGCAGAAATAAGGGGCTATTTGCATCACAATGCCACCATAGAAATGTCTAGAGCTGTGTTCTGGGAGGGCCTCAAGGCATATATGATGGGTATGTTGACTAGTTATACAGCATATTGAAAAAGGGCTCATATGGAACAAATTAGGGAGAAGGAAACCAAAATCAGATCACTAGAAAGGAATTTTGCCGGTGCCCCTTCCCAAATAGGCTGAGAAGGCTTACCTTGTGCAAGTGCTATCTTAACAAGCTGTACATCCAAAAAACAGAGTTTGCCCTCTTTCACATGAATCAAAGTATTTTGAAGCTGGGGAATGGGCAGGGCCCATCTCCTCTGCCCCCTTGGCCCATTGCCTGGAGCAAGCTGAGCAAGTCACGTATTGCAGTTATCCAGGATAGGGAAAGAGTGGTATTGACCAAAGGAGAGGACATTAACTGAAAGTTTAGGAAGTTTTGTCAATACCTGTATGCTAGTGAACACTCCCTTACCCAACAGAACCTCAAGAAATTTTTCGGACACTCTGCATTTCAACAAGCTGGCAGTGGAGCAGCAACAAAGGAGCAAGACAGGAGGTAGCAGAACATCAGGACAGTGTACCCTACACCAGAGGTAAGCTTCCTGCTTAAACTCCTGTAACTGTACACTCATTGCAAGTAGGAACTCACAATAGGAAGGATACAGGTAGGAGTAAGAAAAGGAAAAAAAAAGGGTAGTGGTGTGTTAGGGTCTAGAAACAGTGCTGGTATAGGTGAAACACCATATCTAGGGTAGGAGTAATTAAGGGTTTAAAGTGAACAAAACAAAGACAGGCAGGGTAGAGGTGAGTTAGGGTCAAGCAATAGTTGAGCAAAGGGTAAAAAGGGCCTAAAGGAGGCAAAACAGTAACACAGGCAAGGCAGACATAGTTATTCTGGGACTGGTGCAGTGCAGTGACTGTGGGGCGGCAGTCTTCAGGGAGATTATCTGGAGACTGCATTACTGCCCCATCTGCATACACCTCTCTGGGCTGAGGGAGGAGGTTGCCAGACTCAAGGCTGAGCTGGCTTGGGTTCAGAGGGCCTACTCCCCCCCCAGGGACCACCTAGTCCACCATCGCTACCACAGAGGTTGCCCAGAAGAGGAGCGGCTAGACAACAGTGGTCTTGGGGAGTGTTACAGTGGTGGAGCATAGGCACATCCCCCATCTGGTACCATTACAAAACACCTATACTGCACAGGCAGAGCAGAAATGTCTCACAGAGGCACCCAAAGTAGTGACTGGGATGAATGTGGGGGCCCTCCGAAGACCCCAAGGGGGGGTGACAGAGGACCCCAGAGGAGAAGGAAGCAAATCCTGGTGGGGAATTCCATAGTGAGGGGGATACAGCTGAGGACAGGTAAAGATGATGAGAGGAAGATTAGGTGCTTTACTGGTACCAAGGGATGGAAAGAGGATCCAAAGGATCACTGGGGAAGCAGGAAGGGAAGTAGAGCTGGATATCATTGTCCATTTGGGGACAAATGACCTAGCTAGGGATGAGCCAGCAATAGTTCAGGAGGAGTTTAAGGATTGGGGAGAAGTCTAAGGCAAGTAGCATGATCTGTGACCTTCTCGGAGGTGCTACCTGGCCATGACAGGGGTAGGACAGGATTCTCTGCACCAGGATCTTCAATGCATGGTTGAAGGAATGGTGCAGAGAGGAGGGTTTCGGCTTTATTGGGGTCTGGGGCCCCACCTGGAGGGATAAGGGACTGTACAGGGGTGATTGCCTGCATCCATCCAGGAGGGGAACCAGGGTCCTCAGTAAATGGTTTAAATGCTACATTGGTGAGCATTTACATGGGGGGGAGGCAGAATGAGGCAGGGAGACATAAACTGCCCCCCCACAGGCTCAGGAGTTCAGCAATGGGAATCCTGAGGGAGTGAAATCCAAAAAGGAACCAAATAACAAAGCAATCTAAGGGGTGAAAGGAAAGCTCAATAGTAAAAAAAAAAATAGTGGAGGAAATAGGGAAGGGCAATCGGGAAATAAGTGGGGGGTGTGACAGGACAATCTGGAGAGCCATGTGTGCAAATGCTCAAAGTCTGGGCAATACGACTGCAGACCTAGAGGCCACTATGGCAGATGTGGACCTGGACAAAGTAGCAATTAGCGAGTCCTGATGCAATGAAAACCAGGACTGGGATGTAGCCATACCATGGTATAATCTGTTCAGAAAAGACAGGGTAGGTAAAAAAGGGGGAGGAGTGGCTCTTTATGTCAGGGACAACATTTAAAGCTACGAAAATACAGGGAAAGCAGGAAGGAGCTGAGATACTGTGGGTCACCCCGGAGACACTGAGGGGGTATGCTATTCACACAGGAGTGATCTACAGACCTCCAGCAGAGGGGGAAGAGGTGAATAAAGATATGATGGAAGCAATCCAAAGGATGACATGCAAAGTGGAGGTGTTGCTGGTAGGGGACTTCAATCTACCAGATGTGGACTGGCGCCTACCAGCTGCGGCAACAGTCAGAAGTAGGGACATCCTGGACTTCCTGCAAAGGGCATTCCTCAGGCAACTAGTTAACGAATCCGCTTATGGGGTGGGGGGCCAATACTGGACCTGGTACTGACAAATGGGGACAGTGTTGCTGACGTCACAGTGGGTGGCCACCTGGGGACCAGTGATCACCATACAGTGTGGCTCAATAGAAGAACTGGGCCAGAATTGAGATGCACTAAGATGAGGGTCCTGGACTTCAGGAGGTCTGATTTTAAGAAAATGGGAGAATACCTCAGGGACACCCTAGCAGGGACAGGGAAACTGAGGGGAGTCGAGAAACAATGGGCAAAAATAAAGGGGAGCATTGAAAAGGCAACAAATCTCTGTGTCAGGAAGGTTAACAAGGGTAAGAGAAAAAAGAGACCACTATGGTTCTCTAGAGAAGTAGTGGAAAAAGTAAGGGCAAAAAAACTAGCATTTAGAAGGTTCAAGAGGACACAGAAGGAGGAAGATAGGGAGAGTTACCAGGAGAAACAAAGAGAGGCAGGGAGAGCAGGTGGGAGCGCAAAGGTGTAAACAGAGGAGACTATTGCCCAGTTAGTAAAAAAAAGGAGATGAAACATTCTTTAGATATGTAAGTGAGAAGAGAAAGACCAAAGGAAGAACAGTAAGGCTGAAAGGGGAAGGAGGAGTTTGTGAGGAAGAGGACCAAAAAAAAAAAAAGCAGACATATTGATCAATTACTTTTGTTCAGTAATTATGGAGGAAGGGGTAGGTGATGGGGCAAAAATAAGGGACAAGAGCATTTAAGGAAGGGAGGTGGAAAGTAGTACTTTTACAGAGAAGAGAGAGACCTCAAGGAGCTAGCACAATTAAAAGCAGACAAGACAATAGGACCTGACGGGGTGCACCCTAGGATACTGAGGGAGCGCAAGGAGATACTGGCTGTACCTCTGACAGCTCTGTTCAACCTATTACTAGAAACAGGGGAGGTTATGGGGCACTGGAGGAGGGCAGATGTGGTCCCACTACACAAAAGTGGAAATAAGGAGGAGGCAGGAAATAACAGACTTGTCAGCCTGACTTCACTAGTGGGTAAAGCAATGGAATCGCTACTGAAGGAAAGGATTGGGGAACACCTTGTAACCAGTGGATTACAGGATCTGGGGCAACATGGTTTCACAGTGGGGAGGTCTTGCCAAACAAACCTGATCAGGTTCTTTGACTGAGTTACCAGTGAACTGGATCAGGGGGAGCAGTAGATGTGGCCTACCTGGATTTCAGTAAGGCATTCGACACTGTTCCACATAGAAGACTGGTGAGCAAGCTGGGCAACCTAGGGGTGGGTCCAAAAGTAGTAAAATGGGTAAGAAGTTGGCTAAGCAACAGGAGTCAGAGGGTGGTGGAAAATGGGGTCCACTCTGGAGAAGGAAAGGTGACCAGTGGGGTGCCACAGGGGCCAGTACTAGGCCCGGTCCTCTTCAATGTCTTCATTAGTGACATTGCAGAAGGGCTGGAAGGAAAAGTATGTCTGCTCACAGATGACACAAAAATTTGCAACAGAGTGGACACACCCTGGGTGGGGGGAGGAATGAGGGATGATCTGAAAAAGTTGGAAGAATGGTCAAGGGAATGGTAGCTGAGTTTCAATGCAAAAAAAGTGCAAAATCATGCACTTGGGGCATGGAAACCTGGGGGCAATGTACCAATTGAGTGGGGAGGTATTAGCAACCACAAAACAGGATAGGGACCTAGAGGTAATCATTTCTGATGACTTGAATGTAGCCAAGCAGTCTGATAAGGCAGTGGGAAAGGCTAGCAGGATGCTCAGGTGCATAGGGTGGAGCATCGCCGGCAAAAAGAGGGAGGTAGTATTAGCCCTGTATAGATGACTGGTAAGATGCCACCTTGAGTATTGTGTCCAGTTCTGGAGGCCCCACCTCCGGAAGGATATAGATAGGGTAGAGGCGGTACAAAGGAGGGCTACCAAAATGGTGCAGGGCCTGCATCAAAAACCCTATGAGGAAAGACTCAAGGAACTAAATATGTACTCTCTAG
This sequence comes from Neoceratodus forsteri, assembly GCA_016271365.2. Lineage (NCBI taxonomy): Eukaryota > Metazoa > Chordata > Ceratodontiformes > Ceratodontidae > Neoceratodus > Neoceratodus forsteri. The sequence goes on along the minus strand of CM057453.1, from coordinate 912,535,335 downwards.
AGGAAAGGCGAGAAAGGGGGGATATGATAGAACCATCCAAATACCGCACATTGTATTAATGAGGTACAAGAAGGCAGCATTTCCCCATAGTAAAAGATGCTCCAGACAAGGGGTCATGCTATGAAGTGGGGAAGGGGGCTCAGAGGAGATGTGAGGAAATACTTCTTCATGGAGAGGGTGGTGGATGCCTGGAACATCCTCCCAGCAGAGGTCGTAGGTGCTAAAATGATAACAGGATTCAAGCATGCATGGGATAGACACAAGGGGATCTTAGAAATAAGACAAGGGGTGAAGACCAGAGATCGAGTAGGGTCTGCAGTGGCACAGTAGGTAGGGAATATAGGGCAGACTAGGTGGGTCAAGAGGTCCTTATGTGCTGACAACTTCTATGTTTCTACTTTTCTATGTTTGCAGATACCTCAGCTACTAGACCCTGATAAGGCCATCCTTGAAGCGTTGATTTCTGGCTCCAGTGTTTGTGAGACCATGAGGGCCCCGGCATTCCAGCAAGTGCATGGCCTAACAAATTCTCCATTAAATTCTACAAGGACAATAGGGAATTGCTAGTTGCTGTTTTCTTAGAGGTATATTGGTCTAAGGCTCTGAGCTGCAAATTTGGTGACATCCAGCAGACCAGACCTGGGTTTGAATTCCACAGCTTCCACTTGCATACTGTGTGACCCTGAGCAAGTCACTTAACCTCCTTGTGCTCCCAGGTCACTCCTGTAAAAAAGCTTTCAGCTTAGTGTGCTATACCTGGTTAAACAACTAAATAATAAAAAAATATATATTCACAAGCTCTAGTGAAAGGTCCTGTGCCTGAATCTACAGTATGAGTGGAGCCCTGATCACTCTGATTGCTAAACCTGGGAGAGACCTGGCACACTGTAGCAAATACTGCCTGACTGCTCTCATTAATGTTGATAACAAGATCCTGGCCAAAGTCCTGGTGGGGAGGTTGGAGAGAATACTGCCCGCTCTGGTACACCCAAACTAGGTGAGTTTTGTTAAAGACAAACTTAATGGAACCCACAACTGCTGGTGCTGAGACTGTGGTGCATCAACAGGGCCAGCCCAGCCCAGCTAATTACAACAGTGTCTTTAAGGCATAAAGTACTGGGATCAATTGAATTGTATTCACCAAAAAGTACCAGCGCATGATAAACTGTTGCCTTGCTGTCCATAAGGCCTTTGCTCCTGTGCTTCACTTGTCAAGGCTTCGTTAGGGGCTGGCCTACAAATCACAAGAGCCCACTTAAATAGCATATTCACAAAATGTCATTATTACATCACAGTTTAAGGGGCGTGGTTTCACCTTAATATTCTTATGCAGACATTTCACTAGCAGTGGACTAAAAAGTAAAGCAAGTGCAAACAGTATATGAAACTAAATTCCATTTCATTATATAAAACCTCCTAATCACATTTTAAAAATGTGTATCCAACAGTATTACTATTAATGCTTTATGGTACTAAAGTGGAACTCAAAGTTACTTAGGTTATAAAGTTCAAAAGTCACCTTTTTAGTTGATATTTTTTTCCCAGCCACCCTGCATTAGAATTTTACACAATCCTTACATAAACAAAACAACTGGCCAAGTTCTTGGTCATATTATACCACCAGAAAATTCCAACTTCATAGGAGAAAGACAGACAAATGAAGGTCCCACAGATCAAGGTACCTGGCCATAGTCATGTTCACCCTTCATTCCTTTTCCAGCCTAAATTGATGCTCCAGGGATCCCAATGGCTGACAGTGCCAGAAGTCTTGGAAATGGAACCCTGGGACAGAGGAAAGAAAGAAAAAGGTTGTAAATTCTGCAGTTACATTATATTATTTGCTTGTTACAAATACAGTATATACAGAGAGACCCAGTCCTCATGAAGTTCCCTAAGGTTTTTCTTTTCAGATCTGTTTTATGTCTGTGTTGCAGGTGGAGATAGCCCCCAACTCAGTGCCTCTGTGCCCGACACCAGCATCCCCTAACAGCCGCCTGTAACCAAGGCCCGTGGCTGCCTCCCCTCCCCAGCAAAAGGGCCACTGAAGGGGAGATTGAGATCAACAATGTTCGGTCCTGGGGCTGGCTGCAGCATCATTCAGGACAGAGTCAGAGGCCAGCACACTGCATTACCATACAAGGTTTTAAACTGCCCAGCACAAAGATCCACCTACTGTACTTTCCTTTTGCAACAATGTTTTCAGTCTATCTCCACCCCTTCTCATAATCTTAACCCATTCCAAATCCATACATGTTAGGTGACTAGGGTCTGAGTGGTGGTACATTTTAAAATGAGCACTTAAAACTGTGTTTTTATTTCTTTTTATTATGCTCTGGACATGCTCCTGTAATCTCTCCTTTAATGGGCATATAGTTCTGCCAATATATGCTTTTTTCCTCACAGTTATTCCATAGGGCATAAAAAGCAAAGGAGGTTAAGTAATTTATAAATCCCCTGATTGCTACAATTTTTCCTTCCAGAGTTTTAAATTCCTTCCCTTGTTTGAAAATGTGGTATATACAGCAGTGCCAACCACAATGCAATGCAGCACTTTGTAGTAAATGACGTCACAGAATACTGCATGATAAAAAGGTTTAATTATCATTAAATTATACAGTTCCCTGCAGCGTACTGCAGCACTCTGCAGTTATGCTGCATTATACTGTATTGCATCCTGGCTGGAACCACTGTATTACAACGCCTGCATTTGTACATGCCCTGTGGTTGTCTATGGAGCCAAAACCTTGGTTGTTCTGATTTCTTCTTGGCCCTAAATTCACTATGGACAAGTCTTTCCTTTAAATTCTGCCATCCCCATCTGAATGGGGCTCTTGGGACTTGTAGTTCTTCCACCAGACCATCATCTCCTAACAGAAGAGGCCAATGTTTTCTTACGGTGGCCCCTATATGTCTAGCTAATGGGATAAATTATGTGACAGACAGCACTCTCTGTACATCATGTGATTTATTTTTGGGTTTAGGACCAAGGAGGGTATCTGTTAACATTTCTTGCCTTTCCCATAGCTTCTTCTAGTAAAGTAACATTTCTTGCCTTTTCCATAGCTTCTTCTAGCAAAATAACATTTCTTGCCTTTTCCATAGCTTCTTGTAGCAACATTTCATTATATATTCTCTGTTTTAACCTGCCTTTAAAATCCACAGCCTCTTTTTCGAATTCCTCTACCAGGGAGCAATTCTTTCTCAGCCTTAGACCGTAGGGTAGGGATGAGACCAAGGAGTGTAGGCACTGTCTGCTTTAAGGATGGTTTTCCCAACAGTGGGTTTGAAAGAATTCCTAGTGATTAATTCATTGTTGGTACCTTTTTATGTGTCACATCCAGGAAATTTAGTTTCTCTTCCTCTACTGTACATGTAAATTTAACTGCAGGCTGTTCATATTTAGCCATCCGACAAAGGAGAATGCTTCCTCCTTTGTGCCTCCCCATACACACACACACATTGTCAATATAATGGTAGGGTGTGTGTGTGTGTGTGTGTGTGTGTGTGTATGGACTGACAACTTTGTCCTGCTTCCAGAGCCTGAGAAAGACAATTGCAAATGAGGGTACCATTGATGCTCATCGCTGTAGCTGAGACCTGCATGAAAAATTACCATCAAATTGAAAAAAGAGTTGTGTTGCAGGACAAAAAGAAGGGCTATCAGTAAAAACTCAGTATTCTCCTGATTACAACTGCCACTGTTTTTTTTTTCAGAAAATATTAACAGGCTTTCACTCCATCAGTGTGACAAATAGATATGTACAAAGATTTGACATCTACCCAGCCTTCATATAAGACATTAAATGATGGTCCTTTGTGCCCATCTCTGGTACAAGATTCCATGACACTTATCAATAATGAGTAGGTGAATTTTTATTGATAAATATGATGAAACAAAAAAGAAAACAGTAAACTAAACACCAAAACCAAACGTGTAAACAAATACATACATATCTACTCAAAACTCGTAGTACACCTAGATGTATAAAAAGATGTGCCACAACCAAATACTAGTGGAAAATTAGAAAAATGTCAGGAAAAGAAAAAGCCTAAAAATAAAAGAATGTGTGTGTGTGTGTGTGGGGGGGGGGAGGTGGTAACCTCCAGAATATTGCCCCAAAAATTGCTATACATGTCCCAACCAGGTAGTATTCTTCCAAAGCTCCATCGACAATGGGTATGAAAGGGAAGACCTTTATTTCTTCTAGCTCAAAGTCAGTTCAATATCAATTTTGTCTAAAAGAAAGTGAAAAAGGGTGTCATTTTTCTTGTAACACAAACTGACACCTATTCTGCCAAATGCACCATTTGCATAATATATTTAGTAGTCTGAAAGTTCCAGGGTGGAATTTACCCTATCCCTCTGTAAAATACCCATAAACCAAAATGTCACATAACATGTGTTGAAAGAGAGAATCATTCTATTTCCTTGCCATCATCTCCCATAGGTGTTTAATATAGCCACATTAAAAAAAATGTTTCATAGTTTCTGGCATTTTATAGCAACTCAGGCGTAAACAATATATTCCGTCTGCTGCCTAATGCTGGTGGTTACTCATGTTCAGTTTCTTGTGGCAACAGAATCAGAGAGTGTCCCACATTTTTTGTGGTATCCTTGCTTCCACCAATTGTTTAAGTAGACAGTGTTCCATTATTCTGGGAGTGGGAAGACATCTGAAGCAAGGATCTGAGTCAAATAATTTGTCTAGAACTAACTTGCATAATTGTCTTCTTGTGTTACAGGTTGTGAAAGGGCTGGGATAAGACTCTTTTATGCAGAGAGAGTTAAAAGTAAGGCTTGATTTTCTCCTCTGTATTGTGCCACAATCTGTCTCATTGCTCAATCAAATTTGTTGTGTGACACCTAGGAATTGGCCACTCTAATGGTTCCACATTTTCCTCCTGTTATCTTCCTTCAGTTGCTGTTTCTATTCTTTCTTTCTCCCTCTGTTTCTCTGTGGTTAAAAGAGGTATATATGAATCTGTACGTGGAACTGGGGTACCCTGTTTTTCAAATGTACATAATTATATTGTTGAAATGAATGCAGACAGCTACTTGGGTTTGTTGGAAAAGTTAGCAATTTGGAACACAAGGGTTTGACCTTGAGAAACCTTTTGATCTTCACACACTTGTTGATAGAGTTGTCAGCAGGAAGCCAGCTCTGGACAACATGTATTAATTGGTAGCACCTGTTAAGAGGACTAATATGCTCTTCAGGCTGCTCACAGGAAGGTCAATGAAAAATAGGAGTTGAAACTTACAAGACCAGGATGCAGAGGTTAAACTGCCAGGCAAAGACATGTCATATAAAGAAAGCAATGTTTTGTTTGGAGAGCGAGGCTGAGATTTAAATTGAAAGAGACTCTCACACAAAGGACTTTGTTTTTACTGCCTTTGTGATGAGTTATCCTGTACATCTTTCATTTTTTTTATTTAATTATTATTGATAATAACAAAACACTAATTCCAAATTTTATAATTTCTCCTGGTTTGCCTATGCTTCCTGACCTATGCATCTACAACAGTTGGTGTGAGAAGTGGAGTTTATGCCATGCCTACTTTATTCCAGGAGTTATGTGTGTGGGTACTAGACGTGGTACCAGGGAAGCATAGAAGAAAGGTATGGATATTGCAACAGCAAGCCCAGAAGTGATTATCAGAAGAATGGCAACCAAACTAGAAGCAGAAGCAAAAGTCCAAACTGAACAAAAGAGTGAAGTTACTGTAGGCACACACCAAAAATTAGAGATGAAACAACTACTTTATTGCAAATAAATACAAAAGTGCAAAAGTACAAGCATGGCTAAAAACTGGGCTAACACCCCTACAAATCGACTCTGGCTAGTGAGTCTTCCTCAGGGGGCAGAGTTAGCCAACAAACCACAGATGTGACTGAATGTAATAAAGGGGTATTTAAGGGCAACTGGTTTGTTGGCTAACTCCGCCCCCTGAAGAAGACTCACTAGCCAGAGTCTATCTAGTCTGGAAGACTAATGTTTATGCTGCTTGGTGTCAATATTATCATCATCAAGAATCTGGCTAATGATCTGTTCAGGAAAACATGCCTATTAAAAACCCATCCACCTATTATAAGTCAACAAGCAAATGTGCTGATCCCAATGCCCTAAGGAGAGGAGAATCCAAAAATGTATGCAAAATGTTATATGTATAAAATCCCCCAAATAGAGTTTTTTTTTAAATAAGCCGGCTTCGAATCCAGAACTGATACAACAATTATACTATACTTCAAAATAAATAATTAATGAATTCCGTCAAAGGGATCAAATACCAGAACTAGATTGCTCAGAAAAATGGGGGACATTAAAATTGCCTTCAATGTTAATGGCACTGGGTCCTGAAAGAAAATACACTAACATGATAACAATCAAGAACAGACTACAACGTGTGACTGGATGCCTATTTTTTCAGCCATTAATGTTCAATAGAATACTTCATCACCACTTTAAACACAGCCTGTGATATCTTCGCCTCTCTCAGAAAAAGGAAATCCAAAGGTGTCTGTAACCCCTTGATTTCTGCCTTTCCCCTTAATCAGATGGCTGCTTGAGATCATCTCTGGCACAAAGCCCACACCACTGGGAACCCCTGTGACTAGGAAAGGTACAAGATGGCTAGGAACAACTGCACTCATGCAATTCAGCCTTGCTAAATCTAATTATTACAATACTGTGTTTACTGACACACGGGGTAACAGTAGGAATTTTTGGGAGAACATCAAGAAACTGACTGGCAAGCCCAACAAAACTCCTCCATCACTTATCAACATCAACAGGGCTTCCAGCCAGGATCCACAACAAATTGCTGACATCTTCAATAATGTCTTTTCAGACCTCAGTAGAGTCAATCTGTCCCTCTGCCTAGGTCAACTCCCTCTCTTGTGGAAGGCAACCATAGTTACCTGTCTACGAGAGCAGAGACAAGACCTTGCACTCTATCTACCATTCCATCTCTATTCTCCCCCCCAAAGTGCTTGAACATATCGTTTCCGATCAGCTGTCCGATTACCTGTCCAAATATGACACTCAATGTCCGCAGCAACATGGGTTTAAAAAAAATCATCGCACCACTACTACACTTCTTGAATATACTACATTTCTTCATAGAGCACTCAACCGTGGCCACCTAGTTGGGTCCATCAACACTGACCTAACTAAAGCATTCGACATGGTTAACTGTTCCCTACTTATAGAGTCTCTCCCCATCCTTGGTCTTTTGCATGCAGTTACCTCCTAGTTTCAGAACTACCTTGCTGGCAGAACGCAATGGTTAAAAATAAGGGGTACCCTCTCCACCTCCCGTCCTGTGCTCCCCAGTGTACTGCAAGGTTCCATTCTTGGTCCCCTTTTTTTTTAGTCTCTTCCTCAATTCCCTTCCCCAGACCTGCCCCAGTCAACTCCTCGTCTATGCGGTTGATGCCATCTTATTCACAAGCCAGCCAGACCCCTCCCTCCTCAATTGCAGCACAGCTTTGTCCTGGTCAAGTCCTGGCTTACAGAACACAAGTTAATCCTGAACTATAAAAAGACCAAGGTAATAATATTTGCAAATTCTCACAATAAGCATAAGTCAGCTCAACTCGCCATCCTTAACAACTGTCGTGATCCTCTGGAGCAAGTACACAACCTCAGGTACCTAGGCATGAAACTTGACAGCACCTTTTCATTTAATGACCATGTAAACATGATTTCTAAAGCTGTTAATACTCAAATAGGGCTCCTCTACAGACACGTCACAGCCTTACCCCTGATGCACTCTGTCTTGTTGTCAACAGCTCTGTCCTCTCTCGTGTAGACTTCAGGCTAGTCATTTATGGAGCAGCTACTGACACTTAATTTAGAATGTACTAAGGTTGCCCTGAATAAGGCCTACTGATTAGTATCTAGGGCTCACAGGTACACCCTCACCTGCAATCTGTATACCCAAACCTGCTGGCTTAATCTTAGTGGCAGAATCATGTACCAGACCTGCCTACCAGATAAGAAGATGTGTCTGGGTCTAACCCCTCCAACAACACACCTCCTTACCCCAGTAACTAATCCTCGAAGGACGAGAAGCCCAACTAGGCCTACCTATCAGGCCCCATTCTGTCGGACTAATCAAGCATGGTGGGTCTTTCTCTACAGAGCTCCCACCTGGCTATCTGATTTCCCTCTTGATGTACAAACTGTCTCCAAATTAGGGCAGTTTAAATGCAACCTCAGACAGTACCTTTTTTCTCTCAAATGCTGCGACTGGCCAACTTAAGCTACTTCACCCTCATGCATCCCCTAATTGTCTGGATAAACAGCTGCCACTCTCCCATCCCTCCCCGCACCCCCTCATAGGTACCTCTCTCTTAATGTGTTCCTCTCTATTTTACCTCACTCTGTAGCTCCTGAACCCTGATTTCCACCTATTCCCCCTCCTTCCTCTTTCCCCTTTTTCACTGTTTTTTATTTGTCTTGGCTGACCCATGTTGACCTATTGACTTTGGCAAAGTTATTCTTGACCGCCTATTATCACATACTGATACATTATTGTATTTTATCTTAGCTTTTACCCTGATATCTATTTTTGGTTCTTATTTGCCAACTTTGACAAAGTCTAATATAATGACTGCTCTGATTGTTTTTTTTGTTTTGTTTTTGTTGCATCCATGTCATGTTTTTGTTACACTGTTATATTTAGCTAATTGTTATGACTTCTTTTGGATGTGGAACCTTTGTAAATGAGTCTCTGACTCAAAGGTATGTCAAATTCCAAGACTGTAATAATAAACTAATAAATAATAATATAATGCATACAATAAGGTTGTCTGCAATACATGCACTTGAGATACCAAATAGACAATATCATAAGTAAGGTTTAAAATCAATGTTGTTATTTAAGCCTAAAGGTAATAATGCCCCCCAAACATATATCCATCTTGTTTCACAGTGTACCCGCATTTTTACCTGATCTCCACCTTGTGGGGTTAAAAATACATGCTTCAAGGCTTAAAATCTTAAGCCTCTAGTCATGCTGTTGTGGGCTTCCTTGAAATTTGCACCCAGCGCACTTTCCATTTTAACATTCAGAATTTCTCTAATATGTTCCTGTATGCATCATTTCAAGGAACAATGTGTACATCCCACATACAGCACACTATATTGACACCAAGCAGCATAAACTTTAGTCTTACAGTCCAGATAGTCCTGCAATATAAATTCCTGTTTCGTCTTTGGAGGTATGAATTTTCACCCGTTTCAGTATAACAGCAGATATTACAGTGTCTCAGTGATAGAAACACCTTCTATCAGGTATTCTCCTTCTTTCATTAGCATCCTGATAGTGACTTGTGGTCAAAATATCTCTTAAATTAGCTCCCCTAGAAAAAGAGACCAGTGGGGTCTCTCCCATGACTGGTCCTAAATTTTCATCAGCTAATAAAACAGACCACCTATTTTTAATAATATTTTTAATTTCATTTGTTGAACTATGGTAGTCAGTGACAAAAAAAACAAACACCTGCTGGGTTTGTAACCTTCTGTGATTATTTTGTTTATCTTTCGGTATAAGAAGGGACTGTCTCTTAGTTCGATTGACTTTCTCAAGAGCCTTCTGAACCACACTTGCACTACACCCACACTCCCTAAACCTCTAGCTTAAAACTTCTGCTTCTCTAACAAAATCACTATTTTCTGTGCAACTTCTTTTCAATCTTAAAAACTGCCCAAATGGAATATTTTGCACAAGGGAGCATAGGTGACAACTATCCACTCTTAATTGAGTATTTCCTGAGATGGATGTTCTGTGTGGACTGCTGATTACCTGTTCTCCTTTTGCTGTCAAAGTTACATCCAAAAAATCTATAGATTTTATAATTGCCCTATATCTACACTTGGGCCCGGATATTCAAAAGGGATGCACCATGCACAACAGAGATGTATCAGCGCAAGTATGGAAATGCGCCATTGTGCGATATTCAGCAGGAGGCAGCTGCACCACACAAGTTGCAATGTGTAAGAGAGTAATAGTAATGAATGCATGTGCAACCGTAGGGGGAGGAACCATGAATAAAATGCACAGTGCAATATTCAACAGCATGCGCCATGCGCACTAGGGGAGCTAGCGGAAGTTGCACGACAGCGGAAATGATCCAAAATAAAAAGGAACAAGAGAGAGGCGCAAGAACACTACAGGGAAGCCACAGGCGGGAGCGAGATGACAGGAACAAAGCAGAGGGTAGCAGTGAGCAGGACTGGGCAGGAGCAGGACAGGGCATACCTGGAGTTAACCAGGAACAGTAAAGGAGTGGAGAGCCTGTGCCACTGTGCAGGAGTGCTAGGGAGGTGCCACAGTGGACTGAGGGCAGTGGCAGTAGGCAGGACAGCCACAGCCAAAGGTCAGAGGTGTACCTGGTGCAGGGGGAGCATCACAAATGGACAACGGGGGGAATGGGATAACAGCTGCCGGGGGGGACACCAGCCAGGGACATGGCCAGTGCCACCTTCCAGATGGAGGCAGTGATGAGGGGTGTGAGAAGGCAGGCAGCAGGGGGGGCGCGGCCGTGGAAGGGCCCGTCAGCAGTACACCCCAAACAGGTGGTACCGAGCCCACACCACCTTCGAATAATACTCTGACACAGAGATTGTGGGCTGGTACCACCTGAACTGGGCAATCCTGAGGCAGCTCTGTGAGCTGTGCAGTGATGAGATGCAGGCACCCACACGACGGAGCCATGCTCTGTCAGTGGAGACAAAGGTGACAGCTGTCATGTGCCTGCTCACCACGGGCACCTTCCAGAGACCAACAGGGGACACAACAGGCATAACCCAGTCAGCCGTGTCATGTCTACTCACACAATTCCTTAGCGCACTGCTGCTACATGCTGCAGAGTACATCCATTTCCCCAGCACATAGGCAGAGCGCACAGCACACATACAAGAGTTCCACAGGGTAGCACGTATGCCTGGCATGCTCGGGGCCATTGACAGCACCCATGTGGCCATCCGCACACCACCTGGCTGGGACAGTGTGTCCTACATAAACCGGAAGGGGTATGCCAGGAGCAACTGCCAGGTGGTGTGCAATGCCAGGGGGCGCATAACCAATGTCTGTGCCACGCACCTTGGGGGAGCACATGATGCCTTCATCTGGCACCAGTTTGCACTGTGCCACAGGTTCGAGTGGGGACATCCCCACTGGCCACCTAGTGGGTGAATATGCACATCACGCAGGACGACATGAGCAGAAGTGGGGCCGTGCATAGTCAGAGGTGCCATGGGTACCGGCCTTGACGGCCCATGGCAGAGTGACGCAGACCACCATACTAATGTCCACCCTCTACACACAGGTGACAGTGGCTACCCACTCCATCCCTGGCTGCTCACACTATACTGGCACCCCGCGACCCCATCACAGCTACGGTACAATGAGGCACACACCACAACACGGAATGCCATCGAGCTGGTGTTTGGGATGCTGAAGGCACATTTCCAGTGCCTGGACATGTCTGGTGGTGCCGTACAGTACAGCCCCTTGAAGGCCTGCAGGCTCTTCCTGGGCTGCTGCATCCTGCACAACATGGCCAATGACTGTGGGATAGCCGTAGAGGTCGAAGAGGGGGACAGTGGTAGGGATGATGAGGACGCCGGTCCAGATGGTGATGGGCAGCCACCCCCTGGGCGAAGGGACCCCCGTCTGATCCAGATGTCACAGCTGCACTGGGATACCATCACAGAGGAGCACTTCGGCCAACACAGGTAGGTCACAGGGCCATGTGCAACCACCAATGGCAAGGGCACAACCCACAGACAAGCATGGATGAATCCCAGGGGTGGATGGCGGCAAGAGAATGGGTCTGAGCATGGAACCGCTCACGCCGTCAGGGATGGTCAGGGCCAAACACAACACGTGCCCACACACACACACACACACACACACCACAAGACATGCACAAGGGATAGAAAGCATGCCCCAAATGCAACCCCTACCCACACACAGGACCACACATGACCATGCCCAGTGGCCATCACTGTGCGTGTCTCAGACGCTGGGCACCATTGCACACTGGCGGACTGCACAATGCAGGCATCATCATGCACACACCACAGTGGCCAGCAGCCGGGAGGGTGTGCACAGGGACCGTGTGTGTGTGCAGGGACAGATACCCCACCCGTATGTCGCATGATACATGACACACTGCACACAGGGCAGTGGAAGACAGTGGCCTTGGTGGGAGACAGGTCACTCATGCGGCACAGTGCCACGGCTGCCACGGATGCGTGGGTGGCCCTGCCGAGACCTGCCAGCCATGCCAGGCTGACCATTGACCTCATGGGGTGGCACAGACGGTCCCCCAAGTGTGACACAATGGGAACACGACCATGTTCACGCAGGTGTCTGCAGCTCACTGAATATACCCACGCCAGGCGTGATCGGTATGCCCACAGCCGAACCCGGTGTCGACATGGGAGGTGTTACACGATGCCAGAAATGGGGGGTGGACATGACATCTCGTGGTGTCTGCAGTGCATGGGCAATGAACTGGGTGCCCAATGTGGCCATGACAGCTGTGAACACACATGTCTGCCTGTCAATGGCAATGGTCACATCCTACCACTGCTGGCCATCTCTGCCAGGAGCAGACCTTGGTCTGTGCTGCGCCGCTCCTCTGCCTGATGCAGAACCACACTGAGTGCATCCACCACAGTCACAAGCCACAATTCCTGATCCACTGAAGCCTGGAGTAGGTGGCTGTGCTCATCAAAGAGGTCATCCGCTGGTTCGGCATGCTGTCCCTCGTGGTGTTCCGGGCCCTGCTGGGCAGCACCCTTTGACGATGGGTGCTGCACACCAGAGCCATGACGGGGCACATCCACATGTGGTGCACTGCCACCGCCCCTGACTGTCCCCCCGTCGCCATTGGCCGACTGCTGGCACTGCCCCTCTGGCCACCGATCACCAGGGCTCACGGTGCCACTGCAGCAGCTGCAACAGCCCCACTGGCCTGGATGCACACCAGTGCTGCCCCACTGGAGCATACAGGCACAGGCTGGGACTGTGATGTCACGCAGGCCTCCACAGTGGCACCACCCACGGCTATGCCCATGCCGTTTCCTGCTGTGGGATCATCCTGCATCCCACACGTATCACTGTCCGGGACATGTGATCCATCATCATCGGTGCCGGATCCTGCACCAGTCCATGTCCCAGCATGCTGGAGTCCGTGGGCGCTGTCACGCTGGGACACAGGCAGGGCCTTGTCTGCACCAGCACCACCATTTAGTCCGGACAGATAGGCAGGTATGCAGTAGTCCTGTCCCTTGGACACCTGTGGAGGTGGATGGGCACCCCACTGTGTCCAGAGCATCACCCTCGGTGGACACACCCACCGCCGCTGACCCATGTAGATGCTCAGGAGCAGTAGCGTTATTGCCTCTGCCCTACCCTGTGGCATTTCCCCCCACCACCCACACAGTGACAGCACAGGACCTATCATGCAGTGATGGGCTGCCACCCATCTGGAAGCCACCACCAGGAACGCCCTCTATGGCACAACGCTGCATGATGCCAGCCACCTGCTCCTCCTGTGGCGTCAGGCGTGGCACATCCGGCTGTCCACCACCGGTTGCAGCACATGCTGCCCTGATGGCAGTCACCTTGTCCTTTATCCTCCTCTTGTCCGTGCCAACTTTCTTTTTACACTCCTGCACGGGCCGCTGGTGGCTGCCATGCTGGTTCATGGCACGTGCAACCTCACCCCATGCCACAGCACGGGCCTGTGGTGTTCCATGCTGTCCATTGAGCAGCGGTTCCCTGTCAAGATAAGCCTCGAACAGGGTATCTGATTCCGCCTGAGTGAAGTTGGGCCTCCTCCTTCTCCCACATCCCTGTTCCTCCTCTTCCTCACGTTTGGTCATTATAGTCTAGAGCCTGTGGGAATGACAGGTGTTACCTTTGAATGTGCAGTCCCATGCATCTCTCACACACCACAGTCCACACTTCCAAACAGCATGCAACCCACCACAATAGACTGCAATATCAAACTATGTCCTCTGCAGCCCCATGTTGCATTTATATAGCGCAAGGCATGCAAATGAGGTGAGACGCAACTTTAAGTGGATGCTAATGCAGTGGCTGCACCATGAAATTGTTGATGAGCTGATTTGCATATGCTGGCTGAATATCGTGCTGTTGCGACTTGCACAATGTTGTTGAGCGTGCTCAGGCAATGGCACAGCTCTGTGACGTACACAGTAGGCACAGCACAGTGCATGCCCAGGGTGCTGACGCCGACGCCTGCTGCGCTGATGATGTGCTGAGCACAGGAGGCAGTGCAGGGTATGGCCACCACTGTGCCAGTGGCGCTAGTGCGCTGTTCTTGTGTGTGGCGCTCATGCCCTGGAGCACCATAGGTGCCATGGTGCCACAGCGCAGTAGTCCATTGCAGGGCATCACACACAGGCACCCAACTGCACTACACACAGGGAGTCCCAATAGCGCTGTGGCGGTCCGTGCATGAAGACCCTTGACCCTGCGGCCAACCTTTGCCCCCTAGGAGCCATGCGTCCGCATGGGTACACCCCTGTTGCACTGTTTGGTGACAGCGTGATGGAGAATGGCAGCGCTGTACCGTACAGCATCTGCATATGGGGGACATGCGCTACAGAGCGCCATTTTGTTATCTGGCCTGCATTGAAAATGGCACGCAGGAGAGCCCCACAGTGGAGTGTGCTAGAGCTAGCCAACCTTGTGGCTATTGTTGAGCCCCATGCTGGTGCCCTGTTTGACAGGACCCACTAAATAGGCCACGCAGTGCCATGTGAAAGGAGGTGGCATAGGCCATGGAGGAGGCCACAGGGATTGCCCATAGTACTGAGCAGTGTTGCCACCGGTATGGGGACCTCCGGTGGAGGGACCCAGATAAGCTGGGGTGACTACAGGCACGTGCCAGGTAAGACATCGTGCCACGGCCAAGTAGGTGCTCCATCCATACACTGGTAGCATCCATCCATCCGGGTATCGCGGTGTGCATGTGTCCACCCCGCAGGGAGGTGGGGGCCATCCAGTGTGGGCAGTGGTGGTGTTGGTGGTGGGGTTGCGGCATGGCTGGGCTGTGTGGGATCACACACACTGGTGGAGGGGCATTGCTACTGGTTTGTACTGATGTTCCCCTCTCTGTGTTTGCACCCTAGGCCCGGAGGAGCGACGCCGAGCTAGGGAGTCCAGAGCTGAGTGGGAGAGGGCTGGTGCGCAGCAGCAGGGATGTGGTGGAGGGGCCATGAGACGGCAGTGCCCAGCTGTTATGGATGCAGGTGAGTGCCTTTTTTCCCATCACATCTGTGCATGCTGTGTTGCAGGGTTGGCAGCGGGGCATGGCCACCAGCACTTGGCCCCGCCACCGTGCATGCCACATGGTACACTCAGCACTGTCCTGTGGCACTGCATGTGTGGGTGGGCATTGCTGGTGGTCCGTGCGTGCACTGGGTACATGGCTGTGCCACTGCCTTCGCAATGCATAGCCATGTCACTGTACAGCCATGGTGGTGCTGTGCAGGACATGGGCGGTGGGTGTGTGCAGCAGTCCGCTTGGCTGTGGGTGCCTGGGTAGGCAGGTCTTGTGGATGCGGTCACTGTGGGTGGTTGCACACCATCATAGGGGCGTGGCCCATGGCTGTATGCCATGCACAATGAGTGGGCTGCAGGGGGATGGACAGTCACATGTATTGACTCTGCTCCTTTGTCCTAGGTGGACATTGCTGGATGGCAATGGAGCATGGAGTGCAGGAGCTGCTGCAGCTAGTGTGAGCATCCCTAGAGATACTACAGAGGATGGAGCGGGACAGGGTCTGGCACCACAGTGGATGGAGGTGCCACAGGAGTGGAGAGCAGGGCAGGCAATAGGCCCTCCATGCCCCTGATTGACCTAACCCCCCCTGGACCCACCCTCACACCCCTTCTTCCCTCTTCCACTTGTTCACCCCGTCCCATGCCTGCCCCCACCTGGTTTGTGGCCCTTTCCCCCCCACCCTTGTATACATCTGTATATATGTTTTATTGTTTATACTGTTTAATACATACACTTTGTTATGACAACTGTGGTGGTCTCTGATTTGCAGCGGGCTGCAGGTGTTTGGCTGCAGTGGTGTGCGTGGCATCGGGGTGGTGCATGTGTGTCCGGCAGGGACCCACCTATAGTGTGGGTAGGGGACTCAGTCACTGTCTGTGGTATGTGTGTTGTTCTCTGTGCACTGGATGCCTATGTGCAGTGGTCCACGGTGCATGCACTGTGTCCATGGTGCCCCTGTCAGACTGTCCATGGCCTGTGCAGCTGACACCCTTGCATGTCTGTGCTATGCACGGTCTGCTGGCATGTCAGTGGTGGCTGTCCATGCTGGCCACCCCCTGTACCCGGCGCAATGGCAGATTGCCTCCTGTCACTGGTATGGTGCACGTCTGCCTCGGGTGGCACTGTGGCCTCCGCTGTTGTTGTCCCCCCTCCATGTTGTTGCTTGTGTCTGTTGCAGGGAATGTGCTCCAATGTCTGTCACTTGTGCTCCAGCCGCATACTGGTGGCAGACGGATTCATGGTGCATGCGCAGGGTGGCAGGTACACCTATGCCATGGAGGGATGCTGGCCATGGGTACACGGCTGCTGTGGCCGCATGCCAGTGAGTTTGTTGCCCCGTTATTGTGTCCCTGTGTTGAGGTACACTTGGATATGGTTGGGTGTTTCTCCATGCACTGTGTTGCATCCTGTGTGGCGCATGCTTCTGTCCACCACTGTGGGCATCTGTGTTGGCTGTTGGGGCCAGTGCTGGGACAGGGTGTATGCTTGAGTGGGTGTGCAGGGTGCTGTACCACTGGTGGTGGAGTCTGGGGAAGGCCCTGTTGCATGTGAGGTACCTCGTGTGCCGACTCAGGGTTGATCTCTCAGCTATGCCTCAGGGGGGCCATGCAGGGCAGGACTGTATCTGCAGTTGCTGCATCAATGGCTGCTGCTGCCCACTGCAGGGTGCTCACGGTGGGGCTGCCTTGCATGGCTCCATGGTGCACAGGGTTGCATTGTCACAGTGGGGGGGTGGCATACATACGGTGACATGCACTGTTGGGTGCTGCTCCTGGACAGGGTGTCTGGGGATCGCTGTGCAGGGTGTGCTCTGCATTGGTGGGATGGTGTAACACTGGGTGGCCAGACCTCCTTGTGTTCCGGTCACAGCTTGCCAGGGGGTGTGCTGGGGCACCATGCCCCAGCTATGGAATTATTGCTGGTGTTCATGGGCTGGTGGATCTTCCAGCTCACCTCAGGTTGTGCAGTTCATGGGGTGTGGGGGGCGCTGTCTGTTCTGCTGCATGGTCCTATGCCCATGTTTTCCATGGGTGGTGAACCCCTGCATCCTGTCCCTGCACATCCCTGCTTATGCTGGTGCGCTGCTATCCTGCTCCACTTCGCATCCCTGGTTGTGCTACTGCGCATCTGACCTGTGCCACTGCGCATCCCTGGTTGCACCATGGCGTGGTTGGCACGATATTCAGTTGTGTTGTGCAAGCGCATCTTGACCTGTGTTGTGTTTCAATATCGCGCGTGTTGCGCATAGGCGCACTGCACTTGCGCCTGCTCCTGCTATTGTGCTACTTTTTGGTGCAGTTTGAATATCTGGGCCATGATGTTCAAATCATTTTCATTGATCCACTCCAAACTGAAACTGTACATCTGGCACCAGTGATGGAAGAAAAAAACAGGCAGGGACAGATTCTGAATGCATGTCTGCCTTCTTTAAATGGTGGGTATACAACAAGGAGAAACTGAGAAGCAGAGAAGAGAAGAGATGCAGCTGAGAAAAGAAGAG
The DNA here is from genome assembly GCA_016271365.2 of Neoceratodus forsteri. Taxonomy (NCBI): domain Eukaryota; kingdom Metazoa; phylum Chordata; order Ceratodontiformes; family Ceratodontidae; genus Neoceratodus; species Neoceratodus forsteri. Next base: position 912,517,500 of record CM057453.1, on the reverse strand, counting down.
ATGCAATGACAGGAGCAGCAATGGCTGGATACCTTGCAAACTATCAAAGGTGGAGGATCTGGTACAAGTCCAGCAGATCAACCAAACACAAACAACTTAAAAAATATTAAACATACAAAGCTGTGCCCTTGGGATGATAGTGAAGCGAACCTAACAACTTTTGAAAGAGTTGCCGGAGCTTGCCATTGGCCAAAACCACAATGCGCAATCAGGTTGGAACTTTATCTGACGTAGCCTAAAGCAATATGGACACTTTAGTCAGAAAACTATGACCTTGTGAAAATAGAAATCCTTAAAAGATATGACACCTCAGGAGAGACCAACAGGCAAAGATTCTGGTCCCTGAGGTAGCACTCAGTTGACAATCCGCAAGAAGCCTTCACCCAACTCAGAGAACTTTTCATTAAATGGCTCCAACTAGACAGATGCAACAAACACAGGTAAAATACGCAGAACATATTTTACGGTATTTATTTTCCAAAAATAAAAAAAATCAAATAATAACCATACAGAAAGGAAATAGTCGGTTAGTCTTTCAGTTCAAAACAGTGCACAGTTCCCTTAGTGCACAACTTCCAGGCTTAGTTCCAGCCAAATACATTCCTAGCACATGAAAACTTTTTTTTTAATCTCTTTTTCTGGCTCCACTGAGCCCCAGAGAACTCTCTTGGGCATCCACTCACCTCAGCTCTACCTCCAGGCCTGAAACTCACCAGCTTCCTGGTACCAGCCTGGCTATCCCCTCTGCTCTGAGCCCTCCCGAGGTGGGGCTGCCCTATCCTCCCAGGGTGCTCTATCTGAAAATTCGGGCCGGGCTGAGCTCGGCCCAGGAGCTAGATAAATCCAGCCAGTGGAGTGTGGCTGCAGGGGGGTGCCATCGCCTACCTCCAGGAGCGGGGATGTTTTTCTTGGTTACAGTTCCCCCCACCCTCCCCGGTGGAACTCAGCTGTACAATGGTGCCAGGCACGTCCATCACAGTTCTGCATCCCTCTAGCATGCCCTGCACATTTCAGTGCCTCTGGTAGCCACCGGGGGCTGCTGCAGTGCTGGGAATAGCCTGGATCCTCCCCTGAGAGAGGAGAGCAGTCCTCCAGATGCTCCATCCCCTCTCTCCCCTGCCAACCCCCAGTGGCCCAGGCTCATTCCCGAACCCAGGTCGCTGGTGTGGCGTGAGGTTTGGCATCTAGCACCTCAACCCTCAGCACCACCGGGCTGACTAACACATGAAAACTTGCATGTACTATGTGTTGCTTCCTCCACGACAGTCAGGTCTCTACAGACTGACTCATCTGTTTTGCATTTCAGGAGGTAGGCTTTTATACCTGCCTACTGATGATGTCAGCACCATGTGAGCTGTCTGACTCACAATTCTCTAAGTAAACATAGACAGGCTGACTCATCCGCTGACTCTTCTGACATAAGATCATGATATTTCTTTAGAAACCAGAGTATAGCATGTTTACACACCTCTGCTTCACCTAGAAAAGAATGTTTTGTTTTGGCTTCTTGCAAACCCAAAGCAGTTTACACAGAATAAAGCACAGAGTGCAAGGCCCTGTGTTTCAATTCTTTCTCATTACTTACATGCCCTCCGTGTCTGCCTGCAGTACAGCATAGGCACGCTTTCTAGGCAAGCACCTTACTGCCTCTTGTCTTACTTATATGTTCCCTATACAGTACTTGGGAGAAGGGGGGGGGGACTATAAAACTAAAAGTGGCTAGATTTCAGCCTGTAGCTAAAACAATTAACTTACAAGAACAGGACAGTGTAAAAGAAACTGCAGCACAAATTCAGACAGGTGCTCTGAACCTGTCACGTACCCCGCCTCTTTAAAAGGGAACAAGTCTTCACTATTTTTTTTTTCTTGCTTAGTGAGACTGGTTTCCAACCTTTTTACTTTTTTCTATGAAAACCATACCTGACTCCTGCTATGGTTAAATTCGAGCTGTCACACATTTTCAGATTTACTTTTAACTCACATCCCCCAAATCTTTCAGGACTATTCACATATTTCAATAAGCATACAGACTTAACATTAGCAACATTTCTCTATTTCATTGTCATTACAGACATTGCCAATATTTTTCTATTTCAAACCCACATTCTCTACCTTAGGTGGAATCAAACAATCAATCATAATTTATTTATAAAAAGTGCCTTTCTAAAATCAAGGCGCTTGTACATAACATAAACAATACAATATATAATTTGAATTCAAATAAAATCTTATATTTAAAATTCACTATTAAGTTACTATTCATTAAAACCACCATATACTCACTCAAATAAGTAGGTCTTAAGTGCAGTTTTAAACTCCTGGGTGGTCAGACAATCTCATATCTGACAAGGTAGAGAATTCCACAGGTTCAGGGCCTCAAAGCTAAAAAACCGGGCCCCAGATGTCTTTAGGCTGACCCTGGGAATCTCTAGCAATCCCTCATCAGCAGATCAGAGAGGACGGAGGGGACAGTAGGGATGAAGGAGATCTTGCAAGTAGCTAGGTCCCTGGTCATATAGGGCTTTATAGGTCAGTAAACCGACCTTGAAGGTGATCCTCCACTGCAATGGAAGCCAGTGCAGTCCACGGAGCACAAGCGTTATATGGCTGATTCTAGCTGTACCAGTCAGTAGCCTGGCTGCCACATTCTGCACTATCTGAAGGCAGTGGCCATCAACCCCCAGTAGCCTTAGGTATAGGGCACTGCAATAGTCAAGGCGAGAGGTAACAAAGACATGGACCAAGGTTGGAAGATCTTTGGGAGGATCAGATGGTAAACAGAGGTTTTGATGACAGCTGACACCTGTGACTTAAGGGTCAAACCATCGTCAATAATAACACCAAGGTTCCGCACCCGGTCTGAGGTAGTCAGCACCACACCCCCAAGACATAGTCCCGAGAGTGATCCTGTCGACAAACCCACCTCCCGACTATCAAGGTCCACAACCAGCACCTCAGTATTAGCTGGGTTCAACCGCAGCCAACTCGTACTCATCCAGTCCTGGATCTTGGTGAGACAGTTGTTAAATACCAAGAGAGGCACATCTTGACTAGGTGCAATGGCCATGTATAGCTGAGTATCATCTGCATAGCAGTGAAAACTCAGACCATACTACCTAATAATCTCTCCTAACAGCAGCATGTACACTGCAAGCACCATAGGTGACAAGATGGAGCCCTGCAGTACCTCGCAGGATAGGGGGAGAAGGGCCGATGAATAAATTCCCGACACCACTCTCCGAGTCCTACCCTCAAGGAAAGATTGAAACCATCTGAGGACTGTACCAGACAGGCCACAGATGAACCGCAAGTGATCCAACAAAGTCATATGGTCCACAGTGTCAAACACTGCCAAGAGATCAAGAAGAACTAAGATGGAATGCGTCTTCTGATCTCTCGCTATTAGATCATTTAGCACCCGGACAAGGGCCGCCTCGGTACTATGCCTCTTCCTAAATCCCAACTGGAGAGAATCATAGACATTGTGGCTGGTCAAATGATCATCCAGCTGTAACACGACCACCTTCTCGATAACCTTACCCATAAAGGGTAGGTTACAGACAGGTCTGTAGTTTGCCAAGCAGTCAGGGTCAAGGGAGGGCTTTTTAAGGAGAGGCTAAACAACTGCCTCCTTCAGGGGATCTGGAAAGATCCCCTCTCCAATGACCTCCAGATTATCTCGGCTAGGACTGGGCTGATCATCAACGCATCCTACCAGGAGGCGTGTAAGGCCTGGGTCCAGACCACAGCTGGTTGGTCGCAACATCCAGATGATCATCACTATGTCAGTGACTGCAGGCTGGCTAAAGTCAGACCAGCTAAACTGAGGGCCCGACATCTCCTGCCGACCATCGCAAATTCTATTAGAGTGAGCCATGCAAATATCGGATCTAATTGTGGCAACCTTATCTACAAAGAATTGAGCAAACTCATCACACCATTCTTGCAACAAGGCTCCTCCAGACTGGAGACAGGTTGGATTGCACAATCTGTCTACAATGCAGAAGAGCTGAGCTGGTCAGTTCAGTGCAGCAGCAATCCCCTTGGACAGGAATTCTGCCTTCTTATGGGTGATTGCTGATTCATAAACTGCATAACGGTCCATCAATCTAAGTTTGTCATCATCCAGGCCAGATTTTTGCCAGCTCCACTCTAGCCTTCGCCCCCACTCTCCTCAGCTCCTTTAAGGACTCATCAAACCATGGAGATCTTGGGCGGAGGGTAAGGTGGCGAACACGAACAGGTGCTATGGAATCCAGGGCCTCCACCACCACCTTATTATAAGCAAGCACTAGATCCCCTGGATCTATGCATTCAGGTGGTATACCTGATAGGTCCAGCACCCTCATTAGGCCATCTGGGGAAACACCCCTTAAAGGACGGTACTGGACCATCTCCATAGAGGCAGGCCTATTTGGGGGGCCATGAAACTGAACTCGATGGTGTGATCATCCGACCACCCGACTGGTTTCACCAAATCGAATATCTCCATCCCCAGGATGAACACCAAGTACAGTGACTGCCCCCCAACATGGGTTGAAGAGGTAATAACCTGTATAAGGCCCATCGAATTCATTAACTGGAGGAAGTTTTGGCCAAACTACGAAAGCTCATTGTCGACCCAGGCATTAAAATCCCCCAGGATCAGCCATCTGGGGGAATCCAATGCCAGTTCGACAATGAAGTCTGCAACTTCCTGCAGGAAAACTTTCCCATCTCCTGGTGGACGGTAGATGAGAAGAATCCTGCACCCTACACCCTCACCCAGGATACACTCAAAGGAGTTGCTGGTCCCCACTGGAACTTCCACCAGGCTCAGTTCCAATCTAAAACAAATGGCTACACCCCCGCCTCTACGATCCTTCCTCGAGCAGTGTATCACCGAGTACCCAGCCGGAACTGCTGAAGCCAAAACTGGACCAGCATTTTCATCCAGCCAGGTCTCAGTGATGCAGGTCCGGTCCGATGATCCAACAAGATCTGCTATTAAAGCAGTCTTGCTCGTAATAGACCTGGCATTGCACAACACCGCCCGAGTAGGATGAGTGACCAAGGAAGACCGCATTACTTGCCTGCTGATCAGTTCTATTTGACCTCAACCAAGGCCTCTTCTTTAGGTCTGGTTTCCCCCCAGGTCAGTACCCTTTCCACCTCTTTGTGATGTTTTCTATCTATTCTAGCTGCTACCCTAACAGTGGCCACTACCTTGTGACAAACAGGGCAGGTTTTGCAATACCGTACCACTTGTTTATACACACCAGGCCAATAGTATTGCGTCAGTGACTTTTCCAGTGTTCCTTGACTCTTTAGATGACCTCTACCAGGGTCAATATGTGCCATTTGTATAACTTGCATGCAATATGGATCAGGCACAATCAACTGTTTCTCCCTTATTTTGGTTTTGGAGTTATGATGACCCCTATACCTAACTCCCTTTTCTATAACATATATAGGTTTAGAATAGTCTACTTTCCCCTTACAGACAGGAACATTATCGTTTGGGCATAGGCATACAGTTTCCTGATTTTCATATCATTAGTTTGCATCTTACCCAAGTCCACCTCATCACAGGGAATCACCCCATGAAACAATGATTTAGTCCCTTCTGGTCTTAAGTAGACCTCTTCAATATTGCCTCCTGTAGAGCTTTCATGCCCCTTCTGGACGCCTGGACCTAAGTCCTGAAAAAGTACACATGGCAGGTTCTGTTCCTCTTTTCCTCTGTGTTTCAACTCCTTTAGCTCAGGCAGTATTACTTCTATTTTTTCATGCTCCTTCAGCTAAGGTAACAGTACCTCTGCTCTGTCCAGCTTTGCTACTTCAGGCAATAGCGACTCCACCTTCTCATGTTCTTCCAACTCAAAGTACGCAGCAGTTGAACTTTTCTCAACCTCCAACACATTGTTCTCTGCCTTCAGGCAAAACTGTTCTGCCTCTAGCCACCTTTGGATCAGCCATGCCATCAAGGCCTCTATCATCTGGAACACCGCAGTCAGGCCATCTGTCTGTTTTACTGGACACTTATCACTGGTACTGGCAGATTGCAGCAGGCTTGTTAACATAGCATGCAACTGCTCCACAGATGCCCTTTCAGGCTTTAACTTGGTGAGAACCACCAGCTCTAGTCCAGGAAATAATGGTGCACACAGTTTTTCTGCCATGGTTCTTGTTAAGACTCTGCTGTCTGCAGATGGTGACTTTCGTCTCATACCAGCACCCTTGCCTTGCTGCTATTGTACTTCCTGTGACATCTGCCAGAATATCAGGGCAATATCCCTTGATAAAGTCTCTCTCCCAACCTAGATGCACCAGTATGCCACCTCTAACAACAGGTAAAAGGTGCAGAATGTACTTTGCAGTATTTATTTTCCAAAAATAAAAAAAAAATAAAATAAAATAATAAACATACAGAAAGGAAATAGTTGGCTAGTCTTTCAGTTCAGAACAGTGCACAATTCCCTCAGTGCACATCTTCCAGGCTTAGCTCCAACCAAACAGATTTCTAGCACATGAAAACTTGCATGTACTATGAGCTGCTTCCTCCACGACAGTCAGGTCTCTACTGACTGACTCATGTGTTTTGCATCTCAGGAGGTTGGCTTTTACACCTCAAGAAAGAATACCAGCACTTACTTAAAAAGAACACTTAACTAAGCGTTAGCTCCTGGACTCAACTGAAGGAATGCAGGCTCAATGTGCTCCTTTAATCTTTTTTTTATTCATAGAAGAAGCACTTCAAAACGGCACATTCACCAATAACATCCACATACCACCTTCCACATATGCATAAAATGTCCATGGAAGTCCATTAGATATCCACAAAAGTCCATATAAAGTCCATAAATCACTGGTCAATAATCAATAAATAAATCACAAGAGCCTTTGAGAAAGCTAATTGTGAAACGCGTCAGGTGATGTGGGTGTGATGTGGATGTGTTCCTCAGCTGCTGCAGAAGTAACTTTGCCGGCCTGCTACACAGGCTTGTTTCGTTTTTAACCAGTGATTTATGGACTTTATATGGACTTTTGTGGATATCTAATGGACTTCCATGGACATTTTATGCATGTGTGGAAGGTGGTATGTGGATGTTATTGGTGAATGTGCTATTTTGAAGTGCTTCTTCTATGAATAAAAAAAGATTAAAGGAGCACATTGAGCCTGCGTTCCTTCAGCCGAGTCCAGGAGCTAACACTTGGTTAAGTGTTCTTTTTAAGTAAGTGCTGGTATTCTTTCTTGGTGTTTTAATGATTCTAACCGAGCACTGCTTTATCCCAGGTGCAGTCACACTCTTTTGACTGGCTTTTATACCTGCCTACTGATGATGTCAGCACCATGTCATCTGTCTGACTCACAGTTCTCTAAGTAAACACAGACAGGCTGACTCATTCTAAATAAACACAGACAGGCTGACTTATCTGATATGAGATCATGATATTTCTTTAGAAACTAGGGTATAGCATGTTTACACACCTCTGCTTTACCTAGAAAACAATGTTTTGCTTTGGTTTCTTGCAAACCCAAAGCAATTTACACAGAATAAAACACAGAGTGCAAAGCTTGGTGTTTCAATTCTTTCTCATTACTTACATCTCCTCTGTGTCTGCGTGCAGTATAGCACAGGAGAAAGCAAGCATCTTACTGCCTCTTGTCTTACTTTTATGTTCCTTATACAGTACTTGGAAGGGGGGGGAGAAGCTACAAGACTGAAAGTGACCAGATTTCAACCTGTAGCTAGAACAATTAAGTTGCAAGAACAGGACAGTGTGAAAGAAACTGTGGCACAAATTCAGACAGGAGTTCTGACCCTGTCACACCAACCAGAAGGCAAAACAGTCCCACAGGTTATTCATACATTTGCAAAGGAGCAATTTCTCAACATCCATCCTACAGACGTGCAGCTTTGGTTAAAAGAACACCGACCAGAAAGTGGATAAGAAAAATTACTTACCATAGTAATCTTGTTTCTTCCAGGGGATACATCAATATTCATGACTGTATACAGTATGCCTTAAAGCCAGATCTGCCTGGAGATGGGACGTTATGCTAATGATGGAACACCATTGGCACGTGCCACTTTTCAAATGCTGCCCCTATCAACTGCCTGCATTCTAACCACTCAGATTTCATGGACGCCTGACAAGACAGGCCCCATGAGGAAAATACCTATATAACAATATAATAACAATCAGCTTAACACCCAAAGAGCCTCCAACAGAAGGGAATAACCATAAAAACACCCCCAAATGTCAGAATCACCTGAAGAGGGTAAAACTAATGTAAACACAGTTCCAAAAAAAACAGAAATGCCAGAGTGTGGCACTCATACCCCTGGTTACACAGCATGGAGTGCAGAGGCCACTGGTTCTAGCAGTGGAGGCAGGGTGGGAGAGTTATGAATATTGGAGTATCCCCTGGAAGAAACAAGGCTACTGTGGTATTTTTTTCTTCTCACCCCAGGAATACTCCAATATTTTTAACTCTACATAGACTAAGAAGCAGTACCTTTGGAGGTGGGCATAGAACCTACTATAGGAATAGACTCTGCAGGACAGCTAGGCCAAACCTGGCATCACCTCTAACCTGTGTGTCCAGGCTGTAGTGCTTCATGAAGGTGCGTAATGTTCTCCGGGTAGCTGCTTTACAGATGTCCACCAATGAGACATCCCTGGAAGCTGCTGTAGTAGCAGCTGTACCCCTTTTGGAATGGGCCCTCAGCTCTGCTGGGGGCTCTTTTCCAGCTTTTGAGTAACAAAACTGAATACACAGAACTATCCAGTGAAAAATTGACCTCTTGGATGCTGGACTTCCTTTTCCCACATCCCCGTAAGTCAGGAACAGCTGTTGCCTGTCCTCTCTATGGGCCTGAGTGACAGTCATGTAGTAGCTAAGAGCTCTCTTGACATCAAGACTGTGCAGTCTACGTTCACCAGAGCTGGAATGCTCAGTGAAGAAAACAGGTACGGTAATGGACTGGTTCAAATGGAAGTCTGAGACCACCTTTGGAAGAAATTTCCTTTTTGTTCACAGGATCACTTTGTCCCTGTGGAAGGAAATGTAGTTCTGTTCAATGCAGAGAGCCTGAAGTTCACTGATACTTTTGGCTGAAGTTATTACCACTAAAAAAACTGTTCTCCATGTGATATACTTTAAAGGAGTTGAATACATGGGTTCAAAGGAGGGACCCATGAGCTTGGCTAGACACACATTTAGGTCCCAGGCTGGCAACGGTTCCCTGTGAGGGGGGTGCAAGTGAGCTAGACCTTTAAAGAACCTCTTGAAAATAGGGTTTGATGCCATAGAGGCATTCTTTCCAGCTGAGGTGTAAACAGACACTGAGGCTAGACGGATCTTTAAAGTAATGGGCCGCAGGCCCAGTAAGTGTAAATGTGTAAGGTAATCCACCATAACTGAAACCCCTGCCTGTGCTGGCACCAGATCCGTGGTGGAACACCAAATGGAAAACGTTTTGATTTTGAGGTGTAGGTTTTCTTTGGGGAGGGCTTCCTGTACCCCCTTAAAATGTCCAGAACACCTTCAGAGAGATGCAAGCCTGCATACTCTAGGCCCTCAAGAGCCATGCCTTGAGCCTGAGGGATCTGAGGTTCAGGTACAGGAGCCTCTCTTGATTGGAGATTAACAGGTTGTGCCTTCAAGGAAGGTGTGTTGGTTTGGCTACAGACAAGGAGAGCAGCAGAGAGTACCATGGCTGCCTGGCCCAGTCTGATGCTATCAAGATCAACGATGCTGGCTGGGGCCTGAGCTTGAGAAGTACTCTGTACATCAGGGGGAAAGGAGGGAACACATACAGGTGCTCCCCTGACCAATCCAGAGCCAGAGAATCCAGGGGTATTGTTCCTTGAACTGGGGGTCTGCAACAGTACTGTGGCAGGTGGTGTTTTTTGTGGGATGCAAAGAGATCTATCTCTGGGGTACCCCACCTTCTGAAAATCACTTCCACCACCTGTCTGTTCAGGATCCATTCATGATGGGCCTGGTTGATCCAACTCAGAGCATCTGTTAGGGTATTGTCCTTACCTGGCAGATGAATGGTCTGGAGGGAAACTCCGAGCGAGTAGGCCAGGCTCCATATTTTCACAGCATCTTTGCAGAGAGGGCTTGATCTTGTCCCTCCCTGCTTGTTTATGTAATACATTCTGGTGGTATTGTCTGTCCTGACTTGTACCACCCTCCCCTGCACTAGTGGTACGAAGGCTCAACACTGCTTTGAGCTCCAGCAGATTTATATGCTGGAGTGACTCTGCACTGTACCAATTGCCATGGGTGTTGTGATCCTCTAGATGGCACCCAACCCCAATAATGAAGCATCTGCAGTGAGAACCACTGATGTAGACTCTTGCTGAAAAGGAACCCCTTCCCTTAGGTCAGCTTCCTCTTTTCACCACTGAAGGGCCTGAAGCTACGTTTTTGTTACTGGGATTAGCTTTAAGAGAGGATCTCTTCTCTGACACCGGTGTGCCCTGAGGTGAAACTGAATGTCTCTCATCTGAAACCTGGAACCAAGGACATGCCAGTGGCGGCTGCCATATGGCCCAGGAGTTATAGAAACTGTCTTGCAATTTTTGGTCTGTTCAGGCTGAAGGAGCCTGCCATTTGTATAATACTTCTTACCCTGTCCAGAGGTAGGTAAACTCTGCCCTCCTGGGTATTTAGTTCTGCTCCTATGAACTGCAACACTTGTGCAGGGAGAAGGACTGACTTTTTGAGGTTTATCAGAAACCCAATGACTCTAAGAGTTCTTGGGTGAGCTGCAAATATTCCCTTACCTGTTGTGGTGATTTTCTGACCACCAACCAATCATCCAGGTATGGGAAAACAGTGACACTGAACCTTCGCAGGTGTGCCACAACCACTGCCAGGCACTCTGTGCACACTCTTGGAGCAGAAGTGAGACTGAATGGCAGGGTTGAGAACTGGTAATTACCTGAGGGGAGTCTGAACCAGAGGTACAGTACTTTCTGTGAGACTCCCTTATGGGGATGTGGAAGTAAGCACCTTTTAGGTCCAGAGATGCCAACCAATCTCCTCTTTGGAGTGTTGGCAGAATTAATAACAGGGCTACCATTTTGAACACTGGCTTTATTAAGTGCCTGTTAAGCACCCTTAGGTCTAGGATAGGCTGCCACTCACCATTTTTCTTTGTTGTGAGGAAGTATCTTGAATAAAAAACCCTTCCCCTTTGTTGTGGGGGTACAGGTTCCACTGCCCTTGACAACAGTAGAGTTTGTACTTCCTTTTCCAGCAGCTTCCTTTCTGCATTGGAAGCTGGCTTGAACACTCTGGTCCTTAGAGTGGGAAGGGTTTTGAAACTTAGGGACAAACCCTGATTCAATACTTCCAGTACCCACTTGTCTGTGGTGATCTGTTTCCAAGCCTGGAAATAGTGAGTTAGCCTGCCCCCTGTAAGAGGACACTAGGTGGGTTACACAGGGACTCTGACACAATCTGTATTCTTCAGGATGAGCTTCAGGTAGTTTTATTCAACCAGTTCCAAACATAATAATTCCAATGAAAAGTACAAATGGACTTATTCCGGCAAACAATAAAATAAAACAAAGTAAAAGAACATCAATGCGAAGGCATCAAACATGAGCAGTAGTATACACATTAAACTAGAGCACTAGTTCTGGATGCTTACATGTCACCATCCCAACCGCTACTAACTCTTTACTTGCTACTGACCCAATTATATACCTGATACTAAGCTCTTATTGGGTGAATTACCCATCAATCAAATGTCTTTATAATTTTATTTTACAAACAGCTTATTTATGAATTCTATACAACAAGGTATTTATCTTGATACCTTTTAAACTCACATAATGGTTGTGAGCACATTAATATTTGGTTTAATGCATCTTTTAGTGGGTTTCCAAAGTAAGTCCTTCCCCTTCTCTATAAGGGTAGCAACATAATGGCCGGCTGGCTCCTAAAGGGAAGGCTTACAGAAGGACATACCCTGCAAAACCAGGTAATATAATTGTACCCACTCATATTTCTTTACCTGGTTAATTTTCAATGCCATTTCTTTTATAGTATCCCTTCTGTATTCAAGTGTGTGCATACAAGTAGAAACAAAAGGTTGAATGGCACAAAACACTGGCGTTTGTGTATCAGGAAGTAAAAGACAAAAGAAAACTGGTGTTGCACAGTAACATACAGCTTTTTAAAAATTAGCTGTCCCTGAATCACAAATATCCTGTTTGTGTTTGAAATACAGTGCTTTAGCGCTAAGGGCACATTTCTAACTTCTTATCCCTGCTTGGAATCGTAGAGGATAGCTTTATTTAACAGTCATGACGTTTGCGAGCTGCACGATAGTGCGCACGTTCGTGCAGCTCGTGAAAAACGTCGCGAAGGACGAAATAGACGCAAAGGTACTTCTTAGGGTACCAAACTCCAAAATAAACCTACTCTGCCAAATAAAAGGTGTTTTTATCGACTGGCATATGAAAAATAATGAGTTTTACAGAGGCTTTACATAGGCTTTTAACATATTGGCCATTTAAAGGGCCATGCTTCCATAAATTCCAGCCTCAGATAATTCAGACAGATGATGTCCTTGCAAGTAGCCAGAATAAGAGGAGGGGGAAACAAAAGACAGAAATTAGGTTAAAATTGCATAGGTGGCCAGTCTATGCACACAAAAAAAAACAACACAGAAGACACAAGGATATGACACATGAAGGGAAAAAAGATGGGGGGGGTTTCTGGCTGCTACAACAACATCAATCCGAATAATATGTTATTTTTGGAGACCCTTTGACAGTCTCCTCCCACCTTAAAATAACAGAAAATACTGATTTATCAGAGTTTTTTGTTTATATCATTATGTGCAGATCTCTTTACCAAAAGAGATGGAGCCAAAGCCCACCCTCTCCTCAGGCTCCACCTCGGGGTCCCACATTGCAACAAACTTTGTTTGTTGCTTTTGAACGAAATCTAATTAAATTAGACTACATAACAAGTTTTGTATTTTTTTTTTTTAACTCACCCCGAGGTCTGCTGTAGTCTGGTCATGTCCATATCTTGATAAAAAGTCTGCGTTCTTATGTTCACTACCCTTCCTATGTTTTATTTTAAAACGGTATGGCTGTAGAGTTAGGTACCATCTCATTATTCGGGGATTCTGATCCTTCATAACATTAAGCCAACATAGGGGATTATGGTCTGTTCATAATTCAAACTCAGTTCCCCACAGCTAAAACCTCAATGACTCTATAGCCCATCGTACTGCCAAACATTCTTTCTCAATGGTGGAGTATTTGGTTTCTCTTTCATGTAGCTTCCTACTGATATAAATTATAGGATGTTCTTCCCCCTTTATGATTTGTGACAATACAGCCCCTATGCCTAAGTTTGAAGCATCTGTTTGTACTATGAAAGGAAGTGTAAAATCTGGTGTACGTAAAACTGGGTATGAGCATAATGTTGCTTTAATTGTGACAAATGCGTCTTCACAATCTGAAGTCCACCTTACTTTTTCAGGTTGACATTTTATTGTTAGTTCAGTGAGTGGGCTAACTATCATAGAAAAATTTGGAATAAAGCGTCTATAATAACTGGCAAGTCCTAAAAAGGATCTCACATCTTTTTTAGTGTTTGGTCTTGGGCTGTTTGCTACAGCCTCAATTTTAGACTTTATAGGTTTTATCAGGCCCCCGCCTATTTGAAAGCCTAAATATTCAGTCTCTTTCATGGCCAAAAAACATTTTTTTGGATTGATCGTTAAACCTGCAGAGGTAATGACTTTTAGGATGGTTGCTAAATGGTACAAATGGTGAGTCCATGTATTGCTAAAAGTTACCACGTCGTCCACATAGGCTGCACTATATGCAGAATGTGGTAAAAGGAGTTTATCCATTAGCCGTTGAAATGTTGCTGGGGCTCCATGGGTCAAATGGCATGACAGTGAATTGGTAGAGGCCCAATGGAGTGCTAAAGGCTGTTTTCCTTGTCATCGGATTTAAGGAATTTGCCAGTATCCCTTGGTGAGGTCAAGGGTTGAGATGTACTATGCTCCTCCCAGATGGTCAAGGATGTCATCGATGCGTGGCATCGGATAACTATCAAATTTAGATATTTCGTTTAGTTTTCTAAAATCTAAACAAATTCGGACCCACCTTCCTTTTTAACAATTACTATGGGAAATTCCACTCACTGCTGGAGGCTCGATGACACCCATCTCTTGCATCTTAGTTAATTCATTTTCTATCTCAGACCTTAATCTTTCTGGTATTCTAAAGTCGTACCTTTATAGGTTCTTTGGGTAGTATTAATCTTATTATTTGCATTTACTACTTTGCCAGGTGTTCGGTGAAGTAACTAGCATAAGGCTGTAACATGGTGTAGAGTTCAGCCTCTTGTTGCTTAGACAATCCATTGTTTATGTTAAGGTCACTAATGCCACCCTCTGTCTCTAAGCGTTGGTAGACTAAGTCCAATTCACTAGTAGGGCTTTCTGGATGAATGAAACATACAGGGGGATCTTGCCTTTCTACCCATTTTCTTAATAGGTTTGCATGAAATATGTTATATTTCTTTTTCTTATCTGATAGTTCAATTTGGTAGGTTACAGGGCCTGTTCGTCTGACCACTGTATAAGGACCTTGCCATTTCATGTATAATTTGTTATCTGATGATGGGAGTAGTAACAACACCTTCTCACCTTCTTGAAACTCTTTGATCTTTGTGCCTTTGTCATAGTGATATTTTGGTTTTTCCTGTTGTTTACAGTTAACTTGATGAGCACGTTCTATATATTTAGTTAGTTTTTGTCTAAGCTGAGAGATGTAATCACTGGGGTCCTGATCCTGAGATGTCTGCCCATTTTCCCATTTTTCTCTTATTACATCTAGGGGGCCACGAGGGTTTCGTCCATATAGCAACTCAAATGGCGAGAACCCTGTGGAAGCTTGGGGTACCTCCCTATATGCAAACATCAGGTAGGGTAATAGTACATCCCATTTTCGGCCCTCTTCTTGACAAAATTTCTGCAGCATTTTCTTGAGTGTCTGGTTGAAACGTTCAACCAGACCATCTGTCTGTGGATGATATGGGGTGGTATGAATGGCAGTAACACCTAAGGTATGATACAACCTTTTTAGTAGGAGAGAGCAAAAATTACTGCCCCTATCAGTCAAAATTTCTTTTGGTATGCCTGTCCTACTGAAGAGTTTACCCAGTTCTTCCGCTATTTTTGGCGCAGTGATATTGCGTAGGGGAATAGCCTCTGGGTATTTAGTAGCATAATCACACACTACTAATATATATTGACTACCCTTTGAACTTTTGGGTAGTGGCCCGACTATATCCATTGCTATTCGTTCAAAAGGGGTAGTTATCAATGGTAAAGGCATCAGGGTTACTTTATTACTCTTGTCTAACTTAGCAACCTTTTGACATTCTGTGCAACTTCTGCAGTAGTCTGCCACTTGTTCGTGTATACCAGGCCAAAAAAATATATATAGTAAACGGCTTAATGTGCGGTCCCTACCTAAATGTCCGGCTAAAGGTATATTATGAGCCACGTCCAACAGTTGTTTTCTATAAGCTTGGGGTACCATTAGCTGTTCTATTTCCCCATTTTTGGGGTTTACACACCTGCAGTATAACAAACCATTATACATTTTATATCTGTCAGCACTTGAACCATCCCTGCCCTCAGACATTTGAGAAAAACAACTTTTTAAACTAGGGTCTTGTTGTTGTGCAGTTTTAAAGTCAATACTTGATACTAAGGAATCAAATTCCTTCTTATGTTCCTGGTTCCATTGCTTCTTATCCTTTCTTCTTTGTGCCTTAGACTTCTTAGCCTTTCTTGTCTCCTCAAATAGATCAGCAGCAAATGGGAAGACTTGTCCAGGACTTTCTCTAGTCTGGGATCTGGTTACCAGGGCTTCTACATGGTTAGAAATTAGGGACTGGAAGTCAGCGTAGTCATGTCCAATCAGCACAGGGACTGGTAGGTTGGGGACAGCCCCTACCGGGATGTTATAAGTATGTCCTTGTATTGTTAGGTCTAAGTTATATAGTGGGTAATAATGGGTGTCCCCATGTATACAAGTCACACGAGTAGTCTGAAGCTCAGTATTAATAGATGAGTCGAGTAGATGGCTTTGAATAAGGGTCTGTCTGCTCCCTGAGTCAAGGAGACCATATACGGTGTTATGCCCAATTTGAACTGGGATGATATAATGTCCCCAATTTGCTAACGCCAAATGTGGGTTCGATTTCTTTTGGGCAAAACCGTGCCACATGTCCCTTACTGCCGCACTCATGATAGATGATGTCTGGATTATACCCCCTTTGCACCCTTGGGTACGTTTTGGCTACCATGGGCGGATTCTTTGGTGAAAAAGGGGAGACAGGTTGTTTAGAAACAATAGGCGGATGGACGTGTGGTAAAGTCTCTTTTGATCACGTAGACCTAGCAGCAACAAAATCTTCTGCAAGCCGAATCGCTATATCCGAAGTCTCAGGTCGGTGTTCTTTTACCCACAGTTGCACATCTTGTGGGAGGATCTTAATAAACTGTTCTAGAATAATGGCCTCTAGGATCTGGTCAAGTGTCCTGATGGTTGGCTGTAACCACTTGAAGCACAAGTCCTTTAGACGTATATAGGCGTCTTGAGGGTTATCTGCATTCTGATATTTAAAAGTTGAAATCGCTGCCTGTAGGTCTCGGTGTTTATGTAATAACGCTTTAGAATTGCAGCTTTCACCTGATCATAATTATTAGCATGTGCTACCTCTACATGACTGTATGCAAGCTGAGCTTTTCCCGTTAGGTAAGGGCCAGGCGAATCACCCACTGATCCCTGGGCCCGCACAGGCTGTGCAACCCTCTCAAAAGTCATTATGTAAGCTTCAATGTCATCAGTTTCTGAAAGTTTCACTAGTTTAATGTCTTTATATCCCCGATCTGGTGGCCGACTTACACCCAGAACTTGTATTGCCCTCAGGGTATCAGTCCATCTAGCCTCATATTCCTTTTTATCTCTTTCTCTCTGTTTTTCCATTTCCATTTGGTGCATGCATAACCACCTTACCAGTTCGTGGGTCTCCAAAGGGGGTATCTCCGATATCTCCTCCTCCACTCGTCTGCTCTTCTGGATCGCCTTCTACCTTGGAAATAGGTTTGCCTTCCTTCTTCCTCATGACAGGATCCATCCCTGGTAATAAAGGTATATGGAAGGCTGTAGATACTGAACGGGTAACAATTCCATGAAAAGTATCAACGTCCACTTGCTTCTCCTGCATGCAGAGTCCACTAGAGTCTCGGACAGACTCACCCAGGTGTATTCAGCCAGGGATCCCACTTCTGACACCAGTGTAAGAGGACACTAGGTGGGGTTACACAAGGACTCTGACACAATCTGTATTCTTCAGGATGAGCTTCAGGTAGTTTTATTCAACCAGTTATAAACATAATAATTCCAACGAAAAGTACAAGCGGACTTATTCCGGGCAAACAATAAAATAAAACAAAGTAAAAGAACATCAATGCGAAGGCATCAAACATGAGCAGTAGTATCCACATTAAACTAGAGCACTAGTTCTGGATGCTTACATGTCACCATCCCAACCGCTACTAACTCTTTACTTGCTACTGACCCAATTATATACCTGATACTAAGCTCTTATTGGGTGAATTACCCATCAATCAAATGTCTTTATAATTTTATTTTACAAACAGCTTATTTATGAATTCTATACAACAAGGTATTTATCTTGATACCTTTTAAACTCACATAATGGTTGTGAGCACATTAATATTTGGTTTAATGCATCTTTAGTGGGTTTCCAAAGTAAGTCCCTCCTTCTCTATAAGGGTAGCAACACAATGGCCAGCTGGCTCCTAAAGGAAGGCTTACAGAAGGACACCCTGCAAAACCAGGTAATATAATTGTACCCACTCATATTTCTTTACCTGGTTAATTTTCAATACCATTTCTTTTATAGTATCCCTTCTGTATTCAAGTGTGTGCATACAAGTAGAAACAAAAGGTTGAATGGCACAAAACACTGGTGTTTGTGTATCAGGAAGTAAAAGACAAAAGAAAACTGGTGTTGCACAGTAACATACAGCTTTTTAAAAATTAGCTGTCTCTGTATCACAAATATCCTGTTTGTGTTTGAAATACAGCGCTTTAGCGCTAAGGGCACATTTCTAACTTCTTATCCCTGCTTGGAATTGTAGAGGATAGCTTTATTTAACAGTCGCGGCATTTGAAAGCTGCACGATAGTGCGGACGTTCGTGCAGCTCATGAAAAACGTCGCGAAGGATGAAACAGACACAAAGGTACTTCTTAGGGTACCAAACTCCAAAATAAACCTACTCTGCCAAATAAAAGGTGTTTTTATCGACTGGCATATGAAAAATAATGAGTTTTACAGAGGCTTTACATAGGCTTTTAACATAATGGCCAGTTAAAGGGCCATGCGTCTATAAATTCCAGCCTCAGATAATTCAGACAGATGATGTCCTTGCAAGTAGCCAGAATAAGAGGAGGAGGAAACAAAAGACAGAAATTAGGTTAAAATTGCATAGGTGGCCAGTCTATGCACACAAAAAAAAACAACACAGAAGAGACAAGGATATGACACATGAAGGGAAAAAAGGGGGGGTTCTGGCTGCTACAACAACATCAATCCGAATAATATGTTATTTTTGGAGACCCTTTGACACCCCCTACTGGTAGTGGGGAGGCAGCCTGGGAAAGCATGTCAGGGGTCTTGCTTTGGCTGAGGTTGGGACTTGGAACCATGCCTGGAACCCCTTCTGCCCCTGCCCCGAAGTACCCCTGCTGTGGGTACTGCTGAACCTGCAGTACAGCTATGGTCTGGTAAAAAGGTCTGGCGTGAAAAGGTCTATCCCTGCCTCCCCTTCCATAGGGTCTAGTGGATGGAGAGGCCCTTTCTTTAGTAGAATTGCTTTTGTAGGTGGCTTTGTATTCATCCACCTTTTTCATGTAAGCTTCTGTCTAATTTCCAAAGAGGGAATGACCCTCAACAGGAATGTCCATAGCCTTGGACTGTGTACCTTGAGTGAGGTTTGTGGCTCTCAGTCAGGCAGACCTCCTTTGAGCAACAGTGTTAGCCATCCACCTGGCAGCAGCAGCATCATTAGTGTCTGCTGCCATCTGAAATTGGTATTCGGCTGCTTCCAAATGAAACATAGCAGGCTCAGCTAAATCAGCTGAGAAACTAGCTGGGGCTTTGTCTGCCATAGCTATGAAAGACTGCCACAGAGATTTTTGATATTGAGTAGCGCAAGTCTGGAAATTCGCTTGCCTGATGGCCAAGGAGGCTGACAGGTAGCCCTTCTTGGCCATGCTGTCAATTTTCCTGGAATCTTTCTCAAGGGGGATGTGATGCCAGAGGTACTTTTGCCTTCTCACAGGCTGCAACTTGTACCACACCCTGGTGGTCAGGGTGGGAGAACAAAAATTTAGTCCCCTCCCTGTCCAGCTGGTATTTCTTGTACAACCTCTTGTCTAAGAGAGGACAGAACAAGGAGTTTGGAGGATTTTAAACACATCCTTTTTAAAGAACTTGTTCACAAGGAGCAATAATTTCTTGGTGGGTGTTAAACCCATCATTTCTAAGTATTCTGCTTCCTCCTCATCCTCTGTTATGTCAGTGGTGGTTATGTCAAGGGCATTCACCATCTTTCTGACAAAAGTGAAGTGGGATGAGTAATTCTCTGAGGTTGTGGGTGGTGAGCCAAACTCCTGTTCAGGGGAGAATTCAGGCTCTATAGGCTCTCCTTCACACTCTTCTTCATACTCCCCATATTCCTCCATTTCTTCTTGGAAGGAAGATTGGGCAGAAGGTTGTTTGGTGGGGGTCTGAACCGGTGCCTACTGTCCAGCAGGCAGTATCCCCTGTAAGGCCCAAATAACTTTGAAGGCCTGTGCACTCTCCTGTGGAGAAGGCAAAGTTGTAGACACCACAGAAGTTCCCAAACGCTGTCCAGCAGGGGGTTCTGTATGCTTAGTTTTCTTTGTTTTCTTTAGTGCAACTGGGGAGTCAGCTGGTTCAGCAGGCCTTTTTCCAAGGACCTGGGTACCTGTATCAGGGGTAGAAGTTGTAGTTGCTGTGGTTTCACCCACAGGAACTGAGGGTGTCGGCTGGTCAGAGCCTGAGGGACCCTTAGGCGGAGGCAACTTCTTTTTAAGCCTCTCCAAGCATTTTTCAAGCATTTTCTCAGGAAAGGTCTTGCATATTGCACAATCCGACTTTAAGTGTTCATAACCCAGGCAGGCCACAAAAGAAGTGTGTTTATCTGCCTTGACAAACACTCTCCACACTCAGTACAATTTTTAAAACCGGGATCACCGGCTTTTCTCTTAGATTTTTCTGACATATTCCCAAATTTGACAAAAAACATAAACCACAAAAGGATTTTAAATGGTAGTTTGTGGTTGTGGTAGGTTCAGGAACCAATTAGGGAACTGATCACAACCAGGAACCAGTTCAGTAAAGAACCGAGGTTATCGGTACAGTAACAGATGTTAGAGGTGATGTAAAATAAGTTTATTTAAACAAATTTAACTAAAATAAAGGAGTTTTAATCACAAAACTCTGCACTAAACTAAAAAATTGCTGGTTCCCCTCCAGTTATCCTGAACTGGGAGAAAGCTAGAAAAACAACAAATTTACGTAAAATTAAATAGCGGGTGAAGGGATCAAGGGAGGTGGCAGGGAACTACAGGCCCATCAGCCTGACATCGGTGGTGGGCAAGGTGATGGAGGGCATTGTCAAGGAGAGGCTGGGGGGACCTGGAAAAGTTAGGGTGCCTGGACAATAGACAGCATGGATTCATCTCGGGGAAATCATGTCAGACAAACCTTGTGGAGTTCTATGACTGGGTGACGAGTGCCTTGGACCTGGGTAGACTGGCTGACATCCTCTTTCTTGACTTCAGCAAGGCATTTGACTCTGTTCCTCACGGGGGCCTGTTGGATAAGCTGGGAGAAATGGGGGTGGGGAACCAGATGATCAAATGGATAGGCAATTGGCTCCAGGACCGGACCCAGAGGGTCATGGTTGGTGGGATAGTCTCATCCCCAAGGAGGATCATTTGTGGGGTCCCGCAGGAATCGGTCTTTGGGCCTCTCCTGTTCAATGCCTACATCTCTGACATAAGGACGGGTATCAGGAGTGAGATGAGTCTCTTTGCAGATGACTCAAAACTGGGGTCAGTGATGGACAGGGAGGAGGGGAGGGTGGCCCTACAGGGGGACCTGGAGGCTCTGGAAAGGTGGTCTAAAAAGTGGAAGCTGAGGTTCAATGCAGGGAAATGCAAGGTACTGCACCTGGGAGCCAGAACCCGGTCAAGTGTACACCCTGGGGGGAATGCTACAAGTCTCGATGGCTGAGAGGGGACCTGGGGTGGTGGATGTCAAGATGAACTCGAGACTTGTAGGAGGGCAGCAGCCAAGGCCAACAGGATGCTGGGATGCATTGCTAGGGGGGTCACCTCCAGAAGGAGGGAAGTGATACTTCCTCTGTATAACTGCTTGGTGAGGCCGCACCTTGAGTACTGCATGTAGTTTTGGAGGCCACACTTAAAGAGGGACACTGAACTCCTAGAGAGGGTCCAGAGGAGGGCAACCAAAATGACTTGGGGCTTGGGGGACAGGATCTATGGGAAGAGGCTCAAAGAGCTAAATATGTACACATTCGAAGAGAGAAGGGACCGGGGGGACATAATAAAGGTCTTCAGGTACATGAAGGGGATAAATAGGGGAGCAGCAGTCAGGGTGCTCCAAAGGAAGGAGGGGGGCAACTAGAGGGCATGGGTGGAAGCTGGAGGGGGAGATTCAGGGGAGAAAGGAGGAGGTGCTACCTCACTAAGAGGGTGGTGGAGCCATGGAATGTGCTGCCCAGGGGCTGGTGGAGGCAAAGACAGTGGATGGGGTTCAAGAGGGGGTGGAATAGGTGCAGGGGAAGGGTTCTGGAAGCAAAATCCAGTGCAGTGAGAATATCCAGGACTGGGAAGGGAGAAGCCAGAGAGGGCAAGGGGGGGGGCAGCAAGGTCAGCTCCCAGGGTGGGGGCTGACCAAATAAGCAGACATGAAAGACTGTTAGGCCTATCCTGCTGGCAATCTAGTATGTTAGTATGTAAGCTAAAAACAAAAGATAAAGGCAGGAAATGAAGAATAAGGAATACTTATATGTATTTTTTATAACTTTTTATGATGAGATGTTGAGGAGAGGATCTCCAAGCATCTAGTCTTGACAGGTGGAGAGTGAAATCATTAGATAGCCAGACACCACAACAGTGAAGTAACAGCCAAGGAACAGTAAGACACTCTTTTTCCTGATTTAACTCCAGATCAGACAAAAACTCTGATAATGGTAACCAATCTGCACCCAAAGACTGTATTTGCTCTAACTGTAACATGCCAGACCATATTGCAAGAAACTATCATAAAATTAAAGAGGGTAACACTGGAGCAAATTTGACCTTAGCAAATTGGGGCAAGTATTTAACAGATGTCAAGGTGGAGGATAAGAATGTGAAGAGACTTACACATTTGGGAAACTGAGAGACCCTGGTGCATTCTGAAGTTCTGAGAAAAGGCTGTGCAAAAGCACCAGGTACTGGGGCCATCTGCATCCACAGGGACACTTCATACTATCCCACTACCCAAGTGACTTTGATCATTAATGGGTTGTCACACCAAATTAAAGTGGGGGTCAATTGTATCAGCTGTGATAACAAGAGCACAGGCAAAGAAACTTAGATGTCTGGTACACTTTTCCTTTTGGTGACTTTGATTCAGACTTGTTTGAGCCCAGCTCCAAGATCCAGAAGTCCAGGAAAGAAAAAAAAACACAGAAAAAACATTGGCAAAAAAACTGATGTACATAAGGGGTTAATAACTGAAAATTCTGAAACTAAACTGATAACTGATTGTGATTTTGTTTCTGAGCAAACTGCCGATGTTTTGCTGGAGTGAAACATAAACAGGTTCAACCAGTGTTTAAAAAATGTAATCGGTTACTGTACAGAGTGTAGGGTAATCCTCAGATGCAGGAACAGACAGAACAATTGGTCATATCAAAGAAAAATAGAACTGAGTTGTTACAGATAGCACATGATAGTCCTATGGCTGGTCACACAGGAAGGATTGCACCCTTGCTAGATTGCTGTACCAATTTTACTGGCCTGGGATTCATGTGATTGTTGCTACCTATTGCAATTTTTGTGCTGAGTGTCAGAAAGTAGCTCCAGTGACTAAAAAACAGAAGGTGCCCCTGTTGCCTCTAACCTTGATAAATGCACCTTTTTCAGAATTACAGCGAATGTGGTTGACTCCTTAGACAAAAGTAAAAAGGGTAATCAATTAATATTGGTAGTATGTGGCTATCCTACTCGAGACACAGAGGCAATTCCAATGTGTACTGTCACAGCCTAAAAGTGGCAGCAGAGCTTTCCAAAATTTTCAGCAGGGTGGGCATACCAAAAGAGATTATTACTGATCAGGGTAGTAATTTTGGTGCTGCTTTGCTAAAGGAGTTGTACTCACTACTAGGTATCACTGTTGTAAGAACCTCCCCTTATCACCCTCAGAAAAATGGTATTGCTGAGCATTTTAATCAAAGGCTAAAATGTATGTTAAAAAGTTTGTGAAAGAGGAAGGGAAAGATTGGGTCCAATACTCACCTGCTTTTTGCTTACAGAGAAGTGCCACAAGCATCAACAGGTTTTTCACTCATCGAAATGTTGTATGTTAGATAACCTAGAAGGTCACTAGATGTAATAAAAGAAACATGGGAAGTTAACCACACTCAGAAAAAATATTACATCTTATATATGTGTACAGATGAAAAAAAACAGGCAAAATATGTTGACATTGCCCGCAGTAATCAAGCGGAAACCCCAAAACAGCAGAAGGTGTATTATGACCATCAGGTAAAAGAAAAAGTTTTTGAGCCAGGTGAAAAGGTCTTATTACTATTACCCACTACAGAAAACAAACTGTTAATGAAGTGGTAAGAGCTTTATAAAGTGGCTAGACGTACTGGTACTGTTACCTATGAGACTGAAACCACTGATAGGAAAAATCCTACAAAGATATACCATGCTAACCTCCTTAAGAAATGGGCTGAAAAAACACCAAAGGTTGTTTTGTTAGTATTACCAGAAGCTGCTAAAGAAGATATTGATATAGATTATGAAAGACTGGAACAAAATATAACTTCTGATACTGTAAAGGTGAATGTTTCCTTACACACAGAACAAACCAGAAAAATTTGTAACTTGGTGAAGACATTTAAAAGTATGTATACTGCAGTGCCAGGCTGAGGAAAAGGAGTCAAGCATGTAATAGTGACAGGGAATGCTTACCCTATAAGACAAAAGTCATACAGATTACCAGAGTGGTTAAGAGCAGACATGGTTACTGTAAGGAAATACAAAAAAATGAAAGAATTGGGTATCATTGAAGAATTAAGAAGTGCTTGGTCATCACCAATGGTGATTATAAATAAAAAAAAGGGAGTGTAAGAATCTGCCTTAATTTTAAGAAATGTAATCAAATGTCCAAATTTGACAGCTATCCTATTGTAAAATTTTGCAAGAGATAAGCCTGATAGTAAAACACTGCCAACACAGATGTGCAGAATATCAGTTTTATTTCTCCCTCATAATAGTACAAAGACAGAAGCAATAAGATAAATCTTATCAATTGGAACACAGAGACAGTCATACACCAGGCATGGAAGCTAGGTGCTTCGGGATCCCAAAAGAGTTTGGTCATGTACTAAGATTATATACTGCAGATAAGAGACGTCCCGTTGCCGGAGTAACAAATTTATAGACATCAGTGTGTTTCTGTACTCGGTGTTTCGTTGGTCAAAACATGGGCATCTATACCCAGGACCACTACTTTTTGTATCAGTTATAGTATAAATTTTGCTAGGCTAAGCATTCTGACTTTGGAACATTGGTGGCTCTACAGACCACAGAATAATATTATTATATATAATTACGTCATGTTGGGCTGCTAATCTCACAGCTGTCATTAGATGTTCTTCTAAGACAATAATACACATTTATGGCTAACTCATTAGACATTTGGCTGAATAGGAGATTCCTGACTAGGCCCTAATATAGAACAACATATCAGTACATTAGTGATCATTAGTGCATAATATACTATATGATAATACCTTCCCCCTTTGTCATGGTAGTAGTGAGTGTCCTCATATGGGACGGCAGGGCAGACTGGTCTAACATATTCATGAAAGACAAGAAATGCTGTGCTCACGGACCAGGGTGAGTACAGAGCAGCAACCCCAAACTCAAACAAAAGACCAGCAGTACTCGCACTCCAGAGCCAGGAGCTCAGACGCTCCAGTGACGATCACAAGACACATTCTGCAAAATCAGAAGTTGAATTTATTGCTATGAAATAAGCATATAAAGGTCAGAGCAAGCAACAGAGCTGTACCTCTTCTAGACCAAGTGCCCCTGCACTTCACCACGTAAGGCTTCATCAGGACATAGCAATAAAGAAAAAATTACTCACCTTAGTAATGTTGTTTTTTCTAATGGAGTCTTGCTATATTATGACAATTGCAGTTTGTCCCAGCAGTTCTAATGGTGGGACAACCTGCAATTGTCATAATATAGCAAGACTTCATGTTGTTTGAAGAAAAAATTACTCACCTTAGTAATGTTGTTTCTTCTAATGGAGTCTTGCTATATTATGACAATTGCAGTTTGTCCCACCATTACAACTGCTGGGACAAACTGCAATTGTCATAATATAGCAAGACTTCATGTTGTTTGAATTCAACTTTTGATTTTGAAAACTTGTCTGGTGATCTTCACTGGAGCATCTGAGCTCCTGGCTCTGGAGTGTGAGTACTGCTGGGCTTTTGGTCTAACATATTCCCCCCCCCTTTGTTGCCTGGATACAAAAGGCAACACTAACTAGGGTGGTAGGTAAGTTACTTCGTTACCGAGTGTGATTCATACAAAAACTTCAATTGATTGCGATGTTGTGTCATGGTTTTAAGTAAACAGATCAAGGAAAATAAAAAGAAACATTTGAATAATAAAAAACCTTTGAATGTCAGTTCTAACCAGCTATTTGTCAATGTGGTGCTGAGGTCACCATCATGGAAAAGAGAATTTAATGAATTGCCTGCTTTGGTAACATTGTTACGTATGTAAACTAAATGTGTATCCTTTCTCTCTAGTAGAGATTTGAGGTTCAGGGTCAGTGGATCAATATGCACATTAAACACAAGTAAATACTGGGCTAGAGTATACAGATAGTCAGGGTCACTATCGATATAATCATGTTCCGGGTGGGAACTGGGGTTTTAACCATATGGCCTATGATAGAGCATTCCTGGGGCATGAAGCAGAAGTTTGGGAAAGGTATGTCACAAGTTTAAACTTCCATAGGAGAAAGTCTGATGATTGAACACAGTATTGTCCAACAGAATTGTAGGTCACTCAAACTTGAGGACAGTGCCACTTCATAAGCTGGACAGGGCAGGTGATGGGAGTGTTCATGATGCAGCTGGTGTGGACGTTGTCTGAAGAGGCATCTCTGGAAGCAGTGCTGGGGCAGCAGAGCTGGGTTGCACTTGACTCAAATAAATGGTCTCTGAATCTCAAGAAGGCTTTAGAGCTGAAGAAGGCTTTGCAAAGTCATTTGAAGTGTCATTTAGGTCATCAGTAAACTCTAGTGACCAGACCATTATAACAGAAAAGTAATCACATACTGGCACGGTACATCAAAGACATCACACTTGCAAAGGTAGTGATATCCCCTTTTAGCACAACGGTCTGTATGTGGAGCAACCCAGGAGTCAAGTCGAGGATGAAACACCAGCAATGGAGGCAAGTGATACATTTTGGGAAAAGAAACCAAAAAGATCCATATTTCTTAAATAAAAAGCTTATAAAAAATAGTACATGTGAAAAAGACCTTGGTGCATGGGTAAACTAAATTGTCATCAGGTACACATATTGTCAAAACTATAGGGAAATGTAATAGCATTATTCACTCCATCAAAAGAGCATTCATTTCTAGGAATAAAGACTGTGTCCGTAAGTTATACAGAACATATGTCCTACCCCATCTCGATTGTGGTTCACCGATCTGGAACCCATACTTACAAGAAAGATATCATAAAGATCGAAAGAGTCCAGAGGAGGTTGACAAAATCTATTAAAGGACTAAATCACAAGGAGTACGGGGAAAGACTGGTTGACCTAAATCTATACAGTCACTTCACTACCAGTCTAGCATTGCTTGTAAAGTGCTTTGGATGTATGATAAGCGCTATATAAATGCTGATTCTTCTTCTTCTCCTTCTATACTCCTTAGAGACCAGAAGGATTAGAGGAGATTTATTACTTTTATACTGAATTTTGAAAGACGAGGCCTTAATGGCACAACATAAAATAAGAAGGATTCAGAAATTAGTAAATTCAAGATCACACGATAAACAAATATTTATATATAGGACAAGAACCAATAGGCATAGATGCTTTTATAATATACGTACACCTATCATTTGGAATAATCTGCCTAAGAATGTTGTGGATTCTTCATCATTTGACATATTTAAAAGAAGGCTAGATGAATATTTATTACATAAGAGTGTCAACAGATAAACCCACTATGAGTGGGAGACAATTAAATGGGCCCATGGCCTACTTTGTCTATATACACCAAGTTACTTCTGGTGAGGGGTCCACTGGATCGATGCCAAATCTCTAGGCCAGAGATCTAGGAATAGCAGAAGCAAGAGTAAGCGACATCTGGAGGGTTCCATCCTTGACTACCAAACTTCTGGTGTTTGGGTTTACTGGAGTTAACAAAAGGAAAGAAATGGAAACAAAATATATTGTTAGTAAAATGGTGCTCTTTCCTCCGAGTGTCTTCACATCAGCTTCTCTCCACCTTCATCAATGGTCATCTGAAAATTACTTGGATTTTTCTCAGCAGCTGAGAACAGAAAGCAAAAGGATTCGGTTAAATTTGCAAAGATTTCCTTCCCCTTGGGGGTGGGGGAAGGAACATTCACATTGCAGTGGATTGGAGGGTTTAGTCTCCTTTGTACAGTGTCAGCTGGTTTACTTGGTACCATTTGTCTAGTGGCTTTCTTCTGCCATCAGTGAGACATACTTGGTACACAGCTGGGCTGAGTTTGTTGATGATATCAAGTGGACCTGACCATTTGTTCACAAATGCATGTGCTGCAGATGCTAATTTTAGAATCATGACTCTCTCACTGACTTTTTCAATTGTCTTCTTTGACTGTTTTATCAAAGCACTTTTTGGATTGCAATTGGGCTTGACCCAAATTATTTGCAGCGTACAAGTGGGTTTTTGCAAGGTTGTCTCTCAACTGAGTTACAAAGGTGTCTATTGACACTCTATCTGCAGTAGGGGCATTGAGGTCGATCATCAAATGTTCTGGTAATCTTATTTGTCTACCAGTCATTACTTCAAAGCATGTACATCGAGTAGATGCTGAAGGGGTAGCTCTAATTGCCATTAAGAGTAAGGGCAGCAAAGTATCCTAAGTTTTTTCCAGTACCAGTGGCAAATTTATATAACATTGCTTTTATTTATTTTATTTTTTATTTTATTTAATTTTTGTTGACCGGGTAAGTGCACTAGACAAATCCTGACTATTTTCAGGCATGACCCAGGGGAGGGGGATACAGATGAATGCCAACTGACCTTGAACCAGATTAAACTGTTGGTAGTATTTTTAGTGAATGCAAATTGTATGTGTCTGTTTGCTCTTTCTACTTCAATCAATCAATCAAAATCTTTATTTATCCAGGCGAACATCATTGAGCAGAGTTCTTTTACAAGATGGACCTGGTTAGAACAGGGTCGGATAACACCCATCATAAAAACATATAAATACATGTAAATAAGTATATAAACACAAACACAATGGTGCAGTAATAGGGGAGTTAAATGATAAAAGGAAGACAAGGCAAGCCATAACAGAGGAGGATTCAAATACAAGGGGGCAGGTCCACCATTGAACTATGCAACTGTATATAAACCATGTTCTCTGTATAGAAGTACCAGTTAGTTCATTTACCAGGAGCAGTCACTAGTACAAGCCATCAAAATGGCTTGGAGAACCACCAACTAATGGCAGATGGGGTACCAGGAGGGGTATGTAATGTGTAAGCGAAGGATAAACATTTTGAGAAGTGAAGTCCCAAGGATAGGTCGGTAGAACTGATGCGGCGGTGGGGGCCTACGGGGAGAAGGAAAGGGGAGTTAGGATTTTTATAGTATGATTGCGTGTAGATTGTGGATGAGTGCAGTACAGAGTTGTGAAAAGAAGGCTAGAGAAAGCAGGAAGATAGACCAGTATCAAAGGGAGGACAGAGGCATCAAGGTGTTACATGAAAGCATGATGACAGACCAGGGCCAAGGAGGAGACAAGCACTAGAAGTAATTTGTTCATGATTAAATGGTACAGGTTAGCATGATGACAATTCATGGTCATGGGAAACAATTGCACTGATCATTTCTGAGACGTGAATATAAGAGCTTGAAAGATGAGATGCTGATGGGTGACCTCAGTTTCAGTTTTTTTTGCAATTTATTCCACACGGAGGACAGTGTAAAGCTTATAGAAGCCCTGCCAAAGCAAGAATTAACTTTGGGAACCATCAGTAGGAGAGATTTGCAACTTCTCAGGGCATAATTGCCTACTGGTTTTATAGGAAGACAGTCTGTAATGTATTGGGGCAGTTTTTTGGAGACGGTTCTCAGGGTCCATAAGGCTGCATTTTTATAACGCATGAACTGAAGAGAACTCCACTCCACTGATTGATACAGGGAGCAGTGGTGAGTGGAATAAGGCAGGCCTGTGATGAACCTCAAAGCTCTATGATATAAAGTCTCATGTTTGGTGAGGTAGGAAATGGGACAGTAACTGTAGAGGATGTCAGCATAATTTATCAAGGATAGAAAGGTTGATTGTACCAGCTGTAGTTTGGCATCTCTAGTTAAGAAGCGGGCTATCCTAAAGAACAGGCCAAGTCTCACGTAATTTTTGAGTAATTCTTCAATGCTCTATAAAGGAGAGGCCTATGGTCCAGCCATACTCCCAGGTATTTGAATTTAGGGACAAATTCCAACTTCTCACCAAGAATTGTAGTAATCATGGCACAGGATCTGATGGGGCTGAATTTACCATTTGGGCAGAGGGAGAAAAGAGCATTGCTTTTGTTTTATTGTGTTAAGTAATAGTTTTTGTTTAGGAGTTGGTGTTGCAGCAGGTTGAACTCAGATTGAAGGTCATTACATGCAGATTGTAATGACGGGCGGCTTACGTAAAGAACTGTGTCATCTGCAAACAGATGACTGTTGCCCTTAGTTATGCTTTCATCAATATTGTTGATGTATATTGCAAATAAGATCGGTCCTAAGATAGAACCCTGGGGAACACCTCTTAGGAGAGGTTTGAGAGTTGAGAGATCACCTTCCACTTTCACCTGCTGGAAAATGATCAGAGAGGTAGTTGTTGAACCACTGTAAAGATAATGGGTCAGCACCTAGAGAGATCAGGGAAGAGAATAGCAGAGAATGGTCGACAGTGTTGAAGGCCTTGCTCAGGTCCAAGAATACGGCGCAGGTGTAATTCCTGTTGTCTAGCTCTCTTTGCCAGTCATTAGTCACTTTGGCAAGTGCTATGATGGTGCTATGTTTCGCTCTAAACCCTGATTGGACTGAATTAAGCAGGTTATTAGCTTCTAGATACTGCCTCAGCTGGTTACTTACGACTTTTTCCAGTCATTTTGACAAGACCGGGAGAATCGAAATTGGCCTGTAATTAGATCACAGGGATTTCCAGATTTGAACAGGGGTATGATGTGCGCTGTTTTCCATACTGAAGGAATGGATCCTTGAGTTAATGATAGGTTAAATAAATGGGCTATGGGCACGGCTAACACATGGATAGCCACCTTCAAAAAATATTGGTCGAGGGTATCCGCACCAGCACTTTTTTTACATCCAGTTTTAGCAATAGGTCTTCCAACTTCTTTCAGAGTAGTAGGACACAAGGAGAAGACTGAATCGGTGATGCTAGGATCTGCACCTTGATTATCCACCTGAGAGCGTATCAAATTCACAGGGGAATTGTCGAAGGCTAAACCTGCAGTCGCAAAGTGATTATTGAAGGCATTCAGAACTTCCAGTCTGTCACTAATGGTGTTATTGTTCAAGGAGATTTCATCAGGTAGTGAGCCACCAGACGAGTGACCAGACAAGTCCTTGATGGTTTTCCAAAAATTTGTAGGATTTTTGAAGGCAGAGAGAAATTCAGAATGATAGTATGCAGCTTTTGTATCTCTAACCATTCTAGTACATGAGTTTCGTGCTCTTTTGAACTTGCACCAGTCCGCAGCAGACTGGGTTTTGCGTGCTTTTTTCCATAGGTTATCTCTTTCAGTCAATGCAGATTTTAATAATGGTGTGAACCATCTACATGCATTTTTTGCTATTCACACCTTAACTATAGGGGCACATTTATTTAGGGCATCTAAGATAATTTTGCTGAATATGTCGAATGCTGATTGCGTGTTTTTTGCCAAATAGAACTCTTGCCAATACAAGGAGTGTTTCAGTTAGTTTATGTAGGCAGTGAGATCAAAGTTCCGTCTAGATCTCTTGGCAGCAAACTTTGGCAAAGTAGTAGGTTTGTTGCTTGATCTTATGCAAGCAATAAATGAGTGATCACTGATATCACTGAAGAAGGTGCTGGCAAAGGAGAAGAGATGTGGTTTATTCACTAGGATAACATCTAGCAGGGAGCTGTTATCCATGTTCTTATTTACTCATGTTGGTCAGACAATGAGTTGCGATAATTCTTGGGTGTCACAGAAAGCTATGAGAGGAGCGTCAGTTTTAGATAGCCAGTCTAAATTAAGATCCCCAAAAATAATTATTTCTGAGGATTGTTGTTCAGTGATATTACTCAGATGAGGTAACAATTGTAGATTGGCAGAAAGAGGTCTATAGCACCCTATGATACATAATGTTGAAGTGTGCGAGATGGTGACTTGAAGAGACAGACATTCATAAGCATTTGCAACAGATAAAGCACTCAGACAGGATGCTGTATACCTATTCTTGACATAGATGGCAACCCCTCCACTCCTGGAGTGTCTGTCTGCTCTAAATAGTAAATAGTTATGGATATTGACTTCCCTGTCGGAGGTGGCCGGTCTAAGCCAGGTTTCTGAAACAACTAGGATATCTGGTCGAGTATGGAGGACCCAGGTCTAGATCATGAAGAACTTTTTTAACAGACTGCATACATTAATGTTGAGGAAACTCATGCCTTTCAGTGTGGCAAGGTCAGAGGGCGGTGTGATTGCAGCTGGTGGCCCCGGATTGAGCTCCACATTTCCTGAGCACAGGAAAAGAAGGAGTAAAAAGTTTTCTTAGAGTGGCAATAGTAAGCTTGGTACTGGTAACCCCTTTACGTCATAGTGGGCCATCGTCTTGGGGGGGCACGCCCCAACATTTTTTGCCCTTCCCACTAAGGGTGGCAGAGACGAGTACTCTGACTGCTATCTGTAGAGGTGATGCCTCTATGATGTTGGCAGAAGTCATAAGCTGAACTGGTAATTCATTTTGTGTACCAGTGTTAAAGGTAATATGAAAATAGTGTTGAAGAATTGGGGAGTTGAAAAGGCATATATCCACGTAGGGACTGGAACTAGTTGCAGAGCAGATTAGTATCCACAGTAATAAAGGCTTGAGGTGGCATATATTGGGCATGCGATATGAGACAGAAGAAGGACTAGAACAGAATCCACGATTTGACACACATAGTGGAATAAGGATGGGGGGGAGCTAGAGAGGAGTGAGCTAGAAAGCTGGGGTGGGGTTTATGTGTATTTAATCAGGACCGGGGGGGGGGTGGGTGAAAAAATTGGCAGCTAGGGCTCCCTTCCTGGATGTAATCAGTCCCTGAGGGCAAGTCCGTACCTGCGTTTCTGTGAGGGGCTGGTGGCTTCAGACCTGGACTGCAGGAGACAGTCTGGCAGGTCAGGTTTGTCAGAGAACCATGGCTGTGGCTCGACTACCTGGAAGGAGAAGGTAGAGGAGAATTAAATAAGAAAGTCAGAGGAGGTGGGGCTGCTCGTGCAGCTAAAAAGAAATGCAGACTGGCTTAAACGGGGGGGTGCAGACCAAGATGTTAGGCAAGGTGCCTCCAAGTCTGAGTGAGCAATAACAGGGCTATTTAAAACACAATACTAGCGTAAAAAGGTGAAGGACAGGTTTCAAAGGCCTGAGCTGAGATTGCTACTGGTCTTATGAGGAACACAATACAGGCATTTACATTAAATCAGAAAACTTCAGCTATAAAATACAAACAAGACAGTTTTAACAGAAAACATAATCTAACACAATGTAATCAAACATTAACAATGCAGAGCTATGCAGCCAGTGGGCCACAGCAGTAAAAGACACTGAATTTAAACCCAGAGACAACTGTCCTCATGTAAAGAAAGCAAAAATTAGCAGCTAGGGCTCCCTTCCTGGAGGTAATCAGTCCCTGAGGGCAAGTCCGTACCTGCGTTTCTGTGAGGGGCTGGTGGCTTCAGACCTGGACTGCAGGTGGCAGTCTGGCAGGTCGGGTTCCTCAGAGAACCACGGCTGTGCCTCTCAGACTACCTACATTTCTGTGAGGGGCTGGTGCCTTCAGACCTGGACTGTGGGTGGCAGTCTGGCAGGTCGGGTTCATCACAGAACCACGGCTGTGGCTCTCAGACTACTTGTCCTGATGACTGAGGATGGCAAGCTATGTGAAATTTCTGACTGACTAACTCCCAATAACATCATAGTTTCCTACATAAGTTCACTTGTGAAAGTTGACCCTTTGTCTGAATCTACCTTGAGAGATAGGCCCCATCTTGTAAATACTTGTTCTACCAAGATTCTGGCAGTGGCTTTTGCAGTTTGGGGCTTGCATGGGAAGGCTTCAACCCATTTAGAAAATAGGTCAGTGATCATGAGTGCAAATCTGTTGTTTCTGGGGGTACAAGGCAATGGTCCAATGAAATCAATCTGGTTATCATTCCAAGGGCCAGAGTGTCTTTGAGGCAAAGGTTTTAAATTTTTCTTACTTGGGATGGGGTTATTTTATGCACAGGTCAAGCAAGTGTCTATGTAACAGTGGACATCAGATGTTATACCAGGCCACAAGCCCATGGTCTTCACTCTCTGGACTGTCTTGTCCAACCCTTAGTGTCCACCTTTAGGGGTGTCAAGAACCTAATGGATGACTTCAGAACAAAGTGGTCTGGGAATTACTCAGAATTTCTGATCACCTGGGAGATAGAAAATCAATTTGTGACCCTGGGACAGATAGAGTCTGGCTGCATGTCTTTTGAATGGATTATTCGTAGACATTTATTTTTCTGTGTCTTTGGAGAGGTATTGATATAACTCTTTTATCTCTGGATCAGCTAGCTGTAGCACAGTCAAATCCAGAGGAACTTCTTTGGTACTCTTGTTTGCAGCTACCATGGGTGCTGCAGTGGGAGGAAGCATTTGCCATATCTCCCCCCCTCGAGCTCCCTCTTTGGCTAAGAGTCGGTTCTGCCATTGTAGTGGTGGAAGGGTTCAGCTTTGGAGTGGGCCTTCACTTTGTGGATAAAGAGCTTGAATATATATTGTGTAGCCAGGCTGACAATGTATATGAACAAGTCTTTGTACTTGACTGGGGTACCTTCAGAGGAGGTAGAATCATGGGCCTTCCAAAAGAGAAGGAATTCTGTCAAAAAGTTGCACACCCAAGATGAGTCAGAAAAGATGATGGTATCCACATTTCCTTCCCATTTATGATCTCTAAGGCACAGGCAACAGCTGCAAGTTCTGCATACTGTGGTGACTTGACACTGCACTTACACAGATACATAGACAGTGTCAGCAGATAAGGGCCTATGGCCCACCCAGTCTGCCCATTTGAGCTTGTAAGTTCAGTTTATGTTTTCCTAGAAGTCTGTTGCCCCTTACCCCTGACCTCCAGAATTCCTTTATGTCTATCCCATGCATTCTTAAATCCCGTGATTGTTTCAGGCCCCACCACTTCCTCTGGCAGGGTGTTCCACTTGTCCACCACCTGTTCTGTGAAGAAATTCTTCCTCATGTTTCCTCTGAATCGTCCTCCCTCCAACTTCATCCCATGCCCCCTAGTCCTGGAACATCTTTTTCGCTTAATCATAGTGTATTCCTGCACCCTGTTCCTCCCTGTAAGATACTTGTATGTCTCTATCATATCCCCTCTCTCCCTCCTCTCCTCCAGGGAGTACATGTTCAGTTCCTTCAACCTGTCTTCATAGGACTTGTGATGCAATCCATCCACCATCTTTGTTGCCCTCCTCTGAACCTTCTCTACCCTATGTCCTTACGTAGGTATGGTCTCCAGAACTGTACACTGTACTCCAGGTGGGGCCTCACTAGTGTCTTGTATAGTGGAATTATGACCTCCCTTTTCCTGCTGGTGATGCCCCTGCCTATATATCCCAGCATCCTATTTGCTTTACCTGCTGCCTTGTCACACTGTTTCCCTACCTTGAGGTCATCAGAGATGATAACCCCAAGATCCCTTACCTGCTTGGTGCATGCTATATCCTCACCCCCCAACTGATATATTGTGCCAGGGTTTTTGTGCCCCATATGCATTATCTTGCACTTCTTTGCACTGAATTTCAACTGCCAAACCCCTGACCATTCTTCAAGTTTCTGCAGGTCCCTCCTCATTCTGTCTACACCCTCTGGTGTGTCTACTCTGTTACAGAGCTTTGTGTCATCAGCAAACAGTGAAATTCTGCCTTCTAGGTCCTGTGCAATGTCACTGATGAAGATGTTGAATAGGACCGGTCCCAGCACTGATCCCTGTGGTACCCCACTGGTCACTCCTCCCTCTGAGGAGAGACAGCCATTACCACCACCCTCTGTGTCCTGCCACCCAGCCAGTTACCCACCCCCACACTACTGTCCTGCCCACACCATATTCCCCAGTTTGTGTAATAGCCTTCTATGTGGCACAGTGTCAAAGGCTTTGCTGAAGTCCAGATAGGCCATGTCCACTGCCCTCCCCTGATCCACCTCCCTAGTCACCCAGTCAAAAAATTCAATGAGGTTGGTCTGACATGACCTCCCCCTGGTGAAACCATGCTGCCTTGGGTCCTGTAGTCCATCGACAACTAGATGTTCCACCAATCTCTCCTTCAGTAGTGCTTCCATGATCTTCCCCACCGAGCTGAGGCTGACTGGTCTGTAGTTCCCTTCCTCTTTGTTCCCACTTTTGTATAAGGGGACTACATCTGCTGTCCTCCAGTCTTTGGGTACCTCCCCTGTTTCCAGTGATCGGCTAAACAGGATAGCCAGAGGTTCAGCCACCACCTCTCTTAGTTCTTTAAGGACCCTGGGGTGCACCCCATCTGGCCCCATTGCTTTATCAACTCTTGTTACTTCCAGTTCCTTCAGGACCCTTTCTCGTGTAAAGGGACTTGTGTCCATTTCTGCACCATTCTCACCCCTTGTACTCCGTTCAGACCCATTAACCTCCTCTTCCTCAGTAAAGACTGAGCAGAAATACCTGTTCAATATGTCAGCTTTACTGTTGTCATCCTCCACGCAGCCCCCATCCTCCCCCTTCAGTCTCACTATCCCTCCCTTTGTCTTTCTTTTTTCACTTATGTACCTGTAAAAGGTTTTGTCCCCTCTACCCACTGATTTTGCAATGTGTTCTTCTGTCTGAGCTCTGGCTTCCCTTACTGACCTCCCTGCCTCCCTTTGCTTCTCCTGGTACTTCTCCCTATCCCCTTCTGCCTGTGTCTTTTTGTATTGCCTGAATGCAATCTTTTTGGCTTTCACTTTCTTTGCTACCTCTTCGGAAAACCATAATGGTCTCCTCTTCCTTTTCCTCTCGCTAACCTGCTTAATGCATAATTCTGTTGTTCTTGTAATCCCCATTTTAAATACTGCCCACTGTTCCTCAACCCGATTCCTGTCCCAATCCCCTTAATGCCTCTTTCAAGTATCTCCCCACTTCATTGACACCTGAGAAGTGACATCTGTGGGGACCAGGACCAAGGACCAAGACCTCAAATCCTGTGATTTGAGCCCTGTCATGATATGAGGAAGAACTCTCTGTGAAGACATGATGCATGGTAATGTCATTCAGTGAGTTTTCTGTTTCTGGGAGAAATGGGCTTGATTCAGGCAGAACTGGTGGTTCTAGGTCATACTCATGTGGTTCTCCTTGGTATAGGAGACCATGTGCCAAGATGAATGGCATTTGGGTGGGAAATACAGTGATGTCTCTGTCTTGGAGCAGTAGAGACCAATGTGTGAGTCTGGTGTTTGATCCTATCATTCAATAGAAAGTTGGTAGTTGTGTGGTTGGTGTGTAACATAATTGGCCAAAACCCTATTATGTAAACAAAGTGTCTGACAGCCCAAAAGGTTGCCTGCAGGTTCCTTTCACACAAAGAATACCTCAGCTCAACCACTGAAAGCATTTGGGAAGCATAAGCAATAGGCTGCAGGGTACCATTGGCCTTCTGAGCAAGGACTGCTGACACTCATACTTCAGATGTGGCAGTTTCCAAATTAAATGGAAGTTCTGGGTTTGGGGTGACCAATGCTGGAGCAGAGGCCAAGGCCTTCTTTAGGGAAGTGACAGCATAGGTGTGTTCAGGGCCCCATTGTCATGGGACATCCTTTTTCAGGAGTTCATACAGAGGAGCAGCCTTTTGTGCAAAATTGCAAATGAAGTCCCCAGAGCAGCTGACTATACCCAGGAAACATCTGAGAGTTGCCACACTGGTGGGTAATGGCAAATTCTTCCTTCTCCAGCTATGCGCAAGCCCAGAAATATGACACTGGTTGGCACAACTGTACCTTTGCAGGATTGCACTTGAGGCCTGCTTTCTGTAGCAGTATCAGGAGCTCTAAGAGTTCCAGATGCTTCTCCAAGTCCACCATGGCTAGGGGAAGATCATCCATGTATTGTAGAAGGTACTCTGGTGTTGAGAAGCCACTGATGGCATCCTTCATGTGGATGTGGAATAGTGAGGGGCTATTATGGAACCCCGTGGGAGGCAGTTCCATGTTGCTGGTGTCCTTCAAAGGTGAAGGCAAATCTGTATTGACTCTCTTGAGCCAAGGGTAGGGACCAAAATCCATTGGAGATGTCCAATGTATTGAACCACTGGTTTGAGAAGTTTGAGCAAATTAGGGGCAGATGCCACAGTTGGGGCACATCTGGGGGTCACCTGATTAAGTCTGCGATAATCAATGGTGAGTCTTCAACTATTGTTGGGTTTCTTCACAGGCCAGATGGGTGAATTGACTGTTAACACACAAGGCCTTATGGTTCCTTGCTGGACAAGTGAGACAATGGTGGCCCTCAATGAGGGTAAGGCTTCAACTGGGAATAGGTATTGCTTTTGGAGGGGTGGATCCTCCCCAGTGACCTAGATGAGGATGTCCATCTTTCCACAGTCATTTTATTTGGGAACAGGTCTCTTGGTGTCTTTCCAGGATTGGTTGGATCTGAGGTAGCAGCTTGTGATGACACTGAATGATGATGATGTCATACTGTTTGTCATTAAGGACCACAGCTGCCACCACATGTGAGTCAGACAGAAGTACCATGTGGAGTTGTCCTCATATTTGGAATAATAGCCTGTTGGCTAAATCTACATCACATCCATTCTGTGACAGGCAATCAATTCCCAGGGTACTTTGGTGATGATATAAGACCATGAGGTCAAAATCATGTTCCACTGCCAAGGTACCAATGTTGACCAGTATGGGTTTGATTCAGGAGGTGGTAACCATGGTCCCTTTGAAGGTCTGGGCAGAAGTTGACCTTCTGGTGGACCATGGAGATGTCTTTGGGTTCTCTTGATGTAACACAGAGACAGCAGCTCCCGTGTCTAGAAGTAGTTCCTGTTGGTGGCCATCTACCAGTGTTTTTACACATGGTCAGCCAGTTTCATCCATCACCAGGGTAGTGAGGATGTGCCCTGGGCCCGACACCATCATTCAGAGTCATCCTTCTTGGATAGGACCAGGGCCTGTGAGTCCTGGAGCATCTGGGTACATTCACAGTAGGGGGACTCTTAGGCCTTCTCAGGATCTTCCCGGTATGGAGGCACAGACGGGACACTTGCAGGGCCAAGGGCTGCAATTGACATTTGGGTGAGACTTGTAACTTTGGATTTTACCCTAGCTTCAAACTCTCACAGCTGGTTATTCTCCTCCTGCAATTCCTTGTAGGTAGGGCCTGTACGCTTTTAGTTCTGGCCCTGATAGTAGTTCTGGTTATCCCACTTCTATTTTGGGTTACCAAGTCTCTTGGGATGGTAGGCCTGGGTCTGGGCCTTTTATTTACCTTCCTATATGTACTGTGTAGCTGGCTCGGTGCTAGGCTGCATCGTGGCCACCTTGAACTTCTGTCCAGCATTCAGACCTCATACATACAGCTGGTATGCATGTTCCATCTTTTCCAGAATCTCATAAAAAAATCCATTCTGGCTGGCCCAGTGGTGCAGAGGGTTGAGGCGCTGGACGCCACATCTCACGCCACACCGGTGACCCGAGTTCGGGAACAGACTCGGGTTGCTGTGGGTCAGCAGGGGAGGATGAGGACTGAGCATCCGTAGGACTGCTCTCCTCTCCTGGGGTGGGTACTGGACAAGCGTCACTCTGCAGCGGCCCCCGGTGGAGACCGGGAGCACTGCAAGAGGGATGTCAATAACTGTGGGACCAGAAAAATCACTCTGGGATCAGCCAGATGATGGCTGCTGGACTGCCCACACTTCCTTCGGACCTCCCGCGAGCCATGTCCGCCTCAGCAGCACGGGGCCAATTGTGAGTGTGCCAGCCGCCCTCACTGGTGCCTTCCCCCTCGGAAGAGAGGGATCTGTCCAGTGAAGGGATATGCTGGGTTACCCTAGATGGCTGCTATGTGAGGTAAGGAGGCTCGGGGGAGGAATCAGAGGGGTGTGGGAGTCCTTGGCGGCCTGAAGGAGTGGATGTGCCCTGAGCACCTGGGGGAAAAACAGATAACATGAAAAAAAAAGATCCATTCTTGGGATGGTCCAGTGGTGCTGAGGGTTGAGGTGCTGGACACCACACCTTGCTCCACACTGGCGACCCAGATTCAGGAATGAGCCTGGGCCACTAGAGGTTGGCAGAGGGAGAGAGGATAGAGCATCTGGAGGACTGCTCTCCTCTCTCAGAGGGAGGGTCCCACATTGTCCCACTCATTCACTGCCCTCTAGTGGTGACTGGAGGGCAATACAGGTCGGGAGGCACCCTCTGGCATGATTACATTGGTAGGGAGGGGGACGGTAGAAACAGGAAGGAAAAAGGAGCCTTGCAGGGCTCCATGACGGTCTACCATGCTGAGGGCCGATCCCAGCTTCTGGATTGGATCCCCAAGGAGGGGGCACCACCTCCCCAGACCCGCCATGGGGGGCAAGCCATGGGGGAATCTCTGGGGTTGGCAAGTGTGGTGTGGCAGGACCCGAGAGAGAGTACCTCCTCTGGAGGGCCGAAGCCCCTGCCAGGGCTCAGGAAACAACTGAATTAAAAAAAAAGTTTTCTTCTTGGGAGAATAGAAGCCTCTATTTTGTCCTGGATGGCCGGTAACATGTTTTCCAAAAACACATTTTTGTACT
Organism: Neoceratodus forsteri; assembly: GCA_016271365.2. Taxonomy (NCBI): domain Eukaryota; kingdom Metazoa; phylum Chordata; order Ceratodontiformes; family Ceratodontidae; genus Neoceratodus; species Neoceratodus forsteri. The sequence continues at coordinate 912,476,741 of CM057453.1, read as the reverse complement.
CTAGAGATTCCCGGTCTGAGACCTTGTTCACGGCTCCCTTTCCAGTACGATGTGACAGCCAGACTGACTCTCATACTGATCAAGAGTTTCTTTCATGAACTGTCTGACACTGTAGGCCATAGACACACCCACTTGGCTGGGGTAGTGTGCGAGCAATAGGCCTGCTGTGATGTCATCAAACCTCACCTGGGCAATACTGCGTAAAGCGCTGGGCAATTTGGCCCAGAGTGTAGACTCCATGGTCTGTTTTAAAACCTGTACTTGCTGCTCAGCTGGCAGGCTAAGCATTTCATACTGGCTGTTCACCTTTTCCAAATGAACACTCAGATTATTGCTGGGCCCCATTCAGCCTACTGTGTTTGCGATGATAGCAATGGCTTAGGCTGACTGGAGGATGTTGGGGGCTCAATCAGGATGGGCCATGATGGTTTTCACCACAGTGTCAGCCATTGTATTGGCCATGTACTGGATGAGGCTGTTCTGGCCTACCTTGTTGCGGACTAGGTCCACCATGGCCTGCAAAACCATTGGGATGCCGGCCCTCTCAATTGCATCATCGACCATGCACTCTACCTCATGTCAGTTGCTGGGTCATTACACAGCTAATGGAGGTGGGCTAGGCTGCTTCCCTCTGGAGTCCCATGGACCACCAGCTTGGATGTTATCATCATCCTCATCATCCCCATCATCATTGGGTAATGACATTGGGTCGATGGGTGGAGTATAGGGTAATGCCTTGACGTGCCCCTTCAGGATATCAAACTGCTGACATAACTGTGCATACCTCTGCCTGCACTTTGCAAGTTTAACTTCTGCATCTATATGCTGTTCTGTACTAAGATGTTTCTGTAAAACTCTATACGCAGCAGTAACTTAGCAATTCTCACTAAGCTCCCTTTCCAAATTCATCTAACACTTAACCATTTCTCTCAACAAATCATCATTCACATTCTTTAATTCATCATATACATTAGTCAACATACCATTCATGTGCAATGCCTGCTTCTTGTCATGATACATTTTATCACATTCCTCTCTCAACCTAGCAATCTCTCTGTCCTTCTCTAGCAGAGTGTTACACAATTCTGTCTGTATCACATGCCTATGATCTCCCATCTTCTTCTCCCAAACCTTCTGTTGCTCACCTTTATCTCACAGCATGAATTCCAGCTTCAGCTCCACCTTCAGGGTAGTGTACAAGGCTGCAACCACTACACCCTTATGGTGATACTTCTTCACCATTGGTTTATTTTCTGAGTACAGTGAATACACATACTGTACTGGGTTACTTTCAGATGTTGCACTATGGGCAAAATCACCCACCCATGAGAGGTTAAAAGGTTTGTGACGTCTTACTTCAATTCAGCACTGGTCGACATTTTGACTGTACTGCCCCCTTTCTGTGCAAGCCAAGAAAAGCCCAGTGTGGTCCAGATCATGCTGTACTTTCCTTGCTAAACAGTTACACTTTAGAGTCATGCAGCCCCTTGAACAAAGTCTTAGGGTCTTTCCATGCAAATAAATGAATGGTAGAGCACAAGGGTTTTAACACTTAATCACCAAAGGCTTCAGCATTTATAGCAGAAACAAGCAATTACCAGTCTTCACAAAATACCTTTGCAAAACAAAGGTTAAATCTACCTGGACTGTCACCCAGCTCTCTTATTGCAAGAAGTTTCTGTGAGCTGTTTTTCTTCAAAACTACTGACCTTGAAACATAAAGCAGCATGTAAGGCAAGAAGCAAGCTATAAACACTTCTCTAGTTGAGAAAACTGTTTTCCCCTTGAAAACCTCTTTTATTTCCCATTCCCAAAATTCACACACACCTGCAAATTACTTAAGTGGTCTCCGTCTTTCGGATGAGACGTTAAACCGAGGTCCCATCTGCCTGGATTGGTTGTAGTTCAGGTGGATGTTAAAGATCCCATGGCACTTATCGAAAAGAGTAGGGGAATTTCCCCGGTGTCCTGGCCAAATTTCCCTCATTCACTAAAAATACCACCAACAGCTTAATCTGGTTCAAGGTCAGTTGGCATTCATCTGTATCCCCCTCCCCCGTCTAGTGCACTTACCCGGTCAACAAAAGCTAAATAAATAAAATAAATAAATAAATTGTTCTATCACAATCAGGTCCTGCCAGCATGGTCGTCACTTGTAAGATTTGCAGGAGATAAGCCTGAAAGTAAAACACCACCAACACAGATGTGCAGAAAATCAGTTTTCATTCCCCCTCGTAATAGTACAAAGCCAGAAGCAATAAGATAAATCTTACCATTTGGAACACAGAGACAGTCATACACCAGGTGTGGAAGCTGGGTGCTTCTGGAGATCCCAAAGGGGTTTGGCTTTGTACTAAGATTATATACTACAGATAAGAGATGTCCTGTTGCCGGAGTAACACATTTATAGACATCAGTGTGTTTCTCTACTCGGTGTTCTATTGGTCAAAACATGGGCGTCTATATCCAGGACCACTACTTTTTGTATCAGTTATAGTTATTTCTTGACTAACTTAGAAGAACAATAAGGTTCTTCTCATAGATTTTGTTAGGCTAAGCATACTGACGTTGGAACATAGGTGGTGCTACAGACCACAGAATATTATGATTATACATAATTACATCATGTTAGGCTGCTAATCTTACAACTGTCATTATATGTTCTTCTAGGACAATAATACACATTTCTGGCTAACTCATTAGACATTTGACTGAACAGGAGATTCCTGACTAGGCCTTAATATAGAACAACATATCAGTACATTAGTGATCATTAGTGCATAATACATGATAATACATTCTCCCTTGTCTGTCATGGTAGTAGTGAGTGTCCTCATATGGGACGGCAGGGCAGGCTGGTCTAACACTATGCCCAGGACAGATGATTTGGTAGACAGTTTGGAAAGTGCCAAACCTGCTACCCTATAAGAGTTTAAAGAAGGCATTGTACTGAGCCCCCAGATTTTGAAGGATGGGAAAAATATAGCTGAGAAATAAAATAATTGGTACAATATAGGTTTTAATCATAAAAACAATTTTTTTCTTGGTAATTGGCCATACTTTCCACTTTCCACTCAGCTATAGACAACTTTTCCAGTCAGTTTTGTCTGGCCATATATTGACCACCAAAAGTTATCCCAAGTATTTTAACTGGGTCTTATGAAATGTTAAGTCCTCCTACAGCCTTGGGTAAAGGCCTGCTTATGTCCTCCAAAGGTACAGCAATGCATTTCCTCAAATGAATTGTACGCCCTGAAATGACATGCTCCCTTGAGACTTCTTCCTGTACTATTAGACAGAGATCATCTGCATAAGCAGACGTTCTTGGGGTTATATTCCCCACTGGGTCTTTTACGCCTTAAACATTGTTCAATTTCCTGCAGTATGGGGTCTATGCAGAATATATACAAAATAAGGCTCAGTGGGCATCCCTGCCACACTCCTCTTCTAATAACCAGTTTTTCACTTGAAACCCCATTCATAATAGGCATTATAGCAGTGAAGGCATAGAGCTGTCTAGTCCATCCAATAAAAGCATCTGATACCCTATCATTTTTTTTTAATCTAAGTATAGGAACTGATAAGAAACACTACTGAAAGCTTTCTCTTGGTCTAAGGTCAGGAGAAAGCCATGAATGTGATTCCTATTCCCACTTTTGAATAGTTCCCTTATTAAACATGATTCATCTTGGATCTTCTGCCATGGAACTGTACATGTTTGGGAGGGTGATATTAAAGTATACAACTTAAGATGGTCTGGATCCTAGTATTATGGTCAAGATTTTCTAATTGGTCTTTAGCAAGCTTATAGGCTGCCAATTCTTAATGTCTGTTTTGGATCCATTTTTTATGCAAAAAGATTAGTAAACCCTCAGGAAATTCACAGTGTATTTGTTCCTGGGCTAAGACATAATGAAACAATGAAACCAATTTTTCTGCCACCTTCTTCATTGAAACAAATATATCTCTCAATGATGCCATCAAGCCTGGGAGCTACTCAGTACAGAGAAAACTTATGAATTCCAGCACTCCTTTTGTGATAAGGGCTCCATGACCACCACCCCCCAGAAGGTTCCAGGAGATTTAGGGACTGAAAAAAAAGTAGTGGGATTCAAAAGTCTGGTAGGCTGGCAACCAAACAGGACCTGTATATGTTTAGACATAATCCGATGGATTAATTCACAGTTTTTCTTAATATTCCCCTGTTTGTCCTTTAGTAATCTCATATATCTTTCATCTACCCTCTCTTTATATTCCTTATAAGGATTTACATGGTGAGACTTCCCTTGTTTACCATATTTTTGTTTTAACAAGATGGAAAATTACCCTATCATATTGTATTTGTTTCATCTCTTTTTAACTTTATTTAGCTGGTCTATTTAATTATCACCATTCTGTTTATATTTGGAAGTACATTTGAAGATGCTTACACAGATCCATATCTTTTAAATATTCCTTATTTTTGATTTTTTTTTTTTTTTGCCATTTGCTGAAAAAAAACAAACACCCACCCTGGAACAGTGGTCCTCCTCCATGAATCAGAAAGATGGATCCCTGAACCATTCAGAAAAGTTTTTATTTATTTCTATGTTGGTGTGTAGGCAAGTATCTTGGAGCAAAACATGTCATATGACAAATAATGTAACACAGAAAAAGTAGTTGGCTCTCCTTTTCTGATTTTTAATACTATTTACATTGAGTGTTGCAATTGTAAATACTATGTCAACCATTATACTGTTGTCAAGGCACGGGTCAGGAAGCATAGGAAAAATCAGGAGCAGTTGTAGAATTCACAAAAAGTATCTATTAGTACTAGCAGTAACATAAAAAAATAAACTTGTTCAGTATAGCTATTTACAAAGGCAGAATAAACAGAGAAGATTCATCAGAGTTTTCCTTCAATCTCTGTGTGTATCTCAAAACATTGCAGCTCTCTCTTGTATGCCTTTGCAACCCCCTCCTTAACAAGCATCCTGTTTTTTGTAAAATGTTCTCCTTCTTCAAGTCACTATCTAGTAAAGTCACTGGTGTGGGTGGAGGGGGCATCTCTTGCCTTGGTATGTGTGCTTCCCTTTGTCTCCATAGGTGATTGGTCTGGAGAAGTAGGAGTATTTTCAGGTATTTCCTGGTGCAATCCCAGGTGTTCTTTCCCTAGTTTCCTGAGGTTCTGGGCCTTCCTGCCTCCGACCTTGTGAAGGAGCTGGCATAGAGGTACAATCTGTACTTGTAATGTGGGTGTTGTCCTGATTGGTAGTTTCATCTCTGAAAGAAGTTGAGTAGTTGTAGTGGATTTGGTTAGGTTCTGCAGCCATTAATGTTTCTCCTGCTGTTGTGTCTCCTCTGCTACCATCTGTTGTTGTCTCCTAGCAATAAATAAGCCTTGCTCTGCTTGACCTGTGGGGTCATTTATATTGTGGGAGGCCCAGAGGTACTTCCTGTATGAGGGTCTTTTACCCTCAAATAGATTGCAGTGGACCACATTTTGACAGTGTATGCTTAGATGTCCTATACAGAAGCAGAGGGAACCTTTCACCTGATCAGAGGCACTATTCAAATGAGCATGGGATCCAAGCTGAAAACATGATTTGGGGATGGCCTATGTAGAAGAGGAAGCCTCTATCCTGATCCAAGTAAAAACAGCTGAGAGAGTGCTTCAGACCAGTGTCAGATTGTGGGAGATGGACTTTTATTCTCCACCCTCCATTCAATATATGCTGTGACTATAAGATGGGATTGGTGTTCCCCAGGATGGTGCGCCTTGTCCTAAGTCAGAATAAAATGTCAGTTATACAAACCCCCTAATTTTTCAAGAGAACCATGATGGTCTTAAAAGCTGGTGTAGTTAAAGGGATTACATACAACAGAGTGCACGGGGGGAGTGCTTGACCTTATGGTAAGTTTGCCAAAATTCTTCTAGTCCCCGTGCCACCTTAAACCTTATGTCAAATACTGAATCCCCATTGCATGGATCAGAGCATACATTTCTGTAGCCTGGAAACCAAGGTTGCCTTTTAAAAGGGATAGGGCAATGAAGACTCTATTGGGAAGATCTTCCATTCCCCCTTGTATTTAATTCTCATCCCATTCCATCTTCTGGCTGGTTCTATATGCTCATGAAAAATGCCTGCATAGGTTCTACCCATTGGTCTCCTTCACTGGTTTCCTGCTGTGGATGTTTCCCCAGGGGTGCCTGTCTCTGATCTGTCGCTTTGTCCATTTCATCAGTGTTGGGTCTATCTCATCGGTGGGAGGGTCTGGTGCATTACTTTTCATCATCCGTGGCAACCTCAAAAGTGTGCAGGCCCTCCTGAAGACCCCCTTCCTGATTCTCCATATCATGGTCTATTTGAGAATCATCAGCCATTTTCATTTCCACATTCATATTTTTTCCCTCTATGCTAGAGCCCCTAGTGGTAGTCAATAAAATGACAACTTCATGGAAAAGAGGTATGCTAGGTCCCTGTGCTGGGTGAGTCAATGTCCTGTCAAGGTGGAGGGACCTCTTCTGTACTTGCAACATTGACATTTATCCATTGTAACTTAGTACTCTGAGTAAAGTCAAAGTAGATGGTAAATGTAAAGTGATAGGACGTACCTAGCATTTGGTGGTCTCTTTCAGGAGCTCATCCTTTTTTGCATCGGTCACAGTTTCCACTCATGGGGATTCAAGACCATCATTCTCCATCTCTGATTTCATATTTTCCATATTTCTCCTGGTCTGCTATCCTTATCCTTACTAGTCCAGAGGAACTCCATAATGAATTGGTGCTTTGTTGCCTCCAACAAGCTGTCCAGAGCCCTTCCTCCACCATAATATCTGAGGTGGATACCAGTTCGGAGTAGTTCATGCCCTTTGTAACCCCCCCCCAAGTTTTCCATATCTGCAGACTGTGGACTAAGTGCTTGTGACAGCTCAGTAGCAGCCAGTTCTTCCAGTTGCTGTTTCCCCTTATTTCTGTTGTTTGGAAGTAGTCAGATATTTCCTCTTATTTTTTTTCCCTTTAGTGGTGTCTTTATACAAGGCTTTATTGGACTGAAGAGCATTTTTATCCAAGTCCATGTGTTTGAGAGCTGCAGCTTCCAAGTTTCTGGTGCCCTTCATGCTAGAGCTGTGTTTCCAGTTGGGTGTTATCCAATTCTTGGCTGCTTGTTGCTCAGCTGATTTTGTAAAGTGCAGAGCGGGGGCTGCCTTTGATATTGCTGGCCTTTCCACTGATACTGTCCCAAAGGAGATGACCATGTTATTCAGGTGATTCACCCAACTGCTTGTGTTTGTATTTGGCTCCTCTCTTGTTTTACCAGCCTCCTGAGCCTTAAGTTCAAGCTTCTTCATTATAACGTGTTCCTCCTCTTCTTCATTCATTCAAAATAAAGCTTGTTTCTTCTTGTATAATTCAGCATCCAGATGCACTTCTGCAGTGGGTGGTGGAATTGCAGCAACTGTCTCAGAGTCAACTAACTTAGTAGTTATTGTCACATTCTGCTTGATTTCACCAGGTACATTATGTTGTCAGTTACCATTTCTACATCATGTCCACATTGGCTTCAGGTTCATTATCAATAAATGCAGATTCAGGCTCAGGAATTTGCACAGAACACTCCAATACTTCCCCAGATCTCTGGCCGGGGAGGCAGCTATCTCCACCACCCAGGAAGTCATACCATCCTCCTCCTCCTCTCCAGGCTCCACTATCTTCCAACAAGTGGCAAGCAGGAAGAGTAGGGGTGTTTTTCTGAATAAAAAGTTATGCACAGGAGCAAACAAAAAAAAATTACATGTAACATCACAAGCCATCATACACATTTTAAAGAGAAAGAAAAACTTGAAGTTCAAGAAATTAAGAAAATGAATACATTAAACCATAATCTGGGTCCCTTCCCTAGAAATGACATCTCTTAAGCCTTAATTACATCAACTAATTGTAACTATCTGAAATAATAAAATAATTATACCCGTGTTACATTCTGCCACATCTTCAACCATTGTCGTTTTGGCATAGCATTATATTTCTTACAATAAATGTTTCTAAGTTCTTTCTTAATATTCTGTACCAGGAGTGACAATGGAACAACTTTTTACTGGACAATAAAATTGTATCTGGCCTGCAATATACACCATTTTATACAACTCATAATAACACATAAAGTACTATAGACCCAAATAGACCATTCATCTGAGAAAAAAACAATAAACTAATTCATTATATGATATTGTTACAAAAGTCAATAATTTCCAAGTATCCCCCCAAAGTGACCAAAAATCTTCACTATAGGAGCATGTAAAAAGTAAGTGTTCCCTTGATTACAACGTTTGACTGCAGGATTCCTGAAGGCAATGACGATCAGTCACACTCTTATGCATGTGATCCCCTCTGATCTGTAACTTGCCATGAGCACATAACCAAATTAAGGCTTTCATTTTTCAGGAACTCTAGAATCATACAATTGTTTCATAATGACTGAAGGGCTGATGTCATCAGCTGTAACAAAAATAGGTTTGGTAAAATGCTCCCTAATAACATAGTCATAAAGCTTTACCTTAGACAAAGAAATAATATGGAAAAAAATAAGTTTCAACATTTAAATTTTCTGAAAGCAAACTACTATAAAGCCTGGTGAAAGGGAAGGGGTCAACTAATTTTCCACCCATCTGTTCCCATTTTCCTATAATGGATGAGCACCAAGCCCATCCAAAAGATACGCAAATTTTATCTGACTGCATCCATATCGGTTTAAAAAAATGTGTAAAGAAAATACAATAGGAAACTAAAACAGCTCTGTAAGTATCAGACAGACCTCTTAACTGGATTAAGGTGGCTGCCCCACATCAGCCTGAAAAAAATACTATATAATTTAATTTCTACATCTTTAGGGGAGGAAAAACAAAACTAACATACAAAAAGATAGACTATGAAAGACATAATCATGTGCTGTACATACATTTAGCTTTGGTCATGGATGACCGGATGGGCCTTGCGGTCCTTATCTGCCATCAACTTCTATGTTTCTATGTCATAGGCCACCCATTCCAAACATTTACTTTATATTCTGCAAGTGCTAATTTCTCCTCCCAATTTATTCTGGCCATGGTGTCACATCCAAACTTTATGCCCAAAATTGTGAGCAGACCACTATCAACCAGAATGCCTAAAACATTACTGATATCTTTTTTAAAGAGCCTAAGGCCATACCTCTGCTTTTTTTTTATAATTTACTTTAGCTGCTGCACACTTTGCATAAGAATCTACCACCTGAAAAATGGGCCCCAGGGATATCAAGTTCTGAACCAATAGGCAAACACCATATGTGTATGCAAGGACTGGGGGAAAGGCCAAGTTATCAGTGACCACTATATGCTTAAAGTTTTGTAAATTATTAATTTTTTGAACAAGGGTGTCAAAAAACATACTGTATAGGAGTGGACTGAGGGGTCACCCTTGCCTTATCCCCTTCCTTATATTTATTGACTCTCCTAACCACCAATTTACAGTAGGAATTACACATGCTATAGTACATAACCTGAAGTCACCCAACAAATTTCTCCAGGATTCCATAATGTTGGAGAACCTCAAACAAAAAGGCATAGAAAACATTGTCAAAGGCCATCTCTTGATCAGGAGACATAAGAAGGCCCAACATTTCTCCTTTGATTCCGCGTTACTGCACATAAAATATGGAGATTTTCCAGAACCTTTTGCCCTGGTATGCCGCAAGACTGGGAGGTGTCAATTAATACAGGTGCTACTTGTGATAATCTGGAGGTCATAAATTTTGTTAAGATTTTTTAAATCTGAATTTAACAGGCTAATTGGCCACCAGGTAGAAATTTCCATCTTTCCATCTTCCAGATCCAACTAGCTCCCAGTCCTGTGACCTGCTGTGATTTCATTGCTCTAATAAGCTGGGGGGCTGCCAGCTGGTGGGAGGTGAGATCAGAGGGAGTGGAAAGGGGTGAGGCTACACCTGAGAGGTGATTTCTGTGGTGAGCAACACCTGCCAGCATCTTCTTTGTTTCATCTTCTGACCGTGCATTCCATCATGAGGCAATTATCAACTGACTGCTCTACAGCCTGCCTGCAGTCAGTCCTCGTGGACTCTGTGCCATCATTGCTGTGTAGCCTGTACTACCCCAGAGCCAACTAGCTCCCAGTCCTGAGACCCAGTGTTATCCTGTTGCTCTGGTACGCTGGGGGACTGGGGAGGGTGGGAGGTAAGACCAGAGGGAGCAGAAAAGAGCTGGGCTCCTGTCCATAATGTCAGGGCACGGTCACACTAGTGGCTGCCCACAGAGTGGCTGCCCATGTGACTGACTCACACAGGAGTGGAGTGAGTCACCCTGTGTGAGTCCAACTAGAGGAGGCCAAGGGAAGGACTTCAAAATGGACTTATTTTTTGTTTTATTTTGTTACTTTTAAATTCTGTGACAGGACAACTTGTAAAATTTGTACATTATTAAATAGCAGTGGGTATGGGTAGGTATAACTCGATTCAAAAGTTCACGCCATTGAGTGCTATTCAGGAAAGGGAAACAAATTGTTTTCATTTTTGTAATTGTGTATTTTTATGAAATTAGTGACTTATTTTAAATTGGAACAACCTCATAACTTCCCAGCTATTAGCAAGTGTAATTTGATATAAGGACTCCTGTCTTTAAGTAACAGTAAAAGTCCCTTGATTGTTGAACCATGCACATATGTAGTATATGTACATTTAAATTACAAAAGTAACAATCAAGGATAACCTTATATAATGGATTTAACTCAGAATTTATTGATTAGTCATTTGTAACATTTCAGACTTGCTATGTTTTGTTGGAGGTTGGGACTGCCTAAAAGACCTTCTCGGCAGAAATGTCAAATCAACACCATCGATGCTTAACTATGATGGGAAGAACACTGTGGCTCCCTCCGAAATTGCAAATATCTCTAATGAGGCCTTCATGGACCTGAGCTCAGTCCTCCCCACTGACCAGGCACCTGTGGTCAACGATAACGAAAACACTGGACAATGAAGCCAATCCTGTCCTGTACTGGACCTCCCTAACTTTTACTTTAAGCATGTCACTGTAAAGGAAACCATCAATTATGTCAAAAAGTTATTGGGGAAAAACAAGAATGTGTGGGGATATGGTAGACATGAAGCTACTGGCCTTAGCTCTTTGACGTGCTATCAGCTCCCTTGTCTAAAATCTATAATCTGTCCTTAAAACTCTCTCAGTTCCCAGAAATTTGGAAAGCCGCCATTATTACTCCAGTACTTAAAAGTGGGGACCGCCGCAAGGTGTCCAACTATAGATCAATCTCTATCCTCTCCCCCCATCCAAGGCTTTGGAAAAAATAGCATCTGACCAGTCGCCCACTTAAATAAGTATAATCTATTTTGCAAACAACAACATGGCTTTAGAAAACTTCATAGCACCAGAACTGCACTTGTTGAGTATATTAACCATCTGCATGTGGCTCTTGACAAAGGGCACGTTTGGTGCTACCTACGTAGATCTGGCAAAATACTTCAACCTCATTAACCATCAACTGTTGCTGGACAAGCTCTCTGCTCTGGGCCTCTCTTCTGAAACCCTAGCTTGGTTTTGGTGCTACCTTACCGGGCAAACAGAGAGGGTAAGGGTCAAGGGAGTGCTCTTGAATGCAAAAAGTGTCACAGTTGGGGTCCCTCAGGGGTCAATACTTGGTCTGCTCTTCTTTGGTCTTTTTATTAATATACTTTCAGCTGCCTTCACTGTTAGATGATATTATATGTGGCTAATGCAGTTATCTATAATAGTAACTCATGGCTTGGAGAATTGTCAAGCAATCTCCAAAGTAGCTTCAAGTCCCTTGAAGACTGGTTTGCTTGCAACAAACTTGTCCTAAATTATAAAAAAAACAAAGACCATGCTTTTCATGGGGCATCACCACAAGAAAAAGGTCTCTCCCTTGGTTATGCATAATGCACATTGAGCTGTCTTGGAACAGGTCGAAACCTTTAAGTATGTAGGAGTCACCCTGGATGACACTCTTTCATTTGCCTCTCATGTTGATAATATTGCTAATCTGTCCAACCAAAAACCTGAGCACTTTATAGGCAACAAATAAATCTTACCATTGAGGCAAGATGCTTGGCAGTCTCTGGCATGGTACTCCCCTCTCATTGACTATGGTCTCCCAATCAATGGTGCTGCCTGTGATACTGTTCTTAGCAGGATAAGAATGGTCCATAACAAAGCCTGTCACTTTGTTAGTGAGGCTGATAGACCCACTGATATCTGCTCCCTGTACATGCTCACTGACTGGCTTCCACTTCAGGATAGGCAAAAATATCAGACTTGCCCGTTGGCTAAAAACACCCTTCTGGGTCTCACTTCTGTCGCTATTCGTAACCTTCTCTGCCTGGTCTAAAATAATTATTCCACTAGAAGTATGTCCAGACAATCCCTTGCAGTCCCTTTTTGTAGAACAAGTCAAGGTAAATGCTCGTTTGCTGTCCGGATTGCTTGCAAGATGAATGAACTCCCAGAATCCTTGGTCAGTTTCCCCAAAATTTCACATTTTAAGAACTCTCTCAAAAAAAGCTTACAATGAAATCTACCCGCTGTTGTTTTAAATGACTAATCACCCTTTGTGTTCTATGTTTAACTACTTTGTGCCTGTTACCTGACTTTTCTGCTGCTATACCCTTGTCTGTAACTCCTAAATGAAAACTACCTGATGTTGTCTTATATACCTATTTATCCATTAGTACTGTTTTAAATGGCTTAATACCCTTTTGTATTTTATTGTCAGGTTTATCTGCTATCATTACCACTGTCTGTAGCTCCTTTATCTGTACCTCGGATAGGAGCGCACTACCCTGGGTTGTGACATCCTACCATGCCCCATACTTTATAGCATTCAATCCTGGGGCTCACATATACTCTTTTTCTCCATCCACCTTCTCTACATCCCGTTTTACCAACTCCTTTCCGTGCACCGTGCCCTCCTAGCCTTTCTCCCCCTACCTCCCTCCCTTCACCTCTACCTGGTGTATATTTTTATTTTTTTTCTTCCGTTACTTCCTCCTGCAACCTTAGATAACCTGCTTTATCTTCCTATAGACACTTCTATGTATGTAAATACCGTGTAATCTGTACAATATCTGTATAATTCTATATACATATGAACTTCTTTTTTTTCCTCTCTGTAAAGAGTATTATCTGTATTGCCTTGTAAATACCTGTGTTGACCTGTATATACAACTGTTCATGCTCCACCCAGGTCCATCTTGCAAATGAGCTTCTGCTCAATGATAAGCACCTGGTTAAATAAAGACTTGATTGATTGATTGACCTGAGCAGGCTCTACTTGAGCTGGTATTGTGCATGCTTGTGTAAAATGTATCGTAATCCAATACTGACGCGGAACCTTTGGAAAAGAGCACTTGTGCTCAAAGGTGTTATCCAAACTTCTAATAAATAAATACAAGAGTAAGATTTATTAGGGAAAAATGTTAGATTATATGAGGAAAATATAAAGACTAAATCAACTGATATTTGGAGACAATTAACAAAATCATACAATTTGGATATGTCAGACTTTAGAATTTGTTTAGTTCTGAACTGGCCTGAACAAAGTCCAGTAAAATTTTGTTCTGTTAAAATGAAACTAATAACAGTAGATAGGCTTCATATAAAACGTACTGGGATGATAAAAAGGCTGTTCTCACTGATGTTGCTTTTGCTAAGTGGAGATATTGAAAAAAATCCAGGGCCAGGAGTGGTAAAAATCCAGAATACCTCTGAACTGACACACTTAAAGGGGCTGAGATTTGTTCACCTGAATATCAGGAGCCTAAAGGCACACTTGGATGAGTTAAAACTTTGGATTGAAATAGAGAAATTTGATGTCCTGGTATTACGCGAGACATGGTTAAAACAATCAGTCCCTGATGATTATGTCACTTTAGAGGGATACAACTACTATCATAAAGACAGGTCAAAGGGGACGGGGGAGGGGTGATAATTTATGTGAAAGAAAGTATGCAAGTGGTAAAAGTTACAGATGATACAAGTACTGGATCAGCAGACACTTAAGCTATTACTGGGAGGTGAGAAAGGTACAGCGGTCTATTTTATTATTGTATATCTTCCTCCTAAAACAGCCCAAACTGACATTCTATTATTCGAAAAATTACTAATGGTGGGTAACGGTAAAAAATAACACATAATAATGGCAGACTTTAATACCAATTAGGGTTTATAGAGAAACAACAATAAGATTAAAAGTATGTTGTTGTCAGGTGGTTTCAATCAAGTAATAAATGAACATACTAGGAAAAACTATAAAACAGGTGGAGAAACACGAATAGATTAGGTGCTAACGAACAGATTGGACTTTATGGCTAGATCTGGAACTTTAATTGATGCTATACTGGATCACAGTCCTGTGTACCTAGCTAGGAAAAACCAAAAAGAAATAACTAATAAAACAATATTAACAGAAAGCAGATCTTTTACAAACCTGTCAGATGAGGTATTCATCAGAGAGATACCTAAAATAGACTGGCCACCTCTTTATGAGCAAGCATACTGTAGATTGAAAATGCTATGAATTTATTTAACCAATACTGTACTTACTTACTAAAATAAATTGCTTTGTCCCAATAAAAAGGCAAAGGTAACAAGTTAATCTGCTGCCTTGGTTAAATAAAAACTTGCTTAAGTTGATTAGAACAAGAAATTTATTATGGAAGCAATTCAAAAAGGCAGGATCTGCACAAGACTTAAATACCTATTGGTGATTTTGCAATCTCTGTAAAGTGAGCTTAAAAAATCAAAACAAATATTTTATAAAAATAAGCAGCTGAAGGACTTGTCCAAGTCTTGACTTGGGATTAATTTAAGGACCTCTATCAACTTTCCAAAAAGACAGCAATATACAACTGATGCAGGAAACAGCCAAAGCCTTCAGTGACTTTTTTTTACAAATATGACAAGGTATAAAGAACAAAAAAAGCAAATTACACAGAGAATGAACTGCTTGCTATAAAAAAATGATAATGTAAAAATATTTAACTTTTTTAAAGTGTCTGTAACAGAAACACAGAAGCTACTGGAAAGTTTAGAAACTAGTAAAGGGGCAGGTGTGGATGGTTTACTACCCAGATTATTGAAAATAGGAGCTATACAACTAGCTAAACCAGTCACTTTTCTTTTTAATTTATCACTATGCACAAATCAACTCCCAGACTGCCGGAAAACAGCAGTTGTGACACCCATTTTCTTTTTTTTTTTTGGCCTCCGCTCCCTTCCTCAGCACTCATCCACCCGCCACCCCCATGCCCAGGCTTACCCCTGGGTAAAAGCAACCAAAGACTTCCACTGCTGAAGGACATGGTGGGCAAGCCCAAATTACCCCAGGTCAGGGCCATGAGAGCGAGACCCCCCCAATGGGCATCAGTGGCAGTGGGTGGTGCAGTGGAGCGAGACGAGCCATCATGCTGGAGCCAGCATTTTTCCTGGATATTCTGGGGGGTGGGGATGTGCAATGATGTCTTGCATCTGCCCCACCCCCTGATCTTGCTTGGCACCAGTAGCTGCATGACCCCAGCCTCCGCCAGGGGTCCGTCGAGCACCGGCTGCACACCCCACCCTCCCCCTGGAGAAGAAGAGCAGTCCTTGGGATGCTCTATCCTACTCCCCCTGGCCAGCTCTCCAGCGACCAAGGTCCATTCCCAAACCCGGGTAGCCGGTGCTGCAAGTGGAAATCCAACCACTGTGCCGATGGGCTGGCTGTGACACCCATTTTTAAATCAGGAGATAAACAAATTGTACAGAACTATAGGTCAATTTCTGTTCTTCCAGCGTTAGCAAAACTCCTGGAAAGAGTTGTTTTTAATCAACTGTCTAAATATTTAGAAGAAGGAAAATTCACTTACAAAAGATCAATATGGCTTTCACAGGGGGTATAGTATGTCAATGGCCTTGGTCAGCTTGACTACAAATATTTATGATAACATGGACAATGGGATGCTCACTGGAGCAATTTTTGTCGACCTAACCAGGCCTTCGATCTGGTGGATCATCCCCTGCTATTAGGAAAATTAAGAAACTTGGGAGTAGGGAATTCTACCTTACATTGGTTCAAAAACTATCTGACTAATAGAAAGTCAAATGATAAAAATCGGATCCAAGAAATCAGAGATAAAAATCATTGATAAGGGGGTACCACAGGGTTCTTTTCCGAGTCCACTCCAGTGTTCTGTATTTATAAATGAACCACCAAAATCTTGTGGCAAAGCATCAGTATTAATGTATGTTGATGACACAGTTCTCTACTATGCAGGCATAACAGCAGTGGACCTAGAGGAGAACCTGCAACCCCCATAAAATACATTATGAACATGTTTTTTGAAAATAAATTATTATTAAATGAAAAGAAAACTAAAGTAATGGTTTTTGGTACTCAACAAAAATTAGGGCATACAGGAAATAACAGAAGAATCAAAGGTCTAAATGATTATGAATTAGAGAAAGTTGCACGTTTTAACCATTTAGAAGTAATGCTAGATCAAACTATGTCCTACAGTGACCACATAGCAAAAGTTGCAAAAAAAGTAAATAACAAACTTGTGTTTCTGTATAGAAACAATAATAGCTTGATAAATTATGTCAAGAGAACCACTGCAAAGCAAGTCCTCCTTTCTGCATTAGAATAAAATTTCCCTTCTTGTGCATAATCTACCTGAAGCAAGTTTTGGGAAATAGAAGGTTACTCTTAATAATATAAACAGATTTGCTACAGAGAAAAAGAAACATCGCTGTGACTTGTATTGGGATTTTGGAATTCTTTCCCAAAGACATAAAATGTTTTTTTCCACATATATATTTTTTTTATCAGTTTTTTCTCTCCATCCCCATGCCCCGAGCATGTGCGCGCATGTGAAGGCATGCATGCTTTGGGGTACCCTCCCAATATGCTGCCACCTTCTCCCGCCTATGCTACCCACTGGGCCTCCATCTGGTGGGAGCAGAACTACAATGGGGGTGATGACTACCCTGCCTTCCGACTGTTCAATCATGCTCCCTCCCTCCTGTGCTGACTGTCTGATGACCCAAGGTCATTCCCAAACCCAGGTCACTGGCATGGCGCAAGGTAAGGTATCCAGCACCTCAACCCTTAGTGCCACCGGGCTGGCTAAGACATAGGACCTTAAACTCAGCTTTAATTTTCATTCATAGAATTAAGAACACATGAGCACTGATAGAACAAAATAATATATTAGTGAAAGTGCAAAATATTATGTTATTAAGAAAGACATCAGCAAAGCAATACAGTGAGATCTGGACTAAATTAAAGATAACTGAGAGGTCATTTTCATATTTTGAACTGATATTGGTAAATAATTTCAGTGAAAAGGGGTTGGATTTTAAAGTGGGACTATGGTCAAAATTTCTGGCAGCAGTAAATTCAGAATTTGGATTAGCATAGACCCAATCAGCCTCATGCCAAAAATGAGATCTCTAAGTCACGTTGTTTAAAAGTTACAAATCATTTTACAACCCTAAATTCACTGCCTGTTCAAAAAAGCTAGTGTCGGTGAAGAGCTGCTGTTCAATGATGTCATCTCCTGAATTCACTGTCCAGTCTTCCCTGTCATCCAGCTTATAGGAATTGTTTCTCCAAAATTTAAAGTGATTTATGGAAGTCCTCCAAATGCCTTTTTCACATAGAATAACAGCCATGTTTCAGATATTGAAGCTGCAATTTGTTTCGTAAAAAAAATCTGCCATAGTCAGTTTTGTTGATGTTTTATCAGCACTTTGTTTCTGCCTGCCTTCCAGTTTTCTCTGTGTAGCCACACCCCTGGAAGTATGTCATTCAAGGGAGCTGTCAACGTTTTACATACAACACCAAGGAATTCTGGGTAAATTATAAAGGTGATTTAAATGTTAGTTACTCAGAGGTGCAGTCCCTTATTTTGGTGGTGGTGACTACACCTAATATGTAGATGTACATAACAAGGCATTGTGGGTACAATAATAAGTTGTTTTCAAATTCCCTTACCTTGAGGTGCAGTCTCCTATCTCTGTAGTGGCTACAACAATAAAAACTCTCATATATTTATTTTCCAAATAAGGCATTACGCATATAGTATCTAACTGACAAGAGTTCTTTACTGAGAGATGTAGTCTCCTATGTCAGTAGTGTAGATGTCAGCAATACCAAGACTGACCAACAAAAGTCTCGGTTTCAAAACAGTGCTTATAAACTTTGTTTCCCTTGCATGATGTCACACTTGGGGGTTGCAGCACTGAGAAAAAAAGGGACGGGTTATGCAAATGAAGCAGAGCACAGAAATAATAGCATTTATTTCATGAAAAAAACAACTTTTTGGCAGTTTGAATGGTAGGAGATTGAATATGAACACATGAAGAAGGCCATGTGGTCTATCAAGTCTGCCCATATTGCAGGATCCACAGCTTGAGCTACTGTCCCTGTCCTCCCTCCCCATTCCTCCCATTCTCCCTACCCATGATTCTTACTTTCCCCAATGCCTATCCCAGCCTCTCTTAAAGCTGCCCACTGTCTTCAATGAGATGACTTCTTCCGGTAGTGCAACTCCTACAATCACAACTCCTACAGGTTAGCACAGTTTACTACTCCCATTTGTTATGGCAAAGCTTGCTAAATCACTTTAAAACTTTGTTTCCCTTGCAAGATGTAAAGGTTGAGGGTTGCAGCACTGAGAAAAAAGGGGCAGGGCTATGCAAATGAAATGGAGCACTGAAATAAAGGATTTTTTCCTGGAAAACAGTACTGTTTGGCAATTTGAATGACAGGAGACAGGTTCACAACTCCTACAGGTTATTATGCCCATTTGCTATGGCAACCTTCCATAAATCGCTTTAAACTTTGGAGAAACAGGTCGTACTGTATAAGCTTACTGATAGGGCGGACTAGACTGTGCATTCAGGAGATGACATCAGCAGCAGCTCTTCACTGAAACTGGCTTTTCTGAATAGATAGTGAAATCAGGGTTACAAAATAGCTCATAACTTTAAAATGAAGTAACGTAGAAGAAAAAATTACTCACCTTAGTAATTGCTTTTCTTCTCATGGAGTCTTGCTATATTATAACAATAGCAGTCAGCCACTGCAGCTGAACTGCCCCGGAGAGGAAGGAGTTAACTCCAGAAGATCTGGAGTTCTACAGCGAGGGCGCTTGTGCCCAAAGTTTCATCTGGCAGTTTCAAATGAAACTGTCAGATCTTTACGAAGCAACATCAAAGGACGGAAAGTCTGTGTGGAAAACTACCCTAGCCCATGGCTACCTACTAGTAGTAATAACAACAATATAAAGAACAAAAGAAACACTCAGAGCCATAATAACAAAAATTGATGGTATTATGGTTTGTTTTACCACCCTGACAAGCACATATGAACCCCCTTCCCCCAAAGACTCAAGTCCAGGAAAGGGCAATATAAATAACCTAAATGAAACAATCTAGATCCCTAACCCAAAGGGAAAAGAGGGTAAGGAAAAACTACAATGGCATGACACAGTGTTTGCACTAATTCGCCACCCCTACCCAAGTAGAAGTTCTGAGAGGGCAGGAGGGAGGGTGGTTATAATATGCAAGACTCCATGAGAAGAAAAGCAATTACTAAGGTGAGTAATTTTTTCTTCAAACACCATGAAGTCTTGCTATATTATAACAATAGCAGATTACACACAGTACCTCCTAAGAGGAGGGTCAGAAACTCACTTAGGAAATAGGTTCTGAAGCACAGTTAGCTAAACCGAGCATCTCCTCCTGGACTGGACATCCAGGCAATAATGCTCGGTAAAGGTGTGAACTGTCTTCCAGGTAGCAGCTTGACAAATCTCCAGAATGGGGATGTCTCTAGCAGCCGCTAGAGACGCAGCTGTACCCTGGTGGAGTGGGCCCTCAATCCTGAGGGGTACTCTACCCAGTTTCTGATAACAGAATTGGATACAAGAAACAATCCACCTTGCAATTGTTCTCTTAGTGGCAGGTTTCCCTTGCCAACCTCCATAGGTAAGAAAGAGTTGGAGGGATTCGAACCTATGACCTCTGGTGCGCTCTAAATAGTAGCTTAAGGCTCTTTTGACATCCAGGCTGTGCAGTCTCCTCTCACCTGAGGAAGAATGCTCAGTGAAAAATACTGGGAGAGAGATAGATTGATTCAGGTGGAAATCAGAAACCACCTTAGGCAAAAACTTTCTATTAGTCCTAAGGACTACCTTATCTCTATGGAAAGAGATAAAATCTTCTTCCACTGACAGGGCCTGTAGCTCACTTATGCATCTGGCAGAGGTGATAGCTACTAGGAAAACGGTTTTCCAAGTTAAATACTTGAGCTCTGCAGAAGACAGAGGCTCAAAGGGGGGTTGCATTAACTGAGCAATGCAAATATTCAGGTCCCAGGCGGGAGCTGGTTCCCGAAAAGGAGGGTTAGTATGAAGTAACCCTTTAAAAAACTTGGAGAACACCGGGTGAGAAGAAAGGGAGGCAGGCTTCCTGCTGACACAAAAGCAGAGACAGCTGCCAGATGAACCTTCAGGGTAGCTGGTCTAAGGCCTAGGGAATTCAGATGGACCAAATAGTCCAGTAGAATGGGAAGATCAGCAAATTCTGGGATAATCTGCCTCTCAGAGCACCAGATGGAAAACCTCTTCCACTTAGAATTATAAGTGGCTCTAGTGGAAGGCTTCCTTGAAGCCTTTAAAATATCCATGACACCTTGAGAAAGGTGTAAGTCAGCAATTCTAGCTCCTCAAGAGCCAAGCCTTGAGGTGGAGGATTTGAGGTCTGGATACCACACTCTCCCTGTGCACAGGCCAGTAAGTCGTGGACTCTGGGCAGGTTCAGGGCAGGTGGACTGCCAAGGACAGGAGCAGAGGGTACCAGGGCTGTCTGGCCCAATCTGGGGCAATCAGAATCACTCTGCAAGGTTGAGATCTGATTTTACTAGTACCCTGAAAAGGAGAGGAAAGGGGGGAAAGGCATACAGGAACTTCCCTTTCCAGTCCAACAGAAAGGCGTCCAGAGGGACTGAGCCCAGAACTGGAGGCCTGCAACAGAAAAGAGGAAGTTGGTGGTTGTCTGGGGCTGCGAAAAGATCTATCTGAGGAGTGCCCCATCTGGCAAAGACAGACCCCAGCACTTGTGGATTCAGAGCCCATTCGTGATGGCCCTGAGAAATTCTGCTGAGGGCGTCCGCCAGGACATTGTCCTTCCCTGGGAGATGAACCGCTATCAGGGAGGTGTTCAGGGAGTAAGCCAGAGACCACAACTTCATTGCTTCGGTGCACAAGGCTGAAGACCGAGTGCCCCCTTGCTTGTTGATGTACCACATTGTGGTGGTATTGTCTGTCCTGACTTGAACCACTTTGTTCTGGACAGAATCTGAAAACACCAAGAGCTAAAAAGACAGCTCTGAGTTCCAAAAGATTGATGTGGAGCACAGACTCCTGAGGAGACCATACCCCCTGAGTGGCAAGGTCGCCCAGGTGAGCCCCCCACCCTAACAGGGAGGCATCCGTGGTGAGGGTGAGGGAGTGAGAAATGGGAATGAAGGGAACCCCCTGTCTTAAATTGCTCTGGACCTGCCACCAGTGGAGGGCTAGGATCAGAGTTTGAGTAACTGGGACCAACTTGGTAAGGGGGTCCTTCCTTTGAGACCAATAGGCCCTCAAATGGAACTGAATGTCCCTCATCTGGAATCTTGCTCCCTGCACGACAGCTGTGGAAGCAGCCATGTGCCTGAGGAGTTGCAGAAAATGCCTTGCTGGTCGAGAGACCGCAGGAGTAAAGGAGGATGCCAGGGCGATGGTCTGTCCACCCTTTCCGAGGAAGAAAAGCCCTGCTAACCTTGTGTTCAATTCTGCGCCTATGAAAGTTAGGACCTGAACTGGTTCCAGAACTGACTTTGGTAAGTTTAGCAGGAATCCCAGGAAGTGAGAAGCTGCTGGGTGACTTGCAAGGGATTTCACCTGACCTGGAGACTGACCCACAATGAGCCAGTCGTCCAGGTAGGGAAACACAGCAACCCTTGCCTTCTTGAGCGAGCCACTACTACAGCGAGACATTTGTGAATACCCTTGGCGCAGAGGTAAGGCCGAAGGCATTGCCCTGAACTGGTAGTGGCCTGAGGCAGTTCGAACCTGAGGTACTTTGGTGAGAAGGCCTGATCAGAACATGAAAATAGGCATCCTTGAGGTCCAGGGAAGCTAGCCAGTCCCCTGGCCTTAGGGAAGGCAATATCATTGCCAGAGTCAACATTCTGAACTTTGGTTTCAACAGATGCTTGTTCAAGTATCTTAAATCTAGAATGGGCCGCCATTCTCCTGTCTTTTTTGGGGTAAGAAAGTATCTTGAATAAAGCCCCTTGCCCTGATGGCAAGGAGGAACCCTTTCCACTGCTTTGCAGTCCAGCAGAGCAGAAACCTCTGCTTCCAAAGCAAGGGCTTCTGAAGGATTTGCAGGTGGAAAATGCCTGGCTCTCATCTTTGGAAAGTGTTTGAAGCTGAGAACCAGACCCTGGCCTATTACCTCCAGAACCCATCTGTCCAGAAGTTAGGGACAGCCAGTTCCGGCTGAAATAGGCCAACCTGCCCCCACTGGTACAGGAGAATCGGCCCTGGCACCCATCAGGGTGCCTGCTTAGCAGCAGCCTTAGGTTGAGGGGAGGGGACGGTCTACTTGAGCCCTCGCCTACCCCTGCCTCTGAAGAAACCCTCTGCAGAGACAGCAGAGGAGGCTTGAAATTGGTAAAAGGCCTGGAAAGGGCCTGCCCCTACCTCTGGGAGCATGCCTTGTGGCATGGCATGCTTCTCCTTAGCCTGGGCACTTTTGTAGGTAGTTCTGTATTCATCCATCTTTTCATATAGTTTTCTGTTTGTTCCCAAAAGAGAATTTCCCACTACAGGAAAATCCATAGCCTTTGACTGGGTATCTTGGGACAGATTAGTGCATCTGAGCCATGCCAACCTACTGGAAGCTACAGAAGTGGCCATGACCCTAGAAGAAACATCATTAACATCAACAGCAGTATGAAATTGAACTTTAGAGGCTTCAATGCCATCAGCAGCCACCTGTTCAACTCACTAGCCAGCTGGCCGTGGGCCTGCTTGGCTAACTGCAATACTGTGTCCCACCTAGATTTCTGATATCTAGCTACATAAGCCATATAATTTGCCTGCCTGAGCCCCAAAGAAGCTGCCATATACTGTTTCTTCGCCATGGCATCAATCTTCCGGAACTTTATCAGGAGGATGAGGCCAGAGGAATATTAGCCTTGTCACAGGCTGCAGCTTGTACCACACCTACATGACTACACTGCTCAGTAAGGAAGTCTGTATCCGAGCCTGACAAAGTATACCTTCTGTCCATTTTTTATACTACAGGAGGGACAGAATGAGGATTTTTAAAATCTTTGTTGTTTGCTTCCTAAATGACTTATGCAAAGGAATAGACAACCTCCTAGACTCTGGAATATCCATCATTTCCACATAATCAGGCTCCTCTTGCTCATCCACAGCCTCCTCTAAAGGAAGCTGGAGGGTTTCTGCAACCTTTTTGTAAAAAATAAAGAAAGAAGGGGACTCAGACAGAATAGGAGGAGATTCTAAAGGTCTGTCTGGAGAAATGTCCTGTTCAATGGGCACGTCCAGACCCCCCCAGCCACACATATAATGATCAAATTCCTCCTCCCCCTCCTGTGGTTCATAAAAATCCTCAACTTCAAAATCCTGAACCACTGGGACTGAACGAACCAACCTTTTACCAGCTGTTGGTGGTTCTACAGATCCCTGAGACAGTGACTGGACAATCTGAATGGCTTTAGCTATCTCTGCAGCAGTTGGAGACACAATTTTGGACTCCAGACCTACTGATTTCCTTGTCTTTACTTGGGACTGGTTCCTCTGAACCAGCCTTCCTTTTGCCCGGAGGAAGTCTCTCTGGTCAGAGGGCACTCCTCTGGTCCAGTGGGTACTGGACCGGCTGGCCATCCGGGTCAGCGGACTTTTGGTCTCTCGCTCCTGAGCTGGCCCAATCTCTTCTCCAGGGTGGCTGCAGGGAAATTTTTCACACCTGGCAGTCTGACAGGAGGTGGTCAGCCCCAGACAATAAACACAAGTGGTGTGTGGGTCAGCCTTGGCAAAGCGTCCCCACAGACATCACAGTGTTGAAACCCAGTGGGCCAGTTTTCTTTTGGGTTTCTCAGACATAATGCCAGCCTAACCAAAACTTGCCCTTTTGATGGCAGTGCCAGGCAAGACACCCTTATCGGTTCCTAACCGTGTCACTGGTATTTGAAAAACGTTATAATTCGCTTTTTTTAGAACCGATAAGAACTGGAACCGACTCTAAAACCCACTGTACACTTTTAAAATACAGAAAAACCAACCGATTGGTTCAAAACCGAACCGATAATTAATTTTCCACACAGACTTAAATTTTTGTACTTACGGTTACCAAATAGAGCTTTAAAACCGAAATGCGGTAAAAATAATAACTTCTGCCGGTTCAAATGAACCGAAAAATACTCGCTTGAACCGAGAATGAACTGAGCTGAAGGAGCTGATCTCCGGAGCGACTGTTCAGTGACGCGGAGTAAAGAATCTGACAGTTTCATTTGAAACTGCCAGATAGAGCTTTGGGCACAGCGCCCTCGCGCTGTAGAACTCCAGATCTTCTGGAGTTAACTCCTTCCTCTCCGGGGCAGTTCAGCTGCAGTGGCTGACTGCTATTGTTATAATATAGCAAGACTTCATGGTGTTTGAAACCTAAGTTTTGGTATGGTATTTATTGGGGATATGCTTATTCCAATTTTGCAATGTAGCACTTTTGGCTAGAGTCTCCAAACCTAGTATTTTTAAGAGAAACTTGAGGGAATTTAGGAAGATATTATCAACCAGCAATTGCTTTTATGTACCCTGAAGAAGCTTGTTACTAAGTTACACAGCAATTTAAAATGTAAGGAATATTTTGTACATATTGTATTATACGAGACTGATGATGTTTTTAATAATTTTATGTTTTGTAACTGTTGCTGTATTGTTAATCTATTGTATTCTCCCTTCCCCAGGCATGGCTGAAAATGGATCTTTGATCCAGTCCACTTTCTTGGTAAAAAGCAGTAAATAAATAAATCTGCCAACTGTGAGGAGGTTCTTTTTTTTTTTTTTTTTTGGTTCTGTCCTTATAATCATCAAAGGGACCTGTTTGAAACTTTCTTCCCTTGGTATTATATTTCTGCTCCATCGGTGATGATATTTTTTGATATTGGAAATCAGTCATTTCATCTCAAAGGATCAGCAGCTGAGGAGAGAAGTCATGACTACTACTTGCTGAAAGAGGCAGCAGTTTTTAATACTGTTGCCTACAGTCTAAGTATCTCAAATATTTGTCTGTTACCACTTTTTTTACCTTGTGCTTTAAAACAATGTACCACATCAGTCTTAAAGTCTTCCCACCACTCCAGAGGTGAGTTATAGAACACTAAAGTGGACTTTCTGATTTCTGTCAGGTGCTGAAATTTATGAAGAATAGTATCCTCTGTTATTCTGGAAATACTAAGCTTCCATAACCCCTTTCCAAAGGTGCGATCTATACTACGCTCAATCTGGACTTGAACCAACATATGGTCTGATGTCACCAAAGAAACATTTTGGGCCTGGGAACTATTTAGTCATGGGGAACAAAAAAACATAGTCAGTTCTAGTAGATAATTTTATTTTTAAAGAAAGTGTGTTCTCCAGATCCTACAAATTGACACACACTATCAACCAAGCTAGACTTTTCTATGAGCTCTTTGAGACAGTTCATGTCATAAAATACTTTAGACATCCAAGCCCCTCTATCAGAGGGAAACAGTCCACAATTAAAATCTCTAACCCAAATAATGCCCTGAGATGTAAATGTGTATGGCTGAACCCATTTAAAACACTCAACCTGTTCAGCTTTCATTTGCAGGGCATATATATTTATGAGGTAATGCTGTAATTCTGAAATAAAACATCAAGTAATATTATTCATCCTGGAACAATATTGACTAGTTTTGTTAATTCCACATTCTGGCTATGAAAGAGAATTCTCACCCCTGAACATTTGACTTCCACCATACACCAAAAAGATGGACCAGCTGTCCTTAAGTTTTTTTTTGTTTGTTTGTTTTTTGCATTATGTATATCTCTACAGGTATTTAACCTGGTATCTTGTACAAACAGTATATCACACTGGGAATCCTGTAAGAAACCCACAGTTGCAGTCAATCTTTTCATATTTGTCATGCTATTTGTATTAACAGATCCTATCAAAAAACTGTGGACTGATCCCTTCATATAATATAGAGTAAAATGAGGTATTACCAAATACACATTACCAACAACTCCTACCCATCCTTCCCAAGCACTTCATGATAAACAGTATTAGAGCCCATCTTCTATATGTGAAATCGGAAAAATGGACAAAAATAGACATCATCTGATTATGAACTGGTATTCTCCACCACCTAAAGAGAATAAAAGAGAAATACATCAGTATGTTTTTCTTCTGCCTCCTTTCTTTTTAGATTTCCTTTTCTTTGAAGCCTGTTTCTGAAGTACCCTGAGGCTCTGATATGCCTTTAGCAGCTTCAGAGGAGGGATCATGCCGCGAGGAAGAGAGTGAAGATCTGTCAGAGTCTTTGTCAGTTTCTCTTCAGTCTTGTCTCTTTCCTAGAATTTCAAACCTATTCCTCACTGACAAAGCATCTCCTTTTATAACTTTCGTCTTTGGTTACCCTCTCAGAGGTCTTCTTCAGTAAGTGATTTGCAAGGATTCTGTGATTGGAGCAGAAGGCTGTAAGGATTACATGGCTGTAATCCTAGTTCTTTCTGGGGTTACTACCAGTGGGTCAGAATCCTGGTTTATTGCCTGTAGCCCAGTCTCTTTGACAGATTTTGACAGTGTTACTGGTTCCTGGTCTCCCTTGCTGGTCATTTGATGTCTGACCATAGCTATGATACCA
Organism: Neoceratodus forsteri; assembly: GCA_016271365.2. NCBI lineage: Eukaryota > Metazoa > Chordata > Ceratodontiformes > Ceratodontidae > Neoceratodus > Neoceratodus forsteri. The sequence continues at coordinate 912,449,727 of CM057453.1, read as the reverse complement.
TCTGGTGTCTCTTCTAAAGTATCTTCTTGAATCACTGTTGGGGTGGGCTTGTTTCAACTTGCAAAAGAGGCTCTTCTGTATCTGTATGATGTAAAACTCCTACTTCTGGCACAGCAGGTTCAGTCTCCATCCCTTGTCCCATTTTGTCTTCATGATCATCAAGCTGCCTCTCCTCTGGTGGCAGTGGTCGTGTAGATTTTTATCTTTTTCTTTCTTCCTATTGTGGTCCATCTCTTTGGGCATGATTAACATAAAAATCATGTTCTTCCTGGTCCACAGGGTCACCTTTATTGGGAGAAACCCATGGATACTTTCTTTAAGAATAGCCCACTTCATCACTTAAATTGCATTTCATAGCTACAGTACATTGAGAATTCTTGTAGCCCAACTCCAGACAAAGGCCACACCAGATTTTGTCACACACACTCAGCTTAAATGAGACTGATCCACAACAAAAAGATGCATTTGGCTGTCCTTGATAGAAGAACATCCCTCTGTCCTTCCCCAAGAAAAAGCAATTTGGCAAAAGAGAAATCCCAGAGGTGATGTGTAACAATCATACTTTAGTCCTCAAACCACTGGTCCAAATATATTCAGAATCAATAGTGGGATCTGGGTTCCCTAGCATGGTGCATCGCTGTTTAAGCCAGTACAGTATGTCAACTATACTGACTCCTTCATTTTTAAATAAAATTGTCACTATCTTTACTGCTGGCTTTGTAAGGGGAAACACAAAGAAGGATGACCACACCAGGGTGTCCTTTAATTTGCTATACATGACCCAGAAATTCTGTAAACTTGCAGGTAGTTTGAAACTTACATTATAGAAAGTGTCCACCACAGAATGAATCAGAGCAAAAAACTCTGAGGCCATAAAACCCATTTCATTTTTTTTTTTAAAAAGATTAGCAATAAATACCTGATCTGGAACTTCTGCCAGACCTCCTTTATAATGTATATGGACAGCATTTCTTCATCTGGCTGGCTCAACAGAAGTTTTGAAAAAGTCATAATATTGTTTTTGGTCCAATGGGGGTGTGAATCCAGCCCCTGCCTTGGTGGACTTGTCAGAGGTTATCTCCAGAAGTGCCTGGATCTTCCCGTGGCCCCTTGGACTGTTGATTTGACTCTATAACAGAGCTGGAGGGTTATTTCAGAGGTGTCAATCTGTTCTGAAACCTGTATACTGGCACTTAACAAAGAGGGAGAATCCTTTAAAATAGCACTCAACTGGTGAGTGGATATAGCTTTATGGGTGTCATTAGCTATAAGATTTGTTATGTATGGACTACAGCATCCTCCACCAGTAGAACTGGCTGACACAAATGCAGCCACAGGTTGTGGCTCCATAGATTCTACACCAACTGGAGGTGCTTCATACACCAATGGTCCTCCCAGTCTGGCTTTGCTTAAATAGCAACAGGTCATAAGAAAAATCAAATGTATCCGGAACTTCCAAAAAATATTCATTAATAACAATGGAGTCCTCCTTAATCCTCTCCTTTAATCCTGTCCTGGGGAAAAAGGTTGTAAAGGAGCTTCCCTAATCCCTTGTGACTGATTCACCTTCTGCTGGGGGTCAAAATATGCTATTGGGGAACCCACACAGGTTTTTGAAGGATTTAAGGCTGGCATTGGAATATGCAATAGGTGTCAAAGGATAGGTGAAGAAACAGGACTCTAGCCATCATCTTTTTCATTCTTTTCCCAGCCAAGCAACTCTCAGTTTTTGTGCTATACAGTATGAAGACAGTTGCAAGTGTTGCTTTTTATTACTCCTTTGTGGCTGAGGGGCAGGCTTAACAGAAGCAGTGGCCATATCTGGATATGAATTATAGCTAGCTTCTGAAAAATCAGTTGGCAAGGATCCTTGGGAAACCTCAGGTAAATCATCACGGGTTAAAGTACCATTCCCCACCTCTGCATCAATATGTGAAGCCACAATAACTCTCTCATTCTGTGTATCTGTAACATTAAGGGTTGGGCTCTTAAATGCCACACTTATTGAGGTTTCACTATTGTCTGCAGTAGGCAGATGTGCTGATATATTTGGGAGAACAGCAGGCTGTTTTGAGTGGCCCAACATTTTGGCCATTTCCATAACTGTGGCCATAGTAACCTGTTTTTTCTGAATCAGGCTGAAACTGGCCAGGAGAGTCAAAACAATCAGTACTGGAATTGTTAACAGGAAAAAACAAATGTGTAGCTGGTGCTGTGGTCTATACGGCTGTACTGTTAAACTGTTTCCTTAGTGCAGCCTTTTTCACTATACATTCCTCTTTGTCATGTATTAGTTGTAATAATGCTGCCCTTCTCTACCGAAGCTCCATATCCAGGCAAAGCTCCTCCAAGATGACTTTTCAAACTGTGGCCTCTCCAGACTGTTTTTTGGCACTACACTTCTGGGTGCTGCGGTGTCCATAATACATCGCAGAATCCTGTGCTGAAGCCCCTCATCCAAAAGGGCCATATCAGGAGAGTCATTCTCATCTTGCTGTAGATGACCACTTCAGGATCCTAGCTCCCATATGTCTTTGTTGCAAGTAGTGCTTGCAGAAAACTCCACTGTTACAGGTATGCTGTCGGCACTACCTGTTTTCACAACATATGCCACCTCACTCTGCCAAGGCACCAATATGTCTGTGTCAGACCCAGACATCACAGACAGTTGTGCTGAAGGGCTGATGTGAGGGCTTACACACTACTTCAGATGGGGAGGGAAGCTTGTTCCTCCACCCAGGACTCAGCATCATTCTCCTCCATCATCAACCTTTCTCCTCATCAGGAAGCAACACTGCCCCCTGACAAAAAGAGTAGGGAAATTTTTTATTGAAATACCAAAAACAGAAATTACATTGAATCATACATCAATTTTATACAAAAAATTACAATAAAAGAAAAAAGTATGTTCATATTGTAAATCTCTTATTGACCTTTATATTTTATCCTACCCAGGTTATATTTTCCCAAAGTGTATTACATTTTTGTTACCCCATCCATTTTTTTCATACACATACATTCTGTCCAGTTCATCTTGTATCCTGAAGACTATATCCATTAATATCATTTGTTTCCTTGCAACTGTCTTTGACATCTCATCTGCCAAATTGTCCATTTAAGAACAGCTAGAACAACATAAATAGTACTTTTTTCTGTTTACTCCATCTATTTAAGTTCCCATATATTAGTATATCATAGGACTTATCCTTAAAAACTGGTTCCTGCCAAAACTGTGAAAGTGTATTCCAAAGAGGTTGTATAAATGTACATTCAAAATATAAGTGTCCCATAGTTTCTATTTTATTTGCACAAGTGTTCTCCCCCCACATCCTCTCTGTTGCCTGTTTATGCTTATGGTTATCTCTAACATTTAATTTGTTATGAGCACACATCCATATTGTATTACTCATTTTTTGGGGAATTCTGGTTTCCAGCCTTGCTTCTAATAAAAAAATGTGTATTTGTTGCTGGGGGAACATGGAAGACTGGTGTTTCACAGTAGCTTTGTAATATTTCTTTATAAAATTGCTTCCTTGTGAGTGCTTTTATTGTAGCACATATTATTTTCCATTGTTTTAGATAGTATATTCCTGTTGTAACATATTTAGGTATGTGGTTGTGCATTCCTCTAGTTTTTAATTTCTATTCCTCAGTATTCTTTAACCAATCTTGAAATAAAGGTTTCCAGAATTATTTTTATGGGTCTAAACAAGGTTTCATGTCTGCATGAGTAAAGATACTTTGAGAGAAAAAAAAAACAATTGGATGTAACATGCCCAAGCCACCTTCCTTTTTTTGGTCTGTATGTGATACTTCTTTTGACTGGGTTAAGTCTACTTCCCCATAGAAGCTGGTAAAACTGACTAAGTATTTTTGTTTGCATATTTATCGGAATGGAACACACACACACACACACACACATATATATATGTAGAAAAATAGGAACTATTAAAGTTTTTAACAAATATGTTCTATTTTCTTTTGTCATTGGCCATGTCTTTCATTTCTGTACTTTAGTGTTTGCTATTTCATATTTCTCCTCCCAGTTTTCCTGCACGGCCAGTTCTGAACCAAAATTAAGGCCTAATATCTTAATATTTTCTTTAGTCATTTGGATTTCTTCTGAATTTGTTAGTTCTGTATTCCCTAATGCTAATGTTTTGCTTTTCTGTTTGTTCATCTTGATTCCTGTACTTTCTCTTAGTTGCACTATGATTTGTAATGCTTGCTGCCCTGATTTTAGGTTTTGTGTCATAACACAATCATCAGCATATGCAGTCATTTTTTCTTAATCTTTCTCCATTCCTTAATTGTAAGGGTCTTATTTTTTAATTCTGTTCTATCATCCATATTATAGGATCTAGACCAAATACATACAGGAGAGGGCTTAGAGGGCAGCCTTGCCTAACCCCTTTGCTTAAAAAGATTGGTATCCCTAGAAATCCATTCACCTGAGGTACAATTTGTGCTTCTTTGTATAATAATTTAATTATACATATAAATTTCTCTGGCAAGCCATAATGTTCCAGAACTTTCCATAAGTATTTGTGCTTAATTGCATCCAAAGCTGTTTCTTGGTCTAGAGAGTAGATATACCCGTGTCTGGTTCCTATTTCCTCTTTCCACTATTTCTCTAATACATAGCAACTTTTACTAATATTCCTTCTAGGTACAGAACACGTTTGGGTTACTGAGATTAAAGTTTGTGCTACTGTTGTTAATCTATTGCATATTATTTTTGCTAATATCTTGTAGTCAGATGTAAATAAGTTCAAATGTCTCCAATTCTTTACATCAGAAGTATTCCAGTTACGTATAAAAAAAATTATCCTTCTTCATACCTTTACTCAAAATTCCAGTTTTTATTGCTGTATTAAAGACTTCTTTTAATACTGGAACAATAAAATCTACAAACAGCTTATAAAATTTGTTTGGTATTCCATCTATCCCAGGCGCTGTGTTTGTTGAAATTGCCTGTATAGCTTCTTCTATCTCTGTTCCTTATATTTCTTCACACAATAAGTCTTTTTCTATGTCTGTTACTTTTGGGGCAGCTATATGTTTTAAAAATTATAATCTACCTTCCCTTTCCCTGTCTTAAAAGTACGCTTTATATGTTCTTGTATTATTACTTTAATATTATTTGTCCCATTTTGTTTGACTCCATTTGTGCCCATTAATTCTGACATGACCCGACTTTTAACTCTATCATGACAGCTTCCATATGGGTTAGTATGACCTTTATTCCCCTGTGTATCATATTTTTGTTCCATTGATAAGGATTTTTCTCTATCATATTGATATTGTATCATTTGTTTCTTAACTTCTTGTATTTGTATAGAGGTATCAACACCTTTTGCTTTTGCAGTGGTTAATAACTGTAATAGCTTGGCTCTATGACCCAAATATGTTTGATATGCATTTTGACTTTTTTGCATGGATATCTGAATCATAGATACATAGACAGTGTCGGCAGATAAGGGCCTATGGCCCACCCAGTCTGCCCATTTGAGCTTGTAAGTTCAGTTTGTTTTCCTAGAAGTCTGTTGCACCTTACTCCTGACCTCCAGAATTCCTTTATGTCTATCCTATGCATTCTTAAATCCTGTGATTGTTTCAGCCCCCACCACTTCCTCTGGCAGGGTGTTCCACTTGTCCACCACCCGTTCTGTGAAGAAATTCTTTCTCATGTTTCCTCTGAATCGTCCTCCCTCCAACTTCATCCCATGCCTCTAGTCCTGGAACATCTTTTTCGCTTAAAATAGTGTTTTCTGCACCCTGTTCCCTGTAAGATACTTGTATGTCTCTATCATATCCCTCTCCCTACTCTCCTCCAGGGAGTACATGTTCAGTTTCTTCAACCTGTCTTCATAGGACTTGTGATGCAATCCATGCACCATCTTTGTTGCCCTCCTCTGAACCTTCTCTACCCTGTCTATGTCCTTACGTAGGTATGGTCTCCAGAACTGTACACTGTACTCCAGGTTTTTAATACTGTATCTCTTTTTGTGTCTTCCCACCATTCTAATGGAGTGTCGTATAAACAATATACTGTTTCTTTAGCATGTAAAAGTTCTATTATTTCTTTCTTATATTTTTTTTCTTGTGGAGGCTGTAAATTCATTCTCCATAAACCTTTCCCTATTTTCAGGCTATCTTTTAAGTTTATTTTTACCTGTAATGCCATATGATTGGAAGTTTCAATGGGTATTCTACAAATGCTACCTATACATGTATTAGATGGTACAAACCAAAAATCAATTCTTGTGGATAATTTACCTTTACAGTAGATGTGTTCTGGGATTAAGTGTAGTATATCAGATATGTCTTCTAAATCTGTTTGTTTTAAGATATTGTTTAATTTATTAGTATCACAAAAAATGTTTCTTGTTTTTCTCTCCCAATCTCTCTTTGACCTCCTGCAATTAAAGTCACCTCCAAAAAAATCATACAGGAGGTATGTAAATAAGGCTCTATTTGTTGCAATAATACATTCCTGTCAGATTTGCCTTATGGGTTATAAATGTTCATCAACCTTTGTCTAGTGTATATGGATATATCCAACATAAGGGCTCTACCCGGGTGTATGGCAAAAAACTTATGTACTATCAAGTCCTGAGTTGTGAATAAAATTCCTACTCCTGAACACGTGTCTTCATTTATGGACCAAAAGGAAGGAACTTTTTTCCACTCTTTCTGAGCTTGTTTCATTTCTGGTATTGTGTGTAATCTCACATCTTGTAGGAAAAATTATCTCCTCCTAAACTATTTAGAATTCCATATGTAGTTTTCCTTTTCTTATTATTTTTAATTCTATTAGTGTTTAATGTAGTACATGTAAGCTTGTACATGTATCCTTCCACCCCAGGTTAAAAATAAAATTATATCTATATCCCAAACATCATCCTTTCTCCCTTTAGTTTTATAGTTTTTCTTTTTTTTTTTTGAGTGTCTGTAGATTCATAATCTGATGACTGTTCTGGCTGGGGTGATTGTACAGATGAAGTATCTGACTCCTCTTCATCTTCTCCTCACTCCTTGTTTTGAATGGCTTCATATTTATTCGACAAGCCCAAATTTTCTTCCTCTTTTTTTCTATAGTTTGGGTTTTGGTTGCTGTGTATGCCTTTTTGATCTGGTAACCATTTTAAAAGGTCCTTCAGATGGGGCTGGAGGAGGAGGAGGAGGCATAGCTTCTGTTTGCTTTTCCATAGTTTGTTTTCCATTCTGGGAGAGTCTACTCGCTATCTGTTTTTCCTTTTTGTTGTTTTTGGCTTAAAATGTCTCTATATCTAATTTCTCTACTTTCCACAGGGGTATTGTCTTGTTCTGCTTGTTTTTGAACTTTTTCTTGTTGTGCCAAGGTAACAAAGCAGTCCTGATCTGCCTGTTCAGCTGGGTCCAGACTGTTATGTGAGGCCAAGGGGCATGTTTATAAATGTGATTTTTTTTCATCACATAAATTGCATTTCATAGGATTCTTGCATTGAGCACTGTAATGACCAATTTCCCCACATAGACCACATTTTATTTTACCACAAACATTACTTAAATGGCATTTTTCTCCACATATGTAGCAGGCCCTAGGCTGTCCAGTGTAAAAGACTACTCCTCTATCTCTGCCTAGGAAAAAACAGTTCAGGGGTGCTGTATATCTCCCCCAATTTGTTTCAGAATTACCCTGTATTTCCAGCCCCCTGTCCAAAAAGATTTTCCATCTAGTATTGGTTCTGGCTGGCCAATAACTTTATATCTCTGTGACATCCAGAAGGTGATATCTACCATGTTTACACCTTCATTTTTAAAGAGTACAGTCACTTGTCTAAAGGATGGTTTGGTTAATGGAATAGCTAGAAATGGTTTCCATAAGGGTGTGTTCTTTTTTTTCTTGATATAGTTTCCAAAAATGATCCAGTCCTGAAGGGTGCTTAAAACTTATATCATAAAGTTGTTCTCCTGGTACATGTATCAATGCATAAATTTCATAAGCATAAAAACCCATGCTTTCTTTTATTAATTTTCTGCCTATAAAAAGTCTGTCTGGTGCATCTTCAAGATTCCCCCTATATTTTAGTCTTACTGCGTTTCTGCATTTTGCAGATTCAGCTGTTTGCCTGATGTTTTCTGGAAAAAGAAACTTGCTGGTATTTGGCCCCCATGCCCGTTTTGTCTTGTTCTTGCTCAGTTTCACTATGTCCTACAGTCTTTCATGGTACATTTATTTCGGATGCTGGTAGGGTAGCACCCTTACCCCACATTAGTTCTTAACTGGCCATCATTTTCTTTTTCCAGTATTGTTCCCTGAGATATTACATTAGTTTGTTCACACTGACCTGTATTTGTAGTGTTAGAATAGTTTCAATCCCATCCGTTTCTGTCTGGTGTTCTTTTCCAGACGGCATTCTGTAAAGCTTCTATTACGCACTCTGGTGTGTCTGGTGGTATATTTGAGTCCATTTGGTTAGCAGATCATGGTACATTAGCCTTAGGGCCATGAGTTACGTCTTGTGTAGTGTGTTCTGCTGCTTTCCCATCTTGTTTCCCTTGTTTATCAGATTCTACCTCTGGTAGCTGTATTATGGTCTGCAGGGAGCATCAAGCTCCAAGTCTTAGTTTTGTGCTTTTCTTTCAATTTTATTTGCTCATCCTCTTCTGAATCTAGTGCATTTGTAAAAGTTTTTACCTTCAGTTTAATGTCAGTTGCCATGACAGATCCTGTCAGTACAACCGCTGTCTGCTTGGCAGATTCCTTTGATGATTGTGCGTCATCATGGGCTGGCTGGGATGCTAGTATGGGCGTTGTCTCCTTCTCTCATTCTGCAGCTTGTTCTGTAGTGAGTATTGCTATTTGCAGCTTCTCATTTTTTCTTTAAAGAGCTGCTCTTCCCTTTGTAATTGGAGATATAGGGAAGCAGCATTAATTCTGGATTTTGGGTCCTGCTCAGGCTCTACAAACTCCAGGGTTCTTCCCGATTCATTGGCTCTCAGTCTTACTTGTGATCCTATTTCAGAGCTGCCCACTGCAGCACAAATTTCTCCATCTTTGGTCTCTTGTGTAAAGAAGGCCAGGGAGGAGATCCTCTCCCTGGCCTCCAGCACGTCCATCTCCTTCTCACTCCAGCTCCAAGTGGCCATCCTTTGATGGTCAAAGGGTCGCTCTACATGTGAGTAAGGGAGTTCCCTGGTGTTATCACCAATATTCCCCCATCAATAGCTTAGTGTGCCTTTCCTGGTCAAAAATTGTGAATAAATAAAAATCTATGTTCACCCACAAGTAATCCTACTTCCATTCAAAATTTCTGAATTCATTGAGGGTTTCCATAGTGTCTCTGAGATGGCACCACAGGCCAGTGATGCATTTATTTAGGACAAAATAGAGAAATTTAGACAGTTGGTCCATTTAGTGATCCCATCCCTAAGACAATGGGATACTATAGAGGACGTGTCTAACGCTTTCGGATTTTGGGGAGGGCACAGAAGAAAAAATTACTCACCATAGTAATGTTGTTTCTTCTAATGGAGTCTTGCTATATTATGACACATGCAGTGAGTCTCAACCTTCGAACTGCTCCGGAGGTGAAAGAGTTAACTTTCCATGCCAGGCATGGAACTTTGAGCACAAGCTCGGTTGAAAGCTCTGTCTGTTGTTCTTCAAACTCAAACTGTCAGATCTTTATGAGCAAAACTCACTAACGTTCTGTGTGGAAGCTGTAAATCTACACTAGCCAACTGGCTACTAAATATAAGAATACATTTTTTTGGTCCCAAAACAAAGACTCAAGTCAGGATCCAAAAAATAAAAACACAACACCCGAACACCCCAAAAAGGAGGGGTGAAAAAACAAAGTGGGCATCTACTAAGTGCCAACACTGCACTGCCCACCCACATCCCAAGAATAGAGGTTCTGAGAGGGGCAGGCAAGGGGGGAGGTCATAATATAGCAAGACTCCATTAGAAGAAACAACATTACTAAGCTGAGTAATTTTTTCTTCAAACAACATGAAGTCTTGCTATATTATGACATATGCAGACTACAAAGCAGTACCTCCATGGAGGAGGGACAGAACCTACTTAGGAAACAGTCTCTGAAGCACAGCTGTGCCAAACCGAGCATCACTCTTAGCCTGGATGTCCAGGGAGTAATGCTTGGTAAAAGTGTGAACTGTTTTCAAGGTAGCTGCTTGACATATCTCTAAAATAGGGATGGCCCTGGCAGCAGCCAGGGAAGCAGCTGTACCTCTGGTAGAGTGAGCGCTCAGGCCTGAGGGGGGAACCTTACCCAGTTTTTCATAGTAAAATTGGATACAAGAGACAATCCATCTGGCAATGGATCTTTTAGTGGCAGGTTTCCCTTTACCAACCTCACCATAAGTGAGGAACAGTTGGAGGGAGTCAAACCTGTGACCCTTGGTACACTCTATATAGTAACTAAGGGCTCTCTTCACATCTAAGCTGTGCAGCCTCCTCTCGCCAGAGGACGAATGGTCAGTGAAGTACACTGGAAGAGATATGGATTGATTAAGGTGGAAATCTGAAACCACCTTAGGCAAAAACTTCCTATTAGTCCTGAGGACCACCTTATCTCTATGAAAGGAGATAAACTCAGGCTCCACTGACAAAGCTTGCAATTCACTTATGCGTCTGGCAGAAGTGATGGCTACCAGACACACAGTCTTCCAAGTCAAGTACTTAAGTTCTGCTGAAAACAAAGGCTCAAAGGGGGGTTGCATAAGCCGAGCAATGCAAACATTAAGACCCCAGGCAGGGGCAGGGTCCCTGAATGGAGGGTTGGTATGAAGCAATCCCTTAAAAAACTTGGGAGAATACAGGATGAGCTGAAAGAGAAGAGGGCTTACCTGCTGAAATAAAAGCAGACACAGCAGCCAAATGCACTTTTAGGGTAGCTGGTCTCAGCCCCAAGGTATTTAAGTGGACCATATAATCCAGGACTGTGGGTAAGTCAGCAGATTCTGGGGAAATATGCTTTCCAGAACACCATACGGAAAACCTTTTCTATTTGGAATTATAAGTAGCCCTGGTGGAAGGTTTCCTAGAAGCCTTCAGGATATCCATTACACGTTGGGAGAGGTGCAGATCAGCAAACTCTAACTCTTCAAGAGCCAGGCCTTGAGATTGAGAGATTTGAGGTTTGGGTACCAAACCCTCCCCAAGCACAGGTTAACAGGTTGTGCTTCCCGGGAAGACACAGGGGAAGATGGACTGCTAAGGACAGTAGGAGTGGATACCAGGGCTGTCTGGCCCAATCTGGAGCAATCAGGATCACTTTGCAGGGTTGAGACCTGATTTTGACTAGGACTTTGAACAGGAGAGGGAAGGGAGGAAAAGCATATAGAAACTTCCCTTCCCAATTGAGAACTAAGGCATCCAGAGGGACTGAGCCCAACACTGGGGGCCTGCAGCAAAAAAGGGGAAGTTGGTGATTATCTGGGGCTGCAAAAAGATCTATCTGCGGGGCGCCCCATCTGGCAAAGATCACCTCCAAAACCAGGGGGTCCAGTGACCATTCGTGATGGCCCTGGGAAATACTGCTGAGAGCATCTACCAGGACATTGTCCTTGCCTGGGGGGTGAACTGCTGTAAGGGAGGTGTTCAGGGAGTAAGCCAGAGACCACAACTTCATTGCTTTGGTGCACAAGGCAGTAGACCGAGTGCCACTTGCTTGCTGATGTACCACATTGCGGTGGTGTTGTCTGTTCTGACCTGTACAACTTTGTTCTGAACAGATTTGGAAAAAGCTTCAAGTGCTAGAAAAACTGCTCTGAGTTCCAACAGATTGATGTGGAGTAGAGATTCTGGAGGAGACCACAATCCCTGGGTAGTGAGGTCGCCCAAGTGAGCTCCCCACCCCAAGAGGGATGCATCTGTAGTAAGGATTAAGGAGTGAGACTGAGTGACAAAGGGAACCCCTCGTCTCAGGTTGCTCTGATCCTGACACCACTGTAGGGCCTGGATCAGGGTTCGAGTAACTGGGATCAATTTGGTTAGAGGGTCTTTCCTTTGAAACCAAAAGGCTCTCAAATGGAACTGGATGTCCCTCATCTGAAATCTTGCTCCCTGCACTACTGCTGTAGAGGCAGCCATGTGCCCTAGGAGCTGTAGAAAATGCCTTGCTGGTCGAGAGACCTGCAGGGTGAATGAGGAGGCCAGAGAGACCAGGGTCCTTGCCCTGTCCAAAGGAAGGAAGGCTCGGGCTTTCTCTGTGTTCAGCTCTGCGCCTATGAAGGTGAGGAGCTGTACAGGCTCTAGAACTGACTTTGAAAGATTCAGAAGGAAACCTAGAGAGGTGAGCAGTTGCTGAGTTATCTGCAGGTGTAACCTGACCTGGACTGGGGACTGGCCTACTATGAGCCAATCGTCCAGGTAAGGGAAGATGGCAGTTGTTTGCCTTCTTAGGGAAGCAACTGCTACTGCCAGGCATATTGTGAATACCCTTGGAGCAGAGGTGAGGTCAAAGGGCATTGCTCTGAACTGGTAATGGCCTGAGGGCAGCTCAAACCTGAGGTACTTTCGATGGGAGCTTCTGATGAGAATATGGAAGTAGGCATCCTTGAGGTCCAGGGACGCAGCTAGTCCCCTGGCCTTAGAAAGGGTAGAATAATTCCCAGAGTCACTATTTTGAATTTTGGTTTTAAAAGGTGTTTGTTTAGGTATCTGAGATCCAGGATGGGCTGCCATTCTCCTGTCTTCTGGAGTACAATCCTTTGCCCTGGTGTAGGGGTGGAACCCTTTCCACAGCTCTGAGAGCCAGGAGGGAAGAGACCTCTGCCTCTAGGGCAAGTGCCTCTGGTGGATTTGTAGGTGGAAAGGATCTGGTTCTCATCTTTGGAAACTTTTTGAAGCTGAGAACCAGTCCCTGGCTTACTACTTCCAGGACCCACTTGTCTGATGTCAGAGACTGCCAGTCCTGGACAAAGTAAGCCAGCCTGCCCCCTACAGGTAGGTGAGAATTGGCCCTGGCAACCCCATCAGGGTGCCTGCTTGGCAGGGGTTTTGGGCTGAGGGGTGGAAGAAACAATTACTCACCTTAGTAATGTTGTTTCTTCTAATGGAGTCTTGCTATATTATGACATATGCAATGAGTCCCAACCTTCGAACTGCCCCGGAGGTGAAAGAGTTAACTTTCCATGCCAGGCATGGAACCTTGAACACGAGCTCGGTTGAAAGCTCTGTCTGTTGTTCTTCAAACTCAAACTGTCAGATCTTTACGAGCAAAACTCACTAAGGTTCTGTGTGGAAGCTGTAAATCTACACTAGCCAACTGGCTACTAAATACAAGAACACATTTTTTTGGTCCCAAAACAAAGACTCAAGTCAGGGGATCCAAAAATTAAAAACACAACACCCGAACATCCCAAAAAGAAGGGGTGAAAAAACAAGGTGGGCATCTACTAAGTGCCAACACTGCACTGCCCACCCACATCCCAAGAGCAGAGGTTCTGAGAGGGGCAGGCAGGGGGAGAGGTCACAATATAGCAAGACTCCATTAGAAGAAACAACATTACTAAGGTGAGTAATTTTTTTCTTCAAACAACATGAAGTCTTGCTATATTATGACATATGCAGACCACACAGCAGTACCTCCATGGAGGAGGGACAGAACCTATTTAGGAAATAGGCTCTGAAGCACAGCTGTGACAAACCAAGCATCACTCCTAGCCTGGATGTCCAGAGAGTAATGCTTGGTAAAAGTGTGAACTGTTTTCCAGGTAGCTGCTTGACAGATCTCTAGGATAGGGATGTCCCTGGCAGCACCCAGAGACGCAGCTGTACCTCAAGTAGAGTGAGCCCTCAGGCCTGAGGGAGGAACCTTACCCAGTTTTTCATAGCAAAATTGGATACAAGAGACAATCCACCTGGTAATGGATCTTTTAGTGGCAGGTTTCCCTTTACCAACCTCACCATGAGTGAGGAACAGTTGGAGGGAGTCAAACCTGTGATCCTTGGTACGTTTTATGTAGTAACTAAGGGCTCTTTTGACATCTAAACTGTGCAGTCTCCACTCGCCAGAGGAGGAATGGTCAGTGAAGTACACAGGGAGAGACACAGATTGATTAAGGTGGAAGTCTGAAACCACCTTAGGCAAGAACTTTCTGTTAGTCCTGAGGACCACCTTATTTCTATGAAAGGAGATAAAATCAGGCTCCACTGACAAAGCTTGTAATTCACTTATGCGCCTGGCAGAAGTGATGGTTACCAAAAACACAGTTTTCCAAGTCAAGTACTAAAGCTCTGCTGAAGACAAGGGCTCAAAAGGGGGTTGCATAAGCTGGGCAATGCAAATATTAAGATCCCAGGCAGGGGCAGGGGCCCTGAATGGAGGGTTGGTGTGAAGCAACCCCTTGAAAAACTTGGAGAATACAGGATGAGCTGAAAGAGAAGAGGGTTTACAGCTGATAAGAAAGCAGACACGGCTGCCAGGTGCACTTTTAGGGTAGCTGGTCTCAGCCCCAAAGTATTCAAATGCACCATATAATCCAGGACTGTGGGTAAGTCAGCAGATTCTGGGGAAATGTGCTGGCCAGAGCACCATATGGAAAACCTCTTCCATTTGGAATTGTAAGTAGCCCTGGTGGAAGGCTTCCTAGAAGCCTTCAAGATATCCAATACACCTTGGGAGAGGTGTAGGTCAGCAAACTCTAATTCTTCAAGAGCCAGGCCTTGAGATTGAGGGATTTGGGATTCAGGTACCAAACTCTCCCCTGAGCACAGGTTAATAGGTTGTGATTCCTGGGAAGACACAGGGGAAGGTGGACTGCTAAGGACATAAGGAGTGGGTACCAGGGCTGTCTGGCCCAATCTGGAGCAATCAGGATCATCTTGCAGGGTTGAGATCTGATTTTGACTAGCACCTTGAACAGAAGAGGGAAGGGGGGAAAAGCATAGAGAAATGTTCCTTCCCAACTGAGAAGGAAGGCATCCAGGGGGACTGAGCCCAACACTGGGGGCCTGCAACAAAAAAGGGAAGTTGGTGATTGTCTGGGGCTGCAAAAAGATCTATCTGCGGGGTGCCTCATCTGGCAAATACTACCTCCAGTACTAGGGGATCCAGTGACCATTCGTGATGGCCCTGGGAAATCCTGCTGAGAGCATCTACCAGGACATTGTCCTTGCCTGGGAGGTGAACTGCCGTAAGGGAGGTATTCAGGGAATAAGCCAGAGACCACAACTTCATTGCTTCGGTGCACAAGAAAAAATTACTCACCTTAGTAATGCTGTTTCTTCTAATGGAGTCTTGCTATATTATAGACATTAGCAGTTTGATCCAGCTCTAGAACTGCCCCGGAGTGAAATGGTTAAAATCATTGCAAAATAGAATTTTGGCACGAGAGCAGCTCTATCTGTGTCATTTCAAACTTGAACTGTCAGATCTTTACGAGCCAAACTCACTAAGGTCTGTGTGGAAGCTGTAACCTACACTAGCCAAATGGCTACCTAAATAATAACAACCATTGATGGTCCCAACACCCAAGACTCAAGTCAGGGGACCAGAAATACTAACACCATTCTAATAATATGAAAATGGAACATAAGTATAATAAACACACACACGCAGTACACATACATACCCCAAAGTCCCAAAGGGACAAAATGCTAAAAGAACATAAGTAGTGCCCACATTAAGTTGCCCGTACCCCACCAAGTAGAGGTTCTGAGAGGGCAGGTTAGGGGGGAGGTCTATAATATAGCAAGACTCCATTAGAAGAAACAACATTACTAAGGTGAGTAATTTTTTCTTCAAACAACATGAAGTCTTGCTATATTATAGACATTAGCAGAATACACAGCAGTACCTCCGTGGAGGAGGGGCAGAACCTACTTAGGGAATAGGCTCTGAAGAACAGCTGTGCCAAACCGAGCATCTCTCCTGGCCTGGACATCCAGGGAGTAATGCTTGGTAAAAAGTGTGTACTGCTTTCCAAGTAGCAGCCTGGCAAATCTCTAATAAAGGAATATCTCTGGCAGCAGTTAGAGACGAGCTGTACCCCTGGAGAATGAGCCCTCAAACTGGGGCTCTGCCCACTTCTGATAACAAAATTGGATACAAGAGACAATCCACCTGGCTATTGATCTCTTAGTGGCAGGTTTGCCTTTCCCAACTTCACCATAGGTAAGGAAAGTTGGAGGGATTCGAACTCAGGACCTTTGGTACGCTTATATAATAACTAAGAGCTCTCTTAACATCCAGGGTTGTGCAACCTCCTCTCACCGAAGAGGAGTGATCAGTGAAAATACTGGAAGGAGATAGATTGATTAAGATGGAAATCTGAAACCACCTTAGGCAAAACTCCCTATTAGTCCTAAGGACTACCTTATCCCTGTGGAAAGAAATAAAGTCAGTCTCCACTGACAAGGCTTGCACCACTTATGGCCTGGCAGAAGTGATAGCCACTAGAAAAACAGTTTTCCAAGTTAGGTACTTAAGCTCTGCAGAAGACAGAGGTTCAAAAGGGGGTTGCATTAACTGGGCAATGCAAACATTAAGGTCCCAAGCAGGGGCCGGTTCCCAAAAGGGAGGATTAGTATGGAGTAATCCCTTAAAAAACTTGGAAAACACAGGATGAGAGGAAAGAGGGGATGACTTTCCTGCTGACACAAAAGCAGACACAGCTGCCAAATGAACTCTCAGGGTAGCTGGTCTGAGACCCAAGGAATTAAGATGTACCATGTAATCTAACAAAATGGGCAATTCAGCAGATTCTGGGGAAATATTTTTCCCAGCACACCAAATGGAAAACCTTTTCCATTTAGAACTATAAGTAGTCCTAGTGGAAGGCTTTCTGGAAGCCTTTAGGATCTCAAGAACACCCTGAGAGAGGTGTAAATCAGCAACTCCAACTCCTCAAGAGCCAGGCCTTGAGGTTGAGGGATTTGAGGTCCGATACCAAACCCTTCCTGGGCACAAGTCAACAGATTGTGATTCCTGGGGAGGCACAGGGAAGATGGACTGTCAGAGAGAGAAGGAGGGTACCAGGGCTGCCTGGCCTAATCCGGGGCAATCAGAATCACCCTGCAAGGCTGAGATCTGATTTTGATTAGTACTTTGAATAGGAGAGGAAAGGGGAAAGCATAGAGGAACTTCCCTCCCAATCCAAAAGAAGGGCATCCAGGGAACTGAGCCCAGCACTGGAGGCCTGCAACAGAACAGAGGAAGTTTGTGATTGTCTGGGGCTGCAAAAGATCTATCTGAGGGATGCCCCACCTGGCAAAACACTATCCCCAGCACTTGAGGATCCAGGGACCATCTGAGTGATGGCCCTGGGAATCCTGCTGAGGGCATCCGCTAGGACATTGTCCCTTCCCTGGAAGATGAACTGCTATGAGGGAAGTGTCTGGGAATAGGCCAGAGACCACAACTTCATTGCCCTCGGTCACAAGGTCAAGACTGAGTGCCCCTTTGTTTGTTGATGTACCACATTGTTGTGGTGTTGTCTGTTCTGACTTGTATCACCTTGTCATGGACAGATGCAGAAAAAGCTTGAAGAGCTAAAAAGACAGCCTCTGAGTTCCAGCAAACTGATGTGGAGCAGAGATTCCTGGGGGGACCAAACTCCCTGAGTGGAAAGGTCGCCCATGTGGGCTCCCCAACCCAGAAGGGAGCATCTGCAGTGAGAGTCAAGTCGTGAGAAGGGGAAATGAAGGGGACCCCGCCTTAAATTGCTCTGATCCTGCCACCACTGGAGAGCTAGGATCAAAGTTCGAGTCACTGGGACCAACTTGAAAGGGGTCTCTCTCTGAGACCAAAAGGTTCTCAAGTGAAACTGAATGTCTCTCATCTGAAATCTGGCTCCTGCACAACAGCTGTGGATGCAGCCATGTGCCCCAGGAGCTGCAGAAAGTGTCTTGCTGGTCGAGAGACCTGCAGAGTGAAGGAAGAGGCCAGAGCCACTAAATTCCTTACCCTTTCTGGGAGAAGAAAGGCTCTGGCTAGCTTTATGCCCAATTCTGCCCCTATAAAGGTGAGTACCGGACTGGTTCCAGAACCGACTTTGGCAGGTTTAGCAGAAAACCCAGGTGAGGAGAAGCTGCTGGGTGACCTGCAGGTGAGATTTTACCTGTTCTGGGGACTGGCCTACAATGAGCCAGTCGTCTAGATAGGGAAAACAGCAATCCTCTGCTCCTTAAGTGGGCCACTGCCACTGCTAGACACTTTGTGAATACCCTTGGAGCAGAGGTAAGGTCAAGGGCATTGCTCTGAACTGGTAATGACCTGAGGGCAGTTCGAATCTGAGGTACTTTCGATGGGCTCTTCTGATTAGGACATGGAAATAGGTATCCTTGAGGTCCAGGGAGGCTAGCCAGTCCCCTGGCCTTAGGAAAGGTAAAATCATTGCCAGAGTTACCATTTTGAGCTTTGGTTTCAAAAGATGCTTGTTCAGATATCTGAGATCTAAGATGGGCCGCCATTCTCCTGTCTTTTTTGGGGTAAGGAAGTATCTGGAATACAGACCCCTGCCCTGATGCAGGGGAGGAACCCATTCTACTGGTCTGAGAGCTAACAGAGATGAGACCTCTGTTTCCAGAGCAAGGGTCTCTGAAGCACTTGCAGGTAGAAAAAATCTGCTTCTCAACTTGGGAAACTTTTTGAAGCTGAGAACCAGACCCTGGCTTACTACTTCCAGAGCCCACTTGTCTGAGGTTAAAGAAGCCCAATTCTGACTGAAGTAAGCCAGCCTCCCCCCCACTGGTACAGGAGACCAGCCCTGGGCACCCCATCAGGGTGCCTGTTTCTAGGAGCTTTAGGCTGGGGTGGGAGCAGACTGCCCACCACCGCCTCTGCTGCCTCTGAAGAAGCCCCTCTGAGCATAGGCAGAGGGGCCTGAGTCTGGTAGAAAGGCCTGTGAAAGGCTCACCCTATCCCTGGGGCATGCCTTTGAGGAGTGGCTTGTCACTCCTTAGCCTGGGCACTCTTGTAAGTAGTCCTATATTCATCCATCTTCTTCATGTAATTATCTGTCTGCTCTCCAAACAGAGAATTTCCACCACAGGAAAATCCATAGCCTTAGTCTGGGTATCCGTGACAAACTAGTACACCTGAGCCAGGCCAACCTATGAAAAGCTACAGATGTGGCCATGACCCTAGAGGAAACATCATTAACATCCACAGCAGCATGAAACTGAACCTTAGAGGCTTCAATGCCATCAGCAGCCACCTGTTCTAGTTCACCAGCCAGCTGGCCATGGGCCTGCTTGGCCAATTGCATAACAGTATCCCATCTAGATTTCTGATACCAGCTACATAAACCATATAATTTGCTTGCCTGAGTCCCAGAGAGGCTGCCATACTGTTTTTTTTGCCATGGCATCAATCTTCCTGGAACTTTGTCAGGAGGATGTGAAGCCAAGGGAATATTAGCTTTATCACAGGCAGCAGCCTGAACTACCCTTAACATGACTGCACTGCTGAGAAAGGAATTCTGTATCAGGGCCTGACAATGTATACCTTCTGTCCATCTTTTTATCTACAGGAGGCAAAGAATTAGGAGCTTTAAAATTGTAATTGTTTGTTTCTAAAAGACTTATGTAAAGGAATAGACAATCTCCTAGACTCTGGAATATCCACCATTTCTACAAAATCAGGCTCCTTTGCTCATCCACAGCCTCTTCTAAAGGAAGCTGGAGGGTTTCAGCAACTTTTATAAAACATAAAATGAGATGGGGACTCAAGACAGCAGGGGAGATTCTAAAGGTCTGTCTGGGAGATGTCCAGTTCAATGGGCACACCCAGACCTTCCCAGCCACATTCATACTGTTCATAATCCTCCCCCTCCTCTGGTTCATAAAATTCCTCAATATCATAATCCTGAACCACTGGGACCGGACAAACCGACCTTTACCAGATAGTGGTGGTTCGTGACGGACCCTGAGACAGTGACTGGACAATTTGTATGGCTTTTGCTATCTCTGCAGCAGTTGAGAAGGAATTTGGACCCAGACCCGCTGATTTTCTTGTTTCTTTACTGGAATTGGTTCCTCAGAACCAACTTTTCTTTGCCCGAGGAAGTCTGGCCCTGGTCAGAGGGCATTCTCTGGTTCGGGTTGGCACCGAACCGGCTGGCCATCCGGTCAGCGGACTTTTGGTTTCTCGTCCCCTGAGCCTCCCAATCTTTTTCAGGGTGGCTGCAGGAAATTTTACATACCTGGCAGTCTGACTGGAGGTGGTCAAACCCCAGACAATAAACACATGTGGTGTGGGCCAGCCTTGGCAAAGACGTCCCCACAAACATCACAGTGTTGAAACCCAGTGGGCCCGGGTTTTCTTTGGGTTTCTCTAGACATAATGCCAGCTTCAACCAAAAACTTGCCCTTTTAACGGCAGTGCCAGGTAACAATTCTTTATCGGTTCCTAACCGTGTTACTGGTATTGGAAAAACGTAATAAATCCGTTTTTTAGAACCGATAAGAACTGGGAACCGCACTTCAAAATAGTAACTTTTAGTTTTAAATGAGTTTTAAACCCACTGATCGGTTCAAACCGAACCGATATTTCATAAGTTCCAACAGACAAAACCTTCATTTACTTACGGTTGCCACAGATAGAGCTTGAACCGAACGGTTTTATGTTAAAATAAAACTATTCTCGGTTAAATCCAACCGAGAAAACACTTTTAAAACCGAGAAATGAACTGAGAAGAAGGAGAAATCTCCGGAGCGACTGTTCACTGAGGCTGGAGTAAAGAATCTGACAGTTCAAGTTTGAAATGACACAGATAGAGATGCTCTCGTGCCAAAATTCTATTTTGGAATGGTTTTAACCATTTCACTCCGGGGCAGATCTAGAGCTGGATCAAACTGCTAATGTCTATAATATAGCAAGACTTCATGTTGTTTGAAGGCCGTAGACCGAGTGCCTCCTTGCTTGTTGATGTACCACATTGTAGTGGTGTTGTCTGTTTTGACCTGTACAGCTTTGTTCTGAACAGATGTGGAAAAAACTTGAAGTGCTAGAAAAACTGCTCTGAGTTCCAACAGGTTGATGTGGAGCAGAGATTCCTGAGGGGACCATAATCCCTGGATAGTGGGGTCGCCCATGTGAGCTCCCACCACCCCAAGAGGGATGCATCTGTAGTAAGGATTAAGGAGTGAGACTGAGGGGTGAAGGGACCCCTGTCTCAGATTGCTCTGGTCCTGCCACCACTGAAGGGCTTGGATCAGGTTCGAGTCACTGGGATCCATTTGGCTAGAGGGTCTCCTTGAGACCAAAAGGCTCTCAAATGGAACTGGATGTCCCCATCTGAAATCTTGCTCCCTGCACCACTGCTGTAGAAGCAGCCATGTGCCCCAGGAGCTGCAGAAAATGCCTTGCTGGTCGAGAGACCTGCAGGGTGAAGGAGGAGGCCAGAGAGACCAGGGTCCTTGCTCTTTCCAGAGGAAGGAAGGCTCTGGCCTCTTTTGTGTTCAGTTCTGCACCTATGAAGGTGAGAAGCTGGACAGGCTCTAGAACTGACTTTGGAAGATTGAGAAGGAAACCTTGAGATGTGAGCAGTTGCTGAGTTACCTGAAGATGTAGTTTGACTTGGTCTGGAGACTGTCCTACAATGAGCCAGTCGTCCAGGTAAGGAAAGATGGCAATCTTTTGCCTTCTTAAGTGGGCAACTGCTACTGCCAGGCATTTTGTGAATACCTTCGGGCAGAGGTGAGGCCGAAGGGCATTGTCTGAACTGGTAATGGCCTGAGGGCAGTCTCGAATCTGAGGTACTGATGGGAGCTTGATAAGAACATGGAAGTAGGCATCCTTGAGGTCCAGGGATGCTAGCCAGTCCCCTGGCCTTAGAGAGCGAAATAATTCCCAGAGTCACCATTTTGAATTCTGGTTATAAAAGGTGTTTGTTTAGGTATCTGAGATCCAGGATGGGCCGCCATTCTCCTGTCTTTTTTGGGGTAAGGAAGTACCTGGAATACAACCCTCTGCCCTGGTGTAGGGGTGGAACCCTTTCCACAGCTCTGAGAGCCAGGAGGGTAGAAACTTCTGTTTCTAGGGCAAGTGCCTCTGATGGATTTGTAGGTGAAAGGACCTGGCTCTCATCTTTGGACATTTTTGAAGCTGAGAACCAGTCCCTGGCTTACTACTTCCAGGACCCACTTGTCTGATGTTAAAGACTTCCAGTCCTGGACAAAGTAAGCCAGCCTGCCCCTTACAGGTAGTGGAGAATCGGCCCTGGCCACCACATCAGGGTGTCTGCTTGGCAGGGGCTTTGGGCTGAGGGGTAGAAGCAGGCTTGCTTGTACCCCGTCTGCCTCTCCCTCTAAAGAACCCCCTCTGGGTATAAGCAGAACAGGAGGCCTGGACTTGGTAAAAAGGCTTATGAAAAGGCCTGCCCCTGCCCCTAGGATGCTGCCTTTGAGGAGTGGCCTGTCTTTCCTTGGCCTGTGCACTCCTATAGGTGGTCCTATATTCATCCATTTTCTTCATGTAATTCTCTGTCTGCTCCCCAAACAGAGAATTGCCCACAACAGGAAAATCCATGGCCTTAGACTGGGTATCCTGTGACAGGGTAGTACATCTGAGCCAAGCCATTCTGCGAAATTTTATTTTTATTTATTTATTTAGTTTTGTTGACCGGGTAAGTGCACTAGCCAACAAGTGACTATTTTCAGGCACGAACCGGGAGGTACAATTCTAAAACATAGTGATACATAAGCAAAATAACAGGATACATAAGAAAAATACAGGAAGATACACATGGCAGGATACAATAGGATGACATATGAAGACGACAAGGCAGGATACATTGCAAAGGACATTATTACATGTGTGTGCTTAAATAAAGTGCCAAGGGTTTGAAATACATGAAGACAGTCAGATTAGGACCTGGGGAAAGGGAGAGGACAGGTGTAGTTGTAAGACAGGTGAGAGAAGGACAGAGGGGAGTGGGTGAGCAGCTAGGGAAGGAGAGGGCAGTAGGGAGGGAGTGGAACAAGACGTGCCAGGCTGGAGAGGTTACCAGAAGTGGCAGGGACTTCGAAACCAGGGTCATGGGAGAGACGGGGGTAGGGAAAGGACAGAAAAGGGTGGGAAAGGTAGAGACGAGGGAGAGAGAGGGGTAAAAGGAAGAGAGAGATAGAAGGAGAGAGGAGGGCTGGCCGGGAGGGTAGAAGGGAAAGGAGGGGTAAAACGGTAGATGGCCAAATACGGCAACAGCGGTACATGGTTCCAACCTGCGGCCGGGTCGGTGGAGCCAAAAGACGGCAATCGGAGGAAGGGTGCAAGGGGGTTGCGGCAAATGACGGCAACAGCGGTAAGAGGTTGCAACGTGCGGCCGGGGTGGTGGAACCGATAGACGGCAGGGCAGGGGAGAAGAGGTCGGTGAGAGGAGGAGAGGTGTGTGTTACGGCAATAGCGGTAATAGGAACAACGCTCAACCGGCGGTGGAACCGAGACGGCAGGGCAGGGAAGAAGAGGTCGGTGAGAGGAGGAGAGAGGCAGCAAGTTTACGGCAATAGCGTGTAATAGGTAACAACGCTCAGCCGGGACGGTGGAAACGAGACGGACGGGAGAGGATAGGGGGCTGTAAAGGTGAGAATGAGCCGCAGAAGAAGTTGATGGAGAGGCAGAGGTGGGAGGGGGGGAAGAGAGGAGATACAGAAGATATGGTCAAGGGGGAGAAAGGAGGGAGCAAGAGTAGGAGTGAAGGAAGGTGATGGGTGGAATGACTGAGGGAAAAAGAACAGGGTTCGAGGGTAATCCAGTGGCAGGCAGTAAAAGCAAAACCATACATTTGGCAAACGAACAACAGATTTGAGCAGCATTTATAGAACAAAAACACAGTAAAAACAACTATGAGTTAAAGCACAAGTGCATATAATAAGGGAGGGAAGAGCAGTTTAGAGCAGGGGATCAGGTAGGATCAAAGCAAACACATTTGTCCATAGCAGTGAGGAAGTTCTGAGCTTGCACTTAAATGTTGCATGAGAAGGAGCATTCCTTGGTTCCTGAGGCAGCAAGTTCCAGAGGTGAGGAGCAGCACAACTGAAGGAACCCATGCCCTTTTTATATGCGCAGAGGGGATAGTTAATAAGGACTTATCTGCAGATCTAAGGTCCCGTGAGGGAATAGCCGGTCTGAGTAGTTCAGAGAGGGCAGCAGGTTTGGATGTTCTAATGATGGTGTCCGAGAGATTGTAGAGGTAGTATTGCCTGGTAGAGGAAGGGGAAAGCCAGCCAAGGTCATGATATAGTTGGCAGTGATGCTTTCGCTGCATACCTGCAAATATTGTTGAAAGTGGTGTCCCATAGATGCAGTGCAGTTTTATTGGCCATGGTTAGGATGGGACCACCATAGGTGAGGGTTGGCAGCAGGATACTTCTGGCTATTGCCAGTTTAGCTGCAGGGGTAAGGAGGTAGTTGGTCCTGTAAGCAGCCCCTAGTTTATAATTGACAGACTTGCAAGTTTCCTGGATGTGCTTTTAGGTCCAGGGTTTGGTCAAGGAGAATGCCCAAGTAGCGAAAAGAGTTGACAGGTTCTAGGGGGTTACCATCAATATCAGGAACAGAGATAGTAGAAGGACAGGATCTAAGTTTGTGAGTGGAGCCAAATAACATGGCTTTAGTTTTGTTGGTATTTAGAACAAGGCGTTGAGTGTGCAGCCAGCACTGCACCGAGTGGAAATCAGTGGTAAGGGCAGCATTCAATTGTAGTATGTTGTCAGAATGCGCATAGATGACCAGGTCATCTGCATACAGTAGTGAGTGGCCAGTGGTTACCACATCAGGAAGATTATTAACAAATAGTGAAAAAAGGAGAGGGCCAAGTATGGACCCCTGAGGGACCCCAATATTGATGACAGCACTGTCTGAGATCGCCGAGTTAAACTTCACAGCCTGAGACCTGTTGGTAAGGTAGCTTTCAAACCAGGTAGTTACTGGGAGGGAGAAGCCCAGACTTCTGAGGGTGGAAAGTAGTAAGGTATGATCAACCAGGTCAAAAGCTTTGGTTAGGTCGATGAAAACTGCCCCTGTTAACTTCCCTTTATCCATGTTGGTAATAATGTCAGAAGAGAATTTTACAAGTGCAGTCATGGTGCTATGGTGTTTTCTAAAGCCGTGCTGAGCTGAATTGAGTAAGTTGGAGTTTTCAATGTATTCGGTAATTTGAGTTGATACTAGCTTCTCAAGGATCTTGTTCAGGACAGATAAAATAGCAATAGGCCTGTAGTTAGGACGTCATTTTTGCTGCCTTTTTAAATACTGGAGTGATTCTGGCGGCCTTCCAGACGTCAGGGACAACGCCATTGGAAAGGGATAGGGTGAATATCCTAGCTAGAGGACCAGATATGTAGTGAGCAGCCATCTTTAATAATCGAGGTTCCAAGCCATCAGAGCCAGTACTGGTGTTGTCCGAGATAGCCTTAAGCAGCTTGAAGACTTGACGCCTGGAGACTGCTTTGAAGTAAAAAGGGTTAGATAGGTTAGGTGATTCGCCAGGTGCTGAGAAGTTAAGTTGTGTGGCAGGAGATTGAGATTGAAGGGAAGCTGTGAAGGCAGATAAGTCTGAAAACTGCTGGTTAAACGCATTTGCGATAGTGGCAGGGTCATTGCAGTGGACACCATGCAGAACCATTTCAGAGGGGGTGACGTCTTGTGTGGATCCTAGAAAGGATTTAATGTGGCCCCAAAACTTCCGAGGGTCGTTAGAGGAATTAACCAGCAGGTTTTGGCAGTATTTGCTTTTGGCCTGCCTGATGCATCTTTTGCAGTCATTTCTATATTGTTTGTACAGGATGAGATCAAGCTGAAGTCTAGTTTGTTTGTATTTCTCCACTGCTTATCTCTGACTTTTAACTTGTGCAGAAGATCTTTATTTAGCCATCTAGAGTGCTGACCTCTGACTTTTCTTTAGCTTTTGGGAGGTGCTTTTTTGCATCACCGAACTTAGTTAGAAATAAGTTAAGGGCAGTGTCAACATTGGTTGTAGAGAAGATGTCAGTCCAGTCAATACCAGAGATATCAGATAAGAAGGCTTGTTCATCGAGGGCTGCATAGTTCTGTGAAGGTGATCAGTCGTGGTTGAGGAGCAGGTGGTGGACAGAGTGCCAGTGACAGAGCGTTGGTGAGTGGTCTGTAATTGAGTCAGCCAAAACCAAGCTCTCGAGACGTGGTCCGTCTATTAGTAAGGATCCAGTCAAGTAGCGCCCCGAATGAGAAGTCGGGCTCTTGGTACAGTCTGTTATAATTTGATGGAGATTGTACTTCTGGATCAGGGATGCAAGTATATTGTGCTGTGGACCCAGCCAGTTCAGGTTCAGGTCATCGAGGAGGAGTGCTTCATTCGATTTTATATTCAGAGAGACATACTGTAGTAGGTTCTGAGACCATTCAACCCACTGGTTGGTGGGTTGTACACATCAGATGTGTAGTAGTTTCGAACCCAGTGCCAGGGTAGCATGCAGCGTGCCATGGCAGAAGGGAATCAGGGCAGGGTAGGATGCTGAGGGACAAATGATTTTTATAGAGAATTGCAACCCCCTTAGATCCTACAACGGTCCTGACGAGAATATTGTACCCAGGTATATGGCAGGAAGTATCAAGTACAGTAGGTTTCAGCCAAGTTTCGGAGAGGCATAATATGTCAGGGGCCATCAGCTTAGTCCAGGTTTCGAGCTCAGCCAGGTGATTCGGGAGGCTTCTAATATTCATATGGGCTAGCACCAGGCCCTTTTTTGTGCCAATAGAGGTGGAGGGTAAGGTGCATATCTTAGGGCCGGGGTTGGGTTCAATATCGCCAGCTAGCATAAGGAGCCGCTGGGCCAGGAAATGCCACAGATGTAGCCATGACCCTTGAAGACACATAATTAGAGTCTACTGCAGCATGAAATTGCACCTTGGATGCCTCAATACCATCTGCAGCCACCTGTTCCAGCTCCCTGGCAAGCTGGTCAGGGACCTGTTTTGCCAGGGCCAGCACAGTATCCCATCTGGATTTCTGGTACCTAGCAGCATAAGCCATATAATTTGCCTGTCTGAGTCCCAAATATGCTGCCATGTACTGTTTCTTTGCCATGGCATCAATCCTCCTGGAGTCCTTTTCAGGGGGGTGCAAAGCTAGAGGAATACTTGCCTTGTCACAGGCTGCAGCCTGCACTACCCCCACATGGCTGCATTGCTGTGTGAGGAACTCCGTATCAGAGCCTGATAATGTATACCTCTTGTCCATCCTTTTATCAACAAGAGGTATAGTGTGAGGAGTTTTTAGAATTTTTACTGTCTGTTTCCCAAAAGATTAATGCAAAGGAATAGACAGTCTCCTAGACTCTGGAATATCCATCATTTCTACATAATCAGGCTCCTCTTGGTCATCAACAGCTTCCTCAACAGGGAGCTGGAGAGTTTCAGCAACTTTCTTATAGAACATAAAATGAGAAGGGGACTCAGATAGCCTGGGGGGAGAAACCCCTGACAGTCTGTCCGGAGAGACGTCCGGTTCAATGGGCACATCTAGACCTTCAAAACCACATTCACTCTCCTCATACTCCTCTTCCCCCTCCTCCGGTTCATAAAAATCCTCAAAATCATAATCTTGAACCGGTGGAACCGGCCGAACCGAGCGCTTCCCTGATGGTGTCGGTTCGGTCGGAACCAGGGAAAGTGACTGGACAATTTGAATTGCTTTAGCTATTTCCTCAGCGGTTGGAGAAAGAACTTTTGGCTCCACACTAGCTGACTTTCTAGTCCTTTCAGTTGGAACCGGCTCCTCAGAGCTGGCTCTTCGTTTGCCCGAGGAAGTATCGCCCTGGTCAGAGGGCACTCCCTCCGGTTCGGTTGGAACCGAACCGGGCTGGCCATCTGGGTCAGCAGACTTTTTGGCCTCCCTTTCCCTGAGCCTACCAACTCTCTTTTCTATGGTGGCAGCAGGAAAATTCTTACAAATCTGGCAGTCTGCATTGAGGTGGTCAAACCCCAGACAATACACACAGGTGGTGTGTGGGTCAGCCTTAGCAAAGGCTTCCCCACAAACACTACAGTGCTAAAACCCAGTGTGCCCGGTTTTTCTTTTGGGTTTCTCAGACATAGTGCCAGCCTAACCAAACTTGCCCGTTTATGGCAATCCGCCAAGCAAGACTCTCTTATCGGTTCCCAACCGTGTCACGGGTCGTGGAAAAAACCGTAATGAAATCCGTTTTTTTTAGAAACGATAAGAACCAGGAACCGCACTCTAAATAAGGACTAGTAAAGTTTGAGAATAACGTGATCGGTTCAATCCGAACCAAAAAGCGTTTACAAGTTCCACACAGAATAAAATAAATGTAAGCCTATCTATTACTTACAATACCACAGACAGAGCTTGAACCGACTGGTTGCGGTTTAATTTCGGTCAAAAAAACAATAAAATAATACTTTTTAACCGACAAACGAACCGAGCAGAAGGAGAAATCTCCAGAGCGACTGTTCAGTGAGGCGGAGTAAAGAATCTGACAGTTTGAGTTTGATTAACAACAGACAGAGTTTTCAACCGAGCTAGCGCTCAAAGTTCCATGCCTGGCATGGAAAGTTAACTCTTTCACCTCTTGAGCAGTTCGAAGGTTGGGACTCACTGCATATGTCATAATATAGCAAGACTTCATGTTGTTTGAAGGACCTCTTGGCCCACCTAGTCTGCTCATTTTCCCTACCATATTCATATACCATAGATCCTAAATGATCTGCAGCTTACTCTCTCTTTCCTATCGCTAGAGTTCCTTTATGTCTGTCCCATGCATTTTTGAATTCCCCTACTGTTTTTGCCCCTACAACCTCTGACGGGAGGCTGTTCCATGGATCCACCACCCTTTCCATGAAAAAATACTTTCTCACGCTAAGTCTACCCACCTCTATTTTCATATCATGGACCCTTGTTCTTGGACATCTTTTTTTTTGAAAGGCGCTACCCTCTTGTACCTTATTTACACCGTGGAGGTATTTCAAAATCTCTATCATATCCCCCCTCTCTCTCTCCACTTCTCCAGGGAATATATATTGAGATCCTCCAGTCTCCCCTCATATGACTTATGGTGCAGTCCCTGCGCCATTTTTGTTGCCCTTCTCTGAACCGCTTCTACTCTATGTCCTTCCTGAGATGTGGCCTCCAGAACCGGACACAGTACTCTAGATGAAGTCTCACCAATGTTATATACACTGGTATCACTACCTCCTTCCTCCTGCTGGAGATACCTCTCCCTATGCACCCCAGCATTCCACTGGCTCTCCTCACAGCCTTCTCACATTGTTTGGTAATATTTAGATCACCAGATATGTTTACTTGCACATCCCTTTCCTGTTTGGTGGCCATCAATACTCCCCAATCATGTACTTCTCCCCCGCATTTCTGTGCCCCAAGTGCATGATCTTGCACTTCTTTGTATTTATGGAGTGGAACCACATCTGCCACCCTCCAGTCACCTGGGACAACTCCTGTTTGTAAGGAGTTGGTAAAAAGATCCCCTAGAGGTTCAGACCGTTCATCTCTGAGCATCCTTGGATGTATCTCATCCAGTCCAGGAGCCTTGTCTGTCTTTTGTACCTTATCTCCAGTAAATGTTGGTCTTTCAATCAACAGTATTGCTTTCAGTGGATGATTTAACACCAATGTTGGGAAGAGGACCGCTATCGTCCCTTGTAAAGACGGTGCAAAAGTTGTCATTTAAGACTGTATCCTTTTGCTCATCCTCCTCTTTCACATGCCCCCCATCCAACAGCCTAACCCCCCTCCTTCTTTTTCAGTTATATAGTGGAAAAAATGTTTTTCTGCACCCCTGACCACCTCTGCTAAGCACAGCTCTGTGTCTTCCTTCCCCATCACCTTTTGTGTCTCTCTAGTCCTCTGAAGCTATGCTAACCTTTCTGCCTCCCCTTGTTTCTCTTTGTATTTGGGGAAGACCATGCTTTTGGCCCTTACTGCTTCTCTGACCCATGGAGAAAACCAAAGTAGTTTTGTGAATTTATTTCTTTTAGTTGGTTTCCTTATGGAGATTTGTGAGTCTTCAAGAATGGCTCTTTTAATTACCCCCATCTCTCTTGTACCCTTGCCCCATTGCCCACCCCTTTAATTGTGAACCACTTCTCTGAGTTATTTAAAATCTGCCCCTCTAAAATCCAGAACTTCCATTCTAGAGTGTGTTTTCTCTGTCCCTAGGGCTACTTCAAACCAAACTGAGTTGTGGTCACTGTTAGCAAGCAACTGCCCAACTCTCACAGGCACTGCAATTGCTTGCACATGCATGGTGACAGCAGCAATCATGGGCATACAGGAGGTGAAATACATGGGTTGTCAGTGCATGACACAGTTGGCGTGAGTCATGTGCTTTCTTCTTCCTTTATTGTTGTGGGTGGCCAACAGTCAAGGTCACAGTATGCACTACATGCCATGTGTTGTGGGTGTAGTTTGTGCTTTCCAGTTTGCATAACCCTTTTGCTTCCTTTGTTTAGGAGTGTGTTGCAAACAGCAGTCATGGATAAGACAGGCAGTACAATCCATGTATTGTGTGTGCAATGTCATTGTGGCAGTGGTCATACACATGCTGCTTCCTTGTGCTTTAAGCATGGGGGTGTTGGATAACTAGCTACCACTGGCACCAAAGGCACTATAGTCCATGTGTGGTTGTTTTAGTGCGTAGTTTCAAAGTACTGTCCATAACAAACCTAAATATTATCAAACAGACAGCCTGCAGATTTTTCAATCAGTTTAAATTCCCCCCGTTTCAATTAAAAATGCTCTGAGATTATCACAGTAGTACACCTTCACATTATCATACAGTTGCAATTTAATGTGTGAAATGTAACAAGGATTGCCATCAGCACGCATACCATGCAGCATATTTGTAGTCACTGATTGCAACAACGTGTGGCGGCATGCAAGAACTTCATTGTTGTCTATCACTGCTTTACATTCTTATGTAAAATAAATGCTACGGGGTCATCTATCTATTTCGGTGCTACTTGAGACAACATTTACAGTATAAACAGCATGCACAGTACCACAGGTATTGTCAATGCATGTTTTTGTACGTTGTTAAGAATATATCGTTACCAGTGTATTCTTTCCTAACCTCCTGATTGTACAAATGCTATTGTATATGTCACCACAAAGGAAATGATGAATCCAAGTAGTCAACACAGTAATGTTATATTGTAATAGTTTTCAATTCAGATACAGCAGTTAGCATCTTTTATATATTACAGGATGATGGCTTCTCAACCACAGGATTTCCCCAATGAATTAGATCAGGAGATAGAAGTACTGGGTCTGCAGCCATACTAGTTTGAGCCGGAGTATGGGCCACATGAGCCCAGGAGAGGATCAGGCAGTGTTACTCAAGGTGCCCAGATAGATTCTGAAGCTGATGACAGTAGTAAATGTCTGCTTAGCAACGATTGGTGTCTATGCGGTAATTGTAGCATTATGCCATCAACCAGAGAATGTTAATGCTGTCAGGAGCAGGAAATAATATCAGAATACCTAGAAGTGGTCAGTTGGGTGAACCTTCATGCTGACTTCCCTATCATAACCCATCAAGCTGAGCTGGATATGGCCTATGTAGCATTTCATCTTTACAAATAAAGAAGTGGTAGAGCACATTCAGTGCTCTCCAATAGGTTAGTGAGGTATCAATTGACTGATGATGTGTGATGGATGATAGCTGTGTATCAATGTTCACATGTCCACCATTTTGTATTTGTCCCTCAGCAACACACACTGTAATCCTGAAACACATGCAAATGACATAGTTTCACAATACAATGTATATGGAGTGCCTCATGTACTGACCATCTTTTTCCAGTCAGTGCCGTCTCATGGCTTACCGCCAGTTCATGTGCTTGGCATATAGAGGCAAGAGGCTAGGATGAGGAAACAGGTGCATTATCCCTAGAGACCCATGAAATTCTTTTTATTTTTTAAATATTTTTTTATTTTCTGAAATTTCTTATTTCTTTTTATTCATTGAAAATTTACTTTTATTTCTTGTTATTACATTAACATTCATAAACTACCTCAAAATGACCTTATACACATTAGCAATCACATTTCTAGCATGCTACATTGTATTAAGCAGCATTATGCTATAGTCTTGAAAGGTTTTCTGAATGAAACAATTCTGCTTTTGCTTCCTGGCGGACCATCTGTGTGGTAACAACGGAGCCTAAACAACAACTGCTGTAAGCATTTATTTAGTTTTTGCCCCCCAAAAGCATTTTTTTCACTTGATTCATGTGTTTTTTTTTGTTTTATTCTTTTTATATGTTGAATTTCTTGTTATTTCTTGTTATACACCAGATTTCTTTTTATACCTTGAATTTCTTATTTCTTTTTATACCTTGAATTCTTGTTATTTCTTATTTAAGAAAAACATGGGTCTCTAATTATCCCATCCTGTGTGGTAAACACAATACAGAATCTGTATCCCTGTGACATGGGAGACTATGTTGGATTTCAGGAGTATAGAGAGACAGAACAGGAATTTTAAAATCCAAGTAAGTTACCAATTGATTACCTTTTATGATACGTAACTGTCACATCACTAAAATCAGTAATCCTGTAGTACGTCAGCATGTGTCATCTGAAGCAGCCTAATTCCAGACACATGTTCATACCGTGTGCACGTTTACATTCCAAATGTGCCTTGAACCTGGCCGAGTGGGCCTACTTCAAGACACATCTTTGCAGGATGTGCACATTTTGATTTCATAGGTGCCTGGAACCTGGCCAAATGGGCCTACTTCAAGACACATCTTTGCAGTGTATACACATTTTGATTACATCAGTGCCTTGAACCTGATCAAGTGGGCCTACTTCAAGACACATCTTTGCAGCGTGTGCACATTTTGACTCCATCGGTACTTTGAACCTGGCAGAATGGCCCTACTTCTGGACACATCTGCGCACTGTGTGCTCATTTTGGATTGAAGATGTCCCTTGAACCTGGCCAAGTGGGCCTATTTCACGACAGATCTCTGCATCGTGTGAACATTTTTATTCAATCAGCGCCTTGAACCTGGCTGAGTGGGCCTACTACAAGACACATCTTTGTGCTGTGTGCACATTTTTATTTCATTGGTGTCTTGAACCTGGCCAAGTGGGCCAACTTCAAGACACATCTGCACACTGTGTGCACATTTTTATTCCCTCGGTGCCTTGAACCTGTCCAAGTGGGCCTACTTCAAGACACATCTTTGCACCGTGTATATATTTTTATTCCATCGCTGCCTTGAACCTGGCTGAGTGGACCTACTTCCAGGCACATCTGCGCATTGTGTGGTCATTGGCATTGAAGCTGTGCCTTGAACCTGGCTGAGTGAGCCTACTTCAAGACCCATCTGCGCACCGTGTGCCTACTTCAAGACACATCTGCACACTGTGTGCACATTTTTATTCCTTCAGTGCCTTGAACCTAGTCAAGTGGACCTACTTTAAGACACATCTTTGCAGTGTGTGTGCTCATTTTGATTCCATCGGTGCCTGGAACCTGGCCGAACAGGCCTACTTCATGACATATCTACGCACTGTGTGGTCATTGGGATTGAAGACGTGCCTTGAACCTGGCCAAGTGGGCCTACTTCAAGACACATCTGCGCACAGTGTGCACATTTGTATTCCATCAGTGCCTTGAACCTGGCCAAGTGGGCCTACTTCAAGACACATCTTTGCACCATGTGTACACTTTTATTCCATTGGTAACTTGAATCTGGCTGAGTGGGCCTACTTCCAGACAAATCTGTGCACTGTGTAGTCATTGGGATTGAAGTTGTGTCTTAAACCTGGCCGAGTGGGCCTATTGCAAGACACATCTGCGCACTGTGTGCACTTTTTTATTCTATCACTGCCTTAAACCTGGCTGCATGGGCCTATTGCAAGACACATCTGCACACCGTGTGCACATTTTTATTCCCTCGATGCCTTGAACCTGGCCGAGTGGACCTACTTCAAGACACAACTTTGCACCATGCACACATTTTAGTCCTTCAGTGCCTTGAACCTGGCTGAGTGGGCCTATTTCAAGACACATGTTTGCAGCGTGTGTACATTTTTATTCCATTGGTGCCTTGAACCTGGCCGAGTGGGCCTACTTCAAGACACATCTTTGTAGTGTGTGCACATTTTGATTCCATCAGTGTCTGGAATCTGGCCGCACAGGTCTACTTCAAGACACATCTATGCACCGTATGGTCACTGGGATTGAAGATGTGCCTAGAACCTGGCCAAGTGGGCCTACTTCAAGACACATCTGTGCACTGTGTGCACATATTTATTCCATCAGTGTCTTGAATCTGGCAGAGTGGGCCTGCTTCAAGACACATCTGAACACCATGTACAAATTTTTATTACATCAGTGCCTTGAACCTGGCCGAGTGGGTGTACTTCAAGACACATCTTTGCAGCATGTGCACATTTTTTATTCCTTTGGTGCCTTGACTCTGACCAAGTGGGCCTACTTCAAGACACTTCTGTGCACCATGTGCACAATTTTATTTCATTGGTGTTGTGAACCTGGTTGAGTGGGCCTGCTTCAAGACACATCTTTGCACCGTGTGCACATTTTCATTCTTTCAATGTCTGGAACCAGGCCAAATGGGCCTACTTCCATATACATCTGTGCACCACTTGGTCATTGAGATTGAAGATGTGCTTTCAACCTGGCCAAGTGGGCCTACTTCAAGACATATCTGTGCACCGTGTGCATCTTTTTATTCCATTGGTGCCTTGAGCCTGGCCAAGTGGGCCTAATTTCCAGGCAATGTTGGCACATGTGTGTCGCTACTGCCCATGCTTGACACCAAATTTGTTTTACACAGACTGATGAACATGTGCCTTGTGCTCTGCATGGTGGGCCTGTTTCAAGAGATGTGCTGTCACAACGTGTATGCATGTCTTACTTTTTCAACACCCACCACTTGGGACAACAAGGGACAAATATGATCAAGGAACATAGCTGACAGCTTTATGCTGCATTGCAGAGCAGACATTGCCTTTGTAAACTGGTGGTCATCATGGTCAGAATGTGAAACAACAATGTTTTGTCTTGGAATACATGAACATTAAAGGAGATCTACTTGCAGACTTGAAGCCTCAATTGCTGCACAGATCAGGGCTTCAGTAGCCAGATCCCACCTGCATTCACAATATGCACAATGGTATTTAGTTACCAATGGTGTCCAGGTCTCCTCCAGACAGAATTTTATAAGGTCACGCCACTCACCTCCGAGATCGTGCTGCAAAACCTGTGAGGTGACACGGCTTTGCCCCTTCCTCTATGTTGCCCTTATGTGTGGAAATATAGTAATCTTTATATCGCCCATGCCCTGCTTTATTTTCACAATGGTGTCTAAATGTCATGTGCCATAGTAGTATACACATGGCATTTAGGCACTGTTTGTGAAAATAAAGTTGCAAAGATTAAATTCTTAATAGTGAACACTACACCAATGTTTTGCAGCCATTTTGCAACCTGTTCCAATTCTCCTGGTTTCTTGTATGGGTTGGCAATAATGCGAAAACTGAAGCCTGGACACTCCCACCATATTTGTGCAGCCAAAAGCCTGACAGGCATAATGTCCTAGAGATGACGAACTTGATACTGCAGTGCCAAACAGCTGGTTGTACCAGTACAGCCCAGTGTGCAGGTCAGAAAGAAAACCTACAAGTCAATTAAAAAAAATGGATTTGCCAGTGACGTACTCTGAATAGTGTCACACACTATGTCACTACTAAGCAAAGGCAGTCATCTGTCAAATTAAAGGTAATAAACATATGTGGAATGCCAGATCAAGTTCATAATACATCAAAGTAAAATACATATATGTCATGGTGGGTGGACACCTGTGGTCCAGTGACCATTGCATATTATGGTTCAATAAGGGTACAGCTTTCAAGCCACGTGGAAGCAAGGGTCCTTGAGTTCTGAAGGACACAATGAACTGAAACAAGCCATAGTGGAGGCAACAAGCATCTGCATTCATCAAATAAAGAAATGGCAGAGAAAGAGAAAACCACTGTGGTTCTCAAATGAAGTGGACGGGAAGGTACGAGAGAAAAAGTTTGCTCTCACAAAACAGAAGGACACACAGAGGGAGGAGGACCTGGTTGTGTATCTGGATAAGCAGAGGGTGGCATGGAAGGCAGTCTAGAGCGCAAAGGCTCAAATGGAGGAAAACACAGCTCAGGCAGTAAAGAAAGGGGACAAGGGGCGTGGCCAAGCCGACTTCTAGGATGGCAGCTTGAACCTGGCGCTCTGAGCCTAATCCATCTAAAATCGTATCCATCTGGCTCCCTGGAGCCCTCTCTGGTGCAAAAATATAAAGTGTATAGTTGAACAGTGATATGCCTGCTAAAATGTCAAAAAAACAGGGCCATCTGAATTTTAAAAGCAACAAAATCAGTGGGAAGTCGTCTGCAGCAGAGGCCTTGCCTCCCTGACCTAGTACTATGGCGGCCTCTGATTCACCGAGTCATCTACCTAGCCCAAACAACTTTTTGGTGAGCCCTCAATTTTTAGTACTGGAAAAAATGTTCACTGAACTGAAATATGACCTTACCTGTAAAATGAATGCGGGATTTGAGAATGTCTCAGCTCATCTTGCTCATTTACAAATGACAGTTAATTCCCTGGGAGAGACCGTGGAGCAGCGTACGACAAGGCTTACGGAGGTAGAGGAGCGGCTTAGCACTCAGGGGGACTTAAGTAATCAGATGCAGCCCAAGCTACAAAATGCCCTGGCAGAAACTGAAAAGCTGTGTACAATTCTTGACGGTCATGAGAACCGGGAGCGGCATACGAATCTACGGGAAGTGAGCCTCCTGGAGGGCACTGAAGGTTGCGACTGCATTGCCTTCTTTCCGACTTGAGTACGGGATCATCTGGATTTACCACCCGACTGCTCCCTAGAAATCCAGCGAGCGTACAGATCACCTGGACGCCATCCAACCCCGAATGAAAGACCCCGGCATGTGATCATCAAGTTTCTGAGATATCAGGACCACCTGACAGTGCTGGATGCTGCCAGGAAAGCAGCTCCTCTTCAGGTCAGATCCCAAATAATCAGCATTTTCCAAGATTACTCAAGGGCCCTACAGATCGAGAGGCAAGCCTTTACCCCACTGAGAAGGAAGCTCCATGAATTGAACTGGCCATTCACGTTGGTTTACCCACACGTCTTATCATCAAACAGCAAGGGATGACTCAAAAGGCCTTAACCAGTCCAGATGTGGCTCTTAAATACATTGAGCAAGAAATTCAAAAGCAAGAGGACCCTTCAGGATGAACGTCACTGCCATGCTTGTTACTTGGTAGGTACAACTTTGAGTTGTTTAGGAGTAGCTTGCGGCTCTAAAATGGCTGTGGTGCCAGTTTGGGGGACCTAGGGCTGGGCTCAGTCTGTAACTCAGAAATAGCCTATTAGGGATAGACTGAGCACTGCTCCCCATTGCGCCCTCCGGCCTATGTGCAGGAGCTGTTTTAAGAAGCGTTTCACCTGTTTCTGGCATCAAGTTACTTTGGACAAATTAATCCTATGTATAATGTTCATATGTTCGCTTTACATTTGAGACTTTTGAACCTTTTTTGGGACTTTGATGATCTGGCCTTGTTTCTGAGAGGCAGCTGAACTTGAGCACTTCCACTACTTAATGTTCCCTGGTACTGTGTAGTTGTTTTTACACCCTGCTGCCTCCAAGTTTTCACATGCCAATTTCAGGCAATTACACTTTATGCTCGGCCATGTTGTGTTGTTGCACCAGTTTGGGGGTCCGAAGGGGGATTATGAGGGGCAGAGCAAATTAAACAGGTAAAAGAACGAGTTTCCATGTGATTTTCCCTGATGACTGCTCTGTGGTGGCACTGTTATGCTGGTAGGTCAGCTGAGCACTATCATGGCAGAACTGTTCTTAGCATATTAGGGACAGATCTCCTGCTTATAGGGGGCTCCAGACGGGGTGCACCCTGGGTGGAGAATGTCTTGGGTGTGCCTATCTTTTACTCTGCCGGGTAAACACGGCTGGAAATTGTCTGAAGGGGTGCCTGTCCCCAGACAGGGAATTTGTCCTAGAATCATAAGATGGATGGGCCAGGGGGCAATTCCATGAAAGTAAAGGGGGTATTTCTACTCATTGCTTTAAGACTTAAGAGTAAAGGGGGGGTATTTGTGGGAACAGGAGCTGGTTGCATCTGAGTAAATACAGTTGAGAGGTTGTTTATTTTTTTTTCTTTGTGCGCTACTTGCGCTAGTTACATGATATTTTGGGGAGCAACTGAATGGAGGGGCTGGGGGAAATGTATGGGAACAGTGGGGTTATAAATATTTTGGGGAGTTCAAGGGGAGGAGAGGGTGTGATACAGAAAAAAAAGATGAACAATGAAGAATGGAAACAGGTCAAGTTTGAAGATCCTTATCTGGGTACAGGGAGCATATGGGGAAAGTGAGATTGTTAACATGGAATGTAAATAGACTAAAAACGGTGGTCAAACGGAAAAAAAGTTTGGTCATATATTAGAAAAGCCAAAGCAGATGTGGTCATGTTGCAAGAGCTTCATATGACTCAGGAGGAGGCAACTATGCTTCGCTCCTCGTGGGGGGGGCACGCTTATTGCATCACTCTTTACCTCTAAAGCGAGGGATTACTTTTTAGTGTCCCCAGAGTTTACTGATCGCACAAGTGACGTGCACTATGGTCCTATATTGATCTCTGATCATGCTCCCTTGCATTTGGAGTTGGAGAAGGGGGAGGGGAACTGAGGCACACGGCAGTGGAGACTAGACCCAACCCTGCTTAGAGATCCACAATATATTGATCAAATAACTGGGAAGCTTAACATTTTCCTCCAGTCAAACAAGATAGAGGACACATCGGCTAAAACTACCTGGGAGGCATTAAAAGCATATACAGTATGAGGGGGAGTCTATCTCATATGCAGCTCATAAAAAGAAAACAGAAGAGGCTAAGGAATGGGAATTAGAAGGGAAGATTCTAAAACTTGAAAGGGAGAACATGGCTCTGCTATCAGCCAAGGACACCGCATTGCTAAAGCAGTTAAAGGGGAAACATAATCAACTACTGTAAGCTCTAAGCGTATAGTAAGAGATATAATATTATCTAAAGCAGGGCAATATTTTGAGGGGGACAAGTCAGGGAGGTGGCTGGCGTGGCTAGTAAAGAAGCAGTCAGATGAGAGATCCATTCTGGCCATAGAGAACGATAGGAGTGAGTGTATTATGAATAAACAAGAGATAAACTCTATTTTCAAAAACTTCTATAAAGATTTATATACATCTCAAGCCCCACAAGATGGTAATCCACAGCTCTTTTTAGAGGGTGTTCCCCTTCCCACTCCACGGGTGCCGGACAATGAATGCCTGGGCCGGCAGCTTACCTCACAGGAGATCAAGGAAGTGATTTTGGGCCTCCACTTCTGGAAAGGCACCAGGCTCTGACAGTCTCCCCTTGGAGTTCTATAAGAAGTTCTGGGGGTGCTAGAACTGTTGATGACTAGTATGGTGATGGAGGTGCTTTGGGGGGCTCTCTGACGGTCTCACAGCAGATGGCCACCATTACGGTTCTCCAAAGCCTGCTAAAGACCCTAAGAGATGTGGCTCCTACCGTCCCATCTCACTCCTTAATGCAGACTATAAGATAACAGCAAACATTTTGGCTCGGAGGCTGGAGAAGATCCTATCGAGTGTTATCCACCCCGACCAGGGAGGTTTTACCCAGGGTAGACAGGCCAGACATAATCTGCGACAAGCTGTAAATATTATGCTACACAGTTCCAAGAGGGGAGGGGGTCACAGAGGACTACTGGCCCTTGACGCAGAAAAGGCCTCTGACCATGTCAAATGGCCTTTTATGTTTGTGGTCCTCAAAAGATTTGGCTTGCATCCAACATTTTGTCAATGGGTGTCATGCCTATATGAATCCCCCCCAGGCACAAGTTATGACAAATAATTCTCTCTGTGCCCCCTTTCACCTTGTCAGGGGTGCCCCCTCTCTCCATTGATATATGTGCTCACAATCGAGGTCTTGGCCTTGGCTATCAGTAATCATCATCAAATTAGAGGCTTTAAGATAAAGGTAACAGAACATGTGATCTTGTTTTTTGCTGATGACGTTCTTTTGTTTTTAGCACACCCACAGAAAGCATTGCCAGCCCTGAAAAAGCTTTTTAACCACTATGGCCCCTATCTAGCCACAAAATTAACTAGGGGAAGAGTGAGTGGCTCCATCTCAGAGGCATTTACCAGCCAATACAAATTGCAGGTTCCACTACTGCCCCCTTGAAGATCATTAAGTATCTGGGGGTGTTACTTCCCCGGAAGTTGGCGGACTTGGGGGACATTAATTACCATTAATTATAAACCACTGGCCCAGAAAATTAAGGAGCAGTGTGGGAGAGGACTCTCTTTCTAACACTTCTAGGGGAAGTTAATTTGGTCAAAATGCAGATCCTGCTGCAATGCCTGTACCTGTTCCAGGCTCTGCCTGTGTTGGTCCCCTCCCGCCACGTGAAGTCCTTGGAGGGTTCTATCACATCTCTCATTTGGGCCAACTGTAGACCTAGAATTAAAAAAGACATTTTGTGGCAGCCTGTCTCAAGGGGGGGGGGCGGGATTAGCCCTTCCTAACAAGTTCTATGCTATGGCAGCACAGCTGTCCCACACACTTGATTTATTAGAGGAAGGGAGGGGAAACAAGCATGGGTGACAATGGAGTCGGGGTCCCGAAGATGTTCCATTCTCAGTCAATATCTTCTTCCACTGGGAACCGGAATGGGAGTAGGGGCTCTGATAAACCCTTTTACTAAAACCACAGTCCAGGTGTGGCAACGTGCTCTGCAGTTCCTAGGGTGTCCAAGGAGCTTGTCTCCTGAGGGATCTCTCCCCTGCACAGTTTATGGGATGAAAACTTGCCCCCCCCCCACCCCTGGTGAGATGAGCTTTAATGGCTTGGGAGGGAAGGGCATTTATCTTATCAAGCACATTTACTCGAGGATCCCTTTGTACTTTTTCAGATCTCGTACATGACTATTGAATTAGCCCATCGCATTATTTTATTTATATGCAAGTAAAATCTAGGGTATGCCAATACCTGGAGACGGGGAGAGAAGAGGCTCCCATGTCCAGATCCCCCCCGGAGGAAGTTCTGTACTGCTGTAAATTCCATAGCCAGAATAAACCTATGAAACTTTTTTATAACCTATCGCTGGGAGCTCAACCAGATACATAGCAGAGATTGAGAAATAGATGGGTGGAGGATTTACAGGGGGACGACCTTACCAGTAGAGACTGGGCCCTGGTTTTGAAAAAGGGCATGACCTGATCCGAAAACAATAGACTCAGGGCCATACAGTATAACATCACCCACAGAACATACTTCACACCCGCCCTCACACGTAGGATAAACACACAGGTATCCGACAAGTGTCTAAAGTGTTCATCCCAAACTGGTACATTCTTTCATATGGCATGGGCTTGTCGAAAGATCACTGCCTTTTGGGAGGAAACAAATAACATACTCAATGGGATTTTAAATTGCTCCATTCCCTTGGATCCAGTGGATGTCTTGCTGGGGGTTTATAGAGGGGGGGAACGACCCCTCCAGGGCTGCGCACCCCTTGAGAAGGTTGGCTCTGGCGGTGGGAAAGCAGGTCCTGGCCCGGAACTGGATGGCACAGTCTCCTCCAACAGTAGCTCAATGGGTGAATACGTTGCTAAGTAATATGAAGCTCGAGCATACTCAATACAAAGTTTCTGGCGGTCTTCCTACATATGAATCAATATGAAGCCCACTTGAGAAGGTCCTTGGTGAACCTTGGTTTCTGGCCTTCTAGTAGATTTACTGGGAATCTACCTTCCCACAAGATATTTTAAAAAGAGGAGCCCGATTTACAAGAAAACTCTGACATCTGTGAAGATGTCTTACTATAGTTTAACTGTGATGAAATCAAGGTCTGCCTTGTAATGAGGAGTCTGTTAATACGAATGTCTATGACCACCCAAGAGGCGGTGAAATCCTGTATACCAGTGTGTGCCAAAAAGTGTTTCTATTATGTAACAAGTTCCCTGCACCTTGTGCTTGTAATTGTAACATGTGTTCGCAATTGCAAATGTATGCAACTGACAGTCTTTCCATCTGCTGATTCTTCTATAAATAAAATAAAAAAAAAAAAGAAATGGGGAAAGACATTTTATGAGTATGTTACTGAAAGGCGAAAGACAAGGGTTAGGATTGTATGGCTTACGGTG
Source organism: Neoceratodus forsteri (assembly GCA_016271365.2). NCBI lineage: Eukaryota > Metazoa > Chordata > Ceratodontiformes > Ceratodontidae > Neoceratodus > Neoceratodus forsteri. Next base: position 912,407,503 of record CM057453.1, on the reverse strand, counting down.
GACGAATGGCCATATGCGGATGGTGACTTTGAAAACGCACCAATGCTGAAGAAATATATTGCTAAGAAAGTGCAGAAGAGTGGGGGATGTGAGGGACAATTAATGGGCAAGAACAATAACGGGAGGGAGGCAATCACCAGTTCATTAACAGAAGAGACAGTTGTAACTGATCTCACAAACCTGACAGTGGATGGCAATGGGACAAGACGGGATACATCCTTCAATATTAAAGTAGGTAATGGAGGTGCTGGCAGTACCACTTGCAGCCATGTTCAATGAATCGCTGAAAACGGGAGTGTGTCCAGAGGACTGGAGGAGAGCAGATGTACTCCCTTTACATAAAAGTGGTAGCAGGGAGGAGGCTGGAAACTATGAAGCAGTCAGCCTTACCTTGGTGATGTGGTAAAATAATGGAATCACTATTACAAGAAAGGACTGTGTCACATCGTGAATGCATCAAAGCACAGTATCAGAGACATCATGGAGTCACAGTGGGAAGGTCATGTCTAACAAGTATAATACATATCTAAGACTGGGTGACCAGAGAAGTGCATCGGGGGTAGTGGTGGAGGTGGCCTACCTGGATTTCAGCAAGGCCCTCAACACTATTCCACGTTAAGAGGCTTGTAAACAAGCTAGGCAGCCTGGTAGTAGGTCCAAAGGTGGTAAACTGGGTTTGAAACTGGTTGAGTGATAGAACACAGAGGCTGGTGGTACATGGAGCTCAGTATGAGGAAAGGAGGGTGACCAGCAGGGTGTCTTGGGATCAGTTACTGGGCCAGTCCTAGTCAATGTCTTCATAAGTGCCACTGGGGCGGGGCTGGAAGGAAATGTGTGCCTCTTTGCAGGTGACACTAAGATCTGCAACAGGGTAGACACAATATCTGCAGTATAAAAAATGTGGAGGGACATGGGTTAATATAGCGTTACTTCGGCTACTATTATTAATAATAGTTTTTAATCTTCATATGTTTTTGATTAAAATTGTGTTTTATGTCATCTGACAATCAATTTAACTTTCAAGTGCACTTATTGAAGCTTTTCTAATTAAGGGCATTATAAATACAGGTAAATTTCATCATCTCTGAGGAAGCCCTGCCCAGCCAGGTAAAACATAAGGACTTCTCACCAGTTTTCTGGTGTAACTGTTGCCGCATTTGTGGGACTGCCATTTACTCCTGCTAGTATGCCTGCTACCAGTTTTTAGCTTGCTACATATATGTTTTTCATGTGATTTTTGTCTCAAGATGAACTACAATTAAAGTATGTAAGTAATACAACTTTTCTTGACTCTAGAAATACAGGTGTCTAAGAATATGTCACGTAGCGCATATGGAGCTGTATTAGTAGGCGGGTGCACCAATTCTAGTTTCTTTCAGCAGGAATGCATGGTGCCAAAGTGCCTCTCATAAAATCTGCAAACGATTTTGCTCCCTTAAAGGAATTTTGGCAAATGTTTATGTAGGTTTCACAGCCCATTACCTTATGTTTGCAATATCCTTTTCTAACAAAAAGTAGAATTTTTATGAGGTCCTATGCAGGAGGGAAGGGATCATAGCTGAAATCAAACCCACAGTCAGGTGTTTCCTTCCAATTCCCAATCCAGCGGCACCACCCCCGTGCTGAGATATTTTATGAAATCTAGGTAAGGAAAGTGCAGCAGCACACCACATAGACATCTATGGGGAGTAGCCATCAGAGTTTTTCTAATGATTACAACTTGAATAAAATGAAAGCTACCAATCAATTAATAGAGGCCCTATTAGTTGATAGGTGTCGTTCATTTTTTTTCATGTTTGCTTACTCATTTAGAAAAATATATTTAAATACATTCCCATAGACTTCTATGGGGCATGCCACCACACTGTCCCTGCTTAGACATCACAAATCATTTCAGCATGGGGGAAGTGCCACCAGACTGGGAAGTGGAAGAGATTGCCTGGCCATGGGTTCGGTTTCATTTATGATCCTTTCCTTCCTGCACAGGACCTCATAAAAAATTCTACTTTTTGTGGGAAAAGGTCATCGCAGGCATATGGTAATGGGCTGTGAAGCCCAAAAGAGAAACAAAAAATCTGAGCAATTTACTTTAAAGGTGATAGGAAACAGTTTTTACACCTCGAGATGCCCTCCAGTTGATCTTTTAATGGCTACTAAATAATCTGATATGTTTTTGACCTATTTTTCTTAAATTAATAATCCAATTTTGTCACCTTTTTAACTGTCCTGAATCCTTCTCTCCTCAGCAGTTGCTGCTCTGTCTTTTCATACTGTCTGAACATTCTATGACATCATAAACTCTCATTCCAGGCCATTCAGATGAATAGCATGGAATGGGAGTTACTGGTGTTGTAGAATGTCTTAGAAATATGAAAATCAAGTGCAGTAACTGGTGAGGAGAGTGGAACTCTATGTAGATCTGAGGGCACCCCAAATCTAGGTTATTTATTTATCAAAACAAATAATCAAAGCATATCAGAATACATAACCGGCATGGAAAGGAAGATGAAAGGGCAGTTAACTATCTAAAAATCATGTCCCATCTCCTTTAAAGCAGAACCAAGCTAAACTGTCATGATGATTTGCATATATATCCCATGATGCTTTGCATTTTGTATTTCCTGGAAACCTGGTTTTGTTGCCATTGCCCTTTTTGGGTTACCCTTTCCTCAGTGCTTTCTGCTGTGGTTCTTTGTCTTTTTAGCTTACTTTCTTATTTGGGCACACAATGGCCCTAATCTGTATGACCACATTATGGCTGGATCATTTCCCTGTGTGGTGAGATACAGAAGAGGCACAATGATGAGTCTTGTGCAAGCTGAAATACATGTCTGTGTCTTCTATTATCTCCTTTTTCAAACTGTATGAAAGGCCCTTTGGCACCATGCATTACAGCCACCTAAATGTTTACAGTGATTTGCAAATATGGGGGTAGGTGTGATTTTGTATTTCTTGGAAACCTGGCTTTGTTGCCAACACCTTTTTTGGGTAACCCTTACCTCGGGGCTTTTGGATTGTAGGTTCTTTTTTCTCAGTTGTGTCAGCTGCTCTTTAAATTTTTCTAAGACTTGCCTTCCCACGTAGATTCTGGAAGCTAAGGTTGCTGAAAATCATTTTATTGGTATTTCAAAATGTAGTTGGAATTTTTCAAGGTGGGGGTCACAGTTTGGCTTTGACAATGTGTCCAATCTTCCTGATTGATCTTCTCCACCATGTGCTTAGGCACTTTGGATATGCCCCTAGGAACAGATTTTTTCCTTTACTGAGCTCAGACATAACATAGTATCGTACAGTTCTTGTCCAGGGAATCAACCCTGGATCTATAAAATTGTAGTCAATCATCATGTGCTCCTAAGATACACCTTTTGGTGGACATACAGATGCCCATTATTTAAAAAAATGTTATCACTTCTAGGAAGGGGTTCCAGAGCTCTTCAAAATCTTTGAGCCTATCTTCCATTACAAAATACATCCTTTGTGCCTTACTGTTGTCTGTAATTGTACTTAACCATTGCTAAATATTAGTAATTTCTGATCTTTTCAGGTGTGTAGAATGAGTTTTCTAACCATTATTAGTATTATATTAATCAGATACATGTTTTTTATTTATACTTTATAATCTACTTCCATCAATCCTAAAATAAGGAGTCCTGGGTCAAAAGGGAAATGTAGTCCTAATACTTTTGTTATTAATCTGTTAATTTCCCCTTCGTAGTTGATTTAACTTAGGACATTTAACGAACATGTGAAATAATGTACCCTTCTGGTTTCCACAAAGCTAATAATTTTCATTTTTGGATGGGTGGTTAAATTTGTGCAGTTTTGTTGGTATTTCATAGATTCTATGGATTAAATTAAACAAATCTGCTGAATCCTAATGTTTTTTGATATTTGTATGATGGAGGTCATGTCATGATCATATCCCAGTTATTCTATATGTATTCTGCTCCTAAGATTTTCTCTTCATCTATCTTTTAGCATAGACCACTCATATTCCTTATCTGAGATTAATAAATTGTAGATTTTTCCTATAATTTTTCTATGACATTTTATTCTTTTGTAATCAATGTTTCTGATATTGACACAGGTAGAGATATAGCCCCATTTTTTTTTAGCTATATCTAAGTTGCAAATATACTAAATAGTGTGTGGAAATATTAACTTTTTTAGAAAAGTGGTCAAAAGACATCAGTATATTGTGTAAGAAAAGGTCACCTACCTCCATCACCCCTTTATCCCTCTACTCCTATAATAATGTATTACGATGGCTATTACCAAAATCTGCATTATTTTGCATAGGTGAATATTTTTACATTTTAAATGTAAATTTAATTTCCTTATGAAAACTGGACTGAGCTTCGATCATTGATAATGTAAAAATAGAAATATTTCCAATATTTATTTTCTCAATGTTTGACATATATAATCTATTTTTAAGTTCCAACCTGATTTGGCTTGTTCTATTTGTATCAAACTAAGTGTTTCATTATCATTACTGTTGACCCATAAATGAAAAGGTTCCAGTTGGCAAGCCAGGTAGTACTAATAGTAAATGCTGTGAATCTGGAGCCCTCCCTTTTGTTTAGGAACATACAGTTTTTCTAAACTGATCCAAGGTGTCTTCTTCTTCTTCTTCCATATACATTTCCTTAGGAGGTTTACCTATAGCGCTGCAACAGCGCAGATGCCGGCATCCCTCACAGTGACAGACACAATGCCAAGTGTCGGCATTGTTCCGTCAGGGATGTCAGCATGTTTCCATCAGGGAGCTGTGCCCCTCCAACACCCCATGTGAGAGGCTCTGCCCCCACATCCTCCGGTCTCTATATATACAACTCCAAGTTAGAGTTGTCTCGGGGTGGGGGCGCAACACAGGCAGATGCAATGCCAGTGTCTGCAGGGACCAGCGCAGCAAGCTGACAATTTCTGGCAAAATCTGTCACTGTGCTGGTCTTCGAGGTGGTGGTGTCGCTCTCCAGTCAGTACACCTCCTTAGGATTGTTTCCCACTCTCAGAAAAAAATCCTTTACTGATTTTAATACAAAGTGCTTGAAACTAAAAAAAAAGAAACTGTGTCAGAATATTCACCCTGACAGAATTCACTCTTAAGCAGCAAGGTACGACCAGGGGTTATGTTAATAGTTAATCACCCCCTGATGGTGTAATGTGGCATGAGGCACAGCCGAGTGCCATACTGCCCCCAGTGGGTGATTAATTTGAACATTAACATAACCCCTGGGAGTACCTTATTGCTATTATAAAAAGATAAAAACAAAGAATTCTTTAGAGTGTACTTTCATATCTTTAATTATGATCCATATGAATATTTGTCAGTAAATGGTCCATCTGCCTTCTTTGGAATGTTGACAGTGCCTTCTATGCATGCTCCCGACATGTGACAATGTAAGCATGAGCTCAGTAACAAGCATCTTCCTGTATCCATGGGCAGACTGGATGGGCCTTGCGGTCCTTATCTGCAGTCAACTTCTATGTTTCTATGTTTCTATCCATGGCAACTCACTAATGCTGCCAGTGCTTTTCTCTGGTGGCAGCTGCTCCCCTTCCCCCTTCCCTGTGTGTTTTCAGTGGACTCTGCTTTAAATATTAGACACTGTGTCACAGCATATGCTAGAATGCTAATTTTGATATCACTGGCTTTCAAACTTGAGCACACATCACAGAAGTGCATACGTCATTACCTTAGCAATGTTCGGTGAACAGGGTGAGTGTGTGTGCTTTTTGTCAGTTTACCAGCATCAACTGATCACGCCATTATACGTATGTAAATCTACTCTGTATCAAAAATTCCAGGGTCAGCAGAGCAGTACTTTTCTGGTGGTGACCCTGCAATTGGTCAGCACAGTGGATTTAATATAAATAACAGTGGGACTACTATGTATCAAGTGCGCGAGATCATGCTGGGGAGTTGGGCATTTGGATTCAAAATGGAGCTGCAGGGAACGACTACTATGAAAAAAAGAAAAGTTTTTAAAGTAACCATTTTATTAAAAAATGTATCTGGAATATAGTTTTTGGCAAGCAGTGGGTTTACCATTTTGAAGATGTTGTTTTTCTTCGGGTGAAAGAGCAACCATGGTTGGCTTTCAATTTAAGAAAAAAAGTGAATCCTGCTCCAGTAGGGATTGAGAAGTGACAGCATTCACCAGTCTACTTAAATCAATTCCAGTTCAAACATGGTTAGCAGGGGAGAACGGTATGGTATTTGGTTGCAGTTAGTTAAGACACTTGGGTGTCTAACAGCTTGTGCTCTGCGACTTTTTTTTTTTTTAACAGTTCAATCTCCTGGACTTGGTCTATGGCAGTTAGTTGAGGCACTCAACTCTAAGAGGGATATGTTAATGTCAGGTAACAAAAAGAAAAAAAAGTTTAGGTAACTGTCCCTTTTTTATTCACAAAGCTGAGCGATCAAGATCATGGATTTCTCTTGTAGTTCAACATATTATTAATTTTCAACAAACAAACACCAAAATGATCATGAATTTTTCAGTGCTACTAAACTAGTAAAGATAATGGTGGACAAACATTCCAAAAAAAGAATACTAATAATACTGGAACTTTTTATTCAAAATTGATACGTATGTGATTAGGCTGTACAAGTATATTAATGAGATTAACATAGTGCTGATGGAATGCCATCAGTCAATCATAAATCACCGTTTCCCAGACCCTTTTTATAATATCCATTAATGGCAGTGTTATCCATTTCTCCATATCAGTGTTAATATTGTTAAGAAGTGGCAAAAAAACTGCCAGCCTGGTGGGGCTAAAGGTTGAGGCACTGGCCACCACACTTCGTGCCATGCTGGCAACCCATGTTCAGGAGCAAGCTTGGGTCACCAGGTGTTGGCAAGGGGAGGGCTGGGAGATGATCATAGCAGTCACTGGGCTGCTCTCATCTCATGGACTGGGAGGGAGAGTTTCCTCGCTCCCAGCTGACACTCAGTGTAGGCTGGGTGTCAGAGCAGAGGAAGAGGGGACTGGCATTACGTCGGGAGGGTGGAGGGAACATGTGGTTCAGGGAGCATGTGTGTACCTCCATGCACACTCACCCACCATGTAAGCCAAAGCTCTGAGTCAGGATGGGAGAAATCATAAGAAAAATACCTATGTCTCCCAGTGGCTGTATGTGACGGCCCCTGACGCCCTCAAACCCTGCTTCTTACAGATCCTTCAATGGGGGGGTGACAGGGTTGGGGCTTAAGGGTGGCCCAGCGGCCAGCATAGGTGGTCATGGGGAGCAAACAGCTATATGCCATACTATAATTTTTTGTTTTTAAGTTATTTGCATTTGCTTGATGAAAAGGTGCACAAAATTGAATCTTCTGCTGTTTTTCGCTAATTCTGAAAAAACTAAAAAGTATCTATAAATGAAACATCACTCATTTTGTAGATATTTCTGTGCTGAATAAACTTTGTGCTCACAGGACCATGCTATCATTTTTCATTTTAAAGTTATTTACATTTGTTTGTGGATAAAATGAAATAAAATATTAATTTTCTGCTGTGTTTTTGCTAATTATCAAAAAATCTAAAAGGTATTAATAAATTAAACACAATACATTTTGTAGATATTTCTGTGCTGAATACTTTCGTGGTTCAGGCAAGGAATATTGCGGGATAAAACATCGCGAATGGAAACGAAGCGGACAGAACAGTGCTGCCTGCAACACCGAAGGCACAACAGAATGCAGGCAGCAACAGTGCCAAGCCACAGACCACAGGGTAAATCAGTGACAGCAGCGACAGAGGCAGAAAACACACTGCTACCCAACATGCTGCTGGCACACCACAAGGCAAGACACCACAGTGCTGGGCAGAACAGAGGAGTCGAATACAACATGCACTGCACACACAATGAGTGTGGCACAGCGGTAGGCACCTGTGTTGTGCTCACCTGTGGCTGTGCCCCCCCTCTTGGGGGCCGTCCATCGCCCTGTGCACATTGTGCAGGCTCCGTCTCCCACTGGGCAGCGTGTGCTTCCCCCTCCTTCGGTCCAGCGCTGTCCTTGTGTGGCCGTCTAGTGACGCTCTGTTCTGTGTCCAGTTCAGCGATGTTCCGTCTCGGTCCGCACTGCTGGCTGTTTCCTGGTTTGAGCTATGCTTGCATCCTCTCCCCGCATTGTGCCATGCGGGTGCATACAGTGCTGCTGCTGTGATGTTCTGCAGCTTTTGGGGCTCAGCAAGGATTCTGCTATACTGCGTTTCGTCCGCTGCAATGTTTTTATTTTTGGTGTTGCTTCTGCATTGTTCTTCCTGTGATGATTCGTCCACGATGTTCCTGGCCTGAACCACTTTCTTGCTCACAGTACCATGCTATCATTTTTCATTTTAAAGTTATTTGCATTTGAATATGGTTAATACTGCTACTGAGGCCGAACATTCTAAATGACATAAGCACTGTATAGATAAATGGCAGATGACATAAGCACTGTGTGGATAAACAGCTGATGATATAAGCACTGTATACATAAATTAAATTTATGTACACGGTTACTCAGATAAACAGATTTATCACACTCTGTTTATCTCCACCCCATTACATAAATATATATGGCAGAAAATTAAGATCAACTAGATTTTTCCTGTTAGCTGCAATTTGTATGCCTAAATACTTAATATGGGTTTTATAATTTCCAAACGTAGGGACTGGTAGGAGTGTCTATTGTGGGCTTTTATTCAAAGCAATAATTTCAGATTTTGATTATATCCTGCCACTTTAGTATAGTCTTTTATTAAGGTTAGTAACGGTTCAAGAGATATTACTTTATTTAGAAAAATTAGTACATTAGTGTAAATGCTATCCAAACAGGTAACTGAATTAACCGTGATGTAGGTATTGTACTAATATTGCTTTGCACTTCATTATCTGACAAAATGTTTTATTGCTGTACTCGCTGCTACGTGTAAATTCGATATGACATATATTGATTGTATATCTATTCTCTTTTGCTATTCTTACATTTGAATGTTAGACACCCATATATGTTGTATCTGTTCAGTATATGAGGTGTCTGTTCATAACCTTATTTGAATACATGTATTACAATCCTATTGTTGTACTGTACTCTCCCGGGTCGTACCTGAAAACAGGCAGTTTCTGTCTAGTGTACCTACCCGGTAAAGAAAAACTAAATAAGTAAATAAAGTACATCATCCACATATATGGGCCCAGATATTAAACTGCGCCAGTCTGAGGCGCAAGCCCCTGCGCTGCTCAAAATAGTTGCTATGGGGTGTGGCCGGGATATTCAAAGAGTTGCGCTGTTGAGCAACCCTTGAATATCGCCCGGAGCCACAGCACTTGGCAAGATGGCGCAGTGGAACTGCGCCACCGCAAGCTGCCGAGAGTTGAGCATTAAACTGATGTGGCGCAGCACCATTGCGCCATGCGCAGCACGCCCATTGGCTGTAGCTCTGCACCACTGGCGGCAGCCCTACCGGACAGTCAGTCGGCGGGCGGCGGGCGGCAGGCGGGTGGATGCTGTCGCCCCGCCGCGGGGGAGCGGGGTGAGGGGCTTCGTGGGGTGGGGGACACTAGACACCAGGGAGATTTGGGGGTTCTACAGACATTCTGCCCGCGATCGGGCTTTTACGGTCCACTGGACCACCAGGGAGTTATTCGGGTTGGGGAGGGTTGACATTCTGCCCGCGATCGGGCACTGGGGGTTTATGCAGGTTCTGCCGCGATCGGGCTGTGGGAGGTGTGGGGGAGACATGTACCTGTACTGCCCGCGATCGGGCTGGTGGGGGCACAGGGAGTGAGTTGGGGCCAGCCAGGGTGGCAGCTGCTGTGTTGCGCCCTGCAATGCAGCAGCTCACCTGTGGGTGGCCTCGACTTAAGCCTTTTTTGGCTCAAGCTTGTGCGGGCGCAGGTTGGGTTGCGATGCACAACTCTGCGCAACTCCGACTGAATATCGGGTTGCGCGCGAGTTATGCATGGATCCTCCTCCTGTTGAGCATGCATTCATTTGCATTGCTCTCTAAGCGCAACCTGGTGCCAGTGGCGTAACTGCCTCCCGCTGAATATCGCAGAATGGCTATTTTGACTTCGCGATATGAACTCCTGTTGCGCATGGCGCAACCCTTTTGAATATCTGGGCCATGGTGTTTTAAAATGGATAGTAGAGCATTTTTCTGTATAGGATTCCATCCCTTTCAAAATGCTGTTGTACCACAGTTCAAAGGTCATGGAATGTGACTGTCCCCTTCTGTGTTACAACAGCATTCTGAAATCTCTAGACTACACAAGTCAGTTTCATTCTGAAAATGAAAGATTTGTTGTGTGTGCCTTTCACAAAATACTAGACACTACGAAAAATGCAAGAGCCACTTTATGCACAACCAGTGTGTTCTGCCACCTCGGAGTTCTGATTCCCACGCACCTCTTGCTTTGCTCTAGAGGTCCAAGGGAATCAGGGCCCTCTGTGGAAGAACACATTGGTTGTGCATAGTTGCCCATCCAGTATTCTCTATATGTTCAATACTGTTTATTGTTAGTCCCTTAATTTCTATGGACTCTCTCAGATTGAGCAAGCGGCTCCATATAGAGAACATATAAGAGTGGGGAGAGGAACCACCTTTGTCATATTCCCCTATATAAATACTTAGAGAAATATCTAAATTAGTTTTGATTTTAGAAGTTGGTTTATTATAATTCAACTCTACTCAAAGTTGAAATTGATCTCCAAATCCCATCTTTAACAGGGTTTCCTAGAGAAAGTCCCAGCAGACCCTGTCAAAGGCTTTATCTGCATCTAAAGTAATAGCCACTGCCTGATCTGAGATAGTTGTATCAGATTTAATGCCCTATGTATGTTATGTGTCAACTCTGTCCTCCAATGACATCAATTTGGTCCTTATGAATTTTTTTAACGGTTTTATCAAGTCTGTGTGCTTTTGTTTTAGTGCAAAATGTATAATCATTATTTGGTAATGATGTAGGGTTCTATGACTTACAGTGTTCTAATGATTTATCAGGTTATGGAATTAATATGACTAGGCCTTTATTGAAAAATGGAGGGAGCACAGTACTATATGTAAAATATATATTAATATGTCCCACAGAGTCACTTGTTGTGGTATAAGAGTGATTTCACACATGTTCTGCCCAAGAGAGACGAGCAAAGCGAAGCTGAGCTGTTACGACTCAAACAGAACTCAAGTGAAACCATTCTTATACCGCAACAAATGGTGACAGGGGACATACTGATATATTATAGATTGAGCCATTGATGTTATTTTTTTTTTTAAACTGTCCTGGAATGTGCCCATTTCCAGGGCATCTGCGCGTGAAATGCTCTTGACAGAATAAGAGTGTCTCAAATGCAGGGGAAAGGAGTGCTCCGATTGGTCAGGAGTACTCCCTCGATCTATAATTGGTGAATAAAGATCTAAGAACTGAGTTCAAACTTAAAATAAGTATTTTATGAAGGTCTGATATTAGGCTGTCAGGACCCGATGATGTTCCTGTTTTTAATTCTTTAATTGCCTGTATTATTTTGCTTCCTGTGTCTCTTTTTCTATATCATCCTTTTATTTTATCGCTATTTTAATTACATTGATTTGATCCAAGAAATTATTTCTTGTTTACTGCATGTTTGTTCTGGGGTATAAGCTTCTAATAAAAGTGATGGAAAATCATATTAATAAACTAATGACCAGAAATTACCATCCCTTGTTCAGTTTTGATTTGATTTATAGCATTAGTGTATCTTTCCTGTTGTAATTGCAGTGCCAAAAGTTCATCCAGTCTTTCCACGAAGTAGTAATATTCCATTCCTGTTCTTAAAGGAGTGCTACAGTAAAAATCTGCAAAAACAAATACTGTGCAGAGTGTTTTGCTTTGTGTGTGTAGTCCTGGTGTGTCCTTCCCTTTGTTTGCTATTAAGAGGTTTTTCTATATTAGCCTGCTACTTATATGGTAGTTCTATGGCCCGTGGAGATTTCCATATTAGCATAGTTTATTGCTCTCCTTTTTCTTAAAATACCTCCTGTCCTATGAGATTGTGATACATCCAGGACCACTGATTCAGCAAGTACTGGAGACAGGAGCCTGATTTTCTGACCTCCACAAAATAGCTCTAACTCAATGTTTTTGTTTTCCATGTGTGTCAGGTCTAGCCAGCCAGGAGGAGTAAATGTTTTGCTTTTGAATCAAACTACACACAGCCATAAAAAGCACACAAATCACCATTAATGCTATAATTAGTACAGACTAGCTGTTTCTTACAGAATAACCCACTCAGTCATCCCCAAGTATTTGCTAAACTGTAAATGTAGCCATTAGCACTCACTGGATAAGGTGTAAATGTAGCCATTAGTACTCACTGGATATGGAAAGTTACTTAATGTCACAGCTCTGCTGTTGTAAAATTGACTCTAAACTAGTACTTGCTGATTCCATGGTTTTGGATACATCACTGTCACATGGGACTGGAGACATTGTAAGAACAAGAAGAGCAATAAACCAGTGTAAGATGGAGATCCCCAGAGGCCATAAAACTAGCAGACTAATTAAAAAAAACTCCCAATAGCAAAGGGAAGGATACACTAGGACTACATACACAAATCAAAACACTCTGCACAACATATGTTTTTGCACATTCTGACCGTAGTACTCCTTTAAAGAGCCCCTGACACCATTGTGACAACTTTGAGAAAATGTAGTGTTTAGCACAAGTGAGCCTATATTTTAATATTGTTTCTGTATTTCTCATTCTTCTTTATTACTAAGGACATTTGCATGTAAACAGGATCACTGCCCTATATGTTCTGGCTGCTTGCCTACATATGACATCAGAGTTCTGTTTATGACATCACTGGCTGTTGCTCTGGGGATAATTATGATGCCATAAACATGGGATTATTTATTTTATTTCTTTATCTAAAAGTTGGTAACTGGAAAAAGCACTATGACCAGAAGTTTGTTTCCAGGTGCAACCTGGATTATGATGTCATATGTAGGATAGCAGAAAGAGCAGATAAGGTCTAAGGGACAGTAAGCCTCTTTTATTTATCTGTCCTCAGTAATAAAGAAAAAAGGTAAATAATTATAGAAAATACATGAAATATAACCTGAACTATCTAAATCTTACATTTCTTCCACGTTTTTCTAATGGTATCAGGGGCTCTTTAAGAGGCCATTCTGAGCTTTCTGAGATATCAGTTTGCTATATTCTTCTCTAAGCTGTATGAAAAAATTACTCTCCTTAGTAATGCTGTTTCTTCTAATGGAGTCTTGCTGTATTCTGACTATTGCAGTGATTGCCAACCCTTGAACTGCCCTGGAGAACAAAGAGTTAACTCTCCATGCAGGGCATGGAATGCTGAGCTCGAGCTCGGCTGAAGCCTCTGTCTGCTGTTGTTTAAACTCCAACCGTCAGATCTTTATGAGCAATACTTCCTAGAAGTTCTGTGTGGAAACTGTAAGACTCACACTAGCCAACAGGCAACTAAATTTATTAAAAAAGGGTTTTTTGGTTTCAAAGCAAAGACTCAAGTCAGGAAACCCAAAAAACGAAACACAACACACACCCAAAATAAAGGAGGGGAGAAGGGGCACCTCTAGGGTGCCAACACTGCTCCTGCCCACCCACATCCCAAAAACCAGGTTCTAAGAGGGAGGCGGGAGAGTAGAATACAGCAAGACTCCATTAGAAGAAACAACATTACTAAGGTGAGTAATTTTTTCTTCAAACAACATGAAGTCTTGCTGTATTCTGACTATTGCAGACTACCAAGCAGTACCTCCATGGAGGAGGGACAGAACCTACTTTGGGAATAGGCTCTGAAGTACTGCTGTGCCAAACCGAGCATCACTCCTAGCCTGGATATCCAGAGAGTAATGCTTGGTGAATGTATGGACTGTTTTCCAGGTGGCTGCTTGACAAATTTCTAAAAATAGGAATATCCCTGGCAGCAGCCAGGAATGTAGCTGTACCTCTAGTACAGTGAGCCCTCAGGCCTGAGGGTGGGGTTCTACCCAGTTTTTCATAGCAGAACTGTATACAAGAGACAATCCACCTGGCAATAGATCTTTTAGTGGCAGGTTTGCCCTTACCGACCTCTCCATAAGTGAGGAACAACTGGAGGGACTCAAGCCTGTGACCCTTTGTGCGCTCTATGTAGTAGCTATGGGCCCTTTTTACATCCAGGCTGTGCAACCTCCTCTCTCCAGAGGAGGAATGGTCAGTGAAGAAAACAGGGAGAGACATAGACTGATTAAGGTGGAAATCTGAAACCACCTTAGGCAAAAACTTCCTGTTAGTTCTTAGGACCACTTTCTCTCTATGGAAAGAGATGAAATCAGGCTCCACTGACAGGGCTTGCAATTCACTGATATGCCTGGCAGAGGTAATGGCTACCAAAAACACAGTTTTCCAAGTCAAGTACTTAAGCTCTGCAGAGGACAACGGCTCAAAGGGTGATTGCATAAGCTGAGCAATGCAAACATTAAGGTCCCAAGCAGGAGCAGGGTCCCTAAAGGGGGGATTGGTGTGCAGCAATCCCTTGAAGAACTTACAAAACACAGGATGGGCTGACAGAGGAGAGGGTTTGCCTACTGACAAAAAGGCAGAAACAGCCGCCAGATGCACTTTAAGTGCAGCTGGTCTAAGTCCCAAGCCATTAAGATGAACCATGTAGTCCAGGACTGTAGGCAACCCAGCAGATTCTGGAGAAATATGCTTATTAGAGCACCGAATAGTGAACCTTTTCCATTTGGAGTTGTAAGTCTTTCTGGTGGAAGGCTTTCGAGAAGCCTTGAGGATATCCAGAACCCCTTGAGAGGGGTGCAGATCAGCAAACTCTAAATCTTCAAGAGCCAGGCCTTGAGATTGAGAGATTTGAGGTTTGGATACCAAATCCTTCCCTGAAAGGATGTCAACAGGTTGTAATTCCTGGGAAGAGACAGGGGAAGGTGGACTGCTAAGGACAGCAACAGCAGGTACCAGGGCTGTCTGGCCCAGTCTGGAGCAATCAGAATCACTTTGCATGGTTGAGACCTGATCTTGACTAGCACTTTGAACAGGAGAGGAAAGGGGGGAAAAGCATGCAGGAACTTCCCTTCCCAATCCAGAATCAGAGCATCCAGGGGGACTGAGCCCAAGACTGGGGGTCTGCAACAAAAGAGAGGAAGTTGGTGATTGTCTGGGACTGCAAAAAGATCTATCTGTGGAGTGCCCCATCTGGAGAAAATCACTTCGAAAACTAGGGGATCTAGGGTCTATTCGTGATGGCCCTGAGATATCCTGTTGAGAGCATCTGCTAGGACATTGTCCTTCCCTGGGAGGTGAACTGCTGTCAGAGAGGTTTGCAGGGAATAGGCCAGAGACCACAACTTCATTGCTTCTGTGCACAAGGTCATATACCGAGTGCCTCTTTGCTTGCTGATGTACCACACTGTGGTGGTATTGTCTGTTCTGATCTAGACCACCTTGTTCTGTACAGATTTGGAAAAGGCTTGCAGTGCCAGAAACACTGCTCTGAGTTCCAAGAGACTGATGTGAAGCAGAGATTCTTGAGGTGACCACAGCTCTTGGATGGTAAGATCTCCCAAGTGGGCTCCCCAGCCCAGAAGGGAGGCATCTGTGGTGAGTATTACTGAATGAGACTGAGTGACAAAAGGAACTCCCTGTCTTAAATTGTCCTGATACCGCCACCATTGCAAAGCCTGGATCAGGGTTCGAGTCACTGGGACTAGTTTGGTAAGGGAATCCTTTGTTTGGGACCAGAAGGCTCTTAAGTGGAACCGAATGTCCCTCATCTGGAATCTTGCCCCCTGGACCACTGCTGTAGAGGCTGCCATGTGGCCCAGGAGCTGCAGTAAGTGCCTTGCTGGTCGAGACACCTGAAGGGTGAATGAAGAGGCCAGTTCTATAAGGGTCCTTACCCTGTCCAGGGGAAGGAAGGAAGGAAGGCTTTTGCTCTTATTGTATCCAGCTCTGCTCCTATAAAGGTGAGGAGCTGTACTGGCTCGAGAACTGACTCTGGAAGGTTGAGAAGAAATCCTAAGGAAGTGAGCACTTGCTGAGTTATTTGAAGATGTGACGTGACTTGGCCTGGAGACTGACCCACTATAAGCCAGTCATCCAAGTAAGGAAAGATGGAGATCTTTTTTCTCCTTAGGAAAGCAACCACTACTGCCAGGCACTTTGTGAACACCCTTGAGGCTGATGTTAGGCCAAAGGGCATTGCTCTGAATTGATAGTGGCCTGAGGGCAACTCGAATCTGAGGTACTTTCTGTGGGAGCACCTGATGGGAATGTGAAAATAGGCATCTTTGAGGTCCAGGGAGGCTAGCCAGTCCGCTGGCCTTAGAGAGGGAAGGATTATTCCCAGAGTCACCATTTTGAATTTTGGTTTTAAAAGGTGCTTGTTCAGGTATCTTAGATCCAGGATGGGCTGCCATTCTCCTGTCTTTTTGGGGGTTAGGAAGTACCTGGAGTACAATCCTTTGCCCCATGTGTAGCGTAGGAACCCTTTCTATGGCTCTGACAGCCAGGAGGGAAGAAACCTCTGCCTCTAGGGCAAGGGTCTCTGATGGATTTGCAGGTGGAAAGGATCTGGTTCTCATCTTGGGAAATTTTTTGAAGCTGAGAACCAGTCCCTGGCTTACTACTTCCAGGACCCACTTGTCTGATGTTAAAGACTTCCAGTCCTGGACAAAGTAAGCCAGCCTGCCTCCTACAGGTATTGGAGAATCGGCCCGGGCAGACCCATCAGGGTGTCTGCTTGGCAGGGGCTTTAGGCTGAGGGGTGGAAGCAGGCCTGCTCATTCCCCATCTGCCTCTCCCTCTGAAGAACCCCCTCTGAGCATAAGCAGAAGAGGAGGCTTGGGCTTGATAAAAGGGCCTGCCCCTGCCCCTGGAATGCTGTCTCTGAGGAGTGGCTTGCCTTTCTTTGGCCTGAGCACTCCTGTAGGTGGTCCTGTACTGTCCATCTTCTTCATGTAGTTCTCTGTCTGCTCCCAAACAGAGAATTACCAATGACAGGGAAATCCATGGCCTTAGCCTGGGTATCCTGTGATAGGCTAGTACATCTGAGCCAAGCCATCCTCCGAAGGGCCACAGATGTAGCCATGACTCTAGATGAAACATCATTGGAGTCCACAGCAGCATGAAATTGCACCTTGGATGCCTCAATCCCATCCGCAGCCACCTGCTCCAGCTCCTTGGCAAGCTGGTCAGGGGCCTGTTTAGCTAGAGCCAGCACAGTGTCCCACCTGGACTTCTGGTATCTAGCTGTGTAGGCCATATAGTTAGCCTCCCTGAGTCCCAAAGATGCTGCCATGTACTGCTTTCTTTGCCATGGCAATCCTCCTGGAGTCCTTATCTGGGGGGAGTGAAGCCAAGGGAATATTTGCCTTATCACAGGCAGCAGCCTGCACTACCCCAACATGGCTGCATTGCTGGGAAAGGAACTCCGTGTCCGTGCCTGAAAGGGTATACCTCTTGTCCATTCTTCTGTCCACAGGAGGTATGGAATTAGGAGTTTTTAAAATTTTAAATGTCTGTTTCCCAAAAGATTTATGGAGGGGAATAGACAATCTCCTGGACTCTGGGATGTCCATCATCTCTACAAAATCAGGCTCCTCCTGATCCTCTACTGTTTCTTCCATTGGAAGCTGGAGGGTTTCAGCCACTTTCTTGTAAAACAGCCTAGGAGGAGAAACACCTTAAGGTCTGTCTGGGGAGATGTCCGGGTCAATAGGCACATCCAGACTTTCATAATCACCATCATCATCATCATTATCCTCATACCCTCCTCCTCCGGTTCATAAAATTCTTCTAAAGTATAATCCGGAACTGGGGGAACTGACCAAACCGAGCCCCTGCCAGATGGTGCCGGTTCGGCCGGAACCGAGGTTAGTGACTGAACTATTCTTATCGCTTTGGCTATTTCATCAGCGGTCGGAGAAGGAACTTGTGGATCCAAACCGGATGATTTTTCCCTTCTCTTTCTTTTAACCGGAACCGACTCCTCAGAATCGGTTCTCCTTTTGCCCGAAGAAGTTTCACCCTAATCAGAGGGCACTTCTTCTGGTTCGGTCAGAACTGAACCGGGCTGGCCATCCAGGTCAGCGGACTTCTCGGCCTCCCTTTCCTTCAGTCTACCTACTCTCTTATCCAGGGTAGCTTTGGGAAAACTTTTACAAATTTGGCAGTCTGAATTGAGGTGGTCAAACCCCAGACAATAAACACAGGGTGGTGTAGGATCAGCCTTAGCAAAGGCTTACACACTACAATGTTGAAACCCAGTGGGCCCGTTTCTTTTCTTGGGTTTCTCAGACATGGCCAATCCTATCCACAACTTACCTTTTTTTCGGCAATCCGCCAGGCAAGACACCCCTATCAGTTCCTGACCGTGTTACGGGTCTTGGAAAAAAACGTAATTAAATCTGTTTTTTTTAGAACCGATACAGACCGGTTACCACACTCTAATAAATTCAGAAAACTGATCGGTTCAAACCGAACCGATCCAATGTTTACAAGTTCCACACAGAAACTAAATGCAAAAGCTATCTAGCACTCATGGTACCACAAACAGAGACTTAAACCGACAGGTTCAGTAGCAGAAATTCAGTAGAAACCAAGCGAAAAACGACACTTTAACTGACTTTTTTGAACCGAGCAAAGGAGCGACTGTTCAGTGAGGCGGAGTAAAGAATCTGACGGTTGAAGTTTAAACAACAGCAGACAGAGGCTTCAACCGAGCTCGAGCTCAGCGTTCCATGCAATACATGGAAAGTTAACTCTTTGTTCTCCGGAGCAGTTCAAGGGTTGGCAATCACTGCATAGTCAGAATACAGCAAGACTTCATGTTGTTTGAATAATGTCTTTCTCTGAAGACAATACTACAGTAGATAAGTTTGTTCCACCAGTGCAAGTTCATTATTTAACACCTTTGCTACCAATTACATTTTCATATAAATATTTCTATAAATATAGGTGAATAGAGATTCACCAGTTCTCAATTTCTTTCTATGCATTGTATCAGGAACCTGTTTCATTGTTTATCCTGCAATACCATCTTGTGGCCATTGTTTTATTCCCATTTAAACAAAAAGCACATTGATTATAATTTCTGTTCCATAGTGTTTCCGATATTTTATTATAATCATTGTTTGTGATGTCCTATGCATGCACAGTAAAATATCAGAAACTCTGTTCCACAGAACATTCTGTTCCACAGAGTTTCTCACATTTTACTATAATCATGTAATGTCATATGGATGCACAGTAACTAATATTACATTAAAAGGTGATAAAATGAGTCACAAACATCAAAATAATACTCAGGACATATAGTGTACATCCAGAGGCACTAAAGGGTTTAGTATTTTTATTTCATCATCCTTGGATTTATTTCTATACTATATGTATCTTTTAGTTGCTTCACTGATATTTGTAAGCATTTCCCAAAAGCTAGTTCAAGAGGAGTCTATAGGATTATTAAATTCCCTCTATTTCTCTATTATTTTCTTTACCATTCTTTTATAGATACATTCAAAGATCAGTGAAATATCAAATTTCCATATCCTTTCCTTAAAGTTTATATTATGATCTTTGATTGCAACAACAACAAAAAATTAACCATGATCTGAGATTTGGATGGTACCACAATTGATTTCTTTTAATTTATTAATAATCTCGTGGGCTATTAGGCAGGCATCTTTCTTCGACTGAGATCTATGCACATTTGGGAAAAATGAATACACTTCCTTATCTCACTTGATGAATCTACATCCCACCCAATAAATTAAACTCTGTTATCAAGTTGGTTTGTTTTTTAACTGTAGCATTTTGTTTTGGGCTCTTTTAAGCCCAGAGATCTATCTAATTGACTTGGAATCGGGTTTATATCCATACTTACTATATATAGAGCCTGGAAGTAAGTTACATTTTAAAAATAAGTTTGTGAAAAATGTGGGATTATCACTATTATGAGCATAAATATTAACCAAAGTTGTTATCTGTGTGCCATGTTTCAGAGTTATAATCACATATCGTTCACCTCTGTCAGTATAAGATTTTAATACGGATACCTTAATTAATTTGGAAAAAACTATTGCCACACCCCTAGAGTCTTTCAAGAATGAAGCATGAACTCCCTATCTCCCACACAAATTTACAAAATAGTTGAAGTCTTTTTCAGTAAAATGAGTATCTTGCATGTTAATAAAATTACATTTATTTTGTTTAACAAATGAAACTACTTTCCTTATTTCAATTCTGTCTCTGCACCCCTTCACATTCCACAATATACATTTTACATTAACCATAACCACAGTGTCAGAATTTTTGTTTTGTGTTCTTACCAAGCAGCTTTACTATAATGTTTGAATTCTGTGTATTATATTTAAACTATACCTGCCATTCCTGTAGCTCAATAAAATTAAATTTTTTTATTCTTTTCTGTATTGTTTGTCACTTCACCCACCCCCAATACCCTATTGCTATGTTCTCATTCTCTGCTCCAATATAAGGAAACCTACCCCTCTATCTCATATTCTTTTCCTATTCTTATGCTGTATGACTAAATTTCAATCTGCAATGAGACACAAACAATATCAAAATAAAAGTTGTAAAACTTATCAAGTATCTGTGAAACTCTGCACACTGTTCTGCTCTTAGGCGGAGAAAAAAAGCTAAACTTGATATATGCTTATAATCCTCCAAAGGGAGCACTCCCTAGGCTAAATGGGCTCTTGGACTATCCCTCTACTCTAAAGGGCAAATCTGAAGTAATATTAATAGGTGACTTCAACCTTGACTTATCAGGTACCCACTCTGGTTTGTACACAGAGGCTCTCGCCCGACTTCACCTACTGCAACTGATTACTAGCTCTACTCGACTCTCAGCAAATAGTGAGCATCAATCTCTCCTGGACCGGATAGCCACAAACAGAGCAAATAAAATTATTGCTGCAGGCACCTTTTCTGAGTCTATCAGTGATCACCTACCTACCTTCTGCATTTGTAATGGTCATTGCCCCCATCCCCTGCCCAGAATTATTCAGTTTCAGGATTTTGCCAAACTGAATCTAAGCACACTCCTTGATGATATTAATAACATTGATTGATCGCCTATCTATATCACTGAGGATGTAAATACAACACTTGACTACCTAAACTCTCAGTTACTAGTCCTACAGGATCTGCACATCCCATTGAAAAAAGGCATCTTAGGGGCTCTGCAAACAGATGGCTACATAAAGACCTCCTTCAGACTTTGAGAAGAAGGGATAAGGCCTGGGCTCTGGCGAAGAAATCCCAACAAACAGATGACCGGGCTAATTATAGAAAAATTAGGAATGCCTGCAAAAGAGATATTCAGAGGGCAAAAAGGAACTATTGCCTTAAGCTTCTCCAATCTTCAGTGGGTGACTCCCAGGGTTTTTGGAACCACATCAAAAATTTCATAGGCCCAAGATGGTCATAACTGAAATGATGCTAAATGATGCCAACTGTAACAATCTACCTATGATTACAAATGCTCTGAATGTGCAATTCTCTGATCTCTCCGAATACCTTGCAAAACTTAACCAGTCCCCTGCACCCCCTCCTGATATCCACCATCCTTCAGGACCCTCTTTTCCGCTCAGATTACTCTTCACTACCAAGGTGCTGCTTCTTCTTAAATCTATCTCCCCTCATGGATCTGCCGGTCCAGATGGATTACTGCCCTATTTCAGCAAAATGGCAGCTCCAGCTCTTGCTGCCCCTATTGCAAGAATTTTCAATCTATCTATTCTAACCCAGACAGTGCCTACACTATGGAAAATGGCTTGAGTTGTCCCTGTACACAAAAAAGGGGACACCAAAAACATGGCTAACTATAGACCGATCACCATTCTCGCTACCTTAAATAAACTACTTGAGAAGGCTGTTTGCCACCCAGGTTTCAGAATATCTGCACCTTCACAACATTCTATCCCTGCTCAACACAGATTCTGAACAGGGCACAGCACCACAACTGCACTACTTCAAGTATCAAATGAAGTCCTTCACAGCAATGGATAAGGGCCTGCTCATGGGGGCCATTTTTATTTACCTAACTAAGGCTTTTGATCTTGTGACTCACCCCCTTCTACTCTCCAAACTGTCCATTCTGGGGTTTTCCCCGTCTGCCATCTCCTGGTTTGATAGCTACCTCACTGGGAGGAGGCAATTTGTTCAAATTGCAACTGCTGTCTCTGACCCCTCCTTAACCTCTGTTGGAGTTCCCCAGGGATCTATACTTGGCCCTTTCCTTTCTTTCTCTCTTTATTAACAACCTGCCCTCACTTCCCTGTCTCTCCTCGCTGATCCTTTATGCCGATGATATGGTGCTTATCACTAGTGGTAAAGACCCCACATCAGTAAAGGCAAATCTTCAAGTTGACTTTGACTCCTCACAAGTCTGGCTTCTACAAAACAAACTCATACTTAATGCTAAGAAAACTGTGGCTATGCTTTTTGGCTCCCCCTCTAGAATCAAATCCTGTGCTCCAGATTTTTCAGTACTGTGTCTTGATGGCTCCCCGTTGGTATCTATTAACTCCTTTAGGTACCTAGGAGTCACACTTGACCCATCTCTGGATTTTAACCTTCACCTCACGGCTACTTGCAAGGTGGTTAACTCCAAACTTGGTATTGCCTATAGAATTAGGTCCTCCCTGAATGATGCTGCCTGGCTTGCTATTGCACAAGGTTTCCTCCTTCCCTCCCTTACATACTGTTCACAGGTATACCTTAATGCTAACAAAGGATCCCTCCATAAATGGAGCACATGTTATAACAGCATATGCCAATTTGCCCTCTCTGCACACAGACTGACTCATTGCTGTGAACTCTACTCCAAATTAAATTGGCTCTCCCCGACTTCACACAGACTCTAATCTACTGGATGCTTGATTGACAATATCATCAGAATGGGGACACCTGAGTATCTCTCAAGGCTGCTATCTCATCCCTTCCAAGCATATCTCTTTAGGTCATCTGTAGAAATCCAACTTGAAATTCCCAGATACCTCACAAAAAAGGGGGAACTATCCTTTGCTATGTCGGCTTCCAGCATCTGGAACTGTCTCCCCACATTAAACACTCTAAATCCCACCTAGCCTTTAAACTGGATCTCTGCAGTCACTTGACTGACTATGATGGCTGCTCCTCTGCTGCAACTTGAGACTGACTCCCAGTAGCATTCCTTATCTACATGGCACTTGCTGTTCCCCCCATTGTATAAAATCTTCATGTTTCCACTCCCTCCACAAAATCGTTAGTTAAAACTGTTATTTATTCTTTAGCGGTTGTCGTATGTCCTTAATTATTATTGTTGTATCATCCAGTGCAAGTAGCTAATGTAAGGGTATTTGTTTACTCTCAGTTTCCATAGAAATATGTCTTGCTTTTGTCAGCAATCTGCAAATTTGTTTTGTTCCCACTTCATGCTGTGCCATGAACAATTGTCACTGATGTTTGTGCCTTCTTTGTACCTTGCTCTCTCCTGACTGTACCCTCCCGGGGTGCCTGAATATAGGCAATAAATACTCTTGTCTAGTGTACCTACCCAGTAAACAAAAAACAAATAAATAAATAAATATTTCCAGCATGTGTTTATCCATTTTATTATACCCATGAATCAATCCCTTAAACCCCTTTTACAATTTTCTACCTTTCTCCTCCCAAAACCTAAAGGTGGCTAGTGGGCATATTAATCTATATGCCATCGGTGCTATGCTTGGAGCTAGCTAATCCCCCTAATGCTCCCTGGAAATAGTTATCAGAAAAATCTAATATCAACAATCACTTTTTTTGTTTTAACATTATGTCTACCATTCTCTTTGTGCAAAATTAATGTACAATGCAATTATTTGGTCTTCCATCAAATTCTTCTACTAATCTTCTACTAATTATTTTCTATTTATTTACTCTTCCAAGAGCTCTTCAGAGAAGTTAGGGTTTTTCCAAGCTTCTTCATCCTCATTTTTTATTTTGTTGTTCATCTTTTTTATAATTGGATTTTTTTTTCCTTTTCCTTTTCAATTTTTCACCTTTTACAATACTGCTACTGGAATAGTTACTTGCAGAGGGATCTTGCTCATCCATAGATCTGAGAATTGTGTTTAATTTCTGCTTTAGTAGGAGAGCTGAATACCCTCCTGTGTTCCAAATCTAACCATCAGTTTGGTGGGGGGAGGGTCAAATAGGAATCTGATTCCATTCATATTACGTGTTTTTTGCTTTGGCAAATGATTTACAGTTTTGTAAAATCTGAGCAGTAAGTCAGGGAATACTTTAATCATCAACCCCCTTACTTTGAGACTTCTATTTATTTTTGCAGTTTTAAAAAGGCTCTATCTATCCACAAAATGATGTGGCTTTGCAAAGACAAATTGGGGTTAATTCCCCTTGTAATTGGGGTTAATGGGGACCCTATGAGCCAAGTCCAGTTCCACTTTTTCAGAGAGGCATAGTCTATTCTAGAGGGTTAGGGCCTTCCATACCCTCAGTTATCCCTGCTAGTTTTATGTTATTCCTTCTAGACCTTACTTCCATCTTCTCAATTTTAGCTTGGAGATCCAAGAGATCATTTTGTGCCTCAGCTAATTTAGCTTCTAGTGATGATATTTTGTAATCAATAGCTATAATTCTCTCTCTTGCATCTCTGTATTCACTAAAGACAGTGCGCTAAATTATTCTGTAAGGTCTTCAAATTTTGTACTTACCTTTTCCAGTGTATTCTCCATATCTTTAAAGCCCTGTCACATCTCTTCCAAGATCAGTTCCTGCTGGTTTTCAAAACTATTTTAATTTTTTGACTCACTGTTAGGAGCTGAGCTTAATTTTGGACATGCCATAGCTACAGTCCTGTTAGGCTATTTTGCTACAGATGCTCCCTCCCCTCAGAATTTCCTGGAGTCACTTACTGAGTCCACATCACAAAAACCAAAAATCACCTGCGGTGCTTACGACCCTTGTTTGGGAGTGAGCACACAGCATCAGAGGGTCAGCCTGGGGGAGGTAGGATGAGTATCCCATGGACAGCACTCCTCCTCCTCCAGGGAAAGAGGGCTGTGGTTTCCCAGCATGCCAGTGACACCAAGTGGAGACTAGCTATGCAACAGCTGGGACCACCAGGCAGTGAGTTGAGGCATCGGCGGATGTCTGTGGGTCAAGTGCGGGAGCGCACTCAACCTGTGCTGATGTCACTGCATGTCCTCACCTCATAGGGGGAACCTAAGGGGAAATCCCCTGGGCATGGCAGCACTGTGAAGCCCCTGGACCACCTCCCAAATGATGCCCCAGGAGTAAGCCTCGACTGGGGCCTTTGGTGTATCTCAGTCTCCCCCCCTGGGAGTCCCGCCATAGGGGGCAAGCAATGGGCCTCCCAATCCAGGTGGCCTGGGGGGTGCTGGGTGGTCAGTCCAGGACCCAATGAGAGGTACATCCTCCGCTCATAACCCAGGTGAGAAAAAGAGTTGAAGAAAAGAAAGAGAAACAAAAAAGTTATATCACCTTCCACTGATGATGGCTGGACTTCTGATGTTCAGCTACCACTTATGTTCTCCTTGTTACCTGCAAGCATTTCTTGGGGCACAGCTTCAGCAAGGTCCTGTAATGCAGTATCTGTTGGTAAAGGTCTAGTCTGAATGTTACCACTTTCCTCTCTTATTACTGCTCATGGTGGGCGTGCAACAACCATATCAGGTGGATTTACTGCACACTCTGTAGGGTTTGTGGGTGGAACAGCATGCTGAAACAATGTTTGAAAAAGTAATGGAGAAGGCAGGTTAGTGAAAAAATTGCTTACTTTTGTTTGCCTTGTTTTTGTCAATTTAACGGGTGATTCTTCTCTTAGTCCAGCTACCCGATAGCTGAGCTTAGTTATCAGATGCAGAAATAGTCAGAGCCCTTTCAAGCTCTTTCTTTCAGAGAATCATTATTTGTCCCCTTCGCTTTTCTCCAGTTGGCCTGGCTAAATTTTGTTAAGGTTTCAAGTAGACAATGTGATTTGCACCAACAGTTCATTTTAATTACTATTGTTAAAAATTTAAACTTTCAGAATTTCAAAAAGTCTATATTCAAGATATAGTGTCAATTTAACAGCTTCTACATACTTCTGTATTTTTTTATCAACCCACAATTAAACTATACAGTCCAAGCTGCAGTGCTATTGAAACCTCCTACTAAATTAATATACTGCATTTATCAGGCTTTTGCTTGCCACAAATGCTGAGCTTTGCACCTGCAGTAGAAAGGGTTTCACCAAGCTTTTACCTACACAAGTACTGAGTATCACACCTGCTGGATATAGTTCACAATCAACCTGCTGTATGCAGTTCACATTCAAGGAGCATTCATAAAGGACTTTAAACAAAGTAAAAGCCATACCACCACCAGACCCTGAAGAAAGGCTTCAAGCTACTAAATAGGTATGTTCCACTCTCCTAGATCTTTAGTGAATCAGAAAAGCAGGTTTCTCCAATCATTAAGAAATGAACTCAACAAAAGCTAAATAAATAAATAAAATAAATAAACTCCAGGAGATTCAGGAAAGTGCTCCTACACTGGACATGCTGAGGTCACCATCTTGGATCCCCAGGAAGAGCTTTTTTTTCAGAGCTTGGAATTTTTGTATTCAAGCCAAAAATCTGAATTGCAGAAAACCCATATTAGATGCAGAATCTAAATTTAAATCTGACTTCGCATCCAAATCCATGGCAAATGTTGTTACCTTCCCCCACCCAGTACAAAACTCAAAGGAGCCAGTTAGTGGGCCAGAAGTCCTTCACCTGTCCCACACCTGTCTCCCTGCCCATGTTTCCTACCTTTATTTGGCAAGGATCCCCCCACTCTGGCTTCTCCAAATGCAGTGTG
Source organism: Neoceratodus forsteri (assembly GCA_016271365.2). Taxonomy (NCBI): domain Eukaryota; kingdom Metazoa; phylum Chordata; order Ceratodontiformes; family Ceratodontidae; genus Neoceratodus; species Neoceratodus forsteri. Next base: position 912,380,621 of record CM057453.1, on the reverse strand, counting down.
TAAGGTTGTAAGGTAAGCTTTCATATTTTAACCCAAATCTGATCAAAAATGCAACTGCTGTCATCATTCACTTGCCCCTCCATAATGTTGACCCCTAGTCCAAACTTATTAGGAATTCAAACTGAGCTCCATGGTCTCCAGCTTGAATCCCCCATTGCCACTGCTGACCTGATCCTAATGCTGCGTGTCCATGCTGAGCCCACTCAAGTACATGCCGCTCTCTCCCCCGCTCTCCTGTATTGATTGATAGGATTCCTATCCATTCCATAGTACAGCCAACAGATCAGAAAGCCCATTGGCCCCCTCCAGTCCAAACCTAGTAAACAGCCCTGAGGACTCCTTAAGTTACTTGAGTAGAGGGGAGCTGGTTGACCATAAGAAAACCCTGGGTAGCCTTTACTAGAAGCTATACATGCAGTAAGGTGTCTACTATAGGCCACCTCCAAGGTTTGGGGATTAGTTACCAATGAATTACATTGTTCCCTGTGGCATACCACTGCTCTCTTCAGAAATACTGCAAGGTGCTGTACTGTATCTTGGTTAAATCAATATAGTGGTGTGATAGTACCACTATATTTAGGGTTGAGTAGGCAGTTTAATGTTAAACCCCAATTATTGCACTTTAATAGTTTCACAACTGTTCAATGGATTTGCATGAAGTTTTGCATGCACAGTCTCGTGTGATAGGTCTGTGGATGTGCCAAGTTTTGTTCCAGTTGGACATTCAAATTCCAAGTTCGGAGCAGTGCAAAAATGACATTTTGGGGTGTGTTTTCCCTCTTGCTTTTGTTGTATTTCTTTGAACTTGGCTAGCACCCAGACAGTTTGGAATTTTGGTCTGAAACTTTCAGGGCAGAAAGTGGCTGGCCCACAAATGTACCCTTTGCTTGTTTGGTGAAAAAATATTAATATGTTCCAAAGTTATTTAATTCTGAAATGTAAGCACTTCAAGACAGCTGTATGCTCTCCAAATAAGATTATTTGGAATAAGTACTGTACTCCTCATTTTGAAAGTGAGGTGAGGAAAACCAAATTCAGATGCGTACAAATGTCTGCACGAGTGGAGTGAGGAGTACATTTTTAAAAACAACGTAGGTTTTTTTTCTAGATAAGAACTGATCAGGTGCCAATGCTCCAGATAATGTTGGTAAGTAGGAGTAATTTACTCACCAGTTCTAAAATACAGTGAGCAAAACAAAACTGGGATGCATATGTGTGATGTAAATCTGGAAAAAAACTACTCCTTTTGAATCATCAGTTATGTTATACGAAGCACTATTCTTTGGAGTGTGGAATATTTATAGATGTTGGGTGAATACTGGTACTCATTAACAAAATTTTCTGAAGAGTATGTTCTTAATTGAGGTCAGTAAATTAGGTTGGTACTCCCCTTATCTGGAGCCCTGGCTGTATGAAATGAAAAGTAGTGCAGCATGAGAGGGGCGCTGCACTTCTGAGGTGCCGTCTTTCCGATGAGACGTTAAACCGAGGTCCCATCTGCCTGGATTGGTGGTAGTTCGGGTGGATGTTAAAGATCCCATGGTACTTATCGAAAAGAGTAGGGGAATTTCCCCGGTGTCCTGGCCAAATTTCCCTCATTCACTAAAAAAAAAAAAAAATACCACCAGCAGCTTAATCTGGTTCAAGGTCGGTTGGTATTCATCTGTATCCCCCTTTCCCGGTCGTGCCTGAAAATAGGCAGGATTTGTCTAGTGCTCTTACCCGGTCAACAAAAACTAAAAAAAAAAAAATTATTTTTCCTATGGGGCCAATCCTTTTTCATTAGGAAAAAATCCTTTTTCATTTTCCAACATCTTGCTTCTGTTTTGTTTAAAAAAAAAAAAATTCAAAAGCCACAAAAATGACATCCTGGAGAGAGACCAACACATCTATCTGGCTCATTGGGACCTCGTTAGGTGGATTCTGCACTTACGTGTTGGAAAAATTACCCCAAATGTGTTTTTTGTTAATTTTCTAACCTTTTTCATAACTTGCTTTCTAGCTGTATGAAATGAAAAAGGAATATTTTTACGTTTGGGGCCAATCCGTTTTCGTGAGGAGGAAAAATCCTACATCTTGCCCCTGGTGTCTAGTGGTGCCCCTCACCGACCGATCGCTATCCACATATTTTTTATTTCCCTGGTGTCTAGTGGCACCCCCCACCCTCTGACCACCATCTCCTTGATATTTATTTTTTCCCTGGTGTCTAGTGGCACACCCCACCCATTGATCTTCATCCCTGTGTTGTTTATTATTTCCCTGGAGTCCAGTGGAGCCCCCCACCCTCCGATCGCTGTCCCCGTAATTATTAATTTTTTCCCTGGTGTCTAGTGGTGCCCTCCACCCAGCAATCGCTCTCTCTGTATTGTTTATTTCTCTGGCATTTAGTGGCGCTCCCCACCGCCTGATCGCCATCCACGTCATTACTGTATTTTTTTCACTGGTGTTTAGTGGCACCACCCACCCTCTGATGGCTGTCCCCATTTACATTTTATTTCCCCTGGCATCTAGTGGCACCTCCCACCCTCCAGTCATACTGCCTGTAAAAAAGAAAACCATCCCTCGATGTCTTTTTTTAAACTGTAAAAAAAGGAAACTGTCCCTCGTCGATCCAACCCCCCAACCTCCCATTCAGCACCCAACCCACATACCCCCACAACCCCTACACACCCTCACTCACCTGAACAGATCCCAGGTTGAAGATCCAGTCTCTGATTGAAGACACGTCTTGCTGCTGGAAATGCCGAATGCTATATGAGAAAGTAAGGTAAGTGCGGTTCAATGTATTTCAATGGGGTTTTCAACTTTGTGGCATAACTTTGCCATGTTTGCATATTCCGAGTCCAAATTTTCAACATGGCCTTTCTGAGACCCCAACTCATGAACAATGTCAGTGGAATTACACAAATACAGCCCAAAAGGAAATTTCATGGTCGCTTGACGAAATCACCTTTTGGGCAAGACTTGAAAATGTTCACTGCCCTTGTTCATTAGTTGGAATCATAAGAAGGCTATGTGAAAATAGGGTCAAAATATGTGTAAATGGCAAAGTTATGTGCATTCATTTAAATTTTACTACGCTCGCTCGTACCTTTTGTAATTTTAAATATTTTTACCCCAAACTTTCAACATAGCCATTGTTTTAAACCACCTCATGAACGTGACAGTTGTCATTTTTCAAATCCTGTAAAAACTGTGTTTTCACACCTGTGGCACGTAATGACATTCTGGCAGTGCAGAATAATGTTTTGTAGGGGATTTGAACATTTTCAGTACTGGGTTCATGAGGTAGGGTACTAAGGCTGTGTGACAATTTGGTTGCTGTATTGCTACAAATGCAAGCACAGGGCCTTCCACAGCAACATACATGTCCTCATCTATGGAGGGATGGGAGCACAGGACCCTCTGGGTCCCGCACTCCCACAGGCAAGTGAGGATACAATTATACTATCTCAAAAGGTAAGGAAATTCTTTGCAAAGAACTCCGTTAATGCACCATTTAAGGTTAAGACTACAGCAACAAAAGTAGAGAAATGTGATAACCCCCCACACCTGAAGCAAATCAGGGGTGGAGTCTTCCTTGGGTTGTGTCAACCTAAAGCTCCACCCTGTATACACTCTGAAACATACTCTCTGTGTCCCTCACATCTGAGAGACACAGGAGAGTATGTTTCAGGGAGTATATACAGTGAGGTGAGCTTTAGGGTTGACAACTCCAAGGAACACTCCACCCCTAATTTGCTTCAGGTGTTGGGGGGGTTATAGATTCTGCTGGCAGATAAAGACCTCCTGGCCCACCCAGTCTGCCCGTAAAATCCCTTCTAACAGTGCCACTCAAGCCACTACTGGGGGCCATCTTCCACCCCCTCCATTATCGAAGATACCCATGTGTTTGTTTAATCCATGCACACTGGAAACCCTAAAATCATATTTCCCTACTTTTGGCGCTGTAGTCTTAACCCTAAATGGTGCATTAATGGAGGTTTTTTTTTTGCAAAGATTATATATATATATAAAGAGAGAGAGAGCAAGAAAGAGAGAGAGAGAGGGAAAGAGATACTGTATATATTTAGATAGAGACATAGATATATATTATAAGGCGTGGTCGTGCCTGTATATCAGGGTTGAGTAAGCACTTTAATGTTAAACCCCAATTTTTGCACCGTAATAACTGTGCCCTCATTCAACCAATTTACATGAAATTTGGAAAGCTCAGTTTGTGCACAATTTCTTGATCCTGAAAATTTCATGTACACGGGCCAGCCCAGTGGCACTGAGGGTTGAGGTGCTGGACACTACACCTTGCACCACGATGGTGACCAGGGTCGGGAGTGACCATGGGTTGTTGGTGGTCAGCAGAGGAGGGAGAGGATCAAGCATCCGACGGACTGCTCTCCTCTCCCAGAGAGGGGAGGATTGTCCTACTGCTCCTTGACTGCTCCCTAGTGGAGGCCAGAGGGTAACACCAGAGTCAGGGGAGGCACAGGCGCACAGGTACGTGGCATGCACATGCCTTCACACGTGCACGCTCACGCCACAAGGGGGAGGGGTGGGGAGAAAAATGGAAAGTGGAACTGGCAGGCTCCATGATGGCAGGCAGCTCCAGCCCCCTCTCAGAGGGCTCATCTTCAGAGTTCAGCTACCCCCAAACCAGCTCTTCCCCGGCGATTTCCCCTCAGATTCCCCACCCATCACAGTTAAACAGCTGCATGCAGTTCGCAACAAAAGAGCATTCATAAAGCAGTTTAAACAAAGTAAAAGTCAAACCACCACCAGACCCTGAAGAAAGGTTCCAAGCGTATAGATGAGGTATGTTTCACACTCCTAGATTTTTAGTGAATCAGAAAAGCAGGTTTCTCCATTCATTACAAATGATCTCCAGGAGGCTCAGGAGAGTGCTCCTACACCGAACATGTTGAGGTCATCATCCTGGATCCCCAGGAAGTGCTTTTTTTTTTTTCAGAATTTGGAATTTTTGCATTCAGGGCCAAAAATCAGAATTGCCAAAACCCCATATGGGATTCAGAATCTAAATAGGAATCCAAATCCATGGCAAATGTTGCTACATTCCCCGAGCCAGGACAAAACCTAAAGGAGACGGTTAGTGAACCAGAAATAAAGTTCTCCACCTATTCCACACTTATTTTCCTTCCATGTTCCATACCTTAATTCAGTAAGGATCATCCAGCCCTGGCTTCTCCAAATGCAGTGTATGAGGCTGTAAGGTCAGCTGGTATATTTTAATCAAAAAAACCAACTGAAAAAGCAACTGCTGACACCCTTCACTTGCCTACCCACAACTATAGCCCTTGTCCCAAAATTAAATCTCCAAACTAAGCCCCTCAGTCTCTGGTTCAAATCCCCCCACTCTCCGTCATTGCTGACCCAATCCAAATACTGTGGGTCCATGCTGAGCCTGCTCCAGTACATGTCACCCTCTCCTCCATCATGTCGTTCAAGGCACAAGTCAGAAAGCACAGGAAAACCAATTCCAAGTTTTTGTCTCTCAGTCTCCCACTCTCCTTGTCTCTCTAGCAAAAGCACTGCTGCTCTTTTTATACGTCTTTGTCTGGGAGCTCGTTACGAGAGCCTGCTTCTCACAGAATGTTCTTGTAAGTTTACAGAATGTTCTTGTCAGTTTTGTTCCTTGCAGGTGCAGCAAAACAGTACATGGTATCCCAGAATTGACCTCTTGTTGACAGCTCTGTAAAAGACTTTAAAACTGCATCTCAGGTCAACCCCTTGAGTTCCAAATAGCTTTTTGCAATCATTTTAACAGTATAATTACATACAATTTTAAACAAAGGGATCCCAGTTTCACATATAGTTTTACACAGAGATTCACAAATATTTTTTATAACAGCAGATATGCAAGGGGGAAGAAGAGACAGAACAGCAAGTGAAGGCAGAGAGATAGTGAAAGGCGGAGAATTGCGAAACCGTTGAAGTGATCGGTTCCTAGGTCTCACAAGAAAATTTGGTTACGCAATAGGACAGAGAAGAGAGAAAAGGAGAGGATAGCACAGAACTTTGTGTTTAAACTCTTGTGCATAACAAATGGGGCACGGCCTTATTCAACCCTGTTACACATCAACTGATATGATTTCAATCCATTCCACAGTACATCCATCAGGTCAGAAAACCCACTGGTCCCCTCCAGTCCCAACCTAGTAAAAAGCCTGAGGCCTCTTTGAGTGACTTGAGCAGATGGGAGCTGGTTGACCAAAAGAAAATACTGTGTAGCCTATACCAGAAGCTGTACACTGAGTAAGGTACCTGGTATAGGCTATCTCCAGGGTTTGGGATTAGTTGCCAATTAATTATACTGTTCCCTGTAGCATACTGCAGCTCTCTTCAAAAATATTGCAAGTTATCATACTGTATCTTGGCTGAATGCAATGTATGATTTTTTTTAACCAAACTTTTAAGTTGTATCTTTTATCAAATGATTAATTGATATATATCTATAACTATATCTACATATCATACAGGCGCGGTAGCACCTGTATATTAGGGTTGAATAAGCACTTAAATGTTAAACCCTGATTTTTGCACCTTAATAACTTTGCCCCTCTTTGACCGACTTGCTCCAAATTTGGCAGGCATGGAGTCAGCACCAGGACCTCTAGATCATGTACATTTTGTCATGATCAGTTAAACTGATTTTTGTCATGATCGGTTGAACTGGAGCCAGGTTACAAAGGTGCAGAAATAGTAAAATTCATCAAAATTAATACTTTATTTTCCCACCCGTGACTAAAAAAATGTTTATATTGAAAAATTGAAACATGCAGGTTTGGTAAGAGTTTGGCCCAAGGTACAGGCTTTTGAAAATGACAAGTTGTTAACTTATATCATTTTTGAAATATAAGTTAAAAACTGCTGTTTTTCATGCATGTCAGTTAAACATACAATGTTATAAAGATAGCTGTATTTTTTCCACAAGCAGTGTGATTGAAAGTGATTTCCTTCACACTGCTTTCATCAGTCATGAATGCCGCATTGATAGCATATCAACATGGCATTCACGGATGGCAAAAGCAGTGTGAAAGAAATCACTTTAGATCATGCCACATAAGATAGCAAGCAGCAATCTTTAGAACACTGCCAGTATCCCCCCCCCCGGCCCACGTTTCATAGACAGCCCAGGTACCCAGTATTGCCACCAGTATCCCCCTTCCTTCTGACCCAGGTTATGATAAATCCCACCCAATCCCGCCATTGTATGTAGGATAAATTTTCCAATATCGGGGTGGCCAACACTCTGTGCCAGCTAAAATCTCCATCCCCTGAATAGTGAGCAACACTGGGGTGCCCACCCCCCAGTGCCACTGTTCATAAATGACCCCCTAAGTTAAAGCAGCAGTGCAATGAAAAAATGTTATTCCAAAAAGCTAATTTTCTGCTGTGGTTGTGAAAAATATTGAGAGAGCTGTTGATTTAGGTTTTCTGGGTTCTTCCTATTCTGTGTACTGTACATTTGCATCTTTGTCTGGATTCTTACCCTCCTCTGGTCCTCAATATTGTTTCTATGGAAAAATGAGGCAGACATCTTTTTTTCCTTGAGAAATAATTATTTCAAAATGTTCATAAAATTCTAAAATGACAACAGAAACTGAAAATGTTACCACCAAAACAAACTGGAAGATATTTGGCATCGATTATGAAGAAAAAAGATGGGGTCAAATTTGTACCCATTTTCATTGCACTACTGCTTTATTTATGTCATCCACCTCCTACCAATGTCTAGCTGTCAGTAACCTGACAAAAAGAAAACTGTCCCTTGAAGTTCCTTGTTTAATGTAACTGTAAAAAAGGAAAAATTCCTTCAACCGGTGACTCAAACTCAGGGATGAGCTTGAGGCAGCATGAGGATGGGGGCCAGCACTGTCACAGGCCAACACTCCTAGCCTAGGAAAGGACTGTGCAGTGCTGTGCCACACAGGCAAGATCTTGTGGCTTACTGTTTTTTTTTCCTTCAGAAGGGACTGACATGCATGTCGAGGAATGATGTGGCCATGCCCTGCATCAGTAGAAATGGGTTAGCATGAAAAATGGAGAAAACAGCAGCTGGCAGGATCAAGGTCCAGTTGCTGCAGGACCTGCACCATTGGCAGGCATCCTACTGCCACCAGCCAACTAGTTCCATCACCTATCATCCCAGGGACTTACCTTGTACCATTGGTACTCTCCACAGATTTCCCCTATGGCAGGGCCAGGAGGGGAGGGCTGTCTGCCCCCTTCACTCTCAGCCAGTCTGGTGTACTGTCAGTGCTGTAGGGTGTGTAAAAGGTGGCAGCGCCATCCTGCCCTGGTGCCAGTCGATGAACAGAGTAGCATGCCACCCCTCCCCCCATCCCACACCCATCTGGGAGAAGATAATGGTCCCAGGGACACTGAATCCTGGCCACCTTCCCCAAGCTGGCCCCCCTGAGTGACCCAAGTCCATTCCCAAACCCAGGTCACTGCCGTGGTACCAGTATCTCCCCTGCTGCCCAACCCACTTTAAACAATAAAAACCCTCTGCAAGTCCTTCCTACCGAACCCAAATGATTGGTATTTTTATTATTCTACTAATCTATTTTCCCCGTTATGTCTTCTGGTACCGTATGCTACTGTAAAGCTCAGGATGCCCTTGTATAGTATAGTATCTCATAGGCTGGAGGATCCAATCACAGTCCCATAAACTATACAAGGAAATATTGAGCAACCCCCTTATTTGTTTCAATCACTCTTTTATTTGGAACATCCACCTTTTAACAAGTTAACATTTCGAGGCTACTAGCCGCTTCTTCTGAACAATGGTGGCTACTAACAAGCATTTGTCAATGCTGAATGTTTTCTTGTAGTGTAACCACACTTTAAAGAGCCCCTGATATTGTTGGGACAACTCTGAAAAACATAATATATAGACATAGTTTAGCTTATTTTTCACCCATTTTTTGTAGTTGTCACCCTTATTTGTTTATTACTAAGGACAGTTACATGGAATCAGGATCTCTACCCCATTTTCTTGGTCTGCTTGTCTACTTCTGCACTCACAATTCTGTTTATGACATCCCAATCTGTTGCTGTGGAGGTAGTTAAGATGCCATAAACAGGGTACTATGATGTCATGTGTATACAAGCAGCCAATTCTAATTAACACCAAGAGACAGTAACCTTGTTTTTATGTCACTTCCCTCAATAATAAAGCAAAAGGGGAAAGAACTGCAAAAATATAGTTTGGCTGAATAGGACAGAGAGTAAAAGCACAGAACTGTGAAACAATGGGTTGCAGGTTCAGCCCCTCTGGGCCACAAACAAGAACGTATAAGGAAATCAGAGCAATAGTAAACTTGTAGCCAAGCCAGTGGCATAGATGGCCAAGGTGCAGGACAGCTCTCCTCCCGCCACACTGGTGACCCAGGTTTGGAATGGACCAAGGTCGCTTGTGGGCCAGCAGGTGAAGGAGAATGTAATGTCCAATGACAGATCTCCTCTTTTGAGTTGTGAGGACAGTGTCTACTGCTACTTGGCTGCCACCTAGTAGAAGCTAGATGGCATAGCAGTGGTCACCAGAATTGAAAGTCAGAGGCGGGCGTTGAAACATGCACTGTCTTCACAGTCTATGTGTATGCTATTGAATGCCACCAACTCTGACTCAAGGGGAACAATGGGCAGAAAATAACCACAGTCTGCAGAATGAAGCTGTGACCCTGAAGGCACTGCACCACCATCACCACCATCCATGGCACCCACTCACACAATGAGGTAAGAAGTAGATGGAGGAAGTCCTGGAGGTGGGGTGAAGGGATTGGAGTCAATAGTCGAAGGGGGATGATGGGGAAGGGCAGTACTGCCCTATTTGCAGGCACCTCTCTGGTCTGAGGAAGGAGGCTGTCCGTCTCCAGGCCGACCTGGCGAGAATTTGGGAAACTTCCTCCCCCATCCATGGACCACCAGGACCACTGCCACTGCCTCAGAGGTTGCCAAGAAAGAGGAGCGGTTGGACCACGGTGGGCTTAGGGAGGGTGAGGGTGGTGGATCAGAGGTGCATCCCTCCAGTTGTACCTCTCCACAAATCGTAAGCCGTTCTGGTGGAACATGGTTCCTCTATGAAGGCACCCACAGTGGACCAAGGAGGATGCTGGGAACCTCCACAAAGGAGACTCAGAGAGGGTGCCACAAGACCCCACAGGGGAAGGAAACAACTCCTGGTGAGGGACTCAATCATTAGGAGAGTAGAACTGGGGGGGAAGGGAAAGAGAGAGGTAAAATACCTGCCCAGCACTATGGCTGGGAGGGATAGGATGCAAATCCTCAGGATCGTAGGAGCAGCAGCACAGGAGAGGGAGCTGGATGTCACTGTACACCTAGGGACAAATGACCTGGCTGGGGATGGGATCAGAGCAGTGCAGGATGAGTTTGTAGAGTTGGGGAGGGGCCTTAGACAAGTAGCATGCACAGTAACCTTCTCAGAAGTGCTGCCTGTCTATGGCATGGGTGAGGCTAGGGTACTCTGCACCATGGGATTCAATGAATGGTTGAATAACTGGTGCAGAGCTCAGGGATTTAGCTTCACTGAGGATTGGGGGTCCTCCTGGAGGGATGCAGGCCTATGCTATCTCGATGGTCTGCATTTGTCCGGGAGGGGAACCAGGATCCTAGGTGATAGGTTTAAATGCTTCATTGGCAAGCATTTAAACTAGCCAAGAGGGAAGGCACTGAAAAGAAGCATGGAAATCTCAGCCCCCCCCCACACACACAAAACAGGGTAGTTAGTGAGGTAAATACTAAGGTAGAGAAGTCAACAGGAAGCAGGACAGGGGTCAATGGAGTAAAACTGGGGTTGTCTACAGGCCCCCAGACCAGAGGGAGGACATAGACACATTACTGTTAGAAGATATACAAAACATGACAGCTAAAGGGGAGGTTCTGATAATGGGAGACTTCAACATGCCAGATACAGATTGGTCAATACCAGCAGGAACATCTGCCAGAACTAGACTCATAGTGGATTCCCTGCAGGGGGAGGGCCTCAAACAACTGGTACAGCAACCCACAAGAGACAGGGCTATCCTAGATCTAGTACTGACTAACAAAGAAGGGATCACAGATCTCCAGGTAGAAGGTCACCTGGGGGCTAGTGACCATCACATGGTATGGTTCAATTTGGCTACTACATCTAAATCATCCCATTCCAAGGCAAAAATATGGGACTTCAGAGGAGCTGACTTTGATAAGATGGCCAACAGAGTTAAGCTAGCCCTGGCAAAAAGAAACACAGGTGAGGAGGTACAGGCAAAGTGGGCAAGCATTAAGGATACAATACTTGAAGCAACATCCCATTGTGTTAGACAGAAAAGGAAGTGCAAAAGAAGAAGGAAGCCACTTTGGTTCTCAAATACAGTAGCAGAAAAGGTCAGAGCCAGGCTGGCCTTCAGAAATATAAGGAACACAGCGGGATGAAGATGGGAGGCATACCAAACTGCCCTAAGGGAAGCAGGTAAGGCAGTAAGGCAGGCAAAGTCCCAAACTGAGGAAACACTAGCACTAACAGTAAAAGAAGGTGACAAGACTTTCTATAGATACATTAGTGAAAGGAGAAAGTCCAGAGGGGTATTGCTAAGCTTAATGGAGAAAAGGGAGCATGTGAGGAGGAGGACCCTGTAAAGGCATATATCCTAAATAGATACTTTTGCTCAGTATTTACTGAAGAGAAGGTAGGGCAGGGCCCACAGCTCAGCATCATGGACACAGGGGGGAGGGAGGTGAGCACTACTCCCTTCACAAAAGAAAGGGTCCTACAAGAGCTTGCTAAGCTCAGGGTGGATAAGGCAATGGGACCTGATGGCATACATCCCAGGGTACTTAAGGAGCTAAAGGAGGAACTAGCAGAGCCATTAGCAGAATTGTTTAGTGAGTGTCTGAGCACAGGAGAGGTCCCAGAAGACTGGAGAAGGGCTCATGTGATCCCACTCCACAAGAGTGGTAGCAGGGAGGAGGCGGGGAACTACAGACCGGTCAGTCTTACCTCAGTAGTGGGCAAGATTATGGAGGCACTTAAGGAAAGGATAGTGCAACACCTGGAATCCATAGAGGCACAGGATCCAAGACAGCATGGGTTTACAAAGGAAGGTCCTGTCAAACTAATCTCATAGATTTCTTTGACTGGGTAACCAGAGTGGTGGACCAAGGGGAGCAGTTGATGTCGCCTACCTTGACTTCAGCAAAGCTTTTGACACTGTTCCACATAGAAGATTGATAAATAAGCTAGGTAGGCTGCGTGGGTCAGAAGTTGGTCAACTGGGTGGCAAACTGGTTGACTGGCAGAAAACAGAGAGTGGTGGTAAATGGTATACAGTCAGAGGAGATGCAAGTCACAAGTGGGGTACCTAGGGATCAGTCCTGGGGCCAGTCCTATTCAACATCTTCATTAGTGACCTCCAGATGGACTAGAGGGTAAGGCTTGTCTGTTTGCAGATGACACCAAGATCTGCAACAGAGTAGATGATCCAGATGGGGTGGGCAGAATGAGAAGAGATCTGGATAAACTAGCAGAATGGTCAGAAGAGTGGCAACTGGGATTTAATGCAAAGAAGTGCAAAATCATGCACATAGGGAAGAGAAACCCTGAAGCCACTTATAGGCTGGGAGGAGTTGCTAGCAGTCACAAAGGAAGAAAGAGACTTGGCATCATCATCACTGATGACCTAAAATCATCCAAGCAGACCTCTAAAGCAGTAGGTAAGGCTAGGGGGTGTTAGGGTGTATTAGTAGGGGTATCACAAGTCGTAAGAGGAGGTAATAATCCTCTGTACAAGACATTGGTTAGGCCCCATCTGGAGTACTGCGTGCAGTATTGAGGCCACACCTTCACAAGGACATTAACCAAATTGAGGCAGTCCAGAGAAGGGCAACCAAAATGGTAGGGACTGCATCAGAAGACATATGAGGACAGATTAACGGAGCTATATGTTACCCTTGAGCAAAGGAGGGAGAGGTGATATGATCGAGACATTTAAACACCTTAAGGGCATAAACAAGGTGAAAGAGTCTAACATGTTTAAATTTAAGAAAATAGCAGGACAAGAGGACACAGCATGAGATTAGAGGAGGCCGATTAAGGGGAATTGAGGAAATTCTTTTTACAGAAAGGGTGGTAGATGCATGGAATGGCTTACCACAAGAAGTGGTGGCTATGAATACAGTGCAGGGCTTCAAACAGGCATGGATAGGCATAAGGAGCAATACAAATGACTATGAATAGATAGGTCACTGACAGAGCAAAGGCCGATGGCACATTTATAAGGTAGAAAAAGAAATGGGCAGACTGGATGGACCTTGCGGTCCTTATCTGCCGTCAACTTCTATGTTTCTATGTTTCTATATGTAAAAGGCAAAGACAGTAAGGACAGGGATGGGGCTAAAAGGGGTAAGGTTATCAAAAATAGAGGGTGATGGCTGGCCCGGTGGCGTAGAGGGTTGAGGCGCTGGCGCCTTACCTCGACCCACACCGGCGACCCGGGTTCGGGAACGGACTCGGGTCTCGGGGGGTCGGCAGGGGAAGGGCAGGATCGAGCGTCCGACGGACTGCCTCCTGTTCTGGGGTGGGTTAGAGTATCTTCGTCAGGCAGAGGCCCCTAGTGGAGACTGGAGGAACCGCATGTAGCGACGTAACTAGATGGGGGGAACAAGAAATGCAGAAAATCTGCACCGGAAGTTAACCGGATGACGGACGTCGGTCCCGGGCTTCCTTGAATACTCCCTGAGAGCCACAATTGCCTCAGCAGCTCCGAGGGTCTGAGACAATAGTAGTGTGCTGGTTCTGCCCCCGCTGGTGCCTTTCCCCTCGGAGGAGGGGGACCCATCCGGTGCAAGGGTTACACCGGACTTGCCCGAGGAAGGCTGCAGATATGAGGTAGGTGGCTAAGGGGAGTTAGTAGGGGAACGCCCGGGTCCTAGGCGGCCTGAAGGAGAGGTAACTCTGGGGCACGTAGGAGGGGAAAAGAGAAAATGGAAAAAAAAAAAAAAAAATAGAGGGTGATGAGTACCAATGCATGTAATCTGGTTAACAAGCTCCCTGAACTGGTGGCCTTGATGGAAAGGGGACACCTGGATATCATGGCAGTCACAGAAACATGGTACACAGAGAACCATGACTGGGATGTCAACATACTCTCTACGTAAGGGAAGGGATCAAAGCAACAGAACTAAAGGGTAAACAGGGAGGAGAGGAGGCACTGTGGGTCACCCTGGAGACAGGAATGGTGCCACAATCCATATGGGGATTTTATACAGACCCGTGTCTCAGGGGGAGGAAATGGACAAGGGAATGATAGAAGACATCCCCAGAATGGCAGAAAAGGGGGAGATATTGTCGATGGGGACCTGACTATGCCAGATGTTAACTGGAGCACCTTTGCTGCAGCCACATCCAAGAGCAGGGTAATTCTCAATGCCCTAGAGGGGGCATGCCTCAGACAGCTAGTGTTGTAACCTACTTGGGAGGGAGCAATCTTAGACCTGGTACTCTCAAATGGGGATGGAGAGAGGATCTTGGATTTAGAAGTGGGTAGCCATCTGAGAACAAGTAACCACCAAACTGTTGTTCACAATAAACACAGCTGTAGTCAAGTCACACAAAGGTGAGGGTATTGGACTTTAGGAGGGCTGACTTTGGCAAAGTGGGGGAGTGCCTCAGAAAAGCACTAGCAAATGGGCAAAAAAGTGGGGTGGAGGAACAATGGGGAAAAATCTAAACTGCCATCACAGGGGCAACAAGCCTTTGTGTGAAGCAAATAAAACATAATGAAGGAAAAACCACTATGGTTCTCAAAAGAGGTAGCGGGGAAGGTTAGGGAGAAAAGACAGCATTCAGGAAGTATAAGGAAATACAGAAGGAGCAGGACAGAGAACTGTACCAGTTAAAGCAGAAGGAAGCAGGGAAGGCAGTTAGAATAGCAAAGGCCCAAACCGAGGAAAAGATAGCCAACTCAGTTAAGAAGGGGGATAAAACTTTTAATAGGTACATTAGGGAGTGAAGAAAGACAAGGGGAGGGACAGTGAGGCTCAATAAAGGGGAGGGGTGGGCAGAGGGTAAGAGTGACAAAGCAGAGATACTGAATGAATACTTCTACTCAGTATTCACAAAAGAAGAGGGGGAGGTACCTAAATCAAATAATAGAAGCACACTGGATAGGGGGGTCGATACCAGTCCATTCACAGAAGAAAGGGTCCTGAAAGAACTCCTAAAACTGAAGGTGGACAAAACAATGGGACCTGATGGGAATCACCCCAGAATTCAAAAAGAACTAAGGGGAGAACTAGTGGCACCACTGACAACCTTTTTTAACAAATCATGGGAAGAGGGTGTGGTACCTGAGGACTGGATGAGGGCAGATGAGATTCTCCTTCACAAAAGTGGGAGCAGGGCAGAGGCAGGAAACTACTGATCTATTAGTCTGACCTCAGTGGTACGGAAAAGGTTGGAATCACTTCTGAAAGAGAGAACTGTTGAGTGCCTAGAGGAGAGCAGGGCACAGGACCCGAAGCAGCATGGATTCACAGCAGGTAGGTCATGTCAGATGACTCTAATAGATTTCTTTGACTAGGTGACCAAAGTAGTAGACCAGGGAGGCACTGTGGACGTGGGCTACCTAGACTTTGGCAAGGTATCTGACACAGTCCCACACAAAAAATTAATAAACAAGTTAGCCAGCATGGGAGTGGGCCCCAGGGTGGTAGCCTGGGTAAAAAACTGGCTGGACAACAGGACGAAGATGGTAATAATAAACGGAGTCCACTCCGGAGAAGGAGGGTTACTAGCAGGGTATCACAGGGTTCAGTACAGGGACCGGTCCCCTTTAATGTCTTTATAGGTGACATTGTGGAGGGACTGGAAGGAAAAGTATGCCTCTTTGCAGACAACACAAAGATCTGCAACAGGGTTGATACACAAGGGAGGTAGAAAGGATGAGAAGGGACTTGGCAAGGTTGGAGGAATGGTCAAAAGTATGGCAGCTTAGATTCAATGCAAAGAAGTGCAAAGTAATGCACCTGGGAAACATAAACCCAAGGGAAGAGTACACAGTGTGGGGGGGGGGATTAACGACAACAAAAATGGAAAGGAACCTGGGGGTAGTAATATCATATGACCTAAAGGTAGGCAAGCAATGTGAGAAGGCAGTAAGGAGGGCTGGGGGATACTAGGATGCATAGGGAGAGGCATCACCAGTAGAAAACAGGAAGTTGTTATCCCTCTGTACAGATAATTGGTGAGACCCCATCTGGAGCATTGCATCCAGTGCTGGAGACCCCATCTCTGCAAGGACATAGACAGGATGGAGGCAGTCCCGAGGAGGGCAACTAAAATGGTGCAGGGTCTGCACCAGAAGCCATACAAAGACAGATTAAAAGGGTCTTGCTGTATTCTGACAATTTGCAGTTAGCTCCAGCTCTTAAACTGCCCCGGAGAGTGAAGGGTTAAATTCTATGCCAGGCATAGAACGTTGGGCTTGAGCTCCATTGAAAACTCTGTCTGTGTCCCTTTGAAACTAAACCATCAGATTCTTGCGAGCTAAAACTCACTGACTAAAAAAAAATGTGGAAATTGTAAAAGCTCCAAGTAGCCAACTGGCAACAAAGACTTTGGATTCCCCAGAAAACTCAAGACAGGAAATACAAAGAACCAAAACCAGATAATAAGAACTAACAACTCCTAATTAAACAAATACAAAGCACCCAACACAACAGGAGTGGGGTAAAGACACCCCTGGAGTGCAACACTGCACCTGCCCACCCACTTCCCAAAAACAAGTTCTGAGAGGGGAGGCAGGGAGGGAGATCAGAATACAGCAAGACTCCATTAGAAGAAACACAATTACTAAGGTGAGTAATTTTTTTCTTCAAACAACATGAAGTCTTGCTGTATTCTGACAATTTGCAGACTACCAAGCAGTACCTCCAAGGAGAAGGGACAGAACCTACTTTGGGAACAAGCTCTGAAGTACTGCTGTGCCAAACCTAGCATCACTCCTAGCTTGGATATCCAGAGAGTAATGCTTGGTGAAGGTATGGACTGTTTTCCAGGTGGCTGCTTGACAGATTTCTAACAAGGGATATCCCTAGGGGATATCTCTAGCTGCAGCCAGAGATGCATCTGTACCTCTAGTGGAATGAGCCCTCAGGCCTGAGGGTGCAGTTTTTCCCAGTTTTTCATAGCAGAATTGAATACAGGACACAATCCACCTGGCAATGATTCTCTTGGTGGCTGGTTTTCCCTTACCTACTTCCCCAAAAGTGAGGAACAACTGGAAGGAGTCAAACCTGTGACCCTTTGTACGTTCTATGTAGTAACTAAGGGCCCTTTTAACATCTAAACTCCCCAGCCGCGGCTTACAAATATAAATAATGCCACTTCTAGTGCTCGCTTTGTGATGGCAGATAGCTGCAGCCTATTAAAATAACACATGGAACAGGGGCAATATGACTCCAAGGGCTGTTTCTGAAAAAATCGTACTTTGGGACCGCACTTGTGGCAGACGCGTGGTCCCGACCTGGATGTGCTTCCAGTTTGTGGGGACTTAGCATCGGGACCACTGAAAGTATATATATGTACAAAAACAGGGAAAGCTGGTAAAATACTAATCTTTTAAATATATTGGGGTGTTCTGAGTACAGTAATGAGTGTTGTGTGAGCAACAGGAACACTGCATGCTATTGCCAAAAAACGAAGGGGCAAAACTGACAGTGTCCCTTTAAGAAGCAAGCCTTCTGCATTTCTACATCCACTGACTTATACGATACACATCTACAGAGCCCCTACACTATAGTAACAATATGTTCACTTTGCGTATGCATGCAAGCAAACATAAAAATGAAAACATGAAGACAATTAGTCTACCAAAATTAAGTCATATCCTGTAAGTTTCTAAGATACTCTAGGAGGTGCTCATTTCATTGCTATATAACATTTTTAAGAAATTTTTTCTGTGCCCCTAGCTGAGAATGTAGGTTCTTATATCTAATATGTCTACATCTTTATATATTATCCCCATCTGTGCTGTCCTTATATACAAGGTAAATATATTCTTGTGGAAAGCTGACATACAATGTAATATTCATACATGCAGGTTATATGCCACCAAGTGTTGTCAGACATATATTGATTTCAGCACACTCAGCCTTTATCCAATCCTACTTGTCTAAGCAGTTCACCTAACCTGCTGCTATATTTTAGCCTATAACAGTGCCCACTCTCAGACAAACTGTGTTTCCTTCCTGAAAACAAATCAAGGCTGGTTTAAACCCGAATCCCAAGTTGCTAATAGTGGTGATGATAGTGCTGCACTGCCCCATTTCTCCTGAGGTTACCTCTTCTCAATCTACCTACCAGCTAACGCCACCTTCTGCCGTGCATTATGCACAGGGTATGACCACGGGGATCCAATACAATGATACCACAGCCCACTGCACCCTATTTGGCACATTGGTTACCTCCTGAAGCGACAAGCATTTAGCCCTCTGGGGAACCTACAAGTATTAGCAGTTCTCTGCACCAAGGCAGGACAACCCCGGTACCGTAGCACCAAGGTGCTTAGACACCTAACAAACAAGCAAGTTTTCAAAATGCTTAAAACCTCTCTCCTGAGAATTCTTTTAATGTTACTTCTGCTCTCCGGAAACGTACACCCCAACACAGGACCAGTTGGGCCGACCGTACACACCCCAAATAGGAGGAAGGGGTTCCTCACATTGGCATCAATCAATGTCTGTAGCCTCCTCAGCAAACTTGACATGTTGATGGCTAAACCCTAAGATCCCTGACACTGCGGTTGCAATTCCCAGATATTCTATCTTCAGGCAGGACAAGATTTCAAAACTATGTGGTGGCTATGTCATCTACCTGAGGGATACCCTCATGGGACATGTCATCCCATTTTCTAACTTGGGATCCCCATCTCAGGTCCTCGCCATCACAGTTCTCCTAGGGGCCCATAATAAAAATCTTACTGTGGCCTCTGTATACATACCCTCAAAGGACCAGGCCAGTGGCTTCAACAGCATCATGGAATACCTTATGGGCCTGCATCATAACTCTGAGACCATCATTTTGGGTGATTTTAACATAAACTGGTTTTCACCCGAGGCCTGCACCTACAAGGATGCTGTCATGGCACAACACCTCATACAGCTTGTCCCCAACCCCACTAGGTGCAACCATACCCCTCAACCTCTCAGAATTAAAATTCATAGCACTGGCCTTCAAAAAACAAAGCAAATGGCCAGAATGTGGAGCACTCTCTTATTTTAAAGAATAACATGTCTTTAAATAGTGGGCCCCATATATTTAATGTCAAGGAATATTTCTATTAAGTTAGTTCAATGATGTAATAGTTTGTATGTCCAGAAATAGCTCTAACATTGTTAAAAACATTAGTAAACCTTTGCAGAGCAAGGGTAAATTTCAGTGTAAAAATCAAAGTGCTATACTAAATTTATAGCAGTTGAGAGGTATGGGTGCAACTATAGGACGGGGACTTACACCCTACTTGATTGGATACTGTCAAACCACCCCGAAAGAATCTCTAAGGTATCAGTACTTCCTGATACTTTAAGTGACCACTCATCCGTTATCTGCTCTTGGGCTAACAAATTCACCAAGCCCCCTTTTAAAATAATACACACCAGGGTGCTCAAGCAGGGGCACCTTCAGCTGCTAAAATCTAATCTAAGCAGGCTGGAAAGAGCAATAATTGACTCATTCAATGGCATAAACAAAGCCTTGGAACTGTTCTTCAGCCACTTTACTGTGGCCTGCTATATCCATGCACCACTTAAAAAGATGACGGTTAAAGGCAGGTCTAACCCACGGATAAACTCCTAGCTTGTAGCATGGCTCAAACAAAGGGATCATCTCTGGCACTGTGCTCATGCCACATCAGCACAAGGGGACATACAAAAATACAAATCTGCAAGAAATTATGGTACCTGAGCTATACGGAAGGCTGAAAGAAAATATTTTGGGGAGGCACTCTCCAACTCCTGGGGTGATGGGAAAGAATTCTGGAATAACTTAAAGGACCTTACAGGCCAGGATCCTAAGGCACCACCCACCATGCTCAACATTGATGGAACACCTTCGCTAGACCTTGGTACCATCTCCAATACATTCAATAATGTGTTCTCCAACCTGAACAGTGTCCTTCCACCTGATTTTTTCAAACGCCCCCACCATCAATTCCCCCTTTGACACTGCGTCCCAAGTACACATAGCTCCGCAGTTCTTCTTCAAAGACATCCCAATGCACTTAGCCAGACCCTATATATGCAAGGCCATCTGCAAAACTGGCTACAGTGGTGACTCACTCAACCCGAAGTTGCTTGCACTAGTCCTAGATGAAATCCTTGAACCCCTTACAAAGATCTTCAATCTTTCCCTAAGACTGGGTCAATTCCCATCACTCTGGAAACAGCCGATTGTCACACTTGTACATAAAAGTGGAGACAAGTCACTGCACACCAACTACAGGCCCATCTCCATCCTCCCCCCTTATCTAAAGCCCTGGAACACATAGTCACGGACCAGCTTGTCGAGTTCCTGGACAAATATAAAATCCAATGCTTGGAACAGCATGGCTTCCGGAAAAAGGGCATAGTACTGCACTGTTGGAATTTACAGGATTCATCCATGACACCCTCAACCAAGGAATCTGTGGGGCCGGGGCAGTATTCATTGACGTAACAAAGGCCTTTGATACTGTTAACCACCCACTCCTACTCAGGCAACTGACCACTCTCAGGCTCTCCAAAGATGCACTGCCCTGGTTTGCTAGCTACCTCGGGGGAAGGGTCCAACATGTTAGGATTGCTGGAGTCACCGCTGATGAAAAAACAGTCCTCTCAGGTGTCCCTCAGGGGGTCAATACTGGGGCCATTACTCTTTTCCCTCTTCCTGAACAGTCTCCCTAGCGTCTGCCAAGAGAAAATATTACTCTATGCGGACGATGCAGTACTGTTTACTAGCAACCATGACTCTAAACAACTTGAGAGTCAGTTGCAGTGTGATTTCAGGCATGTTGAAGAATGGTTTAATTCAAATAAACTCATCCTGAACTATAGCAAAACTAAGGTCATGACATTCTGCAATGCACGGAGCAAGTATAAACCTCTGTCCCTCACTGTCAAGAACCACGTGGGGATTTCACTTGAACATGTTCCTGAGTTTAAATATCTTGGCATCACCTTGGAAAGTTCCCTTTCTTACATGCAGCACACTGGCAATGTAGCTAAGGCCGTCAACATATGGATCGGCCTGCTCCACAAGCACAAACACTGCATGACCACTGATGCCCTTAGACTGGCCATCTACAGCTCTGTCACCTCCATCATCGACTACAGTCTAGCCATCTATGGCTCTGCTTCCCCTACTGCCCTCTGGAGAATATCGGTGACACTCAACAAGGCCTATAGGCTTCTAACGGGTGCTGCCCACCTAACACACACCTGTGAACTGTACGCCCAGGCCGGATGGCTTCCACTCCTTAGTAGAACACAAAACCAGACCTGCTTGTTAACCAGACCTGCTTGTTAACCAAAAAAGTTATCTTTGGGCTCATGTCATCAGGTGTTTCAAAGCGCCTTACTGCCCACAGCAGTATCCAGCTTACACGCAGTGCTCAATATCAAACCTTCCAGATCCCCAGATGTTGGACCACAATGGGTCAGATGTCGTTCATGCATAGGGCTCCTCAGTGGTACAATACCCTTAACAAAGAAACACTTACAACTGCAAAACTTGGACCCTTTAAAAGGCAACTCCGACTATTCCTCGCCTCTACCACTCAATGTGACTGCCTCTCCTAAGGAACTGCCTCCTCATTTTACCCTAGTCGAAGGTGACCTGTAACCTCCCCTAGAGCTCCACGCTATTGGCACCAGCATCCCCCACTCTCACCCTTTACCCACACTCCACCTCCTCCCTAACCCCCCCCTTCCCTCTCTAATGGCACTTTCAGATATGGGGCCCTCCAGCCCCATTCCACCTTACACTTTTGCCACCCACCCCTACCCTCTGATAATGGCCCTTTAGCCTGCCTACTCCTTCCTGACTCCCTCCTACCCTATACTAGCTATATACTGTTCACCCTGAAACTTGTCAGAAACTGACTTATGATGTCTCTCTCCATTAATGGCTGTATATTTAAAGCTTAGTCATCTCTGCCTTTTAAGACTGTAACCGTTGTTGACCTTTGTATGTATGTTACCCTACATCCTTTGACGTGGAACCTTTGTAAACGAGCAGTTCTTGCTCAAAGGTATTTGTAATCCTAGAGTTTAATAAAATAAAAAAAATAAAGTAAAATCTTTCATACAGAAGGCAGTGGTAGGTGAGACGGTGACAACTGAGTGTGAAATGGCAAATATTATTATATCCCACTGTCCATTTACGCATGATGGAGTTGGAGGCACTGACAAAGACTGGAAGGCCATACGTGAGCCTTGGGAGCAGTAGGGTACGTGCTACAGTATACCTGGCTGATGGAGAAAGGTTTTTGCTGGCTGTATGTGTGAGACCGGAAGTAAAGTCTGTGGCCTTGCATACAGAGGAGATATGCAGGGCAAAGTCCAAGGAGGGGTACAGGGTGAACCCTAAGTATTTGAAAGAAGTGACTGTGTCTAGGAGGGAGCAATTTGCCAAGATATCAGTAGGGGAGTGTTGTTGGTACGTAAGCAGGAAGGTGAACCAAAGAGCATCACCTGAGTCTTGGATAGGCTTATTGGGAGTTTATTTGCAGATAGCCAATATTGAACTACATGGAGATCAGAAGAAAATGCGTTATTGATGATGGTTATGTCAGGGGCGTGGCTGATAAAGACTAAATTGTCAGTGTAAAGGAGAGGGGTGCTGTTGTTGAAATACTGATGTATGGAGTTTATGTGCTGAGAAAATAACAATGGACCTAGAATTGAGCCTTGGGGGACACCCAGGATGGCAGGAAGATAGAGTATGAGGAGCCTAACTTAACTATTTGTGTTCTATCAATGAGAAAACTGGCAAACCAGGGTAGAGCATGCTTGGAGATTCCAAGGGAGCTTAACTTTAGAAGTGGTATTTGGTGGTTGACCATGTGAAAAGCTTTAGTCAGGTCAATAAACACTGTACCAGTGTATTCACCCTTATCAAGTGAGGCATAAATTGTGTCTGTTAAGATCAGCGTAGCAGTAGTGGTGCTGTGGCATTTCCGGAAGCCATGTTCTACTGGGCAGAATAAGTTGTATTTATCAAAGCAAGCAGTTAGTTGAGTAGAGACAATTTTTGCAAGTATTTTGCTTAGGGCCAGTAAAATGGCAATAGGTCTGTAGTTAGATAGGATTTTGCGATTTTCTTTTTTGAAAACTGGGACTATATTGATATGCTTCCAGGTGGTGGGGACAGTGGTTGTAGAGAGGGAGAGATTAAGAATCCTAGTGAGAGGGGTTGCCAGCTCATTTGCACCAAGTTTCAGTAGTCTTGACTCAAGGCCATCAGGACCTGCTGATTTAGATTCAGGAATCAGCTTCAGTAATTTAAGGACATCTGAAGAAGATATCTTTTTAAATGGGGGTGACAAACTGAAGGAGATGGTGGGGGCCTCCCAGATTTTGATCTAATAAGTTGAGGGTGAGGTAGAGATCAGTAAATAGTTTGTTGAAGGCATTAGCTATGGTATGGGGGTTGTTACAATTTACCTCGTCAATTTTAAAGTCTGGTGCAATAATAGGATTGCAGTAGCTTACGGCTTGTTTGAGATGGTTCCAGTATTGGCGAGGACATGTTTGGGGTGAGGTTAAATGAGACTTGTAGTAACTACTTTTACTCTGCCTAATGGCATGCTTGCATTTGTTTCTAAGGGCTCTATAGGCAGCCCAGTCGGAAATGGTGTTGGACACTTTGAAGATGGCCCAACATTTGTTTCTTTCTTTCTTTCATAAGGGACAAGAGGGGACGAGTGAGTCATTTGGTGTTTTTCCCCTGTACTCTCCTAGTGGTGATGGGGGCATGTTTGTTCTGATGCATTAGAAATATGTCATTGAAATGGGATATAGCCGTGTTGACATTGTGGTGGTCCAAAGAGGGTCCCAGTCTTGGCTGGTCAGGTCAGCTCTGAATTGGGAGGGGTCAAGGCAAGAGAAGTCCCTAAAATGCATAATGTGAGGCGGAACTTTGGGCATGTTGGTATGCCACACACAGTATATGGGTGAATGATCGCTTAGGGCATCTGGCAGGATTCCAGAGCAGCTAATCTTGTTGGTGTCTGGGACTAGAATCCAGTCAATGAGAGTGGAGGTATTGCCGTTACTGGAAAGTCTGGTAGGCTGGGAGATGATTTAAGTGAGCAGCAATTTGTTTAAAAGAGTCTCAATTTTGGTTTTTGAGTGACAAGCCCAAATGATATTAAAGTCACCAAAGATAAGTCACAATTACGCACAATGGGGCTGACTGTATCTATAAGCAAGTTTAGCCCATGGACGCTAGATATGGGGTGGGGAGGCAGGCATGTACAGAAAATATGAATTTTCTTTGAGGAGCCCAGAGTTAGTATGCCATGACTCAGTTCAAGTGTGGTGGAAGGAATATGAGGGGATATGAAGGAGGTGAAATTTAGGTGGGATTTGTAATAGATCACGGTACTGCCTCCCCTCTTGGGGGGGGGGTGGCCTGTCATTTCTAATAAAGTTGTACCCCACTATATTGCAAAGGCTATCAGGTATAGTTGGCTTACGCCAAGTTTCCGAGATACACAGAATGTCTGGTTGATAATGGGATACCCAGGAGGTAAGTTCAGTCATATTACGAAGCAGGCTTCTTATGTTTAGGTGAGCTAGTTTGAGTCCTTTGGCGTCTTGCCATGGTGGGAGAGTAAGACTGTGTTTTTGATTGTGGGAGGTCCAGGGTTAAGTTGGATGTCACCAGCAGAGATCAGCAGCAGGTACAACCACAGAGTTAGAGAGATAAAGTGCAGTCGTTTAAACGCGGGGGGTGAGCGATGAGAGTGCCTATAGACGTCTATGGAAGGGCGTGTGAGTAAACATCCCATTTTGGTATAAAGAAGGTTCTGTACCCCTGGTGGTCTCTGTGGTTGGGCTAGGATGTTGGGGAAGCAGAAATTTCCTGAGGAGGGAGCGTTTGACGTTTGATGATTTCCTGACATGACTGGTATACTATCAGCGATGTATGTCACTAGTAGGAGGACAGACAGGAGGACGTATAGGGTCCATGCACAGGGATGAGAAGGTAGAGCCACTGGAAATAAGGGTAGAGGACTGGAAGGTCGGATTTAAATGAGAGTAATAGGATGTACTTACAGCAGTGGCCTCTAGGGGTGAGTGGTGCTGGAGAGATTTAACCCCCTGGGCTGGTAGTGGATTTACCAGTAGTTAACTATTTTGGAATGAGGCAAAATGTTACAGGTGATCAGGTTTGTGTACTAGGCGGACAGTACAGCTGTTTCAGGATACATAGATACATAGACAGTGTCGGCAGATAAGGGCCTATGGCCCACCCAGTCCGCCCATTTGAGCTTGTAAGTTCAGTGTATGTTTTCCTAGAAGTCTGTTGCCCCTTACCCCTGACCTCCAGAATTCCTTTATGTCTATCCCATGCATTCTTAAATCTCGTGATTGCTTCAGCCCCCACCACTTCCTCTGGCAGGGTGTTCCACTTGTCCACCACCCATTCTGTGAAGAAATTCTTCCTCACGTTTCCTCGAATTGTCCTCCCTCCAACTTCATCCCATGCCCTCTAGTCCTGGAACATCTTTTTCGCTTAAAAATAGTGTATTCCTGCACCCTGTTCCTCCCTGTAAGATACTTGTATGTCTCTATCATATCCCCTCTCTCCCTCCTCTCCTCCAGGGAGTACATGTTCAGGATAGGCTGGGACACCCTGAAGCCTTGCTACATGGCACAACTGGCAGAAGTTGTTGTAAGCAGCAGATGCAGAAATGGAATCTGGAGTGAAAGGACAGACCAATGTTGGGATCAATCCAGCTAATTTGGGTCTGCAGAGGGGGTACACCATGCTGGAAAAGTGATCCGTTGTAAGGAGTAATGATGTTAAATTGGTAACAGGTGAGGCAGATGACAAATTGGCTGCAAGGATAATTAAGGGGCGTAGGAGTGGAGTAAATAAATGAAAGGAGCAGCCCCAGGTGGGGGTGGGGGTGGGAGGGTTATTCCTTTATCGGCGCCATGCACCAAAATCAATCAGGCAGATTTTAGTACCTAGGCTGCTTGGGGGGGTCAGCTGGGGGCATCCTGTGCTGTGCAGGCTGCTGCGGTGCGGCGGCTGACTTTTGGGGAGGGCAGTACCTGGGAGACCTTCTCGACCCCCGGGAGATGAAGCTACATGGACAGCTGGAAGGCAAAAGAGGGGAGACTGAGTCAGCTTCAGGAGTATAAGCCGTGGAAGCCACATCATTATACAGGCACATGTACAGTTTCGAATTTCAACTCTCTGTGCCTAACACCTAAGAAGCTGTTCCCTTGCACCTCTGAGCTCTCTCATGCTTCTGTCTGCTTAGCACTGTGATACCTGTTTGTAATTTAACCCTAGTGTGCTTCTCTAAGCCCGGATTCCCTTGTGTGCACAACTCTGGGCCATGCAGGGGTCTCTGGTAACATTATTACACATGCACTTCAGTAATTACCAGTTTGCCTTTCATAACACAATACCTGGCTATGTATGCAGATGACACAGTCATCTACTCTTCAAGCCCCTTGACTGCTGCAGCAGAAGACTTGCTCCCACAAAACTTCCACAATTTCCTGAGTCAGCACTAAAAAAACAGTGTCCATGACCTTTGGCACCAGCCAGAATCTGGCCAGGCTCACCCCTCCCTGCCTTCTCCATCCTGTATGGAACCCCACTTGAAGTGGTTCCCTCATTCAAGTACCTTAGTGTGTGGCTTGATAGTAGGCTTGACTGCCATCCACTCCAAGCTTCACCTCCCACGCTTGGTGCTTTGTACCACAACAAAGACTGCTTGTCTCCCCTGGTCTGCCGGAAGCTGGTTATCAAATTGGTGCTCCTGGTCTTCGACTATGCAGATGTGGTCTATGGTATAGCTCCTTCTTCCCTTGCCAGACAGAACACCCTCTGTAATTGCCTCCAACTCCCCCCCCCCCCACCAGTACTCACAACTGCTCCCTCTACTTCCCCCTATCCATCCTCCCCCTACCCTCACATCCTGGTTTGGGTCCCTACCTTTTTACCTAGCCACACTCCTCTCCCTCATTCCCTCTGCTTTATGCTCCTGTTGCTCCAGAGATCCTTGCACCTCCTTCCTTCCCCACTCTCCCTCCTCTGCTGGGCAGTCAGCCTTCTCCCTCTGGAACCTGCTCCCCTCTTTTCTCTGTCTCTCTGCCTCTATGTTTGCCTTAGGTACAAGCTAAAACTCCTCCATGCCCCCCTCCTGCACCTGTCAGCTCCCTACCTGACCTGACCCCTTGCTGCACTCTCCACCCTGCTATGGGCCACCTCCTGAGGTTAGTCATGGTCACTACTACTACTGCACTGAGTTGTTTTAACCTGTGCTTGCCACTTTAATTTAGGCATTTGGTATAGGCCAAAGCACCACCTTCCGTCACCCATTATTGTTACTGGTATTTATATCACGTTGCATTTGTACACTGTTTGCATTTTAGTTTTGTAACACTTCTTTACTGCTGTGTATGCTTTATTGTATTTCCTTTCCCCTTTCCACAGGTTGCACCTGGAAATGAGCTTGGCTCAGTGTGCCTTTCCCGTTACCAATTTTCAAATAAATAACTATTCTTTATAGTTGCACTGAATTTACTTGTACCTAATTCAAAGCTATTGTCCAACAGCATTCAATATAGTTCCTGTAATGTGAATAAAACTTTTGTAAAAGCTGTCTTGTGTTATTGTCATGTTTTATTTTCGACATGTTTAAACATTCATATGATTCTATAACTGCAAAATTAATTCAAGGAGATGTAATGAAAACAAAATCATTACTATTTAGAGCTTACAGAGGCCCTCCAAGTACTCATTTCTTTGTGTCCTCTATGATAAAAATGATGATTTTAATACCTCAATCTCTTCAAACAATCCCATTTTTGATAACCTTAGTAAACTAATACATTTTCACAGAAGTTCTATAGCATTTTAGTACTGACAACTCCACTTAGCTTTAACATAAATCTTCGGCAATAACCTCCGAATAAATCTGTCTGTTCTGTATACTGCCACTACATCATGACTCAAAATTACTCTTAGATTCACGTAGTGACTGAACCTGTAAAAACTTAACCTTCATTTACTGTATGACTTAAGACTTATGAATTACTGAGACAGCAGAAGGCATGAGCCCATGTATGCTGACCCTTTTAGTTGCAGTAGTAATCTTCTAGACCCCTCTCTGCTAAACATTTGTCTGAGTTGCTCCTATAGGTATTGAAATCGCTGCTACACACTACTTCTGATGGCAGTCCGTTCCATATGTCCACCACCCTTTGAGTGAAATAGTACTTCTGCCTTTTTGTTTTAAAATTTGTCAGCTGAATTTGCTTGTCATGCTCTCTAACACTGAATCTTGTTCTATACTTTAGGTTCACACCTTTCATTAAGTCATCATTTTGAAAGATTATATATAACATCAGCAAATCGCCTCCGATTCATCTATTTTGCAAGGTATTTAGTCTAAGTATTTTTAAATGGTCTTCGTATGTCTTATCCCCCAGCCCTCTAATTTGTTTTGTGACCTTTCTCTGTATCCATTCTAGTCTGTTCTTATCTGTAATGTTCAAAGCCCCCACAAAAATGTTGGGGTCTAACATAAGTGTTGTACAGTGGCAACCTCAATTCCTTTGAATTGCTAACAAAGTTCTTATTTATCATGCTTATCAACGGTTTGTTTTCTGGAACACCTACATAGATACATATACAGTGTTGGCAGATAACGGCCTATGGCCCACCCAGTCTGCCCATTTGAGCTTGTAAGTTCAGTTTATTTTTTCCTAGAAGTCTGTTGCCCCTTACCCCTGACCTCTAGAATTCCTTTATGTCTATCCCATGCATTCTTAAATCCCGTGATTGTTTCAGCCCCTACCACTTCCTCTGGCAGGGTGTTCCACTTGTCCACCACCTGTTCTGTGAAGAAATTCTTCCTCATGTTTCCTCTGAATCGTCCTCCCTCCAACTTCATCCCATGCCCTCTAGTCCTGGTACATCTTTTTCGCTTAACAATAGTGTATTCCTGCACCCTGTTCCTCCCTGTGAGATACTTGTATGTCTCATAGATACATAGATACATAGACAGTGTCGGCAGATAAGGGCCTATGGCCCACCCAGTCTGCCCATTTGAGCTTGTAAGTTCAGTTTGTTTTCCTAGAAGTCTGTTTCCCCTTACCCCTGACCTCTAGAATTCCTTTATGTCTATCCATGCATTCTTAAATCCCGTGATTGTTTCAGCCCCTTCCTCTGACAGGGTGTTCCACTTGTCCACCACCCGTTCTGTGAAGAAATTCTTTCTCATGTTTCCTCTGAATCATCCTCCCTCCAACTTCATCCCATGCCCTCTAGTCCTGGAACATCTTTTCGCTTAAAATAGTGTTTTCCTGCACCCTGTTCCTCCCTGTAAGATACTTGTATGTCTCTATCATATCCCTCTCTCCCTCCTCTCTTCCAGGGAGTACATGTTCAGTTCCTTCAACCTGTCTTCATAGGACTTGTGATGCAATCCATGCACCATCTTTGCTGCCCTCCTCTGAACCTTCTCTACCCTGTCTATGTCCTTACGTGGGTATGGTCTCCAGAACTGTACACTGTACTCAGGTGGGGCCTCACTAGTGTCTTGTATAGCAGAATTATGACCTCCCTTTTCCTGCTGGTGATGCCCCTGCCTATACATCCCAGCATCCTATTTGCTTTACCTGCTGCCTTGTCACACTGTTTCCCTACCTTGAGGGTCATCAGAGATGATAACCCAAGATCCCTTTCCTGCTTGGTGCATGCTATATCCTCACCCCCCAACTGATATATTGTGCCAGGGTTTTGTGCCATATTCATTATCTTGCACTCTTTGCATTGAATTTCAACTGCCAAACCCCTGACCATTCTTCAAGTTTCTGCAGGTCCTTCTCATTCTGTCTACACCCTCTGGTGTGTCTACTCTGTTACAGAGCTTTGTGTCATCAGCGAACAGTGAAATTCTGCCTTCCAGGTCCTGCACAATGTCACTGATGAAGATGTTGAATAGGACCGGTACCAACACTGATCCCTGTGGTACCCACTGGTCACTCTTCCCTGTGGGTGACAGCCTTTACCACCACCCTCTGTGTCCTGCCACCCAGCCAGTTACCTACCCACCACACTACTGTCCTGCCCACACCCATATCCCCCAGTTTGTGTAGTAGTCTTCTATGTTGCACAGTGTCAAAGGCCTTGCTAAAGTCCAGATAGACCATGTCCACTGCCCTCCCCTGATCCACCTCCCTAGTCACCCAGTCAAAAAATTCAACAAGGTTGATCTGACATGACCTCCCCCTGGTGAAACCATGCTGCATTGTGTCCTGTAGTCCTTTGACAACCAGATGTTCCACCAATCTCTCCTTCAGTAGTGCTTCCATGATCTTCCCCAGTACCGAGGTGAGGCTGACTGGTCTGTAGTTCCCTGCTTCCTCTTTGTTCCCGCTTTTGTATAAGGGGACTACATCTGCTGTCCTCCAGTCTTTGGGTAACTCCCTGTTTCCAGTGATCAGTTAAACAGGATGGCCAGAGGTTCAGCCACCTCTCTTAGTTCTTTAAGGACACAGGGTTGCACCCCATCTGGCCCATTGCTTTATCAACTCTTGTACTTCCAGTTCCTTCAGGACCCTTTCTCGTGTAAAGGGACTTGTGCCCATTTCTGCACCATTCTCACCCCTTGTACTCCCTTCACACCCATTACCCTCCTCTTCCTCAGCAAAGACTGAGCAGAAATACCTGTTCAATATGTCAGCTTTACTGTTGTCATCCTCCACGCAGCCCCCATCCTCCTCCTTCAGTCTCACTATCCCTCCCTTTGTCTTTCTTTTTTTACTTATGTACCTGTAAAAGGTTTTGTCCCCTCTACCCACTCATTTTGCAATGTGTTCTTCTGTCTGAGCTTTGGCTTCCCTTACTGACCTCCCTGCCTCCCTTTGCTTCTCCTGGTACGTCTCCCTATCCCCTTCTGCCTGTGTCTTTTTGTATTGCCTGAATGCAATCTTTTTGGCTTTCACTTTCTTTGCTACCTCTTTGGAAAACCATAATGGTCTCCTCTTCCTTTTCCTCTTGCTAACCTGCTTAATGCATAATTCTGTTGTTCTTGTAATCCCCATTTTAAATACTGCCCACTGTTCCTCAACCCGATTCCTGTCCCATTCCCCTTAATGCCTCTTTCAAGTATCTCCCATTTTCCCAAAGTCTGCCCCTAAAATCCAGGATACGTGTTTTTGTGTGGTTTGGTTCTGCTCTTTCTGTGATTTCAAACCACAATGACTGGTGGTCACTGTTCCCCAGGTGCTCCCCCACTGTTACCCCCATCACACTGTCCCTGTTTGTGAGCACAAGGTCCAGTACTGCCTTCTGCCGAGTTGGTTCCATAACGAGTTGCTTGAGGAAGGCACCCTGAAGCATTGGATGTGTGTTTTAAAGCCATTTGTTATTATGATCCCTAGATCCTTTTCTTGTGTTGTTTCTTCTTCTTTATGGGGATTTAGATTTATTCACTAGTTGATCAAATCCTAACAAGACTCATTTCTTATATCTTCGCTACCAGGGAAGGCACCTATTATAAGGTACACAGTACTGTAGTAACAGTAACAGTGGCAGAAAAAATTAGAGTTCTTGTTTAACACACCCACAGAGTGTCCACCTATTAGATTTGTTTAGACAGTACTCCTGAGAACATGCAGGCATGCCCCCGTACATGCGCTTCTGCATGTGATCTTCCCACTAGTATTCACTTGGAATGATCCAGGAGCAGTACAAATTCAGAGCTGAAATGGTGTCAGTCACCTCTAGTTGTGGGGAGGCTGACTGTACCATTAAGACTGAGCAAACCACCTAGAAGTGAGCATCATAACATTGACTGAACTGAAATAATGTTTGAATATATGTAGAAAAATATATTCATACAGAGGACACTAAATGTTTTAGCAAACAGCATTCAGGCATATTAAGCAGAAAGGAGAAAGACAATCTGCTATAACACTTTAATAAAGTGATCCTTTCTAAAGGCAGTCTTGGCACTGCTGGGAACCTGAGGTAAAAGAAGTAAAACTATTGCATAGCCAAACAATGCTGAACACCAGCATCTACTGTCTGTTAAAGAGCTACTGACGCCTCAAAGAAAACTTTAAAAAACATAATAATTAGGTACAATTCTTCTTGCATTCCATTTAAATTTTATGTATTTCTCCTCCCCTTAATTTATTACTAAAGAATGTGTATGAATACATGATTCTTGTCCCTTAGAGTTCATTTTGAGTTTATCTGCCTCTATAGCTTACTCCCTACTTCAAGTCATAATCCTCTGTTGTGACATCACAGTCTGTTGCCATTGGAGTAACTGTGAGGTCATAGGCACTGCTCCATGACTTGAGGTAGGGAGAAAGCAGCAGGAATAGATGAACTCTTTAAGAGCAAAGATCCCGTTTTCATACAAACGACTTCACTACTAAATAATGGGAAGGAGGAATACAGAACTAATGGGAAATACAAGCTGGACAGTGCCTAAATATTATGTTTTGTTAAAGTTCTCCTGAACTTGTCACCCATTCTTTAAACACACTGCAGTGTGAGTAGCAAGTAGGGTTTAAAACAGGAGCAGTTGAAATGTTAAATAACAAAGTGGAAAAACACATTTTTTTTTTATTTTTAAGAAAAATATTTATAATGAACAGCGTTTTGAAATATCCTAAAGAGCTGAATGGAAAAAACAAAATAGTGGAGATATTTCTAGCCCTGCATCACCAACCACCTAACAAATGAAAGACAACAGTGTCTTATCTTAATACTCGTACTTGCACCTTAGTATCCCAGCATAAGATAATAATAAAGACTTCTTACCTGGGTCCTGGGGAGTCTGGGATGGGGGGGGTGAGGAAACATCCAGTCGTATTTGTAAAATAAGAATAGCAATGGTGTTACAAAGGATCTGTGCAAATGCAGTTATGATTGTACCTTTAGAAAAAGAGGGAAATTAATTGCTAAAAAGTATGTTAATGCAGAGGTTGGGGTAAAGATCACAAACTGCACAAAGGAAATGAAAAGCATTAGGGCTTGGAATCTCAGGAGTCACGGCAAATTGGTGAAGTGGTGCTCCTTGGGGTTGTCAACCCTAATACCCAACCGCTCCCCTGAGCAAACAAGATTATACATGATCTTTCACTTCACACAAGGCCCTGTGTGAAGAAAGGTACGACTGATTCTGTTGACCACATGTGGTGAGCCATACTTCCCTACCTACAAAGAGTATTTACTTAAGAGGAACTGGCTTGGAGCTGTACCTTGTGCACTAGACAAATCCTGCCTATTTTCAGGCGTGACCCAGGGGAAGGGGGATACAGATGAATGCCAACTGACCTTGAACCAGATGAAATTGATGAGAGAGGCAGTACTAAAAGGAAGTAAAAGGCTAGCGAAAAGCATCTGCACATTAAGGACAACAGTTACTTAAAAAAAATCCCTTCAAAACATGTTTGGTGACACTACTGTATATGTTTGAGGCTGTTTGTTAAAACTGTTTCTGAGTTCAGACCCATGGTGATAAGTGGGTTACGCCTTCGAAATATTCAAAGTCCAACAGCTTCATGCAGGAGGTGATAACTGATAATGCCCTGGTCATGAACTGGAAAGAACTCCTTAAGACTGACCCTTAGATTAAACACTAGGACCAAGTGAGGGCATCCCAGGGTATGTGTTAATTTCTCTTATAAGTGGATGTCCACAGCCCAAGTCTCCCCATCTGAAAAATGATGAAGCTGCAGGACAGCAAGCACTATAGAAAGTTTATTTTCACTATTTAACAAACTACAATTAAGTTATTTGTTTACTCTTTGAATGGGTCAACCAAAGCCAAATAGTGTTTTCTCCTCAAACAAAAAATCTGACAGTATGGGTTTAGAAATGTCAAAAGCAAAAATATACTTTTAGGGTTACCACCTGTCCTGATTTTTGCAGGACAGTCCTGACCTGGGCAGCCGCGTCCTGCAAAAAAACCATGAAAAACACTACATGTCCTGGCTTTACAGCAGAAAAAACATTTTCCAACCTTCCACCAAATGTTGCAGAAAACCATAATACCTCAACCAAAATACCTCAAAATGATAAAATACAATAGAAGCAACAAAGAAACCACAATACTTAGCCCCAACCCTGACCACATAGAGAAAAGAAATCTGTTGCACTGGTCAAGGCCACACGCTGTCCTGCGAAAAACCATGCCCCAGCGAGAAATGTCCCACTTTGGGCTTCTTAAAATGTGGTAACCCTATATACTTTTTTCTTCTGTGTTCTCCAATTACACTCTTCCCTTTTTATAGTTTTTTTTCTAGGTTAAAAGCATAGTAGTTGGGGGAGAGGGAGGGCGGCTGAGGCACCCCCATTTATTGTATCATCAGGAGAAAAACTGTGCACCTACTGTTTTTTAGAAAGCATAGTAACCCCTTGATATCTCCAATCACTCCCAGTGGATAAAGATTGAGAAATCTCTGGCTGACACTATGGAAGTATCTATTGGTGTCCCAACATGGCTCCATCTTCAGCCTGTTCTTATTTGGCCTCTTCATAAATCAACTGCCTGATGCTTTTCAAACAGCCAACGTACTCCTGTATGCTGATGATGCAGTCATCTATTCCAAAAACCCAGACCTTAACAACCTTACTGCTGCTCTTCAAAGTAACTTTAGGTCACTTGAAAGCTGATTCTCCAATAACTAACTGGTCCTCAGTTACTAAAAATCAAAGACCATGCACTTCTCTAGCCTCACACAGAAGAAAAGTTCCACCCTTTGTCATCAAAAATGGTCAAGGACATAACCTTGAACAGGTGGAGACCTTAAAATACCTTGGAGTAACTTTGGATGACATCTTATCTTTTGCACCCCATGCTGAAAATCTGGTGGCCATAGTTAACGGAAGAAACAGAACAGGAACATTCTCACTGGAGATGCTACATACCTTAATACCGCCAGCTCCATTTTGTCTTATAGATTATGGTCTCCCTGTCTACAAAGCTGCCTATGACACAATGCTAAACAGAGTAAAGATGATCTGTAATAAGGCATGCCACTTTGTACTTGGTGTAGATAACCATGCTCACAGTTGTACCCTTTACACATTCACTAACTGGCTACCTTTACCCAGCAGAATAAAGCTCCAGACCTATTTGCTAGCTAAAAAGACACTCTTTGGCCTAACACCTCCTGCTTTAACAAACTGCTTCCACACCATTTAGGCACTAGTGAAAAGTATGGGTAAAAAGTTGGGATTACTTTACTGATTAAAACATTATATAACTACTGATGTTTGTTTAAGAGTCATTAATGCTATGGATCTCCCAGGCCTGGATTATGAGGACACTGCTTATGCTGGAGCATCGGGGACAGAGCTGCCTAAGCAAGATGTAATGTACAATAGGTTGGCCCACTTCGCCCTCGATGTTCCCTGGAGAATGCACCATTGTTTCTTATACAGAGCCCTAAACTGGATGAGACTTGAAGCAAGGAGAAATTTGCACCTTTTGACTTTTATGTTTAAGGTATGTAAGGAAGATCTGCCCAGGTACTCCTTGGATACCTTTACAATCAGAGGTACCAAAGAATCATTAAGATCTGCAAGAGGTTTGGAGTTTGTAATCCCAAAATGTACTTTGGGAATTAAGAGGGCATCAGTACGACATAGAGGGCTGGTGTTATGCAGTTCATTACCCATCAGCATAAGGGGGGTAAATTCATCCCATTCGATTGGGTCCAATAAAAAATGGTACACTGATCAGGCAATAGCCCCTTTGCAATGCTGTCTTGAGGGTATAACCTGATGTTTGTAATCTATATACCGATAGCATGTCTACTTCGTACCTAGATGTGTATTTATATATTAGTATTGTGTCATGATTTTGCAGTCTATATTTGTCATATGCCTATGGTATATTTAGCTATACAAATCAGTGATGGTCTCATGTTCTGAATTTTTGTAATGCAGAAGTATATTTATGACTGTAATATCTTCAGTATAGAAAACTTGTTACATTTGTTAGGGACCTCCTTGGGAAATTAGCTTTGCTCAATGGAGCTTGTAACATCTATCCCCGTTCATAATAATTTTAGGAATATATTTATTAGCACTACTACTTCTACTCCCCACACAATACAACACAAGGAACATAGCCAGTAAAATGCCCTTAAGTCTCCTTTCAGTTGTACTCAGCTGGGCAAGCATCAGGGCTTCTAGCTGGTTAAATGAACTGCCTGATACACTACTGAATCTCCCCAAGTTTAATTAGTTTAAGAGATCTTTCCACCTGCTTCTTCAGTCCAGTGCAATTGTAACCATTAGATAGTTTTAGTTGGGGGGGGGGGGGCTCTAATGAGCAGTTAACAGGTTAGGTGTGGCTCCCTGTAGCTCCATCTCCCAAGGCTCATTAATAACTTTTTTTGATGTAAAATCCAGTCTAACTTCCACTAATTTGTAATAAATAGGTGATTGAAGGTACGATGGATGAATATTTAGTCAATCCCAATGCTAAGTCACTGTGGGGAACCCGGGAAAATGGCAAGAAGACAACAGCAGCCTTGCCAGCAGTAGACCCTGGCCAGTATACTCTCCCAGCTAGAGAAACGGCAGTATTAGGCTGCATGATCACCAACCAAGTACTGAAAGCCCTTAGATCAAAACTGGACAGTTCGATGGGCAAGCTCACAGAATTTACCAGCCAAATCAAAGGTCAAGACAATCATATTGAAGCAGTTGAGAAGACGATATCAGAGTTACAGGATTGTCATGGTACGACCCCGGAGCAACTGGCCAAGTTGGAAAAGGATGTGACCAAGCTGTGAGAGCAGCTCAACTACCAAGAAAACTACCGTAGGAGCAATTTGCGAATTCGAGGACTTCCAGATGGCAAGAAGAGGGAGAGAGCACTCCATTGCTGCTCTGCAGTGCTATGTAAACTTCTGGGCATGAGACCTAAAGGAGACCATTTGAAAGTGAAGGGGGCCCACTGTGTCCTACTCCCCTGACCAGCAGTGGACCAGCCACCTCACCATATCATCTGATTGCAGCATTTTGGCAATAGGCAAGCCATATTTGCAGCATACCGGGCCCAAAAGGAGGTAATTTATGAAGGCAGCTGACTGTTTATCTTCCAGGATTTCTCATCTTCAGTTTTTGTGCCCCCTCCCCCTTTGTAGGCCTACCCCTGTGGAGATAGTCAGGTACCGCCCTTTGCGAGATATAAGCTCTGAGGGCCTGGCAGCGGTACTTGACCTATCGCAGCTTTCTGGCGTGAGCAATGATCCGGATGCCTTGGTCTTGTCCTATAATAATGCCATCTCCTCTGCTCTGGATATCATTGCTCCAGTCTGTGTTCGTCCTCTCCCCCTTCGCCCTCAGTCACCATGGTTTAATGGGACTTTGAGGGAGCTGTGGTGACAAGGACGAAGATTAGAGCGTTGCTGGTAGAGATTCGCCCTTGATGCCGACCATCTTAGATTGATGGAACATTACCAAGTCTATCATTCTGCAATCTCCCGTAAGAAGGCAGAGTTCCTGTCTGGGGAGATTGCGGCCTCTCAGAAACTAACAGCTCAGCTCTTTCAAACTGTAGACAGACTGTGCAACCCAGCCTGCCCACAGGTTCGAAGAGCCTTTTCACAAGCAGAATGTGAAGAGCTTGTTCGCTTCTTTGTAGCTAAGGTGGCTGACATCAGGGCGGCATTCCAACCTGCACCCTCTATGGGAGAAGTGATGGATTGGCGCTCAGTCGTTGCCCCGCGCTCTCCTGGAGTTCCTTTGATCGGCCGGAGTTCATTGATGTCATGCGGATTGTCCAGGGTATGCACCCTGCATGCTGTAGTTTGGATCCGGGCCCAACTTCCCTGGTAAAGGGTTGTTGTGATGTTATCGGCCCAGTCCTAGCGCAGATTGTCTGGTGCTCCTTGGAGAAAGGTGAGTTTCCTAGCTCCCTGAAGAAGGCGGTGGTAACGCCCCTCCTGAAGAAAGCTTCTTTAGACCCAGACTGCCATGCCAACTACAGACCAATGTCTAACCTTCTCTTTGTGGGGAAGGTTGTTGAGAAAGTAATGGCCGTACAACTGGAGAACCATTTGACCATCCATGACATTTTTTGAACCACTCCAGTCTGGATTTCGAAAGAGGCATAGTACCAAGACTCAACAAAGTCCAAGAGGGTAGCATCCTTCAAATAAAGAGGTGTGCAAGGACAAGGGAGTACAATTTGAAGATAGAGAGGGGGTGGCTCAGAGGTAATGTAAGGAAGTATTTTTTCACAGAGAGGGTTGTGGATACATGGAACGGCCTTCCGGAGGAGGTTGTGGAGTCAAAGACAGTGATTGAATTCAAGCATGCATTGGACAGCCATAAGGCAATTCTAGGGGGTGAGGGTAGAATGAAGTAGGCTGCTGGTTAACTAGGATCTGCAGCTTATCCATTAGGTAGGGAAACGGTCAGACTGGGTGGACCAAGCGGTCCTTATCTGCCGTCAGATTCTATGTTTCTATGTTTCACTGGTTTGAGTGCTCAATGATCTCTTGATGGCAAGAGATCAAAAAGAGCCATTCTATCTTGGTTCTTCTCAATCTCTCCTCAGAATCTGACACTGTGAACCATGGGGTACTCCTCAAACGCCTGAGGTTCATCTGCAGACTGTCTAGTACAGTCCTTGGGTGATTTAGATTGTTCCTCCCTGGCAGAACTCAGAGGGTGGTGTCAGGGATAAATTTCTCTGGCCTAGTCTCTCTGTCATGTGGGGTTCCTCAGGGTTCGGTGTTGTCCCCCATGTTATTCACAGTGTACATGCTGCCTCTCCGAAACACTGTAAGAAGGTATGGGCTGAGGTTTCATTGCTATGCTGATGATACCCAGTTCTACCTTTTTTGCGCCCGACCAGGATAGAGCTCTCTCGGTATTTAACAGCTGCCTCACTGAAATCCAGAATTGGATGAATTCGAGCTGGC
Organism: Neoceratodus forsteri; assembly: GCA_016271365.2. Classification (NCBI taxonomy): domain Eukaryota; kingdom Metazoa; phylum Chordata; order Ceratodontiformes; family Ceratodontidae; genus Neoceratodus; species Neoceratodus forsteri. Next base: position 912,341,411 of record CM057453.1, on the reverse strand, counting down.
TGAGGTTAAACTCGGAGGAGACAGAGGTGATGGTCATGGACCCGGACCGCTAGATAGAGGGAATGGGAACGGGTTTGCCTTCATGATTATTTCTGGGTGGCTTCCAGCTCCCAACCTCTGAACAGGTGCGGAACCTGGGGGTGATTTTTGATGATGGGCTGACGCTGCAATTGCAGGTATCGGCAGTCATCAAATCATCCTTTTACCATCTGAGGAACATCTCCAGGATTAAGCACCTAGTTCCATCCGGTGATTTGCTTACATTGGTCCACGCCTTTGTGACCTTGCGCCTTGACTATTGCAACTCCCTTTATCTAGGGCTACCTGGGGTTGATATCCACCACTTGTAGCTTGTACAGAATGCTGCGGGCCCTGTTATTGACGGGTACTTCTCATGCCTGTCATATTTCCCCGGTGCTTCGCGAACTGCACTGGCTGCCAATACAGTGGCAGATCACCTTTAAAGTCGGTCTTCTGACTTATAAAGCCCTACACAGACTAGACCTGGACTACTTGAAAGAGCTCTTGGTACCCTGCTTCCGTAAGCAATCGCTCCGGTCGGCGGTCGAGGGGTTGCTAGGGGTTTCGAGGGTTGCTTTGAAATCTTTGAGGGCCCATGCTTTTATGTACGTGGCCCCAATCCTCTGGAATTCTCTACCCCTTCCATTGCAGGAGTGCATGTCTGTGGAGGAGTTTAAACGGGCCTTAAAGACCTATCTGTGGTTGTCAGCCTTCCCCTGATGATGAAGTTTTAAAGCATTTTATGAATTCAGTATTATTGTATTGTATTTTATTTACTGTTTTATGAAGCATATTGTTAAGGCGCCTTGGTTTGAGAAAGGCGCGATATAAATAAAGAATATTAGTATTATTCCCCTCCAAAAGAAGAAGAGGAGAGCCTTCTCACCAGTTCCAGACATCCTGCAGAAGAAGAAGCTCGATTTCTTCTTCTTGTACCTGTTGATGGTGTGGATCAGATGAGAAGGAGCCACTTACACACGGAATTACATAGAAATTGTCAGCAGATGAGGGCCACTTGGCCCAACCAATCTGCCCATTTTCCCTATCTAATGTAATACCACAGACCTTACTTGGTCTCCAGCTTTTCCCCCCCATTCTAAACTAATAAAATTCCTTTATGTTTACCCCATGCATTCTTGAAACCCACTACAGTTTTTGCTTCGACCACCTCTGCCAGAAGTCTATTCCAGACATCTACCACTCTTTCTGTGAAGAAATACTTTCTATCCTTCTGGGAAGTTGGCAAGCTTAAGGATTTTACTGCAAAATGGGAGAAAAAGAATGGTTGAAAAGTTGGAGACTAATTAGTGCTTTATGATGTCATCTGGGGTGCTGACTACGGGGGTCGTCTGTGGCACTAACTTACAGTCATTACCCCACATGTTCGACTCCATGTCATTGTTAATTTTGTATCTACCATACTCAGAAAAGTTTTCAGGAGGTCATTTAATTATCTCAGTGTGCTGCAATGGGACGAACCACTCCCCTTCTGGTAAGGTCACACCTTTTAATTTTTTTTTAATAAACTTTCTGTTTCTTCGCCTACCCACACCAGAGCTCTGCTTCATCGGGAGACACCTGGTACTGCCCCGCTTCACTGACTTACCTGAAATCCCCGGAGGTTCCCCCATGGAGCTGTGGTTATGTCTCCCAGGCAGGCACAAAGTGGGGCCCCTACACCCCATTATTTTCTGGTTTTCATCGGGTCCCCCGGTGGTCAGGCAGGCAGGAACTATCAGGGTCAGTACTGGTGCTCAGTCTTCTCAGTGCTCTGGTGTTATTTTCCCTGTTCCTCCTACACGGTTTATGCCCTGACATCAAGGTGCTAGGTCAAGCCTTCTCCCCAGACAGCCTTCTAGCAACCTGGGTTCACTCCAGAACCCAGGTCGCTGGCATTGCAAGCGGAAATCCAATTGCTGCACCAGCGGGCCGGCAGGCCGTATCTTTTTAAATGTGCTACAACCTGGGACATATTTTTAACTCAAACTACTACAGAACTGATTGTTGCTTACTGGGACTTATGATTCTATAATGGATATTGGTGAAAAGCTGTCAGGCCTGCTAAGCTTCATTATAGAACTGAGCCATAGGGGGAGGAGGGATTTCTTTCTTCGCAATTTCTTGTGGGGGTGCATAACGGTGGTGGGGTGGGAAACAGGGGATGTGCACTTCTGGACCATGTCTTATTTGCTGTGGTGTAACATCATGCATTTGGTTGATCTGTCCCACACCCAGTGCTCTACTAATATTTTGCTAGCACTTATTTGTACCTCATGTACCTTGGTACAATGGGAGGAACATTCTCCTCTCTGGTATGACCTATGTAGTTATTGAGTTGCTCCTGCAACACTGGTGAAGGAATGGGGCTTGATTGTTGACCCAGGTCCTGCATAGCTCTGGGGGGAAGGAGGCATATTAGATTTGCAGCTCACAGGAAGGATTGATTCTCCTGATATTGGCCGCACTTTATTCCTACTCTGCTTGGGCAGACTGTGGAGCATTGACTACTTTGTTTATGATCTGGTGGGGGAGGGCTGGGGGTCCCCGTTCCTGCAATGGGATGGGCCTGTGTGGCTACCAGTGGTTGCTTGGTGACCAGGGGGCTTGTGATCATGGGTTGAGGATGGACTGCGGTTCGTGGATGGCCTGTCCAGCATGAACGGCCCCAGGTGAGGGGCACAGTTAACTGTTACTTCTTTTTGGCTATTTATAGGCAGGCTAAAATATTGGGTTTTCACATATTGGGGTTTTCAGGATTAAGTTTTGAGTACTTTTTTCAAAGATACTTGGGAGGCAGGGGGGAACCCGTGCACAATGGGAAGTTTGCTGCTTACTGCTGATCTACAGCTGCTGAGGCAGTTTAAGCAAGCTCTGTATTCATTATGCCATCAGTTGTGGATGGCCACTTAGCACTGGGTGCCAGGAGGACAACTGGACACCCACGGGGAGGGGAATGTTATACATTTCTGTTTTTTTGTTGTTTGTTACATAATGTTTTAGCTATATGCTGGATTTTGTATCATACTTTCAATTTCAGTGCATGGCGTGGAGAGTCTAGCATGTTCAGACCTGACTGTTTTGCAGAGATTTGTGGTGACCTGATGTGCCAGTGCATGCCTGAAGCTTGGGAATGGGTTAGGAGGGGTTGGCTTAGAGACAACTGGGGCAAGTTGGGTATTATTTACCACCCAAATGGCGACTAACATACATAGTATTTCATGGAACATTAGGGGCCTTCTCCTTCCCGATCAAAGGTAAAAAGGTTCTAAATGCCCTTAAAAGTAAATGAACCCATGTGGCTCTTTTGTAAGAGACACATCTCATGAGAGAGGAGCCTAGGAAACTGGTGGGAGGCGGGTGGGTGAATGCCATGCTGCTGCCTATTATTCTCATAAGAGAAGTGTGACAATTTTGATTTATAAGAATTTACCCATCTAGTCCCAGAGAGTTGTGACAGACCTAAAAGGAGGCAGATATATATTTGAGTCTCATGACCTTTATGACCAAAAGGTCACCTTTGGAAGTATTTATGCTCCATTAGTTTACTATCCTACATTTTATGGAGCTATTCTGGACCTCCTGCATAAGGAACAATTTCCTAACTTAATTATGGGGGCGATTTTAATTGTGTCATTGAAAACCACTTGCACCACTCTGAGGGGAAAGGATGTTAAGAGGGGGTAACTGTAAACTGGGTTAAAGGATTGGCGGACCTTGACTTGGTAGATACATGCTGGACAGCCATTCCAGGAGTGAGGGAATACACTTTTTATTCTAAACCCACATGACATGGTTGGAATATATATATATATATATATATATATATATATAAATATATATATATATATATATATATATATAATATATATATATATATATATATTACGTAGCACGGTAGTGCTACCATAGTTGGGGTTGAGTAGCTCTTTTAAGATTAAAGGGTCAAACTTTGCACCTTAATAACTTTGCCACCGTTCCACGGATTTGCCTGAAATTTGGAATGCATGATCAGGAACCATACATCTTGGGATCTGCCAACTTTCGTAGTGGTTGAATATACAGCTGTGGAGTTATTAAGTGAGATCTGTGTGTGCGTTTACGGTGTTTGCGCAACTGGTCCGAAAACTTCAGGGAATGTGCAGCTGGGGTCCTTAAGATTTTGTGAAAAAATATTGAACGGTTCAAGTTATTCAAAAAACAAGTTTCCATTATAAGTCAATGGGAAAAGTTAAAAAGTACAACAGTGTCGCAAATGCACTTTTTAGTGTCGCGAATGGCCCTAGTAGTGTCGCAAATCCGCCATTTTGTTTTCAGTTGGTGATCAGAAAAATGCTTGGCATTTAAAATTGGGACCCTCTAGGAACACAATTATTTTTGTGTTCACCTAGTCAGACCCTCGGGATGCTAGCCATGTCTTTATTTTGGGGTTAAACATCCCAGAAATATGTTTTTCAAATTTCTGGAAAAAGTAGTGTTGCAAAATAATGTCGCCCTCATGACACTTCCATGATTTCATTTGCGAAAGTGTCGTGATTTGCGACACTATGCCCAAAATAACAGAAATTATTTGCCACCCTGCTGCAGAAGAACGCTTTGGTCTATTGGGCTGAAATTTGGAAGGAAGACAACCAACATGCCACGAATGTGCGTTTTGGTGGTTTGGTGAAAAAATATTGGAGGGCTGCAAAGTTACAGCACTTCAAAGTTGGCACTTTTTCCCATAGGATAACATCACGGTGTCCGTCGCGCCTTTTGGGGCCTGTATCTCGGAAACGGTGCGAGATATGGACTTTTCGTCAGAAAAATGCTTAGTCCCCCACAAGGAGGCTAAGTACAAAACTAGCCAGGAATGTCATAATTCATATGACATTTTCATTTTTTTTCCACGTCGTACGGTTCCTGAGATATAAGCAATTTAGTATTCCAAGTCCTCCTTTTCTGCTCCGAGCCCCATTATTATGCATACATTCTTTGTATTCACTGTCTTTTTCAATGCAGTTTTTGGGGAAAAGAAGGGCGTGCCCTTTCATTACTGTGCCAGTTAGCATTTCCAGTTGCAATTCCGTTACCGTTCACGTCACCGTTCCCGTGTATGCCACCGTGTGCGTTATAATTTCCAATTTCGTTTGCGGTTCTGTTTGCATTACTGTTACCATTTGCACTTCCATTACTGTTTATGGTTTTGGGTTTTTTTGTATCAGCCTGTTCACTGCCATTTGCGTTTGAGGTCGACCTTCCGTTTGGGTGTCTTTCATTTTGCATCATCGTCGCTGTTACCATTACCACTGGTGTTTCCAATCGCGTTACCATGACCGTGCGCATTACAGTTTGCGTTTCTGTATGCACTTGCATTTGCATTTCTGTTTCTGTTTCCTTTGGCATTACTGTTGCTGTTACCGTTACCATTTACATTTCCAATTGCAGTATCATGACCGTGCACGTAACAGTTTGTGTTTCCGTACGCGCTTGCGTTTGCGTTTGTTTCCTTTGGTGTTATTGTTGCTGTTACCATTACCACTTGCATTTACAATTCCGGTAACGTGACCATGCGCATCACGGTTTGCGTTTCTGTATGCGCCCGTGTTTTGTTTTCTGTTTCTGTTTTCCTTGGCGTTATTGTTACTGTTAACGTTACCATTTGCATTTCCAATTGCGGTACCGTGACCGTGCACAGTACCAGTTGCATTCCGTATGCGCTTGCGCTTGCGTCTCCGTTTCCATCACTGTTCGCTTTGGCGTCACTTTGCACTTGCATTTCTATTACCGTTTGCGTTACCATTTACGTTTGCGTCACCGTGTGCGTAACCCTTTGTGCTTGCATTTGCATTGCACTTACCATTACTATGTCACAAAAAAATCATGTGGTGGGAGTGTGGGGCCCGAAGGACCCGCGCTCCCATCACTACATTACATCACTATTTATAGTCCTCATTCTCAAAAAGAAGAGAAATTCATGGAAAAAACTCCACTTAATGCATCAGTTAGGGTTGTTCCACAGCGACAAAAGCAAGGAAATTCAATGTTAGGGTTGAAAGTCCCCCCTTGCACCCCCCACTCCGCCCCCCAACCAGCATTGGGGTGTGCGTTGAGTTCATCGGTCCTAACTCTCACCCCATTCTCCTATACTTCACCACCTCAGCTTGTTTACGCATGGAATGGGGTGAGAGTTAGGGCCGACGACCCCAATGCACACCCCGATGCCGGCTGGGGGGGATGGAGTGGGGGGTGCAAGGGGGGACTCTCAACCCTAACATCGAATTTCCTCGCTTTTGTCGCTGTGGAGCAACCCTAACTAATGCACTAAACAGAGTTTTTTGCCATGAAAATATATATATAAAACTGTAGAACAATACATCAGGTTACGGGATGTTTCACATAGTCCTATATTTATTTCAGATCATGCCATGGTCCATTTGAGCCTTGAGAGGCCAATAGATAGACCAAGGAAGGTTATGTGGAAGTTCCCAACACACCTCTTAGGGAAGGAAGACTTCTAGTAGTACCTTAGGGAGCAATGGGAGCTCTGTTTGGCCACTAATAACACCACAGCCCTCTATAAAGGGTTGCTTTGGGAAGCTGTGAAAGCATTTATGGGGGGGGGAAGGTGATTATTAAATATGTGTCCACCCTTAAAAGGAAAAGGAGAGAAAAAAGGAAGGAACTGGAAGATAAGTTAAACGTTTTAGAGGCTCAAGTGGAAGAGAAGGGAGCTGCTGGATCACTAGGGAGCTTACCACAATAAGTGAGGCTTTAAATCTCCTGTATGCAGGGGAGGCTAAGATATCCTTATATTTTGTACACCAGAAGATCTTCGAATGGCGTAACACTTACACCACCCTGAGGGGAAGGGATGTTAAGAGGGGGGAATTGTAAACTGGGTTAAAGGTTTGGCGGACCTTGACTTGGTAGATACATGGTGGACAGCCATTCCAGGGGTGAGGGAATACACTTTTTATTCCAACCCCCACATGACATGGTTGGAATATATAACTATAGAATAATACATCAGGTTATGGGATGTTTCACATAGTCCTATATTTATTTCAGATCATGCCATGGTCCATTTGAGCCTTGAGAAGCCAGTAGATAGACCAAGGAAGGTTATGTGGAAGTTCCCAACATACCTCTTAGGGAAGGAAGACTTCCAGTAGTACCTTAGGGAGCAATGGGAGCTCTATTTGGCCACTAATGACACCACAGCCCCTACTAAGGGTTGCTTTGGGAAGCTGGGAAAGCATTTATGGGGGGGAGTGATTATTAATTACATTGCCACCCTTAAAAGGAAAAGGAGAGGAGAAAAAAAGGAAGGAACTGGAAGATAAGTTAAACATCTTAGAGGCTCAAGTGGTAAAGAAGGCAGCTGCTGGACCACTAGGGAGCTTACCACAATTGGTGAAGCCTTAAATCTCCTGTATGTAGGGGAGGCTAAGATATCCTTATATTTTGCTCGCCAGAAGATCTTCGAATGGGGTAACAAACCGGGTACCCTACTGGCTCAACTGGTTAACGGACACTGCACCCCCCAACAGAATTGCTGTACTAAAGGGTCATGATGAGAAGGTGGAATCCAAAGCTAAAGGGATTAAGTGGATACTCCACACCTTTTACCAGAATTTGTATAGGGTGGAATGCCAGGGTTCGGAGGTAGAGGCAACTGCCTTTTTGGTGGGGCTCGGTCTTCCCAAGGCTATGGAGGAGTAAAGGGCAGGGCTGGGGGCACTAGTTACAAGGGATGAACTTCATAAGGCCATCGGATCATGAAAATTGTGGAAAGTGGCCAGGTCAGATGGGTTTACCACAAAGTATTACAAGGAGCTGGGGGAGGTCTTGATAACACCACTCCTTGGGATGCTGGAAGATACTAAGGAGGAGGGAGAATTGCTTGCCTCATGCTATATGGCTTCCATTTGCTTGCTACCAAAGCCAGGCAAGGACCCTCTGGAGGTCTGTTCCTACAGGCCAATCTCTCTCTTGAACTGCGACATGGAACTTTTAGTGAAGATCCTGGCAAGTCGCCTAGAGCAGGTTCTTTCACAGTTAGTTAACTGGATCAGACTGGGTTCGTGATGGGGTGCTTGACTTATCGCAACATGCAATGGTTGCTGAATATTATTTATCAGTAATCTTGATGTCCAGACACCACACTTGTGCTGTCAATAGATGCCGAGAAAGTTTTCGATTGCACAGAACGGGATTATTTGTTCTGAGTGTTGGAGAGATTTGACCGGGGGGTGGGGGGAAGACCTTCGTACAATGGGTAAGACTATTAAATGTAGCGCCCAAAGTGAGGATTCCGGTAAATTATGGCATCACAGAGGAGTTCAGACTGTTCTGAGGCATGAGGCAGGGTTGCCTCCTCTCTCCCCTATTATCCACTCTAAGTATTGAGCCTCTTACTATTAAGATTCGGGCTACAGAGGCTATAAAAGGGGTGGGTGCCCATCCAGCCCAGCTGCATAAACGTACCCTATAAGCGGATGATCTCCTATTTATTACCGAGCCACAGACCTGCATGCCAGTGTTATTAATAGTTATCACTCAATTTGCTGAATTCTCAGGGTACAAGCTGAACCTCCATAAATTCGAGCTTTTGGATCTGGGCACCGACCTACCCAAGTGGTTGCCAAAAGACTGGGGGTTCAAATCAACTAAAAATGTCCTAACATATTTAGGCATCATCACAGGGAAGGATATTGGGAGCCTGTACAATCTCAATTATGGGCCAATATTTAATATTATACTGAGGGAGCTGGAGCAGTGGACAGCACTGCCACTATCATGGATAGGGTGTATTCATCTATTAAAGATGAACACCTTACCTAGATTATTGTACATCATACAAATGCTCCCAATGTGGCCCTTAAAAGCTAATATCAAACATTTGGCAGGAGGGTTTTCAGCCTTCACTTGGCAGAATAAAAGCCCCCAAATGAGTCTTCAGAGGTTTAAGAGTGCACCACAGCGTGGAGCCTGGTATTCCCAGATTTGAAGAGTTATTATTCAGCTACCAAACAGAGGTATGTTCACGACTGGGTTAATAAAAGGGATGAAGCCAGCTGAGTACATCTGGAAGAGGGAGGGACATGACTGTGGTTGATGGTCTATTTGATTCCAGATGGGCTTCAGGCATAGGGAGCAGCTACAGGGGTGCAAAACCCACCTGTTAAATACACTCTTGCAGTATGGGTGGAAGGGTGTCAAAGATGGCAGGCTAAAATGGATAACATGCTTCTGCTCCCTGTGACTGGAAATTCAGCGTTCCTCCTAGGGCTTGAGGACCAAAGTTTTCAGTTATGGGAACAGTGAGGGTTTAGGTGTACTGGGGATCTACACTTTGGGGAGGGCATAAAGTCCTTTGAGGATCTCCGGAATAGTTTTGAGATCCCAGCATTTCACCACTTTCATTACTTGCAGGTTACAGCCTATGGGAGGAGTCTTGGGCGAGAACCTCTGGATAATTCATCCTTGTATGAGCTGAAGTTTATTGTCTACAGTGCCCGATAATCCCCTAAAGGGGTGACAGCCAGAGTGGCTACACTAGACAGAACCTAGCTCCCTGCTCTTTCTCTCAAGGCCAAGAGCATGTGGGAAAGGGACTTGGTACTGGTGATTCTGGAGGGCTGATGGAAGGATATCCTGACCCTGAATATGGGCTAACTGCTCTTCACAGTTACAAAGAATCACAATATAAATTTCTTCACAGGCTTTATTGCTCCCCCATCCCAGTGTGGTGCATAAGTTTCACCCTACCGTCTCCCCACTTTGTGGGCATTGTAAGATAAGTTTAGGTACGTATTTTCATTACTTTTGAGAATGCCGCATACTCCATTCATTTTGGGAGGAAGTGACAGGGAGATTTCCACGATAGCGGAATAACTATCCCATATTTGCCCATATCAATGCTATTTGGGATGGAAGACATGAGTGACAGTGATTGGATTTCATACCCTAGATGGGTATGGGTCTTACTTGTTCTAACTAGAAAATGTACACAGAATACATGGGTCTCCTGTCTTACTTGCACAGTAATGCAGTAGAAGACCCTTGCCCTTCCGACTCTCTCTTTGGAACTTTTTGGATGAACATGGGATAAATGCATTAATTCTTTATGGCGACAGAGGTGATAGTCCTTCAGAATGGCTTCCTTTAAGACACATCAGCAAGCTGAACATAGGTGCTGTTCCACCAGGAGCCGCCCATCTCTGGATGGGCTGGGAAGCTTGTGCACTCCATTCTGTGCACTTGTACTGCTACTTATATGTTTTATGTATTTCTTTTTTTTTCTTAGTTATTATGTTCTAAGATGTATAATATTTGAGTTCTTCTTCCAATTTTAAGAATGGATATTAGCAGAGATAACTTATTTGGAAATGAAGGGGTAGTGCTAGTTTATTGTGTTTTATTTTATTTTAATGTTTGTGACCAGTTCAGTGTTTAAATATTAATTACCTGTTCTTGAACCATGTTGACATTTTCTTGTATTGTCAATGTGTTTGTTGGTGTTTTATTGCACACTCAATAAATATTATTATACAAAAAAATTGTTTTAGTTGGTTTATTTCTGTACATTACCCATGACTTTTTAGGCAACAATTTGTATGGATTTTTTTGTTCAAAAATATATGTAATTGTTCTTCCTTAAGTGCTTTGAGTCTAACTCGAGTACATTTTCTCTGGAACTGCTTGTTGCCCTTGTAATGTTTTTTGTGACTAGGTTTGACGTGGAATCTTTGTAAATGAGCACTTGTGCTCAATGATAATTCTCCGAAGTTTTCAAAAAATAAATTGTTAATGCACCAGTTAGGGTAGCTTAACAGCACAAAAGTAGGGAAATGTGATGTTAGGGTTTCCAACCTAACTCCCACCCCCCATGCAGCAAAAGAAAAAAACATTAGGGTTTTGGGTCTCCAGAATCTTGGTGAATCAGTGGTGGGGTCTTCCATGGGGTTGTCAACCCTAGTGCTCACTCCTCCCCCAGCTCACAGCCTCCTGTTCAAACCACAAGGTACAACTCCGAGCCAGTGCCTCATAGTGATACACTCTTCAAAAGTAGAGAAGAAAAAAATACTCACCATAGTAATGTTGTTTCTTCTAATGGAGTCTTGCTGTATTCAGACATAATGCAGTTAGCCCCAGCACTTAAACTGCCCCGGAGAGGAAAGGGTTAACTCCATGCAGAAGCATGGAAGGTTGAGCTCAAGCTCGGTTTTCAAACCTCTGTCTGTGGCACTTCCCAATGTAACCGTCAGATTCTTACGAGCAACTAACTAACTAGCACTAAAATATATGGAAATTGTTTGAAACAGATAGCCAAAAGGCAAAATATTTTTGGGGTCCAAAGAAGACTCAAGTCGAGAACCCAAAAAGAAACAAGGTAGTGACAAATTAAGCTATGCAACACAAGAAAGATAAACATAACAGCGACCCTACCATGAGGGAGGGTACAAGGTACACCCCTGTGGTGCAACACTATACCTGCCAGCCGACTTCCCAAAAACAGGTTCTGAGAGGGGAGGCGGGGGGAGGTCTGAATACAGCAAGACTCCATTAGAAGAAACAACATTACTATTGTGAGTAATTTTTTCTTCAAACAACATGAAGTCTTGCTGTATTCAGACATAATGCAGACTACCAAGCAGTTCCCTATGGAGGAGGGAATGCAGAACCTGCTTTGGGAACAGACTCTGCAGTACTTCTGTGCCAAACCTAGTATCACTCCTAGCCTGGATGTCCAGGGAGTAATGCTTGGTGAATGTATGTGCTGTTTTCCAGGTGGCTGCTTTACATATCTCTAACAAGGGTATGTCTCTGGCTGCAGCTAGAGTAGCAGCTGTACCCCTAGTGGATTGAGCCCTCAGGCCTGAAGGGGGTGTTCTACCCAATTTTTTATAGCAGAATTGTATACAAGAAATAATTCACCTGGCAACAGATATTTTAGTGGCAGGCTTACCTTTCCCCACTTCACCATAAGTGAGAAACAATTGAAGACAGTCATTCCTGTGTTCCTTAGAATGCTCTATATAGAAGCTAAGAGCCCTTTTAACATCCAAACTGTGTTATCTTCTTTCCCCTGAAGAAGAATGGTCAGTGAAAAACACAGGAAGAGATATAGACTGGTTTAGGTGAAAATCCGATACCACTTTAGGCAAGAACCTCCTATTAGTTCTTAGGACCACTTTATCCCTATGGAAGGATATGAAGTTAGGTTCAACTGACAGGGCCTGTAATTCACTAATCCGCCTGGCAGAAGTAACAGCTACCAGGAACACAGTTTTCCAGGTCAAGTACTTCAATTCAGCCGAAGCCATAGGCTCCAAGGGTGGCTGCATAAGTTGAGCAATGCAGGCATTAAGATCCCAAGGAGGAGTAGGCTCCCTAAAGGGAGGGTTAAGGTGAACCAGGCCTTTAAAAAAACTTCCTGAAAACAGGATGAGATGCCAGGGAAGAAAAAATTACTCACCTTAGTAATGTTGTTTCTTCTAATGGAGTCTTGCTATATTATAGACATTAGCAGTTTGATCCAGCTCTAGAACTGCCCCGGAGTGAAATGGTTAAAACCATTCCAAAATAGAATTTTGGCACGAGAGCAGCTCTATCTGTGTCATTTCAAACTTGAACTGTCAGATCTTTCTGAGCCAAACTCACTAAGGTCTGTGTGGAAGCTGTAACCTACACTAGCCAAATGGCTACCTAAATAATAACAACCATTGATGGTCCCAACACCCAAGACTCAAGTCAGGGGACCAGAAATACTAACACCATTCTAATAATATGAAAATGGAACATAAGTATAATAACACACACACGCGCGTACACATACACACCCCCAAAGTCCCAAAGGGGACAAAATGCTAACAGGACATAAGTAGTGCCCACACTAAGTTGCCCGCACCCCACCAAGTAGAGGTTCTGAGAGGGGCAGGTTGGGAGGGAGGTCTATAATACAGCAAGACTCCATTAGAAGAAACAACATTACTAAGGTGAGTAATTTTTTCTTCAAACAACATGAAGTCTTGCTATATTATAGACATTAGCAGAATACACAGCAGTACCCCCACGGAGGAGGGGCAGAACCTACTTAGGGAATAGGCTCTGAAGAACAGCTGTGCCAAACCGAGCATCTCTCCTGGCCTGGACATCCAGGGAGTAATGCTTGGTAAAAGTGTGTACCGTTTTCCAAGTAGCAGCCTGGCAAATCTCTAATAAAGGGATATCTCTGGCAGCAGCTAGAGACACAGCTGTACCCCTAGTAGAATGAGCCCTCAAACCGGGGGCTCTGCCCACTTTCTGATAACAAAAATTGGATACAAGAGACAATCCACCTGGCTACTGATCTCTTAGTGGCAGGTTTGCCTTTCCAACTTCACCATAGGTAAGGAAAAGTTGGAGGATTCGAACCTGCTGACTTTGGTACGCTCTATATAATAACTAAGAGCTCTCTTAACATCCAGGCTGTGCAACCTCCTCTCACCCGAAGAGGAGTGATCAGTGAAAATACTGGAAGGGAGATAGATTGATTAAGATGGAAATCTGAAACCACCTTAGGCAAAACTTCCTATTAGTCCTAAGGACTACCTTATCCCTGTGGAAAGAAATGAAGTCAGTCTCCATGACAAGGCTTGCAATTCACTTATGCGTCTGGCAGAAGTGATAGCCACTAGAAAAACAGTTTTCCAAGTTAGGTACTTAAGCTCTGCAGAAGACAGAGGTTCAAAAGCGGGTTGCATTAACTGGGCAATGCAAACATTAATGTCCCAAGCAGGGGCCGGTTCCCGAAAGGGAGGATTAGTATGGAGTAATCCCTTAAAAAACTTGGAAAACACAGGATGAGAGGAAAGAGGGATGACTTTCCTGCTGACACAAAAGCAGACACAGCTGCCAAATGAACTCTCAGGGTAGCTGGTCTGAGACCCAAGGAATTAAGATGTACCATGTAATCTAACAAATGGGCAATTCAGCAGATTCTGGGGAAATATTTTTCCTAGCACACCAAATGGAAAACCTTTTCCATTTAGAAGACTATAAGTAGCTCCTAGTGGAAGGCTTTCTGGAAGCCTTTAGGATCTCAAGAACACCCTGAGAGAGGTGTAAATCAGCAACTCTAACTCCTCAAGAGCCAGGCCTTGAGGTTGAGGGATCTGAGGTCCGGATACCAAACCCTTCCCTGGGCACAAGTCAACAGATTGTGATTCCTGGGGAGGCACAGGGGAAGATGGACTGTCAGAGACAGAAGGAGTGGGTACCAGGGCTGCCTGACCCAATCTGGGGCAATCAGAATCACCCTGCAAGGCTGAGATCTGATTTTGACTAGTACTTTGAATAGGAGAGGAAAGGGGGGGAAAGCATAGAGGAACTTCCCCTCCCAATCCAGAAGAAGGGCATCCAGGGGAACTGAGCCCAGCACTGGAAGCCTGCAACAGAACAGAGGAAGTTTGTGATTGTCTGGGGCTGCAAAAAGATCTATCTGAGGCATGCCCCACCTGGCAAAAACTATCCCCAGCACTTGAGGATCCAGGGACCATTCGTGATGGCCCTGGGAAACTCTGCTGAGGGCATCCGCTAGGACATTGTCCTTCCCTGGAAGATGAACTGCTATGAGGAAGTGTTCAGGAACAGGCCAGAGACCACAACTTCATTGCCTCGGTGCACAAGGTCAAGACCGAAGTGCCCCTGCTTTGTTGATGTACCACATTGTTGTGGTGTTGTCTGTTCTGACTTGTATCACCTTGTCATGGACAGATGCAGAAAAGCTTGAAGAGCTAAAAGACAGCTCTGAGTTCCAGCAAATTGATGAGGAGCAGAGATTCCTGGGGGGACCAAACTCCCTGAGGGAAAGGTCGCCATGTGGGCTCCCCAACCCAGAAGGGAAGCATCTGTAATGAGAGTCAAGTCGTGAGAAGGGGAAATGAAGGGGACCCCCACTCTTAAATTGCTCTGATCCTGCCACGCTGGAGAGCTAGGATCAAGGTTCGAGTCACTGGGACCAACTTGAAAGGGGGTCTCTTCTCTGAGACCAAAAGGTTCTCAAGTGAAACTGAATGTCTCTCATCTGAAATCTGGCTCCCTGCACAACAGCTGTGGATGCAGCCATGTGCCCCAGGAGCTGCAGAAAGTGTCTTGCTGGTCGAGAGACCTGCAGAGTGAAGGAAGAGCCAGAGCCACTAAATTCCTTACCCTTTCTGGGGAAGAAAGGCTCTGGCTAGCTTTGTGTCCAATTCTGCCCCTATAAAGGTGAGTACCTGGACTGGTTCCAGAACCGACTTTGGTAGGTTTAGAAAACCCAGGGAGGTGAGAAGCTGCTGGGTGACCTGCAGGTGAGATTTACCTGTTCTGGGGACTGGCCTACAATGAGCCAGTCGTCTAGGTAGGAAAACAGCAATCCTCTGCCTCCTTAAGGGCCACTGCCACTGCTAGACACTTTGTGAATACCCTTGAGCAGAGGTAAGGCCAAGGGCATTGCTCTGAACTGGTAATGACCTGAGGGCAGTCTGAATCTGAGGTACTTTCGATGGGAGCTTCTGATTAGGACATGGAAATAGGCATCCTTGAGGTCCAGGGGGCTAGCCAGTCCCTGGCCTTAGGGAAGGTAAAATCATTGCCAGAGTTACCATTTTGAACTTTGGTTTCAAAAGATGCTTGTTCAGATATCTGAGATCTAAAATGGGCCGCCATTCTCCTGTCTTTTTTGGGGTAAGGAAGTATCTGGAATACAGACCCCTGCCCTGATGCAGGGGAGGAACCCTTTCTACGGCTCTGAGAGCTAACAGGGATGATACCTCTGTTTCCAGAGCGAGGGTCTCTGAAGCACTTGCAGGTAGAAAAAGTCTGCTTCTCAACTTGGGAAACTTTTTGAAGCTGAGAACCAGACCCTGGCTTACTACTTCCAGAGCCCACTTGTCTGAGGTTAAAGAGAGCCCAATTCTGACTGAAGTAAGCCAGCCTGCCCCCACTGGTACAGGAGAATCGGCCCTGGGCACCCCATCAGGGTGCCTGTTTCAGGAGCTTTAGGCTGGGGATGGGAGCAGGTCTGCCCACCCCTCGCCTGCTCCTGCCTCTGAAGAAGCCCCTCTGAGCATAGGCAGAGGAGGGTCTGAGTCTGTAGAAAGGCTGTGAAAAGGCCTCACCCCTACCCCTGGGGCATGCCTTTGAGGAGTGGCTTGCCGCCCTTAGCCTGGGCACCTTGTAAGTAGTCCTATATTCATCCATCTTCTTCATGTAATTCTCTGTCTGCTCTCCAAACAGAGAATTTCCCACCACAGGAAAATCCATAGCCTTAGTCTGGGTATCCCTGACAAACTAGTACACCTGAGCCAGGCCAACCTACGTAAAAGCTACAGATGTGGGCCATGACCCTAGAGGAAACATCATTAACATCCACAGCAGCATGAAACTGAACCTTAGAGGCTTCAATGCCATCAGCAGCCACCTGTTCTAGTTCACTAGCCAGCTGGCCATGGGCCTGCTTGGCCAATTGCATAACAGTATCCCATCTAGATTTCGGATACCTAGCTACATAAGCCATATAATTTGCTTGCCTGAGTCCCAGAGAGGCTGCCATATACTGTTTTTGCCATGGCATCAATCTTCCTGGAATCCTTGTCAGGAGGATGAAGCCAAGGAATATTAGCTTTATCACAGGCAGCAGCCTGAACTACCCAACATGACTGCATTGCTGAGAAAGGAATTATGTATCGGGGCCTGACAATGTATACCTTCTGTCCATCTTTTATCTACAGGAGGCACAGAATTAGAGCTTTTAAAATTTTAATTGTTTGTTTCCTAAAAGACTTATGTAAAGGAATAGACAATCTCTAGCTCTGGAATATCCATCATTTCTACAAAATCAGGCCCTCTTGCTCATCCACAGCCTCTTCTAAGGGAAGCTGAGGGTTTCAGCAACTTTTATAAAACATAAAATGAGACGGGACTCAGACAGCATAGGGGAGATTCTAAAGGTCTGTCTGGGGAGATGTCCGTTCAATGGGCACACCCAGACCTTCCCAGCCACATTCATACTGTTCATAATCCTCCTCCCCTCCTCTGCTTCATAAAATTCCTCAATATCATAATCCTGAACCACTGGGACGGACGAACCGACCTTTACCAGATAGTGGTGGTTCGGACGGACCCTGAGAACGTGACTGGACAATTTGTATGGCTTTTTGCTATCTCTGCAGCAGTTGGAGAAGGAATTTTGAACTCCAGACCTGCTGATTTTCTTGTTTTCTTTACTGAATTGGTTCCTCAGAACCAGCCTTTCTTTGCCCGAGGAAGTCTGGCCTGGTCAGAGGGCATTCTCTGGTTCGGTTGGCAACCAACCAGGCTGGCCATCCGGTCAGCGGACTTTTGGCCTCTCGCCCCTGAGCCTGCCCAATCTTTTTTCCAGGGTGGCTGCAGGAAATTCTTACATACCTGGCAGTCTGACTGAGGTGGTCAAACCCCAGACAATAAACACATGTGGTGTGTGGGTCAGCCTTGGCAAAGACTTCCCCACAAACATCACAGTGTTGAAACCCAGTGGCCCAGTTTTTCTTGGGTTTCTCAGACATAATGCCAGCCTAACCCAAAAACTTGCTCTTTAACGGCAGTGCTAGGCAAGACACCCTTATCGTGTTCCTAACCGTGTCACGGTATTGGAAAAACGTAATAAATCCGCTTTTTTAGAACCGATAAGAACCGGGAACCGCACTCTAAAATAGTAACTTTTAGTTTTAAATGAGTTTTAACCTACTGATCGGTTCAAACCGAACCGATAACTTACAAGTTCCACACAGACAAAACCTTCATTTACTTACGGTTACCACAGATAGAGCTTGAACCCGAACGGTTTTGCAGGTTAAAATAAAACTATTCCTCGTTAAATCCAACGAGAAAACAATTTTAAACGAGAAATGAACGAGCAGAAGGAGAAATCTCGGTGACTGTTCACTGAGGCGGAGTAAAGAAATCTGACAGTTCAAGTTTGAAATGACACAGATAGAGCTGCTCTCGTGCCAAAATTCTATTTTGGAATGGTTTTAACCATTTCACTCCGGGGCAGTCCTAGAGCTGGATCAAACTGCTAATGTCTATAATATAGCAAGACTTCATGTTGTTTGAAGAGCCCTTCCCTGCTTAAAGGAATGCAGAGACAGCTGCTAGATAAACCTTCAACGTGGCAGGCCTAAAGCCTACACTATTCAGATGAACTAGATAATCTAAGGTTGTGGAAATGCCTGCAAAATCAGGCACAGTACATTTCTGAGAGCATCAAATACTGAACCTCTTACATTTGGAACTGTAAGTTTTTCTAGTGGAAGATTTCCTGGAGACCTTCAGAATATCCATAACTCCCTGAGAGAGATGTAGTGCTGCATATTCTAACTCTTCAAGAGCCAGGCCTTGAGGTTGAGAGACTGGAGATTGGGGTACCATATCTGCCCCTGGGAGGAGGAGGAGAGAAGACTGTATCTCCTGGGAAGAGACAGGGGACATGACACAGCCAAGGACAGTAGTAGAGGATACCAGGGTTGTCTGGCCCAGTCTGGAGCCACCAGTATCACTGTGCAGGGTTGAGTTCTTATCTTGATCAGAACTCTGAACAGGAGAGGGAAAGGAGGGAAGGCATAGAGAAACCTGCCCTTCCAGTCCAGAATGAGGGCATCCTTCTGCCAAAGAACAGAAGGAACACCAGGAGGAAGGAGCTACTGGTATAACTAAAACCTCTCTACTGGGACTAAGAACTAGAAATCTTGTAAGAACTAGAAATCTTGTACTGGGACCTTCAATTTAGGGTAAAAAAAAAGTTAGTGTGTTTGTCAGAGGTAGTTAAAGTAAATTGTTATCTGTTATCTGTGTTATCCATGTACTCATCTAGGTGCTTGTCACAGGTGTCAGAAGGGAATTGTGATCTCTGAAATTAACTAAGTGTAGAAAGATTTGCAAAGTAGGGGGAGTGGCTTAGCTATAAGGAGCCAGGTTAAAATCGGATGTAAGCACTACCCTAGATAGCTTCTGCCAGAGAACAGACAGAACACCAGGTGGAAGGAGCTACTGGTATAACTAAAACTTCTCTACTGGGACTAAGAACTAGAAATCTTGTACTGGGACCTTCAATTTGGGGTAAAAAAAAAAGAGTGTGTTTGTCAGAGGCAGTTGAAGTAAATTGTTATCTGTGTTATCCATGTACTTATCTAGGTGCTTGTCACAGGTGTCAGAAGGGAATTGTTATCTGTGAAATTAACTAAGTGAAGAAAGATTTGCAAAGTAGGGGGAGTGGCTTAGCTAGAAGGAGCCACGTTAAAACCAGATTTAAGCACTGCCCTAGATAGCTTCTGCCAGAGAACAGACAAAACACCAGGTGGAAGGAGCTACTGGTATAACTAATACTTCTCTACTGGGACTAAGAACTAGAAATCTTGTACTGGGACCTTCAATTTAGGGTATAAAAAAAAGAGTTGTCAGAGGTAGTTGAAGTAAATTGTTATCTGTTATCTGTGTTATCCGTGTGCTTATCTAGGTGCATGTCACAAGTGTCAGAAGGGAATTATCTGTGAAATTAACTAAGTGTAGAAAGTTTTGCAAAGTAGGGGGAGTAGCTTAGCTAGAAGGAGCCAGTTTAAAACCAGATTTAAGCACTGCCCTAAAGAGCTTCTGCCAGAGAACAAACAGAACACCAGGAGGAAGGAGCTACTGGTATAACTAAAACTTCTCTACTGGGACTAAGAACTAGAAATCTTGTACTGGGACCTCCAATTTAGGGTGAAAAAAGAGTTAGTGTGTTTGTCAGAGGTAGTTGAAGTAAATTGTTATCTGTTATCTGTGTTATCCATGTACTTATCTAGGTGCTTGTCACAGGCGTCAGAAGGGAATTATCTGTGAAATTAACTAAGTGAAGAAAGATTTGCAAAGTAGGGGGAGTGACTTAGCTAGAAGGAGCCATGTTAAAATCAGATTTAAGCACTGCCCTAGATAGCTTCTGCCAGAGAACAGACAGAACAGCAGGAGGAAGGAGCTACTGGTATAACTAAAACTTCTCTACTGGGACTGAGAACTAGAAATATTGTACTGGGACCTTCAATTTAGGGTAAAAAAAAGAGTTAGTGTGTTTGACAGAGGTAGCTGAAGTAAATTTTTATTTATCTGTGTTATCCATGTACTTATCTAGGTGATTGTCACAGGTATCAGAAGAGAATTATCTGTGAAATTAACTAAGTGTAGAAATAGTTGCAAAGTAGTGGGAGTGGCTTAGCTAGGAGGAGCCAGGTTAAAATCAGATTTAAGCACAGCCCTAGATAGCTTCTGCCAGAGAACAGACAGAACACCAGGAGGAAGGAGCTACTGGTATAACTAAAACTTCTCTACTAGGACTAAGAACTAGAAATCTTGTACTAGGACCTTCAATTTAGAGTATAAAAAAAAATTTAGTGTGTTTGTCAGAGGTAGTTGAAGTAAATTGTTATCTGTTATCTGTGTTATCCGTGAACTTATCTAGGTGCTTGTCACAGGTGTCAGAAGGGAATTGTTATCTGTGAAATTAACTAAGTGTAGAAAGATTTGCAAAGTAGGGGGAGTGGCTTAGCTAGAAGGAGCCATGTTAAAACCAGATTTAAGCACTGCCCTAGATAGCTTCTGCCAGAGAACAGACAGAGCACCAGGAGGAAGGAGCTACTGGTATGACTGAAACTTCTCTACTGGGACTATATTGCCCTATTTCCCTTCCCTCCACCCTCCCCACCCTAAATCGGTTATATTTTTATAGGCACAGGATTTAACTGACAACAGGAACTTCCTGTTTGGGAGCAGGAAGTGAGTGATCACAGAGCCACCAAAGACTCACCATCCTAGAAGGGCAAGAGTAGCTCTTCGTCCCCCCCCCCAACTGCTGGAGGTCTGACTCTGAGCAAGTAAGGAGACTACTGAGAAATATAGGAACTTCTTGTCTTAGAACAGGAAGATCAGGGCGCAGAGGCAGTAAGTAAGTAGGGGAAGAAAAAAGAAAATAAACAAACAGAGGAAAGAATAAGTATTCCAAACAACAGTTAGGGGGCCAGAAAAAAGACATGATGGGAGTGGTGCAGTGCAGTGGCTGTGGAGCAGCAGTCTTCTGGGAGACGTTCTGGGGGATGCAGTGATGTCCCATCTGCAGGCACCTCTCTGGGTTGAGGAAGGAGGTTGCTCATCTGCAGGCTGAGTTGGCCAGGATTAGTGGGACCTCCTCTCCCACCCAGGGACCACCAGGGTCACTGCCACTGCCTCAGAGGTTGCCAAGAAAGAGGAGTGGTTGGACCACAGTGGGCTCAGGGAGGGTGAGGGTGGTGGAACAGAGGTGCATCCTCTAGCTGTACCTCCACAATTTCTATGTCGCCCTGGAAAAGTGTGTGGTTCCTCTATGGAGGCACCCACAGTGGAGACCAAGGAGGATGCTGGGAACCTCCACAAAGGAGACCCACAGGAGGGTGGCATGGGACCCCACAGGGAAGAAACAACTCCTGGTGGGGGACTCCACTGTTAGGAAGGTAGAACTGGGGGGGGAAGGGGAGAGGGAGGTAAGATGCCTGCCTGGCGCCATGGCTTGGAGGAACAGGGAGCGAATCCTCAGGATCACAGCAGCAGCTGCACAGGGGAGGGAGCAGGATGTCATTGTCCACCTAGGGACAAATGACCTGGCTAAGAAAGGGATCAGAGCAGTGCAAGAAGCGTTTGTGGAGATGGGGAGGTGCCTTAGACAAATAGCACACATAGTAACCTTCTCAGAGGTGCTGCCTGTCTATGGCACAGATGAGGCTAGGGTGTTCCACACCGTGGGATTCAATCAGTGGTTGAAAAGGTGGTGCAGAGCTCAGGGTTTGGCTTCACTGGGGACTGGGGGTCCACCTGGACAGATGCAGGCCTATACTGGCGTGATGGTCTGCATCTGTCCAGGAGGGGAAACAAGATCCTAGGTGATAGGTTTAAATACTTCATTGGCAAGCATTTAAACTAGCCAAAGGGGGAGGCACTGGAAAGTAGCAGGGAAATCCTAGCCCCCCTCCAAAAAAATCAGAGTACTAAGTGAGGTAGACACCAACATAGAGATGTCAATAGGGACAAGTGCAGGGGTAAATGTAGAAAGTGACAAACGCAATAAGGACAGGGATGGGGCAAAAAGGGGTAAGGCCATCAAGAAATGGAGGGTAATGAGTACCACCACCCATAGTCTGGGCAGCAAGCTCCCTGAACTGGTGGCCTTGATAGAAGAGGGATGCCTGGATATCGTAGCAGTCACAGAAACATGGTACACAGAGAACCATGACTGGGATGTTAACATACCAGGGTACACAACCTACAGGAGAGCCAGGGAGGGCAGAAGAGGGGTGGAGTAGCTCTCTATGTAAGGGAAGGAATAAAAGCAACTGAACAAAAGAGTAAACAGGGAGGAGAGGAGGCACTGTGGGTCACCTTAGAGACTGGAATGGCACCACAATCCGCATAGGGGTTGTATACAGACCTCCACATCAGAGAGAGGGAATGGACAAGGATATGACAGAAGACATACTTAGGATGGCAGAGAAAGGGGAGATACTGTTGATGGGGAACCTTAATATGCCAGATGTTAACTGGAGCACCTTTGCTGCAGCCACATCCAAAAGTAGGGCCATTCTTTATGCCCTTCAGGTGGCATGCCTCAGACAGCTAGTTTTGGAACCTACTAGTGAGGGAGCAATCTTAGACCTCATACTCTCAAATGGGGACAGTGAGAGGATCTCAGATCTAGAAGTGGGTAGCCATTTGGGCACAAGTTACCACCAAACAGTGTGGTTCACGATTAACTTAGCTACAGAGTCAAGCCATACAAAAGTGAGGGTTCTGGACTTCAGGAGGGCTGACTTTGGCAAGATGGGAGAGTGCCTTAGAAAAGCACTAGCAAACAGGCTAGAAGGAGGGGTGGAGCAAAAATGGGGAAATATCAAAACTGCCATCACAGAGGCAACAAGCCTTTGTGTGAAGCAAATAAACAAATCAAAACAAAAGAAAAAACCACTATGGTTCTCAAAAGAAGTGGCGGTGAAGGTTAGGGAGAAAAAGATAGCATTTAGTAAATATAAGGAAACACAGAAGGAGCAGGACAGAGAGCTGTACCAGTTAAGGCAGAAGCAAGCAGGGAGAGTAGTCAGAATAGCAAAGGCACAAACTGAGGAAAAGATGGCCAACTTGGTTAACACATTGCCTCCACAGGCTCACTCTGAGATTACACCACTTGCCTCCTGAATCTCCTGTATACTTTTAACAGTGAATCCTGGGCCTTTCTAAGCAAAATCAAGCCACAGTCAGCATGTCACAAACAAATACTAATAGCTCAATAACTGTACATGCTAGACACAAAGTATGAGTGGCAGAGTTATTCATCACAAAATTGCCTTCCCATTGGTGGCATGCATGCAATAATAAGTAATTTTGTTTTTTTTCTATGCTGGTTGAAAGACCAAACTAAATATTTTTTTCACTAAAAAAGGGCAACATAAGCCATTTTTTGTTGGAAAATATGAAACATATCAACACCAAATTAAGCATACAGACATTAGATGGTGTTTTAATATGTTTGTTAAAAAAAATATGTCTTTTTACTATAAAACGTAATTTTTCCCCATTTTAGTCAAGGTGCTTTGGTGAGATTTGAGGGATGAATCTCAACCACACACACCATGTCATAAACAAATGCGTATAACTCCAAAAGTATACATGATACACACAAAGTATCAGCATGAAAGTTGATGAGCACAAAAATGCCTTTCCAATGGTGCTATGCAACCAGTTGTAATCAATATGGTTTTTATTTTATACCTGAAGTGCCAAAAAAGTGAATTTTATTCTAGCTGCTTAGGTGAAACTTGATGGAAAACATGCTAGCCATACACACCATACCATAAACAAATGTGAATAACTCCTAAAGTATACATGATACACACAAAGTATCAGTGGCACCGTTGTTCAGCGCAAGATTACCACCCCAATGGTGGTATGCAAATAATATGTCATTTTGTTTGTTTTTTTAAGCTGGTTGAAACAGCAAAAAAAAAAAAAATTTCACTAAAACAGGCAACATAAGCCATACACACCATACCATAAACTAATGCAAATAACTCCTAAAGAATATATGATATGCACAAAACAAAAAATTACTCACCTTAGTAATGTTTCTTCTAATGGAGTCTTGCTACATTATGACATATACAGTTTGCTCCAGCCTTAGAACTGCTCCGGAGGTGAAAGAGTTAACTTTCATGCCAGGCATGGAATCTTGAGCGTGAGCTCGGTTGAAAAAACTCTGTCTGTTGATCTTCAAACTGAAACTGTCAGATCTTTATGAGCAAAAACTCACTAAGGTTCTGTGTGGAAGCTGTAAACCTACACTAGCCAACTGGCCACTAAAATGTTAACACATTTTCTGGTCCCAAAACCAAGACTCAAGTCAGGGACCGACAATAAAATAAAATACAACACCCAAACACCCCAAAAGGAGGGTGAAAAACACAAGGTGGGCATCATTAAGTGCCACACTGCACTGCCCACCCACATCCCAAGAGCAGAGGTTCTGAGAGGGGCAGGCAGGGGAGGTCATAATATAGCAAGACTCCATTACAAGAAACAACATTACTAAGGTGAGTAATTTTTCTTCAAACAACATGAAGTCTTGCTATATTATGACATATGCAGACTACAGCAGTACCTCCATGGAGGAGGGACAGAACCTACTTAGGAAATAGGCTCTGAAGCACTAGCTGTGCTAAACCGAGCATCCTCCTAGCCTGGATGTCCAGGGAGTAATGCTTGGTGAAAGTGTGTACTGTTTTCCAGGTAGCTGCTTGATATATCTCTAAGATAGGGATGTCCCTGGCCGAAGCTAGGGACACAGCTGTACCTCTGGTAGAGTGAGCCCTCAGGCCTGAATGGGGAACCTTACCCAGTCTTTGATACCAAAATTGGATACAAGAGACAATCCACCTGGCAATGAATCTTTTAGTGGCAGGTTTCCCATTCCCAACCTCACCATAAGTGAGGAACAGTTGGAGGGAGTCAAACCTGTGACCCTTGGTACGCTCTATGTAGTAACTAAGGGCTCTCTTTACATCTAAACTGTGCAGCCTCCTCTCGCCAGAGGAGGAATGGTCAGTGAAGTACACTGGAAGAGATATAGATTGATTAAGGTGAAATCTGAAACCACCTTAGGCAAGAGCTTCCTGTTAGTCCTGAGGACTACCTTATCTCTGTGAAAGGAGATAAAATCAGGCTCCACTGACAAAGCTTGTAATTCACTTATGCACCTGGCAGAAGTGATGGCTACTAGAAACACAGTTTTCCAAGTCAAGTACTTAAGCTCTGCTGAAGACAAAGGGGGGTTGCATCAGCTGAGCAATGCAAATATTAAGATCCCAGGCAGGAGCAGGGTCCCTGAATGGAGGGTTGGTGAAGCAATCCTTGAAAAACTTGGAGAATACAGGGTGAGCAGAAAGAGAAGGGGCTTTCCTGCTGAAATCAAAAGCAGAGACAGCTGCCAAATGCACTTTCAGGGTAGCTGGCCTCAGCCCCAAAGTATTTAGATGGACCATATAGTCCAAGACTGTGGCAAATCAGCAGATTCTGGGGAAATATGCCTCCCAGAGCACCATATGGAAAACCTTTTCCATTTAGAATTATAAGTAGCCTGGTGGAAGGCTTCCTAGAAGCTTCAAGATTTCAGTACACCTTGAGAAAGGTGTAGGTCAGCAAACTCTAACTCCTCAAGAGCCAGGTCTTGAGGTTGAGGGATTTGAGATTCGGATACCAAACTGTCCCCTGGGCACAGGTTAACAAATTGTGATTCCTGGGGAGACAGGGGAAGATGGACTGCTAAGGACAGAAGGAGTGGATACCAGGGCTGTCTGGACCAATCTGGAGCAATCAGAATCATCTTGCAAGGTTGAGATCTGATTTTGACTAGCACCTTCAACAAGAGAGGGAAGGGGAGAAAGGCATAGAGGAACTTCCCTTCCCAATCGAGAAGGAAGGCATCCAGAGGGACTGAGCCCAACACTGGGGGCCTGCAACAAAAAAGCGGAAGTTGGTGATTGTCTGGGGCTGCAAAAAGATCTACCTGAGGGGTGCCCCACCTGGCAAATACTAACCCCAGTACTAGGGGATCCAGTGACCATTCGTGATGGCCCTGGGAAATCCTGCTGAGAGCATCTGCCAGGACATTGTCCTTGACTGGGAGGTGAACTGCTATGAGGGAGGTGTTCAGGGAATAAGCCAGAGACCACAACTTCATTGCCTCGGTGCACAAGGCCGAAGACTGAGTGCCCCCTTGCTTGTTGATGTACCACATTGTAGTGGTGTTGTCTGTTCTGATCTGTACCACTTTGTTCCGAACAGATGCAGAAAAAACCTGAAGTGCTAGAAAAACAGCTCTGAGTTCCAACAGATTGATGTGGAGCAGAGATTCCTGAGGGGACCACAATCCCTGGGTGGTGAGGTCGCCCATGTGAGCTCCCCATCCCAAGAGGGACGATCTGTAGTAAGGGTCAAGGAGTGAGATTGAGGGATGAAAGGAACCCCTGTCTCAGATTGCTCTGATCCTGCCACCACTGCAGGGCCTGGATCAGGTTCGAGTTACTGGGATCAATTTGGTTAGAGGACTCTCCTTTGAGACCAGAAGGCTCTCAAATGGAACTGAATGTCCCTCATCTGAAATCTTGCTCCTTGCACTACAGCTGTGGAAGCAGCCATGTGCCCTAGGAGCTGTGAGAGATGCCTTGCTGGTCGAGACCTGCAGAGTGAAGGAGGAGGCCAGAGCCACCAGGGTCTTTACTCTTTCTAGAGGAAGGAAAGCTCTGGCCTGCTTTGTGTCCAGTTCTGCGCCTATGAAGGTGAGTAGCTGAACAGGCTCTAGAACTAACTTTGGGAGATTGAGAAGAAAACCTAGGGATGTAAGCAGCTGCTGGGTAACCTGAAGGTGTGATTTGACTTGGTCTGGAGACTGACCCACTATGAGCCAGTCGTCCAGGTAAGGAAAGATGGCAATCTTTTGCCTTCTTAAGTGAGCAACTGCTACTGCCAGGCATTTTGTGAATACCCTTGGGGCAGAGGTAAGGCCGAAGGGCATTGCTCTGAACTGGTAATGGCCTGAGGGCAGTTCAAATCTGAGGTACCTTCGTGGGAGCTTCTGATGAGAACATGGAAGTAGGCATCCTTGAGGTCCAGGGACACTAGCCAGTCCCCTGGCCTTAGGGAGGGTAAAATAATTCCCAGAGTCACCATTTTGAATTTTGGTTTTAAAAGGTGCTTGTTTAGGTATCTTAGATCCAGGATGGGCCGCCATTCTCCTGTCTTTTTTGGTGTAAGGAAGTACCTGGAGTACAGTCATTTGCCCTGGTGTAGGGGAGGAACCCTTTCCACAGCTCTGAGAGCCAGTAGAGTTGAGACTTCTGTTTCCAAAGCAAGAGCCTCTAATGGATTTGCAGGTGGAAAAGATCTGGTTCTCATCTTTGGAAATTTTTTGAAGCTGAGAACCAGTCCCTGGCTTACTACTTCCAGGACCCATGTGTCTGATGTTAAAGACTCCCAGTCCTGGACGAAGTAAGTCAGCCTGCCCCCTACAGGTAATGGAGAATCGGCCCTGGGCATCCCATCAGGGTGCCTGTTTGGCAGGGGCTTTAGGGTGAGGGGTGGGAGCAGGCCTGCTCGTACCCCGTCTGCCTCTCCCTCTGAAGAACCCCCGCTGGGCATAAGCTGAAGAAGAGGCCTGGGCTTGGTAAAAAGGCCTGTGAAAAGGCCTGCCCCTGCCCCTGGAAGGCTGCCTCTGAGGAGTGGCTTGCCTCTCCTTGGCCTGTTCATCCACAGCTTCTTCCAAAGGGAGCTGGAGGGTTTCAGCAACTTTTTTTATAAAACACAAAATGAGAAGGGGACTCAGAAAGCCTAGGAGGAGACACACCTGAAGGTCTGTCTGGGGAGATGTCCGGTTCAATGGGCACATCCAGACTTTCAAAATCACATTCACACTCTTCATAATCCTCCTCCCCCTCCTCCGGTTCATAAAATTCCTCTATACCATATTCTTGAACCGGTGGAACTGACCGAACCGACTGTTTACCAGATAGTGGCGGTTCGGATGGAACCAGGGAAAGCGACTGGACAATCTGGATCACTTTGGCTATCTCTGCAGCGGTTGGAGAAGGAAATTTTGGCTCCACACCTGTTGATTTTTTAGTCCTCTTTGTTGGAACTGGCTCCTCCGAGTCAGCTCTTCGTTTGCCCGAGGAAGTATCGCCCAGGTCAGAGGGCACTCCCTCCGGTTGGCACCGAACCAGGCTGGCCATCCAGGTCAGCGGACTTTTGGCCTCTCATTCCGGAGCCTACCAACTCTTATCCAGGGTAGCTGCAGGAAATTCTTGCAAATCTGGCAGTCTGCATTGAGGTGGTCAAACCCCAGACAATAAACACATGGTGTGTGGGGCAGCCTTGGCAAAGGCTTCCCACAGACACTACAGCAAGTTGAAACCCAGTGGGCCCGGTTTTTCTTTAGGTTTCTCAGACATAATGCCAGCCTCAACCAAAAACTCTGCCTTTTCTCCGCAAATCGCCAAGAATTTATCGGTTCCCAACTGTCATATCGAAAACCGTAGAATGAAATCCGCTTTTTAGAACCATAACCGGAACCGCACTCTAAATGTAATTTAATAAGTTTTAATAATCAACTGATCGGTTCAAACTGAACCGATAACAACGCTTGCAAGTTCCACACAGAGAATGAAAACCTATCTATTACTTATTATACCACAGACAGAGCTTGAACCGACCGGGTTTGCGGTTAAAATAAATATAATTGCGGTTTAAAAACACGAGAATAACACTTTTTTAACCGAGAAATGAACCGAGCTGTAGGAGGAATCTCCGGAGCAACTGTTCAGTGAGGCGGAGTAAAGAATCTGACAGTTTCAGTTTGAAGATGAACAGAGTTTTTTCAACCGAGCTCGCGCTCAAGATTCCATGCCTGGCATGGAAGTTAACTCTTTCACCTCCGGAGAAGTTCTAAGGCTGGAGCAAACTGCATATGTCATAATATAGCAAGACTTCATGTTGTTTGAATATCAGTGACAAAGTTGTTCAGCATAAAATTATCTTTCCAATTGTGCTATGCAGTCACATATATATTCTATTCTATTACACTATATATTAAAATATATAAGTGACTTCTCCAGATGTTGCAAGGGCACACTGGGAGTCAGTAGCCGACTTCTGCAGACGTCCTCAGGACACTCCAGTGTATTTTACTGATGACTACAGGCGTCTGCTAGGAGACAATAAGTTAAGAAGGGGGATAAAACCATTTATAGGTATATCAGGGAGCGTAGAAAGTCAAAGGGAGGGATAGTGAGGCTGAATAGAATGGATGGTGGGTGAGCAGAGAGGGATACTGAATGAGTACTTCTGTTCAGTATTCACAAAAGAGGAAGTGGAGGAGGTGCCTAATCCAATTAACAGAAGCACTCTGGGGGGGGTCGATCCCAGTCCTTTCACAGAAGAAAGGGTTCTGAAAGAACTCCTAAAACTGAAGGTGGACAAAACAATGGGGCCAGATGGAATTCACCCCAAAATTCTAAAAGAATTAAGAAGAGAACTAGTGACACCACTGACTACCCTTTATAACAAATCATGGGAGGATGGTGTGGTATCTGAGGACTGGAAGAAGGCTGATGTGATTCCTCTTCACAAAGTGAGAGCAAGACAGAGGCAGGAAACTACAGACCTGTCAGTTTAAACTTCTGGTAGGAAAGTGATGGAATCACTTCTGAAGGAAAGAATTGTTGAGTACCTAGAGGCCAGTGGGGCACAGGACCCAAGGCAGCATGGGTTCACAGCAGGAAGGTCATGTCAGACAAATCTAATTGATTTCTTTGACTGGGTGACCAAAGTAGTAGACCAGGAGGGCTGTGGACATGGCCTACCTAGACTTTAGCAAGGCATTTGATACAGTCCCACACAAAAGATTAGCAGTCAAATTAACCAGCCTTGTAGTGGGTCCCAGGGTGGTAGCCTGTAAAACACTGGCTGAACAACAGGACACAGAAGGTAATTGTAAATGGAGTCCACTCTGAAGAAAGAGGGGTTACTAGTGGGGCACCTAGGTTCAGTACTGAGTCCAGTCCTTTTAATGTCTTTATAAGTGACATTGCAGAGGACTGGAAGGAAAGTATGCCCTTTGCAGATGACACAAAGATCTGCAACAGGGTTGATACACAAGGAGGCGTGGAAAGGATGAGAAGGGACTGGCAAGGTTGGAGAAATTGTCAGAAGTATGGCAGCTTGGATTCAATGCAAAGGAGTGCAAAGTAATGCACCTGGGAAACAAAAACCCAGGGGAAGATTACTCAGTGGGGGGGAGGTAGTAACAACAACAAAAATGGAAAGAGACCTGGGGGTAATCGTATCAGATGACCTTAATTTTGGCAAGCAATGTGAGAAGGCAGTAGGGAGGGCTGGGGGGATACTGGGATGTATAGGGAGAGGCATCACCAGCAGAAAACAGGAAGTTGTTATCCCCCTGTACAGACAGTTGGTGAGACCCCATCTGGAGTACTGCATCCAGTTCTGGAGACCCCATCTCTGCAAGGACATAGACAGGATGGAGGCAGTTCAGAGGAGGGCAACTAAAGTGGTGCAGGGTCTGCAAGAGAAGCCATACAAGGAGAGGCTAAAGGAGCTAATATGCACACCCTTGAGGAAAGGAGGGAGAGGGGGACATGATAGAAACGTTTGGCACTCAGTGGAATCAGCAAAGTCCAAGAGGGTAGCATCTTTCAGAAAAAGATGTGCAAGAACAAGGGGACACAATTTGAAGATAATGGGGGGACGGCTCAGGGGCAATGTGAGGAAGTATTTTTTCACAGAGACGGTGGTGGACGCATGGAATAGCCTTCCTGAGGAGGCTGTGGGGTCTAAAACTGTGGGAGAATTCAAGAATGCATGGGACAGACATAAGCCAGTTTTTGTGGGGGGTCGGAAGAAATAGGCTGTTGGTTCAATAGGATCTGCAGCTTATCCTCTAGGTAGGAAAATGGGCAGACTAGGTGGGCCAAGCGGTCCTTATCTGCCGACAAAGTCTATGTTTCTATGTTTCTGGGGAACTGTCCCCAGGACATGAGGTCTGCAACAAAACAGAGGAAGTTGATAATTGTCTGGTGCTGCAAACAGATCTATCTCTGGAGTGCCACACCCGGAGAAAATGATCCCCAGAATGTGAGGGTTCAGGGACCATTCAAGATATCCCTGTGAAATCCTGCTCAGGGCATCTGCTAACACATTGTCTTTCCCTGGAAGATGAACTGCTACCAGGGAAGTCTAAAGGGAACAGGCCAGAGACCAAATCTTCATGGCCTCTGGGCACAAGGACGTGGACCCTGCTTGTTGACGTACCACACTGTGGTTGTGTTGTCTGTCCTGATTTGGACCACCTTGCCCTTGAGTGAATCTGAGAAGGTCTGAAGGGCTAGAAAAATTGCCCTGAGTTCCAGGAGGTTGATATGAAGAAGAGACTCCTGCAGGGACCAGATCCCCTGAGCTGTTAGGGCTCCCAGGTGGGCTTCACAGCCTAGGAGAGAAGCATCTGTAGTCAGAACTACTGATGGAACTTGAGGGAGAAATGGAACCCCTTGTCTGAGGTTGTCCTGGTCCAGCCACCACTGGAGAGCTTGTACCAGAGTTCGGGTCACTGGAATCAGTTTGGTGAGAGAGTTTCTTCTCTGGGACCAAAAGAACCTTAGGTGGAACTGAATGTCCCGCATATGAAATCTGGCTCCCTGAACCACTGCAGTAGAGGCTGCCATGTGGCCCAGGAGTTGAAGGAACTGTCTTGCTGGAAGAGAAACCTGAGGCCGAAAGGAGGAAGCAAGGTCTACTAAGGCCTTCACCCTTGCCACAGGAAGGAAAGCTTTTGCTTGGATAGTAGCCAATTCCACCCCTATGAAGGTGAGAAGTTGTACTGGTTCGAGGACAGATTTTGGCAGATTGAGAAGAAACCCCAGAGAACTGAGCAAGTCCTGGGTGGTTTGCAGAGCTGACCTGACCCGGTCTGATAACTGCCTTACTAGGAGCCAGTCCTCCAGATATGGAAAAATGGTGATACCCTGCCTTCTGAGGTAAGCCACCACTACTGCAAGGCACTTTGTGAACACCCTTGGAGCTGATGTTAGACCAAAAGGCATGGCCTTGAACTGATAATGGCCTGAAGGCAACTCGAACCTGAGGTATTTCCTGTGGGAGCACCTGATAGGAATATGGAAGTAGGCATACTTGAGGTTCAGTGATGCTAGCCAATCTCCTGGCCTTAAAGAGGGAAGGATTATTCCCAGAGTTACCATTTTGAATTTAGGTTTTGATATGTGCTTGTTCAAATACCTTAGATCCAGGATGGGTCACCATTCCCCTGTTTTCTTTGGGGTAAGGAAGTACCTGGAGTACAGACCTTTTCCCCTGTGTTGAGTAGGAACCTTCTCTACGGCTCGGAGAGCCAGGAGAGATGAAACCTCTGCCTCTAGGGCAAGGGTTTTTGAAATTGATGCAGGCCTTTTTGGGTACCTTTTGAAGCTGAGGGCCAGTCCCTGGCTTACTACTTCCAGGACCCACTTGTCTGAAGTAACAGACATACAGGCCTGAAAGTAGTAAGCCAGCCTGCCTCCTACTGAGATTGGAGAGCTGACCTGGGCTGCCACCTCAGGGTGTCTGCTTGGCAGAAGCCTTACACTGGGAGAAGGAAGCAGCCCTGCTCATCCCCCTTCTACCCCTCCCTCAGAAAAACACCCTTTGTGGGTAAGAAGAGGAGGCCTGAGCTTTGTAAAATGGCCTGTGAAAGGGTCTGCCCCTGCCCCTGGACTGCTGCTTTTGAGGAGTGGCTTGCCTTTCCTTGGCCTGTGCACTCCTGTAAGTGGTCCTATATTCGTCCATTTTCTTCGTGTAAGTCTCTGTCTGCTCCCCAAACAGAGAGTTACCAACTACAGAAATATCCATAGCCTAAGACTTGGTGTCCTGTGATAGGCTAGTACATCTGAGCCAAGCATGCCTTCTGAGAGACACAGATGTAGCCATGACTCTGGATGCCACATCATTGGAGTCCACAACAGCATGAAATTGTACTTTGGATGTCTCAATTCCATCTGTAGCCACCTCCTTCAGCTCTTTGGCTAGCTGGGGGGAGGCCTTTTTAGCCAGTTCCAAAATCGTATCCCACCTGGACTTCTGGTACCTGGCTGTATAGGCCATATAGTTTGCCTGCCTGAGTACCAAAGAGGATTCCAAGTATAGTTTTTTGGCCATGGCATCAACCTTCCTGGAGTCCTTGTCTGGGGAGTGTGAAGCCAAAGGAATGTTTGCCCTGTCACAGGCTGCAGCCTGCACTACCCCAACATGGCTGCAATGTGAATAAAGGAACTATGCAGCTGAGCCTGACAACATGTATCTCCTGTCCATGCTTTTATCTACAGGAAGCAAAGAGTTAGGAGTCTGTAGAATCTTTTGTGTCTGTTTCCCCAAGGACTTATGAAGAGGGATAGACAACCTTTTGGACTCTGGGATGTGCATCATCTCCATGAAATCAGGCTCTTCTTCTTCCTCCGCAGCTTCAACCATAGGGAGCTGGAGGGTTTCGGCCACCTTCTTGTAAAACAAGAAGTGTGACGGGGATTCAGAAAGCCTGGGAGGGGAGACACCTGAGGGCCTGTCTGGGAAGATGTCCAGTTCAATGGGCACATCTAGACCCCACTGGACGTAGTCATCATCATCATCATCGGGATAATCTTCATCTCCCTTCCACTCCTCATAGAAAGCATCCGGATCGTAATCTGAAGGAGCCGGTTCCGACCAAACCGACCACCTAACCGATGGTGCCGGTTCGGACGGAATCGGATGAAGCGACTGGACAATATTAATCGCTTTGGCTATCTTGTCCGCGGTTGGAGTATGCGGTACTGGATCCGAACTGACAGACCTTCATTTCTTTTTTGATGGAACCAACCCCTCAGAGTCGACTCTCCTTTTGCCCAAGGAGGTATTGCCTAGGTCAGTAGGCACCTCCTCAGGTTCGGCCGCAACCGAACCAGGCTGGCCATCCGGATCCAAGGACTTCTCGGCCTCTCTTTCCTTCAACCTACTCAATCTTTTTTCCAGAGTGGTTTTGGGAAAGTTTTTACAAATTTGGCAGTCTGACTGGAAGTGGTCAAACCCCAGACAATAAACACAGATGAGGTGGGGATCGACCTTGGCAAACGCCTCCCCACACTCAGTACAGTGTTGAAACCCAGTGGGACCGGTTTTCTTTTTGGGTTTCTCAGACATGACCAACCTACCAAAATTACCCTACAGAATCTTTCAAGCTAGGTAATACCAACCGATCGGTAACAACCGTGTCACAGGTTTGGAAAAGAACCGAGAAAAAGCCCGGTTCTTTTGAGACCGATCGGTACCGGAACACCACTCTAATCCCAGGAAAATGTACTCAAAATTAGAAGAAAACACAAGGTCGGTTCCTAAACGGACCGACCAAAAAGAAACAAACAATTTCCACAAGTTGTTTAAAATAAATATAGTCACTACCTATCTACTACACTACCTGTACTGTAGACAGAGGCTGGAAATCAAAAAAACAATGAAAGAATTGATTTAAAACCGAACGCTTCACTTTTACCGAACCGAGCAGAGGAAATCTCCAGAGCGACTTCACAGTTAGGCGGAGTAAAGAATCTGACAGTTACATTGGGAAGTACCAGAGACAGAGGTTTGAAAACCGAGCTCGAGCTCAATGATCCATGCTTCTGCATGGAATTAACCCTTTCCTCTCTGGGGCAGTTCAAGTGCTGGGGCTAACTGCATTATGTCTGAATACAGCAAGACTTCATGTTGTTTGAAGCGTGTCTCACCACATGTTGGCAACACAATTTGTTGTAGCTTTCTTCGGGCCCTGCATGAAGAAAGGACACCATGTGTGATGCTGTTTGTTCAGGCAACAGGGTGGGTATTAAGGCTGACAACCCCAAGGAAGACCCCACCACTGATTTGCCAAGACTCTGGAGACCCAAAATCCTAATGTTTTTTTTTTCTTTTGCTGCTTGGGGGCTGGGAAATTGGGGATGAAAGCTCTAGCTTTCCCTACTTTTGTGGCATTAGGTTACCCTAACTGGTGCATTAACAAAGGGTTTTTGGCAAAGAATTTCCCTTTCTTTTTGAGGTAGTGGAATTATATCCTCATGTATGCACGTCCCGAACAGATGCAGATGCCCTGCACCAAGGGAAGACTTCGTCCACCTACAGAGGTGCATGGCCATTCAGGGCCTTGCAGTTCCATGCAGCAACAGATGTGAAGAATTCATGGGGCTGTCTGGTAGCTGCAGATGTGCAGGGCCCTGTGGTTTCTGCACTTCCATGTGGCTGGAGATACAGATGCGCAGGGCAAAGAGCATATCTGTCAGCCAATGCACAGGTCCCTCTCCCACTCACAAGTGGAGAGGTGCAGGGTCCTATACCAAGAGGACAGCTGTCTTCACTATGTGGTACCCGGGCCTGTGTGAATAACCCTGCACCTTTCTTTCCCTAGCTCGGGGGGTGTTGTATAACAGTGCCACCCTCACCCCATCCAGCTGGATCACTGAATGCACCCCTGGACTCAGCTCAGCGGCATGGCATCACAAAGCACACCTGCTGGGGTCAAGACTGGTACTACACACTAAGTTTAACAATTACATATTTTTTTTAAATTTTGACCCAACATTTTCAAGATACTCATTTTATGATTTGCCTTACAAACATGACATGTACCACTCATAGTATATTGGCCAAAATGTCATTTCACACCAGAAGTGCAAAAACACGTCTCATCAAGGATTCTAAAAAATGACATGTCAT
Organism: Neoceratodus forsteri; assembly: GCA_016271365.2. Lineage (NCBI taxonomy): Eukaryota > Metazoa > Chordata > Ceratodontiformes > Ceratodontidae > Neoceratodus > Neoceratodus forsteri. Next base: position 912,305,504 of record CM057453.1, on the reverse strand, counting down.
GTTAATAAGGTGGTATGGAAAATGGCTATGTTCAAAGTTTGGAGCCAAAATATTGAAAATTAGTGAACGTTGAAATACTGCTATATTCACTCATAACCTGGGCATTGTACCGTATTTGTACACCACATTTTCAGCATTTACCCCACCTCATGAACCCGGTAGGTAAAAAGTTTCAAATCTCAGCCGAACCATCATTCCATGCCCCGAAACATCATTCCGCGCCACAGATGCAAAAATACATTTTGGCCAGGATTTGAAAAATTACAGTTGTCACATTTGTGAGGTGGTGTGAAAAAATGGCTATGGGGTGGAGCCTGCAATCACCTTGGCAACATGCATTATCCCTGAGCTCCCAGACCCCAACTAAGACTAAGGTCAAAACTGTAACTTAACACTGTTGGAATGTTGTAAAATATACATTTATATCTGGAGCAATAGCCGGCTGGACCAATCTGACCAAAACTGGTGTTGTTTGGAGTGGTCTTGACAGAATAAAGTGACCAAAGATGGCAGCAGCTGGAGACAGCAGGAAGAAGAAGGGAGGCCCAGGAACTGGGGAGCCCACACCTCCAACTGAAATAGTGGGCTTGAGTGAGCCGACACTTCAGACTGTCCTAAATGCGGTCAGAGCTCTGAAACTTCATATGCAGGCCCTGGAACAAAAACTGAACTTTTTTAATGGCAGGGTCCAGAAAGTTGAAACAAGGATAGATGTCCAGGAGGGAGTCCTAAGTCAGACTACAAAGACTGCAAAGAAAGCAATGTTGGTGATGACGGAAGTGGTCCATGAAAATAAACACTTGCAGCTCCTGTTGGAGCATTTGGAAAATGCCAGTTGGGCAGGTAATGTCACATTGTTGGGGCTCCCTGAGGACAGTGAAGGGTCAGAACCGGTTGCCTTCACACAGACCTTGTAAATGGATAAACTGTGGCTGGAGAACTGACCACAGATTTTGAAGGCCTACAGGATCACACCTCAGAGGCAGCAAGAGCCCACAGCTGGACCGAGGACATTACTTTTGGTGACCCTGCACAGTATCAAAAGGCACAGAGTTCTGGCAGCAGCCCAAGCCTTGGGGAAGCTCAGTTTGGATTCCAGAGAACAACTGCATCTCTTCCCCAACCTCAGCTTTGCCATGAGGCAAAGAAGAAAAGCGTTCAACGTGGTCAGGTCTGTGTTGCAGGAACTGAGAGTTACTCATTCTATGCAGCTCACTGCCTGCTTATGCATAAGCTATGCAGGCAAAACCTATTTATTTTCTGACCCAAAGGATGCCAGCAGATTAGTGGAGAAGATTAAAAAATCGTTTGGAGCTAGAGAAGAAGCCTCTGACTCAGAGCACAATGAGGGGAACTAACTGAGTGACTCCCTCTCATGACACATTTCCAACTACTAAACAATAAATATTCTAGTGGTTCATTAAGGTGCTCTTGATTAGAGGTTGGGAAGTGTGGGCCGTTTACTCCAATTATCAGTGGCTGAGATCTTGGGAATTCTATAAGCTTTGTGTTGTTTGAATGCCTTTCTGCTGGTGACAAAATGATCACTGATTTTTGTAGTCCACCTTCTCCATCAGAATGTATGGGGGGGGGAGAGAACATGAAAGTGCACTGATGTAATGAATCCAAGTTGTTTCTGTTACAATAGGTCTGATATTTTTTTGGACCTTTAGTGCAACTTTTTTTCTCACGTTTTCTAGTTACAATATTAAATTAATGACTGGTTAAATAAATAAATAAAAATAAATAACCCTCTGGTTTGGGTTAACAATTTTGTTATCTTTGTTGTGGGGGGTTAGATGCTCAGACTGGTCTTGCATGGATATATGCTCGATGTTTTCTTTCTTTCCCTTTTAGGGTAACAACAGAGCGGACTTGGAGTCTTGCAACCCATAGATGGCCATTTAAATATATTTCTGGACTCGCATTATCGATTAATTTGTCTGAAGCCATGTGGTGCACAGAGGTTCAATTGGTTTATGAACTGTCTTCCAGTGTCATTTAAGGGTAATGTAGAGAATTTGTACCATTAGAGCAATACCCTCCCTGTGTAGCATGAAAGTGGGGGGTATTAAATCCTGTGATGAATATGATGAATCTAAGTGCTGTAATAACTCCTGCTTTGAAATGTACTTCTGAGCCTCGATATTCAAAGGGGATGCGCCTGGCACAACAGAGTTGTGCCGCCGCAACCACAGAAATGCACCCTGGGGCTATATTTAAAAGATAGAATTGTGCTGTGTAATTCCTGATACACCGTGGCGCAAAGATAATGTATGTAGCGCATCTCCAAGGGGCATGCCCATGCATATGAGGCACATCCCGATATTCAGCCTGAGATGTGCGGTGCATCTGCCAACACATCCCATAAGTGTGCTGCATACATGGGCACAAAGTTGAGCCTGTAAAAAAAGGATCAACTGGTAGCCACCCACAGGCGGGCCGCTGTAGTGCAGGGCGCAACACAGCAGCCGCCAGCCATGGGTGGCACCCCCCCGAACACCATGCACAATCACCATTCATATGCCCTGGTAGTCTAGTGAATCGCAACTCCCCGCTCCATACCCCCATCCCTGTAACAAATTCTGTAAATCAACCCTGATAGTCTAATGGTAACTCCCTCCCTGCCCGTAACCCCATCCCCGTAACAAACTGCGTAAATCAACCCTGGTAGTCTAGTGGTACCCCACTCCCCGCTTGTAACCCCGATCACCATTAAAAAGTAATCTTTCATTCCCTGGTGGTCCAGCGGGTACCCCCTCTCCCTGCCCGTAACCCCGATTGCCGTAAAAAAGGAATCTTTCATTCCCTGATGGTCCAGTGGTACCCCATCCCCACCCGTAACCCCGATCCCTGTAAAAAAGTAATCTTCATTCCTGGTAGTCTAGTGGTCCCCACCACACCCCCATTGACATAGGTCCCCCAGCCCATCCAGCCCACCCCGCTCATTGGCGAGCAGCAAACCCACCCACATACCTCCGCAACTGCCTGCTGTCTCTGTCTTTGGGTTTCTCTGCCCCAAATGCATTATTTTACACTTTTTCACATTAAAATTCAGCTGACATAATCTTGACCACTCTTCAAGTTTTCTCAGGTCTCTGCTCATCCTTTCCATCCCACCTGCAGTATCGACCCTATTACAGATTTTGGTGTCATTCGCAAATAGGCAGACCTTCTCCTCTAGATCCTCTGCAGTGTCACTTGCCTGTATAAAGATATTAAAGGGGACCGGTCCAAGTACCAATCCCTGAGGCACCCCACTGGTCACCCTCCCCTCCTCTGAGTAAACTCCATTCACTACCACCCTCTGCTGCCTATCCCCAACCAATTTCTTACCCAGTTTATCACCTTTTGACCCATTCCTAGGCTGGTCATCATCTTGTTTAAAAGTCTTCTGTGTGGTAACTGAGTCGAATGCCTTTCTAAAGTCTAGGTAGGCCACATCCACTGCTTCACCCTGATCTAATTCATTGGTCACCCAATTAAAGAAATCTATCAGATTCATTAGAAATGACCTCACACCCATGAATCCATGCTTTCTTGGGTCTTGCAATCCATTTGATTCAAAATGTTCCACTATCCTCTTCTTCAGCAGTGATTTCATTAACTTTCCCACCACCGATGTGAGGCTAACTGGTCTATAATTGCCAGTCTCCTCCCTGCTATCACTTTTATGGAGTGGGACTACATCTGTCCTTCTCCAGTCCTCCAGAACCACACCTTATTTTTAGACAGATAGAGAGACAGAGAGAGAGAGAGAGAGAGAGAGAGATAGATAGATAGATAGATAGATAGAGTTACTGGAGAGGTGTCACAAAGATACAGTCGATCGGTGGCTCACTGCACTCAGCGCAGCCTGCAGCATAAGTTCCAGCTGCAGCTGCAGAACTCAAGAAAGTCCTGCTGTTCTCATATGAAAGTCCTGCTTTTCTTATACAGAGAACGCAGGTCAATGGCTCCTTTCTCTAAGCAGAGCACCATGCATTTTGGGATTCCCAGAAAACGCATTTGTGGCAAATTAAAAAAAAAATGAATAGTAGAATCTAGCTAAACAGGGCCCCATTTAGCTAGGTTCAGGTGTTTGTTTAACAAGATATTATTGTTATGCATTTTCAATGCTTGTGAGCTTAAAATAAGAAATAAAATGGTATCTGGCACGGTCAGTAATTTTTTCAGCATGAGAGGTAAATCATGGAAATAAGCAGTCATAATCTTTTTTTTTTTTTTACCATTCAAGAGGTAAATCATGACCATAACCAATCGCAATTGCTTTTTTTACTGTTCGTGTCAGGATGTTAACTCTAAAATCGTTATAACTCTGGAACCATATAAAATGTTTTTATGAGACCTTCCAATGGCACGCCCTTGGCATGGGCCGCTTTAGCCCTGAAAATTTCATGAAAAAAATGACATACCATCTAGACTGTGGGTGAGAGCAAAAAATACCCAATGCTAAGTATAAGAAAACCCAAACATGTTATTTCTTTCCATTTTTTGGTGGTCTGTATCTCGAAAACCAAACAAGAAGCCATCACAAAACTTTTTACATCTTGAGACTCTGGCAGCCTAACCTCACATGCCAAATTCTGGGCCATTTTGTTACACAATGCCAAAGTTATTAAGGTGCAAAACTTGGGGCTTAACATTTAACAGCCTACTCAACCCTAACTATATAAATAAAGGATATGCAATGGGCACTGTTAAATGCACGATTTATCTATATGAGTGCTGTCTGACCTTGAGTAACCTCACGAGTAGCATAAGCCACAAGTGAGGTGTCTGAGGGCCAATGGCACAAATATAGATAAATCATGTATCTAACAGTCCCCTATTGCATATTTCATTTATGCAGTAAAATAGGTTAGGGTAGTGACAGTAGATGAATTCTTAAACGCCTTTTGTTTTTTAAAGTGAAAATGCAGTGGATTTTTTGGTGGTGTGGCCATGTGTTACTACGCTGGACAGACTGGTTGCTATCTTGGCTCTCTGATGTCTGTTGCTATTGGTGGAGCGAATGTGGTAGTGAAATTTTGAAGGACAAATGGTGGCTGGTCTTAGCAAGGGAATATAGTACAGATGGAGTCTCTTTGTGAGCTCCTTGTAACCGCTGCTTTATTGTAGAAGTTTTCTTTTATTTTGTATTGCGGTTTGAATCAGAGGGGGTGCATTAATTTGCAGCCACGGTTTTGGTTTATTTACTTTATTTAGTTTTTGTTTACCGGGTAAGTGCACTAGCCATAGCAATGACTATTTTCAGGCACAACCCAGAAATTATTGAGCAAGTGAGCAGCACGGCTTTGGGAACTGTATGAGGAGTGAGTGGCTGCAGCATGGCTTTGGTGAAGCAGCACCCGAGAAAGAATTTTGATTTTCCAAAGGGAGAAAGCAGAGAACAACAGCTTCAAAAAAAAGGTACTAATTATGATTCAGTGGGATGCAGCCTAAGGATGGTGTACCAGGGGTGTAGGCAAGAGCCATTAGGCAAGTGGAGAGGCAGTGTTTGATGATGATGAGAAAGCTAAAGAAACTTCTTTATCTGCAAAAACACATATTGAGAAAACAAAAGCATTTTTTTAAATGGATGAGAGAACTGATTTTTTTTTTTGCAGGGAGAGTTTAAGCTATTGAGGGCATGCACATTAGGGCACACTGAAGAATGCTGAAGGTTTACTAGGCAAGTAGTGCCAGCGGGCAAGTCGGTAGAGCTTGATGACAACAGTACTATATGAATAAATTGGTGATGACGGCAGGTACTATACTAATCATTATTTTTTTTTTTTTAATTTACAGTTTTTGTAGAGTTTTCTCGTTTCCTTTCCTGTCCCTGCCTGCACGCATCTGGGGCACTTACGTACGCATGTGGAGGCACGCATACGCCAGGCACTGTGGAGTGCCCCACCCTACTAGACGCTCCCTTCCCCACCTGCGCCACCACTGAATCTCCACCCAGTGGTGACAGGACTACGGGAGGGACAGCGTCCACCCCAGGAGAGAAGCGCTGCTGATAGGTGGTTCAATCCTGCTCCTACCCTCCCCCCGGCTGGCTCCCCGATGACCTGAGGTCGTTCCTGAACCCAGGTCGCCGACATGACACGAGGTAGAGTTAGTATACTAATAAATTTATGGTCACTGATTTATTCATATAGTTGGTCTGATAAACGTTTATCAGCAGTCATCAGAGTCTACACCTATTGAATAAACATATATACATCTTCATTGCAATAAACTGCATTAATGCACCAGTTGAGGGTCAACTTAATGTCACAAAAGTAGGGAAATGTGGCATTAGGGTTTCCAGCCATAACTTCCCATCCCTATAACCCCCAGAAGCAAAAGGACAAAACTACACAAGCAACAAGAGACAGCCATCATCAGGTAAAAAAAATAACATACAACTGACTGCAGATGACACAAATGCAGTAGCACTGCTGTGCTACCTTCGTGGATTTGCAACTGCAGCATGCACACCATAAGACATACACACTCACTTGTCACTGAAGACAGAATCCACGGTACTCAAATCATAACACTGCTTCTGTGAACAGAAGCATAGACCACTACTGCCTACTACAAATCCATGATATCCAAATTGCAAGAGTTATTTTGTCTGCAGAAGTGCAGACCCTAATGGGGCCAGTGTTTCTGCAGCCTTAAGTACTCATGCACACTGTAAGATATACACACACTTGATGGGCCTGCGCTTCTGTTGCCATAGGAGTAAGATATACACATCAACTTCTGGCAGCAGAGGTACAGGCGTCACAAAATCCATGATACCAAAATTGCAACAGTACTTCTGTGTGCAAAAGTACATGCCCCTGTAGGGCCTGCACCTCTTTAGTTACAGGTGTGATATATACACAAACTTAGATTTTATTGTTTGGGGAAAAAACCTTTAGGTAACAAATGCCTATTTTCAAAGGTAACCCGGTCGTTCAAACTGTATACAACATCAACATCAGACGCATAACACAAACAGTATGTCATATAATTATATTTTGTCATAACATACAATAAAATATCACTCATTAAATCATTATTTAAAACAACTGCAGGTAGCAAGATCTTGCAAATATATTCTAAAACCATTTTTAAACAACCATTAAGTGCTGTCTATCTAACACATTCATTGTTGCCCTGCATTTAAAATATTTTTGACCCACTTCTGTTCTATTACTATGTATTATTGGTTGCAATATGAGTAAAATACTTCAATAGCATTACATTCAGTCTTTAAATACATTGTTTGTGTAAAAATTTCCAGCATCAAAGTCCCTCGAAGTACACAGTGCATAAACCTAAGGGCAGCCACTCTATCTGTTCATTACATTTACAATGGTGAACATCCCTACTAGCCTCTAGTACAAATCTACAACCTCAATTCTACACCGCACTCAGTCTGGATAGCACACTGTCTGCTGCTGAGGTATAAATAGGTAGCCCATAGTCAATAATTGATAGAATTAGGCTCAGAGCAACCAAACTTCTTGTTTCTTGATCAAAATTTCTTTTGTTTCTGTACAGCAGACTAAACCTCGTGTTAATTTTCTGAACTATGTAATCTTTGGATGGGATATTCAAAGCAGTTGTGCAATGAGCAAAAGGGTTGCGCCTGCGCAACTGCAAAATAGCACCGGAGTGATATTCAGCGCAACAACTACTGTATAGTAATGGCCATGCGCCAATGCACAATAGTAATGTATGCATGCGCAAGTGCAGGGGGCGTAGAAATGCATAAGTGGCGCAGTGCGATATTCAACACTGGACAAACAGCACAAGAGTGGAGCAAATAGGAAATGTGCAGAGCACACTTGAGCCTATAAAAAGAAGGAGCAAGCAAGTGAAGGACACTTGCACCAGAGGGGAGCAGGAGAGAGGGCGATAGAGAGGACAGGCAGAACAGCAGGAAGGGTGCAAGAGAGGGACAGAGGCAGTGAGAGAGTGACACTGCATGAGAGTGTGAGTGTGTGCGAGTGGGTGAACAGTGTGCGAGTGTGCCTGTGACACCCAGCACAGAAGGGGCAGTACACATGCCTAGAGAGGGGGGAGGTGGGGGCCACAGCCCACAGGCCACCAGCCGGGGGCAGGAAATGCAGGCATGCATGTGCCCAGCACAACAGGAGACGGAGCAACACACAGCCGGGGGGCGAGAGGAGTCAGCCTCCCAGGGGGGAAAGGACAGCAAAGGCCATTGCCAGTGCCTGCTTCCAGATGGAGGCTGTAATGAGGGGTGTGGGGAAACAGGAGACAGTGCAGCGTGGCCGTGGAAGGGCCCGTCGGCGGTACGCCCAGAACTGGTGGTACCGTGCCTGCACCACCTTCAAACAATACAGCGATATAGAGATTGTGGGCCAGTATCACCTGAACTGGGTGATTCTGAGCTAGCTCTGTGAGCTGTGCAGTGAGGAGATACTGGCACCCACTAGACGGAGCCGCGCCCTGATGGTGGAGACCAAAGTCACAGCTGTCATGTGCCTGCTCACCACGGACACCTTCCAGAGACCAACAGGGGATACCACAGGCATAACCCAGTCAGCCGCGTCATGGCTCCTCACACAATTCCTCAAAACAATGCTGCCACATGCTACGGAATATATCCAATTCCCCAGCGTACAGCGAACATCGAACATGCATGAGTTCCACAGGGTAGCATGTATGCCTGGCGTGCTCGGGGCCATCGACTGCACCCATGTTGGTATCCTCATGCCACCTGGCCCAGAGGGGGTAGCCCACATCAACAGAAAGCTCTAACCCACTGTCAACTGCCAGGTGGTGTGTGATGCCAGGGGGCACATAATCAGTGTCTGTGCCACACACCCTGGAGGAGTACACACACAAAGTCTTCATCTGGCACAGTTTGGCACTGTGCCACAGGTTTGTGAGTGGGGACATCCCCACTGGCCACCTAGTAGGTCAGTATGCTGAGACCATGGGCAGCCTGGCACATCAGGGCAAGGGGTGGGGGCTGCCAGGGCAGGGGCACCACAGGGTGCGGCTGGGGGGTGCAGCAACGCAGCCCACCATGCTAACCATATCTCTCTCCACACAGGTGACAGTGGCTACCCACTGCGGCCCTGGCTGCTCACCCCATACCGGCGCCTGTCGACCCCTGTGGAGGAGCGATACAATGAGGCACATGCCAGCACACGGAACATCACTGAGCAGGTGTTTGAGCTGCTGAAGGCACAGTTCCGTTGTCTGGACAGGTCTGGCGGTGCCTACAGTACAGACAATCAAGGGCCTGCGGCCTATTCCTGGCCTGCTGTATACTGCACAACATGGCCACTGACCATGGATAGCTGCCGAGGTCAAGAGGGGCACAGGGACGACATGGCCGGGCCACGTGCAGTGGTGGCAGCCCCCGGGACAAAGGGAACCCCACTGACTGGGTGTCCCGGCAGCACTGGGCCATGATTGCAGAGGAGCACTATGGTGCATGCAGGTAGGTGAACATGCCCCCAAGCACGGAATGGCAACTGTGGCACAGTGCTCAGGCATGGGTGGATGAACCCTGTGTCAGGAACGGCTGGAGAGGGGGCATGGCTGGGTGCTGGGCGGGACCCCGTGGCAACACGCAGCACAGCACAGCACAGCACACCACACACACACACACACACACACACACACACACACACCACACACGCACACTGGCACCATAGAAACATAGACTTTGACAGCAGATAAGGACCACTTGGCCCACCCAGTCTGCCCATTTCCCTACCTATTGGATAAGCTGCAGATTCTAGTTAACCAACAGCCTACTTCCTGCAACCCCCCACTATAATTGCCTTATGTCTGTCCCATGCATGTTTGAATTCCCCACTGTTTTAGACCCACAACCTCTCCAGGAAGACGGTTCCATGCGCTCCACCACTCTCCGTGAAAAGAATTTCCTCACATTACCCCTGAGCTGTCCTCTCTACCTTAAATTGTGCCCCTTGTTCTTACATGTCTCTTTTTTCTGAAAGATGCTACCCTCCTGGACTTTGTTGATTCCCTTGAGGTACTAAAGTTTCTATCATGTCCCCCGTCCTCCTTTCATCAAGGGTTTACATATTAAGCTCTCTCAGTCTCTCTTCATATGGTTTCTGATGTAGACCATGCACCATTTTAGTTGCCCTCCTCTGGACTGCTTCCATCCTGTCTATGTCCTTGCGTAGATGAAGTTCCAAAACTGCACGCAGTACTCCAGATGGGGTCTCACCAACTGTCTGTGAGAGAGATAACCACTTCCCTTTTCTACTTGGATGCCCTCCTATGCATCCCAGTATCCCTGGCTCTCCTTACTGACTTCTCACATTGCTTACCCACCTTTAGGTCATCTGATATGACTACACCCAGATCCTTTTCCATTATTGTTGTCATTAGTACCTCCCCTGCTATTGTGTACTCTTCTCCTGGATTTTTATTTCCCAGGTGCATTACTTTGCACTTCTTTGCATTGAATCTAAGTTGCCATATGTCTGACCATTCCTCCAACCTTGCCAAGTCCCTTCTCATCCTTTCTACCCCACCCCCCTGTGTATCAACTCTGCTATAGATCTTTGTGTCATCTGCAAAGAGGCATACCTTTCCTTCCAGATCCTCTGCAATGTCACCTATAAAGACGTTAAAGAGGACTGGACCCAGTACTGAGCCCTGAGGTACTCCACTAGTAACCTCCCTTTCTTCAGAATGTGTTCCATTCACTATTACCTTCTGTGTCCTGTTGTGCAGCCAGTTTGCTACCCAGGCTACCACCCTGGGACCCACTCCCAGGCTGGCTAACTTGATTATTAATCATTTGTGGGACTGTGTCAAATGCCTTGTAAAGTCTAGGTAGGCCATATCCACAGCCCCTCCTAGTCTATTACTTTGGTCACCCAGTCAAAGAAATCGATTAGATTCATCTGACATGACCTTCCTGCTGTGAATCCATGCTGCTTTGGGTCCTGTTCCCGCTGGCCTCTAGGTACTGAACAATTCTTTCTTTCAAGTGATTCCATCATTTCCCCACCACTGAGGTCAAACTAACAGGTCTGTAGTTTTCTGCTTCTGCCTTCCTCCCACTTTTGTGGAGGAGATCACATCTGCCCTCCTCCAGTCCTCAGGCACCACCCATCTTCTCATGATTTGTTAAAAAGTGTGGTTAGTGGTGTCACTAGGTCCTCCCTTAGCTCTTTTTAGGATTCTGGTGGATCCGTCAGGCCCCATTGTTTTGTCCACCTTGAGTTTTAGGAGTTCTTTCAGGACTCTTTCTTCTGTAAATGGACTGGCGTCAACCCCACTACCCAGAGTGCTTCTACTGTTCGGTTTAGGTAACTCCTCTTCTTCTTTTGTGAATACTGAGCAAAAGTAATCATTCAGTATCTCTGCCTTTTCACTGTCTCCCTCTGCCCATCTCCCCCCCCCCCCCCCTTTATTAATCTTCACTATCCCTCCCTTAACCTTTCTATGCTCCCTAATGTACCTATAAAAGGTTTTATCCCCTTTCTTAACTGAGTTGGCTATCTTTTCCTCGGTTTGGGCCTTTGCTTTTCTGACTACCTTCCTCACTTCTTTCTGCTTTAATTGATACAGTTCCCTGTCGTGCTCCTTCTGTGATTCCTTACACTTTTTGAATGCAGCCTTTTTCTTCTTAACCTTCCCTGACACCTCTTTTGAGAACCACAGTGCTTTTTTTATTCTGCTTTGTGTTCTTTATTTGTTTCAGACAAAGGCTTGTTGCCTCCATGATGGCAGTTTTGATTTTTCTCCATTGTTCTTCCACCCCCTCCTTTCTGGCCATTTGCTAATGCATTCCTCAGGTATTCACCCATTATGCCAAAGTCAGCCCAGTATCCTTGTCTTTGTATGGCTTGTCTCCATGGTTATGTTTATTGTGAAGCACACTGTGCAGTGGTCGCTTGTTCCCAGATGTCTACTGACTTCTAAATTTGTGATCCTCTCTCCATTTGAGAGTACCAGGTCTAATATTGTTCCCTCCCAACTGGGTTCCACCACTAGCTGTCTAAGGCATGCCCCCTGTAGGGCATCGAGAATGACCTTGCTCTTGGATGTGGCTGCAGTCCATGTCGCCCAGTTAACATCTGGCATGTTCAAGTCCCCCATCAACAGTATCTCCCTTTTTTCAGCCATTTTGAGAATGCCCTCTATCATTTTCTTGTCCATTTCCTCCCCTTGAGATGGGGTCTGTATACAACCCCTGTGCGGATTGTGATGCATTTCCGCCTCCAAGGTGACCCAGAGTTCCTCTTGTCCTCCCCTTTACTTTTTAGTTCTGTAGCTTTGATCCCTTCCCTTATGTGAGAGCTACTCCACCTCCTCTTTACCTCCCTGTCCCTTCCGTAGATTGTGTAACCCGGTATGTTGACATCCCAGTCATGGTTCTCCGTGTACCATGTTTCTGTGACTGCCACAATATCCAAGTGTTCCTCTTCCATCAGGGCTACTAGCTCAGGAAGCTTGTTTCCCAGACTACGGTCATTGGTACTCATTGCCCTACATTTAATGTTGGTTTTATCCTTTTTTACCCCATCCCTGCTCTTATTGCCCTTGTCCATTTTTCCATTTACCGCTGTCCTGCCCCCTGTCAAGCTCTGTACCTCAGTGTTTACCCTACTACCTGCCATGTTTTGTGGGGGGAGGCTTGAACTTTCCTGTTTCCTATCAGCACCTCCCCCCTTGGCTAGTTTAAAAGTTTGCCAAGGAAGCCTTTAAACCTGTCACCTAGGAGCGTGTTTCCCTTCCTGGACAGATGCAGACCATCATGCCAGTATAGACCTTCATCTCTCCAGGTGGACCCCCAGTCCCCAATGAAGCCAAAGCCCTGTGCTCTGCACCAGTTTTGCAACTATTCATTAAACTGCATGGTGTGCAGTACCCTAGCCTCACCCCTGCCATAGACTGGCAGCACCTATGAGAAGGTTACCATGCTTGCTACCTGTCTGAGGCCCCTCCCCAACTCCACAAATTCATCCTGCACTGAACTGATCTCATGCCTAGCTAGGTCATTTGTCCCGAGGTGGACAATGATATCTAGTTTCCTCTCCTGTGATGCTGCTTCTGCAATCCTGAGGATTTGCTTCCTGTCCCTCCAAGCCATGGCACCAGGCAGGCACCTTACTTCCCTCTCCTCTCCCTTCCCCAGGTCTACATCCCTAACAACTGAGTCCCCATCAGAGCTGTTTCTTTCCCTGTGGTGTCCCTTGCCACTCTTTTGTGGGTCTCCTTGTGGATGTCCCCAGCATTCTTCTTGGTCTCCACTGAGGTGTCATCATAGAGAAACCTTGATTTGCCAGACTGACATATGATTTGTGTAGAGGTACAACTCGGGGCTACGCTCTGTTCCACCACCCTCACCCTCCCAGAACCTATTGTGGTCCATCTGCTCTTCACATATGGCAACCTCTGAGGCAGTGGTTGTGGAACTGGTGCTCTTTGGGTGGGGAAGGCCTCCTTAGTCCTTGCCAGTTCAGCCTGGAGGTGGGCAACCTCCTCCCTCAGAGCTGACAGTTGCCTGCAAATAAGGCAGCAACGCAGGTTCCAGAATGTCTCCCGGAAAAGTGCTGCCTCACAGCCAGTGCATTGCATCACTCCCCACATGTCCCTCTTCCTTATAATATACAATGAGTAATATATAAATTTTATTTATTTATTTTTGTGTGTGTGTGTGTGTGTACTTACCCTTTATGCACTGTGCTGGGTAATTAAGAATATGACAGTTCTGCCCCAAGACCTGTTGAGGAAGTGATGTCAGAACCTTGGCTATAAAGGAAATGCCACGCCTGGGGTGGGTGGGGTGAGGGGAAGGTGGGTGGGTGGGCCACAACTACTGGTGACTGTTAGAAACAATCAAATACACCACTGCTCCACCACCCTGGTGAGTACTGCCCTTTATAGTAAGTCAACCAACACCACAATTTACTAGACCACTGCTCCTACACAAACCACTCTACTGAGTCCAGCGATAAAAACGAACTCACTGCTCAGCCAGCAGGACACTTCTAAAATATTGTACAAATATCCTTCCAAATCCTAGGTGTCTAGCACAGAAATCAAGCAACTTCAGTTGTATTTCACCCCCTCTGGTTATAAAATTACTACACTTTAATGGAATCTTGCAATTCTTAATGCCAGTAAGAAAATAATGAAACTTTCTGTAGAAAGTGTAGCTTACCTTCCTAACTAGTCCCCAACAATATTATGTTTTACCAGGTTCTCAGTTCCTCAAATGCGTTCTAGATTGTTCTCTGCAGTATAGCAAGTTTCTCAGCTTCCAACAGAAGCAGGCAAGTCTTTTCTGACCAGGCATGTGTCAGATGCTGAGCACTGGTGCACAGTGGCAGACAGCGCTGTGCTGGCATCATCATGCACGTGACACACTGGCCAGTGGCTGGGCGGGTGCGCACACAGCCTGTGTGTGGCGTCATCCACGGATGCCACATCCGTGGAATGCATATGCACACACCACACCAATGTGCACATAGAGTGGCAGCAGCAGACTGGGGACAGGGAGGTGGACAGTTCAGGACCACCGTGCAGTCGCACAGCCGCTGCGGACACATGGACAGCCCCGCTGAAGCTGCCCAGCAGACCCAGGCTGTGCGATGGCCACAGGTGGTGTCTGTGACAGTCCCCCAGGGGTGTTACTGCGGGACCGCAACCAAGTCCTCGCAGGGGTCTGCAGGCTCCCGAACAGGTCAGCTCCAGGTATGCCTGGAATGCCCACAGCAGAACCCGGCATTGACACTGAGGGGGGTCGCTTGATGCCGTGACCAAGGGGTGAAGAATGCACTCCGCGGGGTCTGCAGCGCCTGGCCACGCACCATGGCGGACAGTGGTGCTAGGCCGACCATGACTGCTGCAGTAAGCCGATCCAGGGCTGCAGCTGTGTCCTCCCTCAGTCGACTGTTGTCGTCTAGGAGCTGCGAAATGCCCCTGTCATGCTGCTCTGCAGCCTGGTGCATCTCAGTGTGGAGTGCACGCACCCCTGCCACGAGCAGCACCTGTTGCTCCACAGAGGCCCGCAGCAGATGGGTGTGCTTGGGCAAGGGGTTGGCACCCAGGGACGCCTGGACAATGCGCCGACCCACGGGTGATGTCCGACCTTGCTGCCCAGCCCCCCGCTCAGGTGGGAGCTGCACAGCGAGGTCTCATGGGGGCTGAACATTCACTGGCGCTGCATCATTGACGTGCACCTAGCCCCCAACATCCCCATCCATCTGCCGCCCTTCCGTCCGCTGTGCGCTGTGCAGCACCTGTGTGGCTGCACCACCACTACCACCACCATCAGCCGGCGCCTCTATGCTGGCGCCCACGGCGACACTGGGAACGGTGACCGGTGGCCGTACGTTTTCCGCCAGGGCACTGCCTGCGCTGCCAGGGAGCAGGAGTGTTATGGGTGCCTCCCCCTCGATGGCAACACCACTGTCCAGGACAATGGTTTCATCGTCATTAATGTCGGACCCTGCCCTGATCCATGTCTCTGCACACTGTAAGCCATGGCTGGCATCCCGTTGGAACACAGCCAGGGCCTCATCCAACACCACGCCACGGGCATCCATCCTGACAGCGGTGTTTAGCTGCAGCCAATCTGGCCCCCGGACACCGGAGGTGGAAGGCCGGTCGTCCGCTGCCTGGCTCGTCCCCATGGTGGACACCACCATCCCTGCCACTGCATGCTGGTGCTCTGATGTGCTGAAAGTGAATACAGTCGCATCAATGCCACTATCTCACAGGTCAGCCCCCACCACCACCACCCTGCCCCAGACGCTGCTGTACCTACCATGCAGTGATGGGCTCCCACCTGTCTGGAAGCCGCCACCAGGCGCCCCCTTGATGGCACTGCACCGCATGGTGGCCACCACCATCTCCTCCTGCGGCGTGAGCTGCGGCACGTTGGGCTGACCACCGCCCATGGCTGCACGTGCGGCCCGGATGGCTGCCACATTCTCCTTTATCCTGCGCCTGTTGATGCCAACCTTTTTCTTGCACTCCTGCGCAGACCGCTGATGGGTGCTCTGCTGATTCACGGTCACCGCCACCTCCTCCCATGCTGCAGCCCTGGCCTCTGGGGTGCCTGTTGTACCACTCAGCAGAGGCTTCTTGTCGAGGTACTCCTCGAAAAGGGCATCCGCCTCTGCTTTGTAAAGTTGGGCCTACACTTCCATGCAGGCCCACGTTCCTCACCGTCCTCGTGATCAGTCATAATTCGTCCTGTGGGCAATAACAAGTGGTCAGTGTCTGCTGCAACCCACTCCACCCGCTCAAACCACTGTCCCGACTTTCCCCCAGTGACGCATCTTACCTCTGAAGGATGCAATACCGGTCCATGTTCTGTGCTGTCCCGTGGCTCCTATATAGTGCATCGCATGCAAATGAGCAGATGCGCAACTGTAATGAGATGCAAATAGCCCCGATGCGCCATGGATAGGCTGATGAGCTAATCTGCATATGCCGGCTGAATATCGTGATGTTGCGCCTTGCACAATGGACTTGTGCAGGCACAAGTCGTGGCACAACATTGTGACATGCGCAGTAGGACCGTCAGTACGCATGCACACACCGACGGTGCCTACGCCAACAGTGCAGCATACGCTCACCGCGCAATACGTGATACGGCGCTGATCACATTGGCATGTAACTCCCTGGCACCATGCGACGAGAGTGGCACCAGGGGGGCTAATGGCATTCCTGTGCCATGGGCGTACTGGTGCCAGGGCATCATGCGGCTGATGGCACAATTTGCCCCATGGTGCCTGGGTGCCGTTAGCCCCATGGTGCCCAGGTGCTATTGGCTCATAGCCCGTGGCACCCACATGCCTCTATTGCGCACCTTGTGTGGCAGACCCAAGAGCGTAGTCGCGCACGGTGCATGTGCTGACCCCAGGCTTGCCCTTTGCCCCTCAGGAACCCCTGCCCCACGTGTCAATGCAGCCAGGCATGTGCCATGCATCCCTGGGGATGCACGATTGCCGTTGGTAGTGCATCTCCATGCGAAGCGCACATCCATAGCACGTGGAGCTCGTGCGCTACAGGGCACCATTTTGAATTCCCCTGCAGCGTTTCAGCAATGCCGATCCGCAGCAGTGCCAGGGCTCCAAATTGGACCCAGAGATAGAGCTAATAAACCTTGTGGCCCTGGTGGAGCCCCACAGAGGCAGCCTGTTTGGGCAGGTGCTCCTTGACAGGCCAAGAACAGAGGTGTGGCAGGAGGTGAAGGAGGAGCTCGAGCGGGCCACCGGTGTCCAGTGCACCAGTGAGCAGTGTCACCACCGCTATGGGGACCTGCAGTGGAGGACCCAGAGTGGCTCCCAGAACTGCAGGCACGCATCCACATGGGTGCCGTGCCACGGCCAGGTAAGTGTGCATCGCTCATGTCTGTGCCCATCCAGTGTTCTGTGGGGCCAGCAGGGTAGCATACCATGCTGAGGGGGGGAGGGCACTGGGACTGTACGCCCTGTGGCCCGGGGCCGTGCAGCGTGTGTGCCCTGTGCCACTGCACCACGGCTGGGCCGAGGAGCACGCTGTGCTGGGGGGGACATATGGCGATGCCAGGTACTGATGTGTTCATCTCTGTGTTTCCATCCTAGGCCCTGAGGATCGGAGGGCTCGACTGGCTGGCGCTGTGGGTGGGCCAAGGAGGGCCAAAGCAGGGGAACCACCACAGGGTGTAGGCTTCAGGGGCAGTGCTGCAGGACCGGTGCATGGTGCACCACGGCGTGCAGGTAGGCACAGTTACATGCTACACTGTTGTGCAGGGTGGGCAGCGGGGGTGAGGGTGGGCCATGGCCCTCTGTGCACACAGCCACTGCAGCTGTGTACTGCCCGTGGTGCCTGCTGTGCCATGCTGTGGCCATCGCACATGTGTGTGTGGCTGCCGCAGGTGGGCTGTGGTGCTTCCGGCTGCCAGCTGTGCCGCTGCCGTCCTGCCGCTGTACCATATCACCTGCCTGCCACGGTGGTGGTGGGTGGCCCATGGGTGGAGTTGGTGTGCAGCGCTCTGCATGGCTGTGGTATGCTGGGTTGGCGGCACACTGCGGGTGGCTGGGTGCCACCCCAGGGGCGCGTGTCACCACTGTCCGTTCTGCACGGTGGGTGGGCTAGGGTGTTCCAGACATGCACTAATACTGTGTTCCCTCCTTTGTCTTAGGTGTCCGTCGGCCAGCAGTTAACACCCGGCTCCTGAGGAGGATCCTGAAGGTGACCACTGCCACGCTGCAGGTGGCAAGGATGCTGCAGAGGTCATTCTGCAGGCAACAGCGCCATGCAGCGGTAGGGTATGGCCACCTGTAGGGCCCATTGGCCCGTGACCCTTCTACTTCCCTGTCCCTCCTTCCCATGCCCTCCCATGTCCCCTTGTCTAGCCCTGACCCCTGTCTATTTACCTCCCTTCCCTGACTTTGCCTTTTTGTACATAGTTTCCCCATTCCTTGTTCCCTGTCCCCTGTTCCTTGTATATATGCATGTTTGTGTTTTATATCTGTTATTAATACATTTTATTATGGTTACCTATCTGTGTCCAGGTCTGCTTTGCGGCTGGCATGTGGAGCCATGCTGCAGTGGTGTGCATGGTGGCTGTGTGATGCACCTGAGGTGTCCAAGGGGTTGTGCATGGTGGTGTTCGCCCATTGGTCGGTGGCTGTGCCCTGGGGCGGCCGTGGGCTGTCTGTTCTGGTTGTGTAGCGTGTGCGTTGTGTGCTGTTTGCCTGTGTGTTGCCGGCTGTGGTCCGGGTGGCATGGCGCGTGCCTTCCTGTGGGGGTGGCCACTGGTTGTTCACCCATGGCCATTGGTGCCACCCTACCTCCGTGCACCGCTGTGGTGCACGTGGGCGGGGGCCTGCTGCATCCCCATGTGCACTGGGTGGTGTTCCGTCATGAGCTTGCTGTGCCTCACTCCTGGCACCCTTGGCACCCTGGTGGTAGCACATTAAACCCCAGTGGCTTGCTCCTTGCTGTGCCTGTTGCCGGTCCATATGTGTCCTGGCACATGCACCTCAGCCCCTTGCGCATCCCTGGTTGTGCTATTGTGCATATTGGATTGCTCCCTGGCGCAGCCCTGGCTGCGATATGGCGCATCTGTGCAATATTCAGCCATGTTGCACTGACGCATCCCACCTTGCGCAACCTTTAAATATCGCACTCAGTGCACCACAGCACAGTGGATTTGCACTGCACAGGTCTTGCGCCGGCCTCTTGCGCATTTCTGAATATTCCATCTTTTATGTTTAGCATAGGACAGTGTGCTATCCAGAAAGACTCCTAGGTATTTAAAATTATATATCTGCTCCAAACTCTCTCTTGCTTCAGTCTTAATTTCCAGTTGTTCACAATGACCAATATTCTTTAAGCTATGAAAAAAGCTTTTTTTTTTTTTCTTTTAACATTCATTATTAGTTTACTTCCAATAAGCCAATTCTGGACTCTCGTAAAGCCATCCTGGAGTGCTTTTTCAAGAGCAGGGACACTTTTGCCTCTTGTTGCCAGGACTCTGCAATCCTGGCAAATTGTGGGAAGCTCGTCCAAAAACAACCTAAAAAGTACGGGTCCCAGTATGGACCCTTTTGGTTCACCTGTGCTGACTGACTGACTATAGATTTAGACATAATGGACAGGATTTTCGAAAAGGTAAGAATGTCCCAAGCCCGCTGACCATACGGTGCCTGGGGCTTGCGGCATTCTCCTGGTCAGCATCGGGATTTTCTATCCCGTCTGCTAATTACCGCAAACTACAACTTTGTGTGGTCTAGCTTGCGGGAACCGGAGGGCCAGTTTTACAGAGCTTGCACCACATATTTGGCTCAAGCTGCTGTGAATGGTGGAAACTGTTGCAACTGTGCCTGAGATTGCAAAATTGGACACAGTGGCGGCAAAAAGGTTTGCTGCATCACCAGAACCTAAGTCCAGTGGTGCAGGCTGGACACAAGCCCTGCACCACCCTTCAAAAAATCTGGTCCAGTGTCTCCCAATTTTACCTTCTGCTTCCTATTATTTAAATAGTCTTAGAACCAACTGCAAACATTTTGTGATAAACCAAGTGTAAACAACGTATTTACCAGCATCTCATGATTTACTAAAGGGAATGCTTTTGATAGAGCAGTATAGACTGCCCCAGCCATGTTCACACTGTCCAAGGCATCACTCATTAAATTTGTATATTCCAATAAAGCAGCTGTAGTACTACGTCTTTTCCTAAAACCACACTGAGTATCCATTAGGACGTTAAATTAACATACATAGAAACATAGACTTTGACGGCAGATAAGGACCGCTAGGCCCATCTAGTCTGCCCATTTCCCTACCTACAGGATAGGCCGCAGATCCTAGTTAACCAACAGCCTATATCTTCCTGCTCCCCACAAGAATTGCCTTATGTCTGTCCCATGCATTCTTGAATTCTCCCACAGTTTTAGACCCATAACTTCCTCAGGAAGGCTGTTCCATGCATCCACTACCCTCTCTGTGAAATAATACTTCCTCATTGCCCTTGAACCGCCTCTCCTTCTATCTTTAAATTGTGTCCCTTGTTCTTGCAAGTCTCTTTTCTGAAAGATGCTACCTCTTGGACTTTGTTGATTCCCTTGAGGTACTTGAAAGTTTCTATCATGTCCCCTCTCCCTTCTTTCCTCAAGGGTATACATATTAAGCTCCTTTAGTCTCTCCTCATACGCTTCTCTTGCAGACCCTGCACCATTTTAGTTGCCCTCCTCTGGACTGCCTCCATCCTGTCTATGTCCTTGCGGAGATGGGGTCTCAGAACTGGACACAGTATTCCAGATGGGGTCTCACCAACTGTCTGTACAGAGGGATAACAACTTCCTGTTTTCTGCTGCTGATGTCTCTCTCTACATCCCAGTATACCCCCGGCCCTCCCTACTGCCTTCTCACATTGCTTACAACCTTAAGGTCATCTGATATGATTACCCCAGGTCCCTTTCCTGTTTTGTTGTTGTTACTACCTCCCCACCCATTGTGTATTCTTCCCTAGGTTCTTGTTTCCCAGGTGCATTATTTTGCCTTTTTGCATTGAATCCTAGCTGCCATCGTCTGACCATTCCTCCAACCTTGCCAAGTCCTTTTCATCCTTTCCACGCCTCCTTGTGCATCAACCCTGTTGCAGATCTTTGTGTCATCTGCAAAAGGCATACTTTCCTTCCAGTCCCTCTGCAATCCATTGATGAAGACATTAAAAGGACTGGACCAATACTGAACCCTACGGTACCCCACTAGCAACCGCCCTTTCTTCAGAGTGGACTCCATTTAAGTACCTTCTGTGTCCTGTTGTCCAGCCAATGTTTTACCTAGGCTACCACCCTGGGACCCCTCCCCAGGCTGGTTAATTTGACTAATAATCTTTGTGTGGGACTGTGTCAAATGCCTTGCTAAAGTCTAGGTAGGCCATGTCACAGCCCCTCCCTGGTCTACTACTCGGTCACCCAGTCAAAGAAATCTATTAGATTCGCCTGACATGACCTTCCCGCCTGAACCCATGCTACCTGGATCCTGTGCTCCACTGACCTCTAGGTACTCAACTATTCTTTCCTTCAGAAGTGACTCCATCACTTTCCCTACCACAGAGGTCAGACTGACAGGTCTGTAGTTTCCTGCCTTTGTCTTGGTCCCACTTTTGTGAAGGGGAATCACATCCGCCTTCCTCCAGTCCTCGGGTACCACACCATCCTCCCATGATTTATTAAAAAGAGTAGCCAGTGGTTTCACTAGTTCCTTCCTTAATTCTTTTAGAATTCTGGGGTGAATTCCATCAGGACCCATTGCTTTGTCCACCTTCAGTTTTAGGAGTTCTTGCAGAGCCCTTTCTTCTGTGAAAGGACTGGGATCGACCCCCCTATCAAGAGTGCTTCTGTTAATTGGATTAGGCACTTCCCCCTCCTCTTTTGTGAATACTGAGCAGAAATATTTGTTCAGTATTCCTGCTTTTCACTGTCCCCTCTGCCCACCCACCGTCTCATTCTATCCAGCCTCACTATCCCTCCCTTTGTCTTTCTACGCCGCTGATGTACCTATAAAGGTTTTATCCCCTTCTTAACTGAGTTGTCTATCTTTTCCTCAGTTTGGGCCTTTACTATTCTGACTTCCCTCCTGCTTCTTTCTGCCTTAACTGGTACAGCTCTCTGGCCTGCTCCTTCTGTGTTTTCTTATACTTCTGGATATCTATCTTTCTTCCTGACTTTCACAGCCACCTCTTGAGAACCATAGTGGCTTTTCTTTCGTTTTGATTTGTTTATTGCTTCACACAAAGGCTTGTTGCCTCTGTGATGGCAGTTTGATAATTCCCATTGTTGCTCCCACCTCCTCCTAGCCTGTTTGCTAGTGCTTTCTGAGGCACTCTTCCATCTTGCCAAAGTCAGCACTCCTAAAGTCCAGTACCCTCACTTTTGTATGGCTTGACTCTGTAGCTGAGTTTAACTGAACCACACTGTTTGATGGTCACTTGTCCCCAAATGGCAACCCACTTCTAGATCTGAGATCCTCTCACTGCCCCGTTTGAATAAGGTCTAAGATTGCTCCCTCACGAGTGGGTTCGAAACTAGCTGTCTAATGCCTGCCACCTGTAGGGCGTCAAGAATGGCCCTGCTCTTGGATGTGGCTGCAGCAAATGTGCTCCAGTTAACATCTGGCATATTCAGGTCTCCATCAACAGTATCTCCCCTTTCTCTCCATTCTAAGAATGCCTTCCATCATATCCTTGTCCATTCCTTCCCTTGACATGGGGGTCTGTACACACCCTGTGCAGATTGTGGTGCCCTTTCAGTCTCCAAGGTGACCCACAGTGCCTCTCTCCTCCCTGTTTACTCTTTTGTTCAGTTGCTTTTATCCTTTCTTTACAAAGAGGCTACTCCTCCCCTCTTCTCCCTGCCTGTCTCTCTTGTAGGTTATGTACCCTGGTATGTTAACATCCCAGTCATGGTTCTCTGTGTACCATGTTTCTGTGACTTCTCTATATCCAGGCATCCCTCTTCCATTAAGGCCACCAGCTCAGGGAGCTTGTTGCCCAGACTATGGGCATTGGTACTCATTACCCTCCATTTCCTGATGGCCTTACCCCCTTTGCCCCCATCCCTGTCCTTCTTGCCTTTATCACTTTCTCCATTTACCCCTGCCCTTCTCCCTATCGACACCTCCATGTTGGTGTTTGCCACACTTACTACCGTGATTGTTTGGGGGGGGCTAGGATTTTCCTGCTCCTTTCCAGTGCCTCCCCCCTTGGCTAGTTTAAAAGCTTGCCAATAAAGCATTTAAACCTATCACCTAGGATCCTGGTTCCCTCCCGGACAGATGCAGCCATCATGCCAGTATAGGCTTGCATCATTCCAGGTGGACCCCAGTCCCCAATGAAGCCAAATCCTGAGCTCCACCAGTTTTCACCCACTGATTGAATCCATGATGCAAGGAACACCCTAGCCTCTCCTATGCCATAGATGGGTAGCACCTCCGAGAAGGTTACCGTGAGTGCTATGACTAAGGCCCTCCCAATTCCACAAACTCTTCCTGCACTTCTAATCCCTTTCTTAGCAGGTCATTTGTCCTAAGTGGACAATGACATCCAGCTCCTTCCCTGTGCAGCTGCTCCGGCAATCCTGAGGATTCGCTCCCTGCCCTCCAACCCATGGCACCAGGCAGGCACCTTACCTCCTCTCCTTCCTTGCCCAGTTCTACCTTCCTAACAATGGAGTCCCCACCAGGGTTGTTTCCTTCCCTGCAGGGGTCCCCTGCCACCCTCCTGTGGGTCTCCTTGTGGAGGTTCCCAGCATCCTCCTTGGTCTCCACTGTGGGTGCCTCCATAGAGGAACCACACTTTGCCAGAATGTCATAAGATTGTGAGAGGTACAACTGGAGGATGTGCTCTGTTCCACCACCCTCACCCTCCCCTGAGCCCACTGTGGTCCAACTGCTCCTCTTCTTGGCAACCTCTGAGGCAACGCAGTGGCACTGGTGGTCCCTGGATGGAAGAGGAGGTCCCACAAATCCTGGCCAACTCAGCCTGAGATGAGCAACCTCCTCCCTCAGCCCAGAGAGGTGCCTGCAGATGGGACAACACTGCATCCTCCAGAACATCTCCGGAAGACTGCTGCCCACAGCCACTGCACTGACCACTCCAATCATGTCTTATTTCTGGCCCCTTAACTGTTTGTAATCCTTACTTTTTCCTCTGTTTTTTTCCTCTCTCTCTTACTTTCTGCCTGTGTGCCCTTAGCTCCTGATTGTCCTGTTCTGAGACAAGACTATCCTATATTTCTCAGTAGACCACTTACTTTTCAGAGGCAGACCTCCAGCAGCTAGAGGGGCCGGAGAGCTACTCTTGCCCTTCTAGGATGGTGGGTCCTTGGTGGTTCTGTGATCACTCACTTCCTGCCCCTAAACAGGAAGTTCCTGTTGTCAGTCAAATCCTGTGCCTATAAAAATAGAACTAGCTGGGGGTGGAGGGCAATATAGTCCCAGTAGAGAAGTTCAGTCACACAGCAGTCCTTTCTCCTGGTGTCTTCTGCCAAGCTATTAGCAGAATCTTTCTAAGGCAGTCTTTAAATGTAGCTTCCTTCTAGCTAAGCCACTCCCCCTACTTACCAGATCTTTCTACAAGTAATTTAAACCTCACAACAGTTAAGTCCTTTCAGTCACCTGAGATTTACACCTAGATGACTTTTCAGTTACCCGCTCAGTTCAGTTAACCCAAACACACACTTTTTTTGTTGTTTTGTATGTTAGTTTTTTTACCCTAAATTAAAGGTCCAAATACAAAAGTTCTTCTACTTTAGTCCCAGCAGAGAAGTTCAGTCACACAGCAGTCCTCTCTCCTGGTGTCTTCTGCCAAGCTATTATGAGGATACAATTCCACTATCTCAAAAAGGAAGGAAGTTCTTCAATATAACCAACCAATTGATCGTAAACTATTTTTTCTAATATCTTGGATGGGGGGACAGGGCTGAGATCAGCTTACAGTTGCTTGTAACAACTGCATAAACCTTTTCATGCACTGGGACAACCACAGCCTGTTTCCAAAGTTCAAGTACTATTTGTGTGCATAGAGAAAAATTGGATATTTTCATAATAGGAAACAACACCTCATCAATAACCAATTTCAACAGTTTGATGTCCAACCAATTGCTACCCATTCTACTTTTGGCCCATTCTGGTTCCAAAAGGCAAGCACAAGTGGGGCTTGCAGTTATGCAGAACGTGGTACTTGTTGCAATGTGAGTATCATGGTTTCCGCAGTGGATCTAGAAATTTTTCAAGAGGGTAGCAGTTTGTCAGTTATGCAGCTGCATATAGAAAACAATGCACTAGTAGATCATGCTATTCAGCAAGGTAATTCACAAAGCGTGCATGAGTATATCTGACTGCAAAGAAGCAGGCCCCATGGGGCCTTCTTTCTGCAGAAGCACAGGCCCTCATGGGACCCATGCTTCTGCAGCCACACGTACTCATGCATGCTGTACAACATACATACACAGATGTGGCTGCATAAGCACAGGCACAGGCCTCTGTAGAGCCTGTACTTATGCAGCCACAGATACAAATCCACAAAGGTACTACTGCATTTGTGTCATCTGGAAACAGCTGTATGTTGTTTGTCTTACTTAATGAGGGCTGTCTGTGGTGGAGTTAGGGTTGTAATCCCTAACACCACATTTCCCTGCTTTCGTGGCATTAAGCTGAACCCTAACTGGTGCATTAATGCAGATTTTTGCAAAGAACTTCCTTCCTTTTTGAGATAGTGGAATTGTATCCTCATTCACACAGGTCCCTTTGGGTTCTGCATGAAGAGATGCAGAGGCACAGGGTCCTCTGGGCTCTATGACAAGGAAAGACTCCATCCATCTATGGAAGTGCAGCATGCATAGGGCTGTCTGGTGGACTGTGGAAGTGCAGAGCCCTCTGGGTTCTGTGCTTCCATGTAGCCACAGACAGAGATGCACATGGCAAAGAATCCATCTCTCAGCTGAAGCAGAGGGTCCTCTGACACCATTAGGTGCAGAACCCAATGCCAAGAGGAGTTCTCTTCACTTTATGATACTTGGGCCCATGGAAGCAACCCTGCACTTTCCCTTCCCAGGGTTGGGGGTGGTGTCGCATGACAGCACCATCCAGCCAGCCTTGGTCCATCCAGCTTGGTCACTGAACTCACCCCCAAACTCAGTTCACTGACATGGGATCATAAAGCACTACCCACTGTGGTGAAGGCTGGTACTACACACGTTTCTTAATATTTTTTCAATTTTTACTCCAAATGTTCAAGCTAGTCATTTTATGACACCCCCTTATACATATGAATATTGGCCAAAACATAATTTTGTACCACATGTGCGAAAAGACATCTCACCCAGGAGTTGAAAAACACCTGTCATGTTCACAGGGTGGTGCAAAAAAATGGCTATGTTGAAAGTGTGATGTCTATATATTGAACATTAGCAATGTTACATATGAACATAAGAAGAAGCCAGTAGAATAAGACCATAGGCCATCTGGTCTATCCAATCTGCTCTACTGCAGGGTCTTCAGCTTACACTACTGCCCCTGCCCCCCTAGTCCTCCCATCCTTTCTATCTGCCCCTACCATGACCCTTACTTTCCCCTTATATCTATCCCAGCCTGTCTTGACGCTGCTCACCGTCTTCATCGAGACCACCTCTTCTGGCAGCGCAATCCAAATGGCCACCACCCTCTCCATGAAGAAGTGCTTCCTAACTTCTCTCCCAAACTCCCCCCCCCAAGCTTAAGGCTGTATCCCCTCATGTTTTGGTTTCCATTTAGCTTAAAGAGATCCTCCGTATCCACCCTATTTGTCCCTTTCAAATACCTGAAGGTCTTTATCATGTTCCCTCTCTCCCTCATCTCCTCCAGGGAGTACATATTCAGGGCCCTCGACCTCTCTTCATATTTTTTACCCTGCTGACCCACAATCATCTTTGCTACCCTCCTCTGGACCATCTCCAGCAGGTTGATGTCCTTTTTAAGGTTTGGGTACCATTATCTAACTCCATACTCTAGATGTGGCCTCACCAGTGACCTGTACAAGGGCAGTACAACATCTTCTCGCCTACTGGTGAGTGCTCTGGCTATACATCCTAGCATCATGTTAGCCCTTGCTGCTGCTTTTTTGCACTGTGTGGAATGCCTCAAGTCACTAGTGATCATCACTCCCAGATCCTTCTCCTCCTCTGTTGCTGTTACCCAGACCCCTCACAGGTAGTACTCAGTCCTTGGATTTCTGGCTCGGTTGTGCATAATTCTGCATTTCTTGGCAATGAAGCCGAGCTGCCAAATTACAGACTTTCTCTAAAGCTTTCTCAAATCACTCTGCAGGTCCTATATCCATTCAGATGTGTCCACTCTATGACAGAGTTTGGTGTCATCTGCGAATAGGTACATTTTGCCCTTAATGCCATCCCCAATTCATTGATAAAGACAATGAACAACACTGGCCCCAGCAATGAGCTCTGCTGGACACCACTGGTGACTTCTCTGGTTCTGGATAACTCTCCCCCAACTACCACCACCCTCTGGGTTCTGTCCCCAGCCAGTTTCCTACTCACCTGGTCATCTTCTCCCCAACCCTGAGATATGCCAACTTCTTGATCAACCTCTTGTGGGGTACAGAGTCAAAGGCCTTGCTGAAGTCCAGAGAAAGGATGTCCACCACTTGGCCCTTGTCTACTGCCTTAGTGACTGAGTCAAAGAAGTCAATCAAATTAGTTTGGCATGATCTCCCTCCCATAAACCTGTTCCATTTGGGCCTGGTGATTTGTCCACCTTCAATGCCACCAGCACCTCCTTCATTCTCTCCTCCCCTATCACCACATGTGTGCTCCCCTCCCCCCGCACCTCTTCTTCCCCCTGTAGGGACTGGTCCATCTTTTTCCCTGGTGAAGACAGAGCAGAAGTATTTGTTCAGTACTTCAGCCTTTCCACTGTTCTCCTGTACCCATTCTTCTCCATTCCAAAGGTTGACAATCCCATCCTTCTCATCTCTTTTGTCACTTATATAGTGAAAGAAGACCATCATTCCCTTTTTAATTCCCTCAGCTACCTGTAGTTCTTTTTGTGCCTTAGCCCACTAGACTACCTTGCTTGCCACACTGGCCAAACTTAGGTAATTTTTCCTATTCACTTCCCTCATGGTCATTCTGAATCTCCTACAGGCTGATCTCTTGTCCCTTACCATCTGGGCGACTTCAGAACTGAATCAGCTAGGTGCTTTGGGCCTTGAGTTCATCCCCTTGAGCCTAATGCACTTCTCTGTGGTAATCATCATGTCATCCTTAATGATGGACCATTTTTGGTCCAACCCCATATCTGCTTAGATGCCTGCCAGGTGCCTCTGTAGCACCTCACCCATGTTTCTGAAGTCCACCCTCTTAAAATCCAGGATGTTGGTCTTTATGGGGATGCTTTCCCTGCCCATATTCAACTGGAACCGCACTGTGTGATGGTCACTACCACTCAGGGGCTCCCTGTTATTTCTTGTACATGTTCCCCATTTGTGAGCACTAGATCAATGATTACCCCCTCCTTGGTGGGTTCTGTAATGCCCTGATTAAGGAAACCACTCTGCAACCCTCTAGGATCACCTGACTCCTGGCACATGTTGTGGATGGTCTTTTCCATTGACAGATTATTTTGTTCAATATTTGCATAAATATATACATATATTACCAATAAATTATAACTCATCTGATAACTCTATATCATGTTCTTCACTTTTGTCAGAGCATACCAAAACCACCCAGCCCCAACAACCAGCCCTTCCCACTGAATCTATGAAATTTGCTGAAATTCCACCTAGTAAGTATATTTTGTATATTAAGAACTCTGTCATATAACAAATGTATAATCCAGCTATCCAGTGATAAATCAACCACACTATCACCTACCAGACTTAAAATTAAAATGTAAAAGAAACTTTCAACAATGTGTTGAATAAAGACAGGAATATACTATGTTCAAACATAGGCAAGGAGGAGAGAAGAATGCCAGAGACCAGTTATACTGCTCAATGCAGAACAGGCAGGCAACACTTGAGCAGACTAGCCAAGTCAAATGGTCATTTTCCACTGACAGATTATATCATTCGATATATTCATAATTATATTAGAAACAAATCATAACTCATCTGATAAATCTATGCCTTGTCTTTTTCTGTTCTCAGAACCTACTAAAACCACACAACACCAACAATCAACCCTTCTCACCGATCCTAAGAAATCTGCCAAACACCAACATATTAAGTATATTTCATATATTAAAAACTATAACAAATGTGCAACCCCCAAACCAGTGATAAATCAGTAACACTATCACCTATCAGACTTACAATAAAAATGTAGAACTGTTATGTCATTAATTATTAGGTATTTGAACAACTGTTTTATATAGTACACTTGTCTCCCCGAACAGGAACTATTGCTTGCTTGGATGTCAACACATAATACTGTCTTACAGTAGGTGAACTTACTGCAATTGCAAAAATAAATGGTTATTACTGTCATACAGTAGTTTTTTTTATCTCTAATAAGTTAAAGTACAGTTAGATATCTTTAAAAAGTATTCTTACCTATTATACATATATTATTTTTCAAAACTTTATGGTGTAGATTTAGTATGTTAAAAAATTCAGAACGTTTATAAAAGGCTGTGTCAACATCTGAACTATAACTACTAGAAAACACAGTATACTTAAACACATTAGTTAGCAATAACAAAACATAAGTATAATTCTGATTTTGCCTGTCCCCCAAACCAAGGAAACTCCAGAGCCTGAACCCGAAACCAAAAAAGTAATAACTGTTCTATATACAGTAATACACTAGCACTACTGTGCCACTATGATATAAAGACAGTCCACTGAAAATACCTTTCTCACCTTTACTAATAATATCGTGTTGCTATTGACAGATAATCTGAAAAGTCAACATTAGCATTAGAGATACATTTATTCACACAGTTAAAGTTTTCATGTATTCTTAATTTTAACAGATCTTTCTTTATAAACTTAAATATGTGTGTAAAAACTATATAATTGTTTTAAACTTACATTCTATGTAAATAAAATTTAACAGTATATGCAAACTGGACAAGTTTCTCAAATAATTTTGGAACAACAATATAGTGTATGGGAGAGGGCATTGTTCATGGAATTCAATGAATTCCTAGTGTTGCTGTACCTCAGTAGTGATGTCAAACTGCTCTTGTACCATCTTGAGTACGTCACCACAAGGGTACAACAACAAAGAATGCCCTTGTGCGCTCAACTGTCCCCATCAGCCATGCTGATCGCTCTTTTTTTTTTCTCTTGTCAGTTTCATCTGTCACTTCTCACAAGAAAAACGAGCGACTGGCAATGGCTTCCGGGGTCTTTTTAAACTCTCTGTTGTCGTGCAGAGTTGCCCATACATGATAAAAGACCACTGACTGGGCAACAGTGAACAACTATGTTGAGTTTACTTCTCAAGGTTGTCATGACAACCGCAGACCTCTCGAGCTTCACTCTCAAGGCCCACTGGTTGTCATGACAACTGCTCGAAGCAAACACAGTGTTGTTGTTCACTGTTGCCCATCTATTATCCTCTATACACTGTATGCAACAACCAAGAGACAAGTTAAACACAGAACTATTGTATAATACAAGACTTAATGAACAATATATCTTGTCATATTACAGCCAAAGCACAGCGGCACCAAGATGTTCCCACTCCCCCATGATCCCCCAAAAGGACCCTCATCTTCTGGTTCTAAGGCTGACTGATTTGAGTAAGTACCATCCTACATAACCTTCTTATTCATCTCCCAAACAAAATATGCATAACCTTTCCCAAAGGTCTTGGTCTATGACAAAAGAGTAGATGCATCATGCAGGCTGGCCTTTGCTTTGAATATTGTCAACTTGTGAACAATGTATGCATCCATTATCTTTAGGGCATTAAACTACTGGGTTACTGCATTAGGTAATGTTGTCCCATGGGATTTTGAATGCATGAATATTCTGCAGGTCATTTCAATTGCCTCTGTCTTTTTGGGGGATGAAGTTGTAAACAATCTGTGGATGTTAGTGCCTTAAGCTTACTATACAGTGGCGGCCATGCAGAGTGTGTGGCTCCATGACTGGGCTGCAGATCAGGCTTCTAATATGAAGCTGTTAAATATGTCCTTTGCCGGGAAACTGTTCTTCATCCCTGAGCTGGATGGTATCCTGAAGGAAGTCCAGGACAAGAAAGGACAGCTGATGGTCTCTAGGCAGCAAAAGAAGACCAATCCCCCATCAAAAGGGTGGGGGGGTTTGACCAGTTAAGGCAGTCAAGTGGCGGTTTCCAGCCCTTTTGGAATTTTGGTAACCAGAAAAACAGAAGAGCCTCCTCTGGGTTAAAGGGCAATAGTAGCAGAGGCTCTTTTTGCTTGATGACATAATGGACTTGCAGGACAGAGAGGAAAATCTTCACAATGAAGGCATGTGGACCTGTATCTGCCTCCCTTCCCTTGGTGGAAGACTGCAGAAGTTTGACAAGCAATGGGCCCAAGTAACGTCAGATGACTGGATACTGGAAATTCTGAATCTGGGCTATACCACAGAATTCGTGTCAATATGCACAAGAGATTGTTTCCTTCTGTCTCCATTTCCAGTGAACCAGGTGAAACAACAAGCAGGAAGATGATCCAAATAGAGGCAATTTCCCTAGATCCCTCCAAGAAAGAGGAAAGGGGGTGTTACCCAATTTACTTCAAAGTTCCCAAGAAGTTGGGGGGCTTTTGCCCAGTCCTAGACTTGAAGTGGTTAAATAGGTTTGTCAGATACACTATGTTCGTGATGGAGTCCATGTGGTCCACAATCTAAGGAGTCCATCTAGGGGATTTTCTGGCATCCATCAATCTGAAGAGCACCTATTTCCATAGAAACATAGAATTTGACAGTGGATAAGGACCACCGGGCCCATCCAGTCTGGCCATTTTTCCTACCCAGTGCTTAAACTGCATTCCCTACCTGACCTGCGGCTTCCCCTTTCTTCCCTATTGTTAGTGTTCCTTTATGTTTGTCCCATGCATTTTTGAATTCCCCCACTGTTTTTGCCTCCACCGCCTCCGCCAGGAGGCTTTTCCATGTATCCACCACCCTTTCTGTTAAGAAATACTTCCTCGCATTACACCGGAGTCTATCCCCCTCTAGTCTCATATCATGTCCCCTTATTGTTGAACCCTCTTCTTCTGTGAAAGATGCTACCCTTTTGTACCTTATTGATACCCTTGAGGTACTTGGAAGTCTCTATCACATCCTGATCCATCAGTCACATCAGAAATTCCTGAATTTCTGTTTTGGCCTAGCAACTGCACCAAGAGTGTTTCAGAGAACACTGGCTGTACTGGTGGCACAAACGAAACAGGAGGGCATCACGTTTACCTGTACCTAGACAATCTATTCAGACTGCAGAAAGAGCTCTGGTAAGGACTCTAGAAGTCTTGGAGACACATGGCTGGAAAATCAACAGGGAGAAGATCTCCCTAATGCTATCTCACAGGTAGAGCATCTGGAGGCTGGGTTTCAGATGGACAAGCAGAGGATTTTCCTTTCCAAGACCAGAAAGGAGAACCTATTCTGGAAGATTTAGCGACTGGGATTCCAGCTGGTGATCTCTGCCCACAAGATTGCTCCAGATTCTGGATCTGATTACTGCAATGACTGGTACCATGGGCCAGGTTGCATATGTGACCTCTCCAGAACAGAATGCTGACAGTATGGTCACAACCTTAGAAGATTACCAGGCATCAATTCTATTGACTCAGACAGTCTTGAAGTTGCATGTTGGTAGAACCCCAAGAATCTCTGCAAGGGAACTCTGCTAGAGGCCCCTTCAGAATTGATTCTGACCACCGATGCTTGCCTGTCCAGCTAACAGAAGACATAAGACACTGGGGTGTCTAACAGACGAGGCATACTGATGAGTCCTGGTAGGACGAAACACGTGTCTATGTCTTCTGTTAGCACCCTTTGCAAACTGTGTGAGAGGCCTTTCGGCACCATGCAATTCTGCTTAAAGTTGGACCAGCATAACATTCTGTGGTGATCTGCATATGCAGCCCATGATGCTTTGCATTGTGTGGGCATGTGTGATTTTGTATTTTCTTGAAACTTGGCTTCCCAACCAAATGCCCTTTGGGGTAACCCTTGCCTCAGTGTTTGTGCACAGAGGTTCTTTGTCTTTTAAACAGTTGATTACTATATGCTTTACTTTCTAATATACACATGTATTTCTTGCTTACAAGATGTTAGGTCACTTGTGTCCTTGTACTGTTATGATTAGAGATGCAAGTTTGTCATGGCAGTCATACACGTCGTTGATTCCATGACGTTTGATCTTTATTCAGGACTTCCATGACTTTCACTGGTGTCATCAGAATGTAGCAATGATGACTGTGCCACAACATTTACTACTGTTTACTAATGATTTCATGAACAAACAATAGTCATTAAATCCTCATCCACGACGAACTTACATCCCTAATTATGATATATGAGTCTGCATTGCCATCTTCTGATGAGTTGTATTATTACACGGCCATGTACAAAAACTGTACTTTCTTTGTTTCCACAAAGTGATGACTATAACAAAATTGTATAATGTTATCTAGGACTGTGGAGTCACCTCTAATTTAGCCAATAGGGCTCATCTCTGTAACTCGAAATGTTTCTATCTTACAGTAACTATGGTAACTATCTTAGGTATATAGTGTAAGACATTACGTCTTCTACCTCAAAGACCCCTTAGATTTCTACACTCCTCAAGGTATAGGGAATGCATAGCATTGGCTCCCAGTTCCTATGGTAAGAACTGCTTAGGGCAACTGTGATTTCCCTTTGGTAGTAATAAACTAGATTTATTACTCCAATGCAACATGTTTGTGATTTCTTGCATTCCCATTATTGCCAAGAACCTGAGAGTGAGGGTTTAGATCGCCTGACAAGGTCCAGTATTGCCCCATCACGAGTGGGTTCCCTGAGTACTTACCGGAGGAGAGCCCCCCTGCAGAGAGTCCAGGATGTCCTTGCTTCTAGCTGAAGCCACTGCTGGAAGGCTCCAAGCTACACCTGAAAAACTGAAGTCTCCCACTAGCAGTACCTTATGTAATTCCCCCCCATGCTGAAGGACAGTTCACCACGACAGTGCGAATAATGGCTCCACTTCCTGTCTTTAGGGTGACCCACAGTAGCTCTGCCTTTCCTTGTACTCCCTGTATCTCTGCTGCATTTATGCTTTCCCTCACATACAGCACCACACCCCCTCCTTTCCTTCTCACCCGTTCTTTCCTGAACAGAGTATAGCCTGGTACGACCATGCCCCAGTCATGGTTTTCAGTGCACCATGACTCAGTAATGGCCATAATATCCAGGTCAGCCACTGCCATGATGGCCTCTAGGTCCTGAATTTTCTTTTCTAGACTTCTAGCATTTGCACACATGGCCTTCCACATTTCTGCCTATGGGGGGGGCAGTTTCTGAGTCCTGGATTCCTTCTACCACCACCCTTGGCTAGTAATGTGGAAACCATCCACTGAGGACTGTGGCTCCCCTCCTGGATGGATGCAGGCCAAAACACCTTTTTCTCTGCACCATTCCTTTAGCCATGAGTTGAAACTCCTAGTATGGAGATCCCGTTCTTGTCCCCTGACATAGACAGGCAGCACCTCAGCGACAGCCATTGAGTGAGCTATCCAAGACCCCACCCCAGCTCCCTGAACTCCCTGTGCACTATCCCAGCCCCGTCACTAGCCAGGTCATTTATCCCCAGGTGGAAGACATTCAGCTATCCCTCTACTCCTGTTGCCCTACTGATCCTCAGGATCCACTTTCCATCCTACTGGGCCGTAGCACCGAGTAGGCACCTAACCAGCCCCCCTTCCTATTCCCAAATCTGTCCCCCTCACACTCAAGTCCCCACCAGAAGTTGCTTCCTCCTTCTCAGAGATCCTCTACCACCCTCCTTGGGGTCTCCACTATGGACGGCCCCACATCCCCCTTTGTCACTAGTGCAGGTGCCTCCTCCTGACAGTCTCACCCCATCAGAGCAGAGTAGGAATTACGTAGTTGTACTGGTTTAGGAATGTGCCTCTGTCCCACCACTCCCACCCTTTCACAGTCCATCACAGTCTAGTCGTTCCTCCTCCCTGACACTCTGAGGTAACGGTGGCTGACTTGGTGGCCCCCAGGTGGGGGGGGGGGAGAGGTCTCCCGAATCCTAGCCAACTCGGCCTGGAGTCTAGTGACCTCCTCCCTCAATCCAGAGAGGTGTGTGCAGAAAGGGCAGCACCACAAACTCTAGAAGGTCTGAAAACTGCCACCCCACACCCACTGTATGGCACCACTCTCAGTATTCTCAACTTCTTTTCTCCCTGTGTTACCTGGAAATACTTTTGTACCCTTATCCCTGATAGGGTGTTTCTAGTGTTCACCTTATTGTTATTTCTGTTTGTGTTCCCATGTGCCTTATTTAAATCTTTATATACTCCTATCACGCTATAACCATTTCCTAGTATACTGTACAGTAATATACTATCACGTAAGACAACTAACAAAAAGGTTATTTCTCCTAATACTGCTTTTTGATACAGTATCCACCAGTATATGTAACTCATCCAGGCATTTTACCTGTCTCTGTTAACCTGCTTCAAAGAAGAGAATGACTGGAATCGCTCTCACCACTATAGCACACCACCCAGACTAGTTGGTCCTCTTATGTCTCTCATTGGCATTTGACACAGTGGACTATGGTGTGCTACTGGGTTGCCTGAGAAACTATATGGGGCTTGAGGGAACTGTTTTGTGCTGGTTCGAGTCTTAGATCAATGGGAGAACACAGCAGACGGCAATGGGTAATTCCATCTCTGGAGCTGCTGTGCTCACCTGTGGTGTTCCTAAATACTCGATCCTGGTACCCATTTTGTTTGCAATCTATAAGTTGCTCTTGAGTGAGATCATAAGACCGTATGGTGCTAAGTTTCAGTGTCATGAAGATGACACTCAGTTTTACCTGTCTTGTACACCTGATGGGAGTAATGTGGCCTCTGTGGTACAGCAGTGCCTTTGGGAGATCAATGGCTGGATGGCCTTCAACTGGTTGAGCCACAACCCGCGAAGTACAGAAGCACGATATCCACCACGTATGTCAGACACTTTTTGTCCAGACAATCATTTTTACTGGATGGAAAGTGAAAGCCAAATGCCAGACACTATTCATGCAGTGTTAATTTAAGTCGATATAGCATATCTGTAGCTCCACAGATACTGGACAGTCTGTGAATTGTTAGCACATTTATGCCGATTTCACTTCCAGATCAGAAATGTGCATTTGTGTCAGCATTGCTAAGTTGCACCTCTTCGCTAAAGCTCGCAGCTGGGAAGTACTCTCACCCTAAAGCCGAAGTCTATATCACTTATTATACTCATTGCCCGGACCTGTAAAAAGTCAGAAGGACTTTAATAATTTCAAAACACTCTTTACCGTTACTGATCACACTATAACCATCCCCTATTATACTGTACAGTAATATCGTATCACATGAGACAGCTAACAAAAAGGTTATTTCTCCTCACACTGCTTTTCGATACAGTATCCACCACTATATGTAACTCCTCCTGGCATTTTACCTGCTCGCTACTTGCTTCAAAGAAGAGAATGACTGGAAGCACTCTCACCACTATAGCACACCACCCGGACTTATTAAAAATGTCATAAGTACTTAATCATTTCAAAGCATTCTCACCAGTATAAAGCGCACAGTGGTACCGTCACTACTGATCACTCGCAAACAAAAAATAAAAACTACGTTTGGCTAAAGTAGACATAGAAACATAGACCGTGATGGCAGGAAAAGACCAGAGGTCCACCCAGTCTGCCCATATTCCCTGTAATCCCTGGAATCTTCCCTGGAACCTACTGTTCTCCCAGGGTACTAACCCTCCCAGTCCTATCCCCATTCTCCTCCCTGGTCTTGTTGCCCCAGGTGACCACTATTCCCTTCATTCTATCCTGTGCCTGCTTGAGTCCCGTGTTTGCCCCACCACCTCAGCCAACAGACTGTTCCAAGGTTCCACCATCCTTTCCATAAAGAAGTACTTCCTCACATCCCTCCTGAACCTCCTTCCTGTTAACTGTGTCAGTGGCTCAGCAGGTAGCACACCAGGCTGTGAGATCAGAAGGCTGTGGGTTCTATCCCCACACAAGGCACTTGGGTTAATATCCCAGTACTGACATTGCAGTGCAGCATGAGGGAGGTGCTGCACTCCTGAGGTGCCGTCTTTCAGATGAGATGTTAAACCGAGGTCCCATCTGCCTGGATTGTGGTAGTTCAGGTGGATGTTAAACATCTCATGGCACTTCTCAAAAAGAGTAGGGGAATTTTTTATTAATGAAATCATACAATCCATAACAATAAAGAAAAACACAGAAATACAAAGAAATAAATCATCCAATATAGATAATACAGCAAATAAGTACAATAATGAAACAAAAAAATTGACACAGAAAAAAAAAGCCTAATAGAACTGAAACACCCTATGTAACCGGAAAGTTATCAGTTATCCAGGGTAGATTCCTCCACACCATCTGCAATCTCATCCTATCCAGACATTGTGATTTGTGAAGATAAACGTCTCAGATCTCCTTAAAGATTTTTCCATACAGTTCATAATATGTAATCTCTTTCTGTTGAAGGGTAAATAAATATCTAGAATGCCATACATACCATTTAATCACTACAAAAATAACAGTCAAAGTACTGGCTTCCCAGTTAATCTAGGATCATGGATAATCCCCATACATGAGTACAGGAAAGGATATATGCTGGAAAATTGAAACGTGAGATACATCATAAAGAAACGCCCAAAACTTAGCAATATAGGAACAGGTAAAATATAGGTGCTGAAGAGTTTCCTGTTGAGAAATACAAAGGGGCCAAGAGCAGAGTCTTTCCTCCACCCTTTTATGTTTCTGGTTCGCTTTCACATTCAGTTTCTCATGGCAGTTGAGCCAATGATGATCTTTAAATTTCACAGGAACCCGTTTCTCAGTTAAAAAGGATAATAAAGCTGATTTATATCCTACTGGACACTTGGGAAAGGGACCTTCTTCAGTGAAATGTGCCGTAATAACAGAAGCATAAAGCTGGTTTTTACTGTTAGCTATTACCATCCTACTAGTAATTCCCCATGAATGAAGTTTAGCAAACACCTCCCGTAAGTATGAAGGAGAAGAAATAACTTGTTTAACTTAGCATAAATTACCTGTATCCCATGCTGCAAACCAAGGTGACACTATGTGAACAAAAATATCACACCAACCCTTATCTGGAGATACAAACAAAGGTTTAAGATTGGCATGCAAAAATTGACAGAAAAAAACAACACAGGATTCACCATTTGTTGCCCTCCTAAATTACATGGTAAATACAATATATTCTGTTTAGCAGGATTAAGCCTACTCCCCCAAAAGGACTGAAAAAAAAAGACTATAAAGTTTAGTTTCTCTTGACTTAGGTACCAGAAAAACCGAACTAAGGAATAAAAAAACAGGCATAAGATAAGTTTTAATCAAATAAACATGTTTTAAGTAGCTCATTTTCACCCCATTCCAACGTTGTACCATCTGCGTACCGGCTGTAATTTTCTATCCCAATTCTCAATATCCATCTGAGGAACTCCGTATTCAATACCTAAACTTTTCAAGGAACCTGTCGTCAGAGACAGTCCTGCAACCTGTGCTAAGGGGACAACCTGACATCCTAAAGGCTTCCCTAGACTTTTAAGAGTATTCAATCGTGTACCTAAGTAGGTGCTATATTCCATACTAATTGCCACTGCATGATAGGCTGACCATGTGTTTCCAACCGAGAGAACCACATCATCAGCATATGCTAGGGCTTTGTAGGGTAGCACAGAATGGGACAGGCAAATTGGGTCAATTCCTATAGCAGAATTAAGAAATTGTAAAAGAGAATCAATACTAAACACATACAAAAGGGGGCTGAGTGGGCATCCTTGGCAAACACCCTTCTGAATAGAAACATAAGGACCAAAAAAAAACACATTGAAACAAGGTCGTACAGTAGCTGTGTGATATAAACCACGCAACCAATTTATAAAGGTATGCGGGATCCCATAATGACATAATACCTGCCACAGAAACCCATGGTCTACGTTATCAAATGCCTGTCTCTGGTCCAAAGAAAAGACATATCCTTCCAATGGAGAGACAGAGTTGAGATCAAAAATTTCCCATAATAAAATCAACTGGTCAGTAACAGTATTCCCCGGCACCGCACAAGATTGCGCTGGGGAAGTCAAAAATTTCTCAACAGACAATAACCTGGTGTTCAGCATCTTAGTCAGAATTTTAAAATCATTATTCAAAATGCTTTTAGTAAGTAAGTAAAAATGTATTTATATGAGGCGCCCTTCCAAAGCTCAGGGTGCCTTTACAAAATGTCACATACAATATTAAAATCCACAGCAATTTAAAGCACAATTTACATTTCTGAAAATGCTTATTTGAATAAAAAGGTCTTAAGAACTTTTTTAAACCCTTGTACAGTCAGGCTATTGCGTATCTGGCAAGGTAGAGAATTCCACAGGGTGGGTGCCATAAATGCAAAAGTTCTTCCACCAGATTTTTTCAGGGTTACCCTGGGAATCTCTAGCAATCCCTCGCCAGAGGATCAGAAGGAGTGTGAGGGGCAGTAAGGAATCAGGAGCTCTTTCTGGCAGTGTTGGGTAAGTTACTTTTTCTATTACTTTCTATTTCTTTTGAAAACGTGTTCCAGGAAGCTCTGTGCAGTCACTAACAAGGATGGATGAGTACTAGAAAAAGTAATACACCTTACAATTATAGTTATTTCTTTTTATACAAAAATAACAAATAACTACAAAAAAATTACATTTTTGAAAGTAATATGTTAGTTACTAATTACTTTCAAATAAATGTACTCAGTTACAGTTATGTATTTCTTTTGTATAAAAAGACATAAGTAATTATAACTGTAAGGTGTATTATATCTCCCAGTACTTCTCCATCCTTGCTAGTGACTGCACAGAGCTTTCTGGAACAAGTTTACAAAAGTAATAGAAAAAGTAACTTACTCAACACTGCTTTCAGGTAGTGGGGTCCCAACCCATGTAGGGCCTTATAGGTCGACAATGCGACCTTGAAAGTGATCCGTCACTGTACAGGCAGCCAGTGCAATTTGTGCAGCACAAGTGTTATATGGTTGGATCTCGGGCTTCCAGTCAACAACCTAGCTGCCGCATTTTGCACCAGCTGCAGGCGGCGGATATCCACTCCCGGCAGCCCTAGGTAAAGGGCACTGCAGTAATCAAGATGACTGGCAACTAAGGTGTGGACTAGGGTAGGAAGATCATCCGATGGAACCAAGTGTTTCACCTGTGCTATGTTCCTTAGCTGGAAAAAGGATGATTTGACTACAGCCGACACCTGTGCCCTCAGGGTCAGGCCCTCGTCAAACACAACACCAAGGTTGCGCACCTGGCCGGATGCCATTAGCGGGGTCTCCCCCAGAAATAAACCTGAGGGTTTTCCCACCCATGAGCTTGACATCCTTACCCCTGGCTCCACTACCAATACCTCTGTTTTTCCTGGGTTCAACTTCAGTCAGTTGGTACTCATCCAGTTCTGTATCTCCAGCAAACAACTGTTAAACACTACATTTGAACTGGACTCCTGCTTGGGCACAAAAGACCTGTAGAGCTGAGAGTCATCAGCATAGCAATGAAAACTCAACCCATACTGTCTTATAATGTTCCCCAATAGGAGCATATACACCACAAATAACATGGGGGACAACACCGAACCCTGTGGCACCCCACAGCGCAGGCAGTGAGAGGCTGAGGAATAAATCCCTGACACTACTCTCTGGGTCCTACCCAGTAGGAAAGATTGAAACCAACTGCGGACCACCCCCCTTAGTCCACAGAGAAACCACAGGCGTTCGAGCAATACCCCATGATCTACGGTGTCAAATGCTGCTGAGAGATCAAGAAGAACCAAGATAGAATGAGCTCTCTGATCTCTCACCATCAGGAGATCATTCAGTACCCGTACAAGAGCCGTCTCAGTCCTATGCCGCTTCCTGAAGCCAGACTGGAGAGGGTCATAGATACTGTGGCTGGTTAAATGATCCTCCAGCTGCAGCGGACCACCTTCTCAATAACCTTCCCCAAAAGGAGACGCTTGAGACCCGATCTGTAGTTTTCTGGGCAGTTGGGATCAAGGGAGGGCTTTTCAAAGGGGTGCACCATCGTTCTCCTTTAAGGGATCTGGAAAGATCCCTCTCTCCAATGATATCACCACTATCCCAGTAAGGATTGGGCCGATAACCTCTACACACCCCACCAGTAGGTGCGTAGGGCCTGGATCCAAACTACAGTAGGCTGGACGCAAAGTCTGGATGATCCTCACTATATCCATGACTACCGGCTGACTAAAGGTGAACCAAGTTAGCTGGGTGTTAGTGCCACTTGGTTGATCCGTGCAAGACCCAATGGGGAGGCGCTGGCTGATCTCATCCCTGATGGTGGACACCCTATCAGCGAAGAACATCGCAAACTCCTCACACTGTAACTGTGACAAAGCTCGACCGGCTTGAAGATAGGCTGGATTGCACAGTCTGTCCACAGTCCGGAAGAGCTGGGCCAGTCTGTTCCTCGCTGTAGCAATTTCCCTGGACAGGAACTCTGCCTTCTTATGGGAAATTGCTGATAGATCTTATAATGATCCAGCAGTCTGAGCCTGTCCATCTCCAGGCGAGTTTTCTGCCAGCGACTCTCTAATCTTCAACCCTGTCTCTTCAACCCACAGATTTAGGCCTCCAATTAGCCAAATCCAGTCTATCCCCTTTTTTAAAAAGGAAAATAAGGACCCCAGTAGACATTTCTTTTTTTTTTTATGTTTTATTCCCTCCTCGTCCTGCCAGTCCCGACTCTTCCGGGCTGCTAA
Source organism: Neoceratodus forsteri (assembly GCA_016271365.2). Taxonomy (NCBI): domain Eukaryota; kingdom Metazoa; phylum Chordata; order Ceratodontiformes; family Ceratodontidae; genus Neoceratodus; species Neoceratodus forsteri. The sequence continues at coordinate 912,263,514 of CM057453.1, read as the reverse complement.
GGAATCATCCTCCTGCCTTCCGCTCTACCCACTTCCACCTCCATGTCCCCATGGAGCCTTGGATTACCCCCCAGGCAGGGATGGGGCCGGGCCCTAACGCCCTGAGCTACTTACTGTTTCATCGGTCCAGAGGTGGCAGGGCGAGCAGGGGCACATTGGAGGCATGCTCCAAGCAGTCAGTCTTCCTAGTCCTGGCAGGCATTTTCCCTTTTTCTCCCACCCCTACAGCATATGACCCGGACATCAAGGCGTTGATCGACGATGTCACACTGTTGTGTAGCGGCCGCCCATTCCCTGTTGTAAGGGGCTTGTAATACTCCGAGCCTCAGCTCAGAGTCATACAAGAGCGTGGCTATGGCCTCAACCCTCCTGGAGTAGGCGAGTTATCATGGACGCCAAGCTTATCTCCCCTGCCAACCCACCAGCAACCTGAGTCCACTCCTGACCCAGGTCGCCGGCCTGGAGCAAGGTGTGGCGTCCAGCGCCTCAACCCTCAGCACCACCAGGCCGGCCCCCAGTAGACATTTCAAAAGGCACGTTCTTGGTATGAAGGATAAAATTATACACTATGGCAAGGGGATCCATACGATTGCCCGACTCCCTACTGACCAACTCTGATGCATCCGACTCGAACAGCCCGTCAGTGTCAACTGCACGCAGGATGAATTGCCGACTGCCATTTTCCTGACATGACAACACAGGGCTGTGATCGTTGTGTACTTGGGGGAAGGAGGGAGCTGGACTTGACCTCCCTGTATCGCTCGATGGAGGAGCCGATTGCTTGAGAAAAAAAAGGTGGAAATTTTAAGCTACAGGGAGCAGTTTACATTGGGCCACTCGTGGACTTGGGGCAAGGAGGGAGCTGGACAGAAGGCCAACCAAAAACACTGTGGACCTGTTGCTCACATTTCTTTGTAAGGTGCTTGTCTCTTTCTATATTGTGGGACTTCTAGTCGGGAAACTGAGTACACGGTGAAACGATAGTCAGTCGAAAGTATCAGTCGGGAACTCGGATATGGGAAAATGCGAGTCGGGCTTTTGGGAGTCGGGCAATCACACCAGACCCGTGGCAAGCTCTTCCAGGAGTTCACCACTCAAAACACAATAAAGTTCTGATGTAAAGCCAACCAGACCAGGAGCTTTACCTTTGGACAAAGCCTGTATAGCATCAGCAACTTCCTGAGCTCAAAAAGCTTCAGTCAGCCCAAGGAGGAGATCCTGAGGAGCATGGGGAACCTGAAACTGATCAAAATAAAGAAAAACGAAATCACAGATTTCAACAGTCTGGCTACTAAATAAGGAGGCTGCATAGTCAGACGAAATGCGTAGAATATGATCTCTTGTAGTTTGGTCCACTCCCTGTTGGTCATAAAGGGCAGTAATAGTTTTAGTCTCAATCATCTCCTGGTGCCTACATAAAGGATAAGTGGATGCAAAAGGCCCTTGTACACTATGCTGTTGTCTTAGTTTCAGTCCCTTAGTCAGTTTTAAATGAAACTGCATCATCTTATTCTGAAAATGTGAAATTTGGTCTGAAAAATCATGTCTGGTATCCTGAGAAAGAGAATATAAGCGTTGAAGTTGCTTCCTGTCCTGTAAGTAAAAAAAAAAATAAGCTCCATTCCTGAGACATCTGCTGTTAGAGATAAGTAAAGACCTAAGCTCCTGCTTTGTGTCCAGCCACCAGCTGACCGGATCTTGATATAAATCAAACAACGTTTTCCGGCATTTCAAAAAATACGTGACATGTTGCAAAAAAGTCGCTTGTAATAAAAGAGAGGCATTCAGCTTCCGGTACCCAGGTCCAATAGTGGTAACTGCCCTACCGAATTTAAGTGTTAAGAGCCTATGATCAGAATATGTTGTGGGTTCAACGGAAACAGCCTGAACAAGTAAAGAAACAGAAAGAAAGAGAAAATCAATACGCGTAGACAGTGTACCCTTACAAAAAGTGTTTTCCCTGATACCAGAATGAACAAACATCGCATCCTTTAGACAAGCAACTCGAATAACTGTGTTCAAGGAAGCCATATCACCAAATATTTTATCTGTTGTTGTGTCAGCTCCCCTATCCTTTTTGCTCAGTCCACAATTAAAATCTCCCCCCCAGATGATATAGTGTAACAGCATGCAAGAAGGGGCTAATTTGTTGAAAAAGGGACGTATGTTCAGCTTTGGTTTGTGGAGCATATGTATTAATGACCCGAAAAATAATAGTATCTAAAATGAAGTCCAGTAAAAGGTCTCTCCCAGGTAGAAGGTCTAAAACCCTGACAATCATTGGTGTAAGTTTATGAAAAAGAATTCCCACTCCCATACAACATTCCAGGCCAATTGACCAAAAGGAAGTCCCAAAGAGCCATTCCTTAGTAGAAATGGTCAACTCCATAGTGGTGTGAAACCTGGTGTCCTGCAAAAGGAATACCCCAGGAGGATAAGATTGTAGAATATTAAACACCACTCTCTTTTTGGAATCATTCTTAATGCTATTGACGTTAGACATCAAATTAAAAAAGCAGGGGAAAAAGACATCAGAAAAACTTAAGGAAGCTGAAATTCATTTTTTCCTTTTCCTGGGTTTCCCCTTACATGGAGGAGACTGAGAAGAAGATGGAGAAAGAGAAGGAGACCCACCGACTTCTGTGTCCGGCTGAACAGTTTGTTCCTCTACAGGATTAAGATCCATAGAGGAACATACAGTCAGTATCAGCAGTATCAACATCCAAAAGTACCTAAAATCTATTGGAGGTAGACTGTATTGTCATTTTAGGAACCTTAGGAGTAGGTTGAGCTCAAGCAGGCCTCTTTCTAGTGGTCATTCTCCGTTCAACACAACCCTCTACCCTGGAGGGGGGCATGGAGCTCGGTTGGGCCTGGTCTGGACTAGCCAACTGAGAGCTACCCGGGGAAACAGCAGTATGTCCAGTAGTAGCAACAGGGAGAGGAGATGAAGTCTCCCCGGATTTGGTCCACAGCTTACCTCAGGGACTACAGGGGTCAAAGGGTCTAACATAGCAGCAACAGCTATCTCAGGAGCAGTAGTAGCCTCTGGTTGCCGAAAGGAGGAAGCCTTATTATACTCCCTCTGGGCCAAAGTGACCAGTAGACGCTGTTCCTCACTATCAGCAGAAGAGGATTTCTTATGCGCAGCTTCAGGGCAAGCTACATATGCATGACCTTCTTTCCCACAAAGGTTACAACAAATGGCATTTCTACACTGACCACTGGTATGCCCAGGCCTGTGATAAAGGGTACACTGGAGCTGATCACAAGCAATGCTAATGTGTCCAGGAAGTTCACACTTGTAAGAGGTCTTAGGCTGACCAGGGTAGAACAGGACACCCCTATCTCTCCCTAAGAAAAAACAATTAGGCAAATGTTGGAAGCCTTCGTCCTCTGTTCGTAAAATCACTTTAATTCTCCACCCACCCGTCCAGATTCCTTCTGAATCAAAAATGGCCTTTGGATGACCAGTCACAGTACACTGTTGTTTGAACCAAAACAGTAAATCAGTAATACTAACACCTTCATTTCTGAAGAGAACAGTAATGGTCTTGTGAGCAGGCCTAGTAAGTGGAACCACCTCAAAAGTGGTTCAACAAAGGTGTTTTTTGCACTTGGTGATAACGTGCCCAGAACTTATCTAGACCACTACCTAGTTTGAAACTGTTATCAAACACACGTTCACCGGAAACATGAATAAGTGCATACAATTCAGCAACAGCAAACTATTTTTTAACAAAGTACACCCCACATACACTATCGGGAAAAACATCTAATCCCCCTTTATAAACCAGGCGTACAGCATTGTGGCGTTTAGCAGGTTAAATAGGAGTACAAAAAAAGGAAGCATAAGATTTTTCATTCTGAGGAAGGGAAGGGCGCTCAACCTCCTCATGAGGTACGGGAGGGTGGTTCCTAATAGCTGCAGGGATATTTTTAGGAATGTCAGAAAAGTCCAACAAGTCACTGAGGCTGTCTTCTACAATGACCTGGGCAAGGGGATCAACTCCAGGTTCAGGGTTTAGTGACAAAACTGGATGCTGTGTGAGTTCAAGATCTGAGGGCAAATGGAGAAGGGAAGATGCCGTCTCACCTTCCCCAGCAGTAGAAGCCACAATAGGAGTGTCTGGAAGCACAACAGTCTGAGCCTCAGGAGCCCCATCAGTCCCAGAAACAGAATTTGCACTTACGACAGCAGGAGCAGGCATTGGAGACATTGTGACCCCCGGTATCTTAATTGCCGTAAAGCCCAAAATCCAGTTTTGCATGGAAGGGGAGCGAACCCAACCCGCCACCTTCAAGGAGTCCTCCACGGACCATGAATGCTCATCCAGCACAGGCACATCAGCCCAGCTCAGTTTACTGGGAGTCTCTTTCCGGACAACTCATTTCAAGGGTTGCTTCTCTGGAGCAACAGAGAAAGAGAAAACAGTTGCCGCGGCTTGGCCCTGTCCTGTTTGTTGAAACACAACTCGTGGCTTGCTCTGTACCTCGGTTTGGGCCATAGCCATGGCAACCCCTGGTTCGTGATCTTTACTGGCACCCAGAGTCTCTGCCTGATTCTCAAGGTTCTTAGACTGAAATCGTTTTACAAGGTCCCATTTTTTCCATTGATAGACTTGTTCTTCAAGCAATAGTCACTGCTGCAATGTGTCAGCTTCTGACGAAACATCTGGTGGAACAGATAAAGTAACTGCAGAATCCGTAGACATGCTAGAACGGGCCTCTGAACTCAAAGCAGCTTTGGCTTCCAAAACCATAGTACTAGCTGCCGCATCAAAGAAAATGTCTGCCTCTGGCAGCTCAAGAGCTGAGGAGGAGAGACTCCCCAACCTGCTGCACATCCATCTCCATAGCCATCAGCACAGTGACTGACTCAGCCATCCTCTGATGACCAAAAGGGTCCCCCCACTGATGAGCAGGGGAATTTCCCCAGTGCTCTGGCCAGATTTCCCCCCATTCACTAAAAATACCACCAACAGCTTAATCTGGTTCAAGGCCAGTTGGCATTCATCTATATCCCCCTCCCCCGGGTCGTGCCTGAAAATAGGTAAGAATTTGTCTAGTGCACCTACCTGGTCAACAAGAAAACAAATTTTGACCCGTGACCACGTGACCTTGAGTTAGCATTCAAGGTAAATAATTAACCCTAGTTTACCCTGTTAATTCCTTTAAGGAACTTGGAGGTCTCTATCATCTCTTCCCACCCCCTTCTAGTGTTCAGCGAGTACATATTTAGTGCCTTGAGGTGTTCCTCATCAGATCTACCCTGCTGGCCCAGAATCATTTTTATTGCTCTGCACTGCACTGTTTCCAGACTATTCCTGTCCTTTCTGAGGTAAGGACTCCAGAACTGGACGCAGTACTCCAGGTGAGGCCTCACCAAGGATCTGTATTGGGGAAGTATTATCTATTTTCTTTTGCTATCAATACCCCTGTATTATTTTATGCTTGACATCCACTATAACAGATATATCAGTTGAACACCAACGTGTCCATTATAAGTAGTATATACTATAATGATTATCAAACCAGAGTGGTGTGGGTCAACAATGACAAATGCAGATACCATTTTGCCATCTTTTAATGACAACACCCTTTGAGCTGTGGATGCTGTAACTTGGGGGTCACTGTGGACTGTAAGCTTGACATTAACAGCAGGTGTTGGCTGTAGATCACAGTGGCTTTTTCCATCTCGCACCATCACCCAAATTAAATTGCACCTTGCAACTTCTAATTTGGTGATGATAGTCCATGCTTTGTCACCTCTAGACAGATTACTGTAATGCTCTATACTTAAGCTTTTTTGGAGCTCTGATGCACTACCTGCACCTGGTCCAGAATGCTGCGGCCCGGTTGTTGGTGAGAATTTCTCAAAGTGAAAACATCATGTTGGTTTTACGCACTTTGCACTGGCTGCCGATTCAGTGGTGCATCACCCTTCTATATGCTTGGTGACATTCACTGTCCTAAACAGTTTGGGCTCTGTTACTTTAATGATCTACTGTAATTTTTACATCCCTATCTGTGCCCTCTGCTCCACCAATGCAGGCTTGCTGGAGGCCCCACCGATCTTGCCTTATTTTGTCAGCAGAAAGGGCCTTTGGCATGGCTGTGCTGCTCCTATGAATTCCTTCCCCCAGTGCCCAATCTGCCCGCACCATGGAGGTGTTTAATCAAGCCTGCTCTTTTAGTTAGTATACCTTTTCTACTTATTTATTTAACTTATTGGTATTATTTGACATGTTTAATTTTCAGCTTTTCATTTTAAGGCACCATGATCCTACTGTAGAGGGATCCCTAAAAAAGCATTGCCAGGCATCGTCCACAAGGCTTGGTTAAGTCTTGGCACAAATGCACAACATACAGGCTCTGAGAGTCTGTCCTTAGTGCAGATACCCCTGGCTTCGTGATGCAAATTTGGTGTTCCCAATTGGACAGTGCCTCCACCTAAGGGGATACCTTTCTAGGGGATACTTAGAGGTGCGATCCCCTTGGAAAATTAAAGTAGCAGGATGGCACCTGAAAATCACTCCGCTTGGGGGGGGGGGATCTCTGAAACATTTCCTTACAACTTAGCCTATGGGCTGACTGGGCACTTTTCATGTCCATGGCAAAAATCTTTGTTATAAAATCTTTGCTTTTTTACCTTTTGTCCTCAGTGCATTCCTCTAGCACATTGGGTTTCCTGCTTGTTTCTGCAGCTGGAAGAAGTAGACTTTGACATTTGGGATGCCCCACTCCTAAAGGACCATGCTCTAGCTTTTACTTAGTCATGTCCAATAAAACTGTGCTTCTAGCTGGACATCTACTGGCACTCAGAGACAATACCCACTGGGCTATGCCCTCCATATCTAACCACCGCCAGGACAGGCTTGCACCACTCCTGGAATCAAGATGGGGTGATTTACGTTTGCCTGTTCCCACTCTCCCTTCTGGCCTACGTCACCACTTACTGGGATCATCGTTTACAGAGTAGCTTTCTCTCCAATAAGAAATGGTCGAATAAAATCTCCATCAAGCAGCTACAATGGTGCACCCTGAAACTCTTGCTTCTACTTCTGTCTGGCAATATTCACCCTAACCCTGGCCCCACAATCCTAAGCTCCGACCTCCAGCAGAGTTACTCTAGGGGACTCACCTTTGCAATGATTAACACCCGTAGCCTTCTACCCAAACTTGATGTCCTACAATTATTTGCACACCAGCACAACCCTGATGTTCTTGTGATTGTCGAAACCTGGCTCACTCCAAAAATACCCAACAGTGCAATTATCCTACCAAGATATAACATATTCAGAATTGATAGGACCACTTAAAAAGGTGGTGGATGTGCTGTTTACCTCAAAGATTCTCTCCTGAGGCACCGTGTTCAACCCCCCACTTCAGTCTCTACCGCCCAGATACTACCCATCAGAATTCTACTCAGGGCTCACAAGGCACTGACTATTGCTGCTCTCTACATTCCTCCCAAGGAGGTAAAGGTCTCAGCTCCGGCCTTGACCTTGTCCGTTCCCAACCACCAGGCACTGAGATAATTCTAATGGGCTATTTTAACATAAATTGGTTTGGATCAGATACAAGTGGCTACAAGGATGCCATCTCAGCTGCCAACCTTGCTCCGCTGGTCGTCTCCCCCACTAGACTCAACTATAAGACTGGGACAAGCACCCTCCTAGACTGGATACTGACCAGCCACTCATCCCACATCTCAGAAGTCTCTGTTCTCCCAGATATGCTAAGTGACCACTCCCCAGTCGTATGTGAATGGTCTAACAAATTCAGCCCACCACCACCCAAACTAATAAACAGTAGACTCCTTCCATGTGGTCAATTGAAGGACCTCAAATTACTCCTTAGACAACAAGACTGGTCACCTATCTTCCATTCATCAGATGTCAACTCTGCGCATTACTTCTTCATCAGCTCCTTCAATGCTGCCTGTGACGTTTCGCCCCTTCAAAAGAGGAAGTAAAGGCCTTAGCAATCCATGGCTCACTGCTGATCTCCTTACATTGCTGAAAGCTAGGGTCACTTCTGGTTTCAGGCCCAGGCCACTGGTAGGCAAGTAGATATACAAAACTATAAACGTGCCCGAAATGACTGCATCAAAGAAATACGCCTGAAGAAAACTAACTATTACAAAGATCCCCTCACAAACACCTGGGGAAAGGGGAAGTCCTTCTGGAATAATCTCAAGGAAGTTACAGGACTACTGCCCAAAACATCACCTTCAATGTTGGATGTGGACTGGACTATAACTCTTGACCCTTCCACTATAGCTAACACGTTCATCAACACGTTCACAGACCTCAGTAGTGTTCTTTCTCCAGACTTCTTTGATGAAGACCTCCCTCCTGCACCCTCCCCCCCCTTTTTTACTTCAGAGCAGTCAGGACACATGAAGTCCATAGATACGTCTGTAAAGCAATTGCTGGATCTAGAATAAGTGGCGACTCACTCGACCTCAAACTGTTGTCCCTTACTCTTACTAACATACTAAAATGCCAGCAGAATAGGCCTAACGGTCTTTCGTGTCTGCTCGTTTGGTCAGTCCCCAACCTGGGTGCTGACCTTGCTGTCCCCCTCGCCTTCTCTGGCTTCTCCCTTCCCAGTTCCGGATATTCTTGCTGCATTGGATTTTGCTTCCAGAACCCTTCCCCTGTACCTGTCCCACCCTCTTGAACCCCTCCACTGTCTCTGCCTCCACCAGCCCCCTAGGCAGTGCATTCCATGGCTCCACCACCCTCTCAGTGAAGTAGCACCTCCTCCTTTCTCCCTGAATCTTCCCTCCAGCTCCAGCCATGCCTCTAGTGGCCTTCCTCCTTCCTTGAAGCACCCCAACTGTTCCTCCCTATTTACCCTCTTCATGTACCTAAAGACCTCTATCATGTCCCCCGGTCCCTTCTCTCTTCCAATGTGTACATATTTAGCTCTTGAGCCTCTCCTCATAGGTCCTGTCCCCAAGCCCCAAATCATTTTGGTTGCCCTCCTCTGGACCCTCTCCAGGAGGTTAATGTCCTGCTTTAAGTGTGGCCTCCAAAACTGCACGCAGTACTCAGGTGCGGCCTCACCAAGCAGTTATACAGAGGAGTATCACTTCCTCCTTCTGGAGGTGATCCCCCTAGCGATGCATCCCAGCATCCTGTTGGCCTTGGCTGCTGCCCTCCTACAAGTCTCAGAGTTGTTCATCTTGACATCCACCACCACACCCAGGTCCCTCTCAGCCATCGAGACTTGTAGCATTCCCCCAGGGTGTACACTTGACCTGGGTTTCTGGCCCCCAGGTGGAGTACCTTGCATTTCCCTGCATTGAACCTCAGCTTCCACTTTCTAGACCATCTTTCCGGAGCTTCCAGGTCCCCCTGTAGGGCCACCCTCCCCTCCTCCCCATCCACCACCGCCCCCAGTTTCGAGTCATCTGCAAAGAGACTCATCTCACTCCTGATTCCTGTCCTTATGTCAGATCATGGCGTTGAACAGAAGGCCCAGGACTGATCCTGTGGGACCCCACTAATGACCCTCCTTGGGGATGAGACTATCCCACCAACTACGACCCTCTGGGTCCGGTCCTGAAGCCAATTGCCTATCCATCTGATCATCTGGTTCCCCACCCCCATTTTTCCAAGCTTATCCAACAGGCCCACGTGAGGAACAGAGTCAAATGCCTTGCTGAAGTCCAGAAAGAGGACATCTACTGGTCTACCCAGGTCCAAGGCACTTGTCACCCAGTCATAGAACTCCACCAGGTTTGTCTGACACGATTTCCCCGGGATGAATCCATGCTGTCTATCGTCCAGGCACCCTGACTTATCCAGGTCCCCCTAGCCTCTCTTGACAATGCCCTCCATCACCTTGCCCACCACCGAGGTCAGGCTGACAGGCCTGTAGTTCCCTACACCTCCCTTGATCCCCCTTGTGGATAAGCACTATATGCGCCACCTTCCAGTCTTGGGGCACCCACCCTGTCCTCAGAGAGATGGTGAAAAGCTCTGCCAGGGGTTTGCCAGGACATCTGCAAGTTCCTTCAACACTCTGGGATGTAATTTATCCGGCCCGGTGCTTTCTCCGTCTTAAGGGAGCTGAGGCTTCCTCACTCTCTAGCTGTGATTTCCACTTCTGGTACCCCTTCTCCCTGCTAGCCCTCCCCCACCTGCCAGTGATGCCTCCCCTCTCCCCAGACCTGCCGATCGGTAGGGTCCCCCCTCCTCAATCTCTGTCTCCTCCCATGTGATGATGCAGCACACCCATTTTCCCTGGTGAAAACTGAGGTGAAGTACTCATTTAGTACCTCAGCCTGCTCCTGGGTCTTGTGCCCATCTCTCCCTGATTTAATCCTGCTAATCTGCCCTTCACCCTTCGTTTTCCCCAATGTATCTAAAGAACCCTTGTTCCTCTCCTAATTTCCCTGGCCAAGTTCTGCTCCTTCCTTGCCTTAGCCGCCTCACCACTCTGACCCTTCTAGCCATCAGCTCGTACTCCCTCGATCCTTTCACCCTTGAGCCCTTGAATTGCTTATAGGCTGGTTTCTTTCCCCACCACCTCCTGGACCTCCCTGTTCCACCAACAGGGTTTTGGGCCCTACCGCATTTTAGTCTTACTCTTGCACAGGTGCTGGTAGCATCCTGCACCCTCTCCTGATGATTTCCACCTACTATCAGCGTCCATGTCTGACCCAATCCCATCCAAATGCTCCTTAAGGATCCTTCCCATTTCCTTAAAATCCGCCCCTGAAGTCGGTTACTCCGTCTTTGTGCAGCCTTCTACCCTCCTAGGTCCAGGCAGAACCAGACCGTGGCATGGTCACTCCCGCCAATGGGTCCCTTACCTCCAGGCCCCAATCTGGTCACTGTCTGCCAGGACCACATCCAGTACCCGTGCCTCCTGGTCGGTTCCCTCACCTGCTGAGTTAGGAACGCGTCTTGAAAGACATCCAACAACCTCTGTTCCCTGGTCACAGAGGATGTCATAGTCTCCCAGTCTGTTCCTGGCATGTTTAAGTCCCCCAACACCACCACCGTTCCTCTGCCCAGTCTGCAGTGTCTCCTAACATCTGCCACCAGACTGTCCTCCAGCTCCTCCGCCAGGGCAGGGGGTCTGTACACCACCTCTTGATGAAGTGCTATCTCCTCTAACCTGGATTTGCAACCTCTCCCTCACCCTTGGCCAGTTACCCAACAGATGGAAATCTGCCACCGTGATACCAGTCCACAAGAGTGGGGACAAGGCCCTTCATGTAAATTATAGGCCTATATCCATACTACCCCCTATCTAAAGCCATTGAACGTCTGGTATCTGACCAGCTAATGGAATATCTGGACAAGTACAACATCCTTTGTAAACAACGGCACAGCTTCAGAAAAGGCCACAGCACCACATCTGCCCTCCTTGAATTCACAGGAGCAATTCACAACTCCCTGAACAATAATTACCTCACCGGTTTAGTCTTCATAGACCTGACCAAGGCTTTTGACACTGTCCATCATCGAATACTCTTCACAGAACTGCTAAAAGCTGGGCTCTCCCCTGAATCTACAACTTGGTTTAAGAGCTACCTGGAAAACTGTTCCCAAAGAGTGAAAATTGCTGATGTCCTCTCAGATGCTAGACCAGTACACTCAGGAGTCCCCCAGGGATCCATTCTCGGGTCACTCCTCTTCGGCCTATTTTTGAACAATCTTCCACAATCCTGTCCAGAACAAACCCTACTCTATGCTGACGATGCTGTCATTCACACCACCCAACAGGACCCCCACCTACTCCAAAACAAGCTTCAGAAGGGTTTCACCTCCACTGAAACATGGTTTAGTGGTCAAAAGCTGGTTTTCAACCATAAGAAAACCAAGTTAATGCTTTTCTGTGGCTCCCACAACAAACATAGGCTTCACCACCTTAATATTACAACTTGCCATGGTGCTGTCCTCGAACAGGTTCACTCCTTTAAATATCTGGGGATCACTATAGACGGCAACCTATCCTACAGCATCCACATAGATAGCATCGCCAAAGCTGCAAACACAGGCATTGGTCTCCTCTACGGGCACAGGCAATGCCTTACCTAGGATGCCTTAAGGATAGCAGTACAGAGCTCGGTGGTCTCTCTCATCGACTATGGTCTGATTATTTATGGCTCTGCAACTGACACAGCCCTCAGGCACTTATCCTTTGCCCTAAACAAAGCTTGCTGACTCATCACAGGATCCCACCGACTCACTCACACATGTGACCTCTATGCCCAAACAGGGTGGCTCCAGTTATCAAACCGTATCAAGTACCAAACTTGTCTAATGGCTAAATTATGCTACATCTTGCTCCCCCCCGGAGTCCAAAGTCTTCTCCATACAGCATGCAACCCCCGCCTCACCAGAGCTTCAGAAAACGAAATGCTGCACATTCCTCTGTGCTGCACCACAGAGGACCAAAGATCCTTTGTATACCGAGCTCCTAGCTGGATTAATGGACTCAACAAAGATATCTCCTCTCTGCAAAAGCTAGGCCCGTTCAAAGCCAACCATCGCCTCCACCTAGCTGCCTCTAGCTCCTGTGACTGTCCCTCATAATCTGATCTCCCTCCGAGCACTTCTACTCCAACCCCGTCTTCCTTTCCTACAGCCTACTCTCCCCTCCTGTTTTTACCCCCTACCCCCAAGCACTTTTTTGAAGCATGACAAATGCCCACAGCTGCACCTCTCTTTCTGTGTCCATTCCAAGCCTCAGTTACCTCTGGCTACCCTTGCCCCGGTACTCACTTTCCCTCAATGTAATGTATTTCAGCTGCTTAAAAATGTCTGTGCACCATTTCTGCATTGTTACTCAACTCTATGTAATGTTTGTATTGTACCTCAATTGACATGGAACCTTTGTAAAAGAGCCTTGGCTCACAGGTACTTGTAATCCTAGACTCTAAATAAAGAAAATAAAGAAAAGAAAAACACTGTCAGGTTCTGGTGATCTTTGCTGAAACTTGGCTTTGCTGTAGAAATGCAGAGTAGCGGCTAAATTCATGGGTTTGTAGTGGGACTCCGGAAATGGCAACCTAGTAAAAGTATCTTCTACCGTAACATGCAGTTCTAATTGATGTCAACTTCCATCTCCTTCCAGGAGACTGGGAGATGGTACACCAACCCCTTCCTAATGTCTGGGACAGGATAAACCTTGGGGCCCTCCTCAAAGCATTTTCTGCACACACACACCTATGGGTAGCTGCATGACATTGGCACCAGATGGAGAACCACAAGTGGGCAGACATGAATTGAAACCAGTACCTATCAGTCACGCATGCTCAGATCCATGGGTTCCAAACCGTCAAGCTTACCACACAGCCAAACCAGTGCTGGGTAGATTTCTTCTGGATTTTATCATCATTCATCAGTGAAGCCATCCAAGTGAACTGCTTAAGGGACAGCCCCCTGTATGAGGTCTTTCACCTCTCAGATGCTGTTCTCTCTCCCAGAGCACAACCAGAGACTGGATCTGATGGGACACCAGTGCCACTCTAGGACAAGGAGCCAATAAGCAACCTCCCAGGCCTGGCAGTTCTCCCTGGCCAGCTGCAGCTAGCGCCATGAGATGACTCTCATTACTTGCCCTGAGGCTCTACTCCTTTCCAGAACCTGCTGTGTCAAGGAGCTATAACCCCGTGGGAGGCCCCACATATGAGCAGGATGAATGGATGCAGCTAGCAACCCCAAAATGGTTAAAAATTATACTCGCAAGGAACAAGCTTTAAAGATGTTGGTATATGTCTTTGTTTTTGTGGATTGTAGCACTCTTCAAATTTTATTGGTATGACTGTGTATATAAGTGCACTCTCAGAGGTCCTACCCCCGTCAAGCTATAATGGTAGGGAGCAGTTTAGGATATACCATTTTAATGTGTGGCTGAAAGGTTGATGTGAGGGAGAAACTTTTAAGCTCTTAGAGGATGGGGCCCCATCTGGAGGGGTGGAAGGCTGTTCAAATGAGATGGGCTACATCCCAACAAGGGGAGTACCAGGGTGTTGGGATGGAGAATGCAGACTACATTGAGACACATTTAAGCTAAGAGAGTTGCAGAACACATCGAGACACATTTAAGCTAGGACAGGTGGAGGCAGTACAGCATATGTTAGGCAAACCTACACAGCTGAGGTGGGTCCTACCAGCCCCCCCCCACACTAGTGGAGACAGAGGGTATGACAAGGCAAGAAACAAATGGAGGAGGGGATGCGGTAAATGGAATGAAGGCGGTAAGTATAGGAGTACCAAGTGGTGTGGGGGAGCAGGCTATGGTGGGATCTGGGACTATGAGGGGGAAGGATACATATGGAGAAGGAGGTCCCATAGGTGAATAGTAGCACACAGGAAGAGGGCTGGGGTTCGTAAGTGGGTGGAGGAAGGGCAGATAGGATAAATTCTGAGGGAAAGTATAAGCAGGAGGTCTGGAAATCTATCAGTGCAAATGCCAGGAGCTGGGAAATAAGACTTGTGACCAACAGGTGTTGGTAGCTGAAGCCCAGCTGGACCTGGTGGCAATCACAGAGACATGGAAAACACTGTACAATGGCCATGACTTCACCATTTCAGATTATGAATTTCTAGGAGACGTACTGTAGGAAAAGGAATTGGGAAGGGTGGTATTGTGCTTAAGGTGGTCATAAAAGCCACAGAAGTCTAATAAATAGGTGCCGGTAATGGTACTGGAACAATGTGAGTGCAGTTATGTATGGGAAGAGGGATAAACATCAGAACAGGAGTGGTATACATTATAGACCCGATGCCAGAAGAAGGCAAATGATAGGGCAAAACATATAACTCTGCTGCACTCAAGAGGATCAGGAAAAACTAAAACTTTCACACCATGACCTCTGCAAATTTCATTATTCATTACACAAATATGACACGAACAAAATGTTCACAGACAGAAAGTAACTGTTGCAGCAGGGTCTGCTCACCATTCGAGCCAGTGCTTCGACTTGAAACAGTCTCCATCGGGGTGTATGATAGCAAACTGAGGGATAGGATCAGGAGGGCAATTGAGCAGGTAGTGCTGCTAATGGGAGACTTCAACTTGCTGAATGTGTACTGTAGCATACCCGTGGCAATGAATGCAAGAAACCTCTAGCTGGTGGAGATGTTTTAGGATGTATTTCTGATGTAGAATGTAGATGAGCCTACAAGAGAAGGCAGTATTCTTGACTTGGTCCTTACGAATTGGGAAGGTCACAGTTCAGGATCCTTTGGGATCCAGCAATCACTGGACCATGTGTCTGATACTAAGCTAGAGCTAAATAGAACACATACCCAGATAAAGTTTTTATATTTCAGAAGGGCAGATTGTACAAAGATGCAAAATATACTGACGTAAAAACTGGATGAGGGAGGGAGCAGCATTGGGGGTGGATAGCAAGTGGGATTTTAATAAAAAAAATGGGTATAAGAGGCTACAATTCTTTGTGTAAGAGTGGTATGCAAGAGCAAAGGAGAGAAGAAACCAGTACAGTACATGAGGGAAAGGAGGGAGGCAGTGAAGGAGAAAGGAAGGATTTAAAAAGTACAAGAGGGCCGACCGCTGATGCAACAGTAAGCGCTACCTTTGACGTCATCGACCCAGGTTCAGAACACACCGGGAGAAGAAGGGCTGGCGGGGGAGGAGGAGGCTCCGCATCTGGAGGACTGCTCACCTTCTCCAGGGAGGGAGAGGGGTTGAGGCTCGTTGCTCGACTGGCCTCTGGCGGAGGCCAGAGGCACAGCACGCTGCAGAGCCAATCCGAGGAGTTGGGGTATGACGGACATCGGCAGTTGTATCTTGACATCTGGATGCATGTCACATTCCCCAGAATAGGGAAAAATCAGCTCTCAGAGTGCCGAGGAGATGGAGCACCTGGTGAAGACCCCATAACTCCCGCCTTCCTTTCCTGTCTGGGTACCCGACAACAACACGGAAGACTCTGGGTGTAGGGGCCCCACCTCGTACCCACCTGGGGGGTATAGCCATGGCTCCATGGGGGTTCAACCACAGGTACGCGTAGGTGGAGAGAGGGACAGACAGCATAGGCGACTCCCAGTGGTATGGAGCTCCGAGAAGCAGGGGAGGATAAATAGCAAGGACAAAAAAAAAAAAAAAAGTACAAGACCAGCTAAGTAGTGGATGATAGCAAACAGTATCTTAATAAGGCGAGGGAGGCCAGCAAGATATTGAGAAGGTCAAAGTAGAATACTGAGTTCAGGACTGTGGACGCAGCGAAGAACGGGGATAAAGCATTCTTCTGATGCATACGGGAGAAATACAAATTTAAAACCGGGTTAGTCAGACTACGAAAGGGAGAGAGGTGGAAGGAGGGCGACTAAGGAAAGTCAGAAATACTTTATCAGTATTTCTGCTCAGTATTCACAGAGGAGGACATGGGGGCCACTGCCTAACTGTTCAATCAAAGCCAGAGAGGAGAGGGAGGTGTTAATGGGGAACTAGACAGAGTAGGATGGGTACTGAAAAAACGAAATGCACTAAATCGAGATAAATCAATGGGCATGGATGGGCTACATTCATGCACACTCAAAAATGGCACAAGTTCTGTCTGCACAAGCAGCAAATTTCCTTAATTGTTCGTTTGAAAAAAAGAATGGTACCAGGGTTTAGAGGATAGCAAATATGGTGCCCCTACACAACAGCAGAAGCAGGAATGGACCAGGAAACTATAAACCAGTCAGTCTGATGTTTATAGTGCGGAAGTTACTGGTGAACATAATAAAAAAGAGGATGATGGGGTTCCTGGAGGCAAATGGTTTCTAGGACACTAGGCAACATGAATTCACGGGAGGAAGGTTGCATCAGATGGACCTGATCAGTTTCTCTGATTGGGTGACAAAGGTGGTAGACAAGGGTCAGGAAGTTGACATACAGAATATGGACTTTAGTAAGGTCTCTGAATCTGTCCCATATGGATGGCTGGTTAAAAAAAAACTGTGCAACCTTGAAGCATGGATGTTTGGAAGAAAACAGTCAGAGTTGTGCCTCCCTGGCATAGTTTCTGTAGGGGATGGGGTGGATAACCCTGACTGGAAAATGGGATACTGTTTCTCTGACCAGAAGACAGGGAATGGTTCACATACTATGAAGTGTTGTACACGCCACAGAAAAGTGCACTTTTAAGTAAAGGACACAACCTGTCCCTAAGGTGTTGCAGCTTCTGAAGAGAAAGTGGTGTGTGTTTTCAAATAAAAGAGACCAGCTGTCCCTAAAGAGTTTTCTGTCTCTCAAGAGAAATGTGAAGTGTGTTTTTAGTAAAGGACACCAGCTTTCCTTCAAGTGGTTCTGCCGGTAAGGAGAAAATGTGTTATGGAGTGCCACAGGGATCAGTGCTGGGTTCGGTCCTCTTCAACATCTTTATCAGTGACATTACAGATAACATAGAAAGAATTTCCTTGTTTGCTGATGACACAAAACTCTGTAAACTCCATCTTTCGGATGAGACGTTAAACCGAGGTCCCATCTGCCCAGACTGGTGGTAGTTCAGGTGGATGTTAAAGATCCCATGGCACTTATCGAAAAGAGTAGGGGAATTTTATTGAGAAAAAGTTGGACTTCATTACAAAAGAAAGAATAACTTATACGACAAACACTCTAAATCAAAAGCAAGAACAATAAAAACATACAAATAAGATACAGAAATGAATCAGCAAAAATAACTTCCCTTAATTGACTGTAAAGAGATCACAATTACACCATAAATTAAAAAACTGAGGCCCTGCAAAACGTTTGAAATCCTGCAATTTAACAACACGAATAGCAGTTCTAATATTTTCTATTACTTCTGGTACCGGAATCATTTTTTGATGCAAAACCAGCATACAACTGGCCTGCCATAAATAATAACGAATCAAAGCAAAAACAATAAATAAAGTATCTTCATGATATTTTTGGCACAAAGCACCCTGCACACAAAACATAAGCTGTGCATAAGATAAATGTAATAGCATAGGTTCAGACCACAAGCCAGCTAACATAGTCCAAAAAGTAAGAGCAAAGGGACACTCCAAAAAAAGATGTTGTTGGGTTTCAAGAATAACCGAACAACCCACCCTAGGGCAGAATCCAGCGTTTAAAGCTTTGTGTTTATGATTACCTTTAACACTCAAACGCCCGTAGTTACCCAACCAAACTATATCCCACACACAGAGGGGCAAACGGGGATTGCTGAGTTGCTGAAGAATCCAATCAACACGATTTGGAGGACAAAAAGGGAAAACCACCTTATCCTGTGCTTCCCTCCTCCAAGTGATATCATAGAGCAGTACTCTAGATAATACACAAAAGTCCTGTGGACGTAAATCCCAAGATAGAGCCACTTTAAATGTTTCTTTCCCATAGTGAAACATCAAATCAAAAACCCACCCTTTTTCCCCAAGTCCCAACTGGGAAGGCAAGGCAATAACCAGTGCAACAAAAAGGGTTTCCATACCACCAGCCCAGGTTTTAGCGGTTTTCCAAAATTAGTATTGAAAAATAAACTATAGAAAAAGGCCACAGGGTTGATCATCCCAACCCCTCCCTCCTTATATGGTCTATACATGATATTCCTCTTTACAGGGTTCAATCGAAACCCCCAAAACCCTTGAAAAAAAATCCTATATAATCTGGAAAAGCAACCATGGGCGGAGGAAATACATAACAACGATATAAAAAACGGGAAGCACCAAAGTCTTAAGCAACATAACACATTTTTTCTTTCCAATCTGATACTGTTTCCATCCAGAAATCAACCCCTCCGCCTTCCCCAAGGCCAGCTGCCAATTGTAACTGCTCACATCATCTGTCCCAAAAAAAATACCCAAGTACTTAAAAGGGCAAGTATTAATAGGTATCCCTGCATACTTTCCCGACTGTGGAAGATCCAGGTGCCCAATAGGCACCCCAACACTTTTGCTAAAATTAATACTGGATCCCGAAACTAAGGAATATGTATTAAGAACTTGTAACACAGCTGTTTCCTCAGTACCGATATCCACAGTCAAAACTAAATCATCTGTGTAAGCTAAGATTTTAACAGAATCCAATAAAGGGGCCACCCCCAACCCCAAAATATGAGGACAAAGGGAAATTGCCCAAATCAACGTATCTATACAAAAATTGTAAAGGAGAGGGCTTAAGGGGCATCCTTGTCGGACCCCCTAACCATAGTTACTGGTTTACCCAACCAACCATTCACGTTCGGAATGATGGTAGCCTCAGTATAAAGAGCTTTAATCCACAAGAGAAACTGACCAGGAATCCCAAAAGCTCGCAACACCGCAAATAGGAAATCCTGCAAGACCCTGTCGAAGGCCTTCTCTTGGTCTAACCCCAATACCCAACCAGAGACCCTACCTTTCTCACCCAGGGCAAATAATTCTCGTAACAAAATTAAATTATCATTTTGACTTCTACCGGGAATACCACAAGTCTGAGCCGGACTAAGTCGTGTTGCAATTTTTAAAAGTCTAGCCAACAAAATTTTCGCCAAAATTTTGTAATCAATATTTAATAAACTCAATGGCCTCCAATTTTGTAAATCAGCACGATCACCCTTTTTAAAAATTAGAACCAAAATGGCTTCCTTCATGGACTTAGTTACAGAGGCTGTGGTCAACATGTCATTGAATAATAAAGTCAGAGCAGGAACCAAGTCCTCTTTAAAAGTTTGAAAAAAAACGAGCAGTAAGGCCATCTGATCCAGGTGCAGAATTAGTATTTAAACTGTCAATGGCCTGAGACACTTCTGAGGCTAAAATATCACATGACAACATACCCTGCTCCTCTAAAGAAAGCGATGGAAGGTTTAGAGAGTCTAAAAAGGGTTTAGCAGATTCACAACTTGGAGAATTACCCAACACAGAAAGAACATGTTGTTCCACCACCTGAACCAATACCTCTGGTTCTGATACCAGTAAACCAAGAGGCGACCGTAGTTCCTGAACAAACTTAGAGTCCACCCGTCCTTTACAGGCTTTAAATGCATCTAACCCTCCTTGGGTCACCCGTGTACCAAATCGTGCCTCCTGCCCCAATGAACTAGCCCTATCATATTGCAGGGATTTCATTTGTGAACAAATCACTGCAATCTGAGCACTATAATCGTGAACAGTAGTATCTGATAAGGAAATCAGATGCTGTAATTGTTGGCGCAATGCTAAATATGATAAGTATTGCGCTGTATGTTTTGCAGCAGCCTGCCCCTGAAAAATCTGCCTCCATCTGGTTTTAGAGTCATCCCACCGCTCACAAGGGTCTTCATAAATATCTGCCACCGAAAGTCGGGCTGCCCATTCCCTCCTCCACAGTTTTTGAAGGCGATGATCCTCCAACAGGGAATCATTAAGCTTCCACCTATTTTTTTTACACCTTGGAGTATTCTGCCATGATCATGTTTGTTTATTTATTTATTTAGATTTTGTTTACTGGGTAAACCCACTGAGACCAATGGTCCCTTTTTCAGGAGCGATCCGGAGTTAGTTACAGAAAGGACACTAGAAACAATAATTACATTAGTTACATTTCTTACATCACAGTATAATGATATCATTTATACAAGAGTAGCAGAAGGATTCACATATAGATTCATATTAAAAACAATATGTTAAGATCTCACACATTATATACAGTATGTACATAAGTTCGCCACAAATCAGAGTCCACATTAGCATTTCATGTTAAGTCAAAGGGAGAGTTCAAAGCAGTGAAAGGGCCAGGGGGACTGGTCTGGGGAGCTAGCGGTTACAGCCACAGAGACTTTTTGATTGAGAAGATTGAGAAGATATAGTTTGAGTCCATTTTTAAACTGGGGGAGAGTGGGTGAGTTTGTCAGACCAGGTGATAGGGAGTTCCATAGGTAAGGGGCAGCAAATTTGAAGGAACGTTTGCCATGGTTTGAGTGCATTCTAGGGATGATGAGAGGGTGACTTGCAGTTGATCGCAGGGTTCTGGTATGTTTTCTGGGGGAAAGAAGTCCTCTGAGATGGGGAGGGGGGCCTAGGTAAGTAAACTTGAAAGCTAGGCAGGCAACAGGATAGGCTAGCTTATGACGGAGAGTGGGCCAGTTTAGCTCCTTTAGGGCCTCGCAATGATGTCTCCTAGGGGAGGAGTTAGTGGCAAAACGGGCCACACGGTTATAGAGTACGGAGAGCTTATTATATTCCATCTCACGGAGAAACTGCAGAAGAGGACCACCATATGGGATGGATGGAAGGAGACTGCAACAGGCGATTGGACGACGTGCAGTAGAGGATAAGGAGTTCCCCAGTCAGAAAAGGAGACCAAGCTTTTGATGGTGGACCTGGTTATTGAGTCGATATGGAATTGGTAGGTCATTTCTTGGTCTAGATGGACCCCCGAGATATTTGAAACTAGGCATGACCTCGACTCTTTTTCCTTGGCTGGTACAGATCTGGAGGAACTGGCTTCTGTCAGAGCCCAGTCGACTCGATCCAAACAGTACAGCTTTGGCTTTTGCATCATTGAGTTTAAGGGAGTTTGCGGAGAACCAGGCCTCAAGGGTGGAGAGACTATTCTGCAGATTAGTTGAGATGACACTAGGTTGGGGGTCACTGCAGTATATGACAGTGTCATCAGCATACAGAATGAGATTGCTGCACAAGCTGTTTCCCTCGATATTATTGAGGAAGAGTGAGAAGAGCAGAGGGCCCAGGATTGAGCCCTGAGGTACCCCAGCAGTGACCGATCTAGGTCCAGACTGTGCACCCTTCCAGCGGACCTTTTGGGAACGGTCCCTCAGATAGCTCTCGAACCAGGAGTGAGAGTGGTGATCCAGTCCCAAGGTCTGGAGTTTAGAGAGGAGGAAGTTATGGTTAACCAAGTCAAAGGCCCTGGATAGGTCAATGAAGAGAGCGCCCGTTGGGGAACCTTGGTCCATATGGGAGAGGATGTCTGTAGTGAGTCGGATAAGCACAGTGTCAGTACCATGGCCCTTTCTAAAACCATGCTGAACGTCAGCCATGAGAGAGTGCAGCTCAAGGTAGTCTTGAAGTTGGTTTGAGACTGGCCTTTCCTGAATTTTCCCCAAGGGACTGAGAAGGGAAATTGGTCTATAATTTCCCAATTTGTCTCGAGGCCCACTTTTGTGGACAGGTACAATGGTCGCTATCTTCCACATTTCTGGGACCTTTCCTTCCTGAAGTGACCTATTTATAAGTAAGGTGCCAAGATAGGCAATAGCTGGGGCGGCAGCCCTCAGAAGGCGAGGTTCAAGCTGGTCATGCCCTAGCGAGGAAGAAGGGTTAATTTTGCATAAGAGAGGTAGCACCTCTGCCTGTTTGACCAGCTTTAGGTGAAATTGGGGCCGAGGGTGGGCCCATACATCACCAGAGTATAGGTTAGGCCCATGGGGGACCAGAGGGCGAGACCCACTTCGGATAGAGTAGGAGGCACAGAAGGCCTCAGCAACTATGGCTGGGTCATTTGTCAGAGAGTCCCCCACTATGAGGGAGTCCGTTTGACCGGTTGAGGAGCCCTTGATAAGTAGGTTTAGGTGGCCCCAGAATTTTTTTGGGTCCCGTAGGTGCCTTGTTTGTAGGTCATTTAAGTATTGAGACTTGGCTTTGTTACCTTAACTGCTGCATGATCAGAAAACTCCACACCCAGAGTCCTACAGGAAAGAATCTGTAAAACTTTAGATACAAAAATGAAATCAATACGAGTCCATAAGGGACCTTTGAAATAAGTAAATCCCCCAGACTCATGGCAAAATCTATACGCATCCACCAGCTGAGCAGTGGTAACCACCTCCTTTAAGGCAACAGAGTCTCAGAATAATTTTGGGGTTTTTAACCCTCTATCCTTCTGGTGCAACCCACAATTAAAGTCACCAACCCACAAAATTAATCTAGAAGTATACAAAAAAGGCCGAATTAAATGAAAAAGAGACACCCTTTGTGCTTTTGACTGAGGGGCATAAACGGAAACGATCCTGACTCTCTCACCAGAATATGAGAAATCCAACAATAAAGCTCGACCAGGCTGAATGTCCACCAACCGTGATACCCGGAAATGAGAGTTAGAGAATAAAATCCCAATGCCGTCACATTTGTCAGTACCTGAAGACAAAAAAGATGGACCAAGGGTCCATGCCCGGGATGCCTGTTGAAGTTCCTGGTTGGAATTTAATCTAGTATCCACAAGGCAGACTATATCACAGTTAAAGTCTTGTAAAGTTAAAAAAAAAAAAAACACCAAGCTTTCTAGGGCCTTTAATACTATTAACATTTAAAGTACACACCGATAAAGAATCCATCCTAAGTGCCTATGGGTGATTTACTTCTACGACTTTGTCTAGTTCGCTTTGCAATTGGGTCCAAATCCCCCCCTCCCTCAGTGTCCGTACAAGATCGGATAGAAGAACTGTCTGTATCCTCCCCCCAGACTCTTTATCAGAGACATCTGTAGCTAAAACTGCAAATTTATTGTCAGACCTCCACGTACCACCTCTCACTTCTTTACCCCGACCTAACACCGCCAAACCTTTCCTTGTTCGTTTATGGGGTATTTGAACAAACCCAGCCACCTCTGTACCAGATGCCGTGTGCATGGGGGGAGGGGGGGCATGGTGATATCAACCACCACTGTACCTTCAGAAACAACAGGAACCTCAGTGACAGAAGTCCCAATACCTCCCTCATTCTGATTTACCGCCAAAGGTGGAGGAGAGACACTTGCTTCCTGTACACTATTATCCTCAGACCCTTCAGCGAACTCCCCAGATCTAGAGGTAAACTTGCTTTGATTCATGACGCAAGCTGCACTAAGTTTAACCTGAGCCTGTTGAGCCAGGGAAATTAATCCAACATGAGAAGGACAATCGTCCCTGTTATGGGATGCCCAAGGGCAGCGCCCATATGCATGCCCTGTCCGTTCACACAAATTACATTTAAAAAGGTTAAGACAGGCATTGGAAGCATGGCCAAAATTGAAACAATGGCTACATTTTACTGTGTCACAGGCTGAACTGAAATGAGCTCTGGAGCCGCATTTAAAACAAGATTTAGGCTGCCCAGCTTAGAAAATGAGACCTTTGTCTTTCCCCAGATAAAAAAAACTAGGTAGATGACTAGGCCCAGTATTAGTGGAATACAATTTTACTCGAACTCTCCAGCCTCCATCCCATATTTGTTCACTATCTAACGTGGGTGTAGGTTTATTGAGTACCTCACATCGTTGTCGCAACCAAAATAAAACATCCGCAACATGTACCCCTTCATTTTTAAACATTACAGTAATGTTCCTAACTGCAGGCTTCATTAAGGGAATTGCTTTAAAGAGAGACCAAGTAGGAGAGGCCTGACAAGCAGCATATTGAGCTCAAAATCTATCAAAACTGGAAACCTGTTTAAAACTAACATCAAAATTATGGTTCCCCAAACTAATAAGGGCAAATATCTCCGAAGAAAGGAATTTCATAGATCCTTTAAGTAAAGTTTTCACCACAAAGATCCGATTTGGTGGATCCACCAACCCACCTTTATATAATAAGCGAACCGCATTCCTTCACGAAGCTGGTTCGCCCTTGGAAGAAAACAAATCGGCCAGTTTAAAACCGACAGGCCTAACAGAATCATCATCCTGAGACTCTAACAACTGAGGGGCAGGTCCCATCCTAAGAGGACCCTCCGTTTCTAAGGGCACAGAAGGAGCAACAGGGGAACCAATCACATCATGATTTTCAAGTAAAGCAGTAGAGAAATTCTCAACCTGAGCAGGCAAAACTGGAGACACATTTTCCCCAATAGCAGTCTCTTGGTTAACACAATCATATAACCCCCTTAAAATCGTTGGAGCTCATAACTTTGGTGGTGGCCACAGACTCCACAGCCTTGAGCAACATGTTCAAATAGGTGGGGTCCTGAGAGTCAGGAGTCCAGACCCCTCCATCACCCTGTTCCCAACCAGCCTCCTTCAAAGCTTTTTCAGGAGACCAAGATGACCCCTGACCACAAGCAAAAGTCGAGGTATCTTTAGGAGCATTAGAAAATCGCCCTTTCAACAGTCCAGAAGTACCAAGTTTACTCCACCCGGGAGTTTGTGATTGTGGAAAGAAAAATACCTCTGGTTCCCGATTCCCTTTTGAGAACGCCTCTCTCTTCGTTCTGGGTAGCACACTCCGATCTGGAGCAGTGTTGAAGCCACTCTTAGACTGTCGTTGTACCGCAAAGTCTCGCAAATCACGCTGGGGCTGTAGGCACTCCGAGGAGCCACTCGGTAAACTGCCAGCCCCAGCACCTCCTTCCGGAATCAGTGAGTCGCATGCGAGTGACGCCGAACCGACAGCATCACCTGGGTCTTACCAGACCGTGGAAGACCATCCTTTGGAAGCCCAAAAACTGCCTGAGGAAGCGCAGCAATCTCCAAATCCACCACGGAAAGTTCTTTCAACAAAGCCGACCACTTTGCTTTCAACGCAGTCTGCAAGGTACTCTTTATTTCAGTAACAACCTCCATTTGCAGAACAGCCTGAACCACCTCCATACACTCCTTGGATTCAATTATAGTTGCCATCGCAACTTCAGCAATAACACACTCTTCCTCCACGGCTCCTGAAAGTTGAAGTACAGGGGAGGAGGCCCACTTCCCTGCACTCACCACATCCAACTCTGGCTCTGACTCCTGCATACCGACAGCAGCCAGTAGGGAAATTTTCCCGGTGTCCTGGCCAAATTTCCCTCATTCACTAAAAATACCACCAACAGCTTAATCTGGTTTAAGGTCAGTTGGCATTCATCTGTATACCCCTCCCCCGGGGTCATGCCTGAAAATAGGCAGGATTTGTCTAGTGCACTTACCCAGTCAACAAAAACGAAATAAATAAATAAAATAAAATTGTTCAAATCCTGTGAGGACATGTTCTCTCCTGGCTCTACTTTAAGAAGAGGGATGGACAAAACAACTTTTGTAGTAAGTAAATAAAGTTTATTTAGAAAGTGCCCCATCCCAGGGGATCTGGGGGCTGTACAGTAGGCAGGAAAAACACATACAACAATAACTAAACATGAAAATAAACAATAAAAATGAATTAAGTTAAAATAAACTCACGTCTGAATAAAATATTGCAGCAGACTACCAATTTAGCTATAAACAGTCTAAAAATGCCTTTTTGAACAGATACGCTTTCAGGCCCTGCTTAAAAGCCTCCATTAATGGGGCCTCCCTCAAGGATCTTGGTAGCGATTTCTATATTACTCGGCCCACCACTTCAAATAAGCAATCTCCAGGTGATTTAAGGAGGGCCCTAGGAACCACGAGGAAGCCCTCAGTAGAGAAGCAAAGTGAGTGCACAGGACAGGCAGGAGTCAGGAGGTCATTCAGGTAGCTAGGACCCAATCCATGTAGGGCCATATTGGTGAGCAAGCCCACCTTAAAAGCAATCCTCCACCTAACCGGCAGCCAATGCAGTTCACGCAGAAACAAGGTCACATGACAGGGCTTCGGAAGGCCCATCAGTAACCTAGTTGCTGTGTTCTGCACCAGCTGCAAGCGCCAGAGAACCCTTCCAGTGGCCCCGAGATACAGAGCGTTACAGTAGTCGAGCCGCGACGTCAAGGCTTTAATCCTGGAATGGGGAAAAGGCACTAGCTGGAATGGGGAAGGAATTAGGGGTGGAGGAACAGTGGGTAGTATTTAAAACAGGGATAGCAAAGGCAAGGGCAAGAGAAAAGACTCAAACCATTTGATGACAGTACCGTCGAGGCCGCAGAGCTCCCTTAGGCGATCCAGCAACACTACATGGTCCACAGTGTCAAATGCTGAGAAGAGATCGAAGAGAACAAGAATTGACCGCTCCCCTCAATCTCTCGCCCTGAGATCATTCTGCACCCTTACTAGTGCCATTTCAGTGCTATGTCTTGACCTAAACCCTGACTGGAAAGGCTCATAGATGTCCTGGGCTGCAAGGAGTGCCTCAAGTTGCACAGCCACCACTTTCTTAATAACCTTACCCAAGAATGGGAGGTTAGAAATAGGTCTATAATTCACCAAGATGTCAGGGGTCGAGAAATGGTTTCTTTAGGAGGGGTCTCACCAGCGTCTCTTTCAAGGCGCCAGGAAAACATCCCTCCAAAAACGAACTCTAGACAATCTCTGCAAACACTGGGCCAATGGACTTGGGACATCCTATTAAAAGACGATTCACGCCCAGGTCCAGTTCGCAGTAAGTGGGCCGCAGCTTTGAAATCACCTCGCAAACCTCAGCCACCCCAACTGGCCTAAACGCACTCCAGACAATAGGAGTTGCATTCGGACACGCATGACTAGTCACCGCAGAGCAGCAAATGCCCAGTTGTGGAGATCACGGCCATGATGGAGGACACCCTGTCAGAGAAGAACAGAGCAAACTTCTCACACTGAACGACTGAAGATGCTTTTCTCAGCTGTAGACAGGCAGGATGAAGAAGCCTGTCCACAGCCCAAAAGGGCACAGTACAGCTGGTCTGTTCCTCCCTGCAGCAATCTCCCTGGACAGGAACACCGCCTTCTTATGGTTAATTGCCCGCTGACATTCACCGCAGTGAATTCTCAAAGCTAGTTTGTCTGCCTCGGACTGAGTCCTCCGCCAACAACGCTCCCACCTCTGACTCTTGGTCTTCACCCTTTTGTTTGATCCCTAATTCAGAGACCCAATTGGACTTTTTGTACAGTACTCTGGACTTTATACCCTTTGTATCTTCTGCATCTGCAGCCCTCAGTAGGGCAAAACATTTGGTTGCTCAACAACTTGTGACAAAATAAAACCTACTACTTGCTTACTGTGTTTTCTGGTGCCCCAGCATGATTGTGCAGGTCCCCAGGGTCATGCCACACCCCAGTTCCCGGGTTAAATAGAAATAGTTTGTGTAATCCTACCTTCAACAGCAACCCCTAGCTGGTGAGGGAAGGGGCAGTAGCAAGGCAGACTGGCTCCATAGACAATAGATTACATATAATATTGACATATAAATACTTTTATGGAATAAACAAGATCGACAGCAGAAAGCTGTTCATACTGAGTGGAAATAGGCACAAGGTGGAACTCAACGAAGGTGGCAGAAGTATTAGAATGATGTAGAAATATATATATATTTTTTTTTTACACAAAGAATGGTAGATAGGTGGAACAAACCATTAAGTTGCCTGTGCTAAAATCAGTGAAGGGCTTTAAACACAGACGGGACAGACATAGAATAAACTGGTAAAGGCCATAGGAGGGGTGGATGACAGATCAAAGAGTAAATGGCCACTAGGGTCATCACATTCAGCCTTAAGTACGGCTGGACACACTGGATGGGCCAAAGAGCCTTTGCAGTCAACTCCTGTAATTCTGTATTTCAAATAAAAACATCTAATGTATTTTTTCTCCACATACCTTGCTCACTGTGTGTGCTTTATTATTAGCTATATACCTTAAATCCATTAAGAAATGCCTTATTCTAACACTACTCTTAGCTCGAGAAGTAGTGTGAATGTGACAGATTTTCGTGAGTGTATGTGGGTGTCTCTCTCTTTCATTCACCCTTTCTCTGCCTCTCTGTTCCAAGCCGTGAAGTGCACAAAGTACTGTACTGTGTGTTTTCTGAGTCTCCAGGGCAGGGTTAGTTTAGTTGGCTCAGTGTCACACACAGATGTGACTCTTTACCCTGCAAACCTACACCGTGACGGCAAAAGCAGCCTAAGAATCCCTCAAATCACACACACGCACTCAGACAGGAGCTGGCCGAAGGGGACTCGAAGGCGTCTCACTCTTCACTCTCTCAACTAGACCAACTCAGGCAACCGCGAACTTTTACTTCAAGGGGAATCTTCTCAATACTTGCATGTTGATGCGCTCGGATGCCTTCGGGAGATAAGGAAAACAGTAGAAGAAGCAGGAAAAGAGTACTGGACTTGTGAAGAAAAACTGCCGCCACATTCCTCCGAATTCGCGTGCGACACTCGAAAGGAGACAGTTCCATCGCCACCCTACACTTTGCCAGATATTTTTGGTTACAAAAAAAAACTATTATTGGCTGATTTTGAGGTATACTCTTGAAAGATTCAAAAACAGGCCAGCGTGTTGTCCCACAGCTATCTCAACTTACCAGTCCGTGGTCTCTGCTGACAGTGTCTAGTTTTGGGGGGTTTTGTACCGAGTCTCGCGTCTCGTCGGCACCCGTTCAGTTGGTGCGGCTTGCACGTTCCCCGGACTCTCTCGCTCGCGCCCTCTCGCTTGTGTGTCACCACTCGCTAACCCCCGCACTTGGAGACAACTCCCAACACCTCAAGGCTCCACTTTTGAACACCTCGGGGGGAGGGCAGAAACCCACTGTGACTTGTTGCCCCGTCTCCGTGCTTTGCTCAACGTCGTCCGAGGTAGTTACAACATGCAGAAATGGTAAAGTATGAATTCTTTTCAATATGCGTTGTGTTACAATTAAATGAAGCATGTATATGTGTGCTTCCTGTGTTGTCCCGTCTCCTGAGGTCGTAATAACATTTAAAGAAGATTCCACTGCTGGGCCTGTGTCGATAGTGTTGCTGATGATGACATGTGTGCCTTATTTGTCGAGGACGTTGTCTAGGTGAAAAGTCTAAGGAAGGGTTATATTAACTTACTGCGTTTGCATGTCATATGCAGCACTGATATATGTAATATTAACTTCTTAAATGCACAGAGCCTTACAGTGTTACAAAGCTGTCGAAAGTGTAGCCTTTGTCTAATGCTTAATTACTTTTCTGAGACGAGTTCAGGTTAGTTTGAAATGCCTTCACTGGGTGCTTGGTTGTGATGATAGACACGCCGAGCTTCAGTTGGAGTCAGGAAATTTGTAACCAGTTATTCAAGCAGGTATATTCCAGATTTTCAATTACTTAATGGATTGTTTTAAATAATAAACATCGTCACCAGTGCTTGTTTCTCTGCCTTTCACTTCATTGTTTTTTAAACAACAGCGCTTTAAAAATAAATACCGTTTTGCTTGCTGAAGGTCTCAGAGATGTGCACCAGCCTTCGTGTTCACTGGGGGAAGAAAGTTTGTTTGCAGCGGTAGCTGCTTTAGGCTAAGGTACTGTATCTCTCCGACTTCTGCCGTTGTAACTTCATTCGTGTACATTACAGAAACGCAAGCCCTTGCCGTTCTAGAAATAGTTATGATTGTTGTGTTAACTACTCATAAGGTATTGACCACTACTCCTCGCCTTTAAACAACACACTACTTTTATAGTTTACTGCCAACATTACACTTGGGGACCACAATGCAATAAATTAGAATGCTTACTGGAATACAGTCGGGGAATACAAGTAGTAGAGGTAGTAGAACATAACGTTTTTTCTGCTAATGTGATCAACATTGTTTGAGTGATCAAAAAGCCATCCCTGAAGTATGGAAGATGTAACTGTCAAGTACAAGCAACAGAAAGAATGTGGATTTGTGCCTAGGACCTTGGCTACCCCTAACACAGACAGAAATAAAATTGGATTTGAAAGCAGCAGGGCTGCTATCACGATTTCTATTTACCCTAATGCTAGGCTACTTTAACAATGATGTACAGAAGACATCATACAATGTTTGCAGTAGGATGCTTTTAAAGCACCAAACAATTGGCCTTGTTTTTACTTGGAACTGTAATGATGAGCCCTTGGCAGCACTATACCACTGCAGATACGTTCAACAAACAACATCACTTACCAGTGTTTAATTTCATTATGTGCTTACTACAGTTTGAAGTTCTGTATTTGTATGGTGTACAGTATCTAGTTCAACAAGCAAGCTCATTGTAAGAGACAATCTCACGAATGCAGGATATCAAATCATTCAGTGTGTGTGTGCAAAGTAACAAATACATTTTTAAGATTATATTTTTGCCTTGGTTTATCCAGAAGAGAGCCTGAAAAATAAACTTGGTATGTCAGTTTCAAACTGATATTGTGAAATAGTCTTTTCATCACTGTGAGTACTTCGTGAACATCACACTGTCATGATTAAATTTATTTTATTTTATTTAAAGTGTTTCACCAGGTAGAAATATAAAAGCATACAAAACAATCGGATTTATATATGCAACCTGGGGCAGGGGGAAACAAGTCAGCAGAAAAAAAAACTAGCAATGTAATAATACGGTATACAAAGTAAATAAAAATACAATGTAATGAAAAATAAATATTACAGTAATTATAGTTTATGCACTTCAATGAATGGTGCATTTGTAATACCGGAAGTGGATAAATTGATTACTTGTAATTTACATTTGTTTGTACTTCCATAAAATGCATCAGCCCCTACCCTGTCCATCAGTTGTATCTAGCAATGCAGAAATAATTGCTGTGTTTGTTCACATTATTTCAAAGTCTATGTTACCATAACTGGACAAACTTGGATTGGAAAAGTACTGTAGTTGGCACTGCTAGGTTGATGTGACATATTGTCAAGGTGAGTCATACATAGGATGTCATTAAAATTAAAGATGATAGGAACGTTTTTTAACACCCACTAAATGCCACTCCCCCTATTTTCCTTTTAGTACCTATACAATATTCTGATATGTTTTGATTTTTTTGTTATTTAATAATCTATTTTTTTTCCTTTTAACTACCCTGATTCCATTTGTCCTCGACAGTTTCTGCTCTCGCTTTTCATACTGTCCAAACATTCTATGACATCATTAACATAATTCCAGGACATTCAGATGATGAGCACGGAATAGTGTAACTGATGCCATGGAATGTCTAAGAAGTGGTTGAGTCAAGTGGAATTCTATATAGATCGAAAGGAACCCCAAAGCTTGAGTATTTGTACTGTATTATCAAAAATTTATCAAAGCATATCAGAATACATAACTGGCATGGAAAGGAAAATGGGAAGGCAGTTAACTACATAAAAATCATTTCCTGTCACATTTAAAAGGGTGCAGTAGAATCTGATCAAATGTGTTGGATTAACCTTTTTTTTTTGCTGCTCCAACTTATACCTCACCCCACCCCACCACCCAGGATGTTTTGTTTTTTTTGCCTACCCCCACCCGTCCAAGATGGGGAGCCAAGACTGCTCCAGAATTGCCCAAAAAGTAAAAATGGTCGCCACAGGGATGTGTGGTGCATAAACCAAAAGAAAGCCAAGTATCTGTAGGAAGGAGGCTTGCACAGACTGAACCCAGCAAATAGAATCACGCGATGTCACACAAAAAAAAATAAATAAAAAGATTTTATTGCTTACATACAAATTGGATAAAAAAAGCTGAGCATATGACAGTGCATACTCACAAACCTGCACTAAAATACCCAATGGTGTTCGTGCCCTCGCACGGCACTTTATCAAGGGTACTAAGTATCACACCTAGTGCT
This sequence comes from Neoceratodus forsteri, assembly GCA_016271365.2. Classification (NCBI taxonomy): domain Eukaryota; kingdom Metazoa; phylum Chordata; order Ceratodontiformes; family Ceratodontidae; genus Neoceratodus; species Neoceratodus forsteri. The sequence goes on along the minus strand of CM057453.1, from coordinate 912,231,200 downwards.
GTTTAAATATTGAAAGACACTATGACGTCATCACACAGTATCCTCTACAAAAAGCTATTAAAGTGATCCCTATTACATATAAAACTAAATATATACAAAATAAACAGCACAAACATTTAAGATTCTGTGGTTATACATCAGAATGGAAGCATCAATATACATACAGTATAAAGACTATACCGACACTATATTAAATAGTTGAATTAAACACAGTCCCGCCATGATATCTAGCAGTGGTGGGATTTGAACAATGGCTTCACATATTTCATCTAAAACCAGTCCGATAATTCAACAAGTGAAATATAGTCACTTGTATTATACTAGTATTTAGGGTGGGACTATGTTTCATTCAACTATTTAATATAGTGTTGTCAAAATATGTAAAAGATGGCAAAGATATGTGCATATGTTGAACTATTTCTATGCTCGCTCGTAACTTTGGTAATTTTACATATTTTGACCCCAAATTTTCAATATAGCCAATTTTTCACACCTTCTCGCCAATGTGACAGCTGTCATTTTTTAAATCCTGGCCAAAATGTGTTTTCGCACCTGTGGTATGGAATGACATTTCAGTGGCGCGGTATAATGTTTCAGTGAGTATTTGGAAATTTTCACCTACCAGGTTCATGAGGTAGGGTAATAAGAAGGCTATGCTGAAAATTGGGTGTACAAATGTGGTAAAATGCTCAGGTTATGTGTGAATATTGCTGTATTTCAGCGTGCACCATATCTTCACTAATTTTCAATATTTTGACTCCAAACTTTCAACATAGCCATTTTTCCACACATCTCATAACTGTGACGTGTTATTTTTTAAACCCTGGATGAGATGCGTTTTTGCACTTCTGGTGCAAAATGATATTTCCTCCAATATACTATACATGATATATGTCATGTTTATAAGGTGAATCATAAAACAAGTATCTTGAAAATTTGGGGTCAAAATAAAAAAAATATGTATATGTAATTGTTAAAAAACTGTGTAGGTAGTGGCAGTCTTCACCCCAGCGGGTATGCTTTGTGATCCTGTTCTGCTGAGCAGAGTTTGGGGGTGAGCTTAGTGACCCAGCTGGATGGGGTGGAGGTGGGGGGGTGGCACTTTAATGCCACATCTCCCAAGCCTGGAAATAAAAGTACAGGTTGTCTACACGGGTGTAGGTACCATATAGTGAAGACAACTGTCCTTTTGGCATAGGGCCCTGCACCTCTCCACCAGTGGGTGGCAGAGGGCCCTGTGCATTGCCTGACAGATGCACTCTTTGCCTTGTGCATCTGTATATGCGGCCACGTAGAACCGCAGGGACCATAGGGCCCTGCATTTTCACAGCTCACCACACAGCCCCATGATTACTTCACATCTTTCTCTGCACAGAACTGCAGGCGGATGGAGTCTTCCAGTGGCACAGGGCATCTGTATCTGTTCATGCAGGTCCTGAAAGAATACGATTCCACTGTCTCAAAATGAAAGGAAATTCTTTGCAATAAACTTTGTTAATGCACCAGTTAGGGAAACTTATGAAATGGCTTGTCAATTTCAAGGCATCTCATTGGATGCCAGGTGTGTGTTAAAGTTTCTAACACACAAAAGCTAGATCAGGTCATGCCAGCTGGGCATTGATATGGGTGATGCTGCCCACAAAGAATGTTAAAAAATCAAATAGCCGCCATCTTGTTTTGTGCCACAAGCGATGCCACCCTTCCTGTAAAAGTAACTCACACATGCTAAAGTAAATGCACAACCTGTGTGATTTTTTTTTTTAAGAAACAACTGCCACGATCACAATCATCTCTTATCCCGCCCTCTCATGTCCTTACTTAGCGCTCCTCTGTGGTGGCTCCACTCACAGAAACTGAAACTGCAATGCGTGACGCGACGTGATCAACTAGCCGTGGATGAGTGTTTTTTTTTTTTTTTTCCTCCTGCCATCCTCAGTGACTGATAGAGTTTAAGAGTTTGGAGTTTAGTGACAACTCTGAGTTCCTTGTCTCTCTGCATCTTACCTGTTCCGTGTTTCCGTACCCCAGATCGCAGAATTTTAAGACGATCTGGACGGTGTCAGATTTCCTGTCCGCCGTGTTTTTCCCTCTTGTCTTTCTCTGTGGCTGTGTGCTCTCGCGTGACGTGACAGACTCCCTGTCTCATTTCCGCACAGATCTAAAACCCCAGCAACGAGAAACCCAGAGGGATGGGGATAAAACTTGCCGTAAAATGTTCATTGCTGGGTAAAAAAAAAAACCACAAGTTAAGCAGGGGTTGCAGTAGGCAGCATGAACTGTCACAGTGTCTGCATGCACACAGCCGGTAAACACACCGTTACCGTGATTCAATGTCCCGGTAACCTGTTCACTGGATAACACTGGTGACCGGGAAATTGCCGTTAACATACACGCACCCAATGGTGCAGCGCAACCGGGAAAGGGCTGGCTGCAGACCTCAAAAATGAGCAAATTCGGCAGTGGTAAAGAAACACACTCCAAAACACATTTAGAGACGGTGCATACCTGAGGTAATAAACGCTCTCGGTTGAAATCACGGAAGCCTAAATAGCTCAAAGGTCTTCACCTCAAAAAAAAACAGGCGGAGGAACTATTTTATTAAAAATTAACACAAACTTTTACATTTTTCACTATTAAATGCTATATATTTAACTTAACACATACCTCTGTATTTTAGGTGGCCATTTCATAAGTGCAATAAGCCACTCCAGGGTGTGTGTTAGACACTTTAACACACGGCTAGGAGGCTGGACGCACTCGGCCAGTGGCCTCGTGCCTCACTACGCCTCCTAGCCGTGTGTTAAAGTGTCTAACACACACCCTGGAGTGTCTTATTGCTTACTTAACACCACAAAGGTAGGAAAAAATGGCATTGGGGTTTCCAACCCTAACTCCCCACCCCCCAAGCAGCAAAGGAAAAAAAAATTAGGTTTTGGGCCTCCAGAATCTTGGCGAATCAGTGGTGGGGTCTTCCTTGGAGTTGTCAACCCTAATGCCCACTCGGTTCCCTGAACAAACAATAACACACATGATGGGCCCTGCATGAAGAAAGCTACAACAAACTGTGTTGGCAACATGTGGCAAAACATGCTTTCTTTACCTTTGAAGATTGTATCAGTATGAGGCACTGGCTTGGAGTTGTGCCTTGTGCTTCGGACTAGAGGCTGTGAGTTGGGGGGAAGGGAGCATTAGGGTGCACAACCCGCAAGGAATATCCCACCACTGATTTGCCAAAACTGCAGAGACCCCAAACCCCAGTGTTTTTTCCTTTTGCTGCTTGGGAGGTGGGGGTTGGGAATTTAGAGTTGGAAAACCTAACGCCACATTTCCCTACTTTTCTGGCATTAAGTTACTCTAACTGGTGCAGTAACAAAGTGTTTTTTGAAAAGAATACATATAGATAGAGAGGGAGAGGGAATACTGGGTGGGCAACTGTGCACAACCAGTGTGTTCTGCCACAGAGGGGTTCTGATTCCTTCTGACCTCGAGAGCAAAGCTCGAGAGGTCTGTGGGGATCAGAAACCTGAGGTGGCAGAACACACAAGCTGTGCATAAAGTTGGTCATCTTGTATTTTTATACTGTATAGTATTATGTGAAATGTACACACTGTGGTTTTTTCACTTTCAGAATGAAACTGACTTCTGCAATCTGTAGAGATTTTAGAATGCTGTTGTACCACAGAAGGGTTCAGTCACATTCTGTGACCTTTGAACTGTGGTACAACAGCATTTTGAAAGGGATGGAATTCTATGCAGAGCAATGCTCTACTATACACTATATAAGTAAGAAAGTATGGGCAAGTATACACAACGAGCCTGTGTTTCCATTGAGGGGTTGAAGATATCAGTATATGGACCTTGAGAGCAAAGCTTGAGAGGGCCATGCTGGTGTCTTCAACCCCAAGATGGAAACAAGGTGAGTTGTGTATACTCAGCCATACTTTATTTTTTATAGTATATGGTTTCACGATATTGAAGAAAAAAGTAAAATTTTTCTTTATTTAAACTGTGACAAGGTTCCATACCTTGTGTTTGTGTTCCTGCTTGCTGTCGGCAGCTGACTCAGCTGAGATGTTCTGTGTAGTCTCGTTCCCATGCTGAGTCTCCAACTGTTTACAGTACTTTTCTGTTTAGAAAAAAAAAAGAAAGAAAAACTGTTAAGTTGCTACAGTTTGGGAACACAGAGCCAGCTGCTGCAGTCCATGATCAAACCATCTCCGTGAATCGCTCGCTTAGTGCCAGTATCTGTGTGAATTTTTCTGAAAAGGTCTGGTTCATCCAATCGTGGTAGGATAGTGTGGGGTCATGAATATTAATTAGAGCTCCTGAAGTAGAACATGCACAATAACGTAGAATGTGCACAACTACATTAGAATGTGCTGGGGCGTGGAAATAGCTTCTGAGCCGGGGCGTTTTCCTTATGGCTGTGCTTCATCAGCTCCAATTTTGTTTAAAAAGTGAAGTAAAATGACACTGTGTGACTTAATTTTTATACTAAAAGCTTCCTAAGCCTCCCAGCTGTCGAACGACACCTGACTTAAGAAGGGGCGCACAAAGAACAATCGGGCACAAGCTTCGGGACAGCAATGGCCTGCTGTACCACGTCTGCACTCAAATCTGGAGGTGGAACCATCAATGTCAGTAACAATCACCTCAGTCAAAGAACCCCCTTGGCAGACAATCCTTGAATCTGTCAGGGCAATGGATGCCAAGACAGAGAAAACCCTCACAAGCTGGAAGGGCATGACGTGGCGATCCACAATCTCACTACGTCGGTAGCAGAAGCGACAAGAGGTCTGTCTCTCTATACAAGCAACAGTGGCGCCTCTCACTGGGAGGACCACCAACCCGGGGGCAATATGGAAACAGTTGGCAGCCTAGAGAGGGCAATGTTACGATTGTGGGCATGTCAGAGGAGCCGAGGGGGTGCATCTCCTTGGTTTCTTACGCGTATGGCTCGCACAAAAATGGGATTTACTGGAAGACTTTGACTGGTCAACATTGCAACAGGCCTACCGAATTAACACCAGGGTGTGGCCTACTGATATTAATCAACCGAGAACCATTCTCTTGAAAATGGCCAGACTGGAGGTTCGGGATGCTCTAATCAATGCCACCAGGGCAGTTTACCCACTGTTATTACACAAACAGAATGTGAAGCTATTTCCCGAACTGTCATATCAGACATGAGCCCGTCGCAAGCAGTTCGATGCCATCCATCAGAAATTGAGGAATTTGGGGATTGTACACTCCTTCTTGCTTCCAGCATGTCTGAGAATAACCTATGGAGGGAAAAGTTGGCAATTTTCAGATCCCAAGGATGCAGGACGATGGGTTGAAAAAACGGCAAGTGAATTCTAAACCCAGCCACCCCAAGGGATTAACCTGGAAGAATCGGACGAGGAGAAAGGCTGAGTACTCCTTTTAGAGGACAGTATAATGCTTTTGCTGTTAATACCAGACTGTCGTTTTCTGATTTTTTTTAGTTCTTTTAATTATATGGAAGGGTTTGTGGTGGGGGAAATGTTAATGATTAAAATGTTCCTGATTTGGTTAGTGTCATCTTATTCTAACCAGTAAAAGAAATACTGATTCCCCCTCCCCCCCTTTTATAAAGACAGTCTTTGGGGGAAGGAACTGGAGACTACAGTGTTGGTTAAAAGTTTATATTATGTTTTGTTTGGGCTGTTTGGAGGGTGGAGTTGGGCTGTGGGGACATTAATGCCTGTATTACCTCATTCTATATAAGGTTACTAGCACCACTGGATGGTGCGGACTTATGTCTGCGACCACTACCTTTTGGAATGTTAACTTGGGCTACTGAAGCGGCTGGCAATATTTGGACATTTTGGGACTATAGGTCGAATTGTACCTAAGTATATTGCCCCCCCATTGTACAAGATTGTATGGATACCAGTGTGAATTTCTTTGAAATGTACCTGTATTCCTTGTGTGAACTTCATACATAAGAACACTTGATGTATTGTTTCTGTTAAGAAAATAATAAACAGTTAAAAAAAAAAAAAAAGAATGTGCACATTAGAGCAGCCACTGACTTTTACATATAATAATCTCTAACCATATCCTGTATATTGTGGCATCACTTGTATGTTAGGTATGAGTTAGTGTGAAAAACAGACTGTTTGAAGAATTAATGAGAATTTAAAATACTTGGTATAAAATCGACATGCAGTGGCTTCACTGAGAATATGACATTAGCATTATTTGTCGGGGGGCAGGACTTCCATACCCCGCACGTGGCTCCATTACTCGTGAGTTATGGTTCTGTCACCTCACTCATTAGGATAAATTGCATGTTCTGAGTCAAGCCATTATGTATCCCAGATAGATATTGGGTATATACAGTAAGCTGACTCAAAATATTCAATTTATCAACATGGTTGCTGGAACAGGACCTTAACTCATGATGTTGTAATAGTCTTGCTCCATTATAAGCGATAATATACGGTGTATTTTGAGTCAGGCCATCGTCTATACAGCGTATACAATATCAATTTAGTAGTTATATTTTTTAAATCATTTCTTTATATTAAGATTGAACTGTTTTTGTTTGAGTTCAACTGTTGCTGCAGAAGGCTACTGTAATGTTATCAGCTTTGTGAAAGCTGCTCTCTGATTAGTTCAGTATGCATATCTTATAGTGTATAATAGAGTATTGTTCTATATAGAAATCCATCCTTTTCAAAATGCTGTTGTACCACAGGTCATGGAATGTGGTTGTACCCTTCTTTGGTAGAACAGCATTCTTGAACCTCTAGAGACTGCACAAGTCAGTTTCACTGTGAAAGAGAAAAAAACACAATGCACACATTTCACATAATACTATACACTATAAAAATACAGGATGAGCAACCTTATGCAGAACCAGTGTGTTCTGCTACCTCGTGGTTCTGATTCCCGTGGACCTCTCAAGCCTCACTCTCAAGGTAAGAGGAAATCAGAACCCCACTGTGGCAGAACACACTGGTTGTTCATAGTTGTCCATCCAGTATTCTTTGTGTGGTATTGAATCAAGATAGCGTTTTCCATCTTGATGTTGATCAGTACACATGTGTTGTCTGCGTGTGTGCACGTACGCATGCACGCGTGCATGCATGTGTGTTCTCCAAAAGTTGATGTTATGTCTATTTTTCCAGCACCCTAGCCAGCCCTTGGAGGGAGTGAAATCTGTCCTTCATAAGGCTGCTGCTGGCATTTTAGAACCAGCTGAGAAGGGCTTCCTTGACCTCCCCATATTTGCTCTCTTGTTCATGTTTTTGGTTTGGATTGCAGTTTGTGTACCATTCAGCGAGAATTTGCTCTCACTGCTTCATTAAATCTTCAGCTTTTGACTTATGGAGTGAAAGATGTAGGGATAAATCCCACTGATTCATGTGACAGTTCACCAGTTTTCCTTAACAGCTCAACCTTCTGGGATGGAGATAGAGCTTTTCTCTTCCCACCAGCAGTGGCCATTCTCAGTCACTTAGCACTCCACTTGCACTCTGTCAAAAAGTAGTGTTACCGCATCCATTTAAATGGTGTCAGTTTTGATCAGCTGACTGTGAACAGCTGACTTTAGACATCTGACACCATGAAATGTTCGAGATAGTTGGCGCTCTGCTTTTAGCAGTATATATGGTAGGTTCTGCAGATGGTATAATTGGTCAATTATCAATAGGTCAAATGTGATGTATCTAATAGGTGATATCTTGGTACCTAACAAATGATTATGTTGATATCTAGAAACTTAGCTCAAAGATACCACTAGTTATCTTTATAAATATATACTGATACCTACTGTATGTGTGTGTGTGTGTGTGTGTGTGTGTGTATGTATATATGTTCATTGCAAAGAACTTCATTAAAGCGTCAGTTAGGGTTCCTACTAAAGCGACAAAGGCGGGGAAATTGGGTGTTAGGGCACCACACCCCACCTCACCCTCCTACCCAACCCAACCCTACCATCGCAACACCACCCACCATCCACACACCATAGCGTCGGGTGTGCTTTTGGAGCATTGGCCCTAATGCTCACCCATTCTCCTATACTGTACTGTCTCAACTTCCTTACAGATGGAATGGGGTGAGCGTTAGGGTCAATGCCTAAAACACCCGATGCTGTTGGTGTAATAGATGAGTATGGATAGGGATTGTGATATGAAGAGATGGAGTGAAATAGTGTTAGAATTGGAAACCCTAACACCCAATTTCCTGCCTTTTTTGTTTTAGTAGTAATCCTAACTGATGCTTTAATGAAGTTTTTTGCGATTAATTTCCTTACTTTTTCAGATAGTATAATAGTATCCCCATTTTATGGGCGTTTTTTTGGAATTTTTGCTCCAAATTTTCTACATGGCCTTTTTGGGACCCCTCCTCATGAACAGTGCCACTGTCATTTTATTGCTCAGTCCAAAGGCGATTTAGTCCAGCAACGTGATGTGTTCCACGCCATAGAAAGCGGAAACACATCTCGGGTAAGATGTGAGAAATGACAGCTGTAATGTTCATGAGGTGGTGTGAAAAAATGGATATGTTGAAAATCTGGAGGTTAACAAAATAAAAAAAAATAAAAGTTGCGTTTGTGCATACGAATATTTCAACTCGTGTGCATTAAGTCATGCGTTTTGTGGTATTTTTGTTCCAAAGCTTCAGCATGGGCTTTTTTGCACCCCACATCATGAACACTGGCACTGTCATTTCATTAATCAGTCCAGAAAGGTGATTTCACACAGCAACTGCGCCATTCTGTGCCACAGGGGCAGAAACACATTTTGGGCAAGATGTGAAAAATGAGAGCTATACTGTTCATGAGGTGGTGTGAAAAAATGGCAATATTGAAAGTTTGGAGTGAAAATACTAAAAATGCAGTCACAAGCGTGATTAGAAAAATTTCAACGACTGCATGTAATGTGGGCGTTTTTTTATTTTTGCACCAAATTTTCAGTATGGGCTTTTTGGGATGCCACCTCATGAACACTGACACTGTGGTTTCATTAATCCAGAAAGGTGATTCCACACAGCGACTATGAAATCGCCTTATGGGTCCGATTAACGAGGTGATTGTGACAGTGTTCATGAAGTGGGGTCTCAAGAACCCCATGTTGAAAACTTGCTGCAAATATTCCTAAAAATGGTTGAGATATCAACATAAGTTGAAAACATCTTTGACAGCTATTATACGGCATTTATCTTGATTCTTCAGTTTACGGTTTGGCTTTGAAGAGTGCAGATGTGTACTGGTCCACAGAAGATGACAGTGGACGACCACCGGAAGTAAGTAGGGTAAGGAGGGTGTGAAGAGGTGGGTGCTCAGTGGGAGGATCGTAATGGGGGAAGGGGTCACCGGCGACGACGAGGGACAGTTTTCTTTGTTTGGTGTATATAAGAGAAAAAAAAGATGTTGCTGGACTGTTTTCTTTTTTCAGAGTACATAAATATATGGGAAGTATTTGGGGACAATGAGAGTGGGCTCCTCAGTGTCCTCCAGGGTTTGGAGGAACAAAACAAATTAAAAAAATTTCAGCTGGCCCTGTGGCACTGAGGTTTGAGGTGCTGAATGCCACATGTCGCGCTGCGCTGGTGACCCGGGTTCGGGAGTGAACTTGTGCTGCCGGGAGTTGGCAGGGGAGGACAGGATCGAGCGTCTGGAGGACTGCTCTTCTGTCCTGGGAGGGAGGTATCGATCCCGGGCTTTAGTGGCTCCTAGTGGTGGCTGGGGTGGGGGCACAACATGCTCACAATCCAGCAATCATGGGGATTGGCTGTGGTGGCAATCCTGTAGGCACACATGGATTCGTGCGCACCTGCGCTGGACACATTGCACATCCGAGCCTAGGGGAAAGACTTAACGAAGAAAACCCCTGCTCCTCGGGAAGGTGACAGAGGCCTCCAGGAACCACGGCACTCATGCCCAACACTGGACTTTCTTTGGGCCATCATCCCGAGCCCCTCGCCTCTCCTCCAGACCCCGCTGCTTAGATTTACAGAAAGGTCATCCAGGTAAGGAGTCGGGTGGTCCCACCCCGGGGGGGGGCTTAGATCCGGGGGGGGGGTCAGTCGAGGTCCAGAGAGGGAGGAGGGGGTGACTCAATATACCCCGTCAGGCTTGGGGGAGGTTTCAGGTGGGTGGAAAAATGCCCAAGATTGAGAGTGGCATTCCCAAGGTTGTAGGCAATAAATAAAGAGTACAAAAACTATATATATATATACTGTATATATATTTGAGGGACACTGGGAGTGGCTCCAGTGTCCCACACTTCTAGGTGGGGGGATACAATATTCAAAAAATGTGCAGACACTGGGTGTGGACTCCCCAGTGTCCCACACTGGTTGGGGGTGTGTGTGACTGCCGACATGGGGACTGGGCACCCCGATGTTGGCAGTTATTATTAAAGGAATGGGCAAAGGTGGAAAGGGGCATGCGACACTGGGAGTGGGTATCCCAGTGTCTGATTTTTTTATAAACAAAAAACTAAGTAGGGGGACTGGGATGGAGGGTGGGGGTGCCACTAGACTCCAGGGAAAGGACGGCTGTCATGTAGAACTGCACAGGCAACATGACTTCCAGCTGCGGCTGCAGTACTCAATAAAATAAACATCAGAATGTTGATAAATGGGTGCTGTTTAACTACCTTTTCATGTTTAAAGCCATTTCTGAGATACAGGTGGACCAAAAAACACCAGCAAAAACCTCTGTGTTTTCAGCACTCTGTATCTCAGACACCACACAAGGGATTGAAACCAAATTTGCTACATCATTAGACCTACCCCTAAGGTTGATGCTTGCCAAATTTTATGCACATCCGTTGAACCATTCCAAAGTTATTAACCTACAAAATGTGTGACCCAGAATCTGTGTTCGGTGCAGAATTGCGACACAGAATCCTGTTTTGTGTTGGACATCTATTTTTTCCCATAGGAAATAATGGGAAATTCAAAATTTAATAACTTTGGAACAGAATAATATTTTTTTCAACAAAGCTTCAAAAGGTACATCTTTGAGGCCAATGCTTTCTACCCTGAAAATTTCAGCCAATAAGCTAAAGCCATTTCTGAGATACAGGTGGACCAAAAAAAAAAAAACTACAAAAACCTCTGTTTTTTTTCAGCACTCTGTATCTCAGAAACCACACAAGGGATTCAAACCAAATGTTCCACATCAAGACAGCTACACTAGCGATAAGGCCTGATAAATTTCATGCAAGTCTGCTTTAACCATTCCAGAGTTATTAACCTGCAAAAATTGGCCTTTAACATTAAACACTCTCACTAACCCTAATTATACTGGCACTACTGCGCCAGTATTATATATAATATTTTAGTGGCACAGTAGCGCCACTGTAGTTAGGGTTGAATAAACAGTTTAATGTTAAACCCCAAATTTTGCACTTTAATAACTTTGCAACCGTTCAACGGATTGCACAAAATTCGGTATGCGCCATCCTGTGGGGTAGATCTCTTGACATGCCAAGTTTCGCTTTGATCGGATGTGTGGGTTTCACACAGCGCATAGTGAAAAAAGTGTTTTTCGCTTTTTTTTCCGCCAGTTTTTGCTGATTTTTGCCCATCGTGCTGCAGCCACACTATTTGGAATTTTGGTCTGACATTTTCAGGGTAGAAAGATGTTGCCCCAAAGAACAAGCCAGCATTGGTTTGGTGAAAAAATATTAATCCTTTCCAAAGTTATTAAATTTTGAAATTTCGGGTTCTGCGCAGGCTTAGTTCAGTCTTTTGGATAGGTGTATAAATTGCAAACAAGGATTTGCCTCATGAACAGGGATTATAAAATCCCTGTACGTATGAAAAAAATCCCTGTTCGTGAACCGCCATCTTGTTTTAAATTTCTTTACCAAACAAAACCTTGTAACTTGCCTCAGGGATGTTTTCTGTGGAGATTAAAGTATGGGTTTTGTTCAGGGCGACACCCTCTATAAACCCATGCGTTTGGTTTCCTTTAGTTTTCTCAAAAAGCGTCCATTTTTAAATTTTGCAATCCTTGTTCACCACTTGCTTCCAATTCTTATTCATGAGGTGTCAGAATCCTTGTTCACGAGCCAATCCTTGTTCATGAGCTGTCAAAATCCCTGTTCGTGATGGGACGACCAGATGGCCCTATCTCGAGAACAAGGATTTCTCATGAACAAGAGGGCCAACGACCCCAAGGCACACTGTGTCACCTATTGGTCTGTGTAGGTGGGGTGGTAGGGTGTGGGGGGTGTTAGGGTGTTAACCCTAACGCCTTATTTCCCTACTTTTGTCGCTTCAACCCTGATGCATTAACAACGTTTTTTTGCAATGAATATATATATAGTGTATGGGGGAACGCTGTTGAGCATGGAAATCCGTGCTTCCAACAGCATTGTGCTTGCCTCAGTGCGTCACGATGTTGTGCTGCAACGAGTACATCACCGGTGCAGCACAACAACATCGAACGTGCTCATGCATGCGCAGTTGAGTGGGCAGCATGGTGAGGAAGTAAGTGGTGCCATGAAACAGAAAAAAACAGCTGCCAAAGTAAGCATTTTTTTCCTAAGCGACCTGTTTGGAGAATCAAGTAGTGCCACATACGGTTACACATAGACTATAAAAGATTGTGTATGAGCAACCATACACAAACAAGGCGGTTGTACGATCTCAAGGTTTCCATGGTAACAGACCTCTCAAGCTGCGCTCTTGAGGTTTCTGGTTACCACGGAAACCTCTCGATCATAACTGCCTTGTTGTGTATGCTTGCTCATACACAATCCTCTGTATTTATGCGAACAGTGTCAGGATAAATACTGCTGCGTAAATGCGTTTATCTGAGCTGCTGTGTGGATAAATGAGGGATGATGTAATCACTATGGGAATAACTTCAAGTTATTGCCATAGTGATTACATCATCCCTCATTTATCCACACAGTGACTAGGTCACTCCCCCCCCCACCCACACTCTGTCGCCTGCTCACCAGCACTAGGCAGCTTCATGTCCCCAGCATCTCTCTTAACAGGGAGTATTAAACTACACTCCTGAACTTGCTTCTTCTCCTTGTTCCTCAAAGCTACCCACAGCACAAAACATTACTACACAAATCTTTTCTGCCGCTTTTTGTACCTGAACAAAAAAATAAACAGCTTATTACATTTTGTCCTCCACATGTCCCCGCAACTCCTTGTTCCGCTCGCTCCACTAGCACCGTCCACATCTTACCACAACACCACATATCATACAACGACCACTAGAAAACCTCAAAAAAAAAAAGTCATCCCTTCTCCGCCCCTTGCAGTAGGCAGCATTTCAAATGATTTAGCTACCTTTTCCACTCAATATAAAAACGTTGCTGCTCTTGCAAACTGAAGTTGCCATTTTCCCTCAATTTTTTCAACCTACCGGACGCTCAACCAATCAGTGGTCACACTGTGACATCAACGTGACGTCCAAACACTGACTCCACAGCAGCCAGGCTCAGACAGTGGCGTCAAGGTACACTTTACTAAAAAAAACACTAAAAAAACCTAACATTTCCAAAATAAAAAAAATAAAAAAATCTAAGCCTGTTGCATAAATCCAATATGCGGGGGGTGCCTGTGGGATAACGCAGTTATTTGAACAGTAGCCTGTGACCTCTCACAAACATCACTTGTGGCTTCACCACTCATGAGGTTACTCAAGGTCACCGGCTACTTTACAAATAACTGTGTTATCCCACAGGCATCCCTGCATATCTTTTATTTGTATAAACAATGAGTAATATATACCCATTGAGGGAGCTAATCAGATAATAAAGCCACAGGTTCAAAGGGTGAGTGGCTTTATTATCTGGTTAGCACCCGAGATGTGTATTTGGTTTGTAGATTTGTTAATTGATGTGTTACTTGATCAAATGATTCATTAATAAGGTGTTAATTGGTGGTTTGTTTACATATTTTGTTTTTAATGTGTTAATCTTTCTTCCATTACACCAAAAAAATTCTGAAACTAACTATTAACATTGATTATACAATGGCAAGGAAAAATGTAAGAAACTGATTGGCTGCTCACCGATTAAGACAATGATGTTATTACACAGTAGCATTACCGTAACACCACTGCTTGCTTTGCATTTGTCGCATTTGCATCTTCTCTTAAGAAACAAAAATATTTTCCCACACTAACAAAAACATTCTTCAAAATTATTTTTTTTATTCCGTATATAACAACCAATTGTATAATTGCAATAAGGCACTCCAGGGTGTGTGTTAGTGTGTAATAACGTCACTCCTGGGGTGGTGGAAGCACTCGGCTTCGCCTTGTGCTTCAACCCACCCCAGGAGTAACGTTATTAAATGATAACACACACCTTGTTATGCCTTATTGCTTAATAAACATTGCCCCTTTTTCCTTGTCTCCAGATTTTCTTTCAAACTCTCTGTGCCTTATGTTTTTCCATTCTCCTAGCTGCCATCTGCTCGTCCCTGCTCTGTCATCTCAGTACCACTTCTATCCTCCGCAGCCACTCCTGACTTGCTGCAGTCACTCCACATCTCCCGACTGACAGACCCAAAATAATAAAGACTGTTTTCTCGCAGCAAATGTCATTCTCTCTAGCAGCTTGCTCCTTCCATCGCTCTCGCTATGCGAGTCCGTCATGTTCTCTTGAAGTTTTTCAGGAGCTCACCATCTCCACCAATCAGTGGTAATGCTCTCTTCACCATGCAATGTCCTGACATCTTGGCCATGGCAACAGCCATAGCAACATGACTCCTGAATGCACAGTAACTCAGCAGGGTACAAAATAGAAACAGAAAAACATAGAAATCTGACAGCAGTAAAGGACCCCTTGTCCCATCCAGTCTGCCCATATCCCATCCCCATATGTACCCTAGACTAACTCATTGAACCAGGAAGTTAGGGTTACTATTTATCAGTGGATCGGTGCTGGGGTGGTCCAGTAGACCACCAGGGAATATAAATATTATAATATGAATAGTGTTAACAGTCTTAACAGGGGATCGGGGGTGGAGGGGGCGCTAGACTACCAGGGAGAGGAAATTTATATTATACATATCTATAGCTACCATAACGGGAGATCAGGGCTGGGGGGGTACCGCTAGACTACCAGGGAGAGGAAATTTATATTACACATATCTATAGCTACCATAACGGAAGATCGGGGTGGGGGGGCATAGCCACCAGGGACTGCTGTCCATGGTGCTATTGCCCCACGGCTGCCCTGTGGCTTGCGGCGCACCTTTCGGATGCACTGTCTGTTTGGCACAGTGCCAGGGTTGGTGCAAGTCATGGGATTTTGCTGCTGGGACCTGACCTGATAGTGAATTGGGCACAGGGCCCCTGGCGCACCAGTGGTCGATCGCAGCTTGTACCTTTGTGAATCAGGCCCAAAATGTCTTTACACACTAAGTGGATTAAATGAATTGCAGTGGGTGAGGTGGAAATGACCCATTTATTTCCATTCGTGAGGAGGGCATGGCTTTCATAAGTGATCCCAGCCCCTCACTCATGGAAAAAAATGGGTTATTCCCACCACACCCCACGTTATGCCTTACCTGTGAAGATACAAAATGGCAAATATCCATGATATTTTTACCACTTTGGGGTCTAGAGTGAAAATATCTGTGTTATTCTCACTCTGGGTCCATTTATCCACATGCTGGGTCCATAGTGACAATGGAAGGTGGGCAATGAACAATTGGGATGCAGGATTTTTTCTTGCCATAGTATAATAAAAGGCATGGCATAAATCAAATATGCCAGTGGCTCTAATGAAAATGTAACTGATCTTTTCCGTCAAGCAGTTTAACCTTTTTACATTCATGGCTTTGTCATTTTTTTTTTGTTTGTATATTTGTTCTTTATGCCCCCTTATTAACCACACTAGACCCCTTTCATCAGGGAGCCTTAGGCTGTGCATGCTTCCGTAGTTCCGTCCCAGGTAACTCTGTCGGGGCACCGGTGGAACTACCCCATCCTGCCTCGGTTTACCCCCCAGGCGGGGAGGAAGGGGACCCCCCTAAGTCCCCCCCAGTCCATGAGAGTACATCAGGTGGTCTGACCCAGCCCTCCGAGGAGCCTCAGGACAGCCGGGTCCTGTCTTCAGGCACCTGGTGCGAGTTTTTTCCGCTTTTCTGGTGTTGCCGCATTGGATGCCAGCTCGCTGGGTGAGCAAAGGTGCAGAGCGTGTTGCAGTGTGCTGCCGCTCCAGCTCCCGGCTGATGTCCTCCCACCCGCTTTATGCCGTCCTGCTGCACCTCCACCCGTGGTCACCCAGGTGGCGGTAGAGCGGTGGGACAGGCAACCCACTCTCCCCAGAGGAGGAGGAGGAGGAGAGCAGCCAATGGGCACTTAATCCTCCTCCCCACTGGCCGGCCCTCCAGCAGCCCGTGTCCGTTCTCAAATCCAGGTCGCTGGCGTCACAGGCGGTAACTCTACCACTGTGCCAGCGGGCCGGCTAGGCTTTGTCACTTTTGATGACATGTGGTCAAACTGCACTCAGGAAAAATATCTGTGATAGTTTCATTAGGGCCATGGCATATGTACATACTTGTATATATATATATATATATATATATATCTGTATAGTTAGATTTGCACGGCCACTTCTATGTTAAACCCAAAAGTTTGCACTTTAATAACTTTGCAACCTTTTATCTAATTTGCCTGAAATTGTGCATGCACGGTCTGGTATCATAGGTCTTTGGATCTGGAAAGTTTTGTTCCAGTCAGATTTTGCGGTTGCGGAGCTGCGGAGTGTGAAAAATAAAAAAATCCTCGACTTTTTGAAATTCTTTGCTTGTCTCTACAGCCCAAATGGTTTGTCCATCTGGTCTGGAATTTTCATTTTATATGGGGACTGGGTAAGGGAAGTGCCTTTTGAAGGTTTGGTGAAAAAAATATTAATCCATTCTAAAGGTATTACACTTTTAAGTTTCCCATTATAGCCTATGGGAAAAATATATATGCACCACGAAACCTTTTGCGCAAGTATCATGAACTTTCATGCAAATACCATTGGTTTACAAGCAGGACTTTCATGCAAGTTCCATGCACTTTTGTACAAATGTGCGGAACTTGCGTAAAAGTCCCACATGTAAACCAATGAAACTTGCGCGAAAGTGCGTGGTACTTGCACGACAGTTCAGTGTTTTTGCCACTTCATAGCAAAAAAAGGTTAGGACTTTTGGGCTGAAATTTGTAGGCTGGTAAGCCCTTGCCCCACAGATGTGCATTTTTCTGGTTTGGTGAAGAAATTGACACCAGTTCCATAGTTACAGCACTCCGAAGTTGCAGATTTTTCCATGGATAACATTGTGGTGGTTGCGGCGCCTTTCGGCGGCTATATCTCAAAAATGGTTCAAGATACAGATTTTTTCTCCTAAGTGCAGCTTAGTACACCTTTACTAAGCATGCATGGAGGTGGCCAGGTCATGAATACAACTGTGAAGGAATTCTTTCCAAAGTTGCTATGGTATCAGAGATAGTGCCACATTTGCAGTACAAGGGTTACTTGGAATGTCTCTAGGCCTGCGCCATGTGTCTGTATTTATGGGTTGGTAGGAGACAAGGGCCCAGAGGGCCCGTTCTCCCACCTATGCATACCGTTTATGCTAAACTGGGAGCACAGGGACCTCCTGCACTATGTCTCTACACTTATGGGTGGGTGGGAGCGCAGGACCCAGAGGTCCCATGCTCCCACCTATGGATCCGATTATGCAAAACTTGGAGCACAGGACCCTCCTGCGCCACGTCTCTATACTTAAAGGTGGGTGGGAGCACAGGGCCCAGTGGGCCTGTGCTCCCAACTATCAATCTCATTTAGCAAAACTGGAGCACAGGGCCCTCCTGCGGTATGCCTCTACATTTATGGGTGGGGGAAGCGCAGGGCCCAGAGGGCCTGTTTGCCCTCCTATGGATAACGTTATGCAAAACTGGGAGCACAGGGCCATACTGCCACTATAGTTAGGGTTGCACGGCCACTTCTATGTTAAACTCAACATTTTGCACCTTAGTAACTTTGCAACTGTTTGTCTGATTCACCTGGAATTTTGCATGCACCATCTGGTACCGTAGATCTCTGGATCTGGCAAGTTTCGTTCCGGTCGGATGTGCAGTTTCGGAACTGCGGAGTGCCAAAAAATGTGAAAAATACCACTTTTTGCAAATTCTTTGCTCGGGGCTACAGCCAAAATGGTTTGGGGGTCTGGTCTGACATTGTCAGGGTATATGGGGTCTGGGTCACAGATTTGCCTTTTGAAGGCTTAGTGAAAAAATATTAATACGTTCAAAAGTTAATAAAGATTTCAGTTTCCCATTATAGCCTAAGGGAAAAAGTATATGTAGAGCGAAGTATGTTTTGCTTTCATGAAACACACTTAATGCCGAATGGGTTTAGTAGTGTTGTGCGGCCTCCATCTTGTTTTCAGTTAGCGACAGAGGAAAAACATTGTAATTCAAAAAAATAATGCCCCTTGGTAAACACCAACAGTTGTGTTTACCTAATTGGGGCCCTAGGAATACGATCCTGGCTTCAGATTTTAAAAATTGTGCTCAGAAATATGTTTTCTTATAATTTTTCCGTTGGTAATGTCGCAATTTGCGAAAGTACGTTTGCGAAACGTTTGCAAATTGCAAAAGTGTAGCACACGATCTTTCGCAAATTGCGACAGCCTTTTATGAAAGCTTTCGCAAAATTTGCAAAAGTGTCGCAAATTTGTGAAAGTACAGTACTTGCAAAAAATTGCTGTTTCTTTGCCACGTCACTTCAACGAAATGGTTTGGAGTTTTGGACTGAAATTTGCAGGGTAGAAAGGGCCTGCCCCACAGATGTGCCTTTTGCTGGTTTGGTGATACAATTTACATTGGTTCCATAATTATAACATTCCGAAGATTAGAAATTTCCCATAGGATAACATTGTGGCTGTCATGGTACTTTTCAGCGGCTATATCTCAAAAAGGGTTTGAGATATGGATTTTTTGCTGAACACAACTTTGTACACTTTAGGTGCATGCAGGTTGCCAGGTCATGATTACAGCTAGCCTAGAATGTTTCCCAGTGTTCCTATGTTTACTGAGATATTGCACCATTTGCATCACAGTGGTTCCTTGAATGTCTCTAGTCCTGCGCTGTGTCTCTATACTTATGGGTAGCTGGGAGCTCAGGGCCCTGCACTCCCACATATGGATACCATTATACAATAATGAGAGTGCAGGGCCCTCCATTATGTAGTTCCGGGCCCTGCACTCCCACAGGGAAATGAGGGTTTATTACAATGACTCTACACTTATGAATAGCTGCGCTTCCACAGATGGATACCATTATGGAGTGATGGCACGTGAGGGTTTCACAATTTCAATTCAATTCAATTCATCTTTATTTTTAAAAGGCGCTTTTCTTAAAATCAAAGCGCCTGTACAAATTCGCATAACAATAAATACAATAAAATTAAAACTAATATAAATCCTTAAAAGCTATATTAAAAAGGTGGGTTTTCAAAGCTCCCTTAAAGCTAAGGACGGTCGGGCAATCTCGTACCTGACGAGGTAGAGAATTCCCACAGAGGTGGCGCCACAAAACTAAGCGATCTAACACCAGATGTTTTCAAACATACCCTGGGAATCTCTAGCAATCCCTCGTCAGTGGATCGGAGGGAGCGGGAGGGACTATAGGAGCAAAGGAGCTCTTTCAGGTAGGTAGGTCCCAGATCATGTAGGGCTTTATAGGTCAGTAAACCGACCTTGAAGGTAATTCGCCAAAACACTGGCAGCCAGTGCAGTCCGCGAAGCACAGGCATTATATGGCTGGATCTAGAGAATCCAGTCAACAGCCTAGCTGCCGCATTCTGCACTAGCTGCAGACGACGAAGTTCAACCCCCGATAGCCCTAGGTATAAGGAGAATAAGTATTCAACCACATATGGGTAAGATTACACTTTCTCAGGGCCCTGTGCTTCCACAACCACATAAGGGTAAGATTACACTTTCTCAAAAGAAGGGAAATTCATTGCAAAAAACTCCATTAATTCATCAGTTAGGGTTTCTATTACAATGACAAAAGTCTGGAAGTTCGATAGTTAGATTACTAATCCTACTACCCTTCTACCCCCACCCTTTCTTTCCACATACCAACAGTGTTGGGGTGTGCTCAGTCATCAGGCCTAACTCTCACCCCATTCTCCTGTACTGTACCATCTGAGCTTCCTTACACATGGATGAGGTGAAAGTTAGGGATGACAACCCCAAGGCATACCCTCACGCCCGCTGGGTCTGTGGAGGGTGGGGGGTAGGGGCTGCAAACCCACCGAATTTCCAGACTTTTGTCACTGTAATAGAAACCCTAACTGATACATTAACAGAGTTTTTTTGCAAAAAATATATGTATATATACATGCAGTGTGTTTGAGTAAATTTTGTGCCTCCCAGATCTAGAATGAAAATATCAAAATATTCTCACTTTAGGTCCCGATGAGGAAAAATATTCTCACTGTAGGTCCTGATTGGTTGGGATTGGCAGCATGAGCAGCTCACTTTTACTTTCTCAGCCCCCAGCTCACTCACGCACCGACTCCAGTGCTGCACCTCTCAGTGTTAAACCGTCACTCACACCGAGAGATTCTCTCCCTGGATGTTTCAAAAGTTTTCACATAAAAGCGTCATAAAAAAACTTCTGTTTTTCCACCAGCATCGTTGCTTTACCTTGCTATAAATCACTCCTCTGAAGCTTGTGCAGTCCTGCTATAACTCTGACTCCCGAACATCCTAACTGCCATTGGCTGTCCCTTCTAACACATTCCCAGTTGTCATCATGGTCTTTCCTGGCAAAAGGATCACTGAACCCCGCTCTCTGATGAAGTCACACTTAACACTGCTTGTTTGCTCATACTGTAGTGATGGGCTGACGCATGTCATTGGCCAAAAGAGAAAGTAAATGGCAACTTTCTCCTCTTGTAAACACTCAGAAATTTATTTTTAAACAAGAACTATGCCAAATAAAACAATAAAACAGCATTAGACAGACAGGCTTTGCATAAATAGACTATACCATGGACCCATTGGGATTATTCTGTAGCATTTTCCACTCGTGCCACGAATGAGGTCACAAGAGGTCAAGTACAATGAAAGAAAATACTTCTGATATCATACATTAGCTCATCTCATATTTGATGTATACAATAGGACCTGAAAGTTTCATGAATAAAGCTGTAAACAAGTGATTTTCTTTCTCATTCACTGTTTTTATGCTTGTCTTTATGAACGGAATGTCTCTGAAGAATGTATGAAGTAATGGTTATCAAGGTAGTATTGTTGTGAGGTAATATGGTATGTCCTGTTGCTGTTGGTCAGTTATCAATAGTCAATTGTGATTTATCTAAGTGGCAATATCTTGGTTCCTAACAAGTGATATTTTGATATCTTGAAACTTAGCTCAAATATATCACTAGTTATCTTTATAAATTTATACCCACACCGCTTGTATACATATTAGGCATGTGTCATATCTAATTTATGGAAGGTATGGGTGTGTGTGATTGTATGTGGTGTTATCTCAATGAAGTTACGGTTGAAGTTCTGTAAAAAGTACTTTCTGAGTATAGTCAGAGTTGGTGGTATAATGAGACTTAAAGGAGAGGGGGAGACCCAGTAAATAGAGATTCAGAAAAGGCAGACTTGCTAAACAGATATTTCTGCTTAGTGTTCACGGTTAAAAGGGAGGGACATGGACCGGTATTAAAGGTGAGAGGTAATGAGGGTAAGGTGGTGGACAATAGACCATTCAAGGAGAGCAGGGTATTTGAGGAATTGGTGAAAATATGGGTGGACAAGGCAATGGGTCTGGGTACCCTGCATCCCAGGGTATTCCAAGAGCTTAGGGAAGAGCTGATGGAACCTCCAACAAAGCTGTTTAGTCTATGTTTAGACACAGGGAGGGTACCAGATGACTGGAGAAAGGCCAATGTGATACCAATACACAAAAGTGGAGGAAAGGATGAGCTGAGTAACTATTAGCCAGTCAGTCTTACATCAGTGATAAGAAAGATTATGGAGACACTCCTAAAGGAAAGGATAGTGGAATATCTTGTAGAAAATGGACTGCAGGACGACAAGCAGCACAGATTCACTAAGGGAAGGTCATGTCAGATGAATCTCATTGAATTCTTTGACTGGGTGTCAAGGAAGTGTGATCAGGGAAGGGCGGTGAATGTGGCCTATCTGGACTTCAGTAAGGCCTTTGACACTGTCCCTCATAGGAGGCTGGTGAGTAAGTTGGGCAGTCTAGAGGTAGGGGAGAAAATAACAAATTGGGTGAAAAACTGGCTTGGTGGCAGGAGTCAAAGGGTGGTTGTAAATGGAGTTCAGTCAAGGGAGGAAAGAGTGACAAGTGGAGTACCCCGGGGTCTGTACTAGGGCCAATACTTTTTAATATTTACGTTGGGGATATTGTGGAGGGTTTGAATGGAAAAGTGTGTCTGTCTGCAGATGATACAAAGATTTGCAGTAGAGTACATACACCAAAGGAGGTGGAGAGCATGAGAGAGGACCTGTTAAAGCTGGAGGGGTGGTCGGAGAGTTGGCAACTAAGATTTAATGCCAAAATGTGTAGAATAAGGCACATAGGGCATAAGAACCCTGGGGCCACATACACACTAGGAGGAGAAGATGTTGTGGTTACAGAATAGGAGAGGGATCCTGGGGATTATTATTTCCGACAACCTTAAGGTGGCAAACCAGTGCAACAAAGCGGTTGGAAAAGCAAGCAGTAGGCTGACATGAATAGAGAGGGGTATCACAAGCAGGAGAAGGAAGGCGATAGTGCCCCTGTACAGGCCAATGGTCAGTCCTCACCTGGAATATGGGATACAGTTTTGGAGATCACACCTACAGAGGGATATTGATACGGTGGAGAGAGTACAGAGGAGGGAATGGTGCATGGTATGCATCAGAGGATATATGAGGAGAGAATGGAGGAGCTAGACCTGTATCCACTGGAAACCAGGAGAGAGAGAGAGAGGGATATAAGATTGAAACTTAATATCTGAAGGGAATTAACAAGGTGAGGGGAGGGAGTATATTCAAGATGGAGGACAATCTAAGAACTCGTGGGCACAGATGGAAAATAGAGGGCAGTTAATTCAGAGATAATAAGAGAGGACATTACTTCACTTCACTGGGAGCGTGATGGGTCCCTGGAATGGGCTACCAGAGTGGGTGGTTGAGGCATCAACAGTTGGGGGGGGGGGGGGTGTTAGAAGTGCATGGGATAAATAAATGGGTTTAAAAAAGAGAGGGAGAGATAGATACCCTGATAGGAAAAAATGGTATGTGGGAGGGAGAAAGGGCAGACTGGATGGGCTAATTGGGTCCTTTTCTGCTGACACACGTCTCTGATTCTGTGATTCCAGTCAGGTCTTGGAATTAAATGATGTAAGGCTTCTATTTTTAAGGACCTCAAGTGAAAACATTTGCTTTGTCATCCTCCTAGAGTGAGCATATATTGATAGTCTCACTGTAGGTGCCTGACAAACAGAAATACCCTTGGTATTTGTGAATTTTGATTAACGCTGCTATGGTATAAATATGCTGTCAGATATGCAATGGCATGAGTCAGACATATGCAGTTTAATTTAAAGTGTTAACTCATGTGGTAGAGCCGTGAATGAGTTATGAAAGTCCTGTCCCCTTGCAAGTGAAAACATTTGCTTTGTCATCCTTCTAGAGTGAGCATATATTGATAGTCTCACTGTAGGTGCCTGACAAACAGAAATACCCTTGGTATTTGTGAATTTTGATTAACGCTGCTATGGTATAAATATGATCCGATGATCCTATGATCAGATCCGCTTGATGAAGAGCTCCTACTTCAAGAATGCCCTCTCCAACTCCTGGGGCGAAGGGAAATCCTTCTGGGACAACATAAAGAATATCATGGGTCAGCAGTCCAAATCCTCTCCTACAATAATGAATGTGATGGAACCACTACATTAGACCCAGAGATCATTGCAAACACCCTAAATGATACCTTCACGGACCTTAGTGGTGTCCTCTCATCTGATTTCTTTACTGATGCTGACCCTCCAATTTCTACTTCTACTACTGCCTCTCCAACCAAACCACCTTCCATTTCAAACTAGTAAAGGCACATGAAGTCTATAAATATGTAAAGAAGGCCATTTCTAAGTCCCGAGCAAGCAAAGCGACACTATTGACCTTAAACTGTCCCTCACTCTGGAGGAAGTACTGCTCCCCTCACAAAATTTTCAATCTCTCCCTCTGCAGCCAATTCCTAGGAAATGGAAGGCTGCAGTTGTCACTCAGTGCACAAAAGTGGTGATAAGTCACTGCCTGGTAACTATCACCCGATATCAATACTACCACCTCTCTAAGGCCCTTGAACGCTTGGTGGACCAACTTTCAGACTACCTGAAAAGCACAACATCCTATGCACTCAGCAGCATGGATTTAGGAAAGGGCACAGCACATCGACTGCCCTACTTGAATTCTCAGGAGCAATCCACAATGCCATGGACAAAGGAAACCTAACTGGAGTAGTCTACATTGACTTAACTAAGGCATTTGATACAGTTCACCATGGCCTACTTATCAAACAACTTCTATCCTTAGGGCTCTCGCAGGGTCCTGGTGACTGGGTAAAATTACCTTGCTCAGCGCTCAATCTGTAAAGTAGCTGGAGTTCTCTCAGACTGAAACCGTTCGCTCAGGAGTTCCCCAGGATCCATCCTGGGCCCCTCCTTTTCAGCCTTTTCCTAAACTCCTCCCCAAATCCTGCCCTGAACAATAAATCCTCTATGCCGATGATGCCGTGATTCTTGCCACCTATAAAGATATTTAACCTCTTACGCCTCAACCTTCAGCATGCTTTTTCCAAAGTTGAGATGTGGTTCCTGAACATAAGCTGGTTCTAAACCACAAAAAACTAAATCCATGTTCTTCTCTAACCCGCAAAACAAGAAACGGCAAGTCCCACTCACCATTAATACATACCTGGGAAATACCCTTGAACAAGTGCCAATTTTCAAATATCTTGGAATCAACTTTGATCAAAGCCTAACCTTTGCAACTCACATTGATAGTACAGCAAAAACTATTAATCAGCGAATTGGGATTCTGTATCGGAACCGACAGCTTCTTACCCATTCTGCACTGAGGACTGCCATCCAATCTTCTGTCATCTCAGTCGTTGACTATGGCTTAGTTATATATGGATCTGCCACTACTACAGCATGAGTCGCATTACAACATCCTAAATAAGGCCTGTCGGCTGCTCACTGGTGCACATCGACGTACCCACACATGTGAACTCTATGCTGACTCAGGTTGGTTGCAACTCTCAAACCGGATAAAGTACCTTACCTGCCTGATGGCAAAAAAATCCACTCTGGGCCTCACTCCACCCTGTATCCAAGACCTGTTATGCCCGAGCGCTAGCACCCGTTTTACCAGAAGATCAGAACACCAGCCTCTCCAAGTCCCCCGATGCCGGACTTCTCAGGGACAAAGATCATTTGCCTATCGTGCCCCCAGCTGGCTAAATGCCCTCAGCACTCATATTACTGCCTCCACCTCTCTCTAGGTATTTTCAAATCAAGGCTTTTCTCTCACTGCCACCTTCAGCTCCTGTGACTGCCCTGATTAAACCTCCTATTTTCTCACTACCCACCCTGTTCCGTTATCTGACAAAGACATGTTTGGGAAACCTTTTCTCCTGCTATTGTCTGCTTCCCACACCTTTCACTTACCTCTCTGTTCTGGACTTTTTCCTATTTGTTTCTCCTAATCTGGCATGACCTCTTTCTTGTAATAATAATGTGATTATTGATATCTCATGTCCTTTTGCACAAGTGATTTGATATGTATTTGTATATGTTTTATTGCTCTTGACACAACACAAATTGTTGTGTTATCTATGTAACCTTTTGTACTGTACCTAATTGACGTGGAACCTTTGTAAAAGAGCCTCTGGCTCAAAGGTAGTAATTCCTAGAACAATATGCTGTCAGATATGCAATGTCATGAGTCAGACATATGCAGTTTAATTTAAAGGGGGAAACTGTGATAGGTGTTGCTTTGTAAAAAAAAAAAAGTAAAATACAGCCTTCTTGTGTTTGTGTGCATAGCCAGACGCTTTGGTGCCTCTACCCCCATCCCCTAGCCTTTCTAATGCTAATTCTTGGCCCCCCTGCTGCTCTGCCTGTTCCTGAGCTGTAAAATACTTAAATTCAACCTGCTCTCTCTTGTCTCCCCAGAGGAGGACCCTTGCTGAGCGCCCCCCGCACCGAGCGCCGAGGCCAGTCTCCGCCAGCGGGCGGGCGGCACCTCCATCCAGCGCCTAGCTCCACAGAGCCGGAGAGACCCTCCAGGAAAGAGTGCGCCAAAGCACAGTTTTATGCCCACTCGCCCTTCCCCTCTTCTAGACTTTCTTAAGTAGACACTTTCCCTAGCGATATTAAAACCACGCCCGCTGCGTCCTTTTGACCTATAGCCTGCCTTATATTCCTCATTGATACTAAACAGTCGATCACCATAATACTCCCTACGCTGTCTATTCTGATGACACAACTAGACTGGGTTACCACCTAGCATCAGAAAAGACACACTACCCTAGCCATCTTATACTTCGCCTTTATTCGATTCCATAAAAATCTCGTATCTCACTGCTTACCAAACCTCTTATCTCATTGCTAGACTAGACACCCTCCTCTAGTAACTGAGTAGGCACCCATTTCGAGCTAAGTATACCACTTTCACAGTCAACGATACAGGCAATTACTGTGAGCAAATCATAAGATGTTACCTATAAAAACTCTGGTCACCTTCATAATGGGGAACTTTCTTTGGAGCCTCCTTATACTACTACTATTACCTGAACTAAGTAAAAGATGCAGACATCCACAGGATGCCACGCAGAGTGCTGCGGTACGTTCTTCCTGCTGCAATTCTGCACAGCCCCAAGAGATTGGATATGTACCTATGACCTCCCATTGATACGATGTTACCCATTCAATACTTACTACGGAGGGACACAGTCGGCCTTGCATTTGATTGGTGCCTGTCTCCAACTGCATACAGAAAAAAATCCCACGATTATCTGTTAAAGTATTAATCCTTTCTCTTACAAGAGGACGAAGAACCGAATCTGGATGGCAAATAAGAATTCTACAGAATAAAACAAAAATAAAAAAACATCTATAAGAACTTATACCCTATCTCTGGCTGCAACTATGAAATTACTGCTCCTACTACTAATATGCTCAGGAATGTGGAACTTAACCCTGGGCCACCAGGGACTATCACTGCACCTTCAGAACTAGCAAAGATTAAAGGACTAAGCCTTCTACATATTAATGCATGTAGCCTATTAAAAAAAATCACATTGCTCCAAGCCTGGGTTAGCCACTCACTACCTGACATTCTGGTAGTGTCTGAGACATGGCTTAGACCTGATACAGCCGACAGAGACATAAACTTATTTAACTACCAAACATTCAGAGCTGAAAGACAGACAAGAGGGGGTAGCAATATATGTAAAGGCCAACCTATCTGCAATTTGTCTTCTCTTATTCTATGGCAAAAGAATTGAGTGCCTATCCTCAGAATAACTCTTCCAATACTCGCTACAGCTGATCGGCTGTTACAGACCTCCCTCAGCTGGCCTCAAGATACTATCCCACTTGGGTGACTTGATTAAACAGGGGAATGAAGAAACCATAATTATAGGCGATTTAAACCTAAACTGGCTTTCTAAGGCAGCTACACCATTAATATCATTCTGCGACATGCATGGGCTTACACAGCTCATAAATGAACCTACTAGAATAAACAAAAAGAACCCAAAAAATAGCACACTTTTGGATGTACTATTAGTGAATAAACCTCATCTCTTCTCACACACTGGAGTACTGTTCAACGACATTAGTGATCATTGTTCTATTGCGGCAATTAGGTCAGCATGTAAGATTTCATCCCCCACAAAATTCTTGTTGAGGAGATCGAAAAAGAACTTCAACATTGATGCATACCTGGACGATATTAAACACTCCACAAGATGGCAAGAATTCTATCTAGCGAACACAATGGAGATTGCATATGGTGTTCTAAATGACATTATCACAGATGCTCTAAACATTCATGCACCAGTCTCTAAACTACGTATTAAAAATAAAACCTGTCGATGGTTCAGTTCTGACCTTAAATCCACCCTTCTCGAAAGGGACAAGCTTTGGAAAAAAGCCCGAAAAACTAAATTAGCCACTGACTGGGAGCAATTCAGAAAAGCCAGGAATCTCTGTACCAAGAAAGTGCGTGACACAAAAGCTGCATATTACATGGCTGAATTAGATTCCTCATACTACAACCCTGCCAAGTTTTGGAACACTATAAAAGATATAATTGGCCATGTCCCAAGTAACTCACTCCCAGCAAAACTACAATGTGGAAACAGAACCATCAGTGATAAAATAGAAGTATTGGAAGCCTTCAATAATCATTTTACAACTGCTGGGCTAGCATTCGACTCCTCTCCAGCCAACCAAATGAGAGTACATCTAGGATTAAGAACACTGATGCAGGGTGATTGACTCCACTTTCTCCTTCACTCCAGCCACGCTGAAGCAAGTCAAGAACTAATCTTACAGTTGGACATAAAAAGAGTGCAGGCGCAGACTCCTTGACCCATACTTTTTAAAATTGCCATACATGTATTAGCAGTACCAGTAACACATCTGTTTAACCTTTTCTACAGTTTGGAGTCATCCCATCAATCTGGAAACCGCTCAAGTGATTCCACTACTGAAAGCCGGGGATCCCACAGGCCTTAATAACTACAGACCAATTTCCATTCTTACTGTGCTGTCTAAACTACTCGAAAAAATTGTGAGCACCCAGCTAAGAGAATACCTAGAAGCCAACAATCTTCTAAACCCAGCACAATCTGGTTTCAGAGCAAACCACAGTACCATAACAGCTCTTGCAAAAGTCACCAATGACTGGCAACTTGAACTGGATAAAAAAATTGTGTATGTGCTGTCTTCTTAGACTTAAGTAAGGCCTTTGACACGGTTGGCCACGACCTGCTCCTCTCCTCACTGAGGTCAATTGGACTTGACACCAATTCCATTAGATGGTTTAACAACTATCTTACAGGAAGAACCCAGCAGGTAAAGGCCGAAGGAGATATATCCCCACTCAGACCTCTACAAAGAGGAGTACCACAAGGATCTATTCTTGGCCCTTTCCTCTTTGCCATATGTATCAATAGCATTGACACAAATCTTACCAAAGCTACTGTACACCTGTTTGCTGATGATACAGTACTGTATGTCAGTCACCCTTCTCCTACAACAGCCTGCAAAGAACTACAAGCAGAATTCGACCTACTGCAACTCCAGCTGCTGGAAAAAAAACTACGGCAATGTTTTTTTCCCCACAGGTGCAGGCAAGAATCTCAATCTCGAATATGTCACAAAATTCAAATACCTGGGGGTATGGCTAGATAGTAGACTAGACTATCTAGAACATCTGGAAGAGCTGCTAAAAAAGCTTAGACAAAGACTTGGACTTTACTGTAGAATAAGGCACTTCCTTTCAAGTGATTCAAAAAAGAAGATGGTCCAGGCCACATTCCTCTCAGTACTAGACTACGCTGACTTCCTATATAGTCGCTGCCCTATGGTATGCTTGAACAAATTAGATACACTATACCTCAGAGCTTTGAGGTTTATCACAGACTTACCATACAGTACTCACCACTGCTTGCTATACTCCGCAGTTGGTTGGACCTCGCTTCAATATAGAAGGGATAGGAATGCATTACTATGGACTTACAGAGCATTATCACAGCAGCTTCCAAAATATATCTCAGACTGTTTTCTACAAACCACATCAAGTAATTATGCATTAAGAAGCCTGAACTTCATTACTCTTAAAGTGCCTAAGTTCCACTCTCGACATGGCAGACATGCTGTTAGTTATGTGTTATCTACCCTATGGAACACGATGCAGAAGACACTGAAAGTGAACAAGCTCATATCTATCACAGCCTTCAAATATCTATACAACAAGATATTCAAAGAAAAATGTTACTGCTTCCACTAACATTAGACTAACCCTCCATCTTTCTCACCAGCTGGACGACCATTCAAGGTAGCTCCTCAGCACCCTACGAGCAGTTACTTCACATTTCATAAAACTTTACTACAATCCTTCCTTCTTATGCATTATATACTTAGTCTCCTTATACTTTCAGCTTTTTACTTCCCCGGTCCGACGCCCTCCCTCCCCTCTTGACCCACTATTGATCCCTCTTTGGCACAGCTTTTTCCACCCCCCATCCTTTTCCCTACCCCTGGCCACAACATTCTGTATACACTCCATTCATCCCCTTTGTCACTGCTTCAGCGGTACTTGCCACTTACAAATCACTCCTGTAGATATATCTTCCAGCTGTCCATACAGCTCATCACCCGAGTTTAAAATTATCTAGTAATTCCTTGACACATTTAACCTTTCACCAAAAAGTGCTAGTTTCTAAAGTGTCTTCCACTAACAAGCTGGCTATTTTATGAATCATGTACATATGTAATATATTTTTTTGTTATTAGCTTTTCAATGTACTCTGTCTTGGAGTTGATGTTTTTGTATTCATGTGCTATCCTCTCAAAGTTGTGTATTCTCTGCATGTTATATTTCATATAAATTGTATCTTGACCCTACCAGGTCCATCTTGTAAATGAGCATTGCTCAATGATGTTCGCCTGGATAAATAAAGATTTGATTGATTGATTGATTGATTGAACTGCATAGTTTGAATCAGACCATTGTGCACTTGATTTATACATCAGCTGACTAGTTAAAACTTTAAAATCTGCAGTTTGGTTGAACATTTAACAGTTTTTTTTTTAATTTCAAAAGCTGGTTTTAGCACTGCACTAGGTAATTGTGATGTCATCAGAACTGCGTAAGCTGCTCTCTCTTATTAGTAAGTATTCCATTGGAATGTCCTAATCTTCAGTAGATTAATTGTGACAATACTAATGGCAAGATATCATACAAACATATGAAAAGAGCTAGCAGAAGAACACCACCCAGTCTGTCGTGTCTGCTCAGTAAGTGATGCAGGGTCTGGCCTTACGATTTATGCCTGTGACTTTGCCCCACCCCCAACTGTCCCTCCCTCTCCCCTTCCTTGGTTCCAAGGGTTCTCTTTGTGCTTGTCCCATGTTCTCTTGAATATTTTGAGTTTAGATACAACTATATCACTTGTTTTCTTATTTTTATTTTCACTGGTGTTCTGTATATATAAGCTATAACACATGATATAGTGTATTGTTGTTGTTTGATATGCGCATGCCTTGGGTGTGTTATGAGGCATGAGACAAAGCCGATTCCTTTAACCACCCAAGAACTTGCATATATCAAAACCTGACTGCACACCCAAAAAGGTGTTATCACACTTATAAGACAAGCATAGAGTTAACATATAGGGGGCAAAACCACATGAAAAAGGAGTAGTAGAAGTGCAGTTGTTGGGGAATTATGCACGGTCATGTAATGTATTTGCACCAATAGCAGAGAAGGATGTTTCTTACTCGTATAAATAAGGAATGTGCAAGGGTGACCTGAATGATACCTGATTTAGCTATACCAGTGATGTCTGACCTTGGGTAACCGCACAACCTCACAAATGGCATAAGTCACGAGTGAGGTGTCAAAGGTCAAACAGCATGATTATAGATAAATCGGGTATCACACATTGTCACCCTTGTATATTTAATTTATGCAGTAGGTGCTGACCTTGTGTAATGCCTTTGTGATTTTTTTTTTTTTTTTTTTTGCCTCCCCTCGACCCACTCCTTCAGACCACTGATCAATCCTCTTAGGTCCCTTCCCTCAGAATCTGCCCCTAGAGTGTCCGACCCACTCCGATATCTTTCCTCCGACTCTCTTCCTTCTCAGAGTGTCTGCACAGCAGGGTCTGTCCTGGGTTGACGACCCCAGAGGAGGATTGGTCGTCATTTTGGACCGAGGGGGTATTTTCTGTTTTTCTCTTTCCCCTTTCTCTTTTTAGTCCCCACTACCATCAGAGGATGTCAGCACGTAGGACTTATGTCCAGTCTTACGACGTACTGTCGCACGTCGCCGACAAATGCTCGCAACATCCTCCCCTCCCTGACTCTTCTCCCTGAAGAGCCACCTGGTGCACCGGTGCCTATGCTTCCACTGACACAGGTGCGTTGGGTGTGCGAGACATCCCAGGATCCCACCCGAGGAGGAGAGCATCCGCTGGGATGCTCAATCTCACTCTCCTCGACCCTCACGACCCCGAGCCTGTTCCCCAACCCGGTCGCCGCTGGTTTGAGGTGTATGCCTAGCCCTTTGTGATTTTTTAATTATTTTTATTTTTAAATAAGTTTTATTTGGGTTTTTTGTTTTGTGAAGTGGTGGTCTTGTGCACTCAGGCAATGCCGTTGTTATGTCCATTGTCATGGACCTGGTATCTGGACCCTACATCAGCTGTGTGTGTGTGTGTGTGTGTGTGTGTGTGTGTGTCGCTGCTGTTTCTTGGAAAAATGGCTTTTTGTAAAGGAGTGAAGGCAAGATGGCGATGCTCCTTAGCGAGTGTGCAGGGGTACATGAGCCATCCAAGGATTTTTCGTTGAAAGAAGTTATCGTCTAAAAGGACTACTCTTTGGTGCCACAAGGAATATTTATTAACAGTAGAACATGCTTTTGTGGCTTTTTATTTGTTTGTTTGTTTGTTGTTTTTTTTCTGTCGGTTTCAGTAGTGTTCAGTGTGATGGGCAGCTTACGTGCGAATGAAGTGAAGAGGATATGAGAGAGAGCGGTGACAATTATACTGAACACTGCCACTGACAAAGGTATTGTTTTTGTAAGCCCTGTTGTGTGAGAGGATCAGAGGAGAACAGACATGAAGGGGGGCCATGAACTTTCTGCACGGTAGTATTGATGACAGTGTGAGAGAACTAAGTGTGGCTGCTCTTTCAAGAGAAAGGAAAGAAACGGAAGATGCAGAGCAGTGGTTCTCTTTTTTATTTTTTGGTAAACTGCTCTGTTCTGTTCTGTTTGGGGCATGGCTACTGCGGAGAGGGTTTGGAAAAAACTTGATTTGACCACCAGACCAGTTGTTTGAGGAGTCAGCATTTCGGACACCTTTCCTGAGGAAGTGAAGTTGAAGCAGCCTTTGCTGTGTTAAGTCTAAGAAGGAAGGTAGTGCTGGCAGGCGGTGAGAGGGGACCTATGATGTAGAAACTGTGTACATAAATGGATGGTGATGTAGTAACTGTGTACATAAATGTAAGATTCTGCATTTATACACACAATTACTCAGACAAATGGATTTCTCACACTATATTTATGTTCACACCTGTTGCATAAAAAATATATATCCTTATAACGTAACAAACATCTGTATTTACCAATGACTTGGACCTCAAATTAGCACAGATAGTATGCCTTAAAGAGCAACTCTCTACCATACTAAAAAGCTCAAAACCACTAGATTTACACCAATTATGCGTTAACTTTACTGGTTTTTAGTTATTTGTTATTTTCTTTTACTTGTTCTTGGTCTACTAAATATTGCAGATAATTAAGCAATAATCCATGACAGGTGTGGGTTATGGTGGGATTTACCCATGACTGTTGTGGTTCGGTCACAGGACCAAAGGCCGAGTGACTAAACCACACCTGAAGTGGGTAAATCCCACTATAACCCACACCCTGGAGTGGATTATTGCAGTTGTACAATGTCCCTCTTCCCTTTTTGTAACAAACAAATTAAAGAAAAATACAGTTTTTAGCAGGTTAAATCATTTTTATTGAACTTATATTTGTTTAATTTTCTTTTCATATGACACAGACTATAGATGGATCCTGGCAGAGATGAGCATCTGGGAGACCGAGAGGCAGCATGTCAGCCCCATTCAGTAACTATGACAGCTGACACTGGATCGGGAGATTACATGTTTTGTTTTTTTCAGTTTAGGAGTCAGGTAGCATAGGACCTGTATTGAAGTGCAGCTGGGCGCCTCTCAGGCTTCTTCCTGAGATTAAGTGACGTGCAGTTGGGGGGAGGGTGGTTTATATCTCCGAGCGGCGTCTTAACGAAACTGAGGGTCATTGGCCAGAGAAAGAGAGACAGAGATCTGACGCTAACTGATTCTTGTAACAAGAGATGAGGCAGGGATCAGCTGCAGTGGAGTACATCTAATGCTGAGATACTGGGGCCGGGCAAAGTGGAGGGTGGGTTGAGTGGCCATCTGTAGCCAGGAGGGAGAGAAGAGAAATCAATGGCCTGAGTTTTGCCTGTATTCCATTTCGGAGGTACATCAAATTTTTTGCAGATTAATTACTGTATTAGGGCCAGTCCAATGGCACTGAAGGTTGAGGCGCTGGACACCACACCTTGCGCCACGCTGGCGACCCGGGTTCGGGAGCAAACTCGGGCCACTGGGGGTCGGCAGGGGAGGGAAGAGATCGAGCATCCAGAGGATTGCTCTCCTTTCCCGGAGAGGGATCCGGGGAATGCGCTGCTCCTGGGCAGCGCAGGGAACTGGCGGCACTGCAGGGGTGGAGCTGCAGCAGATGACGACACGTAGTGCCTTGACGTCATTGCACATCTGAGCTCCGAGGGGCAACCAAAAAGTAAAAAATTCCCACTCAGTCTAGGGAGGCGACGAGGGCTCCAGTGGTAGACACCCACATCCCCATCACTGGGCTCTCTCCCCGAAGGCTGGCCAAGCCCCCCACCGGGCGGACCCTCTAATCTCAGAAAGGCTGCCAGGTAGGAGAGGTGGACCCTCCCCTTGGGGGTGATCCGGGGGGGCTGGAAAGTCCGGTTGGGGGGTGCTGGAGGGGAAGAGAGCAGGTAGGGCAGTAGAGGTGTCTCACCGAGAGAGAGGCTCTGACTGAGAGGAGCATAAAGAACGTTGAAAAAAAAAAATTACTCTATTAGATGTATGGTGGGATCGTTTTGGGGTTGTCTTTTTGTTGTTTGTTTGCTTTTTTTTTTTTTTTTACACACATTCTGATGCCTTCGGCATGTAGGACGTTTCCCCACGGTGTTTAGCGAGAAGGCAGTTTGGAATGACGGAGTGGGAATAGTGATTTATTGTAGGACACCTGTATTTCACGCTGCTTATATCTCGCATGGGACGACTCAATCTAAGGTTCACGTGTAACATTTTTCGTAATCGGTGATAACAGTCACCTTGTAGTAGTCACTATTTTCTTAATTACCCCTCAGACAACTCTGTAGTGCGGTACTAACTGTCAGTGATTGTTTAATTAAAGAACTGATAATCACCTGATAGTCACTATTTTCTCGATCAGCCCTCAGATAACTCTGTAGCGCTGTAGCACTGTACTGTCAGTTGATTGTCTAATTAAAGAATTAATAATCACCTGGTAGCAGTCACCAACATTCCTCCTGATTAATCAAAGCACCTTCTCCCTGCTCACCACACTGCAGACTGTTTCAGTACACAGCCGTGTCGTTATTTAAATGGGTGACACATACAATCTTTAAAAAGAGATGTTTCAGCACTCAATGTTGACACTGTTGAGCCTGACTGTTTGTGCTGGGAGGCTGGTATTTCACCACAGACTACAGAGGCAGTTCTCTCTGAACTTCGCTCAACCCCACCACCAAGTAAAAAGTGGAGAACAAAGTATGGACAATACTCATCTGAACTCTGTTTTGAACTTGGCATGTACGCGTGTGAGCTTGGTGTAATGGACTCCGTCAAAATGTGTACAGCGAAATACAAAGGGTCAGTTAACGAAAGCACAATAAGAAAATTCAAGCAAGATTTCCTGCTGAAATTGCAGACTTGCTCTGATCCAGAAATGCACCCTCAAGAACTGCCTAAAAAAGCCAGGGGCCACCCAACTTTGCTATTGGAGGATATGGAGTCAGAGTTAAAGCTGATAATTCACAGCTTGCAAGGTGAGGGAGTGGTGGTTAATGCGAGGATAGTTCACGCAGTGGCGGTTGGGCTAGTCAAAACATGCAATCCTCTCCTCTTACAAGAGTTCAGTGGAACAATATCACTGTCACATCAGTGGGCTTGGAAGTTTTTACACCAGATAGGTTTCTCAAAAAGAAAGGGAACCAAAGCTGGAGAAAAACTACCATAAACTTCCCAAGCCTGAAAAAAACATTCGGTCTCGAATTGCCTCTGCAGCCAGACAAGAATTGATTCCTGAGGAGCTTGTCCTAAACATGGATGAAATGGGCATAAATTTGATTCCATATTCAGAATGGACAATGTAAAGCACAGGGGCTAAGCAGGTAGAGGTCACTGGCCTGGGTGATAAATGGCAAATTTCCCTGGTATTAACATACACTCTTGCCGGTAACCTCCTTCCTCCACAGGTATTTTACAAAAGAAAAAGCAGCAGATGTTGTCCACACTATGCTTTCCTCAAAGACTGGCACGTAACACAATCAGACAATCACTGGGTAAATGAATGCACAATGATCGCATACGTTAACTCAGTGCTTTTACCGTGTTTTAACTTAGTGAAACAACAGTGACCTGCTGGCTGAGCAAAAGGCAATTCTCATTTTAGACCTATTCAGAGCACATTTGACTTATTACAACTGCTAGATATCAGTGTGAACAAACTCCTGAAAGGCGAGTTAAAAAATGAATTTACACAGTGGTATGCGGGACTGATGTCGGACCAGTTAAGCAAAGGCAGTGTAGCGTCACAAGTGATGGTGGACTTTAAAATGATGACCTTGAAAGAAAAGTACGCTGAATGGCTCACCAGAAGCATTCAACATCTGAACCAAAGACATTCTGACATTAGACTTGGCTTTGAATTTGCAGGAATTGCCGCTGCTCATGTGAACTGTCTTAATGAGTCAGTCCTAAAAAATCAAAAAGCTGAGCACTGTTATTCTTTCCTTTTGTTTTTTTATTTTGCTTTTTTGTAATGAGCCTTTTAATAATTATGTTTTGACATGCACTTTGTTGTAGGTTTGTAATGATGTTTTAACATGCAATTTTTGTTCTAGGTTTGTACGTAAATAAAAATGTTATAATACAAAGCATGGCTAACATTGTTTATGCAGGGACTGGTTGCAATGCTGACATTGTTTATATCATGGCTTAATATTTTCGCCATGTACTTTTTTTTTCAGATTACACTACTTACATGAAAATAGCAAAAATATTTTCCACGCGAAATGTAGGTGTTCTGTAGTACATTTGGTTTTGTGATATGGCTGACTGGCACCTTTTGCAGTGGTTATGCTAGGATTTACCACGGCAGAAAGGTACCAGTCAGCCAGTTACAGGGTACCATTCTCGGACCCGATTGTATAATGCATTATTTATTTCACTGAGTCTTTCAAAATGTGTGTGATGCCCCCCCTGCTCACCTCACTATTGCTGTTTGTGACATCACAGATGGTTGCAATGATGAACACTGTGATGTCATAAACAAAGGCACTGTAAGGTTAACGGGAGAGGCAATTGTTTTTATACAGACGTTTTAGGTAGACTACCAAGATGTGTTGTAAACTTCGGTCAGAAACACTGAAAATGAAAAAAGGATTCTCCAGGAAATTGAAATGGCTTAAACATCTGATTTATGAACATACATGCTGAAGTGCAGAGCTGCTCTTTAAGAACTCATTTAGGAGAAACAATCCTATAGCAACTTACAGACCAGAACTTTGGTCACTTAGTGTGTCATTTTAAAGCAGTATGAAGCGAGTCTCAACTTTTACCAGTTTCTAGTCAGTTATTATAGTTGAGTTAAAACAAGTATTGTCATAAAAACTTGTTAAAAGCAGGCTGCAACATTTTTTTAGGCAAAGTAGATTCTTTAATACTACAGTTAAACATAAACCACTGTGTGACTTTTGCTGGTGCCACTGATCTCAGACTGCTTCACTTGTATACTATGAAAGAATTAATTTTGCTGAAGAGTATTTGTATACAACAAATCATAACACATGTTATGAGCAGACAAAAAACAAACAAACCTTAGTGATTCCAGACCAGAGTATCACAATGTTATGTATGGCAGTTTGAAACACTACTGTCAAGAGATTGTCTCTGTCTCTTTCTCTCTCTCTCATTTCTTTTTTTTTTCTTGGTTCAGGTTCAGTACTTTACATAATATTTTGTCCTAATCTCAGTTGCTGTCAGGGATGTTTCATGGTTGTGCAATTGCTGCAGTCAAGAATGCCAATTTGCATTCCAGGAGTGTCATTTGATTACTTTTATCTGCACAGCTCCAAGACCAGCCCAGACCTCTCGTTTCATCTTGCCATGTCACGAGTCAGTGCTGTGTCGTCTTTTCAAAAATCTGCTTGATTTAGACAAGGATGGAAAAAAAAAGTACTTTCATGTTGCAGCCGCAGTCCCCCGCTAATATGTCAGCAGCAGGATATGATTCACTTGGGCCCTGAAGAATGGAACAGAAAGGAGTGTTAGGCAGTTCAATAAGCCCATGTACAGGTAGTATGTGACATCCCAAGAGGGCTGAAGTTAATGAATAACAGGTCTGCTTAGTTCTTCACACACTGACCTGGTGCAGTCCTTCTAGTTTTCTCATTTTGATCTTTTCCAGCAAATTGATCTTTTCTCGTATTTTTTTTTTTTTTTTTTTTTTATGTCTTCCAGGTTAGTTCTTTAGGGACCAAAATTAGCAAAGAACTTAAAGGATACCTAAACAAGCAGTTTTTTAAAACTGCAAACTCCAAAATCTGGCTTCAAAGTGAGGTAAAGTAAAGGCTACTGTTTACATTTATGACAAATCTGCATTTATGTAAATAACATAAATGCAGTTTCATAGCTTTTGAAAAATGTAAACATCAGCTTTTCACTTACAAAAAACAGCCTTGCCTTCTCCCTAAGATGTCTGCCAACTGTGTTAAGTGTTGAATCATGATGACATCATCAGAGCCAGAGCCAGAGACGGATATTGATTCCTATAGGCTAACTAGTTCTTCTTTCCCTTTTTGTTTTACCAGATTGATCAACACCATGTGTTAACATGTGGATTATTTTGATCAGTACACATGTTAGGCTATGATTTTGTTTATTTACTTTAACTTGCTGAAAATGTTTTGCAATCTAGCTGACTTTCTCTTTGGCAAACTGCAGAAGAGTACAACACTTCCAATACCTGATGATCTAGTGGTTATGTGATGCCCTGAATTTTTTGTTAACCAGGAGAGACACACTATGCTGAAACCTTGTTTACAGATGTGGCCTGGCAGCACAAGGAAGTTAAGTGACTTACTCAGGGTCACACAGTGAAGTACCGGTCTGGTCCAATTGCAAAGCTCATGCATTCTTGTTAATCCACAAAAAAAGCTTCTCTTGTATTCTTTTTCCAAGTGAACCCCCTGCACCTAGCCTGCCTTCTGTTGAACACCCCACCATCCATACCGTGTCCTTAGTACTGCCTGGGGCTGCATATGAGCTTGCGGTCTCATGAAGAGAATTGTCATACTTCAGACTGTAATCGTATACCTCAGAGAGTTGTGCATACCTACACCGATACGGAGCATCAGCTGGCACTGTTAAAAAATCCCTCACAAATCACGCTTAAGTCCATTTTTTCAATGTCTGATTCTTCTCCCACAGTAAACATTAAGTGGATCACTACCCTTCTGCACAGTGAAGCCAGTATGTACAGTTCCCCTGTTGTGTTTTTGTCCCGCCTCGTTAACCAACAATTGGGTCTTCGTGGAGGGCCAAGCAATAAGCGTCAGGACTCACCAGAAAAACTGCTGTTCATGCCTCATAAGGGCTGTACTTACTATGTATAACAATATTATTAGCAGGAGAGGCATACTAATGCCTTGAGTGAATCCACCAGATTTCCAGTGTCAGTCTACTCCTTTACCTGTGATCTGCAGAATCCTGCAGGACAGTTCCCAGCAAATCCTCTCCAGTACTTTTAATGCCCTTCTCCACAATGCGAGTTGGTTGGCTACCAAAATCTTGAATGATCTATACACAGCTCCCTCGATGCTGTCCTAACAAACGTCAACACCCCCCCCACACACCTGAAGGTAATCTCCCTACAGTGAATTCAAGTAACACTTGAAGTACAGCCCTGCCACTGAGTATTCATCATCGCTGGCTGCTCTCATTCACAGTCAGGTAGTGAACATGATGCTGGCAGCCCTACATTTCAGATCTCACAATGAGCTGCCAAACATCCCCTTCTTGTCTTCCCCTAACCTGAATATAGCTGTACCCTGCTGGAATGGCCTCTTCAGTCCCTCTCTGGCATACATTCTTCTCTTCTGCCCCCCACACCAAAAACTGGTGAACTCACTACCGTTCTGCATCATGAATGCGGTTAGTACAGTCGCCCGTATCATGTTTACATATTAATAATAAACATGATCTTTTGGTAAACCAGGCTGATAGCATCAGGGCACAAGGGGAAACATAGGCATTCTTACCCATACAAGATCTAATCCACCTATGATTAGGCACTGTTAAATGACATACATAATTATGTGCACACCCATCATTTAATTGTGCCTAATCAAAGGTAGCCTAGATCTTTTAAGGATAGGAAAACCTATAATTCCCCTTGTTCCCTGCTGCTATCAGCCTGACTTACTGGAAAGATTTGTTTATTTTTGATATGTCAAAAAACCTGGGGACTGTACTACCTACATTCATGATGCACAAGAGTGATGAGCTCACCAGTTTTTGGTGTGGGGAGAAGTAGTGAGAATCAATACCAGAGGGTGACTGAGAATGTCACTCCTGCAAGGTACTGCTATATTCAGGAAAGGGGGAAGACGGGAAGAAATATGAGTAGATCACTGTGAGAAATAAGATGTGGGGCTGCCAGCACCATGATCACTACCTGACCCTATTGTCCTGTCCAACATTCCCCTTCCCATAAAACCAGTTCATGCAATTGTCCAAGGCTGTGTGGGGGTATTAATGTGCGAATTGGCTGCCACTACACATTCAGTCACTTCATGAAAGCACTGTATAAATACTGATTCTTTTTATTATTTCCCATGGATAAAGATGAGAAGACAAGACAAGCATGTTTTTGATTTCCAAGAAAGTATGAACTCTGGCATTGGACTACAGAAGAACTTTGCTACAAACCAGTGGTGGATTTATGAGGTGGGGAAGGGTGCGGCTGTAACCCACCCCCCCATTGTAAAGTACTCGCTTGCTGCTGCTGCATTTCACTTTGTTGAAGAAGTCTGATTTATTGATTGTACAAATGTTTGCATTCAAAAATATGGATTACATTTGTAGTTTCAGTCAAAAACATAGTAGAAAAGCATAATAACAGAAACTATAAAGGCTTCATAAAAATGTTAAAAAGTACATATCAAGTATGCACACACTCCCAGCACCCTCCCCCCCCATTGTAGCATCCTGTATCCGCCATAACCACTAGACCACCAGGTTATTCAAGATTTGTACTGCACTGTTGTTTGCCAAAGAGAAAGTCGGTTGGATTAAAACATAATTTCAGCATGTTAAAGTAAACAAAATGAACAGAACCATAACCTAACATGCGTATTGATCTAAATAATGCACATGGTTTTGACAATTTTGGTGAAACAATTCTATACAAAGGGGAAAAAAGAACTAGTTTAGTACGATAGAGAGCCATATAGCTCTCTGACTTTGGCTCCAATGATGTCATCAGTTAACCCATTTGGTGGCCATTTTAAGAAGCAGGTAAGGTAGTTTTTTTTTTTTTTTAAATTGGAAGGCTGATTTTACATTTTTCAAATGCTTTGGGACCACATTTAGGTAACATATATAAATGTAGTTTAGCATTAACGAATTCGGCAGCCTTTCCTTTAGTCCTGTTTGAGGTCAGATTTTTGAATAATTTGTTGTCAAAATGTTGTTTAGGTATCCTTTAAGTTCAGTAATACAGCTGTTCAGATCGTCTCCCCACACACACACACACACACAATTGGAAACTAACATAAGTAGAAAAGTGCTTTTCATTCCCAGACTTTTTTCCAATGATAAGGGCTGGTAGTGACATTATAATTAGGTTTGGATTTTTTTACTAAAATATTATTAACACTGGTCATGTATTAATTAAGTTTTACAGATACTCTTTTCGTTGCAAAATATTTATGGTGACTTAAAATGTATTTACTTGTGTGCACCATCAGTTACATAAATGCTAATGTATTCTTTTTTTCCTTATATAAAATATGGTCACTTGCACGCACCATCAGTTGCATAAATGCTAAAGTGTTGTTTTTGGTTTTTTTTTTTCATAAGAAACAAAAATACGGTTACTTTTCTTGACCTTCTTTCCTGCCCTGCTGCCCTTCCAGCTGGCTGGCAGCACACATCCCTCTTTCTATACACTGTCCAAATTAAGGAAATGCTGTTCAGTTATCCCAGCAGCAGTGCACCTCCTGAATGAGTTATCACTTATCATGGTGGGCCTGGCAAGGGAGCAGAGTTGATAACAACTATATAGTGCACAATAAACACTTAGGCCCTGTCCACACTACACTGGATCCACCCCTCTGTAATGTTACAGGGGGTTCAAACCGTTACCGCGACGGTTTGTGTTTACACCTGTAAAGTTACAGGAGGCATTTCCATAACCGTTGTCGAAACCACTCGTGAGGTGGTTTCAGCAACGGTTATGGAACCAGATCCGCCACTGTTCCGTTACCGGCTGTAGTGTGGACACGTGAGTGCGGTCCCCAGCAGTGCCTGTAGTGCAGCGCGAGCTGCATTGTGGGATCGGGTGCCGACCGTAACGGTCACCCGGCACCTGCAGTATGGACCAGCGGTAACGGACCCGTACCGGACACTGCCGCAGTGTGGACACACTACCGCTTACCTGCCATAATGGCTTGTCTGTTACTGGGTTGTAGTGGTGTAGTGTGGACAGGGCCTTAGGCAGATTAATCAGGTTGTGTTGAAGTTAGCTGAATGTCACTGCGCTGCTTCTTCAAACCTTGTAACAGATTCAAGTGTGTTAGTTAATTAATTATTCAGACAGGCATCTTGTTTCAAGTGAATTTTAAGTGTGGATTATTTGATTGGTCCTTTAACTCAATTTTTACACGCATAATATAGTAAAGCTACAGAGTTACATTGTGACGATCATTGTATATGTAACCAGCGAGTATCTTTTTACTTATATTTGTAAAAAGAAATTATAACACCTAACAACAATAAAAAGAATGTTTTCTTACAGGTAAAAATAAATTATGTACTGAAAACTGCAGGCTGTATATAGTTCAGGAGGCAGAAGTAGTTACTGTCTTTATTTATAAATGCATACATTGGAATGATTTTAAGTTGAGGCTCAGGTGAAGCAGGGCAATGAACATTTTTATGAGGACTGAAAATCACAGTCCATGGAAGAGGCAAAATGTGTACCTTTGGCAAAAACAAACCTGCTTGAATTAGATAATTGTATACCATTAGGAAAGTAGCAGTTATCCATGGGAAACGATTGTAAGGTTAAATAGGAGAGTACTTTACTGAAACTGGAGAGTGAAATGTGCTCCTCTGTTGTGATTTTATTGAAAACAGCTCTTCTCCATGAGTTGGATGGAAGGTTTTTGTATTTAAATGTATCCAAGAAAACAAACAAAAGTTGATTTATGAATTGGTGCAGAATTATGTTATATAGGTTAAAGTCTGATCTTTCTATAGGACCTATCTTAAATAAATATGAATCCTTGCTGCTTACAAGCACAAAGACACTTACAAAGCAAATAACGTTATTTTAAATAACATTCAGTTGGATGTGAAGATTTTGAAGTTGTGCCATATGACTAGAAACTTACTGAGGAAAACATTGGTTAAAAAGAGAGAAGAGAGAGGGAGAATATATTTAGCTGTGAGGAATTACGTATAAAGGATAAATAATTTAAGAGTACCTGAGGAAATAAAAAAAAAAAAATGAATTCAGATTCTGACATAGAAACATGGAAACATAGAATACTATGGCAGATATAGACCACTTGGCCCACCCAGTGTGCCCGTTTATCCCAGCCTGTACTGTCACCGCAGAACCTACTTAATCTCCGTCTCCCCCACCCCTTGCTTCCCAGCTAAGATTCCCTTGTGCCTGTCTCATGCATGCTTGAAGCCCGCAACTGTTTTCACCCCACCACCTTCACTGGAAGACTGTTCCAGGTATTCACCACTCCGTTTGTGAAGCAGTACTTCCTTACATCTCTTCTGAACTTCCCCCTTTGCATTCTTGTACATGTTTTTCTCAGAAAAATACTCCCCTCCTGTGTCTTATTCAACCCCT
Source organism: Neoceratodus forsteri (assembly GCA_016271365.2). Taxonomy (NCBI): domain Eukaryota; kingdom Metazoa; phylum Chordata; order Ceratodontiformes; family Ceratodontidae; genus Neoceratodus; species Neoceratodus forsteri. Next base: position 912,186,919 of record CM057453.1, on the reverse strand, counting down.
TGAGGTATTTATAGGTCTCTTTCATGTTCTCCCCTTTGAGTGTGTGTACATATTGAGGTACTTCAGTCTTTCCTCTGGCTCATAGGGCTTTTGATGCAGCCCCTGCAGCATTTTGGTTGCCCTTTTCTTTACAGCCTCCACCCTATGTCCTTCCTGAGATGTGGTCTCCAGAACAGGACATGGTACTACACTTTGCGATCTATATGTTGGCAACACCACCTTCTTCCTTCTGCTGGTAATAAATCTCCCTATGCATCGCAGCATTCCACTGGCCCTACATACGGTCTTGCCACCTTGAGGTCATCAGATATGATTACTCCCAGATCCCTTTACTGTTCAGTGACTGTCAATACCTCTCCTCCCATTTTGTACTTCACCTCTGGGTTTCTGTGCCTTAGGTGCATGATTTTGCACTTTTTTTGCATTAAAACCCTGCTGCTATGCCCTCAGTCACTCCTTGAGTTTTCTCAGGTCTCTGCACATTCTTTCCACGCCCTTTGGAGTGTCTACCCTATTGCAGAGTTTGGTATCAAGTGTAAAGAGGCAGACTTTTCCTTCCAGCTCATCTGCAGTGTCATTTATAAAGACATTACAGAGGACAGACAAACTAGAATTGTCACCGTGAAATGGGTCTCTATTTCAGCATTCACAGCCACATCATATATTGTTACAGGGGTGCAGTTGATGTCACCTACCTTGACTTCAGCAAAGGTTTCGATACTGTTCCACATAGAAGATTGATTAATAAGTTGGGTAGGCTCAGGGTGGGTCAGAGGTTGGTCAGCTGGGTGGCAAACTGGTTGGTGGGCAGAAAACAGAGAGTGGTGGTAAACGGTATACAGTCAGAAGAGATACAGGTCACAAGTGGGTACCTCAGGGATCAGACCTGGGGCCAGTCCTCTTCAGTATCTTCATCAGTGACATTGCAGATGGATTGGAGGGTAAGGTTTGCCTGTTTGCAGATGACACCAAGATCTGCAACAGAGTAGATGATCCAGATGGGGTGGGCAGAATGAGAAGAGATCTGAAAAAACTGGCAAAATGGTTGGAAGAGTGGCAACCTGGGTTTAACGCAAAGAAGTGCAAGGTCATGCACATAGGGAAGAGAAACCCTGAAGCTGCCTATAGGTTGGGAGGAGAGTTGCTGGCAATAACAAGGAAAGAAAGAGACTTGGGCATCATCATCACAGATGACCTGAAATCATCCAAGCAGACCACTAAAGCAGTAGGCAAGGCTAGAGGGATGTTAGGGTGTATTAGTAGGGGTATCATAAGTCGTAAGAGGGAGGTAATAATTCCTCTTTACAAGACACTGGTTAGGCCCCATCTGGAGTACTGCATGCAGTACTGGAGGCCACACCTGCACAAGGACATTAACAAAATGGAGGCAGTCCAGAGAAGGGCAACCAAAATGGTGCAGGGACTGCATCAGAAAACATGTAAGGACAGATTAACGGAGCTCAATATGTATACCCTAGAGCAAAGGAGGGCAAGAGGTGATATGTTCGAAACATTCAAACATCTTAAGGGGATTAACAAGGTGAAAGAGTCTTAGCTTGTTTCCATATAAGAAAAATAGCAGGACAAGAGGACACAGCATGAGATTAGAGGGAGGCCGATTAAGGGGTAATGTGAGGAAGTTCTTTTTCACAGAAGGGGTGGTGGATGCATGGAACGGCCTACCTCAGGAAGTAGTGGATATGAATACAATGCAGGGATTCAAACAGGCATGGGATAGGCATAAGGGAGCAATACAGATGAATATAAATAGGCCATTGACAGAGCAAAGGCCTATGGCACATTCATAAGGTAGAAAAAATGGGCAGACTGGATGGGCCTTGCAGTCCTTATCTGCTGTCAACTTCTGTGTTTCTGTGTTACTGTTTAGCACAAGTAATAGCCAGGGGGAGGTGGGGGCAATCTGGAATATTTTGCCAGAGCTGAACAGGGCGTAACTGTCAAACATAGAAGTCCCTGATTTTAACATTGATGTTAGCAAAACCCGTGTTGCATTATTTCTGAGTATACAGAGCACAGTGAAGAGCTGTGGGCATGTCATGATCATGTTGATAAAAGTTTGTAATGAAGTAGTTTGATTAGAAAATGTTTAGTGTAGAAAGCAGCTAAAAATCTTGTTGCGTAGGTGAGTAACAAACTGTACCCGTCTACCTTTTTTTGTCAGCTTCTAAAAGCATGCATTCCACATGTTAGATAACATAAATAGCAAGAAATGAATTCTGTGTGCAGTGTTCCTTGTAACACTACTGATTAAGATCCCTAGTTTACTGCTTATTTATGTTTAATATTTTCTTTACCAATCAGGGCTGGCTGTCTTCCTCATTTCCAGTGGCAGGTCCGTTAGAGTGGTAGTCCACTCCAGAATTCAGCTCAGACTGGTGTTTCTGTTTTCAGGGATTTCCTTGTTTTTAGCCAGTTTAATAGTCTGACATTAACAACCCCCTCTACACATGTATGGTTGACACCATAGGTTTGAAAAGTCAGTTTATAACAAGAAGCATGTTTTCCCTTTCTTTATGGTGACCTCACCCCTTTATTTTTCTTGGTTTTCAACTAAATCATGTAATAACCAAAGGAAAAACTGTTATGAAGAGCTGTTTTTCACTCCTCGGAAGCACTTTTTCTTCCTTTCTACAGACCAGTCACCCTGTGTGTTTTTTTTTGTCACTCTAAAGATTTTGTCTTATACTTCTTTCCTCTGTATTTGTAAAGTGTTGCCACTGTCATGATCATGTAGAAACATCCCTAGCTCACAGACCGAAAATTATGCACTTTTGCTAATCTATAAGGATGTATTAAATATAGTACAAACAATAAAATAGTACACTATGGCTGCTACACAGTACGGACAATACAAACAGTAAAATAGGACATTATAGCTAATAGTACAAACAATAAAATAGTACATTATGGCTGCTACACAGTACAAACAATAAAATAGTACACTATGGCTGCTACAGAGTACAAACAATAAAATAGTACACTACGGCTGATACAAAGTGCAGACAATAAAATAGGACTCTATGGCTGCTACGCAGTACAAACAATAAAACAGAACTTTATAGCTGCTACACAGTACAAACAGTAAAATAGGGCATTATAGCTAATATACAGTACAAACAATAAAATAGTACACTATGGCTCCTACGCAGTACAAATAAAATAGTACACTATGGCTGCTACACAGTGCAAACAAAATCGGACTCTATGGCTGCTACACAGTACAAACAATAAAATAGTACACTATGGCTGCTACACAATGCAAACAATAAAATAGAACACTATGGCTGCTACACAGTACAAACAATAAAATAGGACTCTGGCTGCTACACAGTACAAACAATAAAATAGAACTATGGCTGCTACACAGTACAAACAATACCATAGTACACTATGGCTGCTACACAGTACAAATAAAAGAGGACTCTATGGCTGCTACACAGTACAAATGACACAAAATAGTACACTATGGCTGCTACACAGTGCAAACAATAAAATATGACTCTATGGCTGCTACACAGTACAAACAATAAAATAGTACACTATGGCTGCTACACAGTGCAAACAATAAAATGGAACACTATGGCTGCTACACAGTACAAACAATAAAATATGACTCTGTGGCTGCTACACAGCACACACAAAATAGGGCACTATGGCTGCTACACAGTACAAACAGTAAAATAGGACATTATGACTAATACACAGTATGAACGATAAAATAGTACACTGGCTGCTACACAGTACAAACAATAAAATAGGACACTATGGCTGCTACACAGCACACACAAAATAGGACACTATGGCTGCTACACAGTACAAACAGTAAAATAGGACATTATGGCTAATACACAGTACAAACAATAAAATAGTACAATGGCTGCTACACAGTACAAACAATAAAATAGGACACTATGGCTGCTACACAGTACAAACAATAAAATAGGACACTATGGCTGCTACACAGTACAAACAATACAAACAGTAAAATAGAACATTATAGCTAATAGTAGAAACAATAAAATAGTACACTATGGTTGCTACACAGTACAAACTATAAAATAGTACACTATGGCTGCTACACAGTGCAAACAAAATAGGACTCTATGGCTGCTACACAGTACAAACAATAAAACAGAACTCTATGCCTGCTACACAGTACAAACAATAAAATAGGACACTATGGCTGCTACACAGTACAAACAGTAAAATAGGACATTTTAGCTAATACACAGTACAAACAATAAAATAGTACACTATGGCTGCTACACAGTGCAAACAAAATTGGACTGTATGGCTGCTACACAGTACAAACAAAAGAGGACTCTATGGCTGCTACACAGTACAAACAAAAGAGGACTCTATGGCTGCTACACAGTACAAACGATACAAGATAGTACACTATGGCTGCTACGCAGTGCAAACAATAAAATAGGACTCTATGACTGCTACACAGTACAAACAATAAAATAGTACACTATGGCTGCTACACAGTGCAAACAATAAAATGGAACACTATGGCTGCTACATAGTACAAACAATAAAATAGGACACTATGGCTGCTACACAGTACAAACAATAAAATAGGACTCTATGGCTGCTATACAATACAAAGAAAATAGGACACTATGACTGCTACACAGTGCAAACAATACAAACAGTAAAATAAGACATTATGGCTAATACACAGTACAAACAATAAAATCGTACACTATGGCTGCTACACAGTACAAACAAAATAGGACTCTGGCTGCTACACAGTACAAACAATAAAATAGGACACTATGGCTGTTATTTTATAGTTTGTATTTAATTCGTTTTTAGTATAATCTTACGGATTAGTAAGTGTGCCTAATTTCAAGTCTGTGAGCAAAGCCTGTTTTCACGTTTGGAATTGTATCTTCCCTTGTGCTTCAGGGTTTCACTGAGCTGCCTGTCCATTTCATGCCACTATCATGCCAGCTTTTTACTAATAGTCTAGTTAACATTGTTCTGGAACAAACTGCAAACATGTGTTGCCAGGTAAAGGTTTGTCTGTAGTCTGTGTAAACTAAACATACATTCCTAATATGGTATCTGTACACTGGAAATAATAACCAAGGAGGTGTCTGCTAGATTACAGTGAAGAATTTAGAGAATAATGTATGGGGTATAGTATATTGTGAGTTTTTTACATACCTGAGGTGTGTAAGTAAACATTAATCCATGACAAAGGTGGCATCTAATGGGGAATTAATGCATGGTTGGGACCGTTGTGGCATGAGGCCGCAGGCCAAGTGCCTACAATGGACCAACCATGCATTAATTCCCCATTAGATGCCACCTTTGGAGTGGATTAATGCACTTGTAACATGGCTTGTACTATGCTACTTTTATGTGGCTATTGTTTTACTTGTTATAACACACTCATCACTGCTACTAATTATGTCACTTACTCAAGGTCATGGGTTTTTGTCCCACACCGGGATGGACTTGCACCTAAAAATCGCTGCATCCAAGTACAGTATTGGGGGGGGTGCTGTACTACTGGGGTGTGCCGTCCTTCGGATGAGACGTTAAACCGAGGTCCCTTCTGCCCATCCTGGTGTTGTCCTGGTGGGTGTCCAGGTGGAAGTAAAATAATCCAGGGTACTTTTCGTAAAGAGCAGGGAACATTCCCAGTGTCCTGGCCAACATTCCCTTTCCCATAAAACCGGTTCATGCAATTATCCAGGCTGTGTGTGGGTGATGATGTATGATATGGCCTCCAACACACATTCAGTCACTTTACTACCAGTCTAGCATTGCTTGTAAAGCACTTTGGGATACTGTGTATGAAAAGCGCTATATAAATGTTGATTCTTCTTCTTCTTTTTCATTTATACTTTATATCTCGTTCTTTGTAACACTCTGTGTAAGTGCCACAGTGTGCGTGCATGCTGCACTCCCGACATTCACTTCCATAGTGTGTACCAACTTGTGACACGTTACGACTTTCATTAACGTTGCAAGATACAGATAACATTATTTTCTTAATTAGAAACCTCGTTGTTCCAATCGGCTGTTCTACTCGTATACTTCCTTTTTCACTCATATTGCTACCCTGGTGAGCTGTGGGAGCTGTCTGTTGGCTGCATAGTTTACTGTCCCGAAACACTAACAGCACTTCTGTGACCTGAGTGTTTACAGCTCCACTGATCTTTCCAACCAAGAGGTGTCACTAGTCCAGCAGCAGACCACTTTTGCTCTTTTACTCAACGCTGTTGTTTAGGATCTTGCACTTCTGCTATCTGATTGTGCTGCCAGTATTGCTCTTTGCGTGGGGTGCCGTCCTCCACTCCAAACTGCACACTTTCAGCTGCCACATCTATTTTCTTTACTGCCTACTTCTCGGCGAGCTACACCTCAGTCAGATGTCTCCTCCACACACAGACTCCATTTCCGACCAGTAAGGGGCAACCTCGTTCGCACTCCTGTGCCATTACTCGCTCTCTCCTCTGCTGATCGCGCCACCTCTTGGTCGACCTAGCAATGTACCTACTGCTGACCACATTTCTCAAGGGATTTGTGCGCGTGTTCACAAACTCAACACGGCATTATCATCTCATAATGCTGTGTTGCTCTCGTACCACCTGACGCTCTTACACCTATCAGCTTTGTTCCCTACACTCCTAATATTTTGCTATGTTACAATACCACATAAGACATGGGTACCGGGCGGCGGTGGCGCTGAGGTTGAGGCCTGGGCGCCACACCTCTCCATGCGGTGACCCAGATCCAGGAGGCGGACTTGGGTCAGCCAGTGAGTCGGCTGGGGAGAATGAAGCAGAGCATCCAGTGACAGCTCACCTTCTCTGGGGAGGTTGCGGCCACTGCCAAACACTTGTCTGACTCCGAGCAGTGGCTCGGAGTACTGCAATCACCGATTGCAGGGGAATGAGCGGCCGCTTTACAGTGCGGGCGTCGGCCCTTGTCGCCTTGACGTCACGGGGCTACGCACTGTAGGGGAGGGGAGAAAATAGGAAAAAACACCTGCTGGTTCTGGGAAGACGGACTTCCCAGAGTGTGCCTCCAATGTGCCTCACTCACCAGGGCCACCATCTTGGCCTGATGAGATGTAGGATTACGAGGCGATGGACCCCACCTCATCCCCACTTGGGGGGGGAAACCGGAGCTCCATGGAGGAAGAGAGGTGAGTCCTGGTGGGTGCGAGGTAGAAGGATGACTCAATGGATGTCCCGAAGGGTCGGGGCCAGCAGGCAGTAGGGAGAGATAAAGAGTAATTAAAAAAAACGAGTACGAAGCACAAGTGGTTTTTGATGGTATTACACATTGAGTGAGTGAAGTTAAAAGCAAATAATGTAACGCCCCATATTTTATTTTAGATAATTGCTGGTCTAAAGGTAGGGGGGAAAAACACAGTAAGGAGATGGAAGATTGTGACACACAGGAGTGCAAGAGTGGAGCTAACAGCTTTCACTTTCTGTGTCTGATTGCCATTAGCCTCCCTGAGTACACTGAACTGAGCAGTTTTGTAATACTGTACTATATCCCAAGAAACAGTGTATTTCAGGTCTTTTCAGAGAGTTGCATTGTTCAAATTAATACGCCATTGATTTGGAGAGAGAGTGGCAGAAAATGGTGATGGTGAGATGGCAGCGAATTTTACTTTCACTCTGGCTTTACCATTGTAACAGTATTTTCAGTACAGTTCCCACTGTGTTTTATACTCATTTTGATCTGCTTTATATTCATTTTGATTTGTCTGTGTATAAGGGTGTGTGTGGTGATGGCTCCTTGTTGAACAGACACAGAAATTATATTAGACTATCGTGATTGTATTGGGCAAAACGATAAAACAACATTTTTACAAAAACTTGGATTTAAACATGTTCTTGGCATGCAATTGCCATTTTTTTTATGTTTAACAATCCTGATGCTGGCGACGGGTAGGAGAATTACTCATTTTAACCACGTTTTGTATACTTTCTTGTATTTCACTTTCTCCTATTGACTGGCTGACACCCATGCCATAATACCTGGCCATTTATTACAGAATGAATCAGGTAATTATCGTATTAGAAAGTGGTGCCAGTCCAGTCAGTAAGTGGCTCACCAGTAATTATAGCTTAATAATATTTATTTATTTGCTGCTTTTGTCCTTTTTTTAATGATGGAAAGCTCCATGAAACTCTGTTAAAACAGCACTGAAAGACACTTATAGTACTGCCAATTTACTGCTGATAAATTGCTATGCCCTACTACATTTCTAGGGAGTCCCAGCTTGATAACAGTTTCTACCATCTGCACCATGGGTGTAGGAATATGTGTGTGTATATATTATAGGGCAGATAGCAAGCAGCCAGTTCAATGTTAATTCCATATTTTTGCACTTAAAGAACTTTGCAACCGTTCAACAGATTTGCATTAAATTTTGCACACGCAGTCTTGTGAGGTAGGTCTGTGGATGTGGCAAGTTTCATTCTGTTTTGATGTGCAGATTCTGAATTCTGGATACTTAAAAAAATAATTTTTGGGGTTATTTTCCCATTGGTTTTGCTGGGTTTTCTGGTGACGCCTGTAGTGCCCAGATGGTTTGGAATTGTGTTCTGAAATTTTCAGCCTAGAAGAGGGCTAGCACACAGATGTGCCTTTTGCTGGTTTGGTGAAAAAATATTACTCTGTTCCAAAGTTATTTAATTTTAAAATTTTGATAAATTTGGTTCTGAGCGTGCTCAGTAATCACAGGCTAGCTGTGTGAAACAAAAAAAGAATCTTTAATTTCTGACATCCTTTTTCATTTTGCCACCATTTTGTTTTTCATTTTTCCCTAAATAATCAGATTTTCCCCTAAATAATCAGATTTGAAAACCCACAAAACTCACATTCTGAGGAGCGACCAACACATGTACCTTGCTTATAGGGACCCCCTTAGCTGGATTCTTCACTTTACTGTTTGATAAATGCCCTTAAAATGTATTTTTCTTAAGATTATAAATCTTTTTTCCTGTCCCGTGATATGAACAAGGATTCTTTTTTCGTATCACGAGTGATGAAAAAATATCCTTTTTTGTGAGGAAAACCCTGCTTTTCTGTTTGCCAGCATCTTTTCCCTGATGTCTAGTGGTACCCTCCCACCCTCTGATGGCCATCCCCGTAATAACACAGTTTTTCCCTGCTGTCTAGTGGCCCCACCTTCTGATTGACTTCCCCATATTTTTTTAATAATGTAATACTTTATATTTCTCCCTGGTGTCTGGTGGCTTCCACAAATGTCTAATTGCCACCCCATAATTATTTGTCAGCGCCTTGGTGTCCATTGACATCCCCACCCTCCGATTGCCACCTCCTTAATTATTTATTTCCCTAGTGTCCAGTGGCACCACCCACCCTCTGACGGCCATCCCCATAATATTTTGTTTTATCCCTGGAGTCCCCCCACCCTCCGATCTGCTCTGCTGTTGCTCTAAGCTGTAAATAAAGGAAACAGTCCCTGAATGTCTTTTTGTTTGTTAAGCTGTACAAAAAAAAAAGTCCCTCGCTGATCTGCCCACCTCACACCCCGACCTCCCACTAAGCACCCATCACCCCGCACCCCCCCCCACGCACCTGAATAGGTCCCATGGTGAAGATCCACACTCTGATCGAAGACATGTCTTGCTGCTGGAACTGCAGACTGCAATTTGAGAAACTAAGGTAAATGCGGTTCAGTGTATTTCAGTGGGGTTTTCAACTTTGATTCATAACTTGGCCATTTTTGCACATTTTGACACCACATTTTCAACATGTTTTTTTTGGGACCCCACCTCATGAACAATATCGGGGGAATTCTGCAAATCTGGCCCAAAAGGCAATTTCAGGGTAGCATGGCGAAATCACCTTTCAGGCGGGATTTGAAAATTTTCACTGCCCTTGTTCATGATGTGGGGTCATGAGAAGCCCATGTTGAAAATTTGGGATCAATTATGTAAACATAGCAAAGTTATGCACATGCGTTGAAATTTTGCTACGCTTACTTGTAACTCTGGTAATTTTAAATATTTTGACACCAAATTTTCAACATAGACATATTTTTACACCACCTCATGAAAGTGATAACTGTCATTTTTCAGATCCTGGCCAAACTGTCTTTTTGCACCTGTGGTGTGGAATGCTGTTGTGGTGGCACAGAATCCCGTTTTGGTGGGGATTTGGAAATGTTCAGTACCGGGTTCCTGAGGTGGGGTATTATTTATTTATTTCATGTTTAGGGTTCAATACCATTGAGCTAGAAGCTCATTTACAAAGGTTCCGACTCACATAAGTAACAAGAACACATCAATGGCAATACACAACAGGCGATAACTGATGACAATACAGTAAGATTACATAAGTCACATAGTGCAAATATTTGTTGTTATTTACAAGAAGCTAGGAGCAAAGATTACAACAACACTACTGGAGTGTGGCAAACAACTTTTATAATCATAATTAACTTGGGGTCAGTGTGGAACCCAGGCTCAGGTCATTTGTGGTAGAGAATAGTAGCAACCAGAGGTGGCTTTGTCAGGTGTAAAGAGAAAGGGAAGTGGGAGAAGCAAGGTGTTGAAAGAGTGGGGGGGGGTCTGTGGACTGTGGTGTCAGTCTGTACAGCAACATAGATAGATATACGCAGCTAGGGAGGGATGGGAGCACAGGGCCCACAGGCAAATAAGGATACAATGCAATTATACTGTCTCAAAAAGTAAAGAAACTCATTGCAAAAAAATTAATAAATGCACTAGTTAGGGTAAAAGTGACAAAGTAGGGAAATACAGTGTTGGGGTTTCCAACACTAACGTCCCACCTCTACCCTACAGGCAGCAACAGGCGTGGGGTGTGCCTTGGGGTTGTCAACCCTATTGCTCACCCCATTCTCATATACTGTACTCATCTCAGCTTATTTACTCATGGAATGGGGTGAGCATTAGAGTTGACAACCCCAAGGCACAACCCACACCTCTTGCTGCCTGTAAGGTAGGGGTGGGGTGTTAGGGTTGGAAACCCTAATGTCACATTTCCCTACTTTTGTCGCTTTAACCCTAACTAGTGCATTAACAAAGTTTTTAGCAAAGAATATATCTATATCTTTATATGCCATGACTTACATGTTTTATTTTTGGGGGCAGGGGGAAAAGGAACCATTCTGAGCTCTGGCTGCCAATTCTGTTTGCTTTTTCTGCCTGATCCCCACCCCACTACTGATTGTTGTAAAGGATAACACATGACAGGGTCTGCGGTCATTGGGTGACGTAGGCATGCGTTGGGTGGTTATACTATATTCCGTACGCCCAAACACCTTGTAGTGTATTATTCTGCTCATAACAGGGGAATTGAAAAAAAAAGTCAAAGGGGTTTGGTTTGTAGTCAAAGTGGTGTCAAAACAGAATACAGCCAGTAAAAGAACAACAGTTTATTTACAGGTACAGCATTTCAAATTAATAGACCATTTTTCTGCAGGTACTTCAGGTACGGTACCCAAAGAACAGCTGAAGAAGAGCTGACTATCTGTTCGAAAAATTGTACCTGTAAAAACAAAACAAATAAATCTTTCCTCCTTATACCTTTTTCTCTCGGGGTACTGTTTTGAACCAGGCAAAACACCACTACAGTCTTTAATTTGTGGTGTCAATGAATTCCTCTGGGATCCAGTACTTAAAACTCATTCAGCCCTGTAGCATATATATGAGTTGAACGGTTCTGTGCTTAACCTTATTCAAAATGGCCACCATGTGTAATTTGGAGCTGGACACTAACACAGAAAAAGTGGTTTGGTGATTGTAAATAAATAAAAAAAAAAAACATGGTTTGGAGAGAAAATAGTTCCTTGGTGTAGTGACGATTACTGTCTATATGTATATAGTTTATAAATTCAGTGTGCAGTGGTATGAACATTTTTACACCCCCCCATGTGACCTTTGTGAACGTAGTAGTTCCTTGGATTTTCCCTACGTTATACTAAATATGATTTTGCGCTCTGTTTTAGTTAAATATAATGCTAAATTGCCTAAAAGTTAGTATTGCTGTAATTGTGTTGCTTATTCATTTCTTTTAAGGTAGAAGTTCAAACTAGCCTAAAAAATTGGCAAGACAAGCTGTACTAATCAAAGCCAGCAACTTACGGATATGAACTACAGTATTATTTTTGAATAAAGAACTTTGTGTAGGTACAGAAAGTGTAGTAAAAAAAATACTGCAGTTCAATAAAATTCTATCTGAATTGTGCCTTACTATCATTCCTTTCAGAGTTGTCTCAAAACTGACAAACATGCTTTAAGTACAGCTCAGGGTACACAAGGTGGCAAGACAATAAACATGGTAATGTGTACAACTTGGGGAAGAATTAAAAAAAAACAAGCGTTCTGGAGTACAGATTTAATTTTTCAACCTACTGCCTTGGTCACAGTTCAACTAAAGTACTGGTCCAGTCACAAGATTCCCTCCAGTCACGAGATTCCTATTAGAATAGTTTTGCCATCCTTTTCTCCAAAATGTTCTAACTGTTTGTAATGAACTGTCATTCAGATCAAAAGTTTTCAATATTGCAGGAAATTGATTAAACATCAGATGGTTCAAATGTCTACCGAAAAGAAGGTATGGGTAAAGCTACCAACTTTCCAAGGCCTAAAACTGGGACGGTCCATCCTGACCATGACCCCCCCCACCCACAGGTCACTCCCACGGGCACTGCTGCAGATAACGCTGCACACAATTACATTTTGCTGCGTGCTCTGGCCATGCCGCCCCACAGTACCACCAGTAGCAAACATCTAGATTAAAACAATTCATCATTCTGCTGCAGCAAGTTCCAAATCATGATGTACAGAAAGTTCATTAGAAGCAAATCTGCATTAAATTGTGATCAGACATTCGAGCTGCATGTATTGCTCCTCCTGGCACTCCCATCCAACCTGCTTACATTCACCTCATTTGCTGAGCAAACTTCACTTCAGTGACTCCCACCACCACACCAGATTGTTGTCACACAGTTCACTACAGCCTATCAGGTTCGGGTACTTTAGTTCATTGCTGCCAGTCTCTTCACTGTCTGGAGTCCCTCTCAGCTGCTGGCAAGCAGACATCCACAAGCGCTTGTTTGCATTACTACCCAGTCTAATCTAACAGGAAGAAACATGCTTTACTGTGCTCCCACTGACATGCTTGAGGTGCAACACAGGTGCAGTTGTTGAAGTTACAAACTGTTACCCAGCCCGAGCAGCACCACAGTGGTGCTGAAATAACTGTCACTGATCACGTATTAGCAGTCAGCAGAAAAAAAGGGACAAAACTGGGACAAGTAGGCAAAAACCAGGACAAAAGTGACAGTCTGCAAAACTTGTGAGGACACTGGGACATGCTGCTTAAAATAGGGACTGTCCTGGGAAAATAGGGACTGTTGGTAGCCATAGGTATGGTAGTAGTATACAAAACTGCTCAGAAAGTTCATACTGTACATTCGTTATACATTTCATAATGTGGTTGTAGGGCCAGATTTTCAAAACAGCTGCACACAGTTTGGTTGCACCAACAAAGGTAAAACCTCATGTTTTTTGGCAGGAAAGTGGCTACCTGGTGTTTTCAGAAATCTCACCGAAATTGATACAGGGCTCCTAGTTCTTCTTTGATTGCTGGATTAATCAAGGAAATAGAACTGTTCACATGGCAAATGTTACCATAGATCTACTTTGCTTATACAGATACAGGAAAACAGTGTAATCCCGCTTCCATAGTAAATAATGTAATGTATAGGAAATGCCCCTAGTGTTGCTGGAAATAATTCTTGTTGGATATGGGAGCCTGAATAAGTTCATAAAATTCTGGTGAGGTCCCTAGAAATTTGGTCACAGAGTTTCTGCGCCCCCCAAAAAAAAAAAAGGTGTCGTAAATGAGCTGGAGTAGGCTGAATATATCCTATCCTACCCCTTGAGATACTGCACTGCCTTAAGAAGCTATGTTGCATGTGACTTCAGTCACTGTCTCTCAGTAGTTCAGTTCACTAGAAAAGATGTAGCAATGTACACAAGGCAGATTTCTTTTCCTCTTGTTATGACCTTACATTTGTCAAAGTGCCCCATGCTGAAATTCCTTTTTAGTATCTTTTTTCTCTCCCAAGCTAGACATGTTGCTAGACACAAAAGCCTCTGTGTACAGCAAGCTGTTTTAAATATTGTGACTCCACGATATGCTGTCCTTGCTCTGCTTGAGCCAAGGATCTTTCTGCTCGGTGTCTGTGGATTACCAAGCCCCCTTCTTTATTGTACCTCTTGTCAGTTAGTCCTATTCATTTAACCTTTCATTAGTGTCTGTACAGCTTCACTGTCTGGAAAGGCTGGAACAATAGCAGAAGGCCCGCTGTCGCAGTTATTAGATTTCTTGGTTTACATCCCAGCAACGACAAAGGAGTCCCAAGTCTATACTGTTGTCATCCATGCTGCCTTCCTGGGGTGCAGCTCTTCTGTGCGTGTCAAGGACATGTGCCACATGTTGATATCATGTCCCGGGATAAACACACTGCCAAGGGGGGAGGAATAGGCTTTGGCTGGCAGTAATAAGCATTGTAGGAGATATTGCAAAGGCAAACAGTCTGTGAAAGCATTTTTGTTTAAAAGGCCAAGGAGATGGACTGCATTAATTGTTGCCAAGGTTTGTCTACGAAGTGCTTGTCAGTCATGGCAGTTGCTCAGTGCTCCACTACAAAAAAGCCAAAGTAAGAAAAGTTGGCAGCTCAAAGAAAAACTCTTCTGATTTAAGGTTTCTTCTACAGTAATGGGCTCCTGGATGACATGACATGCTAGGCTGCAATTCAATAAAGTGGTGCAGGGCATACATTTAATAGACTTTTTTTGATAGGGTGTTTTCCTTCACTGGGGTGTTGGCTTAGCTCTTCAGCTCCTACCCGCCCCTCTTGACCAGCCATCATCTCTCCTCACCCCCGGACTCACGTGCCTTGTTCTCCCACAGCTTTTGCCCTCATGGTGGGGCTGGGACAGAGAGGGCCATCTCCCCTCTGGGGTCTGGATCTGGTGCAGCAGGGTCCTGGGGCAATGGCACCGGTCAGGCAGGCAGGAGGGCTTCCTAAGTGCACAGCCCCCATGTTTTCACATTTTCTTGTTTTCCCTCACCCCAAGGTCATCATTATTGCACTGGCATGGCCATGCAATGCGAAAACACCATACGCTGTTGAACACCTGTGCCTGACTGTCAGAGATGCGGCTGTATGCTATGACACCCTGCCTCTTCTGGGTGGCAGATGGGCAGATGAGCAGTGAAAGGTGCTGTTCTCACTACCCAAAGGAGGAAATCCATCCATAGATGCTCAATCCTCCTTTCCCCGACTGCCCCTCCAAGTGATCCTGTTAGGTTTCCGAACCTGGGTCGTTGGCTTGGAAGGAGGTAACGCGCTGAGTGCCTCAGCCTTCCGCACCACCGGGCTGGCCACATTTAATACTCAGTGTCCCAGCACCTGAGTCCTACAAAGTAGCAAACATTTCATTCAGTAGACTTATGATTTGTTTTGTTGTGGTAGATGTGTCCCTATTGTTATTTAAGTGATGGAGATACAGTGTGTCTGTTGCACAGAGTGTCCAAAACATGTCCAGGGCTGTTGTTTTACTACATAATTTATATTTCTAACATGTATTTAATAAGAAAATTTTGTATTTATTGACTTCCCCAACCTGTTTTCCGTTTTTCTCCCGGCCCTGCAGTAGGATGTCCAGCATGTGCCTGGAGGCGCTCACGCAGAACATTCCTTGGCTCCCTCCCTTTGTGCCACCTGCACTGCACTATCACCAGTCCTCCACCTGGTGGCAGTCACAGGCCAGGCTGACAGGCCTCCTCTCCCCAGGGGAGGAGAGCAGAGAGCAGTCCATCAGATGCTCAGTCCTCTCCTGCCCTGGCTGACCCCCTCAGCGACCCGAGCTCGTTCCCAAACTCTGGCTGCTGGCGTGAAAAAGGTAAGGTGCAGACAGTGCCTTAAGTCTTACGCCACTGGGTCAGTCATAGGACATGTTTTACGTGGTAACAGGAAACCTGGAGACCATGGTCTGTATCCCAGTTACTGCCACTTGTTCATAGTCTGAACTTCAGCAAGCCACTTAACTTCCCCATGTTCAAACTCCTCTCTCTGCTCTCTATCTCTCTTTCTTGCTGTCTATATTTACGCCCTGAGCTTTCCTGAATTTCCTTCAGTCTCATTTAACTTCCTAGTGCAGACCAGTTAGCAGATGCCAGCTGTTTATAGATTGTAGAGTGCTTTGGTGTGCTATCCAAAACCAAATTACATTCCTTAAATATTTTTTTCTTGGTCTGTGATTTTCTCAAGAGAAAATTAGTACATACTTGGTGATACTGTCATTGTTCCCACTGTCACCTCCAAGCCATGTTATCTTCTGATGGGCAGGCTGGTGGGTAGCAGTAGTTAATTAAGCAGTAATGACCAAAGAGTCAGTCATTTCCTAGAGATTAACGACTGGCTTGGGGGAGGGGTGGCCCGAGGCGCAGCCAAGGGCCACCCCCACCCAGCTGGTTGTTAATCGAGAGGAAATGACCAGCTCTGAGGTCATTATTGCAATTATAAGTCTAATCGCAGTAATGATTTATTTTTATTTTATTTTCAAAATCATTTTTCTGGCGCCGCTCGTGCTGCTGTAGTGGGAACAGCTGAGTGACTGCCGTGCAGGTCACTTCTAAGAGATTTCAGACCAGCGTGGCAGCCAATCAGCGATCTACATCAGGCCATGAATAATTAATTAGACTTATAATGTCCTTTTCTGCTACTCCCCTTATGGATTTATTTTCCCTGTTGTGCCCCACCCACCCCTTCTCCCTTTCTTGGGGACCATCACTGCACTCTTACTGTGTCTGGGAGAGTAGGGGAGCTGGCTGTCTTCACAGCCAGTGCTAGTGCCTCTTCATGACTGTCGTGGAGGGGGGGTGTTGATTGTCTTTCTGCCAGGTGGGAGGAAGGGTGTGCTCAGTTTCTGCCAGCCCAGGGCCTTAGTTCAGATGCCAGTCTGATTTTCCCATGTGGCACTGAAGTTACTGCAGTTACTGGGTGGGCTGCTCTGTATGTCACAAGGTGGTCTAGGTCCTGCACTTCAGAGTAGTGTCCCTGACAGCAAAAGATAAAATGAAAAAGGAACAGTTAAAGTTAGGAGAGGGAAAGTGAGATATTCTAAAAAAAAGTGACCTTTATACTTAATATAGTATTCAGTTTTTGAAAGCAGAATAAATACAAACAATTGATAAACAGAAAACATTCTTACTAGTACCAGTCACAGATAACAGGTGGCCATCTGATGATGTGACATGTCATGCTCCTGTGCTGTTGACCTGAGTTCTGGAACAGATTTGGAGCTGGATCAGGCTAGGGGCTGGGGTGGTGCTGCCACATGGGAGCACTCTCAGCTGGGGAGGATGTTAGGCACTGCATCTACAGTGACTCCTGTGGTGGTTCAAAGAGCTTGCCTCTTACACAGGACATTGCTCCATGCTTGCAAGACCTGCCAGGGCATGTTACCTAGCAGGTGCATGTGGGATTGAAGTACAGGGGAAAAGAAAACAGAAAAATCCATGTCCACTGAGCTGCCAGTATGACAGTTGCCAGCAGTCTAAGGCACCACTCTGTAGCCATTGATCCACGCCAGATGTTCTGGTGGTGGTGGTGGCTGTTGGGCTGGGAGATCCCTGGTCCTACAAGCTGAAGTAAGGTGATGGTGGCAGTTTGGGGAAACACTTACAGTATATGAAAAAACAAAGTATAATAATACTGTTCAAGGATTACTCAAATCAGTCAAATTCTAGCCAGTATTAGGAGAAGCTTTGTGAGCAGGGATAGGAAATTCAAAGTATTTTACTGGGTAGACAGATCAAACTCATTTACAGATGTGACCCGGAGAGAGGAAGGGGGTGAGTATGCAGCAATGCAAAAACTACTGCTGTATAGATAGAAACATAGAAAGGTAAAGGCAAAAAAACGTCTTGGGAGTCCATCTAGCCTGCCTTGGAACCTTAACTGGAGCTAGTCTGAGATGGCTCCTTGCTCTGCCCCCCTTCCCCTGGTCCTCCACACCCTCACCTGGTTAATAACCCATTTGTAGTCATCCCATCAGTTTTAAACCTTGTGATGTTTTTTGTGTTGAGTGCTGCACTGGGTTGGGGAGGCAGTATAGCCTAGTGGTTAAGAGCCGTGAGCTGCAAACCTGGAGAACTGGGGTATGAATCCCACAGCCACCACTTGCATACTGTGTGACCATGAGCAAGTCACTTAACTTCGCTACTTTTCTGTGCTTCCAGGACACACCTGGAAACAAACCTTGGCTTAATGTGTCTTTTCTGGCCAAAAAATTGTAGTTGCAATTTAATTAAAAATAAATAAAGTAGGCTATTCCACTTATCTACTACCACCTTCTCTGCTAAAAATTGCTTCCTAACAACTTTTCTGAACCCCCAACTAACTTTAAGTTGTGACCACTGGCAGATGAACTTTCGTTCGGTCACAATAGCACTATGTAGTTCACCTTGTTGTACCTTGCAAGTATTTGTATATTTGGAGCAAACAAAATCAAGCACTCACACAAGAATCAGTCAAGAAAGTTGTATGTTAGCTCACCATTTATTTGTAGTATGAAACTATCATCCCAGCTTCAGACATAGAACCAAGTGGGTATACCGTGATAGGAGAGGACTGATGAAGTCATGATATTGCCCAGCAGGTATATTGCAGTGGGATAGGACTGCTCCATTTGTCTCTTTTTTGTCTGTGCACCACACATTCCCTTGATGCTGGCCTGCTGTTTGTTTGTATGTATATGCATATCTCTGTCAAATCCCGCCTTTCCCTCCCCTCACCCAGGGAGTACGTATTGAGTCTCTCTAACCTGTCCTTGTAACTCTTACCCTGCTGCCCCTATGTCATCTTGGTTTATGTCTGCTGTACTGACACCTGCCTGTCCCTGTTCTGTTTCAGGCATGGACTCAAGAACTGCACACAGTACATGAGGTATGGCCTCACCATTTACCAGCAACCTCTTCATTGGCATAATTGCCTCCTTTGTGCACTTGGTAAATCTCCACTTAATGCATCCCAGCATCCCATTTGCTTTCCCATATGCCATACTACATTGGGAAGCAAATTTCATAATATAACTAATTATTATCCCATGATCCCATTCTTCCCTAGAATTTTCAACCTTACCCAAAAATAAATCAGTATTTTTCTGGGAGAAATACTACTGCTTAAACAAAATTGTTACCCCATAAACAAAAAAAAACTTCTGTTGCTGCCACATTAGCCAGATGAGCAATTATGAGAACTCTGAAAAAAGTGCAAAGAACATAGAAGAATCAGCTGATCATTGAATAAAGTGATCTCAGAGTTAAAATTATTTATTATGTATTTATTTAGTTTTTGTTGACCGGGTAAGTGCACTAGACAAATCCTGCCTATTTTCAGGCACGACCCGGGGAAGGGGGATACAGATGAATGCCAACTGACCTTGAACCAGATTAAGCTGTTGGTGGTTTTTTTTTTTTTTTTTTTTTGTGTGCGTGTGAAACATACCATAGAAACAGGGAATCTTATGGGCAGAGAAAGGTCAGGGGTCCATCATCTCTACCCAGAACTTACCTGAGCTTAATCAATCTAGCACAAGACTGGACATTTGTACGCATCATTGGTTTTTTTTTGTATTGTCTTTTTACCTCCTCCCTACCTGCTACACTCCAGCCTTTCCTTCAGGCTTGCCAGTGCTTTCTCTGATCCATCTGCCCTGTGATCCTATATAGCAGCCGATCCCCAAGGTAACCCAGAGTGACTCTTCTCCGGATGGGTCCCCCTCCTCCGAGGGGGAATGCACCGGCCAGGGGCAAGCCAGCGCTACACTTGGCCCCGGGGTGCTGCTGGGATGGAGGACTCAACAGGAACGTGAATGGCACCAGAGAGCCGGGCAGCCATCATCTGGCATAGAGTGGGGCGGTATTTCCGCTCTTCTGGTGCAGCCCCGATGTGTGTCTCTGTTGTGCTCCTGGTCTCCACCAGGGACCGCCACAGTGCGACGTCAACCCACTACCCTCCCCAGGAGAGGAGAACAGTCCTATGGACGCTCAGTCCTCTCCTTCCCCTGCCAGCCTCCGGTGTCCCGAGTCTGTTCCTGAACCCGGGTCACCGGCGTGGGTCGAGGTAAGGCACCAGCGCCTCAGCCCTCTACGCCACTGGGTACACATCATTGTTGATGCTATGGGCCCGATTCTCAAAGCCTCCCTGAATGGTGCAAGGGGCTTGCGCCAGAAGGAATGGCACAAGTTGCAGCTTGTGCCAAGAGATAGGCTGGGAGCAGTTGTCAAAAGCAGCCTGTGTCAAACGCAGGCTGCGTGCACCAAAGGGGGCTTGCGCCATCCTTGTGGTACAAAATGAGTTGCAGCATGGTGCTAGGGGGCTTGTGGCAGACACAAGCTGCCATATCTCCTATATCAGGATACTGTACTCTAAACCCTCCCAGAGGGCACATTTCTAAGCACTGTTACACCAGCTAGGACTGGTCTAAGGGTACTTAGAAGTGCATCCTCTGAGAGGGCTTAGAGAACTTGCACCACCCCCTGAGCCCTCCCTGGGTAGGAGAGAATGTATACTGCAGTCCCAACCATCCCTGATCCCATCTATACATAGGATACTACTGGCTTGGTGTCCAGTGGCCCCCCTCAATCACATATATACATATGACACTAGTGCCCTGGTGTCCAGTGGTCCCCCTATCCCTGAGCACCCATCCAACAATATCCAACAGTCCCTGGTGTCTAGGGCAGCCCCCACCATGGCAGGTAGTGCCCCCCCATTCCCAAGCTGGAGTCCGGCACAGCCCTGCGCTCTCCACCATGGCCGGCCACCGACTGAGCTGTCAAGGAGTGTGTATTGTAACAGCTGTTTGTACAGTGCATGCTCCTTGACAGCTCAGTCGGTTGCTGGCCATGGTGGAGAGTGGAGGCTGTGCTGGTCGCTGGCTTGGGGATGGGATGGGTGGACAGGGTGGTGGGGGCACTGCCTGCCATGGTGGGGGGGGCCCACCAGGGACCATTATATGTTATATGGGCAGATCGGGAATAGGGAGGGGATCTGCTAGACCACCAGGGAATGATATGTATTACAGTATATGGGCAGATTGGGGGTAGTGAGGGGGGTCCGCTAGACCACCAGGGAAAGATATGTTACAGTATATGGACAGATTGGGGATGGTGGGGTCCGCTAGACCACCAGGTATGTGATTACTGTCACTGAAAAGGGAATTGGGGCTGGCTACTTGGATCTCACCTTCCATGAGTGCCGCTCGACCGCCCCACAGCGTGCAGCAAACCTTCTAGATTCATTGTTATTTTTGTGTATGGCCACAGTTGCTGCAAGCTGCAGGATTTTGCTGCCAGGTCCCTCTACCCGATAGAGAATCAGGCACAGGGTCACTGGCACACTGGCAGTTGGCGCAAGCTGCCATTGGCGCAGCTTATACCCCCTTTGAGAATTGAGCCCCATGTATAATTCTTCGGGCAGAAGATACGGGGGTATTGAATGAGTTTACCTATGGTAAGAAGACAGCACTAAGGAAAAACTACATCTGCATAATCAAAGTAAGCAGTCAGACACACCAGGGCATTGGCTGTTTGGGGTTTATGCATGCCTATCTGTGTAGTTTGACACAAAATGCTTAAAAGGGCCAACTTTTTCTTTATCAAAACAGATATTTTCTTTTGTTAAAAGTAACTATTAAAAAAACAAAAGCCCTTCCTAATCTGTCAGTCATCTGTCTTTCTACACATTCAGTAGATGCAGTGTTGGGGTTTTTTTTTTTTGGATGATAAAATGGGCTGGGAATTTCCTGCTTCCTGATTGGCTTAGTGAGTTCTAAGAACCATGTGTTGACTCCCCAGAAATGCATAAGTTGGAACAAGTTCAGGCAGTGGGATTTGGAATTTGGGTCAATCACATACAGAATTCATGAGCCACTTCACTCATCCCTGATTGCATCACAGACATGGCTGCCTTCTTTACTCACTGAAATCCTTCATCAAGGCTGTGAAAAGTGCTGGCATAGTGGCGCTGAGGGTTGAGGTGCTGGATGCCACACCTCTCACCATGCCAGCGACCCAGGTTCAAAAACGAGCCGGGAGTCGCCGGGGGTCAGCGGGAGCGGAAGAGATCGAGCGTCCGGAGGACTGCCTTCTTCCTGGGGATGGTGGGAGACGCCGCCACGGAGCGACTCTCTGGCGGCGGCTGGAGGCTTGCCGACTGAGCAGCGAACGATGCCAGGGGTGGGCGGAGCTATAGCACTACGTTGCCTCGCTGGCCGAGCTCCGTGGGGGGGGGGAATGGAAAAAAGAAAGAAATACCCCAGTCCTGGGGATAGATGAAGGTGCCTCGACCTCCTACAGCTCACACTCCCAGCTCCGGGCCATCTCCTCTCCACTGCCAGACTCGTGTGTGCTGGGCACGTTGCCCTATAAGATAGAGTGCCCTGGGTGGATAGGGCTGCCCTACCTCCGGAGGGTTCAGACCTGGAGGTGATGCTTGGTGACACGAGGGGAGAGGAGTGGTCACGGCGGGAGGTAGAGGCTGGGAGCTCCCGAGATCACTGGAAGGAGTTCTCCAGGGTTGGAGATAAAGTTAAAAAAAAAGGCTGTAAAAAGTTAAACCTCTTAAATTTAAGAAGAAAATACAATTAAACATTCTTTCCTCTCAAGGTATCCTCCTTGCATACTTAAGTAATAAAATTAAGTACTATTCACAGTTTCAATTCTTTGTGTTCCTTTGATGATTTTGAGGAAACCCCCCTCCTTTCCTTATCAACTTGCCTGGAAGTCTCTGTTGCTTACCTTGCCATAGATAAAATTAAGACATTGGCCGTATATAAGACCTTCTGTTGTGCGCGAGGAGGTGAACATTCTGCCAGAAGAATTCTGCAGGTGTTTGAATTCCTGTATTCTAAAAATACAAACACTCCATATATTCTGTGAAAATACAGATGATTGACAGGAGCAGAGGGACTACTTTTTACTTGTTACTTTTTATGTTGTTTGTGTAATGACATGGAACTTTTGAAAATGGGCGTTTAGCTCAAAGGTGTTTCCCAATAAATACATACAAGTACTTTTAACCAAGAAAATACCTGTTTTTAATTGGAAATAGAAGTATTGTTTTTTGTTTTTTAAATTGTATCTCAGTTTACCCAGTTTATAAGTGTACCATAACTCTCCTGAGTTGTCGGTTGTCTGTGGTTATTGCACTTCCAGGAGCTAAAGGTACTTGGTGCAATCCCCTTGTGTCTCATTATGCACCTGGATATGCCTTAACCCCAGACAATCTCACTGTCATGTCTTACTGCTTACATACAGGAATTCAGACTGCATAATTCCTCTGACAGAATGGTTGACCCCTTGCACTCAACAGAAAGCCTTACATATGGAGTCAAGGTCTTAAGTTTATGCGTAGCAAGATAAGCAGCAGAGATAGTCCTCGCAAGCTGGTAAGGATAGGAGAAGGATTTTTCAGAGTCACCAAAGAAACACTGGCAATTAAATCTGAAAATGTATTCGTTTTTGTCATTTGTTTATGTGTGTGTGAGGAGGGGATCATGAGCAGAAAGACTGTTTGTTTATTTTTTAAATTTCAGGGAGTTCTACATTTTAGGGCCATGCTGCAGGTTTTTAGCGAGTAAAGCTGGAAGCCCTGTTTGTGATAGCAATTGGATGAGTGAAGCTGATCATGAACCCCTGTATGTGATTTGCCCAAATCCCAGTTCTGACTGGTTGAACTTGTTCCAACTTGTACATTTCTGGGGGATTAACATATGGGTCTCAGAAAATATTTAGCCAATCTGGAAACCGGAAATTCTCAACCCATTTTATAAATGCAGCTGGGTATAATGGAACCTAGAATACTGTCTATAGAATAATGTATGGACAACCATACACAACAAGGCTGTGTTTCCATTGAAGAGTGAGATGACATCATAGACTTCAAGAATGAAGCTGTATGATGTCATCTCAACCCAACATGGAGACGTCAGCCTTGTTGTACAGCACATGGTTGCCCATACATTATTTTGTATGGTAGATGTTCGTTTTAATTCATTTATCTTCTTTATAACTTTGCCTTGATTTGTCAGTTAAACAGAAAACTACAAACGAAAAAGAATAGGATTAAAAATATGTCATGCTCATGCTCTCTGTTTGCTGCGATCTAACTTTGTTAGCTTGGTTTGATTACTGTTAGGATGTACTTAACCTTTGCATGTTTTTTTTTTCTGTGTGTATTTTAGCCTGTGTGTAACTATTCCTGCAGGACTGTGCTAAACTGTTTACTGCTGCTATTCTCCCTAGGACCCCCATGAATCAAATGTTGCAACACATGGGGTTATCCTGGATGGAGTCGTTTCAGATAAATAAATTATGTAATAGCTACATGAGTTGGCAACATTTCTTGTAGTTCATCTTTTAACTAACAGATCACTTGAGGTGCCATCCGTTTTGGTGATATCTTAATCACGAGGAATCTGCATTGTAGGTAAGCATGACGAATCTTAATAGACATGGGATTTTGTGCTGTTGTACTACAGAAGGGACATAGCTACTGTGGTGTAATAACATTCTGATATCAGTACTGTGGACCTACAGCATCTGGAAATGTATGGATTTCCATACACAACAATCCTGAGCACTATACAGTTCTGTCTGCAACCTGTTTGCTAGTATTTTGAGAAAGGTGATTTCTAACATGCCAACAGAGTTTAGAAGGAATTTGCTTACAAATAAAAAGCAAAATGAGCGTAAAAGTCAGCTTAGTGTTGACCACTAGGCAGATATCTTTAAAAGTTAAAAAAAAGTTTTTGTTTTTACATGTAGATGTATATCAGATTTTTGAAACTCCCTAAAGTATTTGTTTATGTTTTGCTTGGTGAATTGCACAACCAACTTATTAACACCAAGAAAACAGTCTTCATGTCCCTTGATACCAGGCAGCATCCGTCCAAAATGCAGTCCATCCAGCCTTCAAGGTCTTGGATGGCTCCCCCTGGAGGAAGCCTGTTCCTTCAACTATGTGGGGGGTCTGGTGGATCATCACCTTGACTTCTCCTGTGGGAGCCTTCTAAAAACACTAGTCATGTTATACTTGGCAGTTATTAACACTGGCTGTTACACATTAGTTTTGAGATGTGCAGAAGAACATGTGCTCCCTGTTTAGGGCAAAAATGTCTGCATTTTGTTGCTCATTCTAAGCTGGACCAGACATAAAAGCTTGTTCAAAAGGCGACTTTTGTTCTGGTGAATCCTTATCAGCCTGCCCCACACCAGGATTTGCATACCCATGATGCCTTGCAATCGGTTTACAGTTCTAGAGTGTATGTGTGTGCTTTAGGGAGATGCACAGAAACCAACCAACCAATCTGAATATCCTCTCCTTGCGTCTCTTACAGATCCTCCACACTTCCCTTCATCCAAACTGCCTCTCTGTTATGCTACTCACAATTGTACTAAATACTAGAACTCTCTCATAGTTGGAAGAGTGACTCCTTGTGCATCATTTGAATGGCAGAACTGATCCCTTTTGGTTTTCAGTTTTCTCACTCTTAAGAATGCACAAAGAGACACTTATAAAATTAGGGATGATTGGCTAGCCAGATCTGGATTTCAAACTATCCTGGTTTGAAATCAAACTATAAAATAAAAAAAGTCATAAAACACCAAAATTCCTGAGAAGTCCCCCCCCCCACCTATAAATTAGCTAACCCCTATGCTACACAGGACTGCTTCCATCTTATAATACCCCCCCCCAGAGCTGTGCCAAATGATTGATCCTTCCACCTTGGCACCACTCCAGATTAGAACCTGACAAGAGTTCCGTAAAACACTGTGGCCGCAACACACCCTCTAGCCTTCCCAAAGTCCCCAATTTTGTAAAGGAGATAGGGGTAATAGATACCTCTGTTGGTCCTGTGGTGGAACGATTAACATGCACTTGTCTTCGGTCACAACAAGTTATGAAAGAAATGATGATCGTCTTCTATAGTAACACCCAACCGTCTGACAAGTTGACTGAGATATTTATTCGTGTCTTCTTTACAAAAATTGGGGAGTTTTGGGGGGAAGGAGAAGGGTTCTGGAGGGTGCATTGGGTTGGGGCTGAGATTGTTAATTGAACTCAGGTTGGGTTTTAATCTGGATTGATGTCAGGGTTGGGAGAGGTTGGAAGCTCAATCATTTGGCATGGGTGGGGGTACTTTTTATTATAAGAAAGAAGCAGTTTGTCATAATATTATGTAATAGATTAACCCTAATGCCCACACCATTCCGTGAGCAAAACATCGCACATGATCTTTTTTCACGCTGGGACCACAGGGCCCTGCATGTGGAAAGTTACAACAAATTGTGTCGGCAACCTGAGGTGAGACATACTTCTTTATCTTTGGAGAGTGCATCATTATGAGGCAGTGGCTTAGGCTGTACCTTGTGCTTCAGATTGGAGGCTGGGGAACATTAGGGATGACAACCCCAAGGAAGACCCCCCACCACTGATTTACCAAGACTCCAGAGACCCTAAACCCTAATGTTTTTTCCTTTTGCTGCTTGGGGGGTTGGGATGGGGAGTTAGGACTGGAAACACTAATGCTACATTTTCCTACTTTTGTGGCGTTAAGTTGCCTAACTGGTGCATTAAGAAAGTTTTCAGCAAAGAACTTCCCTTCTTTTTGAGATAGTGGAATCATTCTCATTCACACAGATCCCTTCATGATCTCTGTGTGAACAGGTGCAGATGTATAGGGCTTACGGAATTTCAGGGCCCTGCTGACCCTGCCGTTTTGTGCAGTGTTGGATGTGAAACATTACCAAACTTATGAAAGGTTGTAGAAAAAAGTCAACATACCTTCATAACTGTGTTGTTTTTCAATATGTTGACCTCCAAATTTCAACATAGCCTTGTTACAAATCCACCTAATGAACCCGGTATGTGAAAATGTTCAAATCTCAGCCAAAATGTCATTCCGCAGTACAGGTGCGAAAACACATTTTCGCCAAGTTTTGCATGCATTTTAATATTTGTACCCCAGATAATCAACATAGCCTTATTATGATCCCACTTCATTAACAAGGGTGGTGAACATTTTCAAAACCCACCCAAAAGGTGATTTTGTGCACTAGCAACGTCATTCTGTGCCACAGGACCAAAGACACATTTTGGCCAGGATTTGAAAAATTACCAGTTGTCACATTTATGAGGTGATGTGAAAATATGGCTGTGTTGAAAATATGGGGTCAGAATACAGTGTGTAAAATGACCAAAGTTATGAGTGTGCTTTTCAAAATTTCTACATACGCTCATTATTTTGCCATTTTTAAATATTTTGACATCAGATTGTCATTGCAGCCTTCTTCTGACCACACCTCACGAACAAAGGCAATGAACATTTTCAAATCCTGTCCAAAAGCTGATTTCACCAAGCAACCACAAAATCACCTTCCGAGCCTGATTTGCATAATTCCACTGCCTTTGGTGATGAAGTGGGGTCCCAAAAAAGCCATGCTGAAAATTTGGGGGTCAAAATATGCAGCACTGACAAAGTTATCCATCAAAGTTGAAAATCCCTTTGAAATACATTGAACTGCACGTACCTTAGTTTCTCATATTGTAGTCACCAGTTCCAGCAGCAAGATGCATCTTGGATCAGAGAGCGGATCTTCACCCTGGAATCTGTTCAGGTGAGTCAGGAGGGTGTGGGGCAATGAGTGCTCAGTGAGTGGTCAGGGAGGGATCGACAAGGGACCGTTATCTTTTTTATAGGTTTAAAAAAAATCGAGGGGCCGTTTTCTTTATTTCAGCTAACAATGGGGGGACAGCAATCGGAGGGTGGGGAATGTAATTAGACACCAGGGAAACATACAAAACATGAGAAGACAGTGATCAGAGGGTGGGAAGCATCACTAGACACCAGGAAAATGTACAAGACATGAGGGGACAGCAATTGAAGGGTGGTGGTTACCACTAGACACCAAGCAAACATACAAAACAGGAGGGGATGGTGATCAGAAGGTGGGGGCACCACTAGACACTAGGGAAACATACAATAACTGAGGGAACAGTGATGGGAGGGTGGGGGGTGCCACTAGACACCAGGAAAAAAACATACAATAAGAAGGCAGTGATCAGAGGGTGGGGGGGTGCCACTAGACACCAGGATTACATACAGTACCTGAGGAGATGGTGATCGGAGAGTGGGGGTGCCATTAGACACCAGGGAAACATACAATATCTGAGGGGACGTGATTGGAAGGTGAGGGTGCCATTAGACACCAAGGAAACATACAGTACCCGAGAGGACTGCAATTGGAGGGTGGGGGGCACCACTAGACACCAGAGAAATGTATAGTAACTGAGGGGATGGCGATCAGAGAGTGGGGGGGGTGCCACAAAACATCAGGGAAACATACAGTACCTGAGGCGATGGCAACTGGTGGGTGGGGGGGCACCACTAAACACCAGGGAAATGTACAAAACATGAGGGGACGATGGCCAAGTGCAGAATCCACCTAACTGGGTCCCGATTAGCAAGATGCACGTGTTGGTGTATGTGCAGGATGTCATTTTTGTGTGGTTTGATTTTTTTTATAAATGGAAACAAGATGGCGGCCATACGAAAAAAAATTTTTTCCTCATGAAAAAGGATTACACCATATGAAAAAGGATCCTTTTTCATATGGACCAAATTCCTTTTTTCATTCCAAGCAGCTATCCAAAAGACTTTACTGAGCGTGCTCAGAACTGAAGTTTTTAAATATTAGTAACTTTGGAATGGATTAATATTTTTTCAGCAAAACAGTGAAAGGCGCACCTGTGGGCCAAGCCCTTTCTACCCTATAAATTTCAGACCAAAATTCCAAACCGTCCGAGTGCTAGATGATGACAAAAAAAAAAAAAACAGCAGAAAACAGCAGTTTTTTCAACTTTTTTGGCATCTGGATTTTGGAATCCGCACATCCAACTGGAATGAAACTTCACACGTCAAGAGATCTACCCCCACCCCAACCCCAAGACTGTACATGCCAAATTTTGTGCAAATCCGTTGAATGTTTGTAAACATATTACAGTGTAAATTTGAGGTTTTACATAGATACCCCTGCTCAACCTTAGATATAGTGGTGCTACTGCGCCACTATAATATGTAATAGATAATCCATTACAGGGCATGTGGTTGTGCTTTGATATGCGCACATCTTGGTGTTGGTGTGCATTCAACCACCAAAGGCATGTATATCAGAGCATGACCGCACACCCTATAGTGAATTATCTATCTTACAAAATGGCCACAAATACTTGGGAGGGGGGGAGATTACTGTTTCATTTAGGTGATCTGAATGACCTGCCATGATTCGGGTCAATTTAAGTTGCAGAGACCAGTTATCTGGTTGAGTCTTCCATGATTTTTATAGTTAGAAAGTAATTTAAAAAGTTACCTGGTAGATCCTGCCATTTTTAGACTGGTTTAAGTAGTCTCTTTCACGTTCATGTTTAAATGTAGCGTGACCCAGCAGTGTTCATCCTGGCAAAAAAATATGGTTTCAAAGCTTTAGAATAAGGAAGCTTTTCTTTAAAGAGCATGTAAAGTGTGGGCTTTAAAGTAAGTTTGCAGAGTTTTTTGTAAAAGAAGCCACTGACTGTAGAGCAAGGAGCGCAAGTGAGTTGGCAGCTTCAGAAGTGTAGATGCAAGCCCAAGGGAGAATAGCAACGTTCACTCACACTTGCGTCTATTGTTCTGAAACCGCTGACTCACTCACTTTCATTGCTGTACAGTCGGCGGCTTATTTTACAGAACAAAATCAGCAAAACTTACTTTAATACCCACACTTCACATGTTGTTTCAAGAAAACCTTCTGTATTCTAAACCTGTGAAAGCATTTTTTTTTTCAGGGATGAGCACCGCTCTGTCACGCTACAGTTAAGCTCTGAAGTGAAAGGGATTATATTTAAAGCACTCTAAAAATCACAGGATCAATCAGATAGCTTTTTAAAGTACTTTTTAGCTATAGATATCATGACAGGATCAGCCAGATAATTGTTTGCAGTGTGGGACAGCTGTATAGATTTAGTTCCTTGTGGTTGTGGCAGCCTGTGTTTGTGTGCGCGCGCGCATGCCAGCCTATGTGTGGTAGGTGTGGACTGATCTGGCTGGTGGTGAGAAGGTCCTGAGGAATGGAAAGTAGTTCAGGCGTGCGGTCATAGTGGGAGGCATGTGTTCTTTGTGGGATAATGCATGATCATGTCATGTGTTCTGTCCAGTCAAGGACCTGATTTTCACTGATTTTTTCGACCCATTTTATAATTATAGATATATATTTTAGTGGCACGCTAGCACCACTATAGTTAGGATTGAGCAGGGCTTTTTATGTTAAACCCCAAATGTTGCACTTTAATATCTTTGCAACCGTTCAACAGATTTGCATGAAAGTTTGCAAACATGGTCTCATGGGGTAGATATCTATGTGTGCTGAGTTTCACTGTGGTCGGATGTGTGGATTCCGAGATACAGATACCAAAAAAAGTAAAAAAGTGCTGTTTTTTACATTTTCTTTTCTCATCGCACTGCACCCAGACGGTTCGGAATTTTTGTCTGACATTTTCAGAGTTAAACGATTTTGGCGTACAGATGTGTCCTTTGCTTCTTTGGTGAAAAAATATTAATCCGTTCCAATGTTATTAAATTTTAAAATTTAAATTATTGTCAATGGGCAGTACAATCTCTTGGATAGCTGCTTGGATCGAAAAAAGAATTTAGCCCAAACGAGAAAGGATCCTTTTTCATTTGGGCTAATCATTTTTTATGAGAAAAAAAATTCTTTTTCATTTGCTGCCATCTTTTTTAATATTCTTTATTTTGTATTTTTTATATTGTTTCATATACATACAGTATATATATATATAGATATATATATATATATGACAGCAGGAGTACATCTATACAGTATTGCTCTTTTATCTTACAATACATAGAATGTTCTTCAGGTTGGCAATTCATGTTTCTACAACATCATTCTGTTATATAACAAATGACACTAGATCAAAATTCATATTCAACAAAAATTGGTCACTTTCAAATAGCTCTATCAGGGAACAAAGGTTTCATCCAGAGGAGAGATATAGAAAAACCCATGGCCTCCATTGGAACTCAAATTGTGACCTCCTTCCAGCTCTAGAAGCTACTATTCTCTCTAGATAGTATATCTCGGTCATCGATGAATGCCAGTCAGAGAGGGTGGGTACTTTAGCCGTTTGCCATAGGCGGGTTATAACCTTTTTAGCTGCTGCCAGTTATAGGTATAACTTATTTCTACTTGGTGGCACTTTTCCGTCTTCCCCAATGTAAAGCAGAATCATCTGATTGGATAATTTAATTTCTGGTCCCATAGTATTTTGTATGCTCTTTTCTGTATCTAACCAGTATTGGGTAACCTTCGGACAAGCACAAATAATATGTTATATTTGCCATTTTTTCTCCACATTCTCTCCAACAAAGACCATGCCCCATAGATACAAATTTAGCAATTTTGTCTGGGGTATAAAAATATCTACTACGACATTTCCATATATATTCTGACCAGTATGATAACTGTGATACTCTCATCCTGTGAGGAATAGGTTCCAACCATTTCTCATAAGTTAGCTGAGTCCCTAATTCTCTATTCCATCTCCCTAAGATATCCTCAGTGGATTACTTTCAAAAATATCTTATTGCTTTATATATTTGTCCAATAAAATGAATTTGCTTCCTGCCTTCTATAGCGTCCCTAAAAAGGGACATCAATATAGGCATGAGAGAGGGCAGAGTATTTAATGCTAATTTTTTCTGTATAAATGTCTGAATCTGTAAATATAATAATGTGTATGGGGGAGTTGATATTTTGCCTGTAGTATGGCAAAAGGCAGTACTCCATTCACATCCAGGTATTGATATAACAAATACAGACCTTTTTTCTGCCATTCTTGATGTAACCGAACAGCACCCATCTCCAAAGATACACTTTCTGTACCTATTAGTTTAAATAACTGAAAACTTCAGTTAATGTAGTAGACGCCCTTATCTCATACCAAGCCTTTAACGTATAACTGGTTCCAAATGTAAAGTTTTGTAACTGTGGATAACAATTGGGGGGGGGGGGCAAATATAATAGGGATAATGTTTACTAGATAATTTAGTATAAATTCAATAAATTTTCATGGTTTCTCTACCTGAGGATTCAGCCATGTCATCACTATTTTACATGTTACTGCCTTATGGTAATCTCTAAGGTTTGGAAGATTACAACCCCTCTTTGCCACTGGTAACTGTAACGGAGATAATTTAACCCTTGGCTGTTGCCCAGCCCATACAAACCTCGAAAAAATTCTAGCCCAGGATGCAAAGTAGAATTGTGATGGAATAATCGGTAAAGTCTGGAAATAATATAATATCTTAGGAAATAAAGTCATCCAAATAGCTTGTATTCTAGCTGAAAAAGATAATACCTGATGTGTCCAGTTCCCAACTAAATTCTCTATCTCTATCGATAGAGGCTCTAAATTAAACAGTTCCAAATGTTCCAGTTTCTGGGGAATATTTACACCCAAATATTTAATCTTATTATTTCTCCATTTCAGAGGGATCTGGTTCTTCAGAGACTGAGAGGGGGTGAAATTTAAAGATAATAACTCTGTTTTTTGTTTATTTATTTTGTATCCCACTATTTCTGAAAACTTATCTATCACTTGTAAAGTAGCAGGAATGGACTTTTCAGGTTCTAGGAGTGTTAATAATACATAATTTGTATATAATGATATAGTAAAATCCCTCCCTCCTAAAGGGACCCCCTGAATATTAGGATGTTACCTTATGGCTTCAGCCAGTGGCTCAATATATATGGCAAACAGTAAGGGGGAAGTGGGCAACCCTGCCTAGTTCCCCTTCCCAGCTGTATCATTGAGGATAACTGTCCATTCACTTTAACATATGCCTTTGGAGAGGTATGCATTCTCTGTGTCATGCTGGAGAATTCCCCAAGAAATCCAAACTTGTGCAAAGTTTCCCATAAAAAAGGCCAACTGACACGATCAAAAGCTTTGTCTGCGTCGAGGCTGAGCAACACTGCCTGTATCTGTCTCTGATTTAAGTGGTCCAACAAATGGATCGTTCTACGTATATTATCTGTAGTTTCTCTGGCTAATGAACCCAGATTGATCTGAATTAAACAAATAGGGTAACAGTTCCTCTAATCTATGTGCCTATATGGACATAAATAACTTGTAGTCCAGGTTTAATGTGGATATTGGTCTATATGAAGTAGTTAATTCTGCTGGTTTGCCTACTTTTAAGATAGGTGAAATATTAGTGTAATCCCATGATGGAGGAGGGGGACTGTCCTGTTGAATTTCTAAAAAAGGCATTTAATAGTAAAGAAGTCAGTTGTTTACTAAAAGTCTCGTACCACTTGGATGGAAATCCGTCTGGGCCAGGGGTTTTTAATTATTTACTTTCTTTTATGGCACGTCTGACTTCCTCTGATCTGATAGGGTCTTTTAATCTGATTTCCATTTCCTTAGTTAGCTTTCTTAATGTAAGGGGGAAAAAAAATTCCTCGATTTTGTTAAATTCTGGACCTTGTGGTTTCTCATATAGCTGCCTGTAATATTTCTGGAACAGTTGCAGCATCTGCTGTGAATTAAGAGCTCTTGTTTAGATCCACTAAATGTGTTATGATTGTGGCTGTTCTATGTCCCCTAGGTCTCCGGGCTAAATTTCTTGCCCCTTTTGGCCCTCCCTCATACCTTTATGTTTTTAAGTAAAATAGTGCCTGTTGTGTTTATTCGTCTAAAAGTTTCTGGAGCTCAGCCTTTGTCTGATTAATCTGGGCTTGGGCCTCCGTGATAAAAGGGGTAAGCTTTGTTTGTATTTCCCTTAATTTCTCATGTAATTCACCATATCTTGTTTTCCAGTATCTCTTCTTATATTCTGAATACGCAGTTATCTCCCCCCTGATCACAACCTTCACAGTATCCCAAACTATTGTATTGGATGTCTCTTGGGACGAATTTTCTGCAATAACCTGAGCTATTTTTGAGTTAAAGCTGTCCCCAAAAGCGTTATCCTTTAAACAAGATGTATTCAAACGCCACCCAGTGGATTTCTTTGGTATTTTAAAATCTAGCCTCAAAAATAGGGGAGAATGATCAGAAAGAAATCTAGGTCCTATAGTTAAATTTTGTAAACAGTCCAGATGTTCTTTTAAATGAAAAAGTAGTCCAATCTTGAATAGGAATTGTGTCTAGGGAAGAAAAACGTATATCCCCCCAAAAGAGGATAAAAATGTCTCGATACATCGATTAGACCCAATGCCCTAAGTTGAGAAATAAATAATCTTTGAGCTGGTGTTAGCCTATATTTGGAAGGTGCAGAGGAGTCCAACCGAGGTGTCAAAGTTAAATTGATATCTCCCCCTATAATAAGGCAGCTGTGCATAATGTCTAGGAGCTTTGCAAAAAATCTTTTAAAAAGACAAACAGATGTAAGAGGGGGAAAATACACGTTCACTATCGTGACCTTTGTCCCATAAAGGGTACCTTTTAAGATTACATACCTTCCCTCTGTGTCTACTCACTGTGTTTCTAAATGTAAAGGAGAGGTCCTAGGTATTAAAATGGCTACTCCTCATTTCCCTTTACGAAAGGACGGCGCATATACCCAAAACCTGCCCCCAATTCAATTTTGCATGTTCAGTATTTGATAAGTGTATTTCCTGGAGATAATAAAAATCACTGGGGTGTTTCTTGATATGTTGGAACAGTCTGGCCCTTTTAATGGGATTGTTAAACTCATTTATGTTAAGTGAGAGTGCTTTTGCTATCTGAATAGCCATCTTATTCCCTTATGGAAACATGTTCTCTCCTGTTGTCCCAATCTTAATCCCATTCCTGAGGGATCACCATACTGATGCCCCCCCCCCCCGAGCCATCTTTCTGATCATCACTCTTTTTGAAACATTTTATGCCTTTCCCATCTAGATTATTCTTAAACATCTCCTGCTGCGATCTTATCAAACCTTTTGAAATCTGAAGCAAATTGTTAGTATATGTCTGACCTTTGTCTTGATAACTATGTGCATACACAGTATTCCAAATAAAATTGACTTCCAAGGTAGGGAAGTTTAAAAACCTACTCCCTAAGTGTGCCTCCTGATAGTCTGGGGTCACCGGAGGACATCTGGTAACACCAAATGCCCAGGCCTCCTGGGGATATCCTGCTCCCCTAATAAAAAATCATAAGAAATATGCAGACAAGCTAAATAAAATCAAATGTTAACTCAAAATATTCTGCCTGTCTGTCTTTGATTTGAAAAGGGCTTCCTGTAATGTCTGGAGATGCCCCACCACCCCAAAGTAAATTGTTTATTTATGATTAACTAAATTCTGTATTATTCAACTAAGGCAACTTTTCTCAGACCCTTATGTCAGGATTAACCTGAAAAACAAATCAAGCAGAGCACGTAGGTCGCTCTTTAAAGTTATATCGGTGCCTCCTTCAAAGTGATGAATCAGGGCCAGTTCAAACAGCCAGATCAAATGTTTTACTATTTTCTTTGTTATGGCAAAGTTCTCTGCAGGTACACTTATTAAGCATTTCTTTTCTCTGTCCAACCTCCTGTGAGAGAGTTGTCGTCTAATAAAGATCCCAGTTCAGACAACTGAATTCCCAGTTCCTCTCCTCAGACATAAGCTTTCAAAGACCTCGAACCAGAGGACCATCGAGGAATCACAAGCAAAGCTTCAGCTTCTATCAGTCAGGTTCTTTCCCTTGCCGATCGGCGAAAAGTTGCCAGACAGTTAGAAATGTTCCCCCTCTTTGTTACTTCTCTGCCATTCTGTGTTCTGCCCAAATTCACCGTATGCCAGCACGGTGGGTCAGTTTTCTGTAATCCTAACGTGGATTTTGTTTTTATTTGAATTCCCGCTTTAAGGAACTCCTCTCTGGCCTCTTCCGCAGTATGAAATTCCTTCCTTCCCGATGGAAGTTGCACCACAAGTCTGGCTGGGTACGGCGTTGTGAATCTAATGGCTGCCTCCTTCAAAGCTGGTGAGATGTCTGCATATGCTCTGCAGTTGCGCATAGTTTGTGGAGCGTAGTCGTTATCAACATAGAAGTGAGTTTGCCTGTAAACGACCTTGCCCTTTCGCCATGCTGCTGTTAACACTGTCTCCTTGACTGCGTAGCTAAGAAAGCGCATAATAATAGATCGAGGCCTGGCATTCGGATCTGTAGGCCGTGGGCCCAGTGCACGGTGAACTCTCTCTAATGATAAATGAATATCTGAGGGTAATTTAAGAGCTGTTTTGAGCAAAGTAATAGTAAACTCAGTAATGTCCTGACCTTCTGAGCCTTCAGGAATGCAATATAATCTTAGGTTCTTTCTGTGCGCTCTATTTTCCATATCTTCTTGTTTTTCTTGCAGCTGTATACATACTAACATACTAAAAAAAATGCCAGCAGAATAGGTCTAATAGTCTTTCGTGTCTGCTCGTTTCGTCAGCCCCCACCCTGGGTGCTGACCTTGCTGCACCCCTCGCCTTCTCTGGCTTCTCCCTTCCCAGTTCCGGATATTCTTGCTGCATTGGATTTTGCTTCCAGAACCTGTCCAACCCCCTCTTGAACCCCTCCATTGTCTCTGCCTCCACCAGCCCCCTAGGCAGTGCATTCCATGGCTCCACCACCCTCACAGTGAAGTAGCACCTCCTCCTTTCTCCCCTGAATCTTCCCCCCTCCAGCTTCCACCCATGCCCTCTAGTGGCCCCATCCTCCTTCCTTTGAAGCACCCTGACTGTCCCTCCCCTATTTACCCTCTTCATGTACCTGAAGACCTCTATCATGTTCTCCCGGTCCCTTCTCTCTTCCAATGTGTACATATTTGGCTCTTGAGGCCTCTCCTCATGGGTCCTGTCCCCAAGCCCCAAATCATTTTGGTTTGCCCTCCTCTGGACCCTCTCAGGAGGTTAATGTCCCTCTTTAAGTGTGGCCTCCAAAACTGCCCAGTACTCAAGTGCGGCCTCACCAAGCAGTTATACAGAGGTATCACTTCCTGCTTCTGGAGGTGATCCCCTAGCGATGCATCCCAGCATCCTGTTGGCCTTGGCTGCTGCCCTCCTACAAGTCTCAGAGTTGTTCATCTTGACATCCACCACCACCCACAGGTCCCTCTCAGCCATCGAGACTTGCAGCATCCCCCAGGGTGTACACTTGGCCCGGGTTTCTGGCCCCCAGGTGGAGTACCTTGCATTTCCCTGCATTGAACCTCAGCTTCCACTTTCTAGACCATCTTTCCAGAGCCTCCAGGTCCCCCTGTAGGGCCACCCTCCCTCCTCCCCATCCACCACCGCCCCCAGTTTGAGTCATCCACAAGAGACTCATCTCACTCCTGATTCCTGTCCTTATGCCAGAGGCGTGGCGTTGAACAGAAGGGCCCAGGACTGATCCTGTGGGAACCCACTAATGACCCTCCTTGGGGATGAGACTATCCGCCAACTCGACCCTCTGGGTCCGGTCCTGGAGCCAATTGCCTATCCATCTGATCATCTGGTTCCCCACCCCATTTGTCCCAGCTTATCCAACAGGCCCACGTGAGGAACAGAGTCAAATGCCTTGCTGAAGTCTAGAAGGGGCGTTCACTGGTCTACCCAGGTCCAAGGCACTCGTCACCCAGACATAGAACTCCACCAGGTTTGTCTGACCAGTTTCCCCGAGATGAATCCATGCTGTCTATCGTCCAGGCACCTGACTTATCCAGATCCCCCTAGCCTCTCTTGACAATGCCCTCCATCACCTTGCCCACCACCGATGTCAGGCTGACAGGCCTGTAGTTCACTGCCACCTCCCTTGAGTCCCCCTTGTGGATGGGCACTATATATGCCACCTTCCAGTCCTGGGCACCCACCCTGTCCTCAGAGATGGTGAAAAGCTCCGCCAGGGTTTTTGCCAGGAGATCCATGAGTTCCTTAGCACTCTGGGATGTAATTTATCCGGCCCGGTGCTTTCTCCGTCTTAAAGGGGCTGGAGGCTTCCCTCACTCTCTCTGCTGTGGTTTCCACTTCCGGTACCTCTTCTCCTGCTGTAGCCCTCCCCTCCTGCCAGTGATGCTCTCCCCTCCCTCCCCAGACCCCCGATCGGTGAGGGTTCCCCTTCCTCAGTATCTCTGTCTCCTCCCATGTGATGCAGCACCCCATTTACCTTGGTGAAAACTGAGGTGAAGTACTCATTAGTACCTCAGCCTGCTCCCAGGTCTTGTGCCCATCTCTCCCTGATTTAATCCTGCTAATCTGCCCTTCACCCTTCGTTTTCCCCAATGTATCTAAAGAACCCTTGTTCCTCTCTCCTAATTTCACTGGCCAGGTTCTGCTCCTTCCTTGCCTTAGCCCCCTCACCACCCTAGTGGTCCTTCTAGCCATCAGCCATACTCCCCAGTCCCTTTCACTCCTTGAGCACTTGGGTGCTTATAGGCTGCCTTCTTTCCCTTCCACCGCCTGGACCTCCCTGGTCCACCAGCCAGGGATTTTTTGAGCCCTCACCGCATTTTGTCTTACTCTTGCACAGGTGCTGGTAGCATCCTGCACCTCCTCTCTGATGATTTCCACCTACTATCAGCGTCCATGTCTGACCCAATCCCATCAAATGCTCATAAGGATCCTTCCCATTTCTTAAAATCCGCCCCCCCCCCTGAAGTCAGTTACTTCCGTCTTGTGCAGCTTACCCCTCCTAGGTCCAGGCAGAACCAGACCATGGCATGGTCACTCCCCGTCAATGGGTCCCTTACCTCCAGGCCCCCAATCTGGTCACTGTCTGCCAGGACCACATCCAGTACCCGCGCCTCCCTGGTCGGTTCCCTCATCTGCTGAGTTAGGAACACGTCTTGAAAGACATCCAACAACCTCTGTTTCCTGGTCACAGAGGATGTCATAGTCTCCCAGTCTGTTCCTGGCATGTTTAAGTCCCCCAACACCACCACCGTTCCTCTGCCCAATCTGCAGTGTCTCCCAACATCTGCCACCAGACTGTCCTCCAGCTCCTCTGCCAGGGCAGGGGGTCTATACACCACTCCTATTTTTACTCTCTTGCCCCCCTTGTTATCAAGGTGACCCAAATCGCCTCCACGGTTCCCTCCGCCTCCTCTACTCCCCCTATGCCAATGCAGTTTTTGACTATCATTGCTACCCCTCCTCCCCTTCCCTCCCCCCTGTCCTTCCTGAACATAGTGTAACCCTCCAGGTTCAGGTCCCAGTCGTGTTCTGCAATGGCCCAAGTCTCAGTGACCGCTGCCACATCCACTGCTCCCTCAGTTAGCATTGCCTGGAGCTCAGACATTTTATTGCCCAAGCTCCTGGCATTTAGCAGGACTACCTTCCACCCTTTCCTTATAGTTCCATTTCCCCTGCTCGTGTTCCCATGGGGATTCTGTTTTCCCCTGGTCTGCACTTTGCCAGTCGGCCTTTTCCCGCAATCCTCCAGCTCCCCAGGGGGGTGGAGACAGAGTCCCTCCTTTATCGGCATCCCTTGACAGCCTTTTCTCCCATCCCTCCCCTTCACAGGTTTAAACCCACTTTTCACCAATGACCTCTATTTTCAACTTAAGGATTCCCCTCCCCTCCAAATTGAGATGGAGTCTATCTCTAGCATACAGCTCCTTATCCTCCCAGGTCTCCCCCCAGTCCCCTATCAACCCATACCCTCTGGTCTCACACCACTCCCTGAGCCACTGGTTTATCTCCCTAATCTTCCTTTTGTGTTCCCCACTAGCCCTTGGCACCGGCAGGATTTCTGAGAAGGAAACTGTGCATCCTATGTCATGACAGACCCTGGCAAGCACCTTGAATCTTGCCTGTATCTCTAGCTTGCTATTTCCCTCAATGTCATTTGTACCCAGGTGGACCAATATGTCCGGGGAACCCCCACAATCCTTTGCCAGCTGATATACCTTGTGCTTAGCCCTGTACACCATTAGTCCAGGGAAGCATCTTGTTCTAACTGGCCAGGCTTCTCCCTCCCTTTCCCATTTGATACCCCTGATCATAGAATCCCCCAACAGGAGCACTCTGACCGCTCCTTTTCCTCCATTTCCCCCTCTTCCATGTCCCTCATCCTTTCTACCAGCCCCTCCACCCAGCCGGCTCCTTGTTCCTCCCCCTATCTGGGTGCCACATGCCACCCCCTCCTTATTTACCAAGGCCACCCCCCCTCCCTCCAATCCTATGCTTCTCCTCCTCCTAGTATCCTTCTGTACCTTGCTAATTCCCCCCTCACTGCTCATGACTGGTCCTTCTCCCCCATCTGCTAAACTAGCCTGGCTCGTCCTCCCTTCCTTCCTGTCTCCATTTAGTTCATCCTTGCTCGTCGTGCTCCCCTGGCCTAAACCCTCAGCTCCCTTTACTGAATCCTCCTTGTACTTCTGGTCCTTCTCCTTTACCTTTCCTCCCAACTGGTCCTTCTCCTTGTGCTTTCCTCCCTCTTCCCCCTGCCCCATCTGCTCTGATTCACTGCTCCCCCATTTTTCTGCATTCCAGGTCCCCCGTTCTTCCTGCTATCTGGCCCCTGCCTCCTGCCCCCCACTCCCTTTCCGTCTCTAACCACCCCTGTCGTGGCTACATCACCCCCCTCATCCTCAAGCAGAAGAAGAGATTTGAAGCAGTTACTGAGTGTAAGGTCTGATCCACCTCCCCGCCTTGCTTCCTTCTGTCCAGCCCTGGCCATCTGCCTACTTCCCTGAGAATGTCGTCCCTCCATTGTGAGGGTCCCCAGTTACCTGCCTGCTTCCTTGGTAGTGTCCTTTTGGACTCCCTCTGCCAGGGTCCCTATGTGACCCCTTAGTATTCTCCTGCACTCCTTTCCCTATGCCCCCGGCCCCAGTGCTTGGTGCAACCCCGTGGGAGATCCCCAGCCCCCTTCTCCAACCATACCTACCCCCTTCCCCCAGCTGTCTCCTAATCCCCGCAACCTCCTCCCTAAGCTGTGCCAGCTGGTAGCACACTGGGCAACCACCGAACTTCCAAGCCCAGTCCAGTATCATGGCTGCTTCACACCCTGTGCACCCCACCACCCTCCCAAAGATGCCGGCCCTAATGACGTGTGGTTCCATCCCCTTCCAAATAGGTTTCCTTGGGTGAGCCACCAGGTTCCCCCCTAGTCCAAGATACACCCTACTGCCTAATCAGGTCACCCACTAATCTTAGAGACAGTCCCACTGTACACCAGTAACCCTGTTACTAGGTGCAGTACAACACATTAAACTTATAAGGGAAATGAACAACTCCCTAAGCTCCTCTCTCCCAGCCTTTAAATCCAACCCCCAGTGGCTAGAACTACATGAGCTGCACCTGCAGCCTTTTCCTCAAATTGCAGGGCAGGTGTTCCCCTATAAATTAGCAGAATTCTGGGGAGGGAGGGGTGGGGGAGGCGGGTCTTGGGCAGACACCTGACTCGAGAGAGTGTATCAGCCCTATGTCTCCCCTCTAAGCCCAGCAGCCAAAGAACCAGGCCCAAGCAAATCCCACCAAATAGGTTTTAAATCAGAAGAAATAGGCCTCCACCAGCGCAGCACTGTTTACAGTGAAACATCCACAAAATGAGGCCCACTTACAGCCACAAACCGTTTTCAAACTTCCAGCAGTCCCCAAAACAATACACTGCTAGCCCCTCAGAAGTAAGAAAGAAGAGAACTAACCTTCTACCAAGTAAAATCCACAAGAACCCTGTGAAAACAACAAACAGCAGCTACTGTCCTGGAACACAACTGATCCTGTCCCCTTCCAGTTCTTTCTGAGAAGACAAAGCAGCTAACACCTCAAACCTGATTCAGCTCTGCCTCTAGTCAATTGACTGAGTGAGACCTGGCCAGACCATTAACACCCTTCCCCCACTATGCACTAACCTTTGCAGCTAGTGGAGTCAGCAAAAAGTAATCAAAATTCAACTCAAAGCCCCCAAAATATGTTTGCTGCCAAAGGAAACAGGTCTCCAATTTAATCAGCTTCACTAACAACACATCAAAATAGGCTTGAAATTAACAGATATAGGTCTCCAATTCAAATAACCATCTCCAAGCAAATCCACCAAATAGGTTTTAAATCAGAAGAAATAGGCCTCCACCAGCGTAGCCTGTTACACAGTGAAACATCCACAAAATGAGCCCACTTACAGCCACCAAATCAGTTTACAAACATCCAGCAGCCCCCAAAACAATACCCTGCTAGCCCCTTAGAAGTAAGAAAGAAAAGAACTAACCTACCAAGTAAAATCCACAAGAATCCTGTGAAAACAACAAGCAGCAGCTACTGTCCTGGAACACAACTGATCCTGTCCCCTTCCAGTTCTTTCTGACGTTGATCTTTTAAGAGTTGAATTGTATTCTCCATGTCGTCTACTGCTGTTATCTGTCTCTCCGATGCATCAGCTCCTTGTATATAGTATCTAACTTTATGCGTTTGTTTCTCGCTTTATTATTTGGTATGGTCATCTGCTCCTGCCGTTCTGCTGGCGCTTCAGAGTTTTCCGAGTAGGAGGGCTCCTGGGCCGACATTGCTGCTCGATTTTATTCTGCTCACTGTTGCCCGTAGTTGTTCAATTTCTTTTATTTTTCTTCTTTACAATTCTTCTTACATATGTCCCCGATAACTACAGTAGATCTTGTTTTTTTTTTTAAGTTGTTTGTCATTAAAGGCATCAAATCGGGGAGATTTGTGAGGGGTGTAGCGGAGCTCTGCTTTTACACCGCCATGCTGCTTGGAAGCCCAACCGGAAGTCCCATTTGCTGCCATCCTGTTCTCCGTCTTTTCAAACAAAAGTTTTTCAAACAACAAAGAAAAAAATTTGAAAACCCACAAAAATGATACTGTGCAGGGACACCATCACATGTTATATTGCTCATCAGGACTCTGTTAGGTGGATTATGCAGTTATCTGGCGGAAAAATAACCCTGAATGATTTTTTTTAACATTTAAAATCCTTTTTCATAACTCACTAATGCTTTTTTCATGAATCCTTTTTCATTCAAATAAAAAAGGATTCTTTCTCACGAAAAAGGATTTCGGACTTAGTTTTTTTGTGGCATTTCTCGTTTATTCTTTTTCATTCAAATGAAAAAGGATTCTTTCTCACGAAAAAGGATTTTGTACATAGTTTTTTTGCCAATTCTTTGTTCATGACCAGGGATCCTATTTTATTTGAAACTTTGTTTAAACGAAAAAGGGTCTGTACATATGGACACGGATTTTGGACTTCGATTCCTTTTTTCCTTTGAAGGAATTCTTTTTCGTTTGATATGGAAGAAGATTGTTTCAAATTAAAATATAGCCTTTTCTGTTCTATCCCCATAACTTTAGTGTGTTCCCTGGTGTCTAGTGGCATCCCTCGCCCTCTCATCACTATCTCCCCAATTTGTAACATTTTCCTGGTCTCTAGTGGTGCCCCCATCCGCTAATTGCCACCCCCATTATTTTTTTATTAATATTTATTTAATATATTGTTCCCTGGTGTCCAGTGACACCCCCACCCTCTGATTGCCATCATTATGATATTTATTTTTCCCTTGGTGTCCAGTTGCACCCCCCCCAAATTGCCATCCCCCATTTTTAAGCTTTCCTTGGTGTCTAGTGGCACCCCTCCCCTACTCTCTGATTGCCGTCCCTGTACTTTTGTAATTTTGCCCTGGTGTCTTGTAGCACCCGTCACCATTTGATTGCAGTCCCTGTGGTTTTTGACTTTTCCCCTGGTGTCTAGTGGCACCCTGCCATCCATGTCCTGGTCTGAACATAAGGAAACTGTCCCTCATTGTCTTTTCTTTCCTATGAAAAAGGAAATGGTCCTTCGCCACTCCAAACCCTCTCCCACTGAGCACCCACTACCTGCACCCCCCCCCCCACATCCTCCACACCCTCACTCACCTGAACAGGTCCCAGGGTGAAGAACCACTCTCCGATCTTAGACACGTCTTGCTGCTGGAACCGCCAACTGCAATATGAGAAACTAAGGTAAATGCAGTTCAGTGTATTTCAATGGGGTTATCAACTTTG
This sequence comes from Neoceratodus forsteri, assembly GCA_016271365.2. Classification (NCBI taxonomy): domain Eukaryota; kingdom Metazoa; phylum Chordata; order Ceratodontiformes; family Ceratodontidae; genus Neoceratodus; species Neoceratodus forsteri. Next base: position 912,142,791 of record CM057453.1, on the reverse strand, counting down.
ATGCATAGCTTTGCCATTTTTTTTATTTTGGGCCCAAATTTTGAATGTGGCCTTTGTGGGACCCTAACTCATGACCAATGTCAGTGGAATTCCAGAAATCAAATTTGAAAAGCGACTTCATAGTTGCTTGGTGAAATCACCTTTTGGATGGGATTTGAACATTTTCACCACCCTTGTTCATGAGGTGGGGTCATAAGATGTCTATGTTGAAAACTTGGGGAACAAATATGTAAAAATTGCAAAGTTACACACATACATTGAAATTTTGCTACACTCACTCATAACTTTGGCAGTTTTAAATATTTTGACTCAAAATTTTAACATCACCATCTTTTTACACCACCTCATGAATGTGACAGCTGTCATTTTACAAACGCTTGCCAAAGAGTGTTTTTGCACCGGTCGTGCGCAGTGGCATTGCAGTGACTCGGAATCACATTTTGGCGGGGATTTCAAAATTTTCATTACCAGGCTCATGAGGTGGGGTAATAAGAAGGCTATGCTGACAATTTTATTCCTGTTTTATTACAAATGCAAGCGCAGAGCCCGGAGGGCCCTGGGCTTCTGGGCCCTGCACTCCCACAGGCAAATAAGGATACGATTATACTATCACAAAAATTATGGATGGATGGGAGTGTAGGCCAGCACTCCCACAGGTAAATAACGATACAATTATACTATCTCATAAAGTAAGGGAGTTGATTGCAAAAAACTTTGTTATAAAATGGCTAGAAAATGTCCTGTGTTTTGATTGGGTAAGAGGTACCATTTGCCATGTCCTTATCAGGACATATACTGGCAACTGGTACTACTTATCCCAACTAAAACGCAGCATATTCTAAAACCAATGCATCCAATGGCTATCCCAACGAAGCTCCAAGCATGTCACGGTACCACAAGAGCTACAGCGGGAGAGCAGTGCCACCAACAGAGATTGTTTCTGTCCCAGTCCCACCCCTCCACCAAACAACAGCAAAAGTTGAAATCGTCACTACCTTTCAGTGCTGCTGTTTCTGCACTCAATTCCACAGCTGTCGCAAGGGCTATTCAAATGGTCCATGGCTCCTCGGTACCAGCAGCTCCACACACGCATATGCAAACACCAAGCAGCTCCAGCACTCTGATCTCCAATTGCTAGTCCCTCCCCCATATGAAGCCACGTACAGTTATTAAACATTTCTTCTTAACTGTACGGGCATCTAGTGCATATTACCAACCCAACCACAATACAAAAAGCCGACCACAAAACCGGAAATGTGTTGCTCAGACGGCAGCTCAGTCAGTGGTTGGTGGCACTGTAATCGCGTCTTGCGTCCCCAGAATGTACCACCAGAAAATAGTGGCACGAACAGGCACAGAAGCAAACCTCCTAAAATATAATGGCACAAATATGAAAATAATTAAATTCAAGCTGACTGCAATCAACCGGGTACAGAAGCTACCAATGGGTCGGACATGTTCACTTCCCACCCGCTCCCACTGAAATCTGGTCATGTCATACTCGGACAAAACACAGCCTGATAATTACACAAAATCTAAAAATAAAATGTGTGTGTTGGTGGGGGGGGGGGGCAGACACCAATGCCCTCTAGTGGCTTCCTTTTGTATAGCTTTACAAATACTGTACAAAGACAGGGACTATTTTTCTATTTTTTTATTTATATTAGAACACTTTTTTTAAACTTATCTTTTTTTTTGTAAATTTTTTTTGCAGAGGGACCCATTTTGTAAGTGCAATAAGACACTCTGAGGTGTGGTTTATGGCATGATAAGAGCACTTCCCAGGTGCTAAAGGCACGAGGCACTCATTACGCACCGGAGGCGTGCTCTTATCAGGCCATAAACCACACCTCGTCGTGTCTTATTCCTTATTTAATGCACTAGTTAGGGTTAAAGTGACAAAAACAGAGACATTTTGATGTTAGGGTTTCCAACCCTAACACCCACCCACACCCTGCAGACAGCAACATGAAAAATCATTACAGTTTCACCTGTCTTGCCTCTTCACACATCAGGTGTGGGGTGTGCCTTGGGGCTGTCAACCCTAACGCTCACCCCATTCTTATATACTGTCCCCATCTCAGCTTATTTATTGACGGAATGCCTGTACAGGTGCAGATGTGCAGGGCCTACAGAAGTGAAGGGCCCTGCTGACCCTGCCATTCTATGCAGCTTCAGATGTCAAAAGTTACCAAACTTATGAAAGTGTGTAGAAAAGAGTCATTGTACCTTCATAATTGTGTTATTTTTTTAATATTTTGACCCCAAAATTTCAACATAGCCTTGTTACAAACCCACCTAATGAACCCAGTATGTGAAAATTTTCAGATCTCGGCCGAAACGTCATTTCGCAGTACAGGTACGAAAACACATTTTGGCCAGGCTTTGAAAAATTATATCCAAACAAGTAAGCTGTGATAAATAAAAGTTCAATACTCAGGGCAGCCACCCCAGTGTTGCAACAACAAGTTCCAAACGATTGTAGTGGCACTCTAGAACAAATAACTACACAGCACCAAAATGATGAAATAAAGTAAAGTAAAGTTGATTTATTGCTCTATGTAAGTGCAAGGTCTGCAGCAGTGTGCTCCTTCCTGACCACCCAGCTCTTCGACTCCTTGCGAGTCTTCCTCGGGTGTGATTAGGGGATGGATGACATAAGTACTTGCAGTCATACATATTCATGAGCTAATTTAACTAAATATATGAGTGAAAAAATAAACATGTAAACAATATATGCAATCTTATGTCTTCAAAAACACATGAATTCATAAAAAAATATAAACAAAATAGTAACTCCTTTATCAAATCTACATGGTGTTATAAACCAAACACTTTGTTTAACTTTTTTTGATTTTTGACTTATTTATAACATTTTTATACCATTTTCATAACGTTTGTTATAACATTTTATTAACATTTTAAAGCAGCTGATAACTTTAAGTGCTATACTAGTAAATGATAGAAAATGATAGAGCTATGGGAATAAAGTAGTCTCTGGACATATGGCATGGCAATGAGATCTGTGGCCCTCTGATTGGTGGGGTAATTCCAACAAGGCAGCTGATGTCCAGAGACTGGTAGAACTCCCACGGTTTTTATAGGTGGCCTAGAAAGGAAAAAGAGAGAAATCAGACAAAATGCAAAGGTTGCATAAAATGAACATCAAATTCTGTTAAAGACATGAGTTACAGCAAAAGCATGTGCTATAACTTGCACTAACAGCTTAAGAAAGGGTTTGAGATCCCATCTGTCATTAAGTCCCATTGGCTTCACACAGTTCAATTTATAAATCCACATACTTTCCTTTTGTAATAAAACATTTGATTTTCACCCCTGTGTTAATGGAGGTACCCATTCAGTGCCCATGAATTTTAAGTCCTCTGGTTTGGACTGATGCTGCAGACTAAAATGTATGCCCTCCAGTGTGTCCTGTTTGTTGTTAATTATAGAGCGTATATGCTTTTGTATCAGTTGTTGTAATGGTCGTACTGTTTTGCCCATATATACAAAATTGCAGCTACACCATAAAGGCATACATCACATAGCTAGTGTCACAGGTTATCAGCTGGTTGATTTTCATTTGAATTCCTGGAAATTTAGGATGTTGGAAATCTTTGCCTAGGTTACTATATTTACAAATATTACATCGGCAACACTTGTAAAAGCCATTTGGTCTATGTGGTAGCCATGTAGTCCTGGTGTTACTCCTCTGTGTAGTAAGTCTACTGTGCATCAGCCTTACCTTTGACGTTACTGGCTCTACTAAATGAGACCCGTGGGCTGGCCCCAACCGCAAGGCTTACCTCCCTGTCACTGAGTAGAATGGGCCAGTTTTTATGAATTATATTTCCAATTCTGCTGGCTTTGTGATTGTATTCAGTAATGAATGTACTTGGTTGTGTGTTGGATGTTGCTGGTCGATTATATAGTAAATCTTTTCTTTCTACTTCAGCTGCCTTCTCTTTGAGCTACTGTAATAGACTCAGATCATAACCTCTCACCTGAAATCTTTCCATCAACTCGTTAGCCTGTTGTTCAAAAAGTATATCGGAACTGTACTGGATTTTTATCAGGACCCTAACAGTGACGGGGAAGCTGAGCCTATTCATCAGCTAATCCCTCCCCTAATCACACCCCTGAGGAAGACTTGTGAGGAGTTGGAGCACTGGGTGGTCAGGAAGGAGCACGTTGCTGTAGATCTTGCACTTGCATAGAGCAATAAATCAACTTTACTTTATTTCGTCATTTTTGTGCTGTGTGTACTTGTTTGGTCTCGAGTGCCACTACAATAGTTTGGAATTTGAAAAATTATAGTTGTTACAAAAATATAGGGCCAGAATATGTAAAATTACCAAAGTTATGAGGGTGCTTTGCAAAATTTCAATGTACGCTCGTAACTTTGACATTTTTAAACATTTTGACCTCAAATTTTCAACGCAGCCTTCTTATGATCCCACCTCATGAACAAAGGCAGTGAACATTTTCAAATCCTGTCCAAAAGGTGATTTTGCCAAGCGACTACAAAATCACCTTTTGGGCCTGATTTGCACAATTCCACTGCTATTTGTCATGAGGTGGGGTCCCAAAAGGCCACGTTCAAAATTTGGGGGTCAAAATATGTAAAAGTGACAAAGTTATGCATCAAAGTTGAAAACCAAATTGAAATAAATTGAACCAAACTTACCTTAGTTTCTCATATTGCAGTCGCCAGTTGCATCAGCAAGAAGTGTCTTCGCTTGGAGAGTGGATCTTTGCCCTGGGACCTCTTCAGGTGAGTAAGGGGGTGTGGGGGGGTTTGGGGGTGCAGGGTGTGAGTGCTCAGTGGGAGGTCAGGTTGGGGTGGCTTGGCGAGGGAGCATTATCTTTTTACAGGTTTAAAAAAACAGAGGGATAGTTTTCTTTCTTACAGCTAAAAATGCGGGGATGGTGATTGGATGGCGGGGGTGCCACTAGACACCAAAGAAACATACAAAACATGAGGGGATGACAATCGGAGGGTGGGGGGTGCCACTAGACACCAGGAAAACATACAGTAACTGAGGAGGTGGTGATCGGAGGGTGGAGGGTGCCACTAGACACCAGAGAAACATACAAAACATGAGGGGACAGTGATGAGAGAGTGGGGGTGCCAATAGACACCAGGGAAATGTACAGAACATGTAGAGGCAGAAGTTGGAGGATGCCACTAGACGCATGGGAAATGTACAGAACATGAGGGGACAGGGATCAGAGGGTGGGGGCACCACTAGACACGGGGGAAACGTACGGAACTGGAGGGGACTGTGATTGGAAGGTGGGAGCACCACTAGACATTAGGGAAACATACAGCAACTGAGGGGACAGTGATGGGAGGGTGGGGGGTGACACTAGACTCCAGGGAAAAAAACATACAATAAGGGGATGGTGATCGGATGGTGAGAGTGCTACTGGACACCGGAGAAAACATACAGTACCAAAGGGGATGGTGATTAGAGGATGGGGGTGCCACTAGGCACCAGGGAAGCATACAGTACCTGAGGGGATGGTGATCAGAGGGTGGGGTACCACTAGACTCCTGGGAAACATACAGTACCTGAGGGGTGGATATCGGAGGGTGGGGGGCACCATTAAACACCAGGAAAGCGTACAAAACATGAGGGGACAGCTAAGTGCAAAATCCACTTAACTGGGTCCTGATTAGTAAGATGCATGTGTTGGTGTGTCTGCAGGATGTCATTTTTGTGAGTTTTGATTTTTTTTTTTAACAGAAGCAAGATGGCGGCCATATGTAAAAATATTTTTTCCTCACGAAAAAAGATTATCCTTATGCAAAAAATGATCCTTTTTGTATGGCCCAAATTCTTGTTTCGTTCCACGCAGCTATCCGAAATAACTTTAGAACAGATTAATATTTTTTCACCAAACCAAGGAAAGGCACATCTGTGGGCCAAGCCCTTTCTACCCTTAAAAAATTCAGACCAGAATTCCAAACCATCTGGGCACTAGGCGATGACAAAAAGCAGCATTTTTATAACTTCTTTCGCTATCCAGATCTCGGAATCCGTACACCCACTTGAAACGGCAAATGCAAGAGATCTTCCCCCCATGACAGTGTATGCAACATTTTGTGAAAATCTGTTGAATGGTTGCAAAGATATTAAAGTATAAAATTTGAGGTTTAACATTGAAACCCCTGCTCAACCCTAGCTATAGTGATGTTACCACATCACTATAATATGTAATAGATAATCCACTACAGGGCATGCGGTTGAGCTCTGCTATGTGCACGTCTTGGTGTGTGTTCAACCCACCCAAGGAATGTTTATATCAGAGCATGACCGCACACCCTATAGTGGATTATCTTGTCTTATAAAATGGCCACAAATACTGGGGGGTGGGGAGGATTACTGTTTCATTTAGGTGATCTGGATGAACCTACCATGATTCTGGTTAGTTTAAGTTGTAGAGACCAGTTATCTGGTTGATCCTGCCATGATATTTATAGTTAGAAAGTAATTAAAGATGTTATCTGGTAGATCCTACCATTTTTAGACTGGTTTAAGTGCAATTCCTTTCACTTTCTTGTTTTTGTTGTAAAAGAATCCACCAACTGTAGAGCAAGGAGAGTAAGCGAGTCAGCAGCTTCAGAAGTGTAGATGTATGCACAAGGGAGCATCGCTATAGCTACATTCACTCACTCTTGGGTCTACTGTTCTGAAGTCACCTACTCACTCATTCTCGTCATTCAACAGTCAGTGGCTTCTTTTACAAAAAAAACTCAGTAAACTTACTTTAAAGCCCCCACTTTACATGTTCTTTCAAGAAAACCTTCCTTATTCTAAACCTTTGAAACCATATTGTTTGCCAGGATGAACACCGCTCTGTCACACTACAGTTAAGCAGGAAGGTGAAGGAGATTGCACTTAAAGCAGTCTAAAAATCGCAGGATCAATCAGATAACTTTTTTAAACGAAAGCTGTCTAAAACATGGGCTCCCGCCCCCGGACAGCTTACCCTCCAGTTTAGATTTTAACAGCAGGAGCAGCATTTTTCTGCACCGCAACTTGCTGTATTTTAATTTTTAAAACTCCGGAACCCAGAAGTATGGAGGAGGCAGGGGATGTTCCATTTGCTGAAAAGGTGCGACAACACACTGCTCACTTCAGTACAAAAGTATTGAAGCGAGCGGTGCGGCGACGCATCTTTTCAGCAAATGGGAGATATTGCTGATGGGGGATCTGAATATGCCAGATGTTAACTGGACTGCAGTTGCAGCAGCCACTTCTAAGAGTAGGGTTATTCTAGATGCCCTACAGGAGGCATGCCTTAGACAACTACTACTGGAACCCACTCGAGAGGGAGCAATCTTAGACCAGGTCCTCTCAAATGGAGATGGAGAGAGGATCACAGATGTAGAAGTGGGTAGCCATCTGGGAACTAGCGACCATCGAACAGTATGGTTCACGATAAACACAGCAGTAGAGTCAAGTCATACAAAGGCAAAGGTACTGGACTTCAGGAGGGCTGACTTTGCCAAAATGGGTGAGTGCCTAAGCAACTAACACTAGCAAATGGGCAGGAAGGAGGGGTGGAAGAACAGTGGGGAATAATCAAAACTGCCATCACAGAGGCAACAAGCCTTTGTGTGGAACAAATAAAACAAAACAATGTAAGAAACCACTGTGGTTTTCAAAGGAGGTGGCAGGGAAGGTTCAAGAGAAAAAGAAAGCATTCAAGAAGTACAAGGAATCACAGAAGAAGCAGGACAGAGAATTGTATCAGTTAAAGCTAAAGGAAGCTGGGAAGGCAGTCAGAACAGCAAAGGCCCAAACCAAGGAAAAGATAGCCAACTGAGTTAAGAAGGGGGATAAAACCTTTTATAGGTATATCAGGGAGCAAAGGAAGACCAAGGGAGGGATAGTGAGGCTTAATAAAGGGGAAGGGGGGGTGAGCAATGGGTGACTGTGAAAAGGCAGAGATACTGAACAAATATTTTTGCTCAGTATTCACAAGTAAAGAGGGGTAGGTACCGAAACCAAACAACAGAAACACTCTGGATACAGGAGTTGATACCAGCCCATTCACAGAAGAAAGGGTTCTGAAAGAACTCTTAAAACTGAAGGTGGACAAAGCAATGGGGCCTGATGGGATTCATCCCAGAATTCTAAAAGAACTAAGGTAGAACTAGTGACACCACTGACTACCCTCTTTAACAAATCATGGGAGGATGGGGTGGTATCTGAGGACTGAGGAGGGCAGATGTTATTCCACTTCAGAAAAGTGGGAGCGGGGCAGAAGCAGAAAACTACAGACCTGTTAGTTTAACCTCAGTGATAGGGAAAATGATGGAATCACATCTGAAGGAAATAATTGTTGCGTATCTAGAGGCCAGAGGGGCACTGGACCCAAGGCAGCATGAATTCACAGCAGGAATGTCATGTCAGACAAATCTAATAGATTTCCTTGAAAGGGTGACCAAAGTAGTAGATCAGGGAGGGGCTGCGAACATGGCCTACCTAGACTTTAGCAAGGCATTCGACACAGTCCCACACAAAAGATTAATATACAAGTTAGCCAGCCTGGGAATGAGTCCCAAGATGGTAGTCTGGATAAAGAATTGGCTGGAGAACAGTACACAGAGGGTAATAGTAAACGGAGTCCACTCTGAAGAAAGGGGTGGGGTTACTAGTGGGGTACTGCAGGGTTCAGTATTAGGACTGGTCCTCTTCAATGTCTTTAGAAATGACATTGCAGAGGGACTGGAAGGAAAAATATATCTCACAAAGATCTACAACAGAGTTGATACACAAGGTGGGGTGGAAAGGATGAAAAAGGACTTGGCAAGGTTGGAGGAATGGTCAAATGTATGGCAGCTTAGATTCAATGCTAAGAAGTGCAGGGTAATGCACCTGGGAAATAAAAACCCAGGAGAAGAGTACACAATGGGGGTGAGATACTGACAACAACAAAAATGGAAAGGGACCTGGGGGTAGTCATGTCAGATGACTTAAAGGTGGGCAAGCAATGTGAGAGGGCAGTAAGGAAGGCTGGGGGGATACTGGAATGCATAGGCTGAGGCATCACCAGTAGAAAACAGAAGTTGTTATCCCTCTGTACAGACAGCTGGTGAGACCCTATCTGGAGTACTGCGTGCAGTTCTGGAGACCCAATCTCCACAAAGACAAACAGGATGGAGGCAGTCCAGAGGAGGGCAACTAAAATTGTGCAGGGTCTGCACCAGAAGACATATGAAGAGAGACTTAAGGAGCTTAATATGTATAGCTTCAAGGGAAGGAGGGAGAGGAGGGACATGATAGAAACTTTCAAGTACCTCAAGGGAATCAACAAAGTCCAAGAGCGCAGCATCTTTCAGAAAAAGAGGTGTGCAAGAACAAGGGGCCAATTTGAAGATGGGGCGGCTCAGGAAGAAGTGAGGAAGTATTTTTCACAGAGAGTGTTGTGGATGCATGGAGACCGGCCTTCGGAGAGGCTGTGGAGTCAAAAACAGTGGTGGAATTCAAGAAATCATGGGACAGTCATAAGGCAATTCTAGCGGGTGGGGGTAGGAAGAAATAGGCTGTTGGTTAACTAGCTGCAGCTTATCCATTAGGTAGAGAAATGGGCAGACTGGGTGGGCCAAGCGGTCCTTATCTGCCGTCAAATTCTATGTTTCTATGGAGCGTCTCTTGCCTCCTTCTCCATACTTCCGGGTTACAGAGTTTTAAAAATTAAAATACAGCAAGTTGCGACGCAGAAAAATGCCGCTCTTGCTGTTAAAATCTAAACCGGAGGGTAAGCTGTCTGGGGGCAGGAGCCCACATTTTGAACAGCTTTCCTTTAAGTACTTTTTAGCTATAAATACCATGGCAGGATCAGCCAGATAATTGTTTGCAGTGTGGGATAGCTATATTCAGTAGATTTAGTTCCTTGTGGTTCTGGCAGCATGTGTGTGCCAGATGTGTGTGTGTATGTGTACGTGCGTGCGTGCCAGGTGTGGACTGATCTGGTTGGTAGTGAGAAGGTTCTGAGGCATGGAAAGTAGTTCAGGCATGCAGTCATAGTGGGAGGCGTGTGTTCATTTTGGGATAATGTATAGTCATGTGGTGTGTTTTATACAGTCGGGGAACCTGGTTTTCACTGATTTTTTTCCTACCAATTTTATATATATATATTATGGTAGCACGGTAGTGCTACCATAGTTAGGGTTGAGGAGCCATTTACATGTTAAACCCAAAATTTTGCACCTTAATAACTTTGCAACCGTTTGATGGATTTGCCTGAAATTTGGAATAAACTATCAAGACCCATACGCCTTGGGATCTGCCAAGTGTCGTACTGGTCGGATATACGGCTACGGAGTTATTAAGCATGATCTGCGCGTGCATTTATGCTTTTTTGGAATTCTACAGTCGCGCCTATAGGTTGCATGGTTTGCGCGACCAGTCCAAAATCTTCAGGGAATGTGCGGCCGGGGTCCCCGATGTGCCTTTTGAAGATTTCGTGAAAAAATATTAAACGGTTCAAAAGTTATTCAAAAAACAAGTTCCCATTATAAGTCAATGGGAAAAGTTAACAGAAAGTTCGATAGTGTCGCAAATGCAGTTTTTACTTTCGCAAATGACCCTTTTACTGTCGCAGATCCGCCAATTTGTTTTCAGTTGGTGATCAGAAAAATGCTTGGCATTTAAATTTGGGACCCTCTAGCAACCTTCGGGGTGCGCGTTGGGGTCATCAGTCCTAACTCTCACCCCATTCTTCTATTCCTCAGCTTCTTTCCACATGTGATGGGGTGAGAGTTAGGGCTGACTACCCCTGTGCGCACCTCGATTCTGCTGGGGGAGTGGGCTGGAGAGGTGCAAAGGGGGTTTCAACCCTAACATCGAATTTCCTTGCTTTTGTCCCTGTGGAACAACACTAACTGATGCATTAAACAGAGTTTTTTGCCTCTAATATATATATATATATACACACACACACACACACACACACACACACACATATATTGATTGCAAAAACTTTTGTTAATTCATCAGTTAGGGTTAAAGCAACAAAAGCAAAAATGTGTACTAGGGTTTCCAACCCTAACACCTCACCCTGCGCAGACAAAGTGGGATCGAGGGGTGGTATTGGTGTCTCCAGCCCTAACTCTCACCCCATTGCTGTGCCTGCCCAGCTTATTTTATAATGAGATGTAGTGGGCGTTAGGGCTGGAGATGCCAATGCCACCCCTCAATCCCTCTTCAACTGTGTAGGGTGGGGGTGGGGTGTTAGGGTTGGAAACCCTAATGCCACATTTGCCTACTTTTGTCGTCTTAACTTTAACTGATGCATTAACAACGTTTTTTGCAATTTATTTCCTTACTTTTTGAAATAGTATAATAGTATCCTTATTTTACGGTAGGAAAATTTGGAGTGAAAATATGATAAATTGGCAAAGTTATGCACGTGCATAGAAAAATTGCAATGACCGAGCATAACTCCGGCATTTTTAGGTATTTTTGCACCAGATTTTCAACATGGCCTTTTTGGGACCCCACCTCATGAACACTGGCACTGTCATTGTGTTACTTGGTCCCAAAAGGTGATTTTGTACAGCAGCTGCGCCATTCTGCGCCACTGCTGCGTAAACACATTTCGGGCAGGATGTGAGAAATTACAGCTGTACTGTTAATGAGGTGGTGTGAAAAACTTGCAGTGTTGAAAAGTTTGAGTGAAAATATTAAAATATGCCGTTACGAGTGTGCATAGCAAAATTTCAACGACCGCACTTAACTCGGGCATTTTGGGGTATTTGTTTATGGGGTTTTTTTGCATCATTTATTTTCCCCTCCTACATGCTTTGGGACCTGCCACTCCTTCAGGCCGCCATGGTCCCCGACATACCTCCTGTTACCCCCTTGAGCCTCCTTACCTCATATCGCAGCCTCCACAGGGTAACCCTTTGCTGGGTGGGTCCCTCTCCTCAGAGGAGGAAGGCACCGGTGGGGACAGCCAGCACACTTTTTCTTTTGGTCCCAGGGTGCTCTGAGGTGGACATGGCTCCTATGGGGGGTTTCGGAAGCGTCAGCAGACCAGCCGCCATCATCCAGCCGATCCTGAAGCGGTTTCTGCTTTTCTCCTTTTGCGTCACTCATGCAACGCTCCTGGTCTCCACTGGGGGCCGCTGCAGAGCGATGCAGCCCTGCTACCCACCCTAGGAGAGGAGAGCAGTCCTACAGACGTTCAATCCTGTCCTCCCCCTGACGATCCTGAGCGCCCCGAGTCCGTTCCTGAACCCGGGTCACCGGCATGGTTCGAGATAAGGCACCAGTGCCTCAGCCCTCTGTGCCACCAGGCCAGCTGGGTATTTGTGTACCAAATTTTCAGCAGTGGCACTGTCGTTTTGTTACTCGGTCCCAAAAGGTGATTCCGTGCAGCGACCGTGAAATCACTTTTCGGGATCGAATAATGAAATGACAGTTCCAGTGTACATGAGGTGGGGTCCCCAAAAGCCCATGTTGAAAATTTAGTAAAAAAAATACCAAGAAGTGGCAGAGATATCAACATAAGTTCAAAACGCCATTGACAGCCATTATACGGCACTTACCTTTCTTCCTCAGTTCGTGGTTAAGCTTTGAAGAGTGCAGATGCGCCCCAGTCCACAGATGATAACAGTCTTTGACCTCTGGTGGTAAGTATAAGTGGGGGTGTTGGGTGGTGGGTGCTCAGTGGGAGGAGGGTGGGGTAGGGGTGGTGGGACGATGAAGGACCATTTTCTTTTGCAGGAATAAAAACAAAATAAGGCATTGGAGGACTGTTTTCTGTTTACAGAAACATGAAACATTTTGAGACGGTGTCCCACAGCACTGGGGGTGTTTAAAATAATTGGGGATACTGGGATGGGCTGCCCAGTGTCACTCACTAGGCGGGGGTTGGTACTAGAGCCAACACAGGGATTGGGCAGCCCCGATGTCAACAAACAAAAAATACTTTTTGGGGGGACACTGGGAGTGGGCTACCCAGTGTCCCACACTGCTGGGAGGGGGGGTTAAATGCCAACATGGTGATTGGGCCCCCCGATGTCGGCACATAATTTAAATCAGTGGGGCTGGGTGGGACAGGGGGGTGTGGCACTGTGGGTGGGCATCACGGTGTCAGAATGTATGACTGTGACTGCAGGGTGGGGGCACCACTAGACACCAGGGGTATATAAAAAAATGAAAAACATAAGGAACCTCAGAGGACATTTTGAAAAGCTTTATTATTCCTTTTTTGTTACTCGCAAAGAAGGAATCAGCTGGCAAAAAGGGAGCCGCTCACGAAAGAGGAAGTTAGTGAGTCACGAACTAGGAATATAAAAGCTTCAAAATATACCCTCTGAGGTTCCTTGACTATAAAACAAGTACAGAATCCATGTAATGGAGTCCTGATGAACAAGATACGTGGGTCGGTGTATCTAGATGGAAACATTTTTTGTGGGTTTTCAGATTTAAAAAAAAGAAAACACAAGATGGTGACTGACGACCAAAGATTTTTTTCCCATGAAGAGGGATTCCAAATCTCGCGAAGCAGGAATGCTCTCACGAGACTCAATCCAAATGTTCAGCAAAGTCCCATAGGATATAATGGGAACTAAGAAACTTAAAAACTTTGCAACAGATTAATATTATTGCACAACATTTTCAGTGTCTGTTCTTCTACAAAAGTTCTTTATACTCCACAAAAATCATGGAGCAATTCCACATGGTCTCACTGCAAGGCGATGAGGAAAATAAATGCAAAAATGGGTGTTTCTTTTTTTACTTTTCTCACTACCTGCATCTCAGAATCTGCTCATCGGAACGAAACAAAACTTGCCAAATCAAGAGATCTACCCCGTAGGACAGCGCATACCTAATTCTGTGCAAATCCAGTGATCAGTTGCAAAGTTATTAAAGTGCAAAATTTCAGCTTTAACATAGGAACTGCTGCTCAGCCCTAACTATATGTATTGTGGTAGCACGGCAGTTAGGGTTGAGTAGCATTTTTAAGGTTAAAGGTTAAACTTTGCACCCTAATAACTTTGCCACCGTTCAACAGATTTGCCTGAAATTTGGTATGCAAGGTTGGACTTGGTAGATCTTGGGATCTGCCAACCTTCGTACCAGTCGGATATACTGCTGTGGAGTTATTATGCGACATGCGAATGCGCAATTATGCTTTTTTGTGCATTCTTTGCTCATGCCTACAGGTCGCATGGTTTGTGCGACCAGTCTGAATACTTCAGGGAACGTGTGGCTGGGGTTCCTGATGTATCTTTTGAAGATTTCATGAAAAAATATTGAACGGTTCAAAAGTTATTCAAAAAACAAGTTCCTATTATAAGTCAGTGGGAAAAGTTAACAAAAAGTTCAACACTTTCGCAAATGCACTTTTTAGTGTCGCAAATGGCCCTAGTAGTGTCGCAAGTCCACCATTTTTTTTTTGCAGTTACTGATCAGAAAAATGCTTAGCATTTAAAATTGGGACCCTCTAGGGACACAATTCTTGTTGTGTTCACCTAGTCGGACCCTCAGGTTGCTAGCCATGTATTTATTTTGCAGATAAGCACCCCAGAAATATGTTTTTCAAATTTCTGGAAAAAGTAGTGTCGCAAAGTAATGTCGCACCTGCGACACTTTCGAAAAATTTTGCGAAAGCTTTCGTAAACTGCAACACTACTTTTCCAGACTATGGCCAAAATGACAGGAGTTCTTTGCCACCCTGCTGCAAAAGAACGGTTTGGTCTTTTTTGCTGAAATTTGGAGGGAAGGCAGCTAACATCTCTCAGATGTGCCTTTTGGTGGCTTGGTGACAAAATATTGCATGGTTGCCAAGGTACGGTACTCCGAAGTTGACATTTTTTTTCCCATAGACTAACATGGTGGCGTTCGCCACGAATTTCGAGGCTCATATCTCGGAAACGGTGCAAGATACAGAATTTTTATCGTGACAATGTGTTCAGCGAAAACCTAGCCAGGAAACTCATGAATCATGTGAAATTTACATTTTTTTTATGTCGCACGGTTCCTGAGATATAAGCAATTTAGTATTCCAACAGCTCATTTTCTGCTCCTAGGCCCGTTATTATGCATACGTTCTTTGTACACACTGTGTTTCTCTGTGCAGCTGTTGAGCAAAAACAGGGTGTGTGCTTCCATTACTGTAACAGTTAGCATTTCCACTTGCATTTCCGTACTCGTTTGCGTTACCGTGTACGCCTCCGTGTGCGTTACCCTCTGTGTTCTTGTTTGCGCTTGCGGTTGCGTTACTGTTATCATTTGCGTTTCCACTACTGTTTCTGTTTGCATTTCAGTTTGCATTTCCCGGCACCCCTTTCATTTGTGTTTGCATTTCTCTTTCGGTTTGCGACTTTGTTGCTGTTACTGTTACCATTTGCGTTTCCAATTGCGTTACTGTGCCTGTGCGTGTTACGGTTTGTGTTTCCGTATGCGCTTCCATTTGCTTTTGTATTTCTGTTTCCTTTGGTATTATTGTTGCTGTTAACGTTACCATTTGCGTTTCCAGTTACCATACCGTGACCATGTGCATCATGGTTTGCAATTCCTTACGCGGTTACATCTCCCTTTTACATCACTGTTCGGTTCGGCATCACTTTGCGCTTGCATTTCTATTAACGTTTGCTTTATCATTTACGTTTCTGTCACCATGTGCGCAACCGTTAGTGCTTGTGTTCCCCTTGCACTTACCGTTACTATGTCAAAGGGCCCCGCACTACCACCACCACCACATTCCATTCACTACTTCTACTGCACATTATCAAAAAGAAGGGAAATTAGAGGCAAAAAACTAAGTTTAATGCATCAGTTAGGGTTGTTCTACAGTGACAAAAGCGAGGAAATTCGATGTTAGGGTTGAAAATCCTCCCTTGCACTCACCCCCCACCCTGCCCCCCCAGCCGGCATTGGGGTGTGCGTTGGGATCGTCGGTCCTAACTCTTGCCCGATTCTCCTATAGTTCACCATCTCAGCTTCTTTACACATGTGATTGAGTGAGAGTTAGGGCCGACGACCCCAACGCACACCCCGATGTGGGGTGGGTGCAAGGGGGGGGTTTCAACCCTAAAATCGAATTTCCTTGCTTTTGTCACTGTAGAACAACCCTAACTGATGCATTAAACAGAGTTTTTTGCCTCTATATATAACACATAATTTACAAAAAACTGCGTTAATGCACCAGTTAGGGTAACTTAACACCACGAAAGTGGGGGAATGTGGCATTAGAGTTTCTCACCCTAACGCCCCACCCCAAGCAGCAAAAGGAAAAAACATTAGGGTTTTGGGTCTGCAGAGTCTTGGTGATTCAGTGGTGGGGTCTTCCTTGTAGGTTGTGAACCATAATGTCCACCACATTCAGTGAGCAAACAATGTCATACATGATCTCCTTTCTTGACGCAGGGCCCACGGGGGAAGGGGTGGGGTAAGCATTAGTGTTGACAGCCGACAAGGAAGACCCACCACTGAATCGCCAGGACTCCGTAGACCCAAAACTCTAATTTTTTTCCTTTTGCTGCTTGGGGTGGGGGGAGATGTTAGGATAAGAAACCCTAATGCCACATTTTCCCAAATGTTATGGTGTTAAGTTACTCTAACTGGTGCATTACCACAGTTTTTGCAAAGAATTTCCTTACTTTTTTAGATAGTGTAATCAAATTGGATTTGGATCAATTTGGGAGGCAGTGTAGCGCAGTGGTTTAAGGCTTTGAGCTGCAAATCTGGTGACCAGACCTGGGTTTGTATCCCACAGCTTCCACTTGCATATTGTGTGACCCTGGGCAAGTCACTTAACTTCCCTGTGCTCCCAGGTCACACCTGTAAAAAAGCTTTCTGCTTAGTGTGCTACTCCTGGTTAAACAACTAAATAAAAAAAAAAAAAATTCTCATTTGCTGTGGAAGTGCAGGGCCCAGAGGACCCTGTGTGCCCATCCCCCGATAGATGCATACATGTATGTTTTTCAGCCGAAACAGCAACCAGTTTGTCAGCATTGCCTTGTTATTACCCTCACCTCATGAACGCCATGCTGAAAATTTTCAAATCCCTGCTGAAGTGTGATTCCGTGCCACCGCAACATTATTCTGTGCCACAGGTGCGAAAACAAATTTATTTATTTTCATTTTGTTAACCGGGTAGGCCCACTGAGCCCGGTAACGGTCCCTTTTTCAGGGGCGACCCGGAATTAATTACAGATAGTACAACATGTACAGAGTAAAACACTTATACACATAGGAGACAGTAGTTTACAGTCACATTCTAAGGTTCAATCGACAGTTTACAAATATTGTTAATAACACATTAAGTACATTAATGTTTCAGTCATTCCATGGATACAGTTCATTGGATACAGCAGTACACAACTGAGACATCAACGATTACAAGTGCATTGGTTAAGCTCCAACAGGTGGACCTTAAACCCCCTTTTAAATACCCCTAGTGAGTTGCATTCCTGCCAATTTGTTGGGAGTGCGTTCCAAAGGGGGAGGATAAAAACCTAAAAAGCCCGAGTTCCTAGGGCAGTTTTCGCTTTGGGTATCATGAGGAGATTTCTACCAGAGGACCAAAGTAGCTAGAATTTGAAAAATGACAGCTGTGAAATGGGTGTGTTGAAAATTGGGGGTCAAAACATTTAAAATGACCAAAGTTACGAGCGAACATAGTAAAATTTCAATGTATGCGCATAATTTTGCCATGTTTGCATATTTTGACACCAAATTGTCAACATAGCCTTCTTATAACCCCACCTCATGAGCAATGGCAGTGAAAATGTTTAAATCCTGCCCAAAAGATGATTTGCCAAGTGACCGTGAAATTGCATTTCGGGACAGATTTGCAGAATTCCACTGACATTGTTCATGAGGAGGGCTCCACCAAAAGGCCATATTGAAAATGTGGTGTCAAAATATGCAAAAATGGCCAAGTTATGCATCAGAGGTGAAAACCCCATTGAAATACATTGAACCGCATTTACTTCAGTTTCTCATATTGCAGTCACTGGTTCCAGCAGCAATACATGTCTTCGATTGGAGAGTGGATCTTCATCCTGGGACCTGTTCAGGTGAGTAAGGGTGTGTGGAGGGGAGAGTGCTCAGTGGGGTGGAGGGGGAATTGGATCGGCGAGGGACATTTTTTTTTTACAGGATAGAAAAAAGATGCAGAGGGATGATTTCCTTTACTTCAGATTAGGAGAGTGAGATGGGGGGGTGCCACTAGACACCAGGGAAGCTTCACAACATACAGGAACAGCAGTCGGAAGGGTGCTACTAGATACCAAGGAAACTTCACAACACACAGGAACTGCGATCAGAGGGGTTGGGGGCCACTAGACACCAGACAAGCTTCACAACATATGGGAATGGCGATCGGAGAGGTGGAGGTGCCACGAGACACCAGGGGAGCTTCATAACATATGGGAATGGTAATCGGAGGAATGGAGGGTGCTACTGGACACAAGGGAAATATTAAGAATATGGGGAGAGCAATTGGAGGGGTGGGGAGTGCCACTAGACACTAGGGAAACTTGACAACAAACAGGAATGGCAGTTGGAGGGGTGGGGTGCCACTAGACACAGGGAGACATTAATTCATTGTGGGGATGGCATTGGAGGGTGGGGGATGCCACTAGACACCAGAGAAATATAAATGAAATACAGAAATGGGATCACAGGGTAAGGGGGTGCCACTAGACACCAGAGAAATATAAATTAAATACGGGAATGGAATCACAGGGTTGGGGTGCCACTAGAAACCACAGAAACAGTTAATTGTGGGGATGGCATCGGGGGGGGTGCCACTAGAAATTAGGGAAAGATACATTTAGTACAGAATGGGATCAGTGGGCGGGAGGTGCCACTAGACACCAGGGGAACATTAAATGTATACAAGGACGGCAGTGGTGGGGGGTGCCACTAGACACCAGGGAAACAGCGGCTCACTGCTGTCACTCCAGCACGAGTTCCAACTGTGGCTGCAGAATTCAAGAAAGTCCCGCTGTTCTCACACGGAGAACATGGGTCAAGGCCTCCTCTCGCTAAGCTGGGCACTCTGGATTTTGGGGTGCCTAGAACACATAGTTATGATAAATTTTTAAACAAACAAACAAGAATCTAGTGAACAGGTCCTGTTAGCTAGATTCAGGTGTTTGTTTTTAAATACATAATTGAATTCTACTTTTGGTGTTTCTAAGTCGGAAGCACTAAAAAGAAAATGGCAGCCATCACAACTGATTTTTTTTCAATACAAATAAATCATTCAAATAACCACTCAAGATTTTTTTTTTACCTTTTTTGCGTTTTTTTTACCTTTTGCGATTATTTTTTTACCTTTTACGATAACTTTTTTTGCGAATGGAAAAAAAAATCTTTAAAAACGTTATAACTTTAGAATAGGACAACCCATTTTTTCACCAAACCATCCAAAGGCACACCCTTGGCATTGGCCCCTTCCACCCTGAAAATGTTATGACAAAATTCCACATGGTCTAGGCTGTAGGTGAGAGCAAATCATTCCCACTGTTGAGTATAGGAAACCAGATGTATTTTTTTTCTGTCTTTTGGCACTGTATATCTCAAAAAAAAACAAGATGCTGTTACAAATCTTTACTCACCTTGAGATTCTGGCAGCCTGACTGTGCATGCCAAATTTTGGGCTGTTTCAACCAAGAACGCAGAAGTTATTAAGGTGCAAAAAGTGAGGTTTAATGTGGCTACTCAACCCTAGCTATAGTGGCGTGATCACACACCTATAATATTATAGTGGTGTGGTAGTGCCACTATAGTAAGAGCTGAGGAGGGCTTTCTATGTTAAACCCAAAATTTTGCACTTTAATATTTTCGCAACTGTTCAGTGGATTTGAACGGAAGTTTGCAAGCGTGGTCTTGTGGGGTAGATCTCTTGATGTGTCAAGTTTCGTTACAGTTGGATATGCGGATTTCGAGATGTGGATAGCAAAAAAACTTCTAAAAAATCTCTGTTTGTTGCAGGTTTTTTCTTATCACGCTGCTCCCAGACAGTTTGGACTTTTTGTGATATTTTCAGGGTAGAAAGTGCTTGGCCTACAGATGTGCCCTTTGCTTGTTTGGTGAAAAAATATTAATCTGTTCCAAAGTAATTAAATTTTAAAATTTCAGTTATTGTCAATGGGCAGTACAGACTCTTGGATGGTTGCTTGGAACGAAAAAAGAATTTGGCCTGAACGAAAAAGTATGCTTTTTTGTTCCAGCCAATCCTTTTTCATGAGCAAAAATTACTTTTTTGTTTGCTGCCATCTTGTTGTCCATGTTTTCAAAAAATAAATTCAAAAACTCACAAAAATGATACTCTGCAAAGGCACCAATACATGTATCTTGCTAATTGGGACTCTGTTAGGTGGATTCTGTAGTTATCCGGTGAAAAAATTACCCCAGAATGTTTTTTTTTTTTTTAACATTTAAAATATTTTTTCATGACTCACTAATTCTTTTTTCATGATTCCTTTTTCATTCAAACAACAAAGGATTCCTTCTCATGAAAAGGGATTTCAGACTTAGTTTTTTTCCAGCTTTTTTCATTTATCCTTTTCATTTCGGACTTAGTTTTTTTGATGATTCTTTTTTCATGACAAGGGAGCCTTTTTCATTTGATATTTGCGTTCAAACAAAAAAGGATCCTTTAACATGAAAAATGATTTCGGACTTAGTTTTCCTGTTGATTCTTTTTTTGTGACAAGGGATCCTTTTTCGTTTTAAACTTTCATTCAAGTGAAAAAGGATCTATTCACACAAAAAAGGATTTCGGACTTAGTTTTTCACCGATTCATTTTTTGTTTGAAGGAATCCTTTTTTGTTTCCTTTTTTGTTGATATGGAAAAGGATTCATAATTTTAATGTGTTTCCCTGGTGTCTAGTGGCACACCCCCATCGCTGTCCCCCTAACTTTTTGCATTTTCTCTAGTGGCGCCCCTCACCCTCTGATTACTGCCTCCATTTTTTTTAAATATATTTTTTAAATGTTTATATATATATATATATGTATATGTGTATATATATATATATATACACACACACACATACATTTATATTTTTTATTTTGTTACTAATATTTATTGTATATATTGTTTCCTGGTGTCTAGTGGCACTCACACCCTCCGATTGCTGTCCCCTTATTTTTTAAGGTTTGCCCTGGTGTCTAGTGACCCCCACCTTCCGTTCGCTGTCCCCATTCTTCTGTAATTTTTCCCTGGTGTCTAGTGACACCCCTCACCCATTGATCGCCATCCCTATAGGTTTTAACTTTTTCCCTGGTGTCTAGTGTCACTCCCCACCCCCTCTAATCGCTGTCCTCATAGTCATTAAAGTTTTCCTGGTGTCTCGTGGAACCCCCGCATCCCCATCCTAGTCTGAAAATAAGGAAACCATCTCTTGTTGTCTTTTTTTTTTTCCTGTGAAGAAATGGTCCCTTGCTGCTCCAAACCCGACCGACCACTGAGCACCCACGACCCCGCACCCCCTCCACACACCCCACACACCCTCACTCACCTGAACAGGTCCCAGGGTGAAGAGCCACGCCCCTGTCTTAGACACATCTTGCTGCTGGAACTACAGACTGCAATATGAAAAACTAAGGTAAAGGCAGTTCAATGTATTTCAGTGGGGTTTTCAGGTTTGATGCATAATGTTGTCATTTTTGAATATTTTGAGCCCAGATTTTGAACATGTCCTTTTTGGGTTCAAACCTAATGACCAATGTTGATGGAATTTTGAAAATCAAGTCTGAAATGCAATTTTGTGGTTGCTTGGTAAAATCACTTTTCGGACAGTATTCGAAAATTTTCACTGCCCTTTGTTCATGAGATGGGGTCATAAGAAGGCTATGTTGAAAATTTGGGGAAAAAATATATAAAAATGGCAAAGTTATTTGCACACATTAAATTTGGTTACGCTTGCTCGTAGCTTTGGCACTTTTAAATATTTTGACTCAAAATTTTCAACATATCCATCTTTTTACACCACCACATGAACGTGCCAGCTGTGATTTTTTCAAACTCTGGCCAAAGTGTGTTTTTGCACCTCTGTCTCACAATGACGTTGTAGTGGTGTGGAATCACGTTTTGGCAGGGATTTCAAAATTTTCATTATCAGGTTCATGAGGTGAGGTAATAAGAAGTCTATGCTGATAGTTTAATTCCTGTTTTCCTACAAATTCAAGCTCAGGGCCCAAAGGCCCTCCGCTTCTGGGCCCTGCGCTTCTACAGGCAAATAAGGATACGATTACACTATCACAAAAATTATGGATGGATGGATAGGAGTGCAGGGCTCTCACAGGAAAATAAGGATATGATTCTACTATCTCAGAAAGTAAGGAAATGCATTGCAAAAAAATTAATGCACTAGTTAAGGTTAAAGGAGCAAAAGTAGGGAAATGTGATGTTAGGGTTTTCAACCCTGACACCCCACCCCCACCCTGCAGCCAGCAACAAGAAAAATCATCTCAGCTTATTTATTGATGGAAAGGAGTGGGCGTTAGGGATGACAACACAAAGGTACAACCCACACCTGAGAGCGAAGAGGCAAGATAGGTGAAACCATAATGTTTTTGTCCTGTTGCTGCCTGCAGGGTGTGTGTGGGATGTTAGGGTTGGAAACCCTACTGCCACATTTCCCTACTTTTGTCGCTTTAACCCTAACTAGTGCATTAAGAAAGTTTCTTGCAATGAATATATATATAGATAGATACGTATATATGTAAAACCATACCTTTATTTGTGTGGCTAATACACCCATTCCTTTAACAAGCCACACCTTCTCTTCTGGCTAGGAAGGCACTGGGTATTCAGCATCCTGTTTCTCTTCCCTCCATATTGTGCTTGATCCTTGCTTGTTTCAGGGCTAGCAAAAAAACAGTCAGGATGTGAGCCTGCTAGGATGTGCCACAAAGGAAGCATACTTGTAAAGTGTACAAACCTAGAAACTTATTTTTATTGCTTGTATTTTTTGCTGTGGTAACAGGACAGGTTTGTTCTTTGGTTGCAATTGTTCCACTGGAGTCAACAATGAGGGGTGTTATGCGTCAGATTTATTTGTTTGACATGTGTGCAGACAAGAATGTAGGTACTGGAAAGATGGAGAGTAGGCCACGCAAATGAGAACATGTTTAATATTGTCTCCACACACCTTTGAACATACTGTCATTATGCAATGGATCTTTGACAATTAGGAAGTTACAAAATGAATTTAAGTTGAAGGAAAGGGACTTGATAAGACAGTACATTGAATTTTGTATGGCATTTCATACACATAATTTTCTTAAAATGGCATATCATTTTATCCAGAATTGTATGCACTCTGTTATCGCAAAGGAAAATGAAGACAGAAATGAAAGGATTCCATACTGAGTATATGACACTTAGTGGTGAGAAAAGCAAGCTAGGGTCCATCTTTAATTTCATGGCTAAAGGGAAGGAGATACTTGTTTCCCTGGAAGCTTTTGATTTTCCTTTTATTCATGTTAACACAAGTCTGTATTTATTGCAGTCTAAGTAATTACTTTTGTAGTTCGTTTGATGGACTGTTATTGCTTTAACTACATTGACTTTTTGGCCTTTTGCCATTTTTATTAGACAGAAGTTTCATTATTCATCTTGGCATGAAAGACACCATTAGATCACTAATTCTAACCAAATATATTCATTTAAGACCACACAGTTTTTGTGCTTACAACAAAATTCTTACAGTAAACTGTATAATTAACAAACCCATGGACATACATTGTATACCAGTAAAGTGCTTTTTAAAGTCATGATGTCATCAAATTTCCATGCTTGAGCACCCCCTGCTTTCAAAGATAAGTTGTTTTCTTATGATCTTTAGAGTCTTCCCTGTTGTAAAACTGCAGTGTTTTTTTTTGTTGGAGAAAACAAATGTCACCATATCTGTTTTTTTTTTCTATTATCCATGATAACTTTAGAGCAGGGTACGGAATGGCAGCCTGCTATCTGACATTAATCACCAACTTTCACATTCCCTGAGACTCCCATTGCCTCTTCTCTAAGTTGATTCTGCCCCTTATTTTATTTTATTTGTTGGAAGGCAAAGAAAAACTAGGCCTGACTGGGTTTGAAGGCCAGTGGAAATGCAGTATTTCTAGCACAGATACTGGCAACAATGAAGTATTTTTAATTAGTACTATACAACTATTTTTAAACCAGTTTTGTTTGTTAGTTTTGTAAATAGAGGGACACTCCAGAAAACATAGCAGCCCCAGCAGTTTATCCTTTGAGGCCACTTTTTAGCTGTACACACTGTATTAATAGTGAGTAGGGTTAAACCTTTGTCATACAGTGAGTCAGGGAAGTCATGAATTCCATTGTTTCCCCCATTTGTATTAAAACTTAATGATTTTTTTGGTACTTTCCATGACATGATTTTTAGCATTTTACATGGAAGCATCATAGTTGTTTTGGTGTTTGTGAATGACAGACCCCTAATTTTGTGCCTCAGCACTGCTAAACACTTAATCCCCAGTCAACCCCAGTGTGGGGTTCGCGAGACCCAGTCTCCAGGATGGAAGGACACTGTGCAAGTCTTTCAATGTAATTTTTAAAACATTTAAATATTTGCTAATGTGCTTATACAAAATGGTGTCCTAAAATACAGGTGATTTATGTAACACACAATGGATACGTGACTTTTCAAGACTGTTACTATGATTTTCATAATTTTTGTCATCTTGACCATAATAACTCCATGATTTTCTCAAAAAGGTTTCCATGACAAACGTACAGCCCTAATAATGAGGCTATATCAAGAGTGTAGCACTTGTTCATGATGGTCTGCACTATACTTTGTGTAATCTGATGCTGTAGGCCGGATATGCAGGTGCAGTTGACTGAGACTAAGTGGTTGCAGTGACTGCTTAGTAGCAGTCTCTTGGTTTGCGCTGTATCACGCTACACAGTCCAGGGTCATAAACCTTTTGCTGCATGGTCGCTAAGTCGGCTGTAACCATGCAGGGGAATGTGTGGAGGCTGTCATGGAAATGCAGGGTTCCAGCAAGGAGAAGGATTTAGCTAAGCTGGTCATGGGCATGATAGATAGTGCTGGGGAAGGAGGAACCACTGGACACAAGAAAGTATGTTTAATCCCAGGAGTGCTCGGGGGCACTGGACTATTAGGGACACCTGGTGGGAAGGACACAACAGCCTACAGGCAGGCCTAAGGTTCAAGGGAAGACTATTCTGGTTTTACTGTTAGTCTGGAATTCAGGCTATGGCGTAGCACCAGGACACTGGAGCTGTGTCGTACCCACACCCCCGTGCCTGTCGTTAGTCATCATGTTAGTGGCTTTTAACTCTGTTCACTAACATCTTGCTGACTTATTTACATTGCAGCTTAGTTGGTGGGGATGGCGCCTCCTTCAGTATCTAAGTCTAAGATATAAGCAGAATATTTTTAAGAGGTGGCACAACAAGGTGCCTCTTTGCACATTGTATCTGCACCACCACTGACTGCAACTGTGAATGGGAGCCTTTGAATCTGATGTCCAGTATTTTACCCTGGCTAGGCCCTGTTTTTATTATTTAAAAAGGCCTCTATCTGCCCCCAGCTTCCCACTGGCAGCAATCTCCTACCCATCAGCCACCTGTAATTTTATTTTAAGATATCCCATGAATATCTGTATTGTTCTCCAGGTTGTCCCCCCATGCACCACTTGCCCACAGTCAATAGTCACAAGCAGAGGGAAGCAATCTGTTCCTGTATATACCTAGGGCAGAATGCATGCACTGGAAGGTTTGGTGTGATCTCAAGAAGTACTAGTGAAGAAAAGTTGTGGATTATTGCCAGGAGAAGTGGAAGGGTGTGCCCATACAGACTTAAAAAAAGTGCAGAGCACTGGACCTACCCTTCATACGTGTCAGCTTTCCCAAACTGCAGTATGAGGAACAGTCCCTCATTTGGTTCCTAAAAAGCCCTTTGTCCTACATTGAGATGGTGCAGTCTTACATTCAAAATTAAGATTTTATTTTATTAAGGTGTTTTTGCTGCTTCATGATGTTATCCCCTTCATCCTGAACTTCCCAGCAACCTCCCAGCCCTGACCCCAAACAACATGATTACTGTAGTGACCCAGAAGCACGGGGTTTGAGAGTGCCTTGTGTGCCAGCCACAGTGGCACCACCCATGCTACTGTACCCTCATGAGGGTGATACTACAGGGGGACCCATGATGACAGACCACTCCCATGGTCTAGCTGAGGAGAGGCTGTTGTATCATGGTGCAGAAATCTCTCCACTCTGGAGTCTGAGAATGCTGCCTCCACAGTATTCCCAAAGATCCTCCAAGCCTGGATGTTGCACATGGTTGCACCTGGAAAAAAATCTTTGCAGGTCTTATCCACAGCAACCAGTGTGAACAGGAAAGCCCCAGTTCCCACATTGGTCTGAGCTAGGGTCTGATAATGTGTCTCAAATGTTGTCTGTTTTTTCCACAGTTTGAAGGACAGTGCTATACAGTTGGGCAAAGAAAGGTTAAGGGGTATGTCACCTGGTGGGTGTTTTCAGTCCAGTGCCTGTGTTCTGATTCTACTTATTCTTAAACACTATACCTCCCTGAATTACTCATTTTCATGATAATAGGTCTGGTAATGGAGAAGGCGCTTTTAAAAACTTCAGAAGTAACAATATTATCTCTGGAATTAAATAACATGGACGTTTGAGTTACTTTCTACATAAAGGTAGAGCACTGGTATTCAAAATGCGACATTTGAGCTGTTTGAGGCCCCAGTGTTGTTTTTTGTGGCCACCATGTAGGGTTGAGTTTTTAGGTTGTATGCTGTCGACCGACGGCACAGTGACAGCACAACAGCGCCAGTTGATGTTGTGCTGTCGCTGCGAACAAGTGTTTTCTGTAGGGGCTTTGCCTCCACACACCCTGCGCCAGACTTCGCAGATTTTAGATTGCTAACTCCAGTCGGAGTTAGTTCAGTGATGGGGGCCAACGCCTCCCCAGCACCAGTGTCGGGTAGCGGAGAGACCATCACAGTGACTGCTGACAATGTCGCTGTGATGGTCTTCGCTGTAGAACTGACGCTGCATGGTCGGTATATGGTTTAGGTCTCATAGGTCAAATATGAACATTTTGGGCAAATTGCCATTTTGTTGCTCGCATTTTCTCAAAGGTCATAACCTCGTATGTTTGATGTGTCTTTAAATTGAAGGTTGTTTTATATTACATTGTATGCTGTAATTTGCTGGCTGGTAGCCTTCATGAATGAGATACTACTTAGACTCTGTGTTTTTACTGCACTGCAAAACTAAAATGAGCAGATTAAATGAACAGTATTTGAAATAAAGACACTGAAGCTACTTTTATACTCAGTGTCTTCTGCTTAACACATAGCATTTTTAACTTCGATATAGTTTCATTTATTTGTATATTGGCAACCGGAAAGGTGCACTGATTTAAGGCTTGTTTTTTGGTGCGACGTGTGGGAAGGTTTTCCGAGGAAATGGGACAAAAAGTCAAACTATAGAGTAAAAAAAAAGGCAAAGTGGCAAAAGCTACAACTGGTTAAAAGATTCAACCACACTGCAAAAAGCTCTAAGGAACAGACGCATAATGAACTAAGCATATAAATAAACCAAAAGAAAATGCACAATGGAAATACTGTATGTAAGATGCACTAAGTGTAGGTAGAGTAAAGTGCAATTATAATGGCCTGACTGAAAATATGAAATTTATCTTAGAGCATGAGGAGGCAGGACCATAACTCATAAGTGGTGGAGCCACCAGTCAGTTATGAAAGTCCTGTCCCCTCACATGTGATGATAAACTGCATATTGTTGGTAAGGCCATTGTAGGTTTGATTTACACATCGGTTTCTTACTTTAACTGTTAAGTCTGCCATTTATTCACTGTTTCTCTTTGATTTCATCTGCTGATTTTAGTGGTACAGTAGGCAATTGTGATGTCATCAGCATTGTGACAGCTGCTCTCTGATTGGTTTAGTATTCCATTGTAATGATACTAATCTTTAAGATATCCATACCAACAACAGTTTAGCAGCATATTTTCATATCTTACTGTTAGTGTTGTCATCAGCCAAGTTATCAGTTTCATCTTGTCATTTTTACGTTACAGGTGGCTGCGTGGGGGGGGGGGTGGCTTGGGGACAAGCAATATGGCTGCTGAATTCTAAGGCTCTGCTAATAACAGATTAAAATTCCATATTTTAGACCAGAAATACATAGATTAGCACGACAGAACAGCGCTAATTTTGAAGCTGAGACATTGCTGCAAGTCATGGGTAACCCTCATAGAGATAAGCATCAGGGCGACTGAACTAGAACCAGGACAGCTCCGGGAGCCTCTACCACGAGGGCGACACCAGGTCGAGATCCTGATTACGAAGAGGGCACAGGAGAGGAGACTTTGCAAACCCTGGGGAATAAATTGAATCAACTCATCTCATCAGCGGCAACTCTATCTACAAAATTTGACTCCCTCACTACTCGTGTGACCTCTGTTGAGTTCACACTTGAAACAGTCACCACAGCATCATCAGCAGCCACTAAAACTGCTAACTCCGCTATGGGGGCTGTACCTTCTCTGATAAAAGAAAATACGCACTTGAGATCGTGACTGGAAACGCTAGAGAACCAGGCAAGGGCCAATAATGTACGGATCCTGGGGCTAGCTGAAGAATGTGAGGGGGATCATCTGGCACTATTCCTGCAGGAATGGATTATGAGTCAACTAGGAGATGAAGCAACCCAGGTAGTTCAAAAAATCCAGAAGGCATATCGGGTTGCTTTTCGAGGCCGTCAAGATAACCCAGAAGCCCCATGCACTGTGTTGAAGATGTTGGACGGAGTGGGATCAAGGGATTATCTGCTAGCCCTAACAAGAAGGACAAAAAAACCCTCCTACATGATGGTCAGCAAATAAAGTTTTTTCCCGATCTCTCCTATGCCACAAGACAAAAAAGAAAATGATTCGATGGAGTGAAGGCACTCCTACAGGAAGCAGGGATACCTAATGGGTTGATTTTTCCTGCTCGAATGTGGATTGTGCATCAGAACAAAGTCTTTCTCTTCTCGGACCCAGCGGAGGCTCTTAAATGGGCCCAATGGAATCTGCCATCTCGAGGGATAGACAACGAGGAGGATGATCCGTCTTCTGATGAGGAAGCTACTGTACCTGAAAGGCCTCAACTTATTATTGAGAACAGTTATACTGAACTGGTAAAGGGACATGGTGGGGGAATATATAAAATTAATAGTGATGCCTTTCCCTGCCCATTAATTTTGTTTCTCATATAATTTTTACTTGTTGCCTACTGGGCTATGTAATAAAATGGGCTAGGGGGGTATAGAGGGCTTATGTTTTCGATTTCCTCGACCTAGAATTGCATGTCTGCCAATTTGGCTATATCAGGGATGTATAAGTTTACTACAAGTCCACGTTGGACTGTTAATGCATGCTTATTTAGCATTGTTTCAGCGCCTTTAATAATTTAAGCATAATAATAGTGCTGTTTAATTAAAGAAATATAATAGGGTACAGAGTCTGATAAGTTCTAAATATGTTACTACACTATTTGTGTCTTCACTGTGGGTAAGCATGGTTCTTGATCCCTCTTTTTAGGGAAGAAAACCAGACAACTAATACTGTAGACTATAAGGATAAAATACCATGCAGCTCTTGGACTATATACAGTTATAGGAGTATAAACACTATGGTTATTTTTTTTTTGTACGGGTAATACCCTCCAAAGATGTATCTTTTTTCTTTTAATGATTAGGATGAGAGTATTAAGAGGAGTGGTGCCCTCAACTTGAAAAATATATGTAATGTTAAAAGAAGATATAATGACTGTATGTTGGTCTTTGAGAAAAGAATAAACATAAAGTTTAAAAAAAAAAAAGTGGCTGTGTGAAAGTGAAGCCATGAGTGCAAGGGAACAATAACACCAACATTCCACATCAAGCAATCATATTTTGAGCTACGTCATGGGATATCCTATGTATTTCATGGGATTTCAAGGTTTTCTAAATCTTTTTTTTTTTTTGTTAGGAATACTACTGTCCTGTTCAGTCACACTACTCTCCTGTTCAGTACAGAATTAGTTTAGTTGCCGTATTGGTCCTTGTAAGAACAGATCCAGAAGCAGATGGTTTGATACCTTTTATTGACCAACATAGATGTAAAAAAAGAAAACGGTGCCTAATCTTTAGGACCAACCAAGTCCTTCCTCAGAGACTTCAGAGGAAGGACTTGGTTGGTCCAAAAGCTTAGATGCTTTGTTCTTTTTCTACATCTATGTTGGTCCAATAAAATGAATCAACCATTTGCTTCTGGATCTGCTCTCCTGTTCAGTGAAATCTCACATGTGAGAATAAATGTAAACTGTGCCCCTCTGTTCAGTGGCTCAGCATTAGAGCAAGTACTCAGTGCTATCAGTTAGCTCAATCAAAAGATATGTAGCATCTTACATGTGAGAATACATTTTTTTGAGCATGCTCAGAGTGGCCAAAATGAGTGAGAAAAATTTTTCTGAACGTGCTCAGTGACCAGTTTCATTTGTTTTGCAATGTTGGGTCAAGATAACACTTTTTATTTGCAAAATGTATTTGCACTCCCATGACATTCATAAAATGATATACAGTATTAATTAAAGTGTGAAATATAGCTTGCACAGAAGTCGACTGACAGCATAGTCAAAAGGCAGGAACAGGCCAATCCTACTCAGACCTTGAGAGCAGGGTGGTAGGAAGTGGGCAATGGAAGAAATAGTGTTTGGGTGCTGAAATGAGTTAAGAGGGGTAGTGTGGAAAGGTGTGGGGGGGCAGGAATCTCAAAATAGTCAAGCTCATGTGAGTCTTATGGGTTGCTGACTACAATGGGCTGGATCTTTTTGAAGAAGTTTGTGAAGGAAATTGGTTTTTGAGTTGCTTTTTTGAACTATTGCTGCAGACTGAGATGGGGAGGCTATTGCCCCTGTATGATAGACTGTGCTGGTGGGGACAGAAGGCTTAAGCCGGCTTCCTTTGAATGCTTCACTGAAATATTTGGGAGGCAATCTTGTTGTAGTGGTTAAATTAGGGTTAGCCGATCTAACTAACCCTGAGGTGGTCACTGGGGGCAGCCTTTCTCTCTGGGGGGTCAGGGGTATAAGCCCTAGAGTGTATACTCCCTGAATTCCTGGAGTGTTGGTGGGTTAGCTGACAGGGGTCGGATTGTCCCCACTTAAGTGGAGAGATTTGGTGGTGCTCCTGTGCCTTCCTTGGGGTGGTTTATAGGTTGGGCAATTTAACCCACTGGAGGACTTCGATAAGAACATTGCTCGCCTGTTTGATGTCTATCTGAAAAAGTTTGGACTAGTATTGCCGTGGACTGTTACTTTCCTATCAAGGAGTTTTATTTTTATTTTTGGGACTGGCTGTGAGAGAGCCTTTTTTCTCTTCTTTTCTTTTAGAAATTACACATTATATAATTTGTTTAAATGTGGCTGTGAGAGGGCCATGTTTTTTGTTTAAGCCATTGTAGGGGGTGGTGAGAGCCCCCCCCCCCCCATCAAGACTAATTTTTCTTCAGTTTTTATTAATTTAAAACTCATTGATTGGAGAATTTATATAAGCATTTTAATTTACTGTTGTTCGTAAGTTTTAAAATTTTTGGGTTTGGGGAGGGGGTCATTTATGTAGTTTGGGTATTTGTTGGGTGATTGTGACTATTTTAGGGGAGTTACTTTATAGTATAAGAAAGTTAGAACTTTGTTGTTGTGGAGTTTTATTTTTAGTTCTGGTGGTTAATTAGCCTGTGGAATGTGTCTGTTTGTCCCCCTGGTCTTGCGCTATTCGTCCTTCACTCTCTCCATGCCCTCCGCCCGTTTTCCCCTCCTCTGTCTTTTCCTATTTACCAGCGCTGTCGGTGCTGGGTATTGTACACAGGAGGGGTGGGGGTGGGGCCAGGACACTGGAGGATGAATGAGCGAATCTCTCGCATAGGGCTGGTTAGGCATAGAAGATGCCCTGGGGTGAAATGGAGCTTGGAACGTGGTGTTTCATGTCTAGTCCCCATACCCAAGGGCACCATCTCTGTCGATGGGCAAGTAAGTGGGATGGCTCGTGAACCCTGTCCAACTCATGCGGTGTTGTGCAATGTCAGATCTATTAAGAACAAAACTATAATTATTGCGGATCTTGTTGGAACAGCGGATCTGGCATGCATCACCGAGACCTGGCTGGATGAAAATGCTGGCCCTGTTTTGGAAGCAGCAATTCCGGCCAGGTTCTCGGTGATACACCGCCTGAGATTGGACTGCGGGGAGGGGGGGTAGCAGTCTGTTTCAAGACCGAGTTGGGCCTCACTGGTGTATCAGTAGATGAGACCAAATCCTTTGAATGTACTGTAGTAGCTGGTGTGGGTTGCAGGATTGCTGTCGTCTACCGTCCACCCAGGGACGAAAAGCAGTTCCTGCAGGAAGTGGCGGACTTCGCCGTCAACATGGCATTGGAGTTGCCCAGACTGATGGTACTGGGTGACTTCAATGCATGGGTCGACGATGAACTCTCACCTTTTGGACAGCACTTCCTCCAGTTGATGACATCACTGGGCTTCACACAGATTGTTACCCCTGCTACCCATAGTCATTCTTTGGATTTGGTGTTCCTCCTGGGGATTGAGGCCTCCGATTTGGGGGTGGAACCTGTCGGTTGGTCTGATTGTTACACCATGAGGTTCAACTTTTGCGCCCCCTTTGTAGGTGTACCCCTGTGGAGATGGGCAGTTATCGCCCTTTACAGGACGTGAGCCCTGAAGACCTGGCAGCGGTGATTGACCTCTCGGAGTTTTCTGTTGCCAGTTCAAGTCCAGAGCCTTTGGTTTTGGCCTATAATAAGGCCATCTCCTCGGCTCTGGACCTGATTACTCCTGTCTGTGTTTGTCCTCTCCCACTTCGCCCTCGGGCCCCTTGGTTTGATGGGTCTTTGAGGGAACTGCGGAAATCTGCCCTGGAGGTTGACCATCTTAGATTGGTAGAGCATTACCAGGCCTGCCAATCAGCGATCTCCCGTAAGAAGGCAGAGTTTCTGTCCAGAGAGATTGCTGTTGTTCAGAATCGACC
This sequence comes from Neoceratodus forsteri, assembly GCA_016271365.2. Taxonomy (NCBI): domain Eukaryota; kingdom Metazoa; phylum Chordata; order Ceratodontiformes; family Ceratodontidae; genus Neoceratodus; species Neoceratodus forsteri. The sequence goes on along the minus strand of CM057453.1, from coordinate 912,109,695 downwards.
AACTCAGCTCTTCTGAACTGTGGACAGGCTGTACAACCCAGCCTGTCTGCAGCTCCGTCGAGCCTTTTCACAAATGGAGTGTGATGAGCTTACTCGATTGTTTGCGAATAAGGTGGCCAACATCAGGTTGGAGATCCTCTTGACTCGTTCTATGGGGGATGCTGCTGGTCAGTGCCCGGTCACTATACCTTGTACTTCCTGGAGTACATCTGACCTGCCGGAGTTCGGGGATATTATGTGGATTGTCCAGGGGATGCACCCTACATGCTGTGGTTTGGATCCTGGCCCAACTTTCCTGATTTTGGGTTGTCGTGATATCATCAGCCTGGTCTTGGCTCAGATAGTCCGGTGCTCCTTGGAATTGGGTGAGTTTCCAAGCTCCCTGAAGGAGGCGGTGGAGACACCCCTGTGGAGGGGTTGTGGGATAAGAGATGGACCAGACACCAAACTTCAGGTTCAACACACAATCTCTGTGTGATGTTTTTTCAAAATACAAGAAATAAGCTTCTGCAATGCCATATTCCTTCTTCAGTACATCAGTTTGCAGCAACAGACTATGAATGTCCTTTCTCTGTACTTAGCCAGCACCTACTGACACTGATCTCTGATCTAATTCACTAGTTGAGATGTAGCGACCACCCCTATGATGCCATATTTGCTTGGGTAGTGGGGGCCCAAAATGAAGAAAAACAAAACAAGCTATAGAGAAAGAATCTCAGTGCAGTATCACTGAAAGAAAGTCTACCCCCAAAGGGCATTGGCAACAAATCAAGTTTCAAAGAAATGCAACATCATACATACTTCCATAATGAAATGCATCATGGGATATATGCAAATCATCATGACATTTCTTACTTAAGTTTACAACAGTATACATGCATTTTAAATAACACAACTAGCTTAATTTCTGTAACAGTCACCTAGTACCTTTTACCATTGTCAAAACACTGAGTGCCATGGTATTTTCAACATTTACAGGTTTCATAAACATAAGGTATATATATCAAGGTATTTTATGATATAGTGCTATTACATACTAAATCCAACAAGAACAAACACAACCTATTTTACATATACTTGGAGGTCACCACAATAACCTTCCTGTACGAGGACCTGAGATGGAAAAGGAAAATTAAAGAGGACACTGTAACATAGTCAAGAAAGGGAAGGGGTGCCCATAGGTGGGCAACCTTATGGACTAGAAATTGTAAAGAATAGATTAGGCTAAGAAACAGAAGAATTGTTACAACAGATTTAAGGAAAGGTCGGTCCTCAAGAGTCGAAGGAGCTCCCGGTTACAACCCTTCTGAAGAAAGCTTCGTTTGACTTGGACGTTCTAGCTAACTACAGGCCTATCTCGAGAGGGTTATTGAGAAAGTAGTGGTAATTCAAGTGGAGAACCATTTGACCATCCATAATATCTATGAACCTCTCCAGTCCAGTTTCCGAAAGAGGTATAGTACTGAGACTGCTCTGGTTCGGGTGCTCAACGATCTCCTGATGGCGAGAGATTGGAGAAACTGTTCCATTCTGGTACTCCTTGATCTCTCCTCGGCTTTTGATACTGTGGACCCTGGGGTACTGCTCGAGCACCTGAGGTTCATCTGTGGCCTGACAAGTACGGTCCTCAGGTGGTTTACATCTTTCCTCATGGGCAGAACACAGAGAGTTGTGTCAGGGATTTTTTTGTGGGGATATCAGGGCTAGGTGCTGTCCCCTATGTTGTTTGCAGTGTATATGTTGCCCCTCGGAGACATTGTAAGATGGTATGGGCTGAGATTTCACTGCTATGCTGATGATACCCAGTTCTACCTGTCTTTTGCTCCCAACCAGATTAGTGCTGTCTCAGTATTTAATAACTGCCTCGCTGAAATCCAGGATTGGATGAATTCGAGCTGGCTAAAGTTGAACACGGGAAAGACTGAGGTTATGGTTGTGGATCCAGGTCACAGGATAGAGGGGTTGAGGACTGGTCAGCCCTCTGGACTATTTCTGGGGGACTCCCAGATTCTTACCTCCAAACGGGTGCGCAACCTGGGAGTAGGGCTTGATGATGGGCTGACCCTTCTATATCAGGTGTTGGCAGTTGTTAAGTCTGCCTTTTTTCATCTTAGGAACATTGCCAGGGTCAGACACCTTGTTCCATCCAGTGATGTGCCTGTGTTGGTCCATGCCTTTGTGACCTCACGCCTTGACTATTGCAACTCCCTTTACTTAGGGCTTCCTGGGGTTTATATCCACCGCTTGCAGCTAGTGTAGAATACAGCTGCTCAATTGTTGACCGGGGCATCTCGGTTTTCGTCTATTACCCCAGTGTTGCGCGATCTGCACTGGCTGCCGATTTGGTGGTGAATCACCTTTAAAGTTGGTTTACTGACTTATAAAGCCCTACATGGACTTGGTCCTGATTACTTGGAAGAGCTTCTGATTCCCTACACCCCTGTGCAACAGCTGCGTTCGGCTGATGAGGGGTGGCTGGAGGTTCGCGGGGTGACTTTGAAATCTTTCGGGGCCCGTGCATTTATGTTTGTGGCTTCCACCCTCTGGAACTCTCTATCCTGTCAGCTTCGGGAGTGCGTGACCATGGGGGGCTTTAAACAGGCGCTTAAAACTTTTTTTGGGGGGTCAGGTTTACCAATGAATTGTTGGTATTTGTAATTGCTGTACTGTATATTACTGTAATTGTTATTTTATGGAATCATGTTTTATTATTGTAAAGCACCTTGGTATTTGAAAGGCACTTAAAAATAAAGTTTATTATTATTATTATAAGAGACTGTGTTTATATATTTAAATGCCTTTCTGTTTACTTTTTCGTGTCTATGCTGTATTCTGATAATTTCAGACTTTTTTAGTTATTGCATTTGTAACTACCCAGAATCCCTCCCTCCTTAGCAGCTAGAGCTCTGTTTTCTTATTGCCTGAAAATTCTGTGACATCTGTAACCCCCGGGAATGGTTCCTTTAAAGATGGTGAGGTTGCATGCTGGCAGCTCAGGGATTAAGGTCTGAGATCTCCTGTTGCCATGTGCGCTGATGCATGTGAAGGGGAAGAGGCTTAGTGTGCTATATATCTGCCACTCAGGGAAGCATCATCAGATTTAGTGGGGGTGAGGCTGGCTGGAGTAGTGTGGAGGAGAGCTACCTGTGCCAGAGCTGTGAAGGAGGTCCCCTTTTCTCATGCTGCTGTGATCTGTTCTGCACTTCAGTGATGGAAGCCATTGGGGTAGAACTACACCTGTGGCTGCAGCAGCAATTAACATGGATTGTGTCTTCTGGAGCCTGCCAGGATTGCTGCTGCAACTTTGGACTGCCTGTTAGCGTGAGACTGTGACTCTCAGTCATCATCTGTCTCCAGAGATGTAGAGTGACACCCTTACTGGTGCTAGTAAAATGCTAAAGTTCTTGCTAGGTTTGCCTTCACAAGAACTAGCAAGCCTCTGTTACCTTTACTGCTTTGGTACAGTATTCTGACTATGACACTGCTGCTATTCAAGATTGTTATTTTATTATCCCTACCAAGGACTGTATTATAGCAGTATATTTTTCACTGTTTACCTACAGCCTAAACAGCTATTTAGATGGGGTGTTGTGATGTGGTATGGTATGGTTATCCCTGTGGAGATCCTTGGCTGCTGTCAGGAGGGTTGCCTCACTGCCCAGTTGGGTCTGATAGCTTGCTGTCTGGTGGGACAAATGGCCACAAGTTCCATTCCACATGCACAAACATAAAGGATTTAGGTGTCAATCGTTGGTGCTTAGGTGATCCTGAACCATCTCTTTGTATGGTCATGGCCATGGTGAAGTCGCACAACCCTTCTTCCTATTCATTTGCTGTACACAACTACCGCAGATACTTGCTGTAACTGTTGGTAACTGCCCAGTAACTTTTGAGTGTCCGAAGACCCACAGTGCAGGCCATGTCATCAGTTGTGCTGTGGGATATAATGAGAGAGATCGAAACTTAAACTTTGTAAAAATGCCTTTTTACTGCATGGTAGTTTCTCTAGTGGACCTCAGCTAGCATGGCAGTTATGCAGCCATCCTCACCTTTTTATTGTGGTATCTTAATTGAAGTTGTATGGGACTTTGTTATCTAAAGTACCTGACTGGGAATTCAAGTGTCCACCATGCTGTATACCTGCTGATATCTTTCCATGTGTGACTAAAGAAACATTTAGACTGTGCAAATGTTGTGGACATTTACGTTTGTAATTGTCATTGCAACTAATGGTGCCAAATTCCTGAGACCCAGAATTCCATGTTAATAAAACTATAAATGTATTTTTTTGGCTCACTGGTGCAGCGGTAGCACTAGTGCTCGTAATGCTGGTGACCCAGGTTTGGCAAGAAGCCTGGGTCATTGGGGGCTGGCTAGCTATAGGAAGACTGAGTGTCTCAGCAGACAGTCTCCTCCTCTTGGGCTGGTGGGGAGTGAGCTCTGGTGCTCTGCCACCACCTGGGTGACCACAGAGGGCAGTGCAAGAGCCACTCAGAAAGGCAGGATGCTGCCTGACATTGACGCAACCATGCAGAGCATGCATGCATCATGTCTTTCGCCAGCAGTACCGGTTGGGCATGAAGCAAAAAGCAGTAAACACCCTCAAGCTCTAGCAAGATGAAGCTGACCCTGCTCCACAGGCCTCATACTTCCAACCAGGGCACCTACCTCTGCATGGAATTTGGACTGCATGGGGACCTGCCCTCACCCCGTGTCCTTGCCATGGGGGACTAGGACATGTGGTAAATCCCAGAAAAGGCAGGTGATGGGGCTGGGAGGGGGTGGCAGAATGGGGCCGACTGGGAGACAAGAGAGCATAAATAGTAAATAAAAAAAAATATATAAATGCATTCGTGGTGTGCCACCACTTCCTGTGGGCCAAGTGTCACTACTCGGAAATCCTGTGGACTAGGGTGGGGAGCCTACACAACAGTTACACCATTCTAGGCAGTTCAGATGGAATGGTGTGACTGATCCCATGGAATGTCTTAGAACTGTGAAAAGAAATAGCAGTACCTGCTGTGGAGAGAAAAACACAATGTAGAGTTGAGCGAACCACAAAGATAGAATGCTAATTTAACCCCTGTATAAGCTGTCTCATATTTTATATCTTAATTAGGGATACCCCTGTAAATTAAGATTGCTTGTATATCTCTTTTGCTATCGGGATGTCTAGTATTTCAGACAAAATGTAGGATTTAGGATTTTCAGATTAAGCTGGCAAAAATCTTAAATCCTAAAATTAGGATTTTAAATCCAATTTGGAGACCCCTATCCGATTTGGAATCTGACACTTTACCTAAAAAAAAACTATTTTCTTCACCTGTACAAGGCCCCCCATCCTGATGTTGTGAATTAACCCCTACCCTTTAACCCCCATCCTCCCTCCTCCCCCTCAATTCTGCAGTGAGCATATTATAGGATTTTCCTATAATAAAAATCTGTGGTTCTCTCCCTCCTTATAATAAAAAAAAAATTCCCCTGCCCACACCCAGTTATGAGCCTCCCACCTCCCCAACCCTGGCACCAACCCTGTGTACAGTAAACAATCCCCTGCCCAACACATGCTCTGGCTCCACCTCCCTTCTCCCCTAGCAACCTCCGAGCACATAGGAGTATCCTATAATAAATATCTGCTTATATTAACTGAAAAAATGCCCACCTGCACCACCCTTGTGTTCAGTAAACAAGCTCCTACCCAACACACCCTTTAGCCCCTACCGCTCCCCTCCACAGTCCCCAAATGTTAAAGGATATAAAGCATATAAATCTGAGTCATGCCGGTTCCATCGTGGAGCGATCAGCTGCTTAGGCTAATCTTCAGTCCCGATTCCTAAAGTGTGAATGAAATCATGACCTCCACCTTTAGTAACACCTGTCTGTCTGTCAGCAGTGTTTATGTAGTTTTTGTTAAGCAGGTAGGTATGCTAGACAAATAATGCCTAACCCGAAGTATGATTATTTTGTAGTGGATGCATATGTCATCGTGTAGTTATTTTATTTTTATTTTTTTTTAATAATGAAGTATTTCTGGCAAAACATCACTGTATCCATTTCCATGTACGGACCTATGTGGCCGTCCTTTGGGCCAGCTGGGAGTTGTGCATCCCAGCCCTGCGTATCCTGCGGTAGGGGGCTAAGTACATGCCACGAGTTATTGTTTGCTCCGGTATGCACCCCCTATTGGCGCGTGTTGGGCCCATTGATGCATAGGGCCAGAATGTTTTAGTTTGTAGAAAATAAGAGAAATCCCTTTGTGGGAAGTGCACTGTGCCAACTGAACTTGGAACTTTGGAATTTTAGTACTGTTTGCATGTGAGACCCTCTTATGGTTATAAGAGTGTCTGAAATGTTTAGAAATAATCCTGATTGACTAAAAATAATGTCATAGTTTTTTTTTTATTAATGGCCTTAGTATTCTGAATAACAGTAGTATTAATGTCATAATGTATAAATGGCTTTAGTATTCTGAATGCTGAATACTCTTTATAAGCATACCAGATACTGCATTTACATGAAATAGAATCTGTATTCTAGTTAGTATTCTGCTTTGACTTTTAACCCAGTATTCAGAATAAGCTTGATGTCAGGCATGCTCAGTACACTGTTTTGGTAATTACTGGAGGCCAGCGTACAGTGCTTATTCAGAAACTTGCTGTGTTTACATGGCCCAGTATTCCGCTAGTATTCAGGATACTACTGGACTGTCCCAGCTGTATTATTCAGAATACTAGTACTTCGAGTACTGCTGCCATAGTTAGAATACAGGTATTTACATGGCTGGAATGCTTACTCAGAATACTGAGTATTCCGAGTAAGGCAGGAGTATTGCTAGCCATGTAAATACAGTTGACTCACTGTGTGACCATGTCATTTGACTGTCTTGTTCCTCAGTCTCCTTAGTTGTGAAACTGGGTAGAAATCCAGAAACTGAGAAGCTGTGTTTGCAGTGGGCAATCCTGGGCAATAAAATAAATAAAAATAATGTAGTGGTTATATAACATCCATTATGCAAGATATGGCAGTTATATTGCATGAGTTAAACTGTCTGATGGGCCAGCACTTATGAACTAGTCTGGCTCTCCCAAATAGATTAAATTCCCTACACGCATATAGCGCTGCTGCAGTTTTATTGTGTAGTTCTTTTATAGGGATTTTTAAAAACATTGATCATTTTACATTTTCTTCCCCGGCATGAGTTGTGACAGCATACAGTGATCTCCTGGTGGTTGTGAGGAAATTAGTCCAGACATGTCTGTTGTACACGTATATGCGAGAACAGAAGCATAATTGTATGGTTATTGTTGTGAATACATATGTTTTAAAAAAATGCCCTACAGAGTGATGGGAGCTGCTTTTGACATCTGCTGAAACACTGTAGTTAAGCAGATGGGGGCCACAAATGCTGGAAGGAACTGCAGCTTTTTAAGAAATGGGGTACAGAAAAACAGGTTCATGTTGTCTTTAAGTGAGAATGCATTTGTCACTCCTGCAAATATACTTGTTTTTATTTGTAAGGTGGTTGTGGAACTGCTGAAAAGTACAAGGATCAGCAAGTGACTACCTACAGGCAGGAGGTAGTATTCTGCAAGAGAGGACTGGCTGTGTGTTTAGTGAGAACACTTTCTTCAGCTATCCCAAGTGGCTTAAACATACAGTAGCCTGATAGCCCAAGGCTATGAAAATATTGCTTTGGTCAACAAAATATGCTATCGAAGGTAGTCCCACTGGCTTTTCTCTGTAAACTGCTCCAGCCAGTCCACCTTCAAATTAAAGGCATGTATCTCGGCAATCCATTGATCTAGATGTGACATAGATCTAGATATAAAATATGTACAGGATACGTAATGAGCTACACTACGCGAATGCAGAAGTATTTGTTAGTCATCGTGTCATTTTTTGAGCAAAAATGTATTTCTGGCAAAAAACAATAATATTCCAGTGCTTCTGTTTTCTTTCTTTCCTTGACTGAAATACTGGATTTTTAATTTTTAAAAGTGTGTTCTCCCTTGTAATGCCCACCATGAAAAATTAAAGGGACACTGTCAGCTTTTTAATCAATTTTTAGTGCCCGTGTAATAGCTGTGCCTGTCAACAGACTTTACCCAGTAATGCTGATTCCCTTTCAGAAGCACATGTGCCATATTTAATGTTTGTTTTACAAAAAAAAAAGACTTTTGTTCATCCCGACCTTAAAGCTGTAGTCCGCTCCTTCCCACGCATCCCCCAACATAGAGGTGGCACTGAATGGCGCCAGACTCGTGCAAGAACGAGTTCAGCAGTTTTGGAGGTGTAGAACATAAATAGCTTTCTGCATAGTGCTAGCTGCACTGATTTGTACAGTGTCAGTATTTTTGAAAACTAAGGGCTGTTTCATATAGAAATTGTTGCTTGAAAACTGAAGCCGGGACTCAGCATGTGCTGATTTATCAAATATTATCAAAGTTGCTCTCCCATTGGTTAAGAATATCATTATCATTATCATATGTATAATGTATATCAGGTTATTTCTGCTGTATGTATGTCTTTGATGACATAAAAAATGATTGGAAATGGAACAATTTGATTGGTTGGAAACCCTCATGTACAGTATAACAATTAATTGAAAAATAAATACTGTTTCGTTTAATAATAGTATTTCCGTACTTCAGAGATTGGGTTACCTTTATTAATCTAAGCCCAAAGGCATAAGACACAAGGCCGATGAGGCCCCCTAGGGTTAGATTAACTGATATTGTCAAATGGTTTAGAGAGTGTCACTGAAGTCCAGTAACTTTGATGACCATTGTTTAACCTCTTGTGAACTACCAGAGAAGCTGTGCTTTGAAACCATTTGGTTTCACAAATAATGACCGATTAGTAACTGCCGAAAGCTAGCCGCTGGCTGCTGGTATGTGCATACTAGTTCACAAAGACAAACACATTAGCTAGCTAACTAACTGAAAAAGCACTGGTCAGGTTTATCTGACTGACCTGTAAACTAGCTGCCTGTCAGATGTGCAGATAGATGACTGTGACCTGCACTCTAGCTGCGTATTCTGCAAAGAGGCAGGCATATTACAGTCCTCTTCATTTCTTTTACAAGTGAAAAAGCATTTTACAGTTGAGTTCACTCTGACAGGCTGTGCTGTTCAGGGGCTAAGTCACTCGCAGAGACTGAATGCACACTCCAGGGAGCAAAGGAACTTGGCTAATTATGCCCTGTTCCCTCTTAGCACCATGGGGTGCAGTCAATCCCTGGATCATGCATTATGCCACTGCATAGTACAGCCTGTCATGTGTTATCCCTGTAGTAACTCAAACCCTGATTGTGCCTGTATGCTTACTACTGACATAAGAACTAGCATGTCAGTTCTTACACATGTATACATGTCATCAGCCCTATAATTTTTACTCTAACCAGTTTATTTCATTGGAAATATATGTGTGTGTGTGTGTGTGTGTGTATGTTAACATAATTGGTAAGGGTGGTATACAAGGCTGTATACCCATCAAGGGGGCTAATAAGGGCTATAAAGCTACAAGCCAGAAGGGTGAGTGGCTTTACTTCCCTAATTGCCCCCCCCCAACGAAGATGGTATACTTCCGAGTATTCCACCTTTACCCATTGTTTGTTGAATATAATACATTAGGATGGTTACTGTTATGGAGATTGCATTTGTGATCATGCTATAGTACCTGAAGGTCATTTGCAGCAAGGAGAGAATGGTCTGTCGTGAGTGCAGGTAGGAGTTCGGGGGATTTGGGAGGGTTTTGTGTGTCCTTTTTCCCAGGTTCTTTTGCAGCTTGTTAATTGGTTTGGCCAGTTTCCTAATGATGTGTTAATTGTGTTATCAGTAGTGTCTCATTAATTGTTTAATTAGTGTAGGTATAATACTGTATATTGCTGTAATTGTTTGATTAGTGCAGATATATAGCTGTAATTGTTGATTGGTCACAGGTATACAGGGAAATAAATAATGGTCTTTTTCTATGGAGAAAAGTTCCCATCCATGTATTATGTATATGATCTATACATATAACTGGTGACCCCCTTTATCATGCTGATTATCAGTGTGATCAAATGCCATAATAACAAGGCATGACATCATGCCTGGTTATTACTGCATCATTTGGAGCACTCACATTTCACGATCCCTGTTGGGAAACTTGATTTTTGTGCTCATGTTCCTGCACCAGTTATAAAAAATAAAACATGAGCAACTGTGTGTCTGAAGTTTTTTTACACACTCTCAGTGTGTGATGGCAACATAAATCTCTCAGGCTTCACTCTCAAGGGTTATCGGTCATCGCACACCTTGGGTGTGTAAAAAAAATTCATATCAAACAGTCACCTATGCATTATTCTCTATATATTATACATGCATTGACTCGCCTGTATATTAGGGTTGAGTAAGCACTTTAATGTTAAAACTCAATTTTTGCACCTTAATAACTTTGCCCTCATTCAACCAATTTACTTGTAATTTGGAATGTGCAGAGATGGTGTCAGGATCTCTGGATCCTCAGAATTTTTTGGCAGTTGGTTCAAGAGGGCAAAGTTACAGAGGGGAGGTAGTGTTACCAGATTTTGGGGCACTAAAAAAAGGACACGGGTATCGTTTTTTAGTTAAAAAAAAAGGGAAATACAGCCAGGTACACGGTCAGTAAATTTAAAGCTAACCTGATTTCACAGTCAGGCCTCTTTCATCCATACCTCATTTATACTCATGTCTAGTTAGTATAACAGGTAAAACAGAATTGCCATAAACCTATAATAACATACTGTATATGTAACATCCCGCCAATAGACATGTCTGTTGTGTCACATTCAGTTTTGCCTCATTAGTACATACAGTAAATTAAGTGCTATGTGGTCTAGCTACTAATCATCATTACCTCAATGTAGCCCCCATCCAGTCTGTGTAAGGAGACTGAGAGGTCCCAAGAAAACAAACTGTAGAGTATTTTAAATAAAAGGGGTAAAAGATGATTACTGTATTGGCAGTTAAACAGAGTGCTATAATTAGGTTTTTAATTGTCTAGATGTCATGATTTCCCATCTGGAGCAACACTCCTCTGGGGAAACAGAAACTGATGCTTATGTTCTGGACACAAAAAACAAAACTTCCAAGTGAAAAAGAATAATGGATTATTTTGAATTAAATTACTCATTAAAATCTAATGCTTAACAAAGGAATTGTTTTAACTGTATGTTTTATTTTCCGATTGTGATCACCTAGCTGTACATTTTACAGTCCTGCTATATTTTCTACTGCAGGTTATGACAACACACAGTATTCCAGCTGACTACTGACTGAAGTTTTATATAATTGTAAGATTACTCATATCGAGAATAATGTATGGGCAACCATACACAACAAGGCTGTGTTTCCATTGAGGGGTTGAGATGACAGCATATGAACCTCGAGAGTGAAGCTGTAGAGGTCCATGCTGTAATCTCAACCCCAGGATGGAAACACATGCCGAGTTGTGTGTGGTTGACCATATTTTATTTTTTATAGTATATGGCTTTTACACTAGAGTGACAGACCCCTACTGAAGTGGAAATAAAAAATCTTGCCATTTCTTTGTTCTACTCACGTATCAAAATGAAATTTCCAGACTTTTGAAAGGTATGTATGACTTTGGGCACTGGGTGGTTAGTAAGTAGCTAGGTGCAGAATAAATGAGAAATTTAAAATTGTATGACTTTGAACTGTGCATAACAACTGTTCAGAATGTGCATAACAGTTTAGAATGTGCTTAAGAAGGATTTTGGGCAGACTGATTTTATACATAACAAAGGGTAACCATATACTATAATATGTTTGTCTACTCTCTGTCCCCATTTTATGCATCCCCAACATTCTAGTTTCACTGTGTTTCCAGGGCATGCCTCTCAAGCATCTGCCATCGAATCAGGGAGAAACTTTTATGAAATCATGATAGCATTTAAAAAAAATAGAAGTAACTGCTCATAAAGCTGTTAAGATTAAGTGGATAAGTGATAACGTATTTTTCTAATGGAGGACTGGGATGTTAGGTTAATGTCAGGCATGCCTTTCTGATTCAGATACCTACTTTTCAGTGGCTGAAATGCCGAAGTTTGGAGGGACTGTGGGCAGAAGGGTTAGAAGGCTGCTGCTGCAGTCCAGTCAGTGAATGGTGAATGCTGAGGATCAGTTTGCCGGAGGGTCGGGGTCCGACTCTGCTGGTCCATCTGCTGGTCCACGTCTGCAGGGAGTCTCGGGATCAGGATGGGGACACTGTACAAAAAAAGGGCACTAGATCAGACTGATCTCATCTGGTGTTTTTTTTTTTTTTTAGTACAGTAGTCCCCATCCCGATACTGAGACTCCAGGCGGATGGATGCAGACTGGGAAGTCGGATGTCAACCCCCTGGCAAAGCGATCTTGAGCATTCACCTAATACTGACATCACAAATTACATCTGTCCCCGCCTGCACCGGAACCCTCTCGGCCCAGCACCGATGTATATTTTGAGCAGACTGCAGCATGGGTGACATACTAACCCTGGTCCTTGCGGCAATTTGGCACTCCACTGACAGTGACAGTACTGTCCTTCCTCTGCAGCTGCTCCGTTCAATGGCTCAATCCTCCCTCCACAGACTCCACAGTGATAAGACAGCCCATTCTAGTCAGGACGCTGGGGGACGGTTTTATGGCGCTCCTACTGCAGTAAGTGAAGTAAGTGTCACAGCCATCACACAGCAGACTCGATCAGGATTGGTTTGCCGGGGAAGGTCCGTAGCAGCTCGGGATCAGGACAACATAACAGCTGCTGCTATGTGTGCTTTGGTAAAAAAAAAAAACTAACAGTTCTACGGTCATTCCGCGTGCCGCATTCTGCAGCACACACTACAGTCAAATCCCACGCGCATGAAAACTGAGACTGTCATGCGTAGATAGCAAGGGCCCAAGGCTGGACTGTGCATTACGGAATTCGGGCCTTTGTTTTCACCCCCAGTCGCAGATGTGCTGTTTGGGACTTGCGCATCAAACAACTTGTTAATCTGAATGTGTGAGTGCCAAGCAGCCGAAGCCCAAAACCCAGACAAAAGAGCATTTCCATGAACATCCACCTAGACAAAATTTCTATGCATAAAATGAGGACATGTTGGGGTAAAACTGGATATCTGGTAACCCTACAGGGGGCAAAAACCCCACAAATTACATAAATTAAGATTTTGTTTCCTCACCTATAACTAAAAAACTAGGGCAATTTGAAAACTTGAAACTTACAGGTTTGATAGAGGTTGGCCCAAGGTATGTGCGTTTGCTGTTTTTATCTCTCAAATGTAAGAAGTTTTTAAAGTATTTAACAAAGAGCATTCCATTTGAGAGCATGTGTAGTTAAAAAAATCAGCATTCTAAAGATAACTGAGTTTTTATAACCGCATGAAGTCATGTGATCATATTACAGAAATGTGTTCATTTATGACCTGTCAGGGCCAGCTGTCTGTCTGCATATGCCATTCTGCTGTTTTCCTTTAGTGGGGATGGTGCTATGTGTCAGTGTATAGCCCCGCCCAGCAGAGCGTGCTCTGCATGTGTGTTTTTTTTTTTCCTAAAGCTGATTGTCCACCATCAGCTGCATGAGTGGCTTTGTTTATTTGAACTGTACACCGGGGTGCCTAATCTCTGGTTCCAGTTTAATGATTAAAAATGTAGTGTGATAGTGGGGTGCCTGCCCCAATGCCGATTTATTCCCCCTCCATAATGTTCCCCACCAACACCCATAATTTATACTGGGTAACACCAGGGGACCCAATCCCCAGTCTTAGTGTAGACAGCCTCTCTCCCCCGATGTAGCAGTCCGAGACACTGGGGCACCCACCTCCTGGTGCTCTGAAGTGTCATGCCAACACTGGGGTGCCCAATCCCCAGTTTTGAAGGTACCGTCTCTCTCCCCTCTGTTATGCCCCCCCAAAACACCTGCAACTTATACTTGTTGAGATTGGGGTGCTGAATTACCTGTGTCAGTGTAGACAGCCTTCCTCCCCCTGACCCAGCAGTCTGGGACACCTTGGTGACTGCCCCTTGTGCCCCTAAGTGTCATACTGACGCAAGGGGTGCCCAATCTCTAGTTTTAGAGGTAGTGTTAAAAAAGAAAACTGTCCCACAACATCTTTTGCGCCCCCCAAATAAAGAAAACAATTCTTTGTTATCTACTGCCATCCCCACTCCCCACCTCCGACCCCTCACTCGGCACACACCACCTCAACTCCTCTTACCCTGTGCTTACCCAGGTGAGGCCCAGTGTCGTAGTCCTCTCTAGACCAGAGACAAATCTCCATTCTTCAGTGCTGGGTCAGCAACTGAAGAAAATAGATAAGTACCATATAATGTATTTCCAAGCATTTTTAACTTTTCTTCATAACTTGGTCATTTTTTCATATTTTTTGCCCATATTTTCAACACTTTTTGCAACTCCTCTGCATGAGTAGTGGCAGTGAAATTATGTAAATCTAGCCCAAAAGATGATTTTGCAGTCACTGTTGAATTGCTGAAAACCATGTTGAAAATGTGGGCAAAAAATACTCAAAAAATGACCAAGTTATGAGGGTACATTGATATTTTTCTATACTCACTCATAACATTGGTAATTCTCAGTGTTTTGATCCCAAATATTCAACATAGCCATTTTTTCACACCACCTCACGAATGTTACAGCTGTTTTTTTTCCCATCCTCGCCAAAACATCTTTTTGCACCTGTGACGCAAAACATTTCAGTGGGGATTTGAAATTTTCTCCTACTAGGTTCATGAGGTGGGGTCATAAGATGACTTATGTTGAAAGTTTGGGGTCAAAATACTAAAACAAGCAAAAAGTTATGAAAGTATGTTGTAATTTTTCTAAAGTCGCTCATAATTTTGGTAACTTTTGATATTTAAACCCCAAATTTTCAACACAACCATTTTTTCACATCACCTCATGAATGTAATAGCTGTTGTTTTTCAAATCCTAACCAATGTGTGATTTCGCACTTCTGGTGCTAAATTTCATTTTGTCCAGTATGTTATTAAATGACACCTGTCATGTTCAGAAGGAGGCATCATAAAAAGACTGTTGAAGCCGGCCTGGTGGCTCTGAGGGTTGAGGCGCTGAATGCCACACCTCGCAGCACACCGGCGACCCAGGTTCGGGAGTGGACTCGGGTCGCTGGTGGGTCGGCCGGGGACAGATAGACTTGAGTGTCCTACGACTACTCACCTTCTCTGGGAGAGAACAGGCTAATGCCCAAGACACTTTGCCTGGACTCGAGCCGGAGGCTCGGAGGCACTGCAAGCCCCAATTGTAGGGGATGGGCGGCTGTTGTGCAGCGTGGACGTCGGCACCTTGCATCATGACGTCAGAGGAGTTGCACACTGTAGGGGGAGGGAGAAAATGAGAAAAGAGCCTGCCACCGCCGGGGAGATGGGGAGCCAGGAGACATGCCCACAATGTGGCTGTGCCCGCCCATCGGACCCAAGACCAACGAAATGTAAGTTATAGGGTGTTCGCGCCCCCACCTCGTCCTCGCCTGGGGTGTAAACCGTGGCTCCATAGGACACTGGGGTCTGTGCTGGGCAGGGTGGCAGGCAGTGGGATGTCTGCCATGTCTCTCTTGATGGGTCGGGGGTGGCAGGCTGGGGTTAGGCGTAATAAAGAGTAATTAAAAAAAAAAAAAAGTCTGTTGAAATTTTGGGGTCAAAATGTCACCCAAAAAATTACAAAGTAATGTTGTTTACAGGGACATCCGTTGGCCCAGATGGACCACACTGTCTTCTCGTGCCAGTGACCTGAGTTATGGTGTAAACTCTGTGAGCCAGCTTAATGGACGAGAGCTGGGTGGGGGGTGCTGCAGTGTGCAGCACTGGCCTCAGCCTGGGGAGGGATGGGACAATGTTCTGGTGCACACATGACACCTTGTGGTGGGCCATGGAGCCATCCCTCAGAAGGTGTTGACATATTTGTCGAGGCCTGATGGGCCCATGCAGTGGGTCAAGACAGTCTCCAGTATTGTGTTTATTTCATTTTGCAAAGGTCCCTAAGGGACCTGCGCAAATGAGTATATGATTCCACTATCAGAAAAAGAAGGGAAATTAATTGCAAAAAACGACGTTAATGCAGACATTAAGGTTGAAGAACATAAAGCACACAAAGTAGGGAAATAAAAGACATTAGGGTTTTGGGTCTCCGGAGTATTGCAGATCAGTGGTGGGGTCTTCTTTGGGGTTGTCAACGCTAGTGCCCACCCCCTCACCCCCTTGCCCATAGCCTTCTGTTCAAAGAACAAGGTACAACTCCAAGCCACTGCCTCATAGTGATGCACTCTTCAAAGGTAGAGAAGTATGGCTAGTCACATGTAGCCAGCACAGTCTGTTTGTCTTATTAATGCATGGCCCCTCACGCAGGGCTGACCTTGTTTGTTCAGGGGAGGAGGTGGTGGGCATTAGGGTTGACAACCCCAAGGAAGACCCCAGCACTGATTTACTAATACCTGAATATCCCAAACCCTACATTTTAATACACATGCTTTGTGTTTTCTACCCTAATGTCTGTAAGTTTTTTTGCAATATATATATATATATATATGTATCTCCACACACACACAATGTTAACGTATGTATTAGGGCTGAAGCAAAGCATAAAAAGTAAGGAAATAAAAAATGAAAGTAGAAAGTTGTTGAAACCTTGTTGAATTTATGGTATGCTGTTTCTTGGGCTTTGAATGATCATGTGATGCAGTGTTGGTATAACCTTCATTTTGGCACCCACTATCCAGGCATTGCTGTGTCAGTATTTTACTTTGCCTGACAGGAAAGTACCAAAATTAGAGTAATGTTCGCACAGAGATGTATGAATATTCAAACCCCGAGACACAGCACACCATAGATTCACCAAGGTTCCAGTGACTTTTTACCCTGATTTATCATTTCCTTAATTTGTATGCTTTTTTTTTCCAACTGTAATAAATGCATTAACATAGTTTTTTGTATTTATATCCTTACTTTTTAAAAAAGATATATAACAAGTAAAATCTTTAGCTGTCTTCATGCTTGGCCCAGCAGGCCATGCATGAAGTAGTTGGCCCGTCGGACACGACACTGAACTTGCAACTTGCTTTGTTTAAAGCAGTGACTCCACTGGCAAGGGAATGCATCTGTAGCTTGCTTTGTGCGGGGCCCTGTGGGCTCTGCCTGAAGCAGCTGACCTATTAAGCACAGTGCTTGGCCTATGGGTTGCTTCATGCATGACCCTGAAGTCCTTTGAGAAGCAACAGACCTGTAGGGAATGATGTAAGATCTTATCATGCTTTACAAGGGGGCCTGCAGGCCCTATGCGAAGTAAAAGGCCTGTCAGGCATATCTGAAAGGGGTGGTAAGTAGCACATTCCCCAGATTTGGGCTTAAAAGTTAAAACAATGGAAAGGTTATTGGTGATAGAAAAAGTAAAAAAAAACGTAAATGTGAAAAAACAGATCCCATGTTTTTTGGGACTTGTCCCCATTTACCCATAATTATTTACGTTCTAACTTTCTTTTTAAATTTGAGGTCAGGGTGCTTACTACCGCATCCCTTACAGCCATGCAATTTGGAAGTTTGAATTTGGCCCCAACATACATTTTTTGGAACACCAAATTCAACCCTTTTTAGCTGAAAAAATGAAGTCTCTTCCCTGCTCATTTGCAGTATTTTTTTTTTTTTTAAGGTTTTTTTTTCCATATTTTTTGTTTATGTGTAGGTATGGCTGCAGTGGATGGGAAGTGAAGACGACGGGCCATGGTGGAGGGAGAGACAGTCACTCACCATGGGATAATTAATAATCATGTCTGTACCAGGGTGGCCATGGGGGGAGGATGGTGGCATAGTTGTCATTGGTTAGGTAAGGGTGGGTGGTCGATTTGGTTGTATGGGCTGGGTGGGGGAACTTCTTGGACAGTAGGTGGGGAAGGGTGTTTGTTGTGTTCATGGTGGTGCGGTACTGGTGGCAGGGTTGGGCACCTGACCACTGGTAATTGCAGTGATTGGGGGGTTGGAAGGGTATTGGTGGCAACACTGAGCACTGCAGGCTGGTAATTGTATTTAGGGGTAGCAGGGACTGGCCCCATTTCCCTGCTTTTGTGGCTTTGCAACCCTAACAATGCAGTAACACAGTTTTTCTGCAATGAATTTCCTTAGTTTTTGAGAAAGTAGAGTCGTAACGTTCTCGTGCTCTGTGAGAAGAACTAGTAGGTGAATACTAACTTGCTTCCCACAGGACGCACTCGAGTCCTAACTTTCAAAGCAATAGATGAAACATACATTTCTTACTACTCTGTTTGTGTATGATTTTAATTGTAGTGCAAAAAGAATGCTGTTTTTTTTTTTTTGGGGTGGTCATATTCTCAACCGTTTTTCACATTTCTTGGCTGTCAACATTTTGTTTATGTAGGACTTAGTGCATTTTTTGTGACAGGTTAAAAACATTTGTTTTGGATGCAAGACATTTTTTGCAGTGATTTTTATACTTTAAACATTTTGTTTGCATTGGACTAAAAAATACTTTTTTGCAGCATTTTATTCACATTTGGTCATGTGTTACCAAGAGCACGCTGTATCTGTTACACATACACGCTGGGTTGGCTTAAGTCTGTCCCGGTGATTTTTCCACTGACTCACAAAAACATTTTTTCTAGTTTAATTACTAAGTGTAATTATTTTTTTAAGTCAGCTCAGAACTCTAGCAAACCATACTCCTGTCAACCCTTAGCATTAAGTATTATTGTACTGCACCTGGTTTAGAACTTTAAAACATTATAACTTAAAAATGAAAAAAAGATTTCATTTTCAAAACATAAAAAGGCCCTCTTCTGACATGAGATTTAGCAAACCTATAAATTTCATAATTCAAATCAGTCTAGATTTTCCACAGTATGATGGGGAGAGAAGGGGGAATTTTATCTATTTTCACTAATTAATCATTTTCAAACCACCATAATGAGTTGTACCAAAACTTCTAAACAGCTCAAAGGACTGGGAAAGTGCACACCAAATCTCCCAGTCCAAGGGAGTATGATCCCCAAGATATGCTGTAAGCAGTTAAACACCCCATTTTTTACCCAAGCAGTAAATCATCTCTAATATATAGGCCCTATTGCACCCGTACAATATATTTGATACACAGATGGACCCTCATCCCTGTAGACAAAGCCATCATTTATTTCCCTAGATACGTATGTAAAAGTTGCAAAAAACTTTGTTAATGCTCCAGTTAGGGTCAAAGTGACAAAAGTTGGGAAATGAGGCGTTAGGGTTTCCCTAACACCCCCACCCTCCCAAACTGGGCAGGAGAGCAGGTGTGGGTTGTGCCTTGGGCTTCTCAAGTCTAACACTCAATTTTTGTCACTTTGACCCTAACTGGAGCATTAACGATGTTTTTTTTACAACTTATTTCCTTACTTTTTGAGATAGTATAATAGTGTTCTTATTTTACTGTGGGTCCCATCCCTCTGTAGATGCGTATATGTGTGTAGCTGTGAAAGGGCTGTGTGTTTCCATTTATAGGACAACAGTGACCACATTGTCAGCATAGCCATCTTATTACCCCACGTCATATACCCAGTACAGAACATTTTGGAATCCACACCAAAACGTAATTCTGTGCAACGGTAGCACATTATAATGGCAACTTAAATTGAGCGACTCAGTTTGAGTGTCTGTGATGTGAGCTACAGTAGTAGCCACAGACATGGTCAAATGTTTCAAGATATTTTGCATAATTTCTAAAGAGTTTCTCTCTGCTGCCCCTGCTGTGAAAATGCAGAAAGCAGGAGATTTCTTGAGAAATATCACAAAGATTTCAGGAAATATCTGACTTTGGCTGTGACTGTACCCTGAAAGGGTAGCGAGGAGCAGTTATTTCGCCAAGTTAGGGGACAAATCAGTGAGGTAGTAGGAGGGTGAAGGAACAGAAGAGAAGGGTTGAGGAAGGAGAAAGTATATGGGTTGTAGTTTGGCAGTGTGCTGCCAAGCTGGCATTCTAGTGTGATGGCGAGGGTGGCGGACTGCAGTGATGGAGGTTCGGGGCTGGGGTAGGAATACTATTTTGTTTTTTCGTGTGCAGGACTTAAAATTTTTTTTGGGTTTTCGAGTTTCTTCCCTTCCCCTACATGCACCCCCCTGGAGTTGAGAATCCTAATTTAGGGGGGGTGCGGGTGGCGAAGGCCCAGCCCGCCGCATAGATATATTGTTGTTTCATCGTCGTCGTTGTCAGGTTCGGTGGGGAGTGTACATCGCCATTTTGCTTTTTGGCAATGTACAATCACTGTAATGGTGATCGCTGTTTAGTGATCGCTGTTATGACATGGAACCCTGTGCAACTACGATGCCATTCTGCGCCACAGATGCAAAAACACATTTTGGGCAGTATTTGAAAAATGACAGCTGTGGCATATATGAGGTGGGGTAATAAGAAGGGCTATGTTGAAAATCTGGGGTCAAAATATTAAAAATGTCCAAAGTTATGAGTGGGTGTAGTAAAATTGTCATAAATTGTCATAACTTTGGCATTTTTTCATATTTTGACTCCACATTTTCAACATAGTCTTGTTATGACCCCACCTCATAAACCCCACAGGTGAGCATTTTCAAATCCATGCCAAAACGCCATTCTGTGCCATAGGTGCGATAACCCGTTTTGGACAGGATGTGAAAAATAACAGCTGTACTGTTCGTGAGGTTGTGTGAAAAAATGGCTATGTTAAAAATGTTTCAAAATATTGAAAATTACCAAAGTTATAAATGTGCATAGAAAAATGTCAATGAATGCTCATAACTTGGCCATTTTTAGGATTTTTTTCACCAAATTTTTCAACTTAGCCCTTTTGGGACCCCACCTCATGAACACTGGTGGTGAAATTTCATTATTCGGTCCCAAAAGGTGATTTTGTGCAGTGACCGTAAAATCACCTTCCTGGCCCAATTAATGAAATGACACTGCCAGTGTTCATGTGGTGGGGTCCCAAAAAGGCCATGTTGAAAATTTAGTGAAAAAATTCCTAAAAACTGCAAAGTTATGAACATAAGTTCAAAACGCCATTGAAATACATTATACAGCACTTTTATTCCTCAGTTCACGGTTCAGCTTTGAAGAGTGTAGATGTGTCTTGGTCCACAGAAGATAACAGAATTCAACATCGGCTGGTAATTATAGGGTAATGGGGGGGTGAGGTGGGTGTTCAGTGGGAGGGTTGTGATGGGGGAGAGGGTCAGCTGCGATGACGAGGAAATATTTTCTTTGTTTCAGGTTAAAAACAAAGACGTCGGGATGGTTTTCCTATTGCAGGTACCAATAACATTAATAAACCATCTCAGGACACTGGGGGTGGGCTCCTTAGTGTCCCACACTGCTGGGGAGGCCTCTAAATGCTGACATGGGGATTGAGCCCCCTGATGTCGGCTACAGTAATAAAACAACAGGCTACCGGGGGGGGGCATCCGACACGGAGTGGGCATCCCGGTATCTGATTATGTAAATAAAAATAAGAAGCAGGGAGTAACATAAAAATAAGGGGGATGGCAAGTGGAGGGTGGGGGCGCCACTAGACAGCAGGGAGTAAAATCAAAATTATGGGGACGGTGATCGAGGGTGGGGGGTACCACTAGACACTAGGGAATATATCTGTTTCATTTAGGGGAACAGTGATCGGGGGTGAGGCATGCCACTAGATAGTAGGCCAAGGGGGCTCACAGCTCACACTGCAGCTGGCAACACGAGTTCATCTGCGGCTGCAGAAGTCAAGAAAATATGTGGTTCTCATAAAAAGAATACGGGGGAAGTGCTCCTCTCGTTAAGCAGAACACCCAGGATTTCAGTTGCCAGAAAAAGTATTTCTGGCCCTAATTGTTAAAAACACACACCAGAATCTAGCTAAACAGGTCCATTTAGCCAGGTTCTGATGTGGTTCTGGTGTTTAATTTGTAAAATAACAACATGTTTATGTATTTTCCATGCATTTTAGTTAATGGAAAAAATCAGTAAGATGGCAGCTCGCAAAAAAGGATTTTTTCCTCATGAAAAAGGAACGGCCTTCGTGAAAAATAATCTTTTTTCGTGAAATCAAATCATTTGTCGAACTTTCTCCCTCTATCCTGGAAAGTGATTTTCCCATTAAAACAACGGGAACTTAAAAATTGAATAACTTTGTAACAGATTAATATTTTTTCACCAAACACATGGCAGTTCTGTACCCAAGCTGTTTCTACCATTAAAAAATCGCACCAAAATTCCACACCGTCTGGGTGCAAGGCGATAAGGAAATATTGCATAAAATGGAGACTGTTAAGGTTTTTGCACCATCCAGCTCTCAGAATACGTATATCCGACCGGTGCAAAGCCTGCCACGTCAAGAGCTCTACCCCACAGGATAGCGCATGCCAAATTTTGTACAAATCCATTGATCGGTTGCAAAGTTCTTAAAGTGCAGACTTTGAGATTTAATATTAAATATGCTACTCAACCCTAACTATAGTGGCGCTATCACGCTACTATAATATGTGTGTTATGTATATATATATATATATATATATGTATAGATAGATATACAGTATATGATAGTAGTTATGAAATCAGTTAACTCTTGACCCTACATAAACATACCACAAACTATAGACACTGTTGGTATGATAGTGGATTTTGAGAAGCGTGTCACTCAGTCAGCAGTCTGCAAAGGGCTCAACAGTGTCAGACCAGTCATTAGCCAGGCTTATGACACTGTTCTAGGCTTGCTGGGTGGAAATTGTGTGAAGTTCAAAGAAAAGAACCGCCCAAACCATAGGGCACCTTTTTCCATTGATTTGCATAATGTTGCCCAGCAAGTGCAAAAACACATCTTGTCCAGGATTTAAAAAATGACACCTGTCTAGTTTATCAGGTGGTGTGAAAAAATGGCTATGTTATTAAGTCTGGAGCAAAAATATTGAAAATTAGCGAAGTTATGATTGAACATTGAAATATTACAATGTTCACACATAACTTGGTCATTTTACCATATTTGTACATCAGATTGTCAATATAGCCTTCTTATGACCCCACCTCATAATCCTGATAGGTGAAGAGTTTTAAATTCCCATTGAAATATCATTTCATGCCACAGGTATGAAAACACATTTTGGCCAGGATTTGAAAAAGACAGCTGTCACGTTCATGTGGTAGTATGAAAAAAATGTGTGTGTTTAAAGTATGGGTCAAAATATTTAAAATGACCAAAGTTATAAGCAACCATAGAAAATGTAAATGTGCACTTATGACTTTGTTGCTTTTTAAAATTTTACCCCAGATTTTCAACATTTCCTTCTTATGACCCTACCTAATGAACAAGGGTGATGAAAATGTTCAGATCCCTCCTGAAAGAAGATTTCACAAAGAGACCATGAACTCACCTTTTGGGTCAGATTTAAATAATTTCACTGCCCTTGGTCATGAGGTAGGATCCCAAGAAGGCCATGTAAAAAATTTGACGTAAAACTATTAAAAAATCACAAAGGTATGAATAAATGTTCAAACTGCATTGAAATACATTAAACTGGGCATACCTTATTTTCCCATATGATAGTCGCCAGTTCCAGCAACAAGATGTGTCTTCGATCGGAAAGTGAATCTATGTCATAGGATATATTCAGGTGAGTGAGTGAGGGTATGCGTGGGGTGTAGGGTGCTTGGTAGGAGGTTGGGCTGGTGTGCTTCGGGGGTGGGGTTAGAGGGGCCATCTTCTTTTTTACAGGTTAAAAGAACATCAACGAGGGATGGTTTTCTTTATTTCATGGGACTTTCTGATACTGGGGATTGGGCACCCCAGTGCCACCATATATTTATTGGGAAGGGGAAGGGGTGAAGAAGGTGATACCAGGGGTGGGTACCCCAGTCCGCTTATGAAACTTAAAATTAAATATGAGAAAAGGGGAATGGTTGACCTGGAGGGGTTGGGGGAGAAAGAAGTAGTACCAGGGGTGGGCACCGTGGTCTGCTACATATTACCATAGATAGACAAATACAGGTATAAAGAGCGTGTGAGAGAGACAGAGGGAGCAGCTGGCCCAGTGGCACTGAGGGTTGAGGCAGTGGACACCACACCTCGCGCCATGTCGATGATCCGAGTTGGGGAGGGACTTGACAGGGGATGGAGAGGATCGAGCATCCAACAGATTGCTCTCCTCTCTCAGGAGGAGAGGGAATTTCATCCCACTCCTTGGCTGCTTCCTGGTAGAGGTTGGGGGGCAGCACTGGAATTAGGGAGGCAAAGAGCATGGCTAAATGGCGTGCATGCTCACGGCTGCGAAGAGGGTGGGAGAGAAAAAGGGAGGCGACCACAGGCTATGTGAAGTCCTGCCTGCCGACCGATGTGCCGCTGTGCTCCTGGATTGCCAGAAACCCCAATCTGGATGATGAGTCCTAGGTGGGGGATGGTGCTTCCCTTCCTGGACCCGCCATGGGGGGAAATCCATGGGAGACGTGGGGCTCGGCAGTACTGGGGGGAGCGGTGGACAGACATAGGTGGCAGAGCAGGGTGGAAGTACCTGCCTGAAGTCACCCAGAGAGGAGGAAAATATCTGTGGAAAAAAAAAGACAGAAACAGAGGGAGTGCAGGGGATCACCATCTCACTGCTGTAACTGAAGCCAGCAGCATGACTAGCTGCAACTTCACATTTCAAGAAAGTCCCACCGTTCTAATACTGAGAACGTGGATGAATGGCTCCTCTCGCTAAGCTGGGCTTCCAGTTTTTTTGGGTGCCCAGAAAAGCTATTTCCAGGGCATCAGAAAACAAACACCAGAATCTAGCTAAACAGGTTTTGTTTACCTAGGTTCAGGTGTTTTGTTTTGGGAGGGGATACATCATTTTTATGTATTTTCAATGTTTTTGAGTTAAAAAAAAAAAAAGGATGGCGACAAGTAAATAATTTCTCATGACAAGTAAATCATGAAACTTAAGCAGTCACGATCAGTGTTTTTTTTTTTTTTTACCATTAGAGTGTGATGGTTCTCCAAAAAATCCTCATAACTCTGGAACTGTATAATATTTTTTCATGAAACCTTCAAAAGGTACTACCTCAGTACAGGCTACCTTGAAAGTTTCATGAAAAATTCCATACCCTCTAGGCTGTGCATGAGAACAAAAAAAAAAAAAAAAAAGTTAAATATTGGAAAAGCAAACATAATTTTTTGCATTTTTTAGCATTCCGTATCTCAAAAACTGACCAAGATACCATCATAAAACTTCTCATCTCTTGAGACTCTGTCAACCTGACCACACATACCAAATTGTGGGCTATTTCATCAAACACTTGCAAAGTTATTAAGGTGCAGGTATTGCAGTTTAATGTTAAACAGCCTACCGTGCCCCTGTCATACCATGACCTAACTAGAAATATCCATTTTATTTTTCCTGAGTGCATTTTGTCCTTATGACATCGAGAGTGGCAACGTCATGAGTGAAGTCAAAGGATAAACGTGCTTGAGGGAAAAACATTTCTAGTTGGGCCATGGCATATTCAATTTATGCAATGCCCATACCTTTTTTTATGTGGATTTATGCTTTCATGTGTTCTTTTGGGCATTATTGTTGTGTAAATTGAGGTTTTTCAGATGGCAAGCAGTGTTTCAGGATGACTGAGCAGCTGAGCTTGTGATACGATGCACACAATGCTGTCATTTGCCAGTGGATCAAAGTGTCACTTCAGCAGCGGCCTTGTTTCAAGGCTTATGCACTGGATGTTGGAGGTTGAGTGTGCAGGAGACTGTGGAGAGACTGGCAAGCAGTATATGTGCGTGTCTCTCAGAGTCGGGACAGAAGCATGTGCCTGTTGGGATCAGGAAGGAGCTAGGGATTGAAGCAGACAGGCGAGTGGTAAGAGCAGCAGCATGAGCCACTGAGTTGTGATTAAAAAAAAAATAAATGGGAGTTTTTTTAAGTGGTGATGTTTGGGATTGGCTTATAGTTCCCAGAAGACTGGAGAAGGGCTAATGTGATCCCACTCCACAAGAGTGGCAGCAGCAAGGAGGTAGGGAACTACAGACCAGTCAGTCTTACCTCAGTAGAGGGCAAGATTATAGAAGCACTCCTTAAGGAAAGGACAGTGCAACACCTGGAATCCATAGGGGCACAGGATCCAAGACAGCATGTGTTTACAACAGGAAGGTCCTGTCAAACTAATCTCATAGATGTTTTTGACTGGGTAACCACAGTGGTGGACCAAGGGGGTGCAGTTGATGTCACCTGCCTTGTCTTTAGCAGAGCTTTCGATACTGTTCCACATAGAAGATTGATTAATAAGCTGGGGAGGCTCGGGTGGGTCAGAAGTTGGTCAACTGGGTGGCAAACTAGTTGGTGGGCAGAAAACAGAGAGTGATGGTAAATGGTATACAGTCAGAAGAGATGCAAGTCACAAGTGGGGTACCTCAGGGATCAGTCCTGGGGCCAGTCCTCTTCAGTATCTTCATCAGTGACATTGCAGATGGACTGGAAGGTAAGGTTTGCCTGTGTGTAGATGACACCAAGATCTGCAATGGAGTAGATGATCCAGATGTGGTGGGCAGAGTGAGAAGAGATCTGGATAAACTGGCAAAATGGTCTGTAGAATGGCAACTGGGGTTTAACACAAAGAAGTGCAAGATCATGCACATGGGGAAGAGAAACCCTGAAGCTACCTATAGGAGGGGAGGGGAGTTGCTGGTAATCACAAGGGAAGAAAGAGACTTGGGCATCATCATCACAGATGACCTGAAATCATCCAAGCAGACCACCAAAGCAGTAGGTAAGGCTAGAGGGATGTTGGGGTGTGTTACTAGTGGTATCACAAGTCGTAAGAGAGGTAATAATCCCTCTTTACAAGACACTGGTTAGACCCCATCTGGAGTACTGCATGCAGTACTGGAGGCTGCACCTGCACAAGGACATTAACAAAATGGAGGCAGTCCAGAGAAGAGCAACCGAAATGGTGCAGGGAAAATGATGCATCAGAAAACATAGGAGGACAGATTAACAGAGCTCAATATGTATACCCTAGAGCAAAGGAGGGAAAGAGGTGATATAATCAAAACATTCAAACATCTTAAGGGCATTAACAAGGTGAAAGAGTCTAACATGTTTCAGTATAAGAAAAATAGCAGGACAAGAGGACACAGCATAAGATTAGAGGGAAGCTGATTAAGAGGTAATGTGAGGAAGTTCTTTTTCACAGAAAGGGTGGTGGATGCATGGAACAGCCTACCTCAGGAAGTGGTGGATATGAATACAGTGCAGCACTTCAGACAGGCATGGGATAGGCATAAGGGAGCAATACAAATGAGTATGAATAGATAGGCCATTGACAGAGTAAAGGTTTATGACACATGTATAAGGTAGATAAAATGGGCAGACTGGATGGGCCTTGTGGTCCTTATCTGCCGTCAACTTCTGTGTTTCTATGTACAAGTATGGATTTTGCTTGTGTGGTGGTAGCATTGAAGGAAAGAGAAACTTGCAACTGAAAGTTCTGAATAAGTTAAAGCGGTTGGCTGGAGTCAGCAGCTGGCGCTGCCAACTCATTCCTGTCACAACCTACTATGTGGATAAATTTGCCCATGGGGAACTAGAGTGAAGATAAATGTGGTATTCTCACTCTAGGTTCCCAGTAAACAAGAAAATATCACTGATATTTGACAAAATGTATCCTCAAAGCATTACAAAATAGGCAACTGTGGTATACGGAGGCATTAACCCACAACAGGGTAAGGGTTTACTGAGCATTAATCCACGCCTGGGGGGTTGGAGTCACAGGGTGAAGCCGAGTGACTTCAACCACCCAGGCATGGATTAATGCTCAGTAAACCAATACCCTGGAGTGGGTTAATCCTCTTATGACATGGGTAATGTTGTATTAGAGTTTTACCTAAAGAAATAGTGAAATAAAGCCCTGTAAGCATGCAGCTGTGGATACATCAGGGATTAATCAATGGTCAGGTGACCTGTTTGGATGAATCAGAAGGCAGTATTTTCAAAACCCATGTTATAAAAGAATATATACCCGCTAAAGAGGCAACAGTAATTAAAGCCACAAGCCCAAAGGATGGGTGGCATGCTCCTAATTAGCCCCCGTTATAGGTATTTAGAGTTGTATGTCTATCATTTTTGTAATGTAATACATTACAGTGGTTTCTATTTTGTACCTTTCTGTGGACCAGTGTTTGTTCTATGGTTGGGGCCATTTTAGTGATTCCCATAACTGTTTTGATTTCTGCTGTTTCCATAGTGTGGGAGTGTTCTAGTTATGGACACTCTTTTGGTCTTTGTTGATTTCCATAGTGCAGGGTTCCCTTACTTAAGGGTATGTGTCTGCAGCTGGCCCTCCTTTAGTTCGTTGATAGATAGTGGCGTGTGGCTGGCTATTGTGGTTGGGAGCGGTATGTGGAGGAGTATGCGGCATGGAGCAGTACAGTATTTGAAGCATGCAATTGCAAGAAGCAGGCATTTCCAGTAGCAACCAAGGAAGCAGCCTGTTAGTGGGATTATGAGGATGGTGTCGTTGGGAGCAGCCTGTCATACACTGTAGCATGATGTCATGTGGAGTGCCTGCTGCATCATGAAAGGCATGGCATCGGAGGGACATTTTTGTATGGTAAGAGACGTGGGGGAGATTTCTTGTTGTACGGGTTGGTTTGGCACTGTGTTATCTGAGGCTTTTTTCAGGGTTGAGACTGTGGGGACTTCTTGTTGCATGGGTGGGTTTTTTGGCGGGTTATTTGAGGCTTCTTTTAGGGTTTAGATAGTGTATTTATTTATGTGTAGGTGTTGTTACAGGTGAGGAGTCCTGGGTCTGTTAATGAGTTTGGGAATTGTTAATTGGTTGGTATGTTTTTTTGTTTGTTTGTTTGTTAATTGGTGTAATTGGACCTTAAGTTTTTTTTTTTTTTTGTGGTTATAATGTTGGTCTAAGGGTTCCCCCATGGTACACAGGTTTGAGTGCAGAGGCATACAGCTTTAATTGGGAGGTATACATCTTCAATTGGTGTGGTAGTTGGTGAAGTATACAGGGAAATACACTAAAAGTGTTCCTATAGAGGAAAAGTCCTATTCATGTAATATATATATATATTTATAAAATGAGCAACAAATACAAATCCAGTGTTCTGATTGTATAAAACACATCATATGACTGTACGTATATCAGAGCGCGACCGCACACCTGCGCCTTTACCCCCCCTTCAAAACAATTTTGACATTTTATAAAATAGATAAACCACTCTGAGGTATGCAGTCACGCTCTGATATATACATGCCTTGGGCGGTTGGCCTTTTCCGGACTACTGACCTCATGCGTGCAACACACACCAAGGCATGCATGTATATCAGGCGTGACACCTCAAGTGGTTAATCTATTACATATATATGTATATGTAATAGATAAACCACTCTGAGGTGTGCGGTCGCTGCCTGATATACGCACGCCTTTGCAAGGCGCACACCCAAGGCGTAAGGACATCAGAGTGAGATCTAGAATTTCAGAGTGGTTTATCTATCTTATAAAATATCAAAATTATTTTTTGGGGGGGTAAAAGTGCAAGTGTGCGGTCGTGCTCTGATATATGCACGGTCACCTGATGGTGTTTGTCCAATGCTGTTGCTGGAATTGACCATTTATATATTACCCATTTTATAAATATATAATATTATAGGGGCGTGGTCGCGCCCCTATAGTTAGGGTTATGAAGGCACTTTAATGTTAAACTTGAAATTTTGCACCGTAATAACTTTGGACCCATTCAACAGATATGCATGACATTTGGGTGGCACGGTGGGGCATGGTAGAGCTCTTGATTTGCCAAATTGTGTTTCGGTCGGACTTACATTTTTTGCATAGTGAATCACTGAAAAATGCACTTTTCGCCAGTTTTGAGGGCAGTTTTTCAGATTTTGTCCTTGGCGCTGTATGGCCACCATGTGGCGTGCAGATCTGAAACTTGGCACGTAGAAAGAGCTTGGGTCAAGGAACATGCCACTTTCTGTTTTGTGAAAAAATATTAATCCATTAAAAAGTTATTAAACTTTTTAGCTCCCATTATAAGTCTATGGAAATATGTATATGGTTGTTTTGCGAAAGAAGAATGGAGTTTTAGCCATCTGGTCACTCCTCACGATCAAAGAATTTGCAGGCTCGCGATCAAAGATCCTTTGATCGTAAGAAATTTATCGGTCGTGATGGCATCCATCTTGTTATCAGTTTGGGGTTGGAAAAAAACAAATATCTCAGTCCAGGGGTGACTTCTGAAGTAAAACATGGATAGGTTTTGCTCAGGGGGCTTCCCTCTATCGAGCCATGCCTGTGGTTTAATGTAGTTGTGCCAAAAAATGGAGTTTTAATCTTTTAAATTCTTTGATCGCGGTTAATTAATGATCTTTGATCGCAAGCCTGCAAATTCTTTCATCATGAGATTCTTTGATCACGATCTTCATTCGCGAGGGAGGGACAAGATGGCCAGATTTTTGGGTTGGGGAAAAAAACAAATATTTCAGCCCAGGGGAGACTTGTGAAGTAAAACTAGGATGGGTTTTGCTCAGGGGGCTTCCCTCTGTTGAGTTATGCTTGTGGTTTAATGTAGTTGTGTTAAAAAATGGAGTTTTAACATTTTTAAATTATTTGTTCGCGAGCCTGCAAATTCTTTGGTTGCAAGATTTCTTTGATCGCAAGCTTCATTCATGAGGGTGGGACGAGATGGCCAGATATTTGCTGGACCAGATGTCTCTGGGAGGGACCAGATAGCCCAGATTTCACAACCAGATGTCCCCTCATGATCAGAGATGATCTTTGATTGCGAGGTTGCGGCCAATTCTCACGATCAAAGAATTTTTAAAGGTGCAAAAACTTTTAAATTAAATATCTCGGAAACGGTTTATTCTTTAACTTAAAATGTGCAGGGTGTTGAGGGGATGTCCTGTAGATGTGAAATATGGTGTTTAGGTGTCAGAAAATTTGCTGTGGAGATATTGCATGACGCGGTTTACGCTTTGCAGGATAGCGTTCTGCATTGTGGAAGTGGCTTGAAATTTATAGGGTACCTAGCCTTACTGCCATGGAGGTACTTTTCAGTGGTTAGGTGTGTAAAATGTAAACAGGTGCAAAATTATGCCACTCTGACGAATGAAAATCTAAAACTTTAAAATCAAATATCTCGGAAACGGTTTGGTCTTTTAAATTGAAATTTGGAGGGTGTTGAGGGGATGTCCTGTAGATGTGAATTATGGTGTTTAGGTGTCAGAAAATTAATTTTCTGCAGCGATATTGCGTGATGCATTTTACGTTTTGCAGATAGCATGCTGCATTGTGGTAGTGGCTTGACCTTTATAGGGTAGCTAGCCCTAATGCCACGGAGGTAATTTTCAAGTGGTTAGGTGTGTAAAATGTAACAGGTGCAGAATTATGCCACCTCAGCCATCTTTGTCGACTTGGCCAAAGCCTTTGACATGGTCTCCCACTCCCTTCTCCTCTGCAAGCTTTCTGCAGCTGGCCTCTCTGATTCAGCCACCAGCTGGTTCCACACCTATCTCGTAGGCCGGTCTCAGTCCATCAGAGTAGGCAACTCCCTCTCCCTCCTATCACAATCAACACCAGTGTCCCCCAAGGCTCAGTACCTGGCCCTATATTATTTTCTATATTCCTGAATGACCTCCCCAATGCCTGCACGTCTTCATATACTGTATACACATGTACGCAGACAATACTGTGTTATTCTCCTCCAGAAACTTCCCCTCTAAGGTGGCCACCAGCCTTCAGCTGGATTTTAACAATGTCCAACACTGATTTAATGCAAACCAACTCTCTATGAACGTTAAAAAAACAGTATCTATGACCTTCGGCTCCAGACAAAAACTGGCCAGGCTGGATTCAACTCTCACCTTCCACACCCTCTCGGGCTCAACACTGGATGATGTAGCCGCATTTAAGTACCTTGAATTATGGCTAGACAAGAAACTTTACTTCAGGGTACACATTGACACCATCCACAATAAACTACTCCCTAAACTTGGTGCTCTGTACAGACACCGCAGCTGCCTCCCACAGCAAGCCAGGAGAGAAATCGTCCAAAAGATGATTCTCCCTGTCCTTGATTTTGGGGACATAGTCTACAGCTCTGCCTCTAAAACCACTCTATCCAGACTGGATGCTTTCTTCAACTCCTTCTGCCACTACATTCTCGGCTGCCCCCCACATACTCATCGCGGTAACCTTTACTCCTCACTCTCCTTTCCCTCGCCCCATGACAGGCACATGTCACACATCGCTAATTTAGTTGGGAAGTTCTGGCTTGGTTCTCTGACACCCTATTTGTCCTCCCTCTTATCTACCCTCCTCCTGTCTTGCTATCCCCTCCGTGCCTCCATCCACAGAACCCTCGGCGCACTTCGTCAGGCCGTTCCGCCTTCTCATACAAGTTTCCTGATATCTGGAACTCCCTCCCACCAGAAATTCACTCGGCACAATCCCACCACTCACCTTCATTCCTCCTCCGTAAGCACACTGTTCATTTCTGTAACTGTACCTAATCACCCCTCTCCCCCAATAACCCCATGGCCTTTCCCGTGAACCTCTCTTCCCTCTCTCCTCGCCACCCTCTCCACCTCTAGGTTACCTCTAGCCTTCTGCACCTTATCTCCCCACCTCCTTCCTCCCACTACTCCCCCGCCCGCATCACTCCCCTTCCCCTCCCTGTCTCTCTTCTCCCTTTCTACTTTTCTGCTCGGTCCTGTCCCCTTGCAGGGTTCTCAGCATCCTGATGGGGAATAGTTCTTGGCTTGCACCCTATTCCCCCACCGCCTACCCCAATACTCCCCGCCCCCACCACTTCCTTCCCCCTCCTCCTTTTCTGCCTGGTCCTGTCCCCTGCAGGGTTCTCAGCATCCTGAAGGGGAATAGTTCTTGGCTTGCCTCCTCCCCTTCCCCTCCCTTTTCTCCCTTTCTGCTGGGCCCAGTCCCCTTGCAGGGTTTTCAGCATCCTGAGGGGGAATAGTTCTTGGCCTGCCCTCTCATCCTTCCACCCCCTTCCTCCTCTCCTTCTCTGCTGGGTCCTGTCCCCTTGCAGGGTTCTCAGCATCCTGAAGGGGATTTAGTTCTTGGCATTGTCCCTCCTGTCTCCCTCCTACCCTTCCTCCCACTCTCTCTTCTCCTTGTCTGCCAGGTCCTGTCCCCTTGCAGGGTTCTCAGCACCCTGAAGGGTGTTAGTTCTTGGCTTGCCCCTCCTCTCACTCACCTACCTTCCTTCCTTTCTCCCCCTGTCCTTCCCCCACCTCCTCCACCTCTTGTGTTACACCTCCCACTCTTCTAAATCCTTGCTAGCACGTAGTTTACCTTTTTAGTTCTAATTTGGGTATACCCAACCAACAGTGACTTTTCGACAGCGAGGTCCCCTACAGAGACTACAGCATCATGCTGCTGTAGGGAACCCCCTGGAATCTGGCACTGTCTGTCAGGGGTCCTGCACCTCCCCCAAAAATCAGCTCCGACTCAGAGTTGATAATCTAAGTTGAGGGGTGCCCCACCACCCCACCCCGAAGAAAACACTTAGTGGCACTGGAAACCAGCAGCCGACTACAAAATACGGTAAACCTGCCGGTTTCGCTGTCGGGGCGTTCAGCAACAATTTTGTCGAACACCCGTCATGAATCCCTAATTTGCACTTAGCAATTTGCATGTTCAGCCTGATACTTTTTGTTTTCCACCTGGCCTATACCTTACGGGTTACTTATTACCTATTCCAGGAATGCTACTATATATGTCACACCAGCATATTGTTCTGTTTACCCCTGTATGTCTCACCCTATGTCTGTGACTTTTTACTTTGCTATAAAACACCTTCTTCTATACGATACTGTCTGTTGCCTAGGATTGAAATGTATTGTACTAGTACCTCACTTTATGTATTTGAATTTTGCACTGTATGTATCCTATTTTATTATATTTTTGCTTATTCTCCCCCAGGACGCTTCTGGAAAATGAGCTGTTTACAGCTCATGTTGTCTTTCCTGGTGAAACCTTTTTAAATAAATAAATGATAATTAGGTTTTTTTAAACAGTGTTTCACGTGGATGCTGACTTTAGGATTGCTATGCTGTAAGATTTTAATACTGTTAGTTAATACCGTTTTTAATATGTGGACGTGTTAGGAAGTTGACATGTATTTAATTATTTTTATGTGTGAATATGTGGAACTAAAATACTCCAATGCTGAGTGCGTACAAGTGTTTTTAATTGTAGTGGTGACATGTATACATGACATCACTGTGTTGGATGTATTTAAGCAGATGGAGAGATTTGAACTCAGGCTTTTGACAAAGGACTTTACGTCTGAAACTTGTCAGGCATTATGGGTTTGCCATTTTATCTTGGCACTTAATAAATTCATGACTTTTATTAAAAAATAAGTTTTTAGAGTGGTGTTTTTATCTTGAGGTAGTGAGTGCTCGGCTTTTATTGTTTTGTAGTGTGTTCATTTGCCATGAGCACCCTAGCCCAGTGCGAGTCTTTTTTGTGACGTATATGGCATGTATTGTTCAAAAGCTTGTATCATTTACGGAAACAATCATCATTTATAGTTTGGATTTCATAAGTAGTTGTGTAACATTGACAGCACCAGTTGTATTAAAAATGTATATCTTAATCTAATATGCACTGCTAAAAACACCTTTGCTCTTTTAGTCAAAACAGCTTATCTAGTTTGTTCCTATAAGTAATTAAAAACGGCACTTCAGTACTGGCGATTGTCATTAAAAGCCTGTCTGATTGCCTGTGGTGGCCCATCTGAACTATTTGAAGATGCAGGATGTACATGCGCTTCACCCCACAAAGTATACAATACCGTTTGCTAAATATTTAGTAGGACTGCTTTATAAATACTAGAAAAATGATGGTCTCTTGCCAGGCACACCACTGTGAGTCAATTGTAACAGACTTAAGCACCCATACAACCGCACCACCATATACCCAAGTGCTCTACTATCGAGGTAACTGGTCTGGTGCTTTACATATCATCAGGAGTGGTAACTTGCTCCGAATGTAAACCAATTCAGGGGCCCTACTCCAAGAGTTAATATTACCATTATGCATTAGAATACAAGTCAGGCCAGCCCATCGGCACAGTGGTAGCACTACCGCTCGTGATGCCAGCGACCCAGGTTCGAAACAAGCCTGGGGAAGCTGGAGGAGCTAACAGAAGAAAGCTTAGCTTCCAGGGACTGCTCGCCTTCTCTGGAGGGGAGTGGGGACCAAGGTTCTGTGCTTGGCTGTCCCCAGGTGTAGACCCGAAGTATGGCAAGCCCAGCCAGTAGTAAGGGAGCCGTGTGGTGGGTATCAGCGCTCACCACCTTGACGTCAGGGCACACACCACATGGGGGAAAAATGAGAAAATGGCCCGTGGTGCCTCCGGTGAGCGGAGCGCCAAGCCCCGATCCCCAGTGCCACTAGCCTACCTCGGAACCGGCATCCTGGCAAAACTAGGAATATGGGGTGTACAGGCCCCTACCTCGATCCCACCTGGGGGGTAGAACCAAGGCTCTGTGGGGGATGGACCGCTCCATGAACAGGTAAGGGGGGGGACTGAAGGCAGTAGGCGACTCCCAAAGAGTTGAGTGCCGCAGGCCCAGGGGAGTATAAAGAGAAAGTAAAAAAATATATATATATATAATACAAGTCATATCACTACTTAGGTTACCACTTAGCTCTTGCATCAGTGGAAGCTGAAAAATACAAGATAAAAGTCTGTGCTGGACCAAGGTTGTGATTGCTAACCGGAACAATGTATAGCCACCATTATACTTGTCACATAATGAGACTCCTCATAACTGATTCCAAAGCCTGTGTGCAAGCCTGAACCTGGCTACACAGCATGAATGCACCAAACTAAAACATAAGAAACCGCCAATCCAAATAATGCGGCTGAGGTAGTGTGCATGTTCGATCAGCCATCTCACTTAATTAAAATAATGTACTCGGCTCTTACAAAACGATAAGCTTCATGGGGATGAAAGACATGGACAGATCTATGATCTCAAAGGCTGAAGCATCAGGAATAATAGTTTGATATATAGATTGTCCCAAAAGTTTAAATATTAGGCGATTTATGGCTTGCTGACATGTAAATGTGTAAACAAAAAAAAATAAAAAAAACCTAAGTCCAAAATTGTTTTCCGTATGATAGGAACCTTTTTCGCAGGAATGAAAAAGACCAAACAAAACAAGTGGAAGCCAGTCACGAAAAAGGATGTTAAAATAAAAAAAATGAAATGCATTTGGGGGTCATTTTTACAAAAATTAAATGCAGAATCCACCTAATGTGGTCCCGATGAGCATGATACATGTATTTGTCTCTCAGCAGCATATCATATTTGTGGGTTTTGAATTTTTTTTTTAAGAATAAAATGAAAACAAGATGTCATCAAAAAAAAAAAAGGATTTTTTCCTCACAAAAAAACGGTTGTCCTCATATGAAAAATAATTATTTTTTCATGTCATGCAGCTATTTTGAATTGCTTGCTGAGCATGCTCAGAACCTGAAATTGTAAAATTTAATAACTTTTGAATGGATTAATATTTTTTCACCAAACCAGCAAAAGGTACATCTATTGACCAGCCCCTTTCTATCATGAAAACTTCAGACCAAAATTCCAAACTGTCTGGGCACTCCAGGTGTCACCAAAACAGCAAGCCCCAAATTTACTTTTGCACTATCCAGATCTTGGAATCCGCACAGCCAACCAAATTATAGTTGGCACATTCGGTTTATTATCCCACAAGACCACGCATGCAGGTGTTTCTGCAAATCTGTTGAATGGTTGCAAAGTTATTAAAGTGCAAATATTGGAGTTTCACATTAAAGTGCCTGCTCAACCCTAAATATAGCGGCACTACCGTTCCCCTATAATTAGGGTTGAGTAGCCTGTTTAATGTTAAACCTCAAATTTTGCACTTTAATAACTTTGCAATTGATAGATGGATTTGCACAACATTTGGCATGCACTGCCCCGTAGGGTAGATCTCTTGATATGGTAAGTTTTGTCCCGGTCAGATGTACGGATTCTGAGATCCAGATAGTGAAAAAACCTTAAATATCATGTGCAATGAAATTTACAGAAATTAAACTGTCGGCATCATTCATTAAATATTGTTATAAAAACCGTGTCTGCCTAGTGTTTTATATGAAAATCTACGATTTCATACCATTTATAGCCATTTATTGTGTGGTCTGCTTCAGCAACACTGCTACATGCTGAGTATTTCTATTCCCTGTGGTAATTAGCATGTCTCCACCCTGATTATGTCATTTGGGGTGCTAGTCTCTGTCATCTATACATAAGCTAGGGAGACTGTCACATTGCTGAGGTCTGTAAAGATTTTTATTTCTTGCACTGTGCCCGTTGCAAGAAACTGAAAGCTGTTTAATTGTGGTTGTGGCATGCTTGTGGAGGTGTTGGGATTGAAGACACAGACACCAATTCAGGCTGAAGAAATTGGACCTCACTTGTCCAAATGTTTATTTACATAACAACAAATAAAATAAAGTAAGCAAACTGAAGACGGCAAAACAAAGATCCAAAGGTCAGAACAGGTTTCCAAATGCAGCTCTAGTATAAGCTAGAGAGATGTTGATCTAGGCACAGACCAACTCAAGACTGACTTTGTTCAATATCTGAGCTCTTTTTATCTGGAGGGTCATATGACCTGAAACCCCTTCCCTAAACTCAGATGTGAAATAACATTTCTTTATTAACACTTACTTTTATTCCAACATAATCAATACTTATTTATAAACCAAAAAATGACTTGACTATTGTTCCACAATATGATTTTTATATTATTATTCCCTATTCCGGCACATTCTAGCTCCTTCCACATCAAGGTATACCATAAATAAGATCAAAATGAGGCCAGCTGGCTCTTAGGATGGTATACCTGGTGTGGAGAGGATGAAGGAGTAGGGACCCAACAGGCTGTTAAGTCAAGGTAAGCAGCCACAAAATAAAATAAAAGAATAAACTTTTATTTCAATTTATGTTTGTTTTATATTTTAATAACTGTTTTTCTGTGTGTATATTTAGCTACCCAGCACAACACCCAGTGCTTCACTCTCAGCATGGTCATCTTTATTTAAGGCTAAATACCCAATTTGTACTTCAGGGCTGCCAGAAGGGGAAGGCAAAAGCAGTTCTGTTTCCATTTTTATGTTCTTTCTGAACCACGTTATAGAGTACACACTTACTCTATCTAAGCACGCGCTGAGGTAAACAGAATTCGGCTAACTTGCCGCATTGCGACACGCCAGCAGTTGTAGGTAGGGAATTTCACAAGGGGAGTCCTCTGCTGTAAAGAACTGCTCCATTGTATTATTGGGAGCTGTTTCTCTACCTTCAACTGCAGACAACAGGCTACCTGAAAAACTAGGATAAGGACACAGACCAAGGAGCTCATTCAGAGATGTCCCTTCATGACTTGAATGGAGCCCCAGTCATGTCCTGGCGCTGCTACGCTGTTTTCATTTACATCCCTCTCGCACGTTCACGAGGTCTGAAGCTGACAGCACAGCCGACACAGACATGGAGCGGTGCAGCCGCTCACAAAAAGCGTTCTAACCAAACAGGGGGACAATTATGTCTGTTTTATTTACTTTGATATGGCAATTCATGTTACCGGCTTAACGCCACATGAAGTTACACGGGGGGAAAATATTCGGGGGGCGTTTTGTTTCGGGAGCCAGAAAAGGGTAAAATAAATCAAATTATGTGGATTTCAATCTCGGGAAATGTAGTATGTAGGTGGCCAGTCTACATACACGCTAAAAGAGGTGAAACCCGAAGGGAAAAACACAACAAAGTAATGTGCTGTTGCGCAACAGACTTGGGGGGGGTACATTTTCTAGCTCCAGAAACAGACGAGGGGTATTCCCTGTTACAATGCTCAATGCCGCTAATGCACAACAACAGTACAACAGTTTAAATTATTTTAGCCTGTGCAGAAGTCAGGGAGTAGCACACTAATGTCAAGTTTGTAAACTCTATAACTTTCTGTTGTGGTGAAAGGCATGAGTCCTATTTCCATGTTAGAGACTGCTGTGCATATTCACACCTGACATTCAATAGAGATGATTTCTCAGGATGGCAATAAAACAGTTATCTCATCTCCCTGTAAATTGGGTGGGAGAAGTAATGCAGATTTTACTTTGAGAGGGTTTTTGCGGTAGGTAATCACTTGTAGGACTGCGTCCCCTGGCGTCAGCACCACACGGAAACTTTTGCTAGCATTGTCTGACGGGGACCGCCCACCGGACATCTGGTGAGTGACGTCGGTGTGACACTATATAGTGGGCAGTCCCCATGTCTGCCCTCCAGTTCTTTCCCACCATCGATCTACGCATGTCAGACTGACTGAAGCTTGTCGCAGTAGTTTGAATGCCCGTTCCAGGTTAATATTTGTTTACTTATTTTTCTCAAAAATCATTTGTATGTCATCCTCTTCTCCAACGGATCCACATAAAAACAAGTGCATTTCGTGCAGTGTCCGGCTACCGCACAATGATCAACATTCCCTTTGCCTCTTCTGCCTCGGGCCTAACCACAAAGTTGAGGAGTGCAAGGTCTGTGCCTGTTTTAACCAGGCCATGCGGAAGCGACGGCAGTAGTCCATCGAGGCCCATATCCTGAAGGAAAAAATGGCTTCTATGGAACAAGAGTTGAAAAAGCTTAAAAGCGCTTCATCTTTGCTGGGGGGACCCTCACAAGAAGAAGAAAAGGGATGAGGAGAAACATAGGGAACAGGAGCAGTCCCTTCCTCCAATGAAGCTGCCTGCAGGCCCTTCAATGGAGGACCAGCCTTCTTCTTCCAAGAAGGTAAGTGCCGTGACCAAGCCTGTGCTCCTGCCTACAGAACAGGCCTTGATCCTCAGATTCATCTAAGGCCGCTGCCGCTCTTAGGCCCATTTCCACCCAGTGCTCTAAGGCGGCAGGCACGGCCAATAAGCCGCTCATCAGACCCTCTGGTGAGCACCCAGCCAGGGTTGGTAATTCGGGAGCTGGGGCCTCCGACTCCTGCACAACCCAGGTCGGTCAGTCGATCGTCGGACCCTCCGATAATCGCACGACCTCTGCGCTTGTCCGGCTCTGACGTAGTACTGCCAGATGTCAGCAGCGTCCAGGCTGGAGGACAGGGGTCTCCTCGGGGTTCCCTTCACGGCAGACCCCCTTCGCCTGATCCGTCGGAGCTTCCTTCACTATTGCCAGGCCAGCAGGCTCCAACGGACGACCACCATTCGCCGGGTTTACCTGATGACAGAGTGCCGACAGGCCTTACAGTGGCTCCAGTGCCACCTATTGGGATGCCAGATCCTGTTCCTCAAATCCCGCAGGTTCCCTTACCTCCATCGGGATCTCCATTGGGCCTTGCCCCGTCAGAACTTCCTACAAGTATTCCTCCATGTGGCACCCCTCGGGATCTTGCCCTTCTGGGCCGTAGGCCCTTTGGAAATTCCTGCAAGACCGTTAAGCTTCCCTCCATCAGGGCTGCCGTCAGGCTATCTCCCGTCAGGGCCTCTGTCAGGTTATCCCCCGGCTGGGCCCCCTTCTGGCTACCCTCCATCAGGGCTTTCAACATACCCTCCATCAGGGCAGCCGTCTGGATACCCTCCGTCAGGCAAATTGCCAGGTTACCCTCACTACGGTCTGATGTCAGGTTTTCCGACATTAGTTTATCCTCTGTCGGGTTACCCACCATCAGCCCCAACGCCAGATCCTTTTTCGTCGGCCTGTTACTATCCAGGCTATCCTGGTTCTTACCCTTCATCAGGCTACTCACAGCATTACCCC
Organism: Neoceratodus forsteri; assembly: GCA_016271365.2. Taxonomy (NCBI): domain Eukaryota; kingdom Metazoa; phylum Chordata; order Ceratodontiformes; family Ceratodontidae; genus Neoceratodus; species Neoceratodus forsteri. The sequence continues at coordinate 912,068,851 of CM057453.1, read as the reverse complement.
TCTCCTAGTTTTGGGGGACATGGGCCTGGATCATGGTTTACTCAGCCACCTCCTCCTCCCACTCCACCTCCTCCACAACCTCAGGTGGACGGCGACCAAAAGTCAGTTGGTCTCTGAACTAGACAGCAGGCATCCTGTTCCTCCGGATGTCGGCCGCCCAGCTCCTACATCTAGGGTGTCTTTGCCGGTGCATACTCGTCCTTCGATGTCAGGCCATCTCTCAGAACCTACGAAACCCCTGACGTCCGAAGGCATCACCAGGGAGTCAGATCCTACAATTACTAAGAATCCAGAGGATTCGGAAGATTCTGACATGAACTCACATTCTCAGGTGCGAGTTCGGGCCTAGAAACCCCTCCCCACAAGGAACTAGTCCCTTGGAAATCCCCAAAGTCCCCATCAAGCAGATGGCGGAGGCCCAAGGGTGGAAGTCAGAGGCTCTGGACCCAAAAAGATGACGGTTGGCAGAGCATCTGGACTTTCCTGATACAAGTCCGGTACTCACCCCACCCTGGCTGGAACCCCATGAGGATTTGTCCTCAGCTATATGGCAGACACCTTCCTCTATCCTGGCCATGGCAAAAAAGGCCAACTGGGTCTACAGGACACCTGAGGATAAGGACCACCTGAGCGTACACTCTAAAGCAGACTCGGTGGTCGTCACAGCAGCCCATGATAGATCTGCTAAGCAGAAGCACCTCAGTACCTCCCCTCCCGACAAGGAGTTCAGACAAATGGACCAGTTTGGGAGAAAATGTTATGCCTCTTCTACCCTAGCAATATGTGCTCTGAACTATGTCTTGCACATGCTAGAGTACCAGAAGACTTTGTTCCGCCAGCTTGAACCTGAAGTCAAGGCCTTATCAGACTCCGATTCAAAGTCATCCTTGGCATCCACTCTGAAAATGGCTAAGGTGGCTGGACGCCATTCTTTGCGTGCCACCTACGATGCAGTGGATTCCTCCTCTAGAGGTACGGCCATTGCTCTGAGCCTTCGCCAGTAGTCTTGGCCAAGAATATCGGGCCTAACTCCTGATGTTCTGTCGGCCATCCAGAATGCCCTTTTCAGGGACTCTACCCTGTTCAGAGGGGATGCCCAGGACATAACTAGCCTGCAGGATAAAGGCACAGCACTTTGGTCAGTTCATACCATGTATCGGCCAAAACAGCAGCAACAAAAGTGTCCTTTTCATTGGCAAAACAGATGCCAGACGAAAAACCAGCAAGCGCCCAAACAGTTTAAGCGTAAGGCTCCCAATTCTGCCACCAGCCCCCAAGCCAAAACCCAAAGAGCTGTGGGAGCAGCCCTCCCTGCCACTCCTGACTTGGTGACAGCCCCCCCACCCTCGTCTATTGGAGGAACAGGTGGGTGGAAGATTCACAAGGCATCTGGGAGACTGGGAGTCTTATCATGACAAATGCCTGGGTGCTTCAGTTAATAAAACTTGGTCACATTCTAGAATTTCGAGAAAAACCTCCAGACAATCCACCGAGGTCTTCTCATTACGTAAGGGTACATATCCCCCTTCTAAGGGAGGAGATCACGGCTCTTCTTCACAAAGAAGCAATAGAGCTAGTGCCAGCAAACCAGACTAGGAAGGGATTCTACTCCCACTTCTTTCTGGTACCCAGAAAGACAGGGGATTTTCGCCCGATATTGGATCTCAGTACCCTAAACCTCTTCATAGAATACAAGAGGTTTCGGATGCCGAGATTGCAAAGCCTTCTGCCTCTCCTATCCAAGGGTCAATGGCTTTGTGCCCTGGACATGAAGGATGTGTATCTTCACATCCCAATCTTCAGTCCTCACCGCAAATTCCTCAGGTTTTACTTCCAAGGGGAGCATTACCAGTTCAGGGCTCTCCTTTTTGGCCTGACCTCCACCCCGCAGGTTTTTACCAAGTGCCGAGCGGTAGTGGCAGGGACCTTGAGGTGTCAGAGGCATGCTGTTTTCCCCTACCTTGACGATTGGCTCCTTGCAGCTCCATTGAGGGAGGAGATGGAAGCCTCCCTATTAGCTACTCTGCACCTATGCGAGCACCTGGGTATCTTGGTCAATTACTCCAAGTCCCAGCTTGCTCCTTCCCAACACTTTCATTTTATAGGGGCGGTGCTGGACATGGTGCAGGGCATGGCATTTCTTCCTCTGGACAGGATAGACAACCTGGAGAGTCAGGCCAAGCTGGTATCTTCCAGTCGACATATCTCGACCAGAGCGGTTCTCCGTCTTCTTGGCCTCATGGCAGCAGCTGTTCCCATGATCCCATTGCCAGACTCCACATGCATATTTCGCAGTGGACTCTTAAGATCTCAGTGGGATCAGAGGGAAGACAACTTAGATTGCTCAATCCTCATCTCCACCTAAGTGCAACAGGACCTGTTGTGGTGGCAGGACTCCAGTAATCTGTTGCTAGGAATCCCTTTCCAAACCCCTCCCCGCTCCCAAATACTGACTACAGATGTGTCGGGACAAGGATGGGTGCCGATTTGGGATCCCACAGGACCCAGGGCCTGTGGTCCCCTGTAGAAACACATATGCACATAAATGTGCTAGAGATGAGAGCAGTGCTTTATGCTCTTCAGGCTTTTCAGCACATCCTTCTTCAGGAAGTCCTCTTGATCCAGATGGACAACGTGTGTAGTGTGGTACATCAACAAAAAGGGGGGCACCCGCTCTTACCCTCGTTGCAGAGAAGCGATGTGGGTTTGGAACTGGGCAGTTCTGCACAAAATCCGTCTCCGGGCGGTGCACGTCCCAGAGGTGCAGAACGTTCTCGCAGACAGTCTCAGGGTAAGGGCTCATGAATGGGAGCTAAAGCAAGAGTTAATAGATCACATCTTCAACCTTTGGGTTTGTCCAGAGGCGGATCTGTTTGCAGCCCCATCAAATGCAAAACTTCCCAAGTTTTGCTCGCTCTATCCCGGGCATGGTACTTTCTGGCAAGATACACTGTTGCTTTCCTGGACAGGGAGATTTCTGTATGCATTCTCTCCTTTTCCAACGTTACAGAGAGTGCTGACCAGTTCAGAAGGAGCATAAATGATTTTGATAGCTCCTTTTTGGCCTCAACAAATATGGTTTCCACTGCTTTAACAGCTAGCAATGGAACCTCCCATACCTCTACATCTATCTTACGATCTACTTACCCAGGAAGGGGGCACAGTGGTGCATCTGGGGCTAAAGTCCCTTCATCTTCAAGCATAGCACCTCAGGACATAGCTGCTTCTCAGTACGAGGTTCCCCCCAGAGTAGCTCGAATTTTAGTGGAGGCAAGTTGTCTACCAGAACAACCTATGCCATGAAGTGGAAGTGTTTCTCCATTTGGGCCACTGTGAAAGATCTGGATCCCTTCACGTGTCCCACTCTCCAGGTTATAGAGTATCTCCTTCATCTGTCAGACCTGGGCTTGAGTTATTTGTCCCTGAAGGTACATCTAGCAGCCTGTTCTGCCTACCATGGTCCAGTAGGAGGCAAGACTATGGCTCAGTTAAAGGTCTCCAAAACCTTTTTGAAAGGTATCCTGCATCTGAAACCCCCAGTGCGCAATCCTGCTCCACTGTGGGACCTTAATTTTCTTTTGGAAAAATTGACCTTGCCTTCCTTCAAGTCACAAGTTCTTGTGATATGTGTTTTTTTGTCCTGGAAAGCACTCGTTTTAGTTGCAGTTACCTCAACTCGTAGAATTTGTGAGCTGCAGGCCCTGATGTGCAAGGTGCCTTATTTGATTTTTCACAGAGACAGGATGGCTCTACGTACAAATCCTAAGTTTCTGCCTAAGGTCGTTTCGGAGACGACCCTTAATCAGTCTTTCGAATTGCCGGTTTAGTACCCCGAGCATTCTAATCGAGGGCAAGCCATCCTGCATACGTTAGACGTTCACAGGATTTTACTTTATTATACGAACAGGACTAAAGATGTCTGCAAGACGGACCAACTTTTCATTTCTTTTGCACCAAAAAGGGAGAATGTGGCAGTTTCCAAACAGTGCCTTTCTAAATGGCTGGAAAACTGCATTACCTTTTGTTACCAAAACTATGGTAAGGTCCTTCGAGGTCAGGTAAAAGGACATTCTACCAGGGGAATGACTGTTTCCACAGCTTGTTTCAGAAATGTATCTGCTATAGACATCTGCACAGCACCTACATGGAGTTCTGTCCACACTTTTACAAAACATTACAGTTTGGACGTTGCCTCGAGGCGTAGGGCCAGTTTTGGACTAGCAGTCTTCCAGGGACTCCTGTCCTAACTTCCTGTTTTTTTCTACTAGGATTATGTTCCAGCCTCCCATGTTTTCTTGTCCTTTGGAATCTTTACTGCTTGGGACTAGCCTCAAGTGATTACCTACTGTAAGAGCCCTCTTGAAGTAAGATAGTACAGTTACGTAAGAACTTACCTTAATAGTAGATCTTTGAGAGAGGCTCTTGCAGTAGGTAACCTTTTTCCCACCTACCTTCCCCCTTTTTTAGTTTATAGCTCTCTTTCTAGAAAGCCATTTTGTTTTGGAATTCTGGCGCCTCATTACTTTCTCCTGTCATGACCTTTGTTGGTCTCCAGCTGGAGAACTGGAGGGTGGACGTGGGGATCGCCCACTGTATAGTGTCACGCTGACATCAATCACATGATGTCTGGTAGGCAGTCCCCGTCAGACAATGCTAGCAAAATTTCCATGTGGTCCTGACACCAGGGGCGCAGTCCTACATATGATTACCTACTGCAAGAGCCTCTCTCGAAGATCTACTGTTACATTAAATTTTTCCTTAACTGTACTTTTTGAATGCACTAGCCACCTAGTGTTTTCTCCCTGGCAGTTTTTGTACTTGACTTGCATTCAGTCTAGGCTGTTCTTTACTCCAGATTATAACGTGTAGAAAAACTGTACTGATTTGATTGGGTGAAAGTACCTTTGTGCCATGTAATTGTTGCCCCATAATGACATACCAGAACCATTTCATAAATCTAGAAAAGTATCACTACTTTCTCACATTCTGATAGGAGCTGTCACTTCGGATCTGTCACTTCACCAGCAGGCAGTAAAAGTGAAAGAACATCTACACAGAATGGAAAATTATCTTTTTGGCCTTCTTGCATCACAAAAACATTTCCAGAAGTTTTTCTACAGACTGTACTGCTGTAAACGCTACAGAAATAGGAGACTGCACTTTGATTAGAGAGAGTGAAAAATCTGCTATTTACTGTACCCTCAATGCCTCACTATGTAAATTAGTATGCAAGCTATTATATTTCTGTGCTCACTAAAGAAATAGGAGACTACATCTCTCAGTAAAGAAGTCTTATAGCTAGATACGGTATGCACAATGCTTTCTTTTGAAAAGAAACATACGAGAGCTTACATTGTTGGCACCACTGTAGAAATACGAGACTGTACCTCACAGTAAGGAACTTGGAAATCAGCTTCTTATTGTACCCACAATGCCTTGCTATGGACATTTATATATTAGGTGCTCACAGCACCAACATACGAGACTGTACTTCTGAGTAAGGCGCATTTAAGTCCACCTTATGTAACCCCTTTGTTACCCGGGGTTACTAGAATCCCAGTAAGACCTAGTGGTAGGCAGGGAAGGCAGCTTGTGAAACTCCAGTTAAATGGGTTTCACACTGTCTCACTCTGTCCTCAGTCACAGCTGAGACTTGAGAGATGACATCATAATAGAACTGTCGCAGCTGCATGAGCCACATTTGGAATCTTCAGCTCAGAGTAAGTTTAGAACCTTGGGAATTCAAAGTCAGTCTCAGTTTGTCCTTACAAACAAGGACACCAGTAGTTGTCTTGTTTACTCTCCCTCGGGGAGGGGGAGGAAAGTTCTTTGTGGGTTCCAGGGGCAATCCCCTTCTCCCACCTTGGGAAGAAGGCAGCCTGTTTTAATTTAAGTTCAGTCTGTTCATGTATAACAGCAAAGGTTACAGTTTTTCGCCTGTGGGGCACCTGCAACGAATGGGTGAGTGTTTGGCCCCATTGAAGGGGCAAACAACTTATTTTCTTCAGTTGGATTTCAAGTATTGGGGACTGCTATTTGGGAGGACTATGTCAACTAGGACAAACAAATAGAGCAGTCATCTGTTTAAAGTGTTAATGGATTTAAAGTTCATTGTAGAGGGGGTGCTTCAGGTCATCCACCGTCAATCTACATTTTAAAGTCTAAAGTTCTGTGTGTCCAGAGAAATGGCCGGGTATGGGCTGTGGGAGCTGGAGGTGGGAAAAACCCATCTTTAGTAACCAGGTCCACCTCTACGGATTTCTTCTGTGTTTTTGCTACTTGCCTCATGCGCTTGGTCAGTGATGGGGTTGGTACCCAGACGTGGGTCGCAACTTGAAAATCTCTCTAGGAGTCGCAGACTCTAAGTGGTGTGGGGAGCCACAGGATGGGAAAATTACTCCTTGTTGGATGGGAGTCTTCTTGTTGGATGGGAGTTTCATTTGGAAGTACGAAACAAAACTCTCTAGGAGTCGAGACTTCAAGTGGTGGGGAGCCACAGTTTGGGAGCCTCCTTGTTTGATGGGATGTCTTTCCAGTAGAGTTTGGGTTCATTCAGCCAAGTGGACCGTCAGTCGAGTGGCGGCAGGGGCCGGGCCAGTCGGGCTATATCCATCGCATGCAAAGTCCGGGCTGAGTGCCTGGTGGGTCCAAAGCCAGACAACTGTTGTATTGTGTTCATTCCTCAAATGGACCGCTGTGTTTAACCTCTAATCTGCATTACAGTTATGTAGCCCTGTGGGGGACCATGCAGTGCTTTGTTTATGTTCAGTGAGTTAATAAATAAAGCCACACTGAAAAATCCCAATTCTGGTTCTGGACATTACAGTTATTGCTTCCTGTAGTTGGATTTACTTGGGTACTCCTGTGCAGAGTAGCCAGACCTAGGTCTCTTGTGCCAGGTAACCTCATCCTTCCCCGAACCCGTAGATACCATATGTATATCCATGTTACAAAAATGGACATATGCCTTACAGTCATAAACCAGAATTCCTTGTTGCTGTATGTAAAACAGTGACAGCTCCCTTGTATTCTAGGGGTATGGCCACACAAAGAAACTGGAAGACAGCCAGAAACAACCCGCTGATAAAACATAACAATAAAACGACTATGACAGCTTTTTTTACAAAACAAATTGCAGGTTCAACATCTGAAGCATGGCTGGCAGTGGCATACTGTGTGAACATAGCATTTGGGGAACCTTCCAATATCACTTTAAAATGATCTTTTTACCAGGGCTAATGCATTCATCTCTAGTATTTATTTATTTATTTAGTTTTTGTTGACCGGGTAAGTGCACTAGACAAATTCTGCCTATTTTCAGGCACGACCCGGGGGAGGGGGATACAGATGAATGCCAACTGACCTTGAACCACATTAAGGCTATTGGTAGTATTTTAGTGAATGTGGTGTAAGTTAGTAGGAATTAGTGCAGATAAGGTCCCTATTAAATCTAAATTATTGTAAAGCAGACAGTGACCAACAGCAGTGAAGTTGCCAACATTACAATACTAGCAGCAATACAAGTTCCTAACAGGCAGAGTAGAGTAGCACTCCAAATGACATCACCAGCGTGGAGGCATGCTGACTCAGCATTCAGCAACCTAGGAGAAATGCACCACAACAAAAAGACATTAAACAAGTATGACTTTGTTGATATTTGTTACAAAACCTGGAACACACATAGTTTTTATAGCAATGTTTATTGAATGGTGTTGCCTCTTTTAGTTTTAAAAACCTTTGCATATGATTAAAAGTCACCATTTTTTGCATTTTGTTCCTCATCGCCTTGCGTCCAGATGGTGTAGAATTTTGGTGTGATTATTTTATGTTAGCTACAGCTTGGGTAACAGAACTGCTATGCATTTGTATAGTTAAAAAATATTAATCTGTTGCAAAGTTATTCAGTTTTTAAGTTCCCGTTATTTTCAATAGGAAGTTCACTGTCCAGAATGGAGGGATACCGTTTGACAAAGGATTGACCTCATGAAAAAGTATTGTTTCTTGTGAGATCCATCCCTTTTTCATGAAGGAAAAATCCTTTTTCACCAGTCGCCATCTTGTTTTTACTTTTCCACGAACAAAGAAGTATGGAAAATAAAAATGTTGTCATTTTACAAATCAAACACCAGAACCTAGCTAAACTTAGATTCTGGTGTTTGCTTTTCACAGTTAGGGCCAGAATGATTTCTTCTGAGCATCAAAAATCCCAGGTGTCCAGCTTAGCAAGAGGAGCCTCCCCCCCCCCCCCATGTTCACTGTATGAGAACAGTGGATTTCATTTAGTTCTGCAGCCGTAGCTGAACTCCTGCTGCCGGCTGCAGTGTGACTTGTAAGCCCCTGTTTCTCTGGTGTCTAGTGGCATCCCTCACTCCCCAATCACTGTCCCCATATATCCCCTGGTGTCTTGTGGCACCCCGACCCTCCGATCGCCGTCCCCTAGTCCCTTGTTTATTATTTAGATAATCCAACACCGGGATGCCCACCCCCAGTGTTGGATGTCCCTCCCACCCCAGAACGTTGTTTTATTAATCTGCCGACATTGGGGGGACAAATCCCTGTGTTGGCATTTAGAGCCCCCCCTCCAGCAGTGTGGGACACTGGGGAGCCCACTCCCAGTGTCCTGAAATATTTCTTTAGTTTAAACCTGTAAATAGAAAACAGTCCCCCAACATCTTTTTATTTTATTACCCTGAAAAAAAGAAAATGGTCCCTTGTCACCCCCGCCGTCCCCCCCCATCCCAACCTTCCCACTAAACACCCACCATCCCCACCCTGCCCTTACCCTGTACTAACAACTGGAGGTCATAGGCTGTCCTCTTCTGTGGACTGAGACACGTCTGCACTCTTCAAAGTCGAACCATGAACTGAGGAATCAAGGTAAGTGCTGTGTAATGTATTTCAATGGCATTTTGAACTTATGTTCATAACTTTGCCATTTTTTGGAATTTTTTAACCAAATTTTCAACATGGCCTTTTTGGGACCCCACCTCATGAACACTGGCACTGTCATTTCATTAATCAGGCCCAGAAGGTGATTTTGCAGTCACTGTGCAAAATCACCTTTCGAGACCGAATAATGAAATTTCATCATCAGTGTTCAAGAGGTGGGTCCCAAAAAGGCCATGTTGAAAGTTTGGAGAAAAAATTCCTAAAAATGGCAAAGTTATGAGCATTCATTGAACTTTTTCTTCTCACGCTCATAATTTTGATAATTTTTAATATTTTGAGTCCACATTTTCAACATAGCCATCTTTTCACACCACCTCATGAACAGCACAGCTGTCATTTTTCACATCCTGTCAGAAATGGGTTTTTGTACCTGTGGCACAGAATGGCGTCTTGACAACGAATTTAAAAATGTTCACCTACAGGGTTGATGAGGTGGGGTCAAAATATGAAAAAATGCTAAAGTTATGACCATTTGTTGCAATTTCTCTACGCCCGCTTGTAACTTCAGAAATGTAAAATATTTTGGCCCCAGATTTTCAACATAGCCTTCTTGTTACCCCACCTCATGTATGTCATAGCTGTCATTTTTCAAATCCTGCCCCAAATATGTTTTCGCACCTGTGGCATAGAATGGTATTGCAGTTGCACAGAATTATGTTTTGGTGGGGATTTGAAAATGTTCTGTACCGGGTACATAAGGTGGGGTAATAAGCTAGCTATGATGATAATTTGGTCACTGTTGTCCTATAAATGGAAGCACAGGGCTGGAGGGCCCTGTGCTTCCACAGCTATATACATATACGCATCTACAGAGGATGGGAGGGACCCTACACTCCTACATTAAAATAAGTATATTATTATACAATCTCGAAAAGTAAGAAAATAAGTTGCAAAAACTTTGTTAAAGCTCTAGTTAGGGTCAGAGTCTACACATCTGACCTTATTTACAGATGGAATGGGGTGAGTGTTAGGCTTGTGAAGCCCAAGGCACACCCCACACCCCACACCTGCTCTCCTGCCTGGTTTGGGACGGTGGAGTGTTAGGGAAACCCTGATGCCACCGGGTAAGGCTCACTAGGCACAGTGCCATTTTTATGGGGCGACACGGGAGCATAGGGTAGATTAAGTGACTTGCTCAGGCTCAGAGAATCTGCAAGTGGAGGCTGTGGGAATCAAACCCAGGTCTGCTGGATCTGCCAAGCTCGTTCACAGCTCGTTACTCAGGTAATCCCTGTCTTGTCCCCATACCCAAGGGTCTAGCAATTAATGCTGGTCAGGAGTCAAGGTCTTCCTCAGCATCTCATCCAACCCAGGCGGTGTTGTGTAATGCCAGGTCCATCAAAAACAAGACTGCTATTATAGCCGATCTTGTTGAAATGGTGGATCTGGCATGCATCGCCGAGACCTGGCTGGATGAAAATGCAGGCCCAGTATTAGCTTCTGCAGTTCCAGCTGGGTTCTTGGTGATTCACCGCCAGAGGTTGGATCATAGGGGTGGGGGTGTAGCCATCTTTTTTAAGTCTGAACTGGGCCTTGTGGATGTTCCAGTGGGGATCACCAGATCTTTTGATTGTATCATGGGAGAGGGTGTAGGTTGCAGGATACTCCTCATTTACCATCCACCAGGTGATGGGGGTTTATTCCTGGAGGAGATTGTGGACTTCATCGTCGACATGGTATTGGAGTCTCCCAGATGGATAATTCTGGGGGACTTCAGTGCATGGGTCGACGATGAACTCTTGCCATTTGGTCAAAATCTCCTCCAACTAATGACAATGCTGGGCCTTACACATGTGATTACCTCCTCTACCCATATAGGCGGTCACTCATTGGATGTGCTCTTCCTCCTGGAGATGGAGATCTCTGACTTGGGGGTGGAACCAGTCAGTTGGTCTGACCAGCACACCATAGGGTTCAGTTTTGGGACTCCCCCAAATAGACCTAACCCTTTGGAGATGGTCCGGTATTGCCCTTTAAGGGGAGTTACCCCAGATGGTCTATCGGCAGTCCTGGACCTATCGGGATTGCTGGGTGAAAGCACAAGTCCAGAGGGTCTCGTACTAGCCTATAATAAGGCAGTCGGAGATGCCCTGGATTTGATTGCTCCTGTTTGTGTTCAATCACTCACTCTTCGCCCAAGGTCCCCTTGGTATGATGGGTCCTTCAAGGAGTTGAGGTGTGTTGGTCGAAGACTTGAAAGAGCATGGCGCAAGTCCGGCCTGGATGCTGACAGGCTTAAATTGATAGAACTTGATAATTGCTATCAATCAGAAATCACCCGTAAGAAGGCAGAGTTCCTGTCCAGGGAGATTTCTGTTGCGAAGAATCGACCGGCTCAGCTTTTCCGAACTGTTGACAGATTGTGCAGTCCAGTCTGTCTACAGTCCGGAAAAGCTTTTTCACAAATAAAGTGTGATGAGCTAGCTCGGTTCTTCGCAGATAAGGTTGCCAGCATCAGATCCAGAATCAGCCCGACTCTCTCTATGAGGGGTTGTGGAGGTCAGCAGAAGATGGTGAGCACCCGGTCTGTCTGGATGGATTTTAGCCAACCGGAATTCATGGACATTGTGAAGATTGTCCAGACTCTGTGCCCAACCTGTTGTAGTTTGGATCTGGGCCCTACCTCCCTTTTAGTGGGGTGTGTAGATGTTATCTGCCCAATCCTAGCTGAAATTGTATGGAGATCCTTGGAGAGGGGTGTCTTTCCAGACCCCCTAAAGAAGGCGGTCATTCCATCACTCCTTAAAAAACCCTCCTTGGATCCCGACGATCCAGCTAACTACCGACCTGTCTCTAACCTTCCCTTTGTGGGGAAAGTTATTGAGAAGGTAGTTACACTGCAACTGGACGATCACCTTGTAACTCACAAAGTCTATGAAGCTCTTCAGTCTGGTTTCAGGACGAGGCATAGCAAGGAGACTGCCCTTGTTCGGGTACTAAATGATCTTCTAATGGCGAGAGATTGAAGGCTCATACCATCTTGGTCCTTCTTGATCTCTCAGCATCCTTTGACACTGTGGACCGTGGGGTGCTTTTGGAGACCCTGTGATTTCTCTGTGGACTGTCGGGTACAGTCCTCAAGTGGTTTTGATCGTCCGTCGTAGGCAGGGTTCAGAGGGTGGTCACTGGAATTTATTCCTCTGATGCCCTCCCCCTGTCCTGCGGGGTGCCGCAAGGCTCCATATTGCTGCCCATGTTGCTTGCAGTGTATATGCTGCCATTGGGAGAGATCATCAGGTGATACGGCTTGAGTTTTCACTGCTGTGCAGATGACACTTAGCTGTATATGTCCTTTGTGCCCGGACAGGATGATGCGATCTCTGTGCTAAATAATTGCCTCTCCGAAGTCAAAGACTGGATGAGCTCCAGTTGGCTGAGACTGAATCCGGATAAGACTGAGGTGTTGGTTGTGGACCTGGGTCGCCCGGGGGCCGGTTTGGGGGCTGGGCACGTGTCGGGCCTGTGGGTGGCTTGACGGTGTCCAGCTCACTACCTCAGAGCGGGTGTGGAACCTGGGCGTTATTTTTGATGATGGCTTGACCATGAAATCTCAGGTGTCAGCTGTGGTTAAATCCTTATTTTACCATCTGAGAACTATCGCCCAGGTGAAACACCTGGTTCCGCCGGGTGACCTTCCAACATTGGTCCATGCCTTCATTACTACCTGTCTTGACTACTGCAGTGCCCTCTACCTAGGGCTGTCTAGGGTTGATATCTGCCGCTTGCAGCTGGTGTAGAATGCTGCAGCCAGTCTACTGACTGGTACCTCTAGATTCAGTCACATAACACCTGTGCTGCGCAGACTGCACTGGCTGCCAGTTCAGTGGCGGATCACCTATAAGGTAGGATTGCTTACCTTTAAAGCCCTACACGAACAGGGACCCGACTACCTGAGAGATCTCCTGACTCCCTACTCCCCCAGTTGCCCCCTCCGATCCGCCGACCGGGGATTGTTAGAGATTCCCTTGGTTCATCTTAAAACATCTGGAGCTCATGCCTTTTCATGTGTAGCACCAACCCTGTGGAATTCTCTACCTCATTGATTAAGATAATGCCTGACTGTCAGTAGTTTTAAATCTGTGTTAAAACGTTATTTATTTTCACTGGCTTTCCCAGACTGATTTTACATTTATATATTTTTTTTTTTTTTTTTTAATTTTGCTGTTTATTTTCCACGCCCCACGTCCTGATTCAGCCTGGTCACAGTGCTCCTGGGATCCCCGGCCACCGGATATTTACCGAATCCCCAGTCATCCCTGGCTTGCCCCCAGAGAGTGGGGCCACAGTTCGACCCTATATCGGACAGCAGACAAGTAACTGGTCAGAGAGCGGTTCCTGGTAGCCAGTGGGGCATCCCGGAGCAAGCGTCATGTGACGCTGGGCGTGGCTTTACCCCATTGGCCCATTACCTCTGAGGGAGGCGGGACGTGTAATGACGCCACGCCTGCCCCGCCTCACCTCCCCACCCCTGACGAGGGCACGGCCGCATGGGTGATCACAGCCTCCGCACAAAGTCTCCATTAGCGGTTGCCGCTAACCTCCCGGAGAAGGAGAGCAGTCCGTGGGGCCTGCGTGCTTCTCCCCGGCCAACCTCCGACGCACCCGAGTCCGCTTTCCAACCCGGGTCGCCGTTGTCGCAAGTGGAAATCCAACCGCTGAGCCGACGGGCCGGCCCTTTACATTTATATTGCTGTTTGCCTGTATATTAATGGTTTATACTTTGTACAGTGCCTTGATATTAAAAGGCGCTATATAAATAAAGATTTGCTTGCTTGCTGTAGGCTATACTGCCAGCATATATATAACATATATAGTTAAAACAGCAGTATTTCGTAGCAAAAAAGGTTTTTTTAGCAAAAATGAACTTCTTACATCCTTAGATTCATAATAAAATATATATATAAAAAAAACAGCGTTTATTGCTAATTTTGTAATTAATTACTCAAGTCATTAAACCTGTCTACCGCATTTTTTAAGGATCTCTTCACTAAAGTTACCTTACCTGATGTATGCACATATGAGATTTCTACTGTGGATGTATCAGGATGATGCTACAACATGCTCACGTTTACAGTGGTAAACAGGTCAGCACTGTACCAAGATATGTAATTTTTTGTGACAGGCATGGGATGGGAACAGGAACTTTTAGAACTTTTGAATACCATATCTCAGTTCAGGAATGAAAGAAAACGAAAAGAAAATGGCTATGTTAATGTTTTGCCACAAATACATTATTGCTGGAAAAAAAACTGTGGTGGCTAACAAATACTGCTGCTTTAGGTTTTTTCCCCATAGGAAAGTTGCAAGTTACGGTGGACAGTGTAGCCTGGTGGTTAGGGCACTAAATTATAAACCTGGAGACACAAGAGACCTGGGTTTGAATCCCACAGTTGCCACTTGCATACTGTGTGACCTGAGCATGTCTCCTAGGATCCATAATTAAGGAAGAACGTATCACATATCTGGAGCAAACAACTCAAAATTACACTAAACAGCATTTCTTCACCAAGGCACGATCCTGTGTCAGAAACCTCTTATGCTTTTATGAATAGGACATTAGATGATGACAAACCAGTAGATGTTATCTACTTAGATCTGAGTAAAGCATTTGACCTAGTACCACATGGTGTAATGGCATGGAAATGGACTATTATGGAGATAGGCACTGGTATTAAACATTAGATAATTAAATGGTTGAGTAATAGAACTCAGATGGTACAAAGACAGCATATAAAGTAGCTTCAGAAGTACGCCAGTAATACTAAACTGGGAGATGTAGTAAAGACAGAGGAACCACAAATCAGACAAGTTGTGTGAATGGGTTGCTAGACAATGGCATGAGATGTACAGTAGATAAGTGTGTTTCAATAGTGTAGATGGGACCTTGTAAAAAGGATACATCCTTTTTATGAATGAGTACAGGGGTCAAAATTAGTACCTTTATGCCTGTCCCGGATAGTTTTCCCCAGAGACAGACGTTTTCATTTCTCTGCCAGTCCTTGGGGTAAGCATCAAGTCAAAAAGCATTAGTAGACATTAGGACCAAATAGATGTTGCTGCCTGCAATGTTGGGCTCCTGGATGTCCCAACATTATGACGTGACATATTGAGGGATGTCTGTTCAACCCAGTGTCCCATCACAACCACTTTTTTGTGATCGGCGGTTTTGTCATGCAGCACAATGAAAACAGCAGCAACAGGAACAGACGGTACAGGTGTCCCTTGTCATCATGCGTGTACAGTTGCCAGGCGGTCTTCATGTTGTTGCTTCTGTACTGCATAACTAATTTCTCTGTGCGCTGTACTTGAAGTACTGTAGCAGCGCAAGATGAGCTGTTGTTCACAGGCAACAGAGCTTTTGGGTGCACATTAAACCCCCCTTTTTTCAAGAGTCAAAAACTTTATTGAAGATTATGATCTTTACAGGTACACTTCATTCCTAGCCAGGGACTGGAATCCGTCCCCTTGGAAGTAGAACTCTTGAATCGGTCAAGAAGGATAGCAATAGTTACGAATGAGTTGACTATCATACAAAGGGTGTTTAGCCCTCACAAAGGTGGCACAAGAGCTTGCCAGGGTATGGTGGTCATGGGGAGAATGTGTAATTATTATTCCAAGATCCAGGGGGGCGCTACTCCTTACACTGCTATGTACTGGTACTGCAACATCTGGTAAACGTTATGTGCCTCCCCTTTGGGGGGGATTGGGGTGCTTCTGCTGTAGTATCCTGTATACATGATTTAACAAAGCATTTAGGTTGCCCTCCTAGGAAGTCAGGCAGGAAGCAGCTCTCGGGGATTTTGCAGTATGTCAATGAGAGATAGGGTCCTCATCTCAACTGATATCTCTCCATTTGGTCGGAGACTGCATAATGAACTCTCTCAAAGCTGGCAGCTTTACCCGGATCGGTGAGCTATTCTGTTAGGTCTGGGGATTGTTGCTCCCACCAGTGCCTGAGGATAATGTGTGTCACTATGATGAGGCCCTGCAGGGCCCATTTGCTGTGCTCATGTGGCATAGGGTTCCTCGTGTGGGTGTTGTCCTGACATCCTACCATGACCAGCCTGGGTGATAGGACCAGCCGATGATCCAGAATTTCACTGCAGGTACCCTGCACTTCCTGCCAGAAGCATTATAGCCTTGGATATGGCTCATTGTCCCTGCACTTTCTCCCAAATGCCAGCAAGTATCTGTGCTCATCAGACCTAATCTATGGAGCTGCTGTGGTGTTCTGTGCCTGTAGCACCTTGAACTGTGTAAGTGATTTCGGGTGTCTTTGGCAGCTGTGCAGAGGTTGACCTAACACTTGTGCCACATCTGCTCTGTAATGTTAGTGCCCAGTTCTATGGACCATCTGAAGCGTAATTTCCCTGTGTGGTCTGGGTATAGGTTGATCAGACCACTGTACACTTGGCTCCTGATGAGTTTCAAGTCTGGCTGGGAAAAGAAGGTCGACTAGCCTGCTGGTGGGGGACAGAGTACAGAGCCTTCCCTTAACCTGACCAATGGCATGCCTCAGTTGGAGGTATTGTCAGTCTTGTTGTTTGTCAAGGCTGTACCATATTTGTAGTTGTGTTAAGGAACAGAGGTGCCCTGCACCACTATTTAGCTGATTTAGATGTTGCGTCCCTTTAGATGCCCATTTCTACCAGTAGATGGGTTATTTCCAATGGTAGGTGACTTATTTCTTCAAAAAGGAACCTGGCAGAATGTTCTGGTCTCCAGTTAGTGAGTTTGGCCCATTTCTTCTAGTCCCAAGCCATGGCCACGAGAGTTGGGTTATTTCAGGGGTTTAGGGCGGTCTGTAAAGCATATAGTGGCATCAAAGGTCATCCCAGGAGCTCTTCCTCACAATACACCCACTTGGGTGTGTAACCAGAGGGATCAGGTGCAGCCATCCGGGCCAGTTGGTGCAGTAGGTATGCCTCATGTTTCCTGCTGAAGTCTGGGAGGGTGGGAGACACCACAGTGGTGGGATTTAAACATGCATGGGATAGGTTTAAGGGAATCATGGAGGTGGGAAGGAGAAGGTAAAGCCACTGACCAAGTAGGGTCAGTGGCCACTGATGTAGGTAAAGAGTGTGGGCAGACTAGATGGGCCTTGTGGTCCTTATCTGCCATCAATTACCATGTTACTGTATAGTCTGTAGGCATGCACAATATTTGGCTGGATTGCACCCTCCTAATTTCATCAGAATTTAAATGTAAATGAAGGTACTTCAATCTGGTGTGAAAAACTGCTTGACTCTATTGAAGATGTCATGGCCCGATTCATGTAAGGCATCCTGGAATTTTATGATGCTGTGGTGCTAAAGCCTTTAGTAGTTATACTGCATTACTCAGTGCCACTGCTATCCTCTGCAGTCTCTATGTTCTTGTTTTAAGCTGGCCATTAAACTTTTGAAGGCACAGTAAATGCCCTGCTGTTTTCTGTAGTTTAAACTGCATTTGACTTAGAAAAAAAATGCTTTTAAAGAATATAGGGACTTCATAAGACATGTAACAGAAGTGAATGAGAGTATAACTTCTGCTGGCTCATACATGTACGCATCAACTCCCATGATGCCTTGCATGAGTGGGGTCATGACCTTTGCAATGGAGACAAACATGTTTTTACACCAGGGCTAAACAGTGAAGCAACCTCATTTACATTTAAATTAGGATGAAATTAGGGGGATGAAAGAGAGGGAATCCTTGTTCATGCCTACAAACTACACAGGTATACAGAAAATAGGTTGCGAGGACTTCCTTTAAAGGGCTGAAGCAGCCAGTTAAAAAAACTCTTTTTCAGAGAAGAAAGTGCTCCAGAGAAGAGGAGGGGAGGCTGGTAAAAAGCCCTTTTCAATGTTTCTAAAGGGAGGTGGCAGCGGCAGGGCTATACACTGGAGCAGAGGAAGTGGATCAGCTTTCAGGGCAAAGTAGATTTTAATTTACTTCTCCTCTTGCTCAGTAGTAGCTTTGACAAGGTTTCTTATTAGGAGCCATAGTCAGGGATACTACTGAGCAGGAGGATAAGTAATTTAAAATCCCTTACCAGTGCAGTGAACTGGGAGCACACCTCTAAAGCCATTTTCAGGGCCCTGTACCAGCTAGGACGTAATATATAGCAACCCTTTTTCAGGGCAGTTTAAGGAGGCAGTATAGCGCAGTGGTCTAAGGCTCTGAGTTGCAAATCTGGTGAAATCCAGCAGACCAGACCTGGGTTTGAATCCCACAGCTTCCACTTGCGTACTGTGTGACCCTGAGCAAGTCACTTAACCTCCTTGTGCTCCCAGGTCGCTCCTGTAAAAAAGCTTTCAGCTTAGTGTGCTATACCTGGTTAAAAACAACTAAATAAAAATAAACAAGGAGCAGCATCAGTTATTAAGCCTTTTTTGGGGCACTGTACAAGCCAGTTGCACACTAGTTATTATTAGTTCTGATTTGGAAACAGAAATGTAAAATTAGTAATAAAAAAATCTACTTGACAGGTACATATTCTGTGGAACAGGCAACATGAACATTTCACCAGTCCCTTGGACAGCCACCCACAAAGAGTTATTTCTAGCCCTGAATGGGTAGCAGCTAAGGCAGAATGATCAAGAGGTGGAACTGGGTATTTTGGTAACAAATGGCCTGAAACCATCTATTCTATGCGATCAGGCTATTACTAGAGCCAATAAAATACTTGGGAACATTAAACATAATATAACGTAATTAGCAGAAATTGAAAAGTGAGGTGCGCTTTGTACAGTTCATATGTCAGACTGCACCTGGACAAGTGCACACAGTTCTGGGCCCCACACCTTAAGAGAGATGTGAAAAAAACTTTGAGAATCCAGAGGGCTACCAAGGTGGTTTTGGGAACGAGTAATATTTCATATGTAGAGAGGATGGAACAGTTTGGTTGATGAAGCCTGGAGACCAGGAGGCTAAGGGGAGACATTCTGTTCCATTACGATATAACATTGGACCTGTGTTTAGTTCAAGGATATATGGCTGGGTACTAGGGGACATAATCATTGTCTTTATTGCTGTCTTTTCAGAGGCAACATGAGAAATGAGAAAATATTATTTTGCGCAGAGTTATATGAGTTTGGAATGAATACCTCAAAATCTAGTCTAAAGCAGTTCAAAGCATATTTTTAAAAGAGGATTTGTTAATTTCATGAGGGAGGGAAGGAAGACATTTTTGAATACCATGGAAAACTGGGTTGCAGTCACAATGGATGATTAAGTCTTCTTCTGCAGCACAGACCATAGTATGAACTGTAATATGCCTCTGAACCTCCGTGTGCTCCCAAAATGCACCTGAAAATAAGCTTCGGCTTATTGTGCCTTTCCTGGTCAAAAATTTAAAAACAGAAAAAAATTAAAGATGTTTACCACAGCACATACCATCAGTTAAGTCCCATTAGAAGTATATACCGGCACCCTTAAAGTGTATGCCTAAGCCTTAAAGAACCATTTCACCTTTGCTCACCTTAACATAAGGAGCCTTACTGCTAACTTCCCTGTACTTGAGGCTTGGGTATGTTCCAATAAACCTAATATTCTTGCCTTATCTGAAACATGGCTGAAACCCTCTTTTGCTGACTCCCACTGCACCCTTCTGGGCTACAGTCTGCTTCGGTCTGACTGCACCACCTCGAAAAGAGGAGGGGGCTTGGCCCTGTAATTCAAGTCTCACCTCAATGTGACTATCCTGCATGGTCCTCCTTTGGCTAATTGTGAAGTGCTCCATTCCCTTCTGCTGCTTGGGAGCGCTAAAAAGATTCACATCTTCTGTGTTTGTATACCTCTCAGAACTTCCAGGATAGGCCTGGATGAATTTATTGAATTTATGCCGACTGTGTCTGGAAAAAACAAAGTAATCTGCTTGGGCGATTTTAATCTGGACTGGGCTGGTCCTAGCGCATCTTTCCTATCATCCACTACTAGCAAGGTGAACCTCTCCCAGCTTATATAGTCTCCCACTAGGTTCTCCCGTCCGGATTCCAGCTCTACTCTCACAGACTGGATCCTGACTAATATGAAGGAGAACTTTCCCTCTGCTGGCATACTACCTGACTCCATAAGTCAGTGTTCTGTGTTTGGGACTCCATCTCCCCCGTTTTCCCTTCTAAAGTCTTATCTTTTTCTAACCTCTCTATGCTTAATCCTGTAGCGTTCCTTCATGACTTAAAAAGGGTTGACTTGTGTCCCCTCTACATAACCAACGATACTAACTTAGCAGCTGAATACTTCAATGTAACCCTACTCTCTCTGCAGCACCTACCTATCCCTGTCTCCACCTGCAAGGTAAAAGGGAAAGTCACCAAGTGGCTCAAGCGCCTACTCCAACTCTTAAAATGTAGGGATAAACTCTGGGCTACATGGAAGTCCTCTGGCCTTCTTGCGGACTTTGAGGCTTGTAGGTCCCTACGCAACACCTGTAAAAAGGAGATTTTTTTGGCTAAGAGCAAATACTACAGGAACCTTGTCAGTTCCTCTGTTTCCAACCCTAAACAGTACTGGTCTCAAATCAAGGAAATACTTGAGAATAATAAGCCTATGACTCCAAATGAAATGCTAATAAACAACACGCACTGCAATAACCCTCTCACCTTCACCAACGCATTTAACTCCCTCTTCTCCTCTCTTTCCCTCTCCCTCCCCTTCCTTACCCAACTATTCCCTCGTGTCCCCAACCCGTCTAGTCACTGCTCCTCCTGCTCTTGAGCTGGCTCCGGTTACGCGTCTAGAGGTTCTGAAGCTACTAAAATCTTTGCAGACTAATGGTAGTGCTGGCCTTGTTGGTATTCATCCAAGGATCCTTAGGCAGTTTGCTTCGTGTCTGGCATCTCCTGTAACTAGACTCTGCAATCTTTCTGTCTACTCAGCCTCTGTTCCCTTGGTCTGGAAAGTTGCCAGACCCATCCCTGTGTACAAGAAAGATGACGTCAATAACATATCTAACTACTATCCAATCTCACTCCTGCCCACGCTCGGTAAACTGCTTGAGAAACTGATTCATCGTCAGGTCTCTGCTCACCTTATCAACTCTAACCTTCAATCTCCTCTTCAACATGGCTTTAGGGCTGGACATAGCACAACCACTGCTCTAATCCAGTTTACCAGTAATGTTAAATGCAACATGGTCAAGGGCTTGCTTACTGGAGTGGTGTTCATAGACCTCTCAAAAGCTTTCGACATGGTGCATCACCCCTTCTACTGTCTAAACTGCACTCACTCTGGGCCACTGATACTATCCTATCCTGCTTTGGCAGCTACCTAGAATCTCACTCTCAGGCTGTCTCCTTCTGTAATGTTCTCTCATCTCCTCCTACTATCTCCTGTGTGTCCCACAGGGATCTTTTCTTGGCCCTCTTCTTTTTTCTCTCTTCCTCAGTGACATCCCCACTCCATCCACCCACTGCAGCCTTATCATGTATGCAGATGACTTGGTGCTTTACTCTTCATCCAAGTCTACTGCTGACATCAATCTTCATCTCTCCTCCACCTTTCAGTCCCTCCAAGCTTGGTTTTCCTCCAACTATCAAATCCTGAACTTGTCTAAGACACAGGTCATGCTGTTTGGGTCCACCAAAAAAGCTGTCCACTGAGTCCCCTAAGCTCTTGATCCACTGCAGTGATGGATCAGCTGTCTCTAACACTATATCTTTCAAATATCTCGGGGTTACCCTGGACCCGGCACTTGATTTTTCTGCACACATCAAGGAGGTATGACTCCAGCTGCGTGGATCTCTGTTGCTAGGTGGGGTTCTACTCCCACAACTGCTATATGCCCTCCCAGTACTCTCCCATGCCAATGCAGGGGTCCTTCACCAATGGGACATACCTTATAACAATATCTGTAGATTCGCCTTATCAGCTCCTCGCCTAACCCATCACTGCCAACTCTACTCAGCCTTGAACTGGCTGTCTCCCACTGCCTTCCAATCTTATACGCTTGGGTGTTTTGTTGACTCCCTAACTATATCCCCCCGCCTCTCCTC
This sequence comes from Neoceratodus forsteri, assembly GCA_016271365.2. Lineage (NCBI taxonomy): Eukaryota > Metazoa > Chordata > Ceratodontiformes > Ceratodontidae > Neoceratodus > Neoceratodus forsteri. Next base: position 912,046,925 of record CM057453.1, on the reverse strand, counting down.
CCTAGGCGAAATGCTCATCATGGTACCTCACTCCCACTCTCTTAGGTCCTCCTCCTCCTTGTTCACTGTTCAGCCCTGCTCCTCTAAAATGGGTGAGCAAGCTTTTTCCTGTTTTGCTCCTAGGTTCTGGAATTCACTCCCCCTCCATTTTAAGAACTCCGCATCACACCTAACTTTTAAGCATGCTCTGTTCTCTCACCTTAAAGCACTTGATATCTGTGACTGCACTTAACTTTTATTGTCTCTCTAGTCTGCTTTAGGTGTATGACCATCCCTATGGTAGCCCTTTGTGAATGTGTATCTACCTATTCTTTTCTCCCCTTGTGTGGTTACATTACTTTTCGATTTCACTATTATGCTATAATAGTGCTTTTATACAATTCCTGGTATTTCTACCCCATATTCACTGTTCCTGTTGTTGTCTATGTGCTTTATGTATTGCTGTAACTGTATTCAGTTGATGTCATTTGTCTGTTTTTACTGCCATCCAATATTATGTACCTTCATTTGTCTGTTTTTACTGCCATCCAATATTATGTACCTGTTGTACTTGTCTTGTCTCCAATGAAACGGGCAGTTTGCTCATTTGGATTTACAAGTATAAAAAATTAAAATGAAAATGAAAAAAATGTTTGTCACTGCTATATTGTGCTGTCCCGGGTCGTGCCTGAAAATAGGCAGGTTGTTTACCTAGTGCACTTACCCGGTTACCAAAAGCCAATAAATAAGTAAGTCCCATTTTAAGTATATTCCAGCACCCTTACAAATATAGGCCTAAGCCACAAAGAATTAGTGCCATCAGTTAAGTCCCATTAAATGTATATACTGGCACTCATAAAATACATGCCTAAGCCATAAAGAACTACTAGATCGCTAACTGACAGCATATTTATGTTTCTTATCTTGAACCCCAAACCATGCTTTTATAGAACAAAAGTTTTCTTAATAGTATGAGCACACCTCCCAAAAAGAAATACGCCCGATTTCTTGTTTAATACCAATAGGCTTTCATAGAAAAAGTGTTTTTTCAACAGTTTGCTTCCAATAGGCATCGGTTAGAATAAATAGACTTTCAGAATCAGAGCTTGTTTATTAGAACCTACGGTGGCGCCATCGAGGATGGGATGAAGTGTCTCGAGTTACGGCATAATAAAAGGGGTTAACTGAAAATTGAAATTGCCTTGTTTACTGCAGTCACACTACTGCAGTATGCTGCAGCTCTGTGTTGCATCCTGGCCGGCTCCACTTAAAACATTATTTCAGTACAGAAGCGAGCAACATTAACTTGCACATAACGGACCACTTCTAGGGTTTTAAATTGTTTAATCTGCGTACAAACACCTTTCAAAGATAAAAAAAGCATGTTAGCTGAAGGATGTCACACTCCCAGGAAACTAACAGGGTGTTCCTCCAGTTTCAAACACACTTTCAAAACAATACAAAAATGATTTTTAAAAGTGAGAGAACATATATTCAGAATACATTCGGTAAAAGTAATGCATTTTACCATAAAACACAAATTAACAGAAGTCAGTAACCTCTAGAAAACTTCCAAAGTTGAAACAGCCCAGAAGCTGCAGCATGCAATACACATTAAAGCTGATAGAAGCCATCTTTCTTCCACTGTCACAGATACCTCTTTTCTATAACAAAGGACCAACTGAATCCTTTCCAGTATCTTATTATTTATTTATTTAAAAGTTTTGCCAGCAGGGTACACTGAGCAGAGTACTGCTCGATTCCAGGTGCATCCTGGGGGAAGGGGACAGTGGAGATAAAATAGATATATACAATATAAAATCAGGACAATAGTACAAGGAACAGACCAGCCGCTCCTATGGAGGAGTGGTTAGGGCACCAGCACACAGCGCAGTCGGGAGACCTGGGATTGTGGTTCAGTTCCCCCCGAGATCTCCCCTGCTACAACTTTTTGCCTCGATTTAAAAAAAATTCCCCAGTTTCTTCCCATACCCAGGCCCCCGGAGTTAGTTATTTAAGACCCATTGTTTTCAATGAGTGCAGTGCACTGAAAAGGTTGGTGTTTTGCCCGACTCTGTTTTCATCCGACGCGGTTTCACTGCGGCATTTTTAGCCACGCTGTTTTTTGTTTTTTATTAATATTTTTCTTCTGGCGCTCCGGCTGCAAGCCTGCTATCTGTTGTCCCCCCAGCGCCAGCCCCCGAAGATCAGGCCCAATCCCTTATGCACCCCGCGACTTACCCTTCGTGGTAGGGTGGTGGGGAGCGAGTCGACCCACCCCAACGGATCCATGGCAGGGAGGTGCCTTCTCGGGGACAGCGCTGCGGAGCACAACTTCATTCTGCCGGGCTCTTTTTCCACTTTTTCTGCTCTGCGGGCATGGCGGCAATGACACCAGTGACTGCGCGTGACCCCTGCAAGTGCAATCAGCCAAGCTGCCTGCCACGCCCGCCCCATGGCTTGTGGCTACATGCCACTGACTCCCAGCCTCCGCTAGGGGTCAGGCTAGCACCGGCCGCTAGAAACCCCCCCCCCCGGAGATGGAGAGCAGTCCATTGGACGCTCAATCCATCTCCTCCCTGCCGACCCACGGCAACCTGTGCCCTTTCCCCAACACAGGTCGCTGGTGTGGCGCGAGGTGTGGCATCCAGCGCCTCAACCCTCAGTGCCACCGGGCTGGCGTTAGCCATGCTGTTTTGACGTGAGGCGGAACAACCCCATGCCAGACTGAGGGAGCTCAACGTCTGCACCCTAGAAGACAAGAGAGTGAGGCAGGACATGATAGAGACCTGCTAGTACCTTACAGGGGTGAGCAGGGTGCAGGAGGGGAGTCTCTTTCAAATGAGGAAGAGCACCAGTACCAGAGGGTATGCGAAGAAGCTGGGAGCGGGGAGTTTAGGAGAGGTATGAGGAAGTACTACATCACTGAAAGAGTGGTAGATGCCTGGAATAGACTGCCAGTGGAAGTGGTGAACACAAAAGCAGTAGAGGGCTTCAGGCATGCATGGAATAGACAGAATATAAGAATATGGGCATGGAGGAGGGAGGGTTGCCGGAGGCCATTTTAGATTTATCGAAAGAGACTAGACAGGGACCATGTGGGCAGACTGGGTGGGCAAAGCGAGTGTATCTGTCTGACCAAGGTAGTTCATGCTTCAGACTTTTGTAAAATTCTCATCAAATTCTGAGCTACAGTGAAACAGTATTATTTATTTACATGTTGCATAGATTAATGTCTGGACCACAGGTAGGAGACACAAGGAAAGACATCCAAACCAAAATTATAATCAAACAAGACTTTTTATTTTAATTAATTAACATATCTACTCTTCTTAAGAAAGGCCTAAAAACGTCGTGTTTAATCCATCCTTCAGATGAGATGTTAAACCAAGGTCACTTCTGCCTAATTTTGGTCACTGTCCACGGTGAAGTTAAAAAAATCTCATGGCACTTAACGAAGAAGTGTAAGGGAATGTTCTACTTAAAAGAAAATATAATGCCTCATGAACAGCAAAACATACAAATCATGACCATCTGATTACATCAAAACAAAAAGCAAAGAAATAAAGGATATATAGCACATTCTCTGCTGTTACACCCCTACTAAAAAATCATTAGTTTCACTTTCAGATCATAAAAAGAAAAACAAACCAGAAAGAATAAAGAAACCCCAACTCACTGCTCCTGCAATTTAACATCAAGCTTGCCCTAAGTATTTAACCAATGACAGTTTCACTATAAAGATTGTAGCTTTTTGTCTGTTATATTTTTGCTTTCTGATTGATAAATATTTCTTATTGCTTTCAAGATCCTGATTGTTATTTCTTGATAGGTTCTGTGTTTTTGCTGCAGCGAAAAAAGTACATCTGGCTTGCCAGGTGTAAATATTTTCATATTGCAAATATCACAGTCAGTGTGATTTTATCATATTTTTGCCAGGCTTGTGAAAAAAATGCCTTGCACTGATGATTGATGTGTCAGGTTTAGAAGTAGTGGTTCTTTCCATTCTTTCGCAATAATTTTCCAAAAACCTACGGTATAGGAGCATTCTAAAAACAAATGTGTCTGAGTTTCTGGGACTAGATTACAAGTAAGTCTTATAAAAAGGTCCTCTCTTGGAGCAACTTGTGCTTTTTGGAATCTTTAACTCCTAGTTTCCCATGGCTGCATAGCCATAGATTACCCCACATGTTTACAGGTATACTTTTATTAAACAGCGGATTTAAAATCTCATGCTCCTTTCCTTCTGGGCAACATTTTAAACTACTGAGATCTAGAATGCTTTATTTATTAGTGACTTATACACTCTTATGTCTCAACCTTTCAGCATTAAAATGCATAGCACTGGCCTTCAAAATTCAGAGCAAATGGGCAGAATGTGTAGCACTTTCTTATGTTAAAGAAAATGTGTTTAAGAATAGTGGGCTCCATATGTTTAGTGTTAAGGAATGTTTCTATCAAGTTAGTTGAATGTTTTAATAGTTCATGTGTCCAGTAATAGCTCTATCATTATGAGTAACATCAGAAAAAATCAGTAAACCTTTGCCAAGCAAGGGTAAATTTGAGTATAAAAATCATGCTATGTGAAATTTATAGCACTTGAGAGGTACTGTATGTATACACTTTCTTCCTCGAAAGTAACTTCAGTTGCTCTAGGGATATTTTTCACTTCTGAATTTTACTGAGAGAATGTCTTATGTAAATCTGAGTGGTGGTATCTTATTCAGGGCCTGGGATATGTAGCCGTTCTCTTTGTCAACCAGTAAGGAATGGCTCTATCCACTTCTTGGTTAAAGTAACCCAAACGTCTTTTTCATGTAATATAGGACTAACATTTCTTGTAAAATACATACAATAATGCAGTACTATTGGATTTATGTTCCTTAGCCTGCCTTCCTCAAGAATATTAGTGTAATTTTTAATTTCGAAAAGTAAATGTCATAGTTTTTTAATACAAACTCATCAGAGTTAACAAAACATATTTTACAACAAAAACAAAAAAAATTAAATCCCACGTCAGTTCATGTAAAAAAATAAGGAACATTCCAGAAAATTAAACAAGCAAAATGCTTGAGTGAGATACCATCATAAAGTCCTAGGGCATACTCATCCTTTTTCATTGCATCCATAAATTGCAAAAGGATTGACTGTGTAGTGTCCAGTATTCTGTAAGATAATTTGTTGACAGGCAGAAATATTTTTACACACTTTAATGTGAGGAACTATTTTTGTTGTATTGTGAGAGCCCCTCTAACTTGCCGTAAATAATAGTTACATATGACAAAAATCAAATGAAGTGTGCTCTCATAAAAAAAATTCTCCATGGTCCTGAGTATAGTCCTAGAACTGCTGCCTCATAGGGCACCTTAGCAAGAACAGGTAATTTCCAGCTCCTCATCAGAGTATCCCAAAATGTTACAGCATATAGACAGGAAAATAAAAAAATATCCCTGTGTTTCTAATAAGGATGGACATGTTTCATGAGGACATACGAGTTTCTCTATTGTTTTATGTGTAAGCAAGTTGTGCACTGCCTGTTTACCATGGCAATAAAGACATGTGATGTCCCACATTATTGCTGGAATGCTAGTGTCTATCAGTTGTCAAGAAACAATGTTTTCTTGAGACCTAGCACATAGAGGAACTGAACTTTGTGATGAAAAAATGTGATTGTATAACTGATGTATATAACTGTTTCCCATTTTCTCTGAAATGTGCATGGGCAGTATATTCTACTACCTGATTCTAATTAACCCTGCCCTAATGTAGTCTGGTATATGAGGTTCTGAACCAGGTTTAGGAAGTCTGAGATGCTCTCTTTCAAGCCATCATAAAAGGAGTTATCCAAGCTGACACTGTAGTTACCCACACATGTTCTCTTCCCATTAAACACAGATGTATATTACCATATATAAAAATACTTAATAAAAACACTAGCAAGTTTACCATTCTCTCCTGTCCTTTACAGTAAATATTCCTTATATGTGATATTTCTCTATTTAGGATTTAGTCTACTCCCCCAAAGACCTTGGAAGAATAAACTATACATTTTAGTCTCAATATATATAGATGGAGGGAAACCAGAGCTTAAATGTAAGATGCTAGGAGTTAATATTTCCTTGGTTAGATATACTCTCTTCCTTTTAGATAAAATAAGAGATGTTTTAAATATTAAAGCAGCAGTACTAGATAATCAGGAAGTTATTATCAAAATTCTGCTTTTTGGCTGGAAACATGCTGCCATAGTTTCAGTTTCCATATCTGTAAATATGTTTTTCTAGTGATCTTCAGTTTTTTTAGATATTTAAAATTTATTTCCATTGTTGTGGATCCACAGTAAATATGGCTGGTGCCTTATTTGCAGCCGAGCTCCTCCCTCACGTCGCATCATGTCTTTTGTTTACTTCCGTGGGACCCTGTGCTGCATGTTTCTGCTGTCCCTGTGTAGTACTGTGAGTCATGCGCGGTTGGCAGCAGAGGGTTCCAGTTCCAATGTGGGAGAAATGCAAACAAAAACAAAGAAAACTGAGCAAATTACAGGACAATAGTACAGCAAAAACAAGAAAGATTACTAGGTAAGTGCTCAACAGAGCACAGGAAAATCTGATTATTGTTAGCTAGTACTGCTGCTTTAAATTTCCCAATTGCTTTTTTTATCATGGTTTGCCAATTTCTTGTAGCTTGAGAAGTCCCTCCAAAACTTCTACCAAGTATTGAAATGAGGGCATCTACAATAGGGACTTGAGCTATTTCATTTAGGTTCTCCTCAGGTGGCACCACCCCCCATTCCTATACTTTTTGCAACATTAAATTTGAGCTCCTCCTTTAACAGTACATTTGTCCGAGGTACAGAGTCCACTGCACAACCTCCCATGGTAAATTTGAGAAGTAAAACATTTTTACTGCCTGAATTGGCTATTTTCTTACTGTTGTGTTCATGGAAAAGGGGTTCTCTTAATTATCAGATTGGAATTCCAAACTGAACAAGCCAAACCACTAGATGCCAAAGTGGAACCTCACAGTTTGGTTCTAACCATGAAATGCCTGCAGTGGCTCCTCTTACATAGAGTGCAATACCTAAATTGGCTTCTTTAAAGAAAAGTGCTTTCCACCTAGGAGTAATTCACTGGTGATCAAAAGGAGCATGCTAAAAGGTGTACCACAAGCTCCCAGACTCTGAACACATTCCAAGAGTAGCACCTTCTAACCCTTGCAGTATTCACAAAGTTAAAATTACATTTCTGCTGAGGGGTGCTACTGCTTTTGTGACATGTAACAAACAAATGGAGTCCAGTGCACACACACCCCCATGGGCATTTTGAGAAGTAAAACATTTTTACTGCCTGAATTGGCTATTTTCCTACTTTTATGTTCATGGAAAAGGGGTTCTCTTAGGTATCAGATTGGCATTCCACAGTGAACAAGCCAAACCACCAGACGCCAAGGTGGAACCCCACAGTTTTGGTCCTAACCATGCTAGTCGTGGAACGTGTTTAAAAGTTTGGGAACTTGTGGTGCTCTTTCTAGCATGCTCCCTTTGATCATCTGTGAATTACTTAGGTGGACAACACTTTACTTTTAAAGGAGAAAGTTTAGGCAGTGCACTCTATTTAATTTCACAGTTAGGACCAAACTGTGGGGTTCCACCTTGGCATCACTGTGGTATGGCTTGTTCACATTGGAATTCCAATCTGATAACTAAGAGAACCCTTTTTCCATGGACATAAAAGTAAGAAAACAGCCAATTCAGGCAGTAAAAATATTTTACTTCTCAAGTTTATCATGTGGGGGTGTCTACACTGGACTCTTTGTTAGTTACGTACCACAAAACCAGTAGAACCCCCTCAGCAGAAATGTGATTTTAACTTTGTGAATATTGCAAAGGTTAGAGTGTGCTAGTCTTGGAATACGTATTGGTCAAAGATATTCTGTATGGCTTGTGTGGATGTTGCATCTTTAAGGAACAGACATGCGTCGTCTGCATATGCCATAATATTTAGTGCTGAATGTGTGTACAATTTATTGTTATACCACCAATCTCATGACACTCTTGAATTTACCTTAATAGAGGCTCTAATATTAAGTATATATAACAAGGGCTAAGTGGGCACCCCTGTCATACCCCTCTTAAAGCTTTAATGTGATCTCCTGCCCACCCATTCACTATTGGTATTATGATTGCCTGCATATACATGACTTGTATCCATTTCACAAACACTTCTGGTATGCCACAATGTCATAACACTTGTAGCATATAAACATGTATCACTCGGTTATGTGCCTTTTGCTGGTCTAAAGACATAATATATGCATTAGTGGCACCAGCTACTTCTTTTTCCACAAGGTCTCGAATAATGAACAAATTACTGTATACTAACCGTCCAGGAATAGCACTTGTCAGCTAGATGGCTAATAAAAATGAAGCAATTTTGAATAATCTGAGTGCTAAAATCATTGTATGAATTTTGACATAGTTTTTTTTTTTAAGACACAGGGATCTCCAATTCATGATGTCAGACCTGTTTCCCTTCTTATACAGAAACAACATCAATGCTGACGTAGTGTAAGGTAGATGTCTAGACACTAAAATGTCATTGTATGATAAAACTAGTTCAGGTCCTAAATATTCACTAATTTTATTTGTACAACTCAGGAGTTAAACCATCATTTCCAGGGGCTGTATTGTGTTATTATGATTATTATTAAGAATGTTGATAGATAGTAAGACTACTAAGCTTATAGGGGCTACTAAAGCGGTTCTCATACTAAGTAGTATCTCTGGAATGTTTAGCTCATCAAAAAGGGATTGATTCTTATGGAATGCAGATGTAGTTCCAAATGTATTTGTCGCATAACAATGTACTATATTTTTCATTTCTCTGGCAGAATTGTGTATTTTATTGTCTATTGGAGACTTTAGGCCAGTCATCTTTTTGTTTACTGGATCAGTACAGGTTTTAAAAATGTCCAAACTTTGTCTATGTCCCTGAGTAACAGCCTGTAATTACTATTTTAAAGAAAGAGCCCCATTATATAGATATGTAAACAATTCTAGTTTTACTTTCTGTCTGGTCTGACAGATCAATATTTTGCTCATGCATGTTTAAAATCAGTTTATGCAGGTGAGATCTTAACTTTAGATACTGCAGATATTGGGAATTACAGTTGTAACCCCTAGATGGCGCTATCCCAGGGGCTACTACCCCTGCCTGATTTGCCACTAACAGGTTGAGGGGCCTGGATCCAATGGCGGGTGCCTCCACCCAGAGGTCAGGGTTTGCAATAGTTAAACTAACTTGGTCACAGCCCTCTGGGACACTGCAACCCCTTTCTTCCCACTAGTGGCCCACACAATATATCAGAATTACCTTCACAGTATACACTTACCCCCAGGTCTGGTTCCGCACTGGGACCTCCTGTGAAATGAAATACAGTGCAACAATCACAGTACAGTACTTTAACATAGACAAATACCTCAGGCAGTATAACTTTGCTGAAACAAGCAGCTCTGATTTATTTAGGGATATAACAAGGACAGGGGAAATCAGGTTAACTAGCTTATCACTCTAATAATCTACCTATGGCTCTGTGCACAGGCCTATCCCTATCAGTTACTGTCCCTGGGTACCCAAGCCCTAGTGGCTAGTCCAAACCGTGGCAGCTGGTAGGGCCCTTTCACACAGAAAAGGAGAATTAAACAGTCAGCAGTACAGTAATTCCATTTGGATTTAACGTGGCAATCAACAGGAAGCGAATTCTGAATTAGTACTCACGACCTCCAAATAAGATAGGGTCCTTCAATGTCAGCAGGGCTCACTTGAGGTGCACAAACCTCTTCACACATCCATATAAAGAAAGCACTATACCAGGCAGGCTGCATCTGTATCCCGATCGCAATTACTGCACAATACCGGAGAACACAGCAGATTCAGTTCCTGACAGACCGAGTGTAATTTTCAGCAATTCCTCCAGTCTTCTACAGGGTGAGCCTGGTTTCTACTCTTCAGAGATCCTTTGATTCTTTTCACAGGACGGATTCAGTCCCAACAAGCTGCAGACCGGAACTCTGGGCCTTACACACGTTTTTTGACTAAAACTGCACACTGAAAAAGCACAGGGCTCCTTCCTTCTTCACTGCCAAAGCTCAACTGAAACTCCAACCGACAAAAAACCGGGCACTTCCTTTGAGTTCCTCCCAGTTCTTGACTGGATTGGCTGTCACTCACAATAGACTGCTGCTGTTGGTCCAAAAAAGGCACTGAAGTCTAAACTACATCTCCCAGAGTCACTGCCCATACAATCCTCTTGTGGCTGGCTCAGATTATGAGTCCAAGTTCTGATTCGTCCAAGGCACCATTTTAGAGCTAGCTTACCCCACACTGATTGGTCCAGTTCAGCAGTTCAAAACTAGAATGGGGAACTAGCAGACACAGTTCTGACTGCAAAGAAAGCAGGTTAGACAAACTGTAATTTCATTATTACTCTAAATAATTTCTGGCAAACAGTTACATCTTTCAGATAGGTTCCCTTTGCACTCCTAGTGACTGCAAAAATGAAGTGAATTGGCAGCAGCTCGAGTGGTACTCAGAGAAGCACACAGTCCCTCCATACAAACTAATTATGTCTGCAAGCAGACAGCTCTTAAAGAGACAGTACCAGAGGCTCTAAAACACTCACTGATAAATGGCTTAAATGCCAAACACCATTCAGGCTTGGAGCATTCAAGCAAGCTCCTGGAAGTCTTTTGGGAACCCCCATTTGCAGGGGGGTTACACAGTTCTGTTTTGATTTCTTTAAAAATAAATTTCTAGAATCTTTTTTTTTAATCTTCCCACCATTCAGGGACCATGTCATTTGCACATATTATTGACATTCTTGCCTTACACAGTTGATGCCACTTATTCACTATTTTCTTACGTTCCAATAATTGATTGTTTAGGCACCAGAACCTTGATTTTGTTTGTGATTTATGTTCTGGTGAGAGGCAGTTGCAAACTAAAGCCAAATGGTCTGCTGTTACAATAGCAACTGTTCTCACTTCTTTAATCTTTATATTGTGAGAGAAGAAGAGAAAGTCTGTATATGTTGCCAGAGTATCTCTTGTACATAAGTTTTACCACCTGTTGCATGTATAGTTTTATATACAGTATGTTTGCATCACTGAAAATGTTGGGTTTTTTTGTTCTTTGTCAGCCAAAGTCAAACCACAATTGAAATCTCCTCTGATAATGACTGACTTACTAGTATGTAAGTAAGCATTAATCCCCTCTGAAGGTGGCATCTAATGGGGAGTTAATGCATGGTTGGGACCGTTGAGGCCCGAGGCCGAGTGCGTACAACGGTCCAACCATGCATTAATTCCCCAATAGATGCCACCTTCAGAGGGGATTAATGCGCTTGTAACATGGCTTCTACGACAAACTGTGTACTGTCACTGTTATTTTGATCCTATGAATAAGAGAAGTCAGCCACATTTTGCGCCATTTACATTTGCAACTTGCACTTTGTGAACACTGAAGAGACACCTATTTTTATCCTGATGTTGTGAAAACTACACCAACGATAACTATCAGGACAGGATCTCTGAACATACATTTCACAACATTTGTCCGATCTGACCGGCTTTTATTTTATTTGCAACGCTAGGAGGTCTGTTATGTCTTGCTTTGTCCGTTTCGCTATCTACCCGTCTCTCTGTTTTACATATTATCTGGCCTCCTGTGTGTGTGTCTCCCCAAGGCTCCGATCTCGCTACATTTCCTGTTTTTGTCCCTGCCATTTTCTGACTTTTCAGCAGCTTTCCTCACTCAATTCCAGATCTTCCGACTGCCCTACATGCGATTACTGGACCTACGATTTCCCTTCTCTGTCTCCTACACTATAGAGCCTCCACATTTCCACTACACTACATTCCCCCCTCTCATGCCTCTCGGGGTGCATTCTGCTCCGGATATTTCTCCCCGGCTGCTCCTGTCTCCTCGTCCGCGTCACTGCTGGCTACTGCTCTACATTTCGTCGTCTTCCAGTCCCTCTTCTGCCCTGTGTCTATTTCTCCACACTGCTGCTCTCCACTCTGCGGTTGTCCAAGGTACTTCAATAGCAACGCGGTATTATCGTCCCATAATGCCGTGTTGCTCTTGTACCAGCTGACCCACTTCAACCAATTGTATTCCTTATTTCCCATACTGTTCGTTTTGCCATGTTACAAGTATGGTTACACCTGTTTAATTGATGCAACCCTAGTTGCAACTGATTGTGGAGTGTAAATATTAACAAATCTATATATTTTTTCCCATAACGCTTTGTTCCCGTCAAGTCTGATGAGCAGCCTCTGAGACCTATCCCTGCTCCTTCCATCCAGTGTCCACCTCTCCCAGCCCCTCAGTCTAAGTCCCCCATGGATTTCCCCCTGTGGTGCGGCCAGAGGAGGAGGGCTGTTTGGCTGGAAGGAACTGGAAGGGAAGGTCTACCTCTTTGCAGATGATACCAAGATCTGTAACAGAGTGGACACACCTGGGTGTGTGTGTGGATAAAATGTGCGGGTGTCTAAATAGACTGGAAGAATGGTCAAGGGTATGGCAGCTAAGTTTTATTGCAGAAAAGTGCAAAATAATGCATCTAGGCCATAGGAACCCAGGAGTGGAGTTAGAAGATGGTCAGAGTGATACTAACAAAGACCAAACAGGAAAGAGGCCTAGGGGTAGTCCTGTCGGATGACCTGAAAGTGGCAAGGCAATGTAATAAGGCAATCAGGAGGCCTAGCGGGACGCTGGGGTGCATAGGTAGGGGTATTTCCAGCAAGAAGAGAGATGTGATTCTGCCCCATATACATCACATGTAAGACCCCACCTTGAGTACTGTGTACAGTTCTGGAGCCCGCATCTCAGAAAAGACATAGACATAGTAGAGGCAGTTCCGAGGAGGGCTATCAAAATGGTGCAGGTCTGCATTAAAAGTCCTGTGAGGAAAGACTTAAGGAGCTAATCATGTACTCCCTGGAGGGAGAGGAGGGATTTGATAGAAACCTTTAAATACCTTACAGGAGTTAATAAGGTATAGATGGGGAGTATCTGTCAGAGGAGAAGGTGCTCCAAAACAAGAGGGGCATAATATGAAGCTGGGGGGGGGGGTAAATTTAGGAGGGTTGCGAGAGAGTACTTTTTCACAGAAAGGGTGTTGGATACCGAGAATAGCCTTCCAGAGGAGGTGATGGAGGTGAAAACAGTAAATGGATTCAAAAATGCCTGGGATAGGCACAAGGGAATCGTGGGAGTAGGGTAGAGGACATAATAATAATAATAATAAAAACACAATTGGGCAGACTGGGTGGGCCACGTGGCCCTTATCTGCCATCACATTCTGTTTAATGATCTTTGTTTAAATGCTTATGATACATACCACATTGAGATACTGTATGCAATTTTACTTCATTTAGAATTTGGCAGTGCTAAAATAAACTATTTATTTGTGAGATCTGACTCTCACCTGGACCTAAGATGTATTTATAATACAATAAAATTACAATTTGTTAATTTATACATACAGTACATAGAAAACACCAAAAAAGAGCATGGGTTCATCCAATGGTATCCATTAAAAAAGGTGACTTTTTTTTTATTGCTTTAACCATTTTTCCCATTTTCAGCCTGGTGTGTCAGGCTCTCTTTCAGCCTGTTCATAAGCCCAGATTCCCGTTCCTGTTGGAACAGTTACCACTGTCTTCAGCATTCCCAGACTTACCTCTCTGAGTCAGACAGACTTGCTGTGAGCAGAGTCGGCTAGAACACTCCCAGTCAAAAAGGGGCAGGGGGAGACCCAGAAGTCCAGGCAGCACAGGTAAGTAGGGATTAGGGAGAGTGTGGTGGTACATCTACCGAATTGCTGTCAGTGGCTTCTGATCATTTTCTCCACACATACCCGTATCCCACCCCATACACTTTGAAGATAGTTTAAGCTGGGAAGCGTATACAGCCATGCAGTCCCACCACACACTTTGGTTGACACTCACCAGCACAGGGCTGGATGCATGATGCCTTTGAGTCATATGTTAATGCCCTGTGTCATGTTTATGACAGAATTTTAATCCTCTGGCTCGAGCCACAAATTCCCAGCAACATAGCTTCCTAACCCTGAGCCACAAGGGGGTTTTTGTGTACCAGTGAAAGCTACCCACCCTCTTCAAGGCAGGAGGCATCCCAAATAGTTGTTCAGCTGTGCCTTAGCTACCCGATGTGTGATGGCATGGGCTTGGAGAACCCTAGTCATCACATGGTAGGCATATCAGGCATATCAGGCCATCCGGTAGAATGTTTTAGCCATTTTTATTTAAGATGGCATCCTGAATGACTTAATCTTACTACTAAAAGTAAGTATGTCACCACCACCACCCCCCCCCCCAAATCAGATCTCTGTAAAAAAAAAAGCATAGTTATGCTGATGGTTTGTTCAGTTTTTCAGGTGTTATTTCTCGGTATGGCCATCTGGGTGGAGTACAGGGTTTGCCAGATTTTGTGATATACCCCTGCTCATCACTGTCTCTCTCTTTTTCTCTGCAAATCTACAGTATTCTCATATAGACATAAGGACATGAACAAAAAAGAACAGAGACACTGAAATGATGACTAGTTCTTGAGACTAAGGCTTAGACAGAAATGTAGATGGTAAGCAATCAAGTAAAATGAGGGAACCTTTAGCTAGTGTGTTATTACAGTGTGTCGTACCCTCTCTTGAAAGCTTGTAATTAAGTGCATTCTCAAGTATGATAATTTGCAAAGGAACAAGCGTTAACGTATAATATGCTAACTGTGAAAACACACATCTCTTAAATAGAGTTAATTCACTTTCTAAATTACTGTTTTCATTGCTTCACTTATACAGGTATATTTTCTAGTGGTATGAAGCTTGGGCGACGTTAAGTAAAATGTTTACATGTATAAAACATGAAATGTACTGCCAAGAAAGTTATAAATGCTTCCTCTTGTCACTATTGGTGAAGTCTGGGAGTTGCATAGCTAAACATACAGTATTTTTTGTTGCACCCTCCTTAACCATATTAAGCCTCAAAGATGAAGTCTTCTTCCACTAAATAGATGGCAAGTATGACTCCCTTAATAACAAGCATTTGTCAATGCCGAATGTTTGCTTGCTGGCATTGGCATTGGCATTGATAGTGTAGGAGTTACAGAGCTGCATAATAGGAATGGCAGTGAAGTATTGAACTGAAGCCAAACCCACCACCACCCTGCAGATACTGACAGGCATTGGGATGTGCTGTTGGGTCGTCAGGCATAACGGCCACGCCATTTCACCACACCCTGCCCTGCAGACACTGACAAGTGTCACGATGTGCCTTGAGGTCTTTAGCCTTTATGTTCACCCCATTCCATCAGGAAATACAGTGAGATGGGTGCAGTATAGGAGAATGGGGTGAACTTTCAGGCTGAAGAGTCCAAGGCACACCTCAATGCCTCTCACTGGCTGCAGGGTGTGGGTTGGGGTGGAATGGTATGAGCATTACAGGTGGCAGTCCCAGGTCACACCCCTGATGCCTGTCAGTCTCTACAGGGTGGGGTGTTATGGTTGGAAACCCTAATGCCTCAGGTGTTTGTTGGTATTTTCACTCCAAATTTTCAACATGGTTTTTTGTGACCCCCACCTCATGAACAGTGGCAATATCAGTTCATTAGCCGAAAGCTGATTTTGCACAGTGACTATACCATTTGGCACCACAGGTGCGAAAACACATTTCGAACAGGATGTGAAAAATGACAGCTGTACTGTTCATGGGGAGGTGTAAAAAATGGCAATGTTGAAAATCTGCAGTGAAAATATTTAAAAAAACTGGTGAAATCACGAGCGTGCATAGAAACTGCAGAACAGACACCCATAATGTAATTAGTGTGGGGATTTTTTTACAGCAGATTGTCAACACAGGCATTTTGGGACCTCCGCTCATGAACATTGTCACTGTGATTTTCTTAGTCTGTCCCGAACAGTGATTTCCCACAGCGACCATACATTTCTGCACTGGAAGTACGAAAACACATTTCGTCCATGGTGTGAAAAATGATAGCTGTACTGTTCATAAGGAAGTGTGGAAAAATGCCAGTGGTGAAAATCTGGACTGAAAATATTACAAATTCATGAACTTACGAGGGTGCGTGGAAACTGCGCAATGCTCGCTTGTAACACAATCATTTTATAGACTTTTGTCACCAGATTTTTAACATAGCCATTTTAAGATCTGTGCTCATGAACAGTGTGTCACTGTGATTTTCTTAATCTGTCCCGAACATTGATTTCTCACACTGACTGCACCATTGTGCGCTACGTGCGTGGAAACACATTTTGGGTGGGATGTGAAAAATTACAGCTGTACTGCTCATAAGGAGGTGTGATAAAATGGCAATGTTGAAAATCTGGAGTGAAAATATTAAAAATTTACGAGCATGCATAGGAACTGCGCAATGCAGGCTCGTAAATCAGTCATTTTGGGTAATTTTTTCTCCAAATTTTCAACATTGGGTTTTTGGGGGCCTACCTCATGAACTATGACACTGTCGTTCTGTAAATCGGTCCCAAAGGGTGGTTCCGCGCAGTGACCACAAAATCACCTTTCGGGGCCGATTAACGCCACGACAGTGCCAGAATTCATGAGGAGGTGTCCCAAAAAACCCATGTTGAAAATTTGGTGCTAAAATTCCAAACAATGCCTGAGATATGCATCAAAGTTGAAAAAAAACCTATTTATTCCATTATACAACTTACCGGCATTTCTTCAGTTCGCAGTCTGCTTTGAAGAGTGCAGACGTGTTCCTGGTCCACTGAAGATCGTCGTGCCGGCTTCCGGAGGTAAGTATGGGGTGAGGTGGGGTGTGGGAGGTGGATGCATGAGAGGGTGGGCACGGTTGGGGGCAAGACAATCAACGAGGGACTGTCTTTTCTTTTCAGATGTTTGTTTCTTTTTAGAAACACAACGCAGGACTTGTGACATGTTGGGGTGGGCTCCCAGCGTAGCAGCTGGAAGATTTTGGGGGGGGCAGAGGAGACGATGGGATTGGGCACCTTAGCCGCTCCCATGAATGTTGCCACGCTGGGGTGGGCTCCAGCGCAGCAACTGGAAGTCTGTTTCTTTTGGGGGTTTAATTGAGCTGACGGGATTGGGCACCCCGCCGCCATTCTCACTTATGCCATGCTGGGGCGGGCTCCCAGCGTGGCACTGAACTCTTGAGGGGGAGGCGAGCCGACAGGGACTGGGCACCCCGTCAGCCATACTGTGCGCGGGGGAGTCATGAGCATGCTGGATGGGCTCCCTGCATGCTACTTGAGTGTTTTGGGAGGGGGTGAGTAGACACAAAGGAAGCTGTCTATGACAGCTGTTCAGGGTGCAGTGCTGCTGTAGGCACTTTGCATACTGCTGACGGCAGTATGTAAATTACCTGCCAACACCAGTATGCAAATTGCCTACACGTTACAACCGCTGATTGCAGCGTTTTTTTGCTTTCTACTGTATGTCACTGCATTCTGAACAGCTGTCATAGACAGCTCGGACATTTATTGGCATGGTGCAGCCGCGCCTGCAAAAGGGAGCAGGGTACTGGAAGTGGGGGAGGCACACCTACGAAAACTCGTATGGTAGCACTATGTTTCTTGCACATGCGTGCAAGCAAACATAAAAATGTATTTGTTAAACCACCAGTATGCCCTGCTGAGGCTCACTGACTCCATCCAAATAGGCATGGATCAGGGATACATCACCTCTGCCATTTTCGTCAACCTCGCAAAGACGATCAACACTGTGTCGCACCCCCTCTTTCTTTCCAAGGTTTCCAATGCAGGGCTATCAAATGAGGCCACCAGCTGATTCCACTCCTACCTACAGTAATAGGTCACAGTCCATCCGGGTTGGTGACCCCCCCCCCCATCTCAAGTGGTGTGCCCCAAGGCTCCGTTCTTGGCCCTCTGCTGTTTTCTATCTTCCTAAATGACCTTCCCTCTGTTTACCCACATGCCTCTATCCACCTGTCTGCAGACGACCCAGTCTTGTATGCATTTGGTCCCTCCAGCTCTGGTGTGGTGACCAGACTCCAGCATGATTTTGACAATGTTCAGCTCTGGTTTTGCTCAAACCAACTTTTTCTGAATGCTGAGAAAACAGCTTCCTTGACCTTTGGCACTAGGCAGAGACTCTCTCGACTCCCCTACCCCCTCCTTTCCACACCCTGGTTGGGACACTGATTGAGGACTACTCTTTCTTTAGATACCTCGGGGTCTGGTTTGTCCTGCACTTTGGCTTTTCTGTACACGTTGAGGCCGTTCACAGGAAATTGCACCCCAAACTGGATGCTCTGTACCTCAACCGTGGATGTATTCCTCTGCTGGCTTGTCGTGCCATTGTACAGAAAATTATCCTCCCCATCTTCGACTACGGTAATGTGGTCTACGGTGATGTGATCTACAGTGCCACTCCCTCCTTCTCCTTAACCAGACTGTATAATCTCTTCCCCTCCTTCTGCCACTTCGCCCTTGACTGTCCCCCCACACCCACCACTGCGATCTTTACAAATCTCTGTCCCTCACCTCTTTAGAGAACAGATGGCACACCCACTGTGCCAGCTTCTTGGCTAAATTCTGGTCCCAGTCCCTGCCTTCCTACCTCTCCTCTTCCCTCTCTACTACTCTCCCATCCTCACACGTGCTCAGACACTCTGACTCTCGCACCTTATCAGTCCCAGTAGCGGCTCTAGCCACAAATGTTTACCAGGGCACAGCTGGGGCACATCAGATGGCAGCCAGGGCACTGATATATTGTTACTATGGGTGAAGCTCTGCACCATATGGGGCACCAACTGGGGCGCAGCATTTTTTTACCAGGGCATGTGCCCTGGCGGGCCCTGGTGTAGAGCCCCCACTGATCAGTCCCTCGACGAACCACCTCAGTTGGCCAGGCTGCCTTTTCCTACAGGTTTCCCAATCTATGGAACTCCCTCCCCCCTCCTTTCACTTCGCACCCTCCACTTGGATTTGCAGCTCCCTCATAAAAGTTAACTTCCACTCCCCCTGCACCTGTTTCTAATCCCCTGGCATTTTCTTCCCTGTCCAACCCCCTTTCTGCCTGTCGCTTCTCTCTTTGCCCTCCTGTCCTACTGCTCAGCCTGCTGTGGTTTGCACAGGTGCAATCCTCCTGTAGATTTGTAATAACTATAACTCCTGTAATTTACCCGTGTTGCTTATTTATTGTGTATTGTATGTGTATTATATATGCTGTACTCTCTCCTTCAGCTGCTGCTACTACTGTATTGTATTCTTATCTGTAAATACTGTATATATGCTCATATGTCTGTAACTCTTTCCAGCTGTTCCCATCCCCCTAGGATGCATCTGAAATCAAGCACTTGCTGCTCAGTATGCTCTTCCTGGTGAAAACTCTTAAATAAATAAATAAATATACTACGGTACACATGCCTTTTTCAAACTACATGAAGTCTTGCTGTATTCTGACTATTGCAGTTAGGTCCTGCCTTTCAACTGCCCCGGAGAACAAAGAGTTAAACTTTCCATGGCCGGCATGGAATGTTCACCGTGAGCTCAGTTGAAGCCCCTGTCTGCTGTTGTTTAAACTCCAACCGTCAGATTCTTTACTCCGCCTCACTGAACAGTCGCTCCGGAGATTTCTCCTTTGCTCGGTTCAAAAAAGTCAGTTAAAGTGTCATTTTTGCTTGGTTTCTACCGAATTTCTGCTACTGAATCTGGCGGTTGAAGTCTCTGTCTGTGGTACCGTGAGTACTAGATAGGTTTTGCATTTTGTTTCTTGTGATGATGGTGATTATGAAAGTCTGGATGTGCCTATTGACCCAGACATCTCCCCAGACAGACCTTCAGGTGTTTCTTCTCCTAGGCTTTCTGAGTCCCCTTCCCACTTTATGTTTTACAAGAAAGTGGCTGAAACCCTCCAGCTTCCAATGGAAGAAGCAGTACAGGATCAGGAGGAGCCTGATTTTGTTGAAATGTTGGACATCCCAGAGTCCAGGAAACTGTTTATTCCCCTCCATAAATCTTTTGGGAAACAGACAAATAAAATTCTTAAGACTCCTAACTCCATGCCTCCTGTGTACAGACGAATGGACAAGAGGTACACTCTTTCAGGCTCAGACACTGAGTTCCTTTCTCAGCAATGCAGCCATGTTGGGGTAGTGCAGGCTGCTGCCTGTGATAAGGCAAATATCCCCATGGCATCACACCCCCCAGATAAGGACTCCAGGAGGATTGATGCCATGGCAAAGAAACAGTACATGGCAGCATCTTTGGGACTCAGGCAGGCTAACTATATGGCCTACACAGCTAGATACCAGAAGTCCAGATGAGACACTGTGCTGGCTCTGGCTAAACAGGCCCCTGACCAGCTTGCCAAGGAGCTGGAGCAGGTGGCTGCAGATGGGATTGAGGCATCCAATGTGCAATTTCATGCTGCTGTGGACTCCAGTGATGTTTCATCTAGAGTCATGGCTACATCTGTGGCCCTTCAGAGGATGGCTTGGCTCAGATGTACTAGCCTACCACAGGATACCCAGGCTAAGGCCATGGATTTCCCTGTTATTGGTAATTCTCTGTTTGGGGAGCAGACAGAGAACTACATGAAAAAGATGGACGAGTACAGGACCACCTACAGGAGTGCTCAGGCCAAAGAAAGGCAAGCCACTCCCCAAAGGCAGCAGTCCAGGGGCAGGGGCAGGCCTTTTCAAAGGCCTTTTTACCAAGCCCAGGCCTCTTCTTCTTCTTATACTCAGAGGGGGTTCTTCAGAGGGAGAGGCAGATGGGGTATGAGCAGGCCTGCATCCACCCCTCAGCCTAAAGCCCCTGCCAAGCAGACACCCTGAAGGGTCTGCCCAAGCCGATTCTCCAATACCTGTAGGGGGCAGGCTGGCTTACTTTGTCCAGGACTGGAAGTCTCTGACATCAGACAAGTGGGTTCTGGAAGTAGGAAGCCAGGGACTGGTTCTCAGCTTCAAAAAATTTCCCAAGATGAGAACCAGATCCTTTCCACCAGCAAATCCATCAGAGACCCTTGCCCTAGAGGCAGAGGTTTCTTCCCTCCTGGCTCTCAGAGCCATAGAGAGGATCCCCACCCTACACAAGAGCAAAGGATTGTACTCCAGGTACTTCCTAACCCCCAAAAAGACAGGAGAATGGCGGCCCATCCTGGACCTAAGATATCTGAACAAGCACCTTTAAAACCAAAGTTCAAAATGGTGACTCTGGGAATAATCCTGCCCTTTCTAAGGCCAGGGGACTGGCTAGCCTCCCTGGACCTCAAAGATGCCTATTTTCACATTCGCATCAGGTGCTCCCACAGAAAGTACCTCAGGGTCGAGTTGCTCTCAGGCCACTATCAATTCAGAGCAATGCCCTTTGGCCTAACATCAGCCCCAAGGGTTTTCACAAAGTGCCTGGCAGTAGTGGTTGCTTTCCTAAGGAGAAAATAGATCTCCATCTTCCCATACTTGGACAACTGGCTCATATTAGGTCAGTCTCCAGACCAAGTCAAGTCACATTTGCAAATAACTCAGCAAGTGTTCACTTCCTTAGGATTCCTCCTCAGCCTTCCAAAGTCAGTTCTCGAGCCAGTACAGCTCCTCACCTTCATAGGGGTGGAGCTGGATACAGTAAGGGCAAGTGCCTTCCTTCCCCTGGACAGGGCAAGGACCCTTATGGAACTAGCCTCTTCTTTCACCTTACAGGTGTCTCGACCAGCAAGGCATTTCCTTCAGCTTCTGGGCCACATGGCAGCCTCCACAGCAGTGGTCCAGGGAGCAAGATTCCAGATGAGGGACATTCAGTTCCACTTAAGAGCCTTCTGGTCCCAAAGAAAGGATTCCTTACCAAACTAGTCCCAGTGACTTGAACCCGATCCAGGCTTTGCAATGGTGGCAGGATCAGGACAATTTGAGACAAGGAGTTCCTCTTGTCACTCAGTCTCATTCAGTGATACTCACCACAGATGCCTCCCTGCTGGGCTGGGGAGCCCACCTGGGGGATCTT
Source organism: Neoceratodus forsteri (assembly GCA_016271365.2). NCBI lineage: Eukaryota > Metazoa > Chordata > Ceratodontiformes > Ceratodontidae > Neoceratodus > Neoceratodus forsteri. The sequence continues at coordinate 912,024,908 of CM057453.1, read as the reverse complement.
ACCACCCAAAGGCTGTGGTCACCTCAAGAATCTCTGCTTCACATCAGTCTCTTGGAACTCAGAGCAGTGTTTCTGGCACTGCAAGCCTTTTCCATATCTGTACAGAACAAGGTGGTCCAGATCAGAACAGACAACACTGCCACAATGTGGTACATCAACAAGCAAGTAGGCACTCGGTCTGTGGCCTTGTGCACAGAAGCAATGAAGTTGTGGTCCCTGGCCTATTCCCTGCAAACCTCTCTGATAGCAGTTCACCTCCCAGGGAAGGACAATGTCCTAGCAGATGCTCTCAGCAGGATATCCCAGGGTCATCACGAATGGACCCTAGATCCCCTAGTTTTGAAAGTGATTTTCTCGAGATGGGGCACTCCACAGATAGATCTTTTTGCAGCCCCAGACAATCACCAGCTTCCTCTCTTTTGTTGCAGACCCCCAGTCTTGGGCTCAGTCCCCCTGGATGCTCTGATTCTGAATTGGGAAGGGAAATTCTGTATGCTTTTCCCCCTTCCCTCTCCTGTTCAAGGTGCTAGTCAAGATAAGGTCACAGGCATGCAAATTGATTCTGATTGCTCTAGACTGGGCCAGACAGCCCTGGTACCCCCATTGCTGTCCTTAGCAGTCCACCTTCCCCTGTCTCTTCCCAGGAATTACAACCTGTCGACATCCTCTCAGGGGAGGATTTGGTACCCGAACCTCAGGTCTCTCAATCTCAAGGCATGGCTCTTGAAGAGTTGGAGTTTGCTGATCTGCATCTTTCTCAAGGGGTTCTGGATATCCTTAAGGCTTCTTGAAAGCCTTCCACTAGAAAGACTTACAATTCCAAATGGAAACGGTTCACTATTTGGTGTTCTAATAAGGATATTTCTCCAGAATCTGCTGAGTTGCCTACGGTTCTGGACTATATGGTCCATCTCAATGGCCTAGGCCTTAGGCCAGCCACACTTAAAGTGCATTTGGCAGCTGTTTCTGCCTTCTTGTCAGTAGGCAAGCCCTCTTCTCTGTCAGCCCATCCTGTGTTTTGTAAGTTCTTCAAGGGATTGCTGCACAACCCCCTTTAGGGACCCTGCTCCTGCTTGGGACCTTAATGTTTGCATTGCTCAGCTTATGCAACCACCCTTTGAGCCTTCGTCCTCTGCAGAGCTTAAGTACTTGACTTGGAAAACTGTGTTTTTGGTAGCCATTACCTCTGCCAGGCGTATCAGTGAATTGCAAGCCCTGTCAGTGGAGCCTGATTTCATCTCTTTCCATAGAGATAAAGTGGTCCTAAGAACTAACAGGAAGTTTTTGCCTAAGGTGGTTTCAGATTTCCACCTTAACCAGTCTATGTCTCTCCCTGTTTTCTTCACTGACCATTCCTCCTCCTCTGGAGAAAGGAGGCTGCACAGCTTGGATGTTAAAAGGGCCCTCAGCTACTACATAGAGCGCACCAAGGGTCACAGGTTTGAGTCCCTCCAATTGTTCCTCACATATGGAGAGGTTGGTAAGGGCAAACCTGCCACTAAGAGATCTATTGCCAGGTGGATTGTTTCTTGTATACAATTCTGCTATGAAAAATTGGGTAGAACTCCACCTTCAGGCCTGAGGGCTCACTCTACTAGAGGTACAGCTGCTTCCCTGGCTGCTGCCAGGGATATTCCTATCTTAGAAATTTGTCAAGCAGCCACCTGGAAAACAGTCCATACATTCACCAAGCATTACTCTCTGGATATCCAGGCTAGGAGTGATGCTCGGTTTGGCACAGCAGTACTTCAGAGCCTGTTTCCAAAGTAGGTTCTGTCCCTCCTCCATGGAGGTACTGCTTGGTAGTCTGCAATAGGCAGAATACAGCAAGACTTCATGTTGTTTGAAGAAAAAATTACTCACCTTAGTAATGTTGTTTCTTCTAATGGAGTCTTGCTGTATTCTGACCCCCGCCTCCTCTCTCAGAACCTGTTTTTGGGATGTGGGTGGGCAGGAGCAGTGTTGGCACCCTAGGGGTGTCCTTTTCACCCTCCTTTATTTTGGGTGAGTGTTGTGTTTTGGGATGTGTTTTGTTTTTTGGGTTTCTTGAATTGAGTCTTTGCTTTGAAACCAAAAAACCCTTTTATATAAATTTAGTTGCCAGTTGGCTAGTGTGAGTTTTACGGTTTCCACACAGAACTTCTAGTGAGTATTGCTCGTAAAGATCTGACGGTTGGAGTTTAAACAACAGCAGACAGGGGCTTCAACCGAGCTCGCGATGAACGTTCCATGCTGGCCATGGAAAGTTAACTCTTTGTTCTCCGGGGCAGTTGAAAGGCAGGACCTAACTGCAATAGTCAGAATACAGCAAGACTCCATTAGAAGAAACAACATTACTAAGGTGAGTAATTTTTTCTTATTAACCGTTGTCTTGTAACATGTCTGTTTTAGGATGTTATTTTTTTGTTTTGTTTCTGCTTTAGCAATTTTTTTTTTTTGGTATTTCAGTAATTTAAAACATTTTTTAAATCTGAGCTCACCCAGGTCTTCTGCAGCCCATTTGTTTTGGAATACCCAAAATCTGGCGGGGGTCCAGGTGCAGGTTGCAGGATCCTCCTCGTTCTTGCGGGAAGTTGCAGACATCGTCACTAACAAGGTGTTGTAGTCGCCCAGATGGTTAATTCTGGGTGACTTTAATGCCTGGATCGATGACGAACTCTTGCACTTTGGTTATGACTTCCTCCAGATGATGACCTCACTAGGCCTAGAAGTTGTTGCTTCTGCAACCCACAGCCATGGCCACACCTTGGACTTAGTATTCTCACTGGGGCTTGAGGTCACCGATCTCAGGATTGATCCAGTCTCTTGGTCCGATCACTGCACAGTGGAGTTCTCGTTCAGAACCCCCCCCCCCCCCAGTTAGTCCCTCCCCTGTCGAGATGGTCCGCTGCCATCCATTGAGGAGAGGGACTGCTGGTGGCAGTGGACTTTTCTAGTGCGAGTTCTGCGGGTGTGTGAGAGGTGGTAGCAGCCTATAAAGGTGCTGTCTCCAAGGCACTCAATGCCATTTCACCGATCTGTATATGACCCAGGTCTTCTTGCTTGAGATCCCCGTGGTTTGATGGGACTGTCAAGGAGATGAAGACCAGGGTCGGAAGTTGGAGCGTTGCTAGAGGAGGACTCGGTCTGAGGAGGACAAACTGGCTTTCAGAATTCACTATGGTGAATATCAGAAGGGCAATCAACCAATAAAAAGGCAGAGTTCCTGTCCAGGGAAATTGCTGCAGGGAGTAATAGACCAGCTCTACTCTTTTGGACTGTAGATGGGCTACTTTACCATGCCTGTCTGCAGCCGAAAAAGAGCATTTTCTGTCACCCAGTCCAAGGGGTTCGCTCAGTTATTTTCTGACAGGGTGTCCTCTGTTAGGACTGGGATTTCTCCAGTGGGGTATGACTAGCCCCGGGGTAGTGGGCCTTGCGTGGTCAGAGGCACTTCTATTGTCTGGGGTCAGTTTAGGCCAGTGGGATGGCAGAGGTAACTGAGGTAATCTTGAAGCTGCGGACCATTTTTTGTGAACTGGACCCGGGCCCAACTTGTCTCTTAACGGGATGTATTGAGTCCGTTGGTCCAGTGTTCATTGAGATCATCCGGTGCTCACTTTCAGAGGGTTCCCCCACCGACACCCTTAAAGAGACATTGGTGAAACCCCTCCTGAAGAAACCATCACTCGACCATGACGTCAAAACGTCAAGACAAGGCGAATTATTGACCAATCTCCAACCTCCCATTTCTGGGGAAGCTTTTTGAGAAAGTGGTGGCTGTGCAGCTTGAGGCACACCTTGCAGCCTATGACATCTACAAGCCATTTCAGTCTGGATTTCGATCAAGGCATAGCACCGAAACAGCGTTAATCAGGGTGCAAAATGATCTCCTCAGGGCAAGAGATAGAGGAGACCGATCAGTTCTGGTTCTCCTTGATCTGTCCTCAGCATTCAACACTGTGGACCATGTAGTGCTATTAGGTCACCTTAGGGAGCTCTGTGGACTCACTGGTATTGTTATTGTCAACTGGTTTGAGTTCTTCCTTACGAGCAGGATACAACGGGTAGTGATCGGGAATTTCTCCTCGTGCCTGAAGTCCCTGCCTTGTGGAGTTCCTCAGGGTTTGATCCTGTCATCTGTGTTGTTTGCAGTGTAAATGCTCCACCTGGGTGAGATTATTAGATGTTACAGCTTGGGTTTTCACTGGTATGCAGATGATACATGGCTATATATGTCTTTTTCTCCCGGGACAAGTGACACTATGGAGTTGCTAAACAGATGTCTGGCCGAGATCCAAGACTGGATGTCCTCTAACTGGTTTAGACTCAACCCTGACAAGAGGGAGGTGCTAGTGATCGAGACTGGTCACCGGCATGATGTGGCTGCTGCCGGATTGGGAACGGGGCTGTTTTTGGACCTCACCCAGTTGGTAGCTTCCACTAAGGTGAAAAATATGGGCGTCATCCATGATGATGGATTGACACGTGAGTCTCAGGTGTCATCAGTCATCTGGAGTGGCCTTTACCACTTAAGGAATGTCGCTTGGATTAAAGCCTTAATTCCGCCTGGTGTACTACCCTTACTGGTTCATGCCTTTGTTACATCAATGCTATACTACTATAATGCTCTATACTTTGGGGTCAGTGGGGGGATTCTCCATCACCTGCAGTTGGTTGGTGCAGAACATATCAGTCAGGTTGGTGACAGGCATCCCGAGGTCCTGCCATGTGACTCCAGTCCTGCGTGACCTGCACTGGCTGCCAGTTAGGTGGAGGATTGCCTTCCTGGTGGGCTTGCTCATCTATAAGGCCCTATACGGTTTGGGCCCTTGTTACCTGAGTGACCTCCTGTCCCCTGTCCACCCTGCGCACTCACTCCACTCCCCCACTGAGGGCCTCCTGGTGGTTCCCAGGTCCTGGCTGAAAACCTTGGGAGATCACGCATTTGAGGTGGCCAGCCCGGCTCTGTGGAACTCTCTGCCAAGATCCTTGAGGGAAGCTCCATCGATGGAGGCCTTCAAGTGGGATCTGAAGGCCTACCTATTTTGAGAAGCTTTCAGTAGCCAGCTATAAGTTACTTATTATTGACATACTGTTTTTACTGATATTTATTTATTGATTTTATTGACTATCATGCCCTGTTTATTGCCATTGTTGATATTGTGTATGTTTTTTGCATCTCTTTTGTAAAGTGCCCAGAGCTTCCAGGAATGGACACTCAAGAAATAAACATTTTACGTACTTTACTTACCATTTTAGTGATTGAACTAGTCTAGCAGACAGAAGATGCTGCTTCCTGACCTTTAGGGGCACATGAACATCAGGGCAAACTCTGGCCCACAGACTCAGCGCTCTGACGTGGTGATATTATAAGAGAAAATGAAATACAATCTGATGTCACATGGATTTAAGTTAGTGGTGGCAGTCAATATCAGGGGTCAAGTGCAGCAGATGAACATTATGAAGCAAATGTTTCTATAAAATGGATGCAAAGGTTTAGTATCAGCTGCCCAGGGGCTAATCTTAGTCCTTGTAAGTGTAAATAGGGTATTTATTTTATTTATTTATTAGTTCGGAAAGACCTTTGTTTGTGAGCTCTTTTACAAAGGTTCCACGTCATGGGGGACAAACATGAACCTTATACAACACAGTAGAAAGGTTACAATTACAAGAGCAGTAGGCATTAGGTCGGAAGGTACATGGCATCACCCTCCAACAGTGGAGCAGTGGCAGTTCGAATACAGTACAGCGGTATTAACATTGTCCTAGGTAATCCACATTCTAAATTAACACAGGACATAAAGTTACAATGCCTAACCAATACTTGCATGGGTTAGATACTGCTTTAATGAGAGAGAGAGAGAGAGAGAGGAGGGCAGTGGTGGTGGTGGTGGGGGGGGAAGGCGGGGTAGCAGCCTCTTGGGCTTTTTCGAGAAGAGGGGTGGTAGGTTGGGAGGTTAAGGTTACAGTGTGAAGTGAGAGAGTGTGGCTAGTCAATACTGTAGAGAAAGCTTGACTAGCTTGGGGTGGGCATGTATGGCCAGGATATTTGTGCTAACATGGCCTGTACAGTGATACACTGGGCTAGGTGAAGGAGAGAGAGGTTGGGGAAGGCAGTGCCAAGGGTGCAATAAAGGACTGCTTACTATGGGTAGTCAAAGGCTTGGTCAAGGGTGAGGAAATTAGAACCTTCCAGGTGCTTTTATGAGGGCTGGGGCATCAAGGGGGTTGGGGGATTGACAGTGTTATCGGTCAATAAATATATCTACCTACACCCTCAGAAAATGTTCCACACTGCATTTGGCAAAAATTGAAATATAAGCTTATTTCCCTCTCTCCCTCCCTCCCATTATGTATTCTCCCATTTTGAATTCCATCGAATAATTACTTACAAAAAAGTTGAAGAAAGTGAAGGATATGATTGACTTAACGTGATGTGACCGTTTTGGTAAATAATCTTATTGCATAAATGACTGTCAATCAAATTGGTAGTTGCTTTTTAAACTTCTAAAACTTGGCCGGCCCGGTGGCGTTGAGGGTTGAGGCACTGGACGCCACACCTTGCTCCACGCCAGCGACCCGGGTTCAGGAACGGACTCGGGCCGCCAGGGATTGGCAGGGGAGGAGAGGGATCGAGCATCTGTTGGACTACTCTCCCTCTCCAGGAGGGGGCCTCAGTTGTCGGCATCATTTGGCCACTCCTGGAGGTCAGATGGTGCGCTCGGCACTGCACTTGGGTGAGCTTAGGCATGACGCCAGGGGAGGATTGTAGACGCGCAAGGCCTCCCTGGGTGTCGCTGCACACCCCACTCACGTAGCCAAGGATATGAGGAAAATGGCACACAGTCGCGGCGGCTTGATGGCCGCTTACGGGACACCCGGTCTTGGGGGCACCACCACGTACTGGATCTGGACTCGTGTGGGGAGTGAGGGGGACTCTGCTGCCCCCCACAGGGTAATTGGTGGGGTTTCACTGATGGCTCATAAATACAGGCCGGCGGCCAGAGAATGGAAGGATGCCAGGACATGGTAATGCAGACTGTAGCACCAGTAAGGTAAAAAGGATTAACAAAAATAAATAAATAAACTTCTAAAGCATTTTGCTCAGAAATCGTTCTGCCTAAACAAACCATTTTATAAGCACAATAACCCCCTCTAAGGTGTGTACCTCTTCCATCTTATCACATCTCTGGCATGCAGTAGGAAGAAGAAATTGTACCATACTTACCATCATTTGTTTCTCTGTTGGCCCAGTGTTGTCGCTAGAAATTGATAACAAATGGTAAAATGCACCCATGCTAGGGGTACTTGCACAGCTCAGAGCTGTGACAAAATCATGGAATTTTGTGGACTTGAGCATTCCATAGCCCCTCACCCATCAGTTCACACTTTTTGTCATACAGTTTAACAGTAATAATAACTGCAACCAACAACATAGAAACTGACAGCAGATAAGGACCACTTGGCCCACCTAGTCTACCATTTTTCTCTACCTACAGCAAATACTGCAGACTCTACTTGATCTCCAGCTTTACCTTCTCTTGCCTATCGCTAGGGTACCCTTATGCGTATCCCATGCATTCTTGAATTCCCCTACCGTTTTTACTCCCACCACCTCCGCTGGGAAGCTGTTCCATGCATCCACCAAAAAATAAGTTCCTCATGTTACTCTTAGTCTACCCCCTCCAATTTAATATCATGATCCCCTTGTTCTTAAATATATTTTTTTCTGAAAGATGCTACCCTCTTGTACCTTATTTATGCCCTTGAGGTATTTGGAAAGTCTCTGTGATAGCCCCACTTTATCTCCTCTTCTCCAGGGTATGCATATTGAGGTCTTCTAGTCTTTCCTTATATGATTTTTGGTGCAGACCCTGCACCATTTTTGTTGCCATTCTCTGAACTGCCTCTACTCTGGCTATGCCCTTTTGGAGATGTGGCCTCCAGAACTGGACACAGTACTCCAGGTGAAGTCTCACCAATGATTTGTACAGTGGTATCACCACCTCCTTTTTTCTGCTGGTGATACCTCTCCCTATGCACCCCAGCATTCCACTGGCCCTCTCCACAACCTTGTAACATTGTTTGACCACCTTTAGGTCATCAGATATGATTACCTGCAGGTCCCTTTTCTGTTTGGTGGTTGTCAGTACCTCCCCCCCCCATCTTGTGCTCCTCCCCAGGGTTTCTGTGCCCCAAATGCATGATTTTGTCCCTCCTCATTTTTTCCGCCCCCCCCCCACCTCCTGGAGTGTCAGCCCTGTTACAGATCCTGATGTCATCTGCAAAGAGGCATACCTTCCCTTCCAGCCCCTCTTCAATGTCGCTTATGAAGACATTAAAGAGGACTGGCCCTATATTTGTGGCACCCTGCTGGTCACCCTCCTCTCCTCAGATTGTACTCCATTTACCACCACTCTCTGTGTTCTGTCCATTAACACATTTTAACCCAGCTTACCACCTTGAGACCCAGTCCCAGGCTGCCCAGCTTGTGTACAAGCCTCCTATGTGGAATGGTGTCAAAGGCCTTGCTGAAATCCAAGTAGTCCACATCCACCGCTCCTCCTTGACCTAATTCCCTGGTCACCCAATTAAAGAAATCTATCAGATTTGTTTGACATGGCCTTCCCGCTGTGAATCCATGCTGTCTTGGATCTTGTGATCTGCTGGATTTGAGATATACCACAATCCTTTCTTTTAGCAGTGATTCCATTAATTTCCCCACCACCAAGATCAGACTGACTGGCCTGTAGTTGCCAGCTTGCTCCCTGCTACCACTTTTGTGAAGAGGGACTAAATCTGCCCTTCCCCAGTCTTCGGGAACCACTCCAGTTTCCAGCAGTTTGTTCAACAGTACTGTCAGTGGTGCAGTCAGCACCTCTAACAACATAGTCATACTTTTCAAATCAAAGTGTGATGTGCAGGAATTAAAAATGCACTATACCTTTTGCAGAAGGCTTGTACAGGACATGCACTGTACTATTGCAAAAGGCTTGTACATGAAGAAAAAATGCACTCTACCATTGCAGAAGGCTCGAACAGGAAGACAAAATGCACTGTACCATTGCAGAAGACTCGAACAGGAAGAAAAAAATGCACTATTCCATTGCAGAAGGCTTGTGCAGGAAGAAAAAAATGCACTGTACCGTTGCAGAAGGCTCAAACTTACTTGATTGGCTTAGAACTTCTGGAATAATCAAGTAACTCTTCACAGAAGTCGTAGAAAACTGGGGTTATTAAACTCTGGAGAAACAGGATGTAAGTAAACATATTGGTTAATTAATAACACTCCAACTGAAAGACTAAACTGTTTCAATCAACAAGGCACTAGAAGAAATTAGCCATGTGCACGTAAAGTATATCTCTGAAAATTCAAACAGTAATGACCATAAAACCAGTCTGCCGAATCCTTTGGACAGTATTCTCCATGGGAGTTAAAAACAACTCTCAGGTGTAGTCCGAGTGGCAACTTTGGAGCCAGCAGAAAAAGAAATTATGGTAAGTCTGATAGAATTTCTTCTTTTTTGTTGGGCATCGTGTCACTGGGAATTGATAACTAATGAGTTCTAATAAGCAGTACCCAGCGTATTAAATAAGCTGAAAAAAAAATTGATTAGTAATTTTACTCATGAAAGTACAACTTAAAGAGAATCATCAGCATGTCTTGATTCGCCCCTGCCACTGCATAAACAATGACTTACCGCCACAGCGGTCTGTCCGTGTAAAGATGCCCCCCAAAAATGCAGCCTTTAAAAAGTTATGCCACTCATAAAATTGTATAAACCAGGTCCAGTGGACTTCCTGTTTTTTTTTGTCTGCTGCCGGCTTCGCCCCCGCGCTCACTGGCATGATGACAAGATGCCAGTGAGAGTGCGGGGCTGCACCCCATTATACTGAATGGGCAGCAGCTTTTGAACAGATTTTTATTAGCACGATAGGACCAAGGGCCTTGGTAGTCGACCGGTGCCCACATTTCATTAGCAAGTGGCCATGATGCTAATAAAAATCTATTCAAAAGCTGCCTCCCATTCAGTATAATGGGGCGTGCCCCCTGTGTTCTCACTGGCATCTTGTCATCGCGCCAGTGAGTGTGGGGGCAGAGCCGGCAGTAGACAAAAAAACCGGAAGTCCATCGGACCTGGTTTATATAATTTTACGAGTAGCATAACTTTTTAAAGGTTGCATTCTTTGGGGGCATCTTTACATGCACAGACTCCTTGGCGATAAGTCACTGTTTCCTCAGTGGTAAGGACTAATCTTGGTGAATCTCTTTAACTGTGAAAACGCATAGCACATGGCACAGAAGGACTGGCAAAATATTTATTTTTGATTTTTAATGAGTTTTGAATGTGTAAACCTAAATAAAAAAGCAAAACATGTTTAGCATTCTAGTGCTATGCATTTCAGAAAATGGTTAGTATTACCCTCTGATGTACACAGCATTTTTTCTATGCTATAGCAGTTATTTAACACCCTGAGTACCCATCAATCTGTGGAAGGGGAGAATACTGTGACAGTGAGAGTTTTACCTTGTGATTGCTGTGTGCCACATGTTGCACCTTAAGTTTGCATCAAGTCAGACTTTTTTTTTTAATCAGGTTTTCATCCTCCTTTCTGCAACCGACCCCTGTGTTCCGATTTCTCCAGTCCACTCAGCCCTGTCACACACCTTTGCCAGGTTTTATTTCTCCTAACCGTGCCCCTCTGGAGCACAATCCATATAGCTCCAGAGGAGGAGTCTGGTCAGTGGGTGCGGGGCCTGTGGTGGACTGGAATGCCATCCTGCTTGGTCAGGGGATTTCCACCTTTTTCCTCAGGGCCATCAAACATGCATTGATGCACCTCACATGTGCTCAGAAGCCTGCACGTGCATATCAGCGTCCGATTGTGGGCCCTCCCATGCCACACACCTGCTGTGCTACCTCTTGGCTTCTGCAGTGTGGCACGCTAGTAGCTGTGCATCAGGTCCCCCCTCCTGGAGAGAGGCAAACAGTCCATGGGATGCTCTATCCTCTCTCCTCCAATCAGCCCCCATGCGACTGAGTCCGAACTGGGTCACTGGCGCAACAGGCAGTACTGTTCCTCTAATGTCATACTACCAGGCCAGCTACATCAGCCAGTATTTGACTACCAGGTCTGTAGTTCCTGGTGAAGGAGTGTAAGGGTGACCATGTGATTTCCTCAGTAGTTCTGAAACAGAGGCCCCTGTGCATTCGACCAAGGATACTGTCATGACACTTGATGACTGTACCCTAATCAATGCCAGCGAATACAGTTTTGACACCACATAAGCCTTTGCTTTATAAGCTTTGAGCACATAGTCAAGGTGGCATTGGAAGCTGTTTCCCCTATCTTTGCAGCCCAGGAGAGCATGAAAAAATTGTTAGGCTGGCAAAAAAATCATTGCCTTTTCTAGGTACATTTTGAGGGAACTGCACATCAGAATTGTTCAAATGACTTTCCTTGGGGTTTTCGGGCATTGGATAAAGAGAACAGATGGCGCACCTCTTGCTTTTCATGAAAGGTAGTAGGCACATTGGGGAGAGAGGAGGACGTAGTCCTGAGTGTGACTGTCATGGTGAAAGATGGGATAAAGCTCCTTGCTGGAGAGAGTTGTGCTCCAAACAAACACTGATAGTGCAGCTGTGCATGGTGTTAACTAAGTCATCTGGTGGAACAGGTAGCTACAAGGAAAACACATCTTGATGGAGAGAATATTTACAAAAATGGTGGCCAAAGGCTTAAACAATGGTTCATAGAGAGCTCTGAGAATCAAACTGAGATCCCACTGAAGCACAAGTGATGGGAATGGCATACCAGCTACTCAAAAAAAATCTGATTTTGACAGAGTGTGTTCAGTTGTTTTATTTTTTTTTATTGGTAGGAAAATGCAAGGCACAAAGCACTGAAATAAACAGAAAAGCATCAGTTAATTCCTTCTTGGTGTACAATTAATGTAAGATTTTGTCATATATCAAACAGGTAAATAGAAGAAGAATACAAAATTATCATGAACTCCCATCTACAGTATAATAGTTTAAAATTATTTACCTATAGGCGAAGGGTATGAAGGGTGATGAAGATATCCTTAGTGAAATAGATTTATACATCCGCCTACTCCATATATCAGGGATACATGTACCTAGAAGGAAAAGAGAAAATAAAGAAAGATACACTAAAAGACAAAATAACAAAAAACATCAGTGTATATTCAATTAATTCAGCATCCTTAATACCTCAAGGAACTAACAGTCTGACAGAAATGTGTCCCTATTATTGAACCAATCAGATTTGCTATCCAAAGTATAATTAACTTTTCCGATCCTGTGTATTGAAGCCATAACATTCAACGAGGTAGAAAAATTAGGAGGTGTAACTTCAAGAGAATACATTTGAATGCATTAATTAGGCCCAAACACATCAACCTATGTTGATAAATGGGTACATGCATCATACAGTATATCAATCCAGAGCACAGAAAAATCGATTCAGTCCTCTTTTCTAGAGCCACAAAAGAAGCCAGTGACAGGGGTTTTCAAACTTTATGCCAAAAGATGTCCGATGCTGAGCAAGTTACTATTATATTTTCTAGGGTTCCAACTGTTGTAGTACATTTGGGACAAATGTTTGATAGTTCTTGATTCATTAAGTTTAGACTATATGGCATATAATATATTCTGTGTATAATGTTAAAATGTATTTGCAATAATTTAGTGGATAAAATATCATGTTTAGGATAATTAATTGTGTTGCCAGTGCTACATAGATATTTTAGTATTGAATCTGTCTTCCTATTTTGCTTTAAGAGTAGATAAATTACCCCCTTTGTTACCAGATAAGCATACATTTTTGAAATAAGTTTAGTACTGTTGGAGCTTGTAAATATATCCTCCAATGCATTTTGCTTGGGGCTGGAAGAAATATCCAAATGTTTCACAATGTAGTATCTCATTTGCAAATATCTAAAACATGTGAATTTAGTAATGAGAAAGTATTTTTCAGAGTGACAGAGTGTGTTCCAAGTGAGGAACCATCCATGGGGTTCAAACAACCCCCGAAGCTGAAACCTGGCCCTGAAGAGTACTTAAGGCCAAGCCCTTATCTACTCTGACCTGAAGGAAATGCAAGCTCTAAGCCACAAAAGCAATCCTCAGCTTGAACCCTGAGTTTTGTTATCAATTGGCAAAGATGTTCCAGACCATCTCATATGCAGAGGACATAGAGATTTTCTCAGAAGACATGACTGTGTCCACCACTTCAGTCTAAGCATGTTTTAGCAGCCTTCCCCTTTCAGGAGTCAAGCTGTCAACTACATATTATCTGGATTTGGGTTATATGTGAGAACCTGTCCCAGCAGGGCCCTGAAAGGAGGAAACCAAGATAGTTTCTGAGTTGATAGATGTATCAGATCTGAAAAATAAAGTCTTCTTGGCCATTCTGCTGTTACTGGGAGGAGGTTTCCTCTTGGCATTTAGTGCCTTTGGAATCAGCGGTAATTGAAGGAAACAGTAGGCTATCCTGGATTCCCATGTCCGTGACCATCTGTGGACACCTGAAGCAGCTGAATAATCTGAGAACATGGGCTTTCTCCTTGGAGTCAAATAGATCTATCTGCATCAGCCTGAATGGCTTACACAAGAGATTAAATCTGTTTTAGGCTAAGAATCCATTCTCTAGGATGCTGAATGCGGCAGCTGAGCTGGACATAAATCTTTCCTGCCAGATAAACAGCTGCTGGATATAGAAGATTCTCTTCCACCCATCTTATGCATGCCATGAGTATGTGTTTTGCTTCTTGTAGCTCCTTGATGATTGTTAATGTAGATGACTGTCACTGCACTGTCTGAGCACACATTTGCTAGTTGGAACTTCACTTGTTCCTTGACACAGAGAATTTTCTCCTCAGGCCCCAGACCCCTGAACTGGGATCTGGTTCATTACAGTGTCCCAGCAGAGCAGGCTGGCATCTGTCATGAAAATTCTCTCTTACAGAGAACAGACAGTAGCCCCTTTAGAAGAGAGTCAGAGCAGAATGTAATACTGTTCTGAAGCTGGGAATCAACTGAAGAGCAGAAGATGGGAATAGGAAAACTCACTATAAATCCAAACAAAAACATACCTCTAGTGGTTGCAGGCTCTTGGATGGCTGGAGTGAACTCTTCTCCTTACTTGCTATCCTGCTGAGTTGCTCCAGGAATGGAACTGACTGAAGCATTGAGGTTGTGGCTGACTGTTCCAACAATGGCCACATTCACTGTTAGTACTTTTTTTTTTTTTAATTATGTTTTTATTTAGGCATAACATTAAATGTCACATTTACATAATGTTCTGATCACTTGGCATACAGAGACATAAATGAAATTTCATTCATTATATATGAAACACTATAAAAACTAAGGCTTCATTCACAATAGTATACAGTAAGATCTTATATCAAGTAGGTATTTGGGCATATAAGAGGGATTCAAAATAAATATACACACAACCAAAGTAATTTTTTCCCCTGGAGTCACAGACCCCACTTCTCTCCTCACCCTCCCCTCAAATGAAACTTTAGGTTCTTATACTACATCTAGTAGGGATATGATTCCATGCTAGGGGACAGAATCTGGGTACTTATCCAATTGATGCATAACCCATTTTCTCCATCTGAGCTCAAATTATTCTTTTTTATCTAGTAAATTAGCCGATACCCTCTCGAGAGCATAGATTTCTCTAATTATTTTCACCCAAGTAGACTTAGTTGGGATGTTCTGGATCAACCACATTCGGGTTATATTCTTATGCGTAGCTGCAACCATGAGGGTAACCTGTTTATGGACTGTAGAATCTATTTTGATGCCAATTGGGGGAGTAAAAGTTAGAAGGAATACCGGATTATTTAAATCCTTGCTGTCATAAATCTCACTAATTTCCCCCAGGACCTCCTGCCAGTATCCCTGCTGCCGGGGGCATGTCCACAAAACATGGGCCTGACCTGCACGAGTGGTGCCACAACCTCTCCAACAGACCCCCATGTATTTAGAGATCACCTCAGGTGAACGAAAATATCGGGATCTCAGCTTCCATAAGTATTCGCACCAGTATGCAGCTTGCACAATCCCAGTGAACTGCCCAGCAGCTCGGTCCCATGTCCGCCAGGGAATTTCAATTTGCAAGTCCCTGGACCATACATGTCTCAGAGATTCTGTAGAATCTCGATGACATTCCTGTAGGGCCTTGTATAATGTGCTAATACAATGATTCATATAGACCCCCTAGTATGTATTACCATCACCTCCACCATTGTGGGTTTTTTTCTTCCGAGATCAGCTAGTTTATTTTCATGAGTCAGCAAATAAGACCTAAGCTGCATATAACCATGGAATTCATTATGTTGGAGGGCATATGCTGCCTGAAGTGACACAAATGGTAGAATGCCAGTGGGTCCCATCATCTGATACACAAATCTCAGCCCCTTGGACCTCCATGCTAGTGCCCTCCCACCCATCTCATTGGGGGGGGGTTGGGGGTATCTCCTGCTATGACCCTCATATATAGTGTGTCTGATTGTGAGAAATAATGCTCCAGCAAGCTCAACCATACACGGAAGGGTTCCCTTAGATAAGCAAAATAATTATGTAATGGTGTACAGTCCGGGGGATGAGCAAAAATACATTCTGCGATGTCCTCTAGACCATTTAATGTGGTTTCTGTTTGCTTCCAGTAGGCCATATAATGTGGGTTAAGCCAACTCATTAAAATATGGAGCTGTGCCCACCCTGAAATAGTCCTTAAACCTAGGTAAATTAAGGCCTGCCCTTTCCCGTGACAGCTGCAGTATAGAATATCTGATCCGAGGGGGGTTTCCATTCCAAGTAAATCTAGATATTATTCTATCCCATTCCCTAAAATATGTACTGTCAGTGTGTGGGTGAGATTCTACAGGAAAAATAAAATTCTAGGTAGTATGTTTTGTTTTATGGCCTCTATTCTATGAAAGAAACTCAAGCGAATTTGAGCCCATCTGACCAGTAAGCTGTGTTCTCAGTGGCTCAAAATTCAAGATATCAGTGGCCTCTAAATTAGTGGATAATTTAACACCTAAATATCTCATTGTTGTTTTGTTCCATCTGAATAGGTAGGCCAGTTTTAGCTGTTGTGTAGGCCTAAAGTTATAAAGTAATACTTCAGTTTTTTGATCATTAACTTTATAACCTGCTAACGCACCAAACCGCTTGAGTTGTTCCCATAAAACAGGTATGGAGGTCTCAGGGCTAGTGAGGGTAAGCAGTATATCGTCCGCAAACATGGACAATTTAAACATTCTACCTCCCATAGGTAAACCTTCACTATCTAGGTTTTGCCTAATGGCACTTCCAAGGGTTCCAAATACAATACAAACAATAGAGGTGAAAGGGGACATCCCTGACGTGTACCCCTACTAAGCTCAATAGGGTCAGAAATAGCTCCATCCAGTCTGACAGAGGCTTTAGGGGACCTTTATATATTTTGTAACTGTTTAATCAGCTCCTCAGGGAACCCAAATTCAGACAGGGTCACCCAGAGAAAGGGCCAGGAGACCCTGTTGAACACTTTTTCAGCATCCAGTCCAAGTGTCACCAGAGGAATTCCCCAAGCCACTGCATACTCTATCAACAAAAAGGTCCGTCTAATTGCATCATGGGCCTGCCATCCCTTAACGAATCCCACCTGATCTGGGTCAACCAAAAACTGGAATAAGATCTTCTATCCAATGTGCTATAATGGACATGTATATTTTATAATCATAATTCAACATAGAAATGGGTCTATAAGAGGCAGCATGTTTTAAATCTTTGTGAGGCTTTGGGACCACTGCAATCGTTGCATATTGCCAAGATGGAGGGGGGGTTTCTCCCTGTTGCACATCATGCATAGCCAGTAAAAGAATGGAGATTAGTGAATCCCCATAAGTTTTATAAATCACTGTTAGTACTGTGGCCAAAACCTTTGGCAGCTGGGAAAAGACCAGAGATGGGATCCTGGTACTGGAAATGCTGGTCATAAATAGCCAAAACTCAGGAATTTCTGATGTGAGCAATAGATCAGAAAGTAAGAAAAGCATCCGACAAGGCGATGAAAGCCAGATAACACCCCACCCCACCTCCACCCCCAGTGGACAGTTCCATGTATTGAACAGAGGAAGTCCATCATGAACTAGGTTTGTCTCACAAACTTGTTTAGAGTTTGAACTATCAAGATTTGGTGGGAGTCACCTAATGTCTTCAGGACTATGAATTAAAATGAGTCAAAAACCTTTGTCATGTCTCCTGAGGGGGATACAAGTATTATAGCTTCAATCTTGGTTAAGTGGGCCAGGGTCTGGCCCACTGCCTCTCTTTCCCAAGGTTATTCAGCACTGGAAACTAGAAAGAATGACTCCTAGAAGACAAAGTAGAGAACTGTATTGCACAGCCTAACATATGCTCTCCAGAGGCCAGGAGTCTGTCACTGTGTGGACCCAACTTCCGTAAAAATATTTTTTTAAAGTTGTCCTCCCAGAGCATGGAGGACAAGGTGGACAAGTAAATATTCATGCAGATAACCACAGAAGCAGCCTCTGACATAGACATGTCATGATCCAGTAGGAAGGCATGGATGCTCACCAGGAAGCTTACAACCAAATATACGGCAGCAGAAAGTCTCCCCCAAATATTGCCACCACGTAGTTTACCAGTATCGCTAGAGCACATAAAGATAAAGCTTTCAAAGACTCAATAAAAAAAAGAGTGGCATCAGTACAAGAAATCTCCACATCATAACGAAGATGAATGTTTTCAGCCATTCTCCAGGGAAGAAATAGAAGAGACATTTATGTTGATGAAAACTGGGAAAGCTTGCAGCTTGGACAGTGTGTCAGTGGAACTTCTACAACAGCTTGGAAAGAGAAGCCAATACTGGTTATCCATCTTCACATCCCCTGTTATACAGGAGAACAAGCTGCCTAAGATATGGTGAAAAGACAAGGTGATAGCTGTACCAAAGCCAGAAATAGACCCATCTTTAGTGGCCAGCTATCCCCTGTATCTCTCCTGAGCTGTAGCTGTAAGCTGCTGGAGAGGATAGTCCCACAAAGAATAATGCCCTCAGCTGAACAACTTCTGAGCGATGATCAGGCAGGTTTTCGTCCAAACCAAAGCACTTGTGACCAAATGGAGTACTCACTACATATATAGAGAATAGCTTTCAAGAGAAGAAGAAATTGGAGCTGCCTTTATAGCCCTAACAGCAGCTTATGGCACCATCTGGCATACTGGCCTGCTGTTCAGAATGTCAAGAATTCTTCCTAGATGGGTTGTTATGGCTACTGAGCTCATGCTAAAAGATACTGTAGGCACTTTCAAGTGGTCCTGGGCCACAAAACTAGCACCTGGAGATCTCAGAAAAACAGATTGCCTCAAAACTCGGTGCTGGCACCTACTTTATTTAACATATTCATCAGTGACCAACCAAACACGGTCTCCAGGAAGTTCATGTACACTGATGATATCTGCCTTGCATCATGAGATCAAAACTTCCAAAGAACTGAACAAAACTTGAACAATTACATGATTGTCATTGACAACTACTGCAAGAAATGGAGACTGAAGCCAAGCACATCAAAGACTGTGTCATCTTGCTTCTGCTTACATCATGCTTAAAACAAATATGAGCTTAACATCTTTCTGAATGGTCAGAGGTTGACGCATGACCCAAAGCCACATACCTTGGAGTTACCCTAGATCGCACAGTTAGTTACAAAAACCATCTAACTAAAGTAGCCCAGAAGATCAAGAGCAGAAACTGTCTCCTAAATAAATTGGTGGGGTCAGCCTGGGGAGCAAATGCGGAAACTCTGCATAGTTTGGGGCTTGCCCTCTGCTACTCAGCTGGTGAATACTGTGCCCCAGTTTGGATGAATTCTGTCCACACAAAACTAGTGAATACAGAACTGCATCAAACCATGAGGATTATTACAGGCACCATGAGGCCAACAAAACTAACTTGGTTACCGGTCCTAGCCAACATCCCTCCACCTCATATCTGGTGCCACAGTGCAGCCAATAAACATATCACCAAGATCCAGCACACCTGCCAATTTTCAGGGACATAGGAGATGCACTGCGACATCGACTGCAAAGCAGAAAACATGTCTAGACTGTGCTGCACTCTTTCCATCTAGCTCAAAACATCACTAGCTCACTGTGGCAGACACATTTTGGATCAGCTAGCATATTGCCAGTAAAGAGGACTTCAAACAGGTACATCTTAGAAGTCTGAGCCACAGAATAGTGATGTGAACAGACTGCTTTCGGTAAAGCAGCAGCTGCAGCACGTCTATGGCAGAGACCTCTAAAACGGTAGATGCTAGATTGTTTAGTATAAACAAGTTCTTTACCTTAGTGTCCTCAGGTAAACCATATACCAGAGAAGCTATCCATTTTCTGATGGCCTGAGCTACCAAAGTTAAAGGAGATGCAACCGTAAATAGCTTAAACTTAAATAGCTGACCCCACAGTGAAATAAGCTCAGTGACGGGGGATGTTTATTCTCTTAACATTCCCATCTGAGAGAATGGCAGCTGCCTGAATTATTATAGGACTGACTGGCAGAAATGGGACTTTTCCATGGAAAATAGGAGACCCCGGGGTGACATGATTACAATATTGAAATTTCTGTGAAGGATAACACCATCAGACCAAATGCAGCTTTTCGGGATGTACAAAGATGAGGACAAGGCTATAGCCTGCTTAGCCATTAGCCTCATAGAAACTTGTTAACAAATTCCTTAAGTTGATAAAGGAATGTTTAACCAGTTTGCCAAAGTGGCTAAAGCCTTAAAGGCAGGGAATGTGCCATAGTTTTGTGTGGCTGAAATCTTTAGATTTTTTTTTTTGGGCCACATCAGCTAACAAGTGGGAACATGGCAAGAGGCACTCAGTGGAATCTGAAAGGTGGAAGAGTCAAGGAAAATGGCAGGAAGAACTACTTTACAGAACAAGAAGTGGACGCATGGAACAGACCTCCAGTACAAGTGTGTCAGCTGACATGTAAGTACCTTGAAAACAATGGGTGACTGGGTATTGCCATTGAGTTGGATGCAGAAAGAACTAGATTAGCTGATGACTTCTTTCTCTTAAATTTGTATGTTTGTATTCTCACAAATCATTGCTTAGGTATCCCCTATATATGTATATTTAAAATTAGATTTGCTTTATGGCTGTTAAAAATACAGTTTTTTGATAGGCATAGTGATATAAATATAATAGAGTACATTGTGATGAGGTTAAAAAATGTAACATAGTTGTGATGTGCTAATATACTGGTATAACACAACAGGTTGGACCCTTCATCTGTCAGTCAGAAAGCTGACTTATTTAGGGGACAGGAAATCTGTACTTACTGGCAGCAATTAGTAATGTTTCCATTTACAGAAATTAAATTCATCCTCATTCACAAGCAACTCCAGGCTCACCCACCAGTCACACACATCCCACTACTTCCTGGCTACCGCTCCACCTACTCCTTTAAATCCCTGGACTCTACCTTGCTTGCCCCACCCAAATGTTTGACCAAGATGGGTGAGCAGGCATTCTCTTCATTTGCTCACAAGTAACGGAACTCTCTCCCCCCAACTGTCTGCTGCTTCACCACCACCTTTTCTTTCCAAGCTGCCTTCAAGTCATACCTCACCCAGTCCATGACTCGCAACTGTTTCCAACCCCCCTGACCACAGCTGCTTGGTCATTGCATAATCTGATGCTTGCACCCTCACAATGTCTCTATCTCAACCGACTTTATTTACCTATTTGTCTACTTGCTATATTCTGATATTGTTCTGTTCTTGACTTTACATTTTGCACTTGCCTTATCTTAAATGTTCTTTATTCTAATTATTTGTCACCTTGCAATATTCCTTACTATATACACCTGCACCCTGGAACGGTAAGCTTTCTAGGGTTTTATCTTGCTTGATTTAATGTACTTGTATTTTGCCTGACTTAATGTACTTGTGCTTTTGACCTGCTGTTTTCTCATGCAATGTACTCTCCCGGGTCGTTCCTGAAAATAAGCACTCAGTTGTCTAGTGTACGTACCTAGTTACCAAAAACCAAATACAATAATCAAGAATAAAATCATCCATACTTAATTGTAAGTGATTACACAAAGATATTAAAACCTGTATTTAAAAGTGTTTTTTTCATATGGACAACATTCTACACAGTTCTCTCAACAGAGCCAGTAATTTGGAGTTTTTTACTATGTCATGGTTTGTGTACAGCATGCTAAACATGATCTGTTAACCTATCAGAAGCATGCTCAGAGTTCAATACACAAACCACAACATAGCTATAACACCAAACCACTGGTTCCATGAACAGAACTGTAACAGAATACTGCCCATAAAAGCAAAACAATGCAAAATACAATTTTTCACATTGCCTTTTATTCAAGTACAGTCACATACAGTATGGATCATTTAGGGGTATATCATTTCAGTGAATAGGAACATTATAAGCAGCAAACAGCTGCCAATTGTAATTTTCTGTCCTCTTTAATGGTAATTTTATAATGCTTTAAAGAGTTGTTAATACCGTAGGAAAAACTTTGAAAATAACTATGTTTAGACACAGGTCAATTTATGTTTCATATATCAGCTAGTTATCTCCTCTCAGTTCTTTATTGCCAAGGATATTTGCATGAAACCAGTATCTTATACCTTAGAATTCATGATCTTTGGCTGCTTATTTCTTGAACTCATATTCCTCTGTTGTGACAACACAGTCTGTTGCCTTGGGAGTGACTGTGATGTCACAAGCAAAGGGTTATGATTTCAAACGGAAAATTATCAACAGAAGCAGATGAACTGTCAGTGAACAAATGTTCTGTATTTATGAAAATGTCCTGAAAGAAAAACCTCAATAGAGCACACATTTGTCTAGGGCAATTTGGAGAAAGGAGGGGTACCAAGAGAAGCTGAGGGTCTATTCATTTCAAGAACGTCACTGACAAACACCAATTCAAGACAAATATAATGTTAGGTTTATTTTACTGGTTAGGCCCGGTCGTAAAGGTTTTTTTTATTGTCTGTACAGATTAGATTGCCTATTGTATCACAGCTGGATACATCAAGTAGGAAATAGACAATATGATGCAGTTCAGCTTGAAATGCCTGCGTTACGATTGAAATTATGAAATCCAGCATTCCACTATAGGGATTTGGAACAGGGTAGGACCAACACAGCATGTAGCCGTTCTTGATGTCTGTGGTTTCGTTTTCTCTGTACTATGCAAATAGGTTCCACTTGAAGCATGGGTAAATGCAGTGTAATGAAATCTGTGCCCAAAGTCGCAATCTGTTGTATTGATGCTCAATACAAGTATGAGTTTTGCAAAATAAATAGAAAAACTGTACAAATTAAGGTGCCTCCTCCACCTGAAAAGCGCTAAATTAACATTCTGTTATTACCTTTCGATCCTTTATTTTAACCTTGGAAATGCACTTGTGAATGTCTGGGGAAAAGGCTGCTCACTGATATCTCACAGGCATCGCACAGTTCCTTTACTTGATGTATACTAATGTAACTTGTGGACTTATGGCTTGAGGCGGCAGGGCTCATTAGCATAAAGTGAGCCGGGGAGCATGTGCCTGTTTGTGAGATGGTGATGTGCACCCTTTTCCCTAGAAAACTACACATTTCCTGTTTGTTTTTTTGTCAGGCACTTTTTTTTTCTCCTCACTGGCTGCATGTTGGTGGCACTTCTCCAGCCAGGCAACTATGCAGTCATATCTTCCATTAACCTCTTCACTACCAGCACTGTCCCACTGGTTGCCCTCTGCAGCACTGACCGGCAGGAACATCTCTCCCCCTGGCACCAAGGATCCATGAATGGGTGAAGGGGAGAGGTTCGAGTGTGCGAACCATCATGGAAACATCAGCCAGGGGTTTCTCCCTTAGTGTTTTTCCCATCCACCTCCCTCGTGGCAGCTGTGACCCAGCATCTACATTGCATGATACAGCACAACATGTACATGTGTCATCCATCATAAGGAAGCAGGCTCCTCGGCACACCTAAAGGGGTCACTGCAGCGGTGTGGACTACTGTCAATGTCCACAGGCTAGCTCACTTGGGGGGGGGGTACTCTCCCACCCTGGCCATGCCTAATTCTGGCTCCCCGAGTCTGTTCCCAAACTCAAGTCGCTAGCACAGAAACCCATGGACCATCAGATGGGCCAGGAGCATATTTTCAAAGTTACTGTATAATAAAGGATTATTGGTTATAATAACATTTTCATTTAGTCTCAAAAATGTTAATCTGGTGGGGAGAAATAGAGATTGGAGGGGAAGAAAGCTTAGATTAGTACAATTTTCCTTTTAATATCAGAAAATAATGGGATCTAAATACAGAATTAGTGTAAAATATAAGCAGAATTCTGTCTAAATATAGTGTTTTTAAAGTTCTTATGAGGTATCAGCTGCATTTTAAGGTTTAGCAGTTTACTGTACCTCAAGCTCACTCTTTCCTAGCAAGCCTGCATCATCTTATATGCTAAAAAATACTTTTGGTACCATGTTTGTTTATTCAAATTCTTTGCTTACTGGGATATCCTCTTGGAATCCAAAAACACAAAAGGCGCCACTCAATCAGCAAAATAAAACAAAAGAGCAAAGTTACTGAAAAACTCACAGTTTTAATTGCAGAAAAAGTTTACACACAATAGGAGAGCGCAGCTCCAAAACCCCAGTGATTTGGAACTACAGCGGGTCCCTTTGTCAAGGGGCGTGGCTGCTCTGACCCACAAGGCAAATTTAAATGTAGTGCTTAAAGCTACATTGCACAATATAGAGCAAAAAGGGGTTCGATCAGAACCTCAGCTGGCACCATCGTGGATTGTACAAAGGTACACAAAAAATACCCCATATCAAAAAATAAAGTGCACTATGAAAAATTGAAATGGACAAGCAGAATTAGAGTAAACTTTCTCACCAAAGTAGGATAGGAGCATACTGTGAAGAAAGGCAGATCAGTATCTCGAAAGGAAATGTCTAGCTGTATTCACGTTGCAACAAAGTTCTTTGTGCAAAAAACCCTAGCCTAGAGGTTAAAGTAACGAGCTATGAACGAGCTTGGTACATCCAGTAGATGAGACCTGGGTTTGATTCTTGCAGCCTCCACTTGCATATACTGTGTGACTCTGAGCAAGTCACTTAACCACCCAGTGCTCCCATGTCACCCCTGAAAACAGGCACTTGTGCCTAGTGAGCATTACCTGGTTACCAAAGACTGAAATAAAAAAATACAAGGAACTTGTAGGTGCACCTAGGTACAAACGACCTGGAAAGGTGTAGAATGAAGGAGGTGCAAGGTAGGCTCAGACAGGTTGGAAGAATCTGTACAACGGTGAGATCATCAGTGGCATTCTCAGAGGTCCCCCCCCCCGACAGTACGTAGGGCAAGCTCTTCTAGGACACAAAGAATCAAGGTGTTCAATAAATGAACTGGGAGTATGGTGTGAAACTATGGGGTCCAGGTTAGAAGGGGGTGGGGTGGGTGCATGGGATAAAAGGGAACTTTATGCACTGGATAGGCTGCATCTAAGTAAGGAGGGCACAGGGCTCCTGAAACAGAAGCTAGAGGAATATATAGTGACTGAAATTAATTTAAACTGAGGAAGGGGGCGAGCAGGTGGGTGCAAATTGGAGTAACCACACAAAAGAGACTGGAAGGCCGCCCCCCCCCCAATAGGACGGGAGGAAAGGGAGTTTAATAAGGGGGGGGCAGGGGTTTGGGAGGGGGACTAAGGGGCAGGGGTAACATTCGAAGGTAGTATCCTTGAATGCAAGGAGTCTGGCGAACAAGGCAGTAAAGTTCCAGGCGAAGATGGCAGAGGGGAAAGTAGATATTGCAGCCATCACAGAGACTTGGGCCACCCGATACCATGACTGGGACCTCATGATCCCTGAATACTGGGTGTACCTCAAGGACAGAGGGGCTGGGAAAGGGGGAAGGGTAACTATTTGTGTAAGGGATGGAATACTGTGTACCAGGGAGGAAGGGGAGGAGGACACGGCAGAAACCTTATGGATACAGCTCCAAAACTCCAAAGGAAGGAAAGTTAGACTGGGGTGGTATAAAGACCACCCTCACAGAATGAGGAAATGGATAGAGAGTTAGGGGAGCAAATCAGAAAACTCAGTGGCAAGGGTAGCACTGTCATAGTGGGTGGTTTCAATCTGCTTGCGGTTGACTGGAGCACCATGGCTACCACTAATGCCAGTGAACAGGTACTCCTAGAGGCCTTCCAGGACAGCTACCTCATGCAAGGAGTAACAGAGCCAACAGAGAGGGTAACATACTGGACCTTGTGTTGTCAGATGGGGACCAAGTCCAGGATATAGTTGTGCAGGACCCACTAGCAGGCAGCGATCACTGAACAGTGTGGTTCTTCCTTAACATGGGTAAGAATGCAGCCAGGACCAGGATGAGAGTAGTGGACATCAGAATGGTGGTTTTTGCCAGGATGGGCAGCATCCTGGAGGGGCATCTTGCCACAGTCTGCCCAGGGACAGATGCAGAATAGAAATGGTCCATCATAAAGAAGGGTCTGACAGAGGCCACTAACATGTGCCAAGACCCAGAGTAAAAAGTCCAGGTCCAAAAAACTGAGCTGGCTCAGCAGGGAAGTAGCAGAGAAAGTGAGGGAGAAGAGAGTGGCCTTTGACAGGTATAAGAAAACTAGGTGTGGGGAGGACAAGGAGGAGTACTCGAGGAAATCCAGAGAAGTGAGCAGAGCAGTCAGGGTGGCTAAAGCTTCAAGAGAGCTAAAGCTGGCTCAGGGGATCAGAGAGGGGGAAAAAGGATTTCTTCAGGTACATAAGTGAGAAGAGGAGCTGTAAGGATGAGATTATCAAGATCAAGAGAGAAGGAGTTTGGGCAGAAAATGGAGTGGACCAGGCCTGTTTGGTGTTCACAAGAGAAAAGTATGGTCTGGTGCCACAAAGGAGAGGAGAGATGGGAAAGGAAGAGGCAGGGGTAACAGATGGGGTCATCCAGGTGGATAGGGTTCTAAAAGGCCTTAAACCCCTGTGGGTGGACAAGGCCCCAGTGCCAGATGGAGTGCATTGAGAGTCATGAAAGAGTTAACAGAGGTCTTGGTAGGCCCTCTGGCGGACCTGTTCAACATCTCACTGGAGACTAGGTGTGTGCCTCTGGACTGGAGGGGATGGCACATGCGGTGCCTCTCCACAAGAATGGTCCTAGGTATGAGCCGGGTAACTATAGACTGGTCAGTCATACTTCCATTGTGGGGAAGTTAATGGAGACCATTCTAAAGGAGAGATTGGTAATCTTTCTGGATGAAAATGGTCTCCAGGAGAAAAGGCAACATGAGTTTGTCTTGGGAAGATCCTGTCAGACCAGCCTAATTAACTTCTTCGATTGGGTCACTAGTGCAATTAACAGGGGCCATGCTGTAGATGTCCTCTATCTGGACTTCAGCAAAGTCTTCGACTCAGTGCCACATGAAAGGTTGTTGGGCAAACTGAGTAACCTGGGGGCAGGGGAGAACCTAATGGGGTGGGTCAGGAGCTGGCTGCTGAACAGACAGCAGAAGGTAATTGTAAGGGGGTCCCCTCCAGGCCCTGGCCCATGACCAGTGGGTTACCTCAGGGCTCAGTGCTCAGTCTGGTATTATTCAACATCTTTATTGGGTACATAGCAGAAGGGATCAAGAGCAAGATCAGCTTGTTCGCTGACGACACAAAGAGGGGTTGCTAGTCACAGGGGGCATGATGTTTTTGGCACAGTGCCGCAGGGCAGCAGCAAGAGCCAACCAAATGCTGATGTACATAACTAGGGGAATCACCTCTAGGAGGGAGGAAGTCATCCTGCCACTGTACAGATCATTGGTGAGACCACACTTGGAATACTGTGTGCAGTTCTGATGCCCCAACTTAAAAAAAGGATGTAAGATTGCTGGAGGGGGTGCAGAACAGGGTGACAAAGATGATCCTGGGACTGGGGGATAAACACTATGAGAAAAGATTGAGGAAGCGCACAGTGTATTCCCTTGAGGATAGAAGAGAGGGGGACATGCCAGAGACCTTCAAATACTTGAAAGGCATAAACAGAGTTAGTACGGAGGGTTCGTTCCACTAAGGGGGGGGGAGAGTCACGAGGAAACAGTCTGAAATTGGAAGAGGGAAGAATCAATTGGGAAATGAGTAGGCATTACTTTACGGAAAGGGTGGTGACTGGTGGAATGAACTGCCAGATAAGTGCCATGGGATCCTTACCGTTCACCTGAACAACCACTAGAACAGGGAGACAGGATCTTGGTTTAAAGCCTCATCCGAAAGAGAGCACCTCAGGAGTACAGCATCCCCCTCATGCTGTACTACAGTGTCAGTATTGGGATTTTTCCTCCAAGTTCTTCATGTGGGGCTAGAGCACACAACCGTCCAATCTTCTGGCCTCAGAGGCGAGTGTGCAACCTGCTAAGCTGCTGACACTGCAGAGATGTTTAAAGCCTAAAAGAGCTAATGGGAGGTATTGCATAAATAACTTATAATGTGCAAGTAAGAACACGTGAGGAGGTACATATTGAAAAACAGTGGTGGTGGGAGGATGGGAGAGTAGAATGAGCAAAGGGAGGACACAGGGAAAAATGGGGTGACAAAGAGGGTAGGTGAAAAAGTCAAATATTAAAGGCGAAGGAGATCCATCAGTAGGCTAAGGTAGGACATCCAAAATAGAAACACTGCAGAGGAAGCACATCAGAAATAGTCCACCAACTCTTTGAGTGCCACATTTTGTGTTTTTGGCATCCATTTGTTCTGGCAGAGTGTCAGCTGAAGCTTTTCAGTGCATGTGGTTCTCCTATGTGTTTCATATCATCTTGACATGTAGCATCTTTTTTTTCATGAGGGTCTGGGGTGGGGGTGGGGGGCAGCAGTTGCACACATACTTGTTACAGCACTTGTACTCAACAAAGTAATGGCCAACAATGCAATAAAGTTACAGTAAAAAAGGCATAAAGTAGATAACACAGGGTGTACCAGGTTAGTCACGGACTCACAGGCAGGAAGCATTCAGGTGATCAAATAGTTTACTTTCAGAGACAGGTAGATATGAAATTGCCCTCAGGAGAGTTGGGAGTTATTGCAGCAGTCTGGGGCAGGATGGGCAAAGACACACTTGCCACACTTTCTCCTAGCCTTGTGTACTATACCACACAGTTATGTAGGTTTATCAGTGCATACCTCTCAACCTTTTGACACTGAAATGAAGGACACAGACACCAAAATTAGGGACAATGAGGGTCACAGGCCATCATAATGAGGGATACATTCTCCAACATGGATATACAAGCAAAGAGCACTGGGAAAACCATTGTGTTTAATTTTTTAATTTTTTATGAATTTCTGCTTTAAAGTCTAACTTGCAGCACATTCTCTGTGTGGGCAGTATCTTTTCCATGAGGAACTGTTGAGGGACACAGCAATTTTGAAGGGTAAAATGAGGGACATCCCTCATAAATCAGGGACGGGTGAGAGGTATGTGTCACTGTAGTACCCCGATGTTGTCATTGTGGTTATTTCATTTTACTAGTAATCTAGCCAGGACTGCCATACAGAGATATTTTGGACTGAAGCACAGAGAGGTCATGTGACCAGCTCGCAGTCAGCCAGTGATCAGGTAAGCATTAATCCACAACGAAGGTGGCATCTAATGGGGAGTTAATGCATGGTTGGGACCGTTATGGCTCGAGGTCGCAGGCCGAGTGCCTACAACTACCAACCATGCATTAACTTCCCAGCTAGATGCCACCTTCGGAGTGGATTAATGCGCTTTTAACATGGCAGGTGCATGGCGACTATTAGTTAGATGATGTTTTACTTTCTATCAAGCATAACTGAGCAGCAACAGTTATTTCACTTTCTCAATTATAATTCAGGTGTGTTACTTTCTAATGGTCTGTCTAACTCCAGCTGTGCGCATGCACATTGCACTGGCCACATCCAGTAATATAGTGTGTACCACTTTAGGGCACCTTACAATTTTACTTTACAGAACAACATACAAATAAACTAATTATCAGACCTCAAAACTTCATCATTCTAATCAGCTGCTGTATTGCTCTGACTCCGGTTTCACCTGACATTCATGTGCTGCTGCATTCTGGGGAAACTGTATTACGCTCCTACTTTAGTATGCTCAAAGTCTGCCACTAGTT
Organism: Neoceratodus forsteri; assembly: GCA_016271365.2. NCBI lineage: Eukaryota > Metazoa > Chordata > Ceratodontiformes > Ceratodontidae > Neoceratodus > Neoceratodus forsteri. The sequence goes on along the minus strand of CM057453.1, from coordinate 911,995,686 downwards.
TCCTGAGCCGACTATACAAAGGACCACTGACTATGGTGACCTGCAGGTGGCACTTTAACTAACAGCTCAGCATTTCTCCCGTTTCTCACTCATTTGTTTGCTCGCCTCGTTCTTCTGCACTGCCATTGTGCTCCTAGTAGTAGTCTCTCATTTGCTTCGCTCCCTCTGCGTGACACACACTTTCAGCTTGCAGACATATATTATCTGCTGCTGACTGCTCTCTGCACTCCTTCACAATTGCACGACTTCTGAACACAGCGCCTTTTACTTGAAATCTTGGTCGCTATTCCGACCAATAGGTGGCGCTTTCAAAGAACAACAAAAGTTTTCCTAATTTTCTACCTGATCTGTTATTCACTTCTCCTTCTCACTGATGTGTTGCATTCTACTGCAACTGCTACACTATCGGGTAACAAACAGCACCATTTGCCCTTCATTGCTGTATCCCGTACTTCACACTTGTACAACTTCAGAACAGACCACCACACTGTGTGGCTCCCGGGTCCCATTCACAGGCTGTCTTCCTCCCACCACCTGTTGGTCAACCTAGCAGTACTCAATTCATTTCTGCCTTTTCCCTTTTGCCCTGTGTTACTCGCGCCACCTATTGGTCGAACTGCCCCCTACATTTTAGACTGCTCATATACTTTTTGGCGCACGTTCACGCTGTCAACACAGCATTATTCCTCTGAGCGCTCTAAAGCAACACGGCATTATCGTGCCATAATGCCGTGTTGCCCTTGTACCACCTGACGCTCTTCTGCCAGTCCTGCTACTTTGTTTCTCTTGTCTTGTTTTAGCCATGTGACAAAGTTGGATATGAACCTGCAGTCTCTTGGTCCACAGCAGGGACAGTGCTGACTTGCACCAAAAGAGCAAAAGTTGCAGCCTGCCAATAATTGACTCTTTCCGCTTCCCAGTGGGACCAGAGTAATGCTTCATCTTTGTAACAGTATCTGAAGGAAAGAAAGGGGACTTGTAAGACACATACTTTTTCTGAAAATGTTTAGCTACTGTGCAGTGAAAAATTGTTCTTTGGATTGGTTTCTTACCCAGTAGGTTCCTGTTGTAAACCACAGTTTTTTGGTTTTTTTACCTGTGGATCAAATCTGACACAGATTTTAAATCCCCCATTGCTGTTACAGGTTCACAGTTCTGTTGTTTAACCACTGAACTACAGTGCCTTCACCAGTATATTACAGTACACAATGCTTTCAACTAGTGGTCATATACTTTCAGAACTACACAGCTTCCTCCACCTCTAAAAGTATATCACTGCATTGCCCCTCTCACTTGGACTAGTAATAAAACTAAACATTTCTGTTCCATGGCAGCTTCGTTTAGAGAAAATATGGTTCATGTTTTTATTGGGAAAGAGTAAACTGTGTATGGATTTGAATGGTTTTATAATGCATCCAGGAATGTATGTAATGCTCAGTTGGAATTCTGCTGTTTAACGATTGGTAAAAGATAAAATAGTTGGATGAAAGAAGGGATGAATGGATAGATTAATCTAGAAGGCATGTGATAGCCGCAGACATATTCTAAAATAAACGTTTGCATAACTTTTTTTTTTTTGTTAGTCGCTGTTAAGTGGGAGTTTATGTGTAGTTTGGCACCATTCTACTGTCATACAGCGAGAAGGTTTTTTTTTTCAGTGCTGTGTCTGTTGCAATTTGTATGCCTGTCCCTGTGTCATAACTAATTATATCCCTTGTACTTTTTTCTAGTAACTGGAAAAGTAGACCCACCACAGGGTAAATGTTAGCATTTGGTTGTGTCTTGAGGACATCCCACTGAAATCAACATCTTCCAGCCATGTTGCAACTTGAAAGTAACAGTTAGTGCTGTTTTAAATGTGCCATCTTCTAATATCCTTTCAAATTACAGCAGTTGTCTTTTTTTTCGAGGACCAGGAATTTAAGGGAAAGCAGTGGAAGAAAATTACCTCTTTTTCACTTTTGATTATAAAATTATGAAATTTAATTTTGTCTACAGATTAGTACCTTGGACGTGGTGGCCTTCTGTGTAATTTTAAGCTGATGGCCTTGTTTCAGTCACACGGTTTCAGTCTTGTTTTAACACATGGAGCTTGGTGAAAGAAGGAAACCTTTAATGATGGTTTTTAAAGTAGTTTCCCAGCCCTGCCAGTGTTCTCAGTCTTTCAGTCTTTTCCCCTTAACTAGAAGAATGCAGAGCGACAAAGTCCTGTGTGCGCTTGCACAAACCTCTTCTGCCTTTGATGCTGTGGGCTGCTACTGCATGAAATGACTTATATGCACCAGCATGTATGAAAGTATGTGATCCTTGTCCATGCCTGCTGAATGGAGACTTCACCAGACTTGCGGCTTTGAAATGGAGTCATGTCACAATTAAAGTCTTATGACTCTGAATAGCTAATACCAGTTCTAGATCACACGTACCTTCACCGTTCACTCCATTCTAAAGTAATTACTGCCCGTGCATTGCAGTGTGATTTTTGGCAGAACTGTAGTCCAGTATATTAAACTGCATTCAAAAGTTAAAGGCAAACTTGCATGCAATTTAGTGAAATTTAATGTATTTCTTAAATCATCTGACTGATCTATAGTAATTATGACATCTGGAAATGTACTTATTTAAGGGTCTCCTTATGTTTCTTTGATGAGCTTTTTCATTCTTTTTGGAAGGGCAGATAATAGCAAGTACATTTGCTAGTCAGCAGAATCTCAGCTGAACAATACAATAAACAGTATACAAGCTAAAAATAAAGGAAAATTAGTTACTTTACCAATACATACTATACAAAGTAGAAATAAAGCCAACTTTTGTTACCAACAGCTGTGCCGTTCTGTTATCTGTTTTCTTATCACTGGGTTTCCTGTGTAGGACTCTAGCTTTGCCAGCAGAAATGCTAACACTTTAATCAGTATGTTTATTAGTTGACAGCTCTTAAACTGGAAGACCGTGGTTATGATTAGGACCCATGCTAAAGCCTTTGCATAAAGCAATACACCAGGTTTTTCATGCATATTTATGTTAACATCCAGGCTAATATCCCTGCCAGAAAAAGTATTAGAAGAAAGTGTCACAAAAACATTAAAGCAGTAGTGAAAATGTTTGCCAGCTGCAGTTAATCAAAATGTTACAATATTGTATGAACTGACTGTTCTAAATGCTTCCAATGCTATGAAAGATATTTTTGCTTTATGTTCTCAGGGGTCAAAATTGGCACTGACCCACTAGCCAGATGATGGTAGTAGCTCGTTGTAGCAGACTAGTAAAATGTTCATTTAACTAGTCTCATTGGCATGTATCACACAAGGTACTATAATATTTCAGTTAAGTACATCAAATATGCCAGTAGAAAAGTTTGTGGAGCCTGGGGATTTTCCCATTACTTTCCCTTTTGGCTAGTGGATTTAAAACTTAATCTCCTGATACACTTACTCCATCTCCTTTTCCATGCCTATGATGGTATTTCTGAATTGGTTGGGGTGGGGCATGACAGCTGGGACATTTGACTAGTGCTGCCCTGACATGGATGCTGTGTGGCAAGTGGGAACTGATGTCAACCGAGAGGGAAATGGAATAGAGGAAAACAAGCAAGGTAGTGATTATAAAATTCTGTTCTTGACAATACATTCGGCTAAAACAAATATTTCTAAAACTATAAAAACATTGCTGTGATTTGAGACTCAAATAAGCAAAAACTGAAAGGTGTCTAAATACGTTTCCTAAAAAAAGGTTAGAACAGGCCACCCCCCAAATAAAAATGTGATGTTACACTGTGTCTTAAATTACTCAAAAAGTCACATTCTCTCTAAGGCCTAGTGGAACCATGGAGAAGCAGTTGAAGTTGTGATTTCGTTGTGGAATCACACATGGCATGGCAGTTTCCCTATGCTGTATTAGGGCTGTGTCCATGAACACTGTGATTATCCCTGCCCTAAATATTTATTAAATGGATGGTACAAAGTGTGACTGTCTAGAGCTTTTGTATTTTCAGTAGCTGTTGAAAACAAATGGTTTGTAGGTCATCTCAGTTGATTTAAAAGGACACACAATCAACTCGTAAATACCCCAACCACTTCTTTCTATGGGGGAGGTGGTATTAAAATAATTGAATGTAAGAAATTTGCATGGAATTGATTTAAAAATGTTTATGCATTGATATTTTTCATCTGCACCTTCAAGACATTTTTTTCAGAGTATTTGTTTTGCAAATCCTTAGTGAATCAAGCCTGCTCGGTGATCGGTTCTCTGTCATTGAGAATCAGTGATTTTTTTTTCCAATAGCAAACAACTGCTAAAAGCTGAGTGCAGCTTGTTCATTGTATTATTATTTTTTGGGATTCAGAGTAAAGAAAGATTGCAGTCTTAGTGAGCATAACCAAAATACATCATTTGTTTTTTTAAACAGTATTTATATTATATTTTCGGCAAAGGATCAGAAGACATATTCCTGTGCAGTCTCTTTGAGACTGACACAATTCCCCCAAATTTGGAAGTCAGCCCTAGTTACACCCATTCAAAAAAGTGGAGACCGTTCCTTACACACAAATTATAGACCTATCTCTGTTCTCCCACCCCTATCTAATCTAAGGCCCGAGTGCATAGTTGCTGACCAGTTGGTGGTTTACATAGGCAAATACTCGATCCAATTCCTACAGCAGCATGGATTCAGAAAGGGACACAGCACCACCACCACAGCACTGCTAGAGTTCACTGACTTCATTCACAAATTTCTGGATTAAGGTAGCCTGGTGGGCACGACCTTCGGAGACTTCACAGATGCCTTTTCTACAGTGACCCACACCCTTCTCCTCAAGGAACTATCCTCCATTGGCCTCTCCGCAGATACTGTGTCCTGGTTCAGAAGCTATCTATCAGAACGCTCACAATGGGTGAGGATAGCCAATGCCGCCTCGGACCATCAACCTATCAGCTCTAGAGTACCACAGGGCTCCATACTGGGACCACTTCTCTTTAGCATCTTTCTTAACAATCTCCCTCATGCCTGTCACCAACAGGTCCTCCTCTACGCAGATGACGCAGTCATCTTCACTAGCAGCACTGACCCCAAACCTCTAGAACATCAACTTCAACTCGGCTTTACGGATGTGGAGGACTGGTTCAGGAAGCACAAGCTGATCCTGAGCTACAAAAAAAACTAAAGTCATGATGTTCAGCGGTGTTCACAACAAACACAGATCCAGGTCCCTCACCATCAGGAACTCCTCTGGCATCCCAATTGAACAAATTCAACATTTTCAGTATCTAAGGGTAACCGTGGATAGCTCACTATCCTACGTCCATCATGTTGAGAATGTTGCCAGTTCTGTCAATATCAGATTAGGGTTACTGCACAGACATAAGCATAGTCTAATGCCTGAAACCCTTAGACTTGCAATCTACAGCTCCATCCTATCCATCATTGATTATGGACTAGTTATCTATGGCTCAGCTTCCACCACCTCCCTCCACAGAATAGCAGTGACTCTTAATAAAGCCGGCTGGCTTCTCACTGGAGCAGCTCGCCTCACCCACACGTGTGATTTTCATAAGCAAATCAGTTGTCTTTAGCTAACGGGGAGGATCCAATATCAAACCTGCCTGCTAACAAAAAAAAAAGCACTTCTCAGGCTTCTACCTCTTGGAACTACAAACTCACTCAACCCATTTTGCAGCTCTCAGCACACGCGTAGATCTTACCTGTGTCAGTCTTCACCATTCATCACAGATGGGTACTGGCCAGAGGTCAGGACCCCGAGGGAGCCTTTTTTTTTAAAGATAGGCGGAGCCGATGCAGCCTCGCTACCGAGGCCGACGTATACGTGGCGCCGAGATTAGCTGCAGGGCTGTGTCGACCATTGCCTACCAGTTCTTCGCCTCCTCCGCTGGGCCGAGGTCGCCTGCGTGAAGCCTGAAGAAGCGCTTATACTAAATTTTTAGGCTTTGAAGCCTGCGTCTCTAGTCGTCGGTCTACTAGTTCTGTGTTTGCCTCCACTCGACGTCGCCGGTAAGATCTTTCCTTATTTTACTGTTTAAGCGGCGTCGAGTCTGTTTTGGTGTTTTTTTCTCCGTAGGTCATGTCGCGGTCGGAGGGCAAGAAATTCGAAAGACGGGGCGGCCCCCTATGCGTCGGTGCCCGTGCGGCCGCAAGTACTCCATCACCGACCAACATGACCGGTGCCTTTCGTGCCTTGGCCCGTTACACGACATGGATTCGTGCGACGCCTGCTTCTCGATGGACCGCAGGGTTTTAGAACAGCGCGCGTTCAAGGTCGGGCGAGCTCTGCCGACTTTCGGAGGTAGGCCGCGCACTCGTTGGGCCAAGCCGTGTTCTCTCGGCCCTTCCTCCAGGTCCCCTTCCGGTTCTACAAGGACCGAGGAGGAGGGAGCCTCGGCCTCTTCTAGCCTAGCCGTGGCCGAGGCTCCTTCCGCGGCGCAGGAGGCCCGTCCCGCTTCCTCCCGGGAGTGGGCGGGAGGCGCCGCCCGCAATCACCAGTCGGGGTGAAGGCTCTTGTGTCGCTCCGTGGTCCGCTGGGTCGGGTCGACGCCGTCGTTCCGGCGCCTTCGCGCCTCATGAGTGCCGTGGGACCTGTCGGTGTTGGCGCCGACCCAACTGTCGGCGCCGTTCACAGTGCCGACCCTGCTCGCGTTGCCGTGAAACCGCCTTCGGCGGCGCCTTTCGCTATGTCTCGCGGCGCCGAGGTTGAGCACAGCACCGTGGGGCCTTCGGTGTCGTCTGTCGGCGCCGTGGGGACTCTCGGTGCCGCTCGCTGCGCCGATGTCAGCGCCGTGGTCGGAGCAGAGTCCTTCGGAGTCGTCGACACCGCCTTGGTCCTCGGTGCCGCTCGCAGCATCGAGCGGCCTAGCGGCAACGTCGGCTCCGAGGCTGGGGTTTCTGCCGGCGCCGTCTCTGTCCCGGGTGCCTTCCCTGGTGCCGGTGGACCTGATAGTGCCGCAGCTAGCCTTGGCCTAGGACTTCTGGCCCGAGCTGCCCTGCCACCTTCTGCTGGCACTGCTCCCAGTGCCGTGGAGCGGGCGGGGATCACTTTGGCTCCTGGGCCCCTCAGGAAGGTGTCCCTTCCTCGACCCCCTACTATTTGGCTTAGGGCCTCGGACTCTACCTCTTCAGAGTCGGAGTCCAGCTCGGAGTCGAATGGGCAGTCACACCTTTCAGGGTTGTCTGCAAGTGAGGACGAGCTGGTGGTTTCCTCTTCGGGTCTCAGCCAGCCCCCCTCTGAGGTGAGTCGGGTTCCCTCTAAGGCTAGAGTCAGTGGTACTGACCAGCGGGCTGTGGTGCGTGCCACCATCGCCTTGCAGCCTGGCCTTGGGGGGGTTCCTTGACCCCTCTGTAGTGGTACCCCCTACAGTGATGTCTCTCGGTTGCCCAGCTTTGGGGTCTATCGAGAGGCCCACGGGAGGGGAGGGTGCTGCTTCCGGGATTGCCCCTTCGGGGGCGGCCCTGGGTGCTGAGCTGCCTAGGCTGGCCACTTCGAGGGCTAGGACCCTTTCGGACTCCGAAGGGTCGAGGGGTGTGGGTTCGGTGCGCCGGCCCTTCTCTGGGACCCACCCGGGCCCTGGACGGAGCTGGAGTGCGGACTTCCGCCCTTCCCCTTCGGGTTCCTTGAGAGGGTTCCATTCTTTCGAGGAAGGGGACCGTCCTTCTGGACCTTCACGGCCCCGGTCGCCTCACTTGGGGGATTCTTCTGGGTGCAGTCTAGGCAGTACCGGAGCGGTTGTACAGCTGTCAACTGCGGAGTCTTCCAGGACTCCTCCCATGGGAGTCCATGATCCGCTCCTTAGCCCTGGCAGAAGTCAGCCGATTTCTTCTCTCGGCTCTGTCCACTCCCCTCTACCGCCTTCTCCTGCGTTCCCAGGTATCCTTGGTCCTAGCGGGCCTCTCACCTGGGAACAGTTCAGAGCGGTGGCTGCTCGATTCCCTGCCTACCTTAGGGCCTTGGACAGCCAGGTTTTCAACCTCCCTGAGCAGCCATCCTCCAACCTATGGTGACCTCCAGCTCCTCATCCCCTCTTCTGGGAAGAGGAACCTTCTGTCCACATCTCTCCTGCTGCTGATCTCTCTGAGTATCAGCTTGCCTCGTGAGGATGATGGAGGACCTTCACCTTCCCCCTTTCTGTTAGCAATCCGGGCATGCGGCGCCACGCCTTTCTAGGGCGATTTTGGGACAGCCACCTCGTGGTGCCGCTTGGCCCGCCTCCCTTCGGAGGCGTCCATACGCTTGGCAGAGACCCTTCTCCGAGTCCCTGCCCTCTAGGGACCTCTGCCAGAGGTATTGCGCCCCCGGAGTCTCCAGGCTCTTTGCCTCATCCGCAGTCCGGATTGACGCACCTGGACACTCCTGACGGGCTTCGCGCCCTCCACCGTGACCGGCTCCCAGATCAGGACTCTTCGGATTTTGATTTCTGGGGGAGGAGGACTTTCTACTCGACACGGTTGCTTCTCTCCATTTCTCATATCAGGCCCACTACGCTGCCTATAACAGGTACTTGTGGTCAGCACTAGGTCAGTTCTCAGCCGCCTGCCTGACTCGGAGCAAACCAGGCAAGCCATTGTCTCTCTGCACGTGGCCTGAGCTAGCAAGGCACCAAGCAAGGGCATCTTACGACGCCAATGAGGTAGCTACCAGGGTCGTAGGGACAGCGATCTGCACCAGACGATCGGCATGGCTTCGCCTCTCCCGGTTGTCACCCTTGGCCTGGCGTAGGGTGATTTGCTCTGCTCACCAGGGAACCTATCCCTTTTCCCGTAGGGTGAGACGACGTTTGTCGGGGCAAATTTCTTCCCCCTCCGGGGGGAACCCGTCTCGCTCTCCCCACTCTCGGGCCTCCTCAGGCCCAGAAGGTTCCCCCTCTTAGTGTGTCACCCACTGAGGGCTAAGGGACACTGTCCCTTAGGGTGCAATTAATCAACCCCCTTCGGGGGGGCTTGGTACTCTCCCATCTGTGATGAATGGTGAAGATTGACACATAAGATATTCAAATTACGTACTTACCGTAATTATGATCTTTCTGTGTATCTTCACCATTCATCACAATCCCTCCCACCATCCCCCTTGGGGCTGCAGTCTCTGGATCCTCCTCCCTCTGTGCCTCACCCTCTTCTGAGCGGGGTAAAGTTACACAGTGGGGTTAGTTCTCGCCCTAAAGGGTACATTTTGTCTGGCACCTTTCATCACATTTTTCACCCTTATAGGTGGGAGTTTCTGTTGCTCCTATTTCTCCCTTAAAAAAAAAAAAAAGGAGGGTCTTCTTCTTTCACCAAAACATCTTTCGAGAGAGAGTACTAGGTCCTTGTTTCCTGTCCTTCTCCAGTACAGCCGACTCTGCTTTCAGGGGTATTGCCAGTTATTCTGTGCCTTGAATTCTGGAAAGAGAGCTTTGCTACTCCTTGCAGTTCCTTAGTATCTGGTGACGGACAAGGGTCCTGGATCCTTCTTACCTCTCACTCTCTCTCCTAAATTTCTCTCCCCCGCCTTCTTCAGCTTCCAGAGATTGGGGCCCCCACCCAACCTTAGTCTACTTTTTCTATACTGTCCTCTCAGTCGTTATTTCTCCTTTTAGTTCAGTTTTCTTCCTTTTCTGTCCCTTGGACTTTCTTGTCCCACCCTCCATCCCTTCCTCTACCTCTCCGGTGGCTCCAGAACTGGTAGGCAGGCGGTCGACAGAGCCTCGCGGCTAATCCTCGGCGCCATGTAACACGCCGGCCTCGAGGGCGTGCGCCGAGGCTGCATCGCCCACCCATTTTAAAAAAAAAAAAAAAAAAGGTTTCCGCGGGGTCCTGACCTCCGGCCAGTACCCATCTGTGATGAATGGTGAAGATACACAGAAAGATCATAATTACGGTAAGTACATAATTTGAATTTCAGTCAGCCAACCTCTCTGTACCAAGATGCCGGACCACCAAGGGGCAATGCTCGTTTGCTTATAGAGCACCATTCTGGTTTAATGCATTACCTAGCAATATCACTGCCTAACCAAGATTGGGACCTTTTAAAGGCACTCTTCGTCAGCATCTTACAACAATCAGTTCCTGCGACAGTTTCTCCTGACAAGGCAAAACCGCAGCAGTATTGACCCTACCTTGGGCTGCCACCTCCACTCCCTCCACCTCATAGACCAGTGTCACCTATACCACCTCTTTTCCTGACCCCTTCCACTCACTTTCTTTCCACTCCACCCCCTCCACCCTCCACCTTCCCCTCTATCCTCACATTCCTTTACTTTGCTTACCCTGAGCAATCTATATGTAAATGACAAAACCCTTGGGCTGCTTCCTTTTATTAGGCTTATTGTAACTTCGTACCTAGCTGTTATATTTTATTACATTGCTTAAGTTATCTTAGTTTTACTGCTTGTTGAAACATTATGTAATACCTACCACATATCTGTCACCCTTCCCACTGACGGGGAATGTTTGTAAAAGAGCTTTTTTTTTTGTGCTCAGAGGTATTGTAATCCGAGAACAAATAAAAATAAAAAAATAAATAAGTAAAAGTCAGTCTGTTTGCCTACTGCTTCAGATGGATAAATTATGACCACTAGACACATACCACAGGGTAATGATAAAGTACCAAAGAGGAACCATCTTTGAAGTGTTGGCCATGGAGTTATTTCTCATTGTCATTTTTGTGCCCAAGTATTTACCAAATGCAAACATCACAGCCAAGTCCAAGATTATAGACAAAGACATTCTGAACTATATTGATCAGTTGTCCATTCAAGGCCAGGACATATTGTAGCCAGTGTGACATCACACTAATACAGAGTGATCATTTATAGTGCCACCTCTAGCTCTTAGTTGCTCCAGAAAGTTTGCCAAACTAGTGGCAACATGTATATTGAACTTGAAACAAGTGGAGTGGGGTGGGGCCAGTGACTAAACTGAGAGTTGCCGGAGTCAGAGCTCATCATAAGATCTCCACAATAACTAAAATCTCTGCAGTGACTAATTGTAAACTCACTTAAACTATAAAAAAAACAATTTTCTTTGAAAAACTTGGCTTTGGTGAACTGAAAGGAGTGTTCTGACCAAAAATCAGGCACAGTAACAAAGGAGCAGCCTCCGGAGATGGAAATTGAGAGATGGTAGATGCAGCAGGGCCTAGTGCTGCTACAGCAATGCAGACTACAAGTTCAGGCAGGCTGCAGCACTCGAAGCTCTGCTGAAGGTAGTCCAGTCCTTAGATGTTAAGATGGAGGGCTTAAAGACTTCATCAAGAAAATCTTCAAGATGGAGGGCTTTGCCACAGTGAACAACAACCCTGAACTGCAAACTGTAGATGGTGGACAGAGCTCTACAACTTCAACTGGACTTAAGGAAAATCAGTTTTTCTGAACGAGATTAGAAAATTTGGAAATCTTGGAATGTGCCGTGAATTTTCGAGCAGTGGGATTGCTACAGGGTGTGGAGGAGGAGAACCTGAAGTGCTCTACTGAGCAGTGGCTGGCAGAGATGCTTCAGCTAGAGAAACTTTCCAAAGCCTGTCAAGTCAGTCCTTGATTACAGGGGCCACATGAACCCTGTTAATTGGCCTGCAGCTCGGTAGACCATGAATATTCTTCTGGCCTCAAAGCAAGCAGGAGAGTTGTAGTGGCAAGAGACACTGGTACATCTCTACCCGATCTCAGCTATGCTACAAACCTGAGATGGAAAGGGTTTGATGGGGTAAGAGGTCAGTTGAGAGAGCCTGCCATCCACCATGCATGAAAGTAGTTTATGGTGGCAAGACATATATTTACTCCAGCCTTACAGATGTTGGCAAGCTGGTAAACAAGATTTGTACTGAGTTTTCTGCTTGACAGGAGAGCACAGAATTGAAGGCTGATTAAATAACGCAGAAACTTTTGACTGATCGGCAACCGGTTTCTGATGCACAGTGAGAGAAGGAAATGTCTTGCTTTATTGGTTATATGGCGTAATCTTTTCTGGATTCATAAATTAACGTTTGTATTTCTCAGGCAGATGTCATAAAAAATTAAGATGGTTTCCAGTAATCTATGGAGGACCTTTTTTGTTTGTTTGTTTTACCACCAATGGGGTTTTCTAGAATTTTATTTAATGTATGTTGTTGGCAATTAATTCTGCTAGAGGGCAGCAGAGATGCATTTTAACACAGACTCCAGGGAACTCTGATCAGAACTGTACTGGGCTTGCACTGCAACTTATAATGGTCTCATGGGGGTTAGCAACTGTGATAATTTTATAGAGTTGAGTTGAAATGAAATGGTTTCAGTTACTTTGACAGTAAATTGCTGAATATTGAGATGCAGGACCTAGTTAGAGATAACATTGTGCCTCCAGTTAGCCCCAAATGATGAAGTTAATATTAAAGCAGAAGTTTAAGTAAAATGATCTTTCCTCTGAATCTTACAGAAACACTTTATGAGGTCATGGTTGGAGAATTTGTATATCTAAGAAATTATCAGGCCATTATGTGGTTGCTCAACTTGATTACCGTTTTTTGTTCTTAGCCACATTAGTCTTATTGACTTTTATGTTGGAATCCAGTAACCCCTCGCATATTGTAACAACTGAAGAGATCTGATAAACGTCCTACTGTAATATGCTGCTGACCTGATTCATGACTATACCCTGATATAATACATATATTATACTTGTGAAATACAATAAAATACGACTTGGAAAAGAGAAAAGGCCACAAGATTCTTGACTATTATTGCCAGTTGGCTGATCAACACCACTAGTGCCATGTAACCTAAATCAATCTGAACTTTCAAATGGCAACAGCTACTGTACATTGGCCTTGTTGTCAGTTAGTTGATAAATGTAATTTGTGCCAGCTATTTGGCAGCTAGTATCCCTTAAGACATCAAAATTTATGGCAGCCATTAAATGTCCAGTGACAACACAATGAAACTCGCCATTTTGGGAACCATGTCTGTCCAAAATTCTTGCTATAGAGCTTCAGGACTTTTCATTTTAAGAAGATTTTGCGTTATTAATTACATTTGTGATTGGTTCTGAAGTATGCTTTAATTTTCAATGAACAAGCCTTCTTAATTAGATACAATTAGGCACACTGTAGGTGTAATTATCTCTAATTAAATTTCATTAAGTGGATGTTCCTGGAAATTTGGGTTTAATACGAACATGATAAATTTTCTTTCTTTTACATGAAAATGTGGATTGAGGCAATTCATTTGCTGCTTACTTTCATGGAGCTGTAGTCAGTGCTTCGCCTAAAAGAAACTATTGTGGAAAAAAACCTTGTATTCCTGTAAGTGTGACACCAGACTGCATCTTGAGCAGTGAATTTCTAAGTGCTTGCTTATAACCTGGTATTTTGTAACCAGATTTAGCTTTTGAAGGATTTATTTTTAATTTTAATGTACTAACCTGGAGGTTGACTGCACAGTGAAGCCCCCTTTAAAGCTATGCCTGACAATTAGACATAAAAGACATACAATAACAAAATAAAATGGTATCGTCTATAATGTTAATACACATTAAATATAATACACAGTTGTACACTAAAACACTGCAGACATATGTGTTAATATATATTTAATGTTGTACGCGTGATACATTAAAACACTGCAGACATACATGTATATACAGTATATATAATATTGCACATGTGATACATTAAAACAAGTGCAGATGATGGCTTAAAAAGATGAGATTAGGCAAAAATATAAGCAGTGGGTACCAATTAGTGTACTACTGACACACTTGTTTGGAGAGCAGTAGTAAATATGAAACTGGTAGATGAAACAAAACTGTGTTGAACTGTAACACGGTGAAAGCAAAAGACACTGCTTATAAACTGCTGTTACTGTGCTCTTAAAATCTTTAAACAACAACTTGAGCAGTACACATCACAGACCCTTCTCTTTTTTTTTTCCCTGCAGTTCATATTTCAGTTTGCTCCCAAAAGCTCACAAGTCTGTGCCAGACGGAAATTCACCAAGGCTACAGCAGTCCCACAGAGGCCACATGGAGGAGGGACAGCCCAGGAACAATCAAGCCCAGTGCTCACCACTCTCAGTCTGCCAGGCTGCACAGGTCCAGAGGGTGACTTTTGCTTGGTCCTTGGCTCAGTTTCCCTCAAGCCCTCCCTCCCTTCCTCACTCCCCCCCATTCTCTCCTTTCCTTCCCCCCACCCCAACTCTCTGGAGTCAAGCATGAGGCCATCCAGTCATACGTTGTCCATCAGATGTGTTTACTTTTTCCGTGACAGCCGACACATCTGGAGCGCATATTCAGGTTATTCCAGTGCCACTAGACACATTCCACAAGATCATTTCAGCGGTTGTTATGGCGATCTTCTTCCCTCCAGTGATTTTCAAGTTGCATGACAGAAATAGCTGGAGCTAACCAGGGAGGGACAAAAGTCAACTGGATCAGAAAGGGCTCCTTTCACAAGGCGAACTAATTAGTGACCCAGTTTTCTTCCCAGGGCACTAAGCATATGTTTTAATAAAGTGAGGTAGTGACACTTTTTTCTGTGGGCAGAGCTGTCACTGCCTGAAAACATTCCTGTGTTTTTAACTGGTGGGACATGGCCTGTTGTCTTTCAACAGAGTTTACTTCACAAGTAGAAAATGTTTGCTCCTGAGAGTTTAACTTTGAAACTTTTTCTGGCTTCAGAATGTCTCAGTGCAGCAGGTCCCTTGGTTTAAAGAGACAGTATATATTTCACCGCAGCTTAGCCTGGATATAATAAGAAGGTAGTGGTACTTTTTCACTTTTCTGATACATTGCAGTTCAGAGCAGGCTATTTTCATATAAGAAAGGTATTTCTAACATTCTTTTTTTTTACAGGAAACATGTGGATGTGTATTCACTAAAAAACAAAGTTCACATAATTTATTATTTAAGGTAAGCTTGTAGCTTAATATTGGTGTGCTTAGAGCACATGTTAGTGGTACATTTCCAAATACTAAATTATCTTTTTTTTTTTTTTTTTATCAAAAAAACCATGGCAGGCTAATAATATCTCTTGTCAACCAGGTATGCTATTTTCTAGTGCTGGATTTTTCTGCCTAGATCTTACTTACTGTTTGCTGATTTTTAAGTGTAGCATGGAAGTAAACATTCAGGCACTGTTAGATGACATTTTATGATACTCCTGCTAATACGGGGAGGGGGATTAGTAAGAAAATTAAACCAAGAGAAAGAGCTACTGCATCACAATTTATTGTAATCTGGTATCTAAAGAACCCTAAAAGCAGAAACATAAATGTGTCATAAAAGTGTCAGGCCATCCACGGGTCTAAAAATGCCTTTTTTTTTCCCTTGCGTTGCTTTAAAATGATTGTAGTTGTTTGAAATTTAGCTTATATTTCAGTTTAATTACGTAGAAGCTGATTGATTGAATGATTACATTTGAGCTCATGTAACATGACATAAATTGATAAGCAGGCTGAAAAGTCGACTGTGGAGGAGAGAGCTCAAGTCTATAAAAGATATTGTGCTCTGCTTCCTCCATCAGTACATTTAACGTAGATTTTCCCCTGGCCTGTGCATTCCATTTGCTGGGATACCGCTGAGACTGGTCACCAAGGCAAGCTTGAAATACCTGCCCTCAGGAGGGCTTGAAGGGGACACTGAAAGGTCACATTATTAGAGCTGATTTTAATTTGCTGTGAGCAGTTTGTCGCTGTCTCCCCATGTTCCTGCTAGTTACACATTATTAACTGTAGTGCATGGGGGACCTTAAATTATATCTTAAAAGAGGCCTAAGTACATGACATGCAGAGGCTAAACTGCAGTTAGAACATTGGGGCCAGTTGTGAGATTATGGCTCCCTGATGTAACTTGCCGGTAATAAAATCTATTGAAATTCTTTTTTGCCTTTTTTGTCCCCCACAGCAGTCAGATTGGATGGAGCCATGTCCAAACACAAATTTTAATATCACAGGAATCTTTGTAATTGTAGTTGTCCACTGAATATATTGGTGCACATCTTACTGAAATAGCTGTATTATTTTAAAAAGTTCACCCCCTCAGTAATGTAGGGCTCATAGAAAAACTAACAGTTCCCTGCTTTTTAAAACAAATAAACATCACCAAACAGTCTTTTTTGTTTGTTCAAGAGAAGATTCTGTGAGGACATCAGCTGATTTTTGATTTCAGAGAGGTTTTAAAGTCCAGAGAATTACAGCAAAATCTAAAAATGATTGCTACAACTTATTTCTTTTACAGATTAAAGCAACAGGCCATAACCTGCCAAAAATGTGGTGCTCCTGCCTTTTCATTCCACTTTGCAATGTTCTTTCTTCCATTCAGACCTGCATTAGCATTTTTTAGCTTCATTTTATCAAATGCTGTCCTATTTAAATATTGCTGTCACCCAACTGTTCAGACCCATTCTCAGTTGTTGTAGAAAGTGCATAGTTTAATGTCATCTTTCTAGTGACTGAGGGTCACATACCAGGCAACAGACACTGCGCTGTGGCCTTGTAGAACTCAGTAAACATTGGGGCTAATTCTGGTCCCCTAAAAATCAAAGTTCCAAGTTGGTGATGTTTCAAGAGAAAATAAACTGAAACGCAGTGCCATGTAACTGGATGTAGGAATGAAAATAAATAGCAGGGATCAACAGATGCACTTGCTATGTTGTCAGTTGAGAGGCAGAGTTGATGTGAATGATGAAGTGAATACTGCTGCTTAAAAGGGTACATAAACATTGAATTAACTTTTGTAAATATGATTGGAAATCTGGGTATGTTTGTAGCCTCCTTGATCTTCCAACAATATTTTTTCATTGGTTTGCTTTGCTGCAAGCTTGATTTTTCCTTTTTTAGGGTCCCTCATCGATGCTGCCTTTTTCCCCTGCCTAATATTAATTTTTTATAATTGCTGATCCATTCAGGAACCTGATGACATCAGTAGAGTGGAGACCCTGTATTGGAAGCTTTTGCTCAGCTAACGTGACTGGGTTCTGGGCTTGCAGAGCAGCACTGGGTTGTGGAGCTGCATGGGCTGGCAACATACGAATGACATGTATGCTGATTGGCGTTTCTGGGTCGGACCCTTGGTAACTTAGTACTGTGGTGACGGAATGGGCTTAGGTTCCATCTTGCTGCCCGGTAGTGCTTATACCAAGTTTGAGTATGGACGCACATGCAAGCCCGTGAGCCGGAATGCTCACCCTTCCTTATGCTGTGTAACACTCAGTGCCTTTCTCCCTCAGGAATCTATCTAGTCCTGCTTTAAAAATCTGAACTGCTATCTTCTAAACCTCACTGGGTAGGCTGTTCCACATGTTAACCATCCTTTGTGTGATGTAATGCTTTCTAATGTTCCCCTTATCCTGCCCCATCCCCTCCCCCATTTGAGTGCACATCCTCTAGTTTCAGCTCAGACATCCATATATATGTCACCCTGTCTATCCAATTAGGTATTTGGACCACCAGCTTGGTGTGCCTTTCTTACTAATAATAATAATAATAATTGCCTAGGCTGAATAATTTGAGTGAGGTACAGTATGTCCAGCATCTCCTCAAGGCTCTTCCCCTAAGACATTGGTGTCCTTGTGCTGGGCAGCTGGACCCACTTGATCTCTTCAGTGCCCTGTCTCTACTCTGGTGAACAGAACTGGATGCAGTTTGACTTGACCTGCTCCTAATATCTCCTCCCAGTATTGTATTAGCTGTCTTGACTGAAGTAGCAAAATGCCTGTCTGGCGTTAAGCTTATTTGTACAGTCGCCCCTTGATCATTTTTCTCTGTTGTGCTTTCTGCTGTTATACCAGACAGGGTGTATGCGCTCCCCAGATTCCTTGTCCCTAGGTTTAGTACCTTGAACTTCACCTAGTTAAAACTAACCCCTAATATCTTGAACCATGTCCTTGTGTGCAGCTCCTCCTATAAGTGCACCCTGCTCCATTGTGTCTACTCTTCTTGTCCATTTGTCAGTAAACCTCAGTAGCCTATCTCTGACGTGCTCTTTCAGGTCAATAATAACTATATTCAAGATTTATTCACAAATCATTGGCCACCTTCTTCCATTTTACATACTTAATTTTTTTAATCATACTGTATCTTGTGGCTTTTGGTTTCCATATTGGGCTTTTCCGTGAGGGAAGTCTGTTGTAAGAAATCTAAAGTTTGGTAGGTTTGCTTTTTTATAAAGATTGCTGTATTTAGAGATGCAGGACTTGCAAAATGTGCACGTGCAGAAACTGAAGTAATACTTTCTTTGGGGAGGACTTGTTTTTTCACCCTTTGTTGAATGCTCATTTCTACTGAGACAAGTCAAATCTGTGAACCATGCCTGCGCAAATATTTGACGCATGATATGTCTGTGGAAAAGGATGGCTTTAGCGATCACCTACTACTTTTGCCCCTTGGTTCCCTCATGTTGCCTGAAAAGTAAAAACAGTATTTGTAGTTATGCCCTGATAACTGGCACCACATTTATAATTGGAAGGCGGGAGAGTACTGCAGCTGTGTGGCACTGGCTTGATGGCTACATAATGCTGACCATTGAAAACTAGATACTATCCATTTTGAAATGACCCGTCTCTTGGGGTCAGTGGGGGTGGGGGCACTACTCAGACCAGTTTACATTTGTCACCAGTGACTAGCTTTAAAAAAATGTATTAGCTGAGCATGGTGGTAAGTAAGTTCCAGCTGCAGAGGATTACTGCTCTGAGTTGGTCTGGGATCTTGGAATGTGTTCAGCTCCATCAGGGGGATTTGTGTCCCTTGCTGTTAGCCTTACCATGAATACAGGTCTGAAGATTAAGAACAGACCAGTGTCACCTGCTCTGAACCACAAAACACCCATAAAAATCCAACTGAGTCCGCTAGGAGGGCAGGAAAAGGGGGGCACACAGAGTTTATAGAAGCCGCTAAATAATCATAAGAAAAATAGAGACAATCTGTGTAGTTTCTGTAGGAGCTATGGGTGACCTGTTTTGCCCTTGGATTCAAGCAATCCTAATTTGCACCACCACAAACACCTACACAAATACCTTATGCATGTAAGAACATTTTTTTGGCAGCAAGTTTAAAACTGAAGGCGACAACATTTACAGAGCAAGCCTCCATATCACAGGAGGTAAGTGCAGTCAGTTATAGTACTTTTTGCATGATTATTAGAAAAAGATGGTAGTATCCTGAAGGTTTACATCGCTGAAATTCAGTCTGGATGCCAGCAAGCAGTTTAGTGGCAGGAAGTCTTTCCTAGTAGTGCAGTCATGAATTGGCAGACTGAAAGCATCTGTAAAAATTTAGTGGGAATATCAGCTTTCTTCAGGTTCCAACCCAGAACTAACGAGGTACAAAGTGAGCAAAATGTTGGTGCTGTAGCTTTTTCCACCACAAAAGTGGGGTCTGACTTACTGATGAGGCAAGAAATTAAACGAGCTGTTTAAGGGTGTCAAAAAATTATTAGCACCTGAATTTAATGAATCAAACCCCCTTTTGTTATATTCTGCTTTTTTGAGATGGTCTAGCTTGCAGTATGTTCCTGCTGTATCTTACAGTTACATTTTCCATAACAAAACTGTTATCCTCTAACCAAAATATAGGGCCTTACTAATTTCTTAACCCTAATTGCTTTCTCTGCTCTTGGAACATGTGTACCTACAGCATAAGTCTGCTGTACTTGACAGGAGCTATAGCCGAAGTAAACTTTGGCTGCTTGTTTCACATCTATTCTACATTATCTCCCCCTTCCCAAAAAGAAAAAAATCTGATTTGTTTGAAACAACACATCTGGGCTGCGGATCTGCTGCATCTTAACACCAGATGGCAGGTTTAGGCTGACAGCTAAACCGACTCTGGCCATATAGTTCAGTTTCTAAGCTCTTTCTTCTCCACCTTCATGCCCCAATCTTAGAATAACTGCCCGCAAAGCATTAGCAATTATTCACAATCAAGCTGCAGTACTTAAGAAACACCTCTTTCAAGTTTCTTTGTTAAATGCCTTGCTTTTTTCTTAAATTTTGTTTGTTGAGTGAGCACACTTGGGCTTAGCAACGAGAACAGATGCAGTTATGGCTTGTACATTTTGAAAATATGTGTTGTGGGAGTAAGGTTTGAGAGGTGTGGTGCCTTAAAGTGGCTAATTCTTGTCATAACAGGTATGGCATTAGGGCCTGTTAAGCAGTGACGAGATGTGACAGCCTGGGTTTGAGGTGCCTGGAGGGCACTCCATCAACACTCCTACACAGAGTGACGTGCATTTAAAAAAAGCATTATGTACTACAGTCTGCCACTGTGAAGTACCAAAGAGAATAGAAATACAAAAAAAGTGATTTTTTTTTTCACTGCAGTGTCCTTTTTTTTTCCCTGTCTGTACCAGAATTTTTCTAAACCTCTTTCTAGTCATAAGAATCAGTTCTCCGTGCTGTATTTAATGGAAAATAAGTTGCATCATGTTGTAAACCACAGGTAGCATGACAGTCTGTCTCTGGAGACAAAGGGCTCAGTTCACTAGCAATTTAGCACTATCCTTCTGAATCCACACTTCAGCAATGCCCCGTTTAGCTTTACGGTGCCAAATTACTGTTTGGTAAAGGTAATTGCACAAGAAGACTGAAGCTGTGATAAACCTCTGTCTCCAGCCCCTTTTTAATATTATTTTTTTTTTGGGGGGGGGGGGGGTTGCTTGTACCCAGCTAGTACAGGATCATGGGAGAAGCAACACTCATACAGATTAGTTCTGAAGCATGGTTTTGTGTGGGCTTATTACAGATTTATCACTTAATAATATATTTGTGCTGGGATGGCTATAGGCAGATCCTCATTTATGAAGCAGATTTTTTGTTGGAAATTACAGGACTTGGGGATATGAAACTTTGCATGCCTTTTCTAGCCCGAAGGTAAATAATTGTCAGTTATTTGTATTAATAGTGTTGTCAGTTTTAAGTAGCACCAAAAATTTTACCAGCTGGCATTCCTAGTGCCCTATAGCAATTTAGCACTGATATTGGAGCAAGCTGTAGTTCTGGTACCTCTATTAGTGCCTGTTGGGGGAGGTGGGGAGGAGATTGTAATTTAAAAACGTTTAATTTTTAAGACCGCATCAGGCTTACAATAATTTTGGCATTATTACTTTATATTATAATATAGTATTAGTAATTTAAGACCAGAAGGGACTCATGGTCCATCATGTTTGAAAACGTACTGCTTTAACCTGCCAGTCTGGGCTGGCAATATAGCCTAGAGGTTAGAGTAATGAGCTGTGACTGAGCTTGGTACATCCAGTAGACCTGGGTTTAATTCCTGCAACATCTGCTTTCATACGGTGCAACTCTGAGCAAGTCACTTAACTGCCCCAGTGCTCCCAGGTCACCCCTGAAAATGGGCAGTTATGCCTAGTGGGCCTTACCTGGTTACCAAAAACAGGCACTTGTGCCTAGTGGGCATTACCTGGTTACCCAAAAAAAAAAAATCTGCAACCCAGGACATCCAGCAGTTCCCTTGGTATAAACCTGTACTGTCCTATGTCTTCTCTGGTAGGCTGTTCCATAGGTTCACCACCCTCTGTGAGAAGACATGCTTCCTGATGATACCCCTAATGTCCTGCTGGAGGATGCCAGATCAAATGTCTTTGTCTGTTGAAGCTTGTCGATGCCCTTGTGTATGCAGAAGACTGAGATCACGTCCCTCTTTCTGCCTCCCTTTCTCCAAGGTGAACATGTATGTGCCAACTCTTTCTTTGCATAACTTTTGTCTTCCATGACCCTGATCATTTTGGTAGCCCAGCATTACACCCTCATCACTGCCTCAGTGTCCTTTCTATATTGAGACTACGTAGTAATGTATGTTTAGCTCATCATATTGTATTTTCTCTTCTACAATAGTTAGTTGACCAGGTTGTTAATTTTGTCAGGTAAAAGTAGTACAATGCTATATGGATATCATTTTATCACGTTAAAGTATATTATCTCACTGATTATGTTCATTGCCATAGAGTGTTCACCTTATTATATTCATATTTATAATGAGATGATCATAATACAATATACCATGATTGTATCGTGTCATAGTAATTGCTGTTATCTTATTGTACTGCTTTGAGTACTGTAAATTTAGGTGGAGGCCTTTTTAGAGCCTAAAAAGTTGTAGGTAGGAAATGGCCTGGAATTAAGGGAAAAACGCATCCATGAGGCACAACATTCATTTATTTACAGAATCTGATTTATAATTTGTCAAAGGGTCTGAGAACCAAAATGGAGAAAAAATACAAATAAATTATATCGGCAATGATCAGAAAAATAGGACAATCAGTTTATATTCTGAGGGTTTTTAACAAAGGGTGCTTCTATGAGCAGCCTGTGCACTGCTGGAGGAAAGACAGAAGTGTCAAGAACTCCAGGGGACAACAGTAAAAAATTAATTCAGCAATTTTTGATTTTATAGGAAAAAGACTGGCAATTTTGAAAAGTGAGAATTAATCTGGCATGGTTTTGCCCTCCTGCTGATCAAGGGGGAATTAGCTGTATCACATATAAGACAAAATACTAGTGGGCGGTACAGTGCATGAGCCTAGCTGAAAAGCTTAAGAATGAACTATCTACAGCAGTCATGATGGGCGATGGCCAGTTAGGAGTCAAACATGCAAGAGGAAATATGTCAGTGTTATATACCCAGGACCATAGAGTCAGTCCTCAGCCCCCACTTGTTTAAAAAACACAAATTATCAGACATATTAATATAACATTGTATGATCTGGAGGAGATTAGGTGAGTCCCATACACTGTAATCACTCACCAGTTCTCGGCATAATCCATTTTTTTCGCCTTGCTACACTATTTTATGCTCCTCTGTTGGTGGTTTTTGCCAGAGAGGGATTCAGTAGGTCTGGGATTTGTAACATTTGACTAAGCTATTTTCTTTTCAGCAGCTTGGCACTACTTTTTTACTCCTTCTCATACCTTCTACGTGACTCGATCTGGAAATGAGGAGAGAATTTCTTTTACCTGGCACTCAGAGACTCGAGAGATGGTTGGTTACCGCTTACTCCATTGGGATGTTCCTATTAACATTAACAAGATACTTTCCTGCTACTGTAAGACACTGCAAGATTGATTTCAGAGACCAAGGAGGGCTGGGCAATTACTTGTAGAACAGCAAAGACTATAACTGTATCACCTGATCCCAGCGCAGATTTCTACAACATAAGTAAGCAATAACCCATGACAGAGTGTGCGGTTGGTTATTGGAGCATTGTGAGGCACGAGGCCACAGGCTGAGTATCTTGACAGTACCCAGGGTGTTGATTAATCCCCAATAACTGCACACCCTGGAGTGGGTTATTGCGCTTATAACATGGTTTCTCTTTAAACAACAACAAATATTCAGAAAGCTGTTTTTTTTGCTGTTTAAATAGCAAACAAATTACTGTATCCTGCCACCTTGCAAAATAGTTCCTAACAATTAATGCATACTACACATTACTGTCTAAGACAGAGAGAGAGAGTGCAGAACTTGCGATTATGTTATCACTTTATTCCTGTGTGTCTTAGTCTCTGTCATGCTGTTGCAGTTACAGGATCGGTAGGACACTGACTGCATGCCACAGAGACAGAGAGAACAGTCTGCAGATCTTGCTTGTGAAATCTCCCAGTCATCAATACATGTCCCCAGCTGTCTCTGTCACTGTGTGTGTGTGTGCACACCTCTCTTTCCCTGTACTGCTGCCACAGCCTATCCTCCAGTTCCATTCCGTCACACAACCACCGGTCACTATGCTGCGGGAAGAGAGATACAAAGCAACTGCCACACATGCCTTGCTGTCTGTGTGCTTCTGCCTCTCTCACTGCATCTATCTCTCGATCACCCACAGCAGCACAACTGATTGCAACCTACCGAGGAAGCACAGCTGCGCATTGGGACCCACTCAATTGCTGCCACTCATTAGAATTCACTGCTCACCTGAAGCCACGAGGGTACAGTGGGATGGGGCTACAGGAGATCACTTCAGCTCACTGGGGGGTACAGTGGGACGGGGGGCACCAAGCAGCATACTGAAGCTGTGGCCATACAGTGGGACAGGGCTACGGGTAAGGCTCCTGCTCTCCTGATATCTCTGTGGTACCACAGCACAAGCAGCCGGGAAATAGGAGATCCGCTGGGCGGCTAACAGTGTAACAGTGTCGGGACACTGAGTGCTACACTGCCAGTGCGCAAGGAACACGTCATGCTGCGGTCGGAGGAACGCACGGTGGGTGGCTGGGGAGAATCTCCCTCGAGGGTACAGGGGGATGGGGCTACAGGTTACTTCACTGCTAGTACTGCTCTGCTCACACTGTGGGTGGTCATCAAGCAGCATACTGAAGCCGCAGCCATACAGTGGGACAGGCCTATGGGTAGTGGCTACTGCTGTTCCAGTCTCTCTCTCTCAGGACAAGCGGTGGGAAAATAGGAGATCCACTGAACGGTTGGGTGGTTAACAGTGTGGCATTGCCGGACACTGAGAGCTGCACTGCTGCTGTGCGAGGAACACTTTATGCTGTGGTTGTCAGAGGAACGCATGGCGGGTGGCTGGGGAGAATCACAGCAGGGACGGCTTATGAAAGGCGAAAACTTCATGGTGTGGTTCTCAGAGGTCCACAGGGCAGGTGTGTGGTAGAAGCAGACTACGGGTACTGGTTAAGTGTGTTGCTGCAGACACTGCAAGATGGCACGACTGCTCAGGAAAACACAGAACAGCAAGGGCACTTCATGGTGTGGTTCTCCGAGGTCTGCAGGGTGGGTGGGTGGGGAAAAGCAGAGCAGGAAGCTGTAGTACTTCACTAGGTTCCCGGAGATCACCGGGGCGGGAAGGCGGGAAATGACATACTGAGGTCATGGTTTCACTGTTTACTTCACTGGCTGAAATACTTTTGAAGTGGCCGCAGTGACAGATCAGTCAGTGGTCCTGATCTGGTTGTTGTGACACAAATCTAATCTGAGAGGCACCCATTAGAACCCTTGCTAAGACACAGTACATGACAGGCTTGGCTCGTTCCCTTAGCGAGAGTATTAATGGCTGCCTCTTACACTGCATTTGTGACACAATTAACGAGCTCAGGACCGCTCACTAATCTGTCACTGTGGCCACTTCACTACTTGCTGTACGTATATCGAGGATTAATCAATGGTCATCTGATGGCTCTGCACCAATCAGGTACCTGCCTTTCCCTACCCCATGTTATAAGCTGGATTACAGAACCTTTATCTCAACCAGACTTCACTTGTTCAGACCACTGTAATATGTCTCAAAGAATTTAGAACTGTGGTTTCATAAACATGTCATATTGCACCAAATTATAGTGGGTCTAAGGGAGTGTATTGGAAAGAAGCTCCAAAATGTCTGGTAGGACAGTACTCCAGATCCTGCATGTCTGCCTCTTGCATGATTTTGACAATATGCCAATAGTCAGAGGAAATACATATGGGATATACAATGGAGAGCTGTCAGATAAATGATTTATCTACACAAGTGCTGTTTGACCTTGGGTAACCTCACGAGTGGCGTATGCCACGAATGAGGTGTCTGAGGTCAAACAGCACAAGTGTAGATAAATCATTTATCTGACAGCTCACTATTATATATTTCATTTATGCAATAGGGATGCTTTCTGTCAGTACAGGGACATTTGCTTTTGATTGCTTATCTTGTTTTTGCATATGTTGGTCAAAAAAGTGAACAGAAAATTGCATTTTCTGCTCTTTCTTGCCAATTATAAAAAAATCTATAAGGTATCTATAAATGAAACACCACTTATTTTGTAGATCATTTTGTGCTGAACAACTTTCATGCTCGCAGTACCATGCTATCTTTTTTTGTTTTAAAGTTATTCGCATTTGAAAATGGGTAGTACTGCTACTGAGGCCGAACATCCTAAATGAGTTCTGGAATGATATTTTATTTATTCAACGGCTGTGAAGATATATGGATTTATTTAGTGGCTTCTGAGTCCATGCCTGTTGCACAAAAATGCTTATTTATTGGCAACCCCATTGCTGTCCAGCAAAAAAACATATTGCTCTTCACTGTAGCTTGGTGAATGAACCTTGAAATTCAGTTTGGATCATATATATATATTAACGAGGTGCACTCAATGGTGAAACAGGTGTTTTTGGGTAGAACTTGAATAAAAAAAGTGATGCCCTGTATTAAAGTTTTGGACTCTCATCATCTGAGTATGGTCTAAAATGAACAAATACTGCCCTTTTTAAGTGGTCTGGATATATCTGGGCAATGTTGTCAACTAGCTTGAAAAGTTGGTATCGACTTGAGGTTATATGCACTGAAGCCCCTTTCAGTAGTTTTCCAAGACAAGAATGCCCTTTGTTTAAACACTAAACCATGCCTGTTATGGACACTGCATATTAAGCATGTTATGATGTTGAGGACTGCATTTTCTTAAGTAATGTGCAACCCCTCCATGACAAATTGATATTTAGGACAGATTCTTTAGTACTGGATTGACCGTTAATAGACACATTCCACTGTATGTAAAATACTAAGCATTTATGATACCTTGACCACCAGGGAGATATATTCTCAAGTATTACTGGAACGTATTGGTTTTATTGATATGTTGTTTATTCTGTGTATGTGTTTCTTAAAAATGTAGACTGGCCACTATCTTTACTAGACATAGACAGGGGCACCTACCCAACCTAATTGTGTGTGACCCTATCTTATGCCATTGGTATTGAACAAAGTAGACTGTGCGTTTATACAGTACCTTCATACATGAAGTAGCTCCTTGAGGTACTTAAACAGCTGAGTTCGATACTGCTTGTGCAGTTGTGACCACCCCCACCTGCGAGGTGTGCTGACTAAGCCTGGAGATGGTAAAGGGCAAAGTCTCTTATGCCTTCAATCAATCAATCAATCTTTATTTTACCAGGCGAAACACCATTGAGTGAACTCATTTTCATGGTGGACCTGGGAAGTTAAAATAAGTATAAGGTACAATAAGAAAACAGTATACATAATACAGAATATGTGCACACAGGATGAATACGTAACGATGTGAGACTTGTACAATAGAGAAATCTGAAGAACAGTAGTCTGAGAAGGCAAAAAAAGTCCATAAAACAATATGTACAAGTAACTTGTAGTTTACAGTATATACAAATGGTTGTGGACCTGGGTCGTCGTGAGTATGTTGGCAGGTTCTCCTTCGGGTTTATGGCTTGGAGGTGTCCAGCTAGCTGCCTCAAACCGGTTGTGGAACCTGGGCATTATGTTTGATGACTGTCAGACCCTAAAGTCACAGGTGTCAGCAGTTGTTAGAACTTCTTTTTACCGTCTGAGAAATATCGCCCGGGTGAACCACCTGGTTCCTCCCGATGATCTTCCAACGTTGGTTCACGCCTTCGTTACCTCCTGCCTTGACTACTACAATGCCCTCTACCTAGGGCTGCCGAGGGTTGATATCCACCGCTTGCAGCTGATGCAGAACGCGGCAGCCAGGTTATTGACTGGTGTTTCAAGAGCCAATCACATGACACCTGTGCTCCGCGGTCTGCACTGGCTGCCGATATAGTGGCGGATCACCTTCAGGGTCGCTTTGCTAACCTATAAGGCCCTACATGACCAGGGACTGGGTTACCTGAAAGAGCTCCTTTGTCCCTACTGTCCCCTCCATCCTCTCCAATCCACCGATGAGGGATTGCTAGAGATTCCCAGGGTACGTTTGCAAACATCTGGAGCAAGGGCATTTAGCTTCGCTGCCCTGTCCCAGTGGAATTCTCTACCTCATCGGGTGCGAGATTGCCTAACCGTTCACAGTTTTAAAAATGCCTTAAAACCCCATCTTTTTGGCTTGGCATTTGTTGACTAATGCTGCTGCTGTTATTATGCTGCTACTGTTCTGTTTTCTGTTGTAAATCATATGTTTGTTTTATAATAATTGATCTTATTTTATATATTTTATTGTACAGGTGCCTTGGTTTTAGAAAGGCGCCTATTTTATAAATAAAACTGATTTGATTTGAAATGCCTGCAAGCAGTACCATAAGAGTATCCTGGAGGCAACATATAAATAAATACTAGGATACCCATTAAGCGCCTCACATATGGGGAGGGAAGAGGAAGTGGGGACATTATGCATAGTAGGAGGGAAGAGGAAAGAGCAGTAGACTGGTTACAGGTGTGGCAGACTTTCAGGTGAATGGTGCCTGGGTCCGTGGTTAAAAATGGGCCACCTATGGGAATACTTATGACAGAGTGCTGCCAGAGTGTTTATTGTGGGGTTAGAGAACAAAGTAGGAGACAAGGGAAGCAAAGGTAAAACTAAACAAAGAGAGCAGTTTGCATTCACCCCCACCATAAGGTGTATCCCAGTACCTCTACCCCCACTGGTGCACCAGTTAACCCCGCAGTCCCTCTGGGAGCACCCAATTACAGTTCTAATGTACACGCAGATGCAGAGTTGCAGGCCTGTGATGCTTAGTACTTGGTGTGGTACCGTGTAAATTTGTTTTTAGCTGCAGCTGCTGACTGGCAAATTACACAACTGGATGTACAGTAAAACAATTGCTCCTGGCTGAAAGCTGTAGCTGTGAGCTTGATTCTGAGGTCACGCAGGAATGCCCAGAAAGTATCTTAGCTAGCTAAACAATAGGAATAATAAATTCTGTGGGTAAAATTCAGTATTGTACTCATGACCTTTAGATGATAGGCTGGTGCTGTTTCCATGGGGACATCTCCCCTGCTTAGGTTGATGATGTCTGGATGTTTATTTCTGCAGACTGGTTATAGGTGTGGCAGACCCAACATGCTCCTGGTGGCGAAGGGTGTGGGCTGTGATGACTTTGGATGATAGAATCTGTGTTTTGAAAGTGGTCATGGGTGTGGTAGACCTAACACACGTCCGGTGGCGAAGGATGCAGGCGCTATTCTATTCTGCTCTATTTGCGCATGTCCCTCTCTGATGCAGAAATTCAGGGATTAAATATCAGTAGCTAGCATCTCACGCATTACTCTTAATGGTAAACCCCTGGCTGTCAGTGGCTGTCAGTTCCAGGGCAAAAACATTCATACAAGTCCTGTGCCACTTAGCAATTCAGAGCTGTTTGGCAGAGCAGAGCTCCAAATAGATATGTTTCCAGGTACAGGATGTATTAATTTAGTTGTTTTACAGAGCTGAACTACTCTCCAAATTGATGTCAGTTTCACATGGGCAGGATGTACTACTTTAGTTGTTTCGCAGAACTGAACTAGTCTCCAAAGTTCATGCCCTCAGATGAGGACTGGTTTTGCACTTTGTGTAGCTTTGAGAGCTGCCTGAAACTGAGCAACCTCCTTGCTGTGGGCTCCCTGACTTTGAAGGCAGTCTAGGGGCAGGTTGAGCAAAGAGAGGTGGCAGTATGCCGGTCAGGGTGAGAAGGGCACTGGACAAGCCCACAGAACAAATGACAGTGTCCAGTCCAGCCCTGAGTCCCACAGCTGCAGTCTTGCACCAGGACAGGGGTGAAGGAATGGTGCAGGGGAAGGCAGCAGCAGTGCTCTGGAGAGCGCTGAAGGCAAGCCCCCTTTTAGGAGGGAGTTACATAGTGATTGCATGCAGTTATGACAGCCATTATTTGACAGTAACATTTTGAAGCATGGCCTAGGCACTCGGTTTGTCTCCATGTTGTTTTTCAAAAACTGCTATGGCAGCTTTAAATTTCACCTGGTGGTGTTTACTTTCAGCCATCCAGATCTCATCAGTTCTGAGACTTCTGGTGACGCAAGTGTTGGTATGACAGCCTGATCTCAGAGCGCTCTGTCCCTGGCGGCAAATATCTTACATAATTGATCCATCTCCGCATTAAACCTCCAAACTAACATACCCTGTTTAATATTGGACCATTGCAGCGATGGCTAACATAAAGAGTTCTGCAAAATCTCAATTCTCCCTGCAAAAATAAAGGCAACTCGTTCTTGTGGCCTAGAGATATGAGCCTGTCGAGTTCCATAGCCTCGACATGCACGAGGAAGAAGACAACGGGTCCGAGATGGGATCACAAATTGGGAGGGCCGACTCCCGCGCTATTAAGTGCATGCTGCATAAAATGGAAAGGTGACCGCCATCAAAAAGATTTACAAAAATTAGAAAAGCGTACCACTGACAATGAAGCTTATATCAATATCTTGCATAATGAATATATGGTCTTCGGGCGATCATTGGTGTACTTGTACAGAAGAGAAAGAGACCTTACTAACAGGGCTGAAGACTTGGAAGCTCGTTCTCGCAGGAACAATATCAGGGTTTTTGGGGTCCCTGAGAGCCCCAAGCAAGCTGACACAATGAGTTTTATGGCGACCTGGCTGCAGAAGGAGCTGGAACTCTTGGCCGACTCCGATCTGGGAATTGAAAGAGCCCACCGAGCGCTGGTTCCTAAGCCAGCACAAGGAGCCCCACCAGGGTCTATCATAATAACACTTTTAAGCTTTCAAATCAAAGAGAAAGTTTTAAGAATGGCCTGGGCAAATAAAAATTTAAACCTAGACGACCAGTGGGTATATGTTAACCACAACTACCCACCGCCTCTGTTGGCACATAGAAAAAAGATGCTGCAAGTAGTTTAGCAGCTGAAGGAAAAAGGAATTAAAGCCCAGGTATGTTACCCGGACAAACAGTGGGTGCAAGTGAATGACTCAGTGAAAGTCTTTGACAACCTCATGGCAGCCGTCTCCTTTTTGAAGACGTTGGACATACCTATTCCAGATTTGAGAGAGGAAGAAGCATAGGCCCAGATAGTCTGCTGTGCAGAGTAGTTTCCCCAACTTCGGCCGGTGGAAACGCAAACCAAGAGACCTGCAATCCATGCATGCTGAACTGTCCAAATGGTTAAAATCGCCAGATCTGATTCCCTGAGGACCAAGGCAGCAAACCATACGGGCAAAAGAGTCATAATCCAGATGGTGATGCTGAATTGAAATGTCTGATCCCTCCACTCTCACTGACGAGGTGACACGCAAGCTCCCAAAAATATTTTCTTTGAACTGGCATTCTCGCCCAAATTGAGAGCTTCTTTAGGGGCTGGATGCAATATTAAAACTTCCTGCAGCATGCCTAATTTTCATTCTCCAGAAAAGATAACAGCTGCTATTTACTGCCTGCACCAACTCGATGATGCACAGACCCATGAAGAACTAGAGGAACCAACAGTTACAGGTACTGGTTTCCACCTAATACTGATTTGGGGCTACCCCGCCCCATGTGTATCTGCTTATTCCATCCCCTGCTCCTCGTGAAGAATGTGCATGGCTGGCAAACGCATTAAGGACTCCTACAATTATTCCTGGATAAAGGTACAGATTTACCAGTCTTTGTCATTTATTAAGTGGGAGACCCAACATTCAAGCATTGTTTTTCAGACTTATTGGTTATATGTTCCTAATTGTTCACTCCAAAAGGACAGTTTAAGCAGTTAAGTATATTGGTTACAGCGGGGGACTATTTGAAAACTATTGCTTTTAGTTTATTCTAAAAAGTGGACATTCTCTCTCAAGGACTACACTGGTTTAAACAAATAATTTATTCTATGAGCAATAACATGCATGAGGGGTTTAAAATGACTGATGTTTCCACAGTTAGTATTATTAATAGGGAAATATTCACTGGTTATCAGGATAAGGAGGGCTTGCAATACAAGTCGGAATGATTACATACTGCTTGGCAGACTCGGGTGGGCAAATTCTGTGCCGCTCCAGCAGGCTGCCAGTAGTTGCTGGTGATTTACTGTCATAATTACGTACCTCCCACCTAAATACCAGATGAACAGCCGACGGTGGGGCCGAGTACTGGGATCCCGGAGGTCTGATTCGAGGGAAGAGCAGCAAGTGCCCTAATTGGGCTGTCACTCTCTATACCCCATTTGGGGTGCTCTCTCGATCCCCCACAGTCTACAAGTATAGACACCTCAAGAAGACATCTTGTCTTCTACACCACAACTGTTGTCTCTGTATCAGTGTTTCAATTTTATGTGTATTTAATGTTATATGTTGACAATTTATGAGTTAGATAAACTCGTTTTTGTTTCAATGTATATAGTTGCAGTTAAACATCTTATCCCTTCTTTCATCTTCTTTTTCCCCTCTACATCCCAGATTACTTTTCTACCTACAGGGAAAGACCCAATTTACTCAGGCTGAACAGGAATGATTTAGGAATACTGATTGTCTTTAAACAAATCAGTTATAGATAAGTTAGTTCTATGTTCGTGGAATGTTAAGGATGTTAATAATATGATTAAGAGGTCAAGAATGTTGCAGGAATTACAAAGCATGAAATGTGAAATAGTATGTATTCAAGAGACCTGGCGGACTACCACTAAACATACTAAACTTAGATGGTTCTGGGTGGGCAGTGTCTATGCAGTCTGTAACCCAACATCTAAAAAGACAGGGGTGACTGTTTTGATACGAAAAGAGTTACCTTTCCAGGTAATGAACACTTATTTTGAAGGGTCAGGGAGAATAGCCCTAGTTTCAGGACAGCTTAGGGGTCACCCTGTACATATTATGTCAATATATGCCCCAACGCCCCCTACGGGGGAAGTCTTCAGAACGGTGTTTAGCATAATAAACTCGCTGCCGGAAGGGCAGCTTCTATGCATAGGTGACTGGAATTGTGTGGAGGATGCCCAATTGGACCGCTCACCCACCCACAAGGGGAGACAGGGAGCATGCTGCAAACTGCTAGGCACACTTTGGGCCGAGTTGGGCTTGGTGGATCCCTGGAGGCTCGCATCGCCCACTGGAAGGGACTTTACCTTTTTCTCCCCATCCACCCAGTCCTACTCACGCCTTGACAGACTCTATACTCAGAAAAGCTGTGCGTACACAATCAAAGATATTGATTTTCACCCTAGGGCCTTATCTGATCACTCACTTCTGACCTGTCAGTTGCAGTGGGACTCCAGAAAAAATAAAGGGGGATGGAGGTTCAATGTCAGCTTGCTGCATGACGAAGAGTTTGTCATCCACTAGAAGGGTGTGATCACTCAATACCTTTTGGAGAATGATACACAAGAAACACCCCTGAAATATATATGGGACTGTTTGAAGGCAGTGATCAGGGGACACAGAATAGCTTTTGCTTCCCACAAGGCTAAGCAACGTAGAGCCGCGCAAGGTAAGGCATACGAACATACTGAAATTTGCCAGCAGATAAAGGCCTAGAGGTCATCAAGCCTGCCTCGAAGTGCAGCTAGCACCCTTATCCTGCAGCTGCCCCTCTCTTCCACCCTTCCCCTTCATTGACCCTCCCCTTGTCCTGTCCCATCCCCTTTTGAAGCAGTCCACTGTTCTACTGGATACCACTTCTGCAGGTAACGATTCCACCCAGCCACCACCTCTCTGTAAACAAGTGTCTTCTGCCTCCCTCCTGAACCTTCCTCCTTCCATTCTCATATCATGGCCCTGGTGTCCCTCCTCCTTACTTTGAACAGTCACCTGTAATCTGTCTTGTTTATTCTTTCATGTACTTAGTTGTTTCAGTCATGTCCCCTGTCCCTCCCTCCTCCAGTGAGTACATGTTCAACTCCCTGAGCCTCCTCTTGTATGGTAAGTCCCCAGCCTCTGATCATCTTTGTTGCCCCGCGCTGCACCCCTCCAGTAACTTAATGTCCTCTTCAGATACGGGTGCTGCACCGCACTATACTCAGGTGCGGCTCAATTAATGACCCATGCAGTGGCAGAATCACCTCCCTCCCTCCCTCGAGGATATACCCCCCTTGCAACACAACCCAGCATTTTGTTGGCCTTTGCAGCTGCATTCCTACATTGTGCCGAGTTGTTCATTGACCCTGTAATGAGCACCTCTAGATCCTTCTCCTCCTCTGTCTGGGCTAGCTGCACTCCCCCCAGCTGGTAACTCTTCCTTGGGTCTTTATCCCAAAATGCAGCACCTTGCACTTTTTGGCATTAAACCACAGTTGCCAGGTGTCTGACCAGGTTTCAAGCTTTGCCAGATCATTCTGCAACCCCTGCCATCCCCCTAGGTCATCCACCACTGCTCCTGCCTTGGTATCATCAGCAAACAGACTGATCTTGCTCTTGATGTCCAATGATATGTCTGCAATGAATATCCCAAACAACACTGGTCCCAACACCGAGCCCTGTGGAACACCGCTGTCACTACCCTTGGGTGTGAGAGCCCCCACCCACCACCACCCCTCTGTTGCCTTCCCTGAAGCCAGTTCTCACCCATCTCACCAGCTTTGCACCTGCCCCTGTGCCTCTAACTTACTTCCCAGCCTCCATGCAGCACCGAGTCGAATGCCTTACTGAAGTCCAGATACAGGACATCCACTGCATGGCCCTGTCCAGTTGCCTGTTACCCAGTCAGCAGAACTCCACCAGGTTGATTTGGCAGGATCTGCTCTGTATGAAGCCATGCTGTCTGCTGTCCTGTAGTCCTTTGGCCTCTAGGAGGGCCACCAGCCTTTCCTTCAGGATAGTCTCCATTAGCTTACCCACGATGGATGTGAGGCTCACTGGTCTGTAGTTTCCCGGTTCATCTTTGGGGCCACTCTTGTGGAGGGGCACCACATGAGCCATCCTCCAGTCCTGAGGTACACACCCCGAATGTAGTGAGGCATTAAATAGGTCTGCCAAGGGTCCTGCAAGGACCTCTGCCAGCTGCTTCAGTACCGTGGGGTGGATGCCATCTGGGCCTGGCACCTTATCCACCCTCAGCTGCCTTCAAACCATCCCGAACTCTGCCTCCATGATTTCCCATCTGTCACCCCTTCCCTGTTTCTGCCATTTCTCCTCCCTTGGGTGTCACCTCTTCTCTTTAGTAAATACTGAGCAGAAGTACTCATTTAGTGCTTCTGCCTTGTTGCACCCTAGCTTCCACCCAACCCCCCTCCTTCCTAATCCTTATTATGTGGTCCTACAGCTCCTCTTTCTCCCTGATGTACCCAAAGAAGTCCTTCCCCCCTTCTTAATGCCTTGTACCAGCCTGAGTTCCGTAGATGCCTTGGCTCCCCTTACTGCCCTTGTCACCTTCTTCAATTCTGTCAAATACTCCTCCTTGTCCTCCTCTCTCCCTGTTTTCTTGTACTTCCTAAAGGCAGCTCTTTTCCTCCTAACCTTTTCCATGACCTCTTTGCTCAACCACCTCGGTTTCTTAGCCCTAGCCTTCTTGCTCTGGGCCTTGCAGCAGGTTTTGGTTGCCTCCACTATCCCCAGCTTTATGAGCTCCCACCTCTGGTTAGTGTCCATACTAGATTGAATTCTGGCCAGGTACCCTTTTACCACTTCCCCCATCCTCCCAAAGTCGGCCCTCCTGAAGTCCAGCACTCTTGTGCCAGATTCCACTCCTTGCTTGCCCGTATCCAGTGTGAGCCATAACTGAGCGGTGGTCACTCCCTGACAGCGGTTCCAGCACTGTAAGTTCTCTCACAAAGTCCCCATTTGCCAGCACAAGGTCAAGGGTATTCCCTAACCTGGTTGGTTCACTGACCATTTGCAGCAGGAAGCTGTCCTGGAAGGCATCCAGCAGTACCTGCTCCCTTCTGTTCCTGGTTGTTGGGGTACTCCAGTCCACTCCTGGCATGTTGAAGTCCCCCACAATCACCACACTACCCTTCTCGCAGGTCCTCCTGATCTGTCCCACTAGTTCCCTGTCTGACACCTCCGTCTGAGATGGCGGCCTGTACACCACTCCCATTCTAAGAATCCTATTCTTGGAATCCTGGATTTGCATCCAAATTGACTCTGTACTACCCTCCTCCCCTTCCTCCCTTACACACTTCAGTCCTTCCTTCACATATAGTGCCACACCCCCTCCTTTCCCAGTCACCCTGTCCCATGAAATAACCTGTACCCTGGTACAGACAGGTCCCAGTCATTGTATTGGGGGCCCATGTTTCTGTGATGGCTGCAATGTCCACCTCTCCCTCTGCCATGAGCACCTGTAACTCTGCAGTTTTCCTCCCAAGGCTCCTAGCATTAAGGGTAACCACCTTCCACCCTCCCCCATCCTGCCCTCCTTTACTAGCATCACCAATAGTACTTGCCATTTGTCCTTTGTCACTGTTATGGGGGGTAAGCTCATATGGTTTCCCAACCTGTGGTCTCTGCATGCCTCTTGCCCAATTGCCATACCCCACTCCTAGTTTAAATTCCCTACTTCCTCTATGTACTCCTCCATCCTCTGTTTCAACACTTCCTTTCCCTCCTCACTCAAGTGTAGTCTGTCCTTGGCATAGACTACTGTCCTCCCAGGTCCCCCCAACAGCCCATACCCTTTACCACAACACTAGGTTCTTAGCCATGTTAAATTCCTCTATTCTCAGCTTTCTTGTTGTGCTTGCCTTGGGCACTGGAAGTATCTCCGAAAAAGTTACTGATCTTCCTGCCCCCTCACATAATTGTGCTAGTTCTTCAAACCTCCTCTGGACTATATCTACTGTCTTTTCAGCCAGGTCGTTCGTCCCAAGATGTATAGTTAAATGAGGATTGCCCCTACCCCTTCTAGCATATTTCAGAATGGACTGTGCCATCTTTTCCACTGTCATTCCTGGCATGGCCTCCACCCAAACGCGACTGTGCCTCTCCCCCTTGCTACCCCACCTGACTTCTCTTAGTATTGAGTCCCCCAGCACTAAGATTCCACCACTTTTACTCCCTGCTTGCTTCCATTCATCTCCCTCTCTCATTTCCGGCTCCTCTTCTTCCTTCTGCACATTATTTCCCCCTTTTGCCCCTGTTGCAATTCTCCCAGCAGAACTTCCCCCCGCTCCGGTTTGGTCCAGGCATTTATCAATTACTCCTCTAATTTCATTATTTCCCTCCTCCACCTTCTTCCTCTCTAGCAGTGCAAAACTATTTTCTGAAGACCCTTCACAAATGCCTGCTTCCTCTCTCTCTTCATAGTAACCTGTTCTCTCCTTTCCACTCCATGACTTTTGCCACTTCTTCGCCTCCCCTCACAAGTCCCTATCTCCTCCTTCCATTTGTCTTTTGTCTCCTGACCTAGTTTCCCTGGCAATCGTTCTTCCTGGCCTGGGCCCCCTTGTCCCTGCTTCCCTTCTTCTGACCCTTTCCTCACCACTGTTGGCTTAAATCGTCCTCCCTCATCTCCCATTCTTCCTCCCTCCAGTATTGGGCTAAACCCACCCCCAGTCTGCCTTGTCTGACTTAGTTCCTCCTGCAGATCTTCAGTCTCCTTTTTGAGTTTCTCTATGTGGTTGCACACTAAACATCCTCCCGCACTCCAGGCAGTTTTTAGAAAGATTGGTGCACCACAGTTGTTGCAGCCTACCACCCTACCCATTGCTGTCGTTGCCCACCAGCAACCCCCACCCTTCCAGATGCAGGATACCAAACACTCCCCAAGTCTCCCCTCCTCTATCAGTGCAAAACATTCTTTTCTTAATTTCCCTTACCCCCTTTGTTGTACATGTTTAGATAGATTGAGCAACTGCTTTTTATATTCCTAACCTTCCTATCCAAACTCAAAAAGAGACTTTAAGTAGCTATTGCACAACCTTCCTCAAACTCCTACTCCTCCTTTCCACAATGCAATAGCAATGCAAAGAAGTAACAATAAAAGCTCCTAGATTTGCAGTTACTTCCCTTCCACTGAGATAGCAGTCACCTCTTCACTCACTGCTGTTCCTTTCCTGGATGTCTGCTTCTGCTATGACAGGTGCATATCCTTTGCCTGTTTGAGGAAGTGATGTCAGAACCCCTGGTATAAAGGAAATCACAGACCAGGGGTGGGTGGGGTGAGGGGTTGGGGGTGGGACCAACCCAAGTCATCCAGAAACAGTCAGGTAGCTGAGGCCCTGGTCAGACCATTAGCACCCTTCCCCACTATGCACTAACCTTTGCAGCTAGTGAAGCCAGCAAAAATGAATCACAATTCTACTCAAAGCCCCCAAAATAGGTTTGCTACCAAAACAAACAGGTCTCCAATTCAAGCAACTTCACCAACAACACATCAAAATAGGCTTGAAATTAGAAGATATAGGTCTTTGATTCAAAGAAACAGCCCCAGTTAAATCACACCAAATAGGTTTTAAATCAGAAGAAATAGGCTTCTACAAATGCAGCCTGCTGCACAGTGAAACATCAAACAAATGAGCCCACTTATAGCCACCAAAACAGTTTTCAGAATTCCAGCAGCCCCAAAACAATAC
Organism: Neoceratodus forsteri; assembly: GCA_016271365.2. Classification (NCBI taxonomy): domain Eukaryota; kingdom Metazoa; phylum Chordata; order Ceratodontiformes; family Ceratodontidae; genus Neoceratodus; species Neoceratodus forsteri. The sequence goes on along the minus strand of CM057453.1, from coordinate 911,957,607 downwards.
CCTACTAGCCCCTTAGAAGTAGTAAGAAAGAAAAGAATAACCTTCTACCAAGTAAAATCCACAAGAACAATGTAAAAACAACAAGAAGCTACTGTACTGCAACAAATCTGATCCTTTCCCTTCTAGTTCCTTGACAGACTCCATACTCAGAAAAGCTGTGTGTACACAATCAAAGACATTGATTTTCACCCTAGGGCCTTATCTGATCACTCACTTCTGACCAGTCAGTTGCAGTGGGACTCCAGAAAAAATAAAGGGGGATGGAGGTTCAATGTCAGCTTGCTGCATGACGAAGAGTTTGTCATCCAGTAGAAGGGTGATCACCCAATACCTTTTGGAGAATGATACACAAGAAACACTCCTGAATTATGTATGGGACTGTTTGAAGGCGGAAAATATGCTGAGACATTTAGAGACGGAGCATAAGAATACGAGAAACCCTGATTTACTTCCCAAAATTAAAGAGGCAAGAGAAGAGGTCAATAAACTCTCACTGCATAAAAGAGAAAACACTCTGAGATTTATGCAGCAGAGATATTACGAGTGTGGGAAACAGGGCAGGTCGCCTATTAACAATACGCCTTAGGAAAAGAGAGGCAGACAGATATGTTTCTAAATTAAAAAAAGGTCTCCCAATGGGGAATATGCAAGTGCTCCCGAGGACATAGCCCAAGAATTTATAAAATAGTATTCCCATCTCTATGAAGAGAAGAGACTGCCCGATCAAAAACCAAAAACTGAACAATTTTTTCAGCAGGCAACCCTCCTATCCCTAACTGCCACACAGCGGCAATATATGGAGGCACCCTTTTCCAATGCTGAGGTAATGGTGGCTCTAAATAGATTTAAGGGGGGAAGGCCCCAGGCCCAGATGGCCTCCTGGCTGAGTTTTATGGCAAATTTGCCAAAAAAATTAGACCCTATGATCACCAAGGTCTGCAATGTAGCGCATGAGGCTGGACAAACCCCTGATTCCTGGGCGGGCCACTGATAGTCATAATGAAACCAGATAAAGACCCACTCCAGTGCTCCAACTACTGACCCATATCCCTACTCAATCAAGACGTTAAAATTTTCACTAAAATTCTCAGCTCTCGGTTGCAATCTTTAATAACGGGTTTAATTCACCAAGACCAAACTGGAGTTATCCCAGGCTGCCACATACAAGACAAGATACATCTTTTGTTAAATACTATATCTGCGGCGCAGTCATTTCCTAACAACATCCTATATGCTGTGATGTCAGTAGATGCCGAGAAGGCATTTGATCGTGTAGATTGGTATTACTTAGAAGAGACCTTAAAACACTTTGGCTTTGGACAGCGGTTTCGATCCTGGATCACCAATCTATGTAGAAACCCACAAACACATTTAAAACTAAATGGGATAACCTCCTCCCCCTTCCCGATTCAACTGGGTACACGGCAAGGATGTCCCCTCTCCCCGTTATTGTTTGCCCTAAGTATCGAACCATTAGCAGCTTATATCAGACAGTCCTCGAAATTTAAAGGAATTAGGGTGGGGGGGGAGAATTACGCATCTCACTATATACAGACGACACCCAATTGTACTTAACAGACCCAGTACGGGCAGTCCCAGGTGTCTTGAAAATGCTTCAAACATTTGAAGATATTTCAGGATACAAACGAAATCAATCCAAAACTGAACTTTTACCGGTGGGTGGGGACGATAGTTTCCTACCACAGAATTTAGGGGCATGGATCACTCTGGACCTCTCCCAACTATACCGCACGAATGATTTAAAACTATTACTAACAACCCAAAAAGATTGTAGAAGGTGGAAAGAGCTACCTCTAACACTGATAGGCAGAATTGAGACCGTACGCATGAACCTCCTACAGAGATTTTTATTTTTGTTTACGGTACTTCCCATAAAACTGCCTTTAAATTTCTGGAAACAACTGGGATCTGCACTAACAAACTTTGTGTGGGGAGGAAAACAACCCAGAATAAGATAGCCATTTTAGTAGCCCCCAAAAGTCAGGGGGGACTTGCTTTGCCTGACTTCAAGTTATATTTCTGGGCAGCACAACTGCAATATTTTATCCCACATCTCAGTAAGAGTGAGACCCCTTTGTGGGTAGACCTTGAGCAGAGGGAGGGAGGTATGCCCCACACTGGAGTCATGGTATTTTTGGACACACAGAATTTACATCTGTTCTCCCCTAATAATATATGGGCACTAAACCTCAAACAATCATGAATGGAGACGTAAAACGTACAATATACCTACTCATCAAACCGTGGACACCCCTCTAAGGGCCTGTTTAGACTTTCTTCCCTTTAGTTTGGAAGGCGGACTACGACTTTAGGAGAAGTGCGGCCTCTCCACCATAGGCCAGTTCTTTCAGGGAGGCATAATTAAATCTTTTATGCAACTATCACGAGAATTCAAATTATCAAGTAAGGATTTTTTTCCGATACCTACAATTCAGACTCTATCTTCTATAAAAAACACTTCAACTGAACCCCCAGCAATTAGACAATCCGCTCTTTATACTACTAGTTACACTGGCAGTGTCCAAGAGAACTAGGGGGAAGGTGTCCCAAATTGTAAAACTGTTGGCGGACATGCAGCCGGATCCAAGTATTACCCTGAGAAATAAGTGGTCTGCGGAAGCAGAATTGGAACTGACTGAAGATAGCTGGGTAAAAATCTGGCGAGGGGTCTTTTCTACCCCTACCTCCCCATCTTGGAGGGACTGTAGATGGGGAGTGGTCGCCCACCTCTTTCGCATGCCAGTTATTACTGAACATTTTGGGACACACCCCACAGACCGTTGTTGGAGGGGTTGTTCAGGGGTTGGTAACCACACCCATATTTTCTGGTCCTGTCTCCTACTGAAACCTTACTGGACAACAATAACTAAAGAGGGCAGAAACATTTTAGAAATTGACATGCCTGTGGCCCTTCCCACATTTATACTGGGACTACCACCCCAGGACTGAAAAATAAGGCACAGACTTATTTATTTTGTATTTAGGTGGCAGCAGCCCTCAAGGCCATAACTCAAAAATGGCTCACTCCCCAGATCCCAACCTTGGAGTCTTGGCTGTCTAATTGGTCCCGAATGATGGAAATGGAAAGGCTAACTGCAAAGCTTAGATTGCAAAAAGAGAAGTATACAAGTCATTGGCTTCCATTTTTCCATTATATTGTGAATTTCTCTCAGAAAAATGTTTTAGATATCCTGGTACAGCAGGATTAACAGTGCTGTACAGGTCAACTGGGTGTATGCCTGGGTGAGATACCGGTCTGGTAGGCAGCTTATTCTGAATGTAAACACTGTTTGACAGTACTTGCAGGTGGGATGTAATGGGTGAGATGAGCCAGCGGTCATAGAAAAATGAAGTGCTGACTAATTCCTAAATATTGCTATTGAAGAACAAAATGCATGTGATTGTGAGTCTTCCTCCTTTCCCTCACCCCACAGGGAGTTCTCTTCTATTCTCTCTCATTCCCTTCTCTGTTTGCTTTACTCCTCCCTATAACTATCTTGTGTATATATTCTATGTATTAAGTTTTTAAGTTAAACTCTTGTTTGTGTGGTAAGGATGTTATAAGTTAAATCATTGAAAATCAATAAAATATAATAAAAAAAAAAGATCTCATCAGTTCTTCCTCAGGCAATGGCCCTGCTTTTTCCACTCCTCTGGGAGTGCTGTAGGATTACTGTGGAGTTCCAGGAGGTATGGGCCTCCTAAACCACAGAACATTGGCTCACTTACATTACTTAAATATGCCATGGAAGTTAGGGAGACCACTGGCCCCAAATCATTGTTCTGTCACCTCTTATGACAGATGGACCCAGTAGTACAGCAGTTCCATAGAAAGTAGAGAAGCCCTTGGATATAGGACTAGTTTCTCCAGTTTCTAGACCACAGAGATTCTCTGGTTTGGATTCCATTTATTTTGTCTTGCCCAACTAGATGGACACAGTTGGGCTGGTACTCAGCCACAAAGATCATCTACAGACTCCTAGGGGAAAAGAGATTCTCTGTCACCCTGTTACCCATATCAGGAGCACTGAGTCAGGGATTTTCTATTTGTCTGGATCTTTATCTGTGGGGAGGTGATTTAGTTTAATGGGATTTTCCATCTGTTTAAAGAGTTTATGGTACTGAGCGGTCCTCCCGAGATCCATGAGTTGAAGAGCGGAGCGGGACAAGATGGTGGAATAGTTAGGTTCCTTCCATATGATTTGCATCGCTCTTTTTAGCACACTTCCAAAGTTGTAGAGTCTTAAGTTGGTGAGGGAACTGTGTCACACAGCAGTGAATGAGGGAGTTGTGTACATTGGGTATTCATTTGTATGGAGGACAATGCAGTTTAGGGTATTGAAGTAGTGTAGCCTTATGTTGGCTTTAAAGATTGTGGAGGCTTTGTGTTGCCCCATTTCTTGTTGTTTGAGGTGATGAGGTTGAGTGGTACGGGTTTTGTATTCTTTTAGTAATTTCAGTCCTATTCCCTGGGGGGTTGGGAGAGAGAAGGAGTGTGGCATGGGGGTTGTCAAAGGTTTGTATATGATGAGATGCTTTGTCTTAGAGATGTTAACAAGCATATTGGATTTGTTTATCCAAGACATTAGAGATTGCTCAGGTCCAGTTTGTGGGGGCATTTCCAGTGGTCACAGAAACAGGACCAAATTGTAGTGTCATCAGCATAGATCATTGATTTGTTAGGTGTGGTCATGTCATTCATCATGATTAAGAACTTCAAGGGAAATGTGGTCCTCAGTGTTTCTTGGAACTCTCATTTTAGCCTCTAGAATTATTTCCCTATATTTGCTGTTATATAAGGCAGTTTTCCTGGTGGAGAGCATGTCCATATCTCTTTCTCCATCCATACCAAAAGGAGACGATCTTTTCTTCCCATCCTGTATTGTAATTTACAGTTAAAAGCAGTGTTCTCAGCTTTGCTGCTATGATACAATGATTTGTTGTAGTTTCTCTGCATTTTGATGGACAATGTCCCATATGTGGGTGACAAAAGGTTCAGCGGTATGGTCATGTTTGTTAAGAGAACCATTGAATTGAGTGCACTTTCTGTAAAGGAACCCTTTTGTTTTGTTTTTTACCATCCTATGATGGCCATTTGTACCAGACCCCATTTTATTCAGAAGAGTTTATTGAACATCTTCAATAATCTGAAACTGAGTTTGCCTTCTCTTTGTATAAAAGTGGTTTCTTGGAACAGCTATCTTTATCAGCTGTGATCCCTCACTTTTCACACATCTAGTTATGGATATTTGTTGACATTCTTAGCGTTAGATTATGACTTCTAAATGTCACTTCTTTTGGATAGCCCACTGAGGTGGTTTTGGCACTCACTGGATATTTACAGCTACAGTGCAACACAGTAACGTACAGGAAGTGACATGTCACAAAATACTGCACAACAGAAGGGCTTAATTACCATTGCATTACACCGTTCCCTGCTGCATTTTGTGATATTCTGCAGCATTACTGCGTTGTAGCATGGCTGGCTCCACTGCATTTTAATATATTTATGGGAGTAAATTTCTTTCTTTTTTTTTAACTCCACGTTATTGATAAGTTGCAGAACAATACAGCATTCAATAACATAAGTTACATAGCATTAATCAAATGCCTTTGTCAGAAGTTCATGATACTACATTTCAGCCCTTGTGTCTTCTTCAGGTCTACATTAGAGCATAAATGACGTCGTTATGTAAAGTCACTGGAACATGCAAAGTTACTGGAACAGCTAATAATTAGGTAACTATGTGCCAAACTCACATCAACATCAGCACATGAAAATGTGTGGCCTCCCATCCCCCAGCACCCTGAAGTTACTTACACAAACAATTATGTGCAAGAATAGTAGGAGAAACAAGAAAAAAAGAAGGGCACCCCCAAGCTACACGATTGTACCATGTCAAGAGTTCTCTCACTTCCATAGTCGAAACCCACCATCCCCGCCCTCGCCACAGCACACCTCCGGCCGTCAGCCCAGAGCCATCATCCAACTGACGAGGTTCATTGAGTATCGAGTCGAGGCTGGTCACCCCCTTCCTCCCCTGCCTGAGGTGCTCTTCCACCCCCCAGCGAATCGCAGGTGTCCCATCTACTCCAGAGCTCTGTATATTTTCTCTGAATGATCCATAGCATCACAGTGATATGATCCATAGCTTGGAGCTCTCTCACCTTCGACCTCCAAACCATAATTGTCAGTACTGTATTCGTATACCAAGTCAACGTAATTCTTTTTTATTGCGACCAAGCAGAAGGTTCAAAAAAGCATCTGCTGTGGTCAACGGCCAATACCAAGAATTTTTGCTACCAAGGAACAACTGCTTAAACTTAAATGGAAGACTAAGTCCCCAGATCCCTTCGAGCGCTGCATAACTCTGAGACCAAAATAGCAGTATCCTGGGACAGCTCCAAAAGATGCAGTAATGGGTCGGCCTGGTGGTGCTGAGGGATGAGGTGCTGGAAGCCACACCTCGCGCTACGCCAGCAACCCGAGTTCGGCAGTGAGCTTATGCACCAGGGGTCAGCTGGGGTAGGTAGAGGATTGAGCGCCCGGTGGGCTGCTGTCCTCCTGGGGGGGGAAGGCGGGGAATCGCCCGCATGCCAGCGACTCCTGGTGGAGACCGGGGGTGCTGCAACACGCATGGGGGGGCAAGCACCAGAACATGGAAAAGCCTGGTCTGCGCGGTAGGCAATGCACCTGCCCCTATGCCCACAACTGGATCCATCCTGCCTTGCCTTCCAGGTTCCTCCACCCAGGCCCTCACCCACAGCCAGAGACTGACTGTAAAAGAGCACCCAAGAGGAGGGCGGCCCCACCCTGGAGGGGTTAAGCTGGGGGTGCCAACTGTGGAATGAGGAGGAGAGAGGAGGCACAGGTCGGAGGGCTTCAGGCAGGGCAGGAAGAGGCAGCATGCCTGAGAGAGGCCCCGCAGACCATGACCGGAGGGAAAAATAATTGAAAAAAGGAAAAAAAAAGATGTGGTAATGGGTGCCCGCCTGACCACACTCTCTCCAACACAGGTCTGGGCCCTTAGGTACAAAGTGTTTAGTTATGGATGGGGTGTGGAAGAACCATATAAGGCACTTCCTGTGAAATTCTCTCCACGTGGGGGAGGATGTGGTATGTCTACCTGTGACCCATATATATTTCTAGTCCTCCTCACGTATCTGGACCTGGGCCTCATGTTCCCAGGCATCCCTGATTGCTTGGAACTCTGTGTGTGTAGATCCCTGCAGCATTTTATATGCCAAGGCTATTTTACCTCGCCTACCAGCCAGCATGGTGGCCCAGTACAGAATATCTTCAAGTACTTTGAGGTCCCTGTTAATGAGGGCCAGTCTCCCACCTGTTTGTAGACTGTGGCAGACTTGCAAGAAGCAGAAGAAGTCTTGCCATGGCAAGTTCAATTTTTGCTGCAGTTCCATGAAGGCAAAGCATGTCCCATTTTGTATAAATTAATTGAACCTGACGAGGGAGCTGTGGTTCCAACACCACTATCCTCTGTCATCCCTGCAGGGGGGGGAGGAACTCTGGGTCACCTGTAATTACTGTTTGTTGCCCAACTTCGTTGGGCCCATTCATGACTGATCTGATTTTGAGGAGCATTAAGGGTATGTCACGTCAGGGGGTTCCTGATGGATGCCTGCAGGATCAGAGTAAGGGGAATATGTGTCATTGTAAATTGGGGTGTGGGGAGTCCCGTATCTGCTTCCAGGTCCAGCCACCCTGAATCTGCGTTTTGCTTTGTCCAAGTTACCAACGGGGCCAACTGTACAGCCAGATACAGTAGTATAGGTGTATGTCAGGCATCGTTAACCCCCCACCCTCCCTTGGGAGTGTCAGCACCTTCCTCCAAATCCGGTGCCTATAGCTAGTACATACAAAGGTAAGCAGAGTCTTTTGAAGTCTTCTCCAGAACTCTCACCAGAAGTGCCTGAATCAAGAAAAGATATCTAGTCAGGATGTTCATCTTAAGAGTAGCCACTTGGCCCGCTAACCCCAGTAGAAGGAGGTTCCAATGGACAATGTCAGCAGCAACCCCCTCTCCAACTTTGCATAATTCAGTTTCAATAAGGATCTAAGCTTTGGAGATATCTGGATACCCAGATACTTGGCAATGTTATGCTGTGCCCTTTGGAAGGGGAGCATCTTCCGCAACCTGGGAGGGCAGGTGCCACTGAGTCATAACATTTCTGATTTGGCAAAGTTAATTTTATATCCTGAGATTGATCTGTAAGCCTCAAGCTCAGTGAACAGCTCAGGTATGGATCTATCTGTTTGGGTCAAAAAGAAAAGGGAGTCATCTGCATATAATGAGACCTTATGCTCCCTATTGTTTTCTCTTATCCCTGTAATCTATGGGTTTCTCCAAACTGCTTGAGCTAGCGGATCAATACAGAGAGCGAAGAGCAGCAGGGATAGAGAGCATCCCTGCTGGGTCCCTCTAGTGAGGTGAAATCTCTCTGAAGCAGCACCGTTTACTCTAACTGTGGCCTGTGGGATGCGTACAGTTCCCGCACACATGTAAGGAAGGTGTCCCCCAATCCCATCTCTATCAGGGTTCTGTATAGGAATCCCCAGTTCACCTGGTCTGATGCCTTCTCGGCATCCATGAAAACTGACAAGGCCAACTCTTTACCTTGATGGGCTTTAACAGTAATATTGAGAAGGCACCTTATGTTGTCATGTATTAGTCTGCCGTTGATAAAACCTGTTTGGTCTGGGTGAACCAGGGACCCCACACAGCCCTGCAATTGAGCAGCCAAGATGGAAGTAAATATTTTCAGGTCTGTATTCAGGAGTGAGACAGTATGGTAAGAGCTGTGTACAGCAGCATTTTTATCTGGTTTCGGTAGCACTGTTATTTGGGCATATTGCCATGAGGGCGGGGCCCTCTCTCCTTCCTGAATGCCCTGACAGATGCTGAGAAGTGGTGCTAATTTTTTGTGAAATTGTGAAAATGCCTGCGCAGATCTTTTTAAAAGTCTGCAAAGAGCTGCAAGATTGTTTCATGATCTGTGTCGCATTGCTGCAAGCCTGGCTGCCGTATGCATAATACTGTGTGGCTGGCAACTTCTCTTCAGAGATGCCAGGCCAGCAGTCAGCCTGCCTGTTGTCCAGACTCATAACTCATAGTATCATTTTCTGGAATATCTAAGGCTACCTTCGATTTTAGTTTCTAGAGGTTGGCTGAGTCAAGCACGGCACCTCTCAAAACACTCCCTAACCTCAGCATTTTATTGTAATCTTGTGCTCAGCCTCCAAGTCAAATAGCTGCTCCTCCAGTGCTTATTGTTTCTTTTGCGCCTGGAGGCGTAGCCTATGATATGCACCTTTAATACCGCCTTAAGGCCATCCCACCAGGCTGCCATAGATGATCGCCTTTGGGATTCGTGGCCTCATAGTTTTGACTCCTCCTTAATCAACTGTTGAAAGTCTTGAGTGTTTCAGGAGGGTTCCATGTCAACACCACGTAAGAAAAAGCAGCGCGGTAAATTTAAGCACGGTCATTTCAGCGCAAGGCAATACAGCGTGGACGCAATTGAGCAGTAGTCTATGCAGCGCAAAATGCGATCTGTACTAACAGGCTCAATTCAGCCAGGATCACCAGCAAAAAAACACAACGCACGCACTTAATAAACAGAAACTGTGCTGGCTCAACCTGCCTGCAGTCATGTATAAGAAGTACATTATCACCCTGGCGCTGTTCATTTAGTGGTGCCTTCCTGGGTATGTCAGCAAGAGGTCAAATTAAATATACCTCTGTCTCCCAGGAATCAAGCTAATATGTTTTTGTAAAGCGCAGTGGTTTAAGGCTCTGAGCTGCAAACCTGGAAACCTGGGCTTGAATCCCACAGCCCCCACTTGCATACTGTGTGATCCTGAGCAAGTCACTTAACTCCCTTCTGCTCCCAGGTCACACCTGTAAATAAGCTTTCAGCTTAGTGTGTCTCTCCTGGTAAAATAAATTAAATAAAAAAAATAATAAAATAAAGACTTGCGAATACGATTAAACATTATTAAAAAAGCCTCTCTTTCATTATGAAATGGTGATCTTCTACCTGTATTATAGCTGGGGACAAGTTAAAGGTCTCTCACCCTAGCGTTGTTCATTTAGTGGAGCCTTCCTCGATCACAGCCCAACCCAAGAAGGGTGTCTTTACCCTCACCCCCTGCAAGATTCCTGTTTAATTCTCTCAGATCAGTGACCAGTCCAGTGGTGCTGTTCATTTAGTGGGAGGTGCCTGGTGCCGTAATCAGAAAGTTAGGTAGGCGAACAGAATTTGTAGGCATAGAAGGGTAATGGAGTGAGAGGGATGCTTGCGAGAGTTCTGGGCAAGTAGGGTGATAAAGTTAACAAAAAAAAAAAAAGAAGAACAAAGGCCTAAACCAGAACCCTTGAATGTCAATGGCTATATTGAAAATCCTTGCCAGTGTTCGGATATTCCTGTCCAGCAGGGCAGCACCTACCAAGGTGGCCATAAAAGGCTCTATGCACATTGAGCATATAGAGCCACCCTCTTTCATCCAGTGACTCTTTTCTCGCCTAGTAGACTAATCTATGGAATGCAATTCAAATCCCCCTGCCCCCCAGCCCCGGGACCCAATAGCCCTAAGATACATACTGGATCCCCTTGTATAGTTGTATCACTATATTAAGCCGCCCTGAGAGAGAGTGTGCCCACCCCATTTAATTTCCTTGAACTAGCCCGTTTGGGCAGGTATGCGGACACTGTAGGCAACCATTTTCCCCACACACACCCCTTTGTGATCTGTCTGGAGCACAAAGAATCATCCCCTCTGAATTTCACCACATCCCCCCCCCCCCACGGGTCACAGAAGGCTCATTATCCTAATTGCCTGTATTTAATGAAAGTAGAGGAGACCTCACTAAGGATCCTCTCCTCTGAGAACCCCCCACCTGGCTGGCAGAAGGCTCATTATCCTGACTGACTTTATTAAATGAACATATAGGTGACACTTGTAGGGTGTGGCCTGGGGCCCTACAAAGCCCAGTGCAGCTGATGCCATAATTGATGTAGATGGGGCCACTCCATGAACTCAACCCCAGCCACACCTGAGTGCAGCCTCTGGTCACCTGGTATAGGAAATTCTACACTGTGAGGCATCTACTCAGCAGAGTTAATAGTTCCATGAGCTGCCTCTCTCTACATAGCTGACTACATGCCTGCTTATAGTACACACAACGTCCCACCACAGGAGGCTGCTAAAAATTCTGCTTTGTACACCGACTGTATCCCATGGTCCACGTTCATGGGGTAAGCTGTGTGGCCATCCTTCTAGGACTTCATACATTTTAAACCATCTCCCCTTTTAGCAGTAATGGGGCTAGTGGGGCCGGGGATCAACCCAAAACTGCCGGTGATTCAGAGCGTGGTTGTGTAGGGACACAGAGGAGGAGGAGGAGGAGATGGACACATACGCAGTTCCCCATCCACCCTTCTCTCAGTAGACTTGCCAATTACCCTAGGTCGTGTATTTCTTAAAAACAGACGTCACAGAAAGCACAAAGTATAGAAAAATCATATTTAATGCTTCTTAATATTTACATGTGGTACAGGATTACACACACTAAAGACCATAGGAAATACAATACCCTACAGAAATGGAAAACAAATTAATTGAAAAGATAGAGATCACACATAATAACACTCACTAGTTCTCACTAAATTCTAACAAGAACTGAAAGCTTACACTCAAATGGGATTTTTGTGAATCTTGGCAGACTTGGACAGTAATGATGTGGCTTCCTCAAATCCTCAATAAGACTGATATTCCTAAGAAAAATACAGGTAAAAATACCTATGGCAAGCCACTACCTTTTCCCAGCATCATGTGTCCGGCCTCTTTGACATCACACATTGGACATTTCTTTTGAACTGTTGGGACCTCCACTATAATTGAACTAGTCTGAACTGGTTGTGTGTATATGGACTCTGTTCTAGTGTTTTATATACAGCGGCACCAGATGGGGTGCAGTGCAGAAATGCTGCAATATGCTGCAGGGGACAGTGTAATTCAATGGCAATTAAGCCCTTTTTGTACTACAGTAAACATAGAAACATAGAATTTGATGGCAGATAAGGACCGCTTGGCCCACCCAGTCTGCCCATTTCCCTACCTACTGGATAAGCTGCAGATCCTAGTTAACCAGCAGCCTACTTCTTCCTACCCCCAACCCCTAGAGTTGCCTTATGACTGTCCCATGCATGCTTGAATTCCACCACTGATTTTGACTCACAGCCTTCTCCGAAGGCTGTTCCATGCATCCACAACCCTCTCTGTGAAAAATACTTCCTTAAATTAGCCTTGAGCCGCCTCTATCTTCAAATTGTGCCTCTTGTTCTTGCACACCTTTTTTGAAAGATGCTACCTTCTTGGACTTTGTTGATTCCCTTGAGGTACTTGAACGCTTCTATCATGTCCCCTCGCCCTCCTTTCCTCAAGGCTATACATATTAAGCTCCTTTGTCTCTCTTCATATGTCTTCGCGTGCAGACCCTGCACCATTTTAGATGCCCTCCTCTGGACAGCTTCCATCCTATGTCTTATGGAGATTGGGTCTCCAGAACTGTACAGTACTCCAGATGGGGTCTCACCAGCTGTCTGTACAGAGGGATAATAACTCTCCTGTTTTCTACTGGTGATGTCTCTCCTATGCATCCCAGTATCCCCCAGCCCTCCTTGCTGCCCTCTCACATTGCTTGCCCACCTTTAGGTCATCTGATATGACTACCCCCAGGTCCCTTTCCATTTTTGTTGTTGTTAGTATCTCACCCCCCATTGTGTACGCTTCCCCTGGGTTTTTGTTTCCTAGGTGGATTACCTTGCACTTCTTAGCATTGAATCTAAGCTGCCATACATCTGACCATTCCTCTAACCTTGCCAAGTCCCTTCTCATCCTTTCCACCCCACCCTGTGCATCAGCTCTGTTGCAGATCTTTGTGTCATCTGCAAAGAGACATACTTTTCCTTCCAGTCCTTCTGCAGTGTCGCTTATAAAGACATTGAAGAGGACCGTCCTATACTGAACTCATGCGTACCCCACTAGTAACCTTCCTTTCTTCTGAGTGGACTCCATTTACTATTACTCTGTGTCCTATTCTCCAGCCAATTCTTTACCCAGGCTGTCATCTTGGGACCCACTCCCAGGCTGGCTAACTTGTATATTAATCTTTGTGTGGGACTGTGTCAAATGCCTTGCTAAAGTCTAGGTAGGCCATGTCCACAGCCCCTCCCTGATCTACTACTTTGGTCACCCAGTCAAAGAAATCTATCAGATTCGTCTGGCATGACCTTCCCGCTGTGAATCCATGCTGCCTAGGGTCCTGTGCCCCTCTGGCCTCTAGATACTCAACAATTCTTTCCTTCAGAAGTGATTCCATCATTTTCCCTATCGCTGAGGTTAAACTAACAGGTCTGTAGTTTCCTGCTTCTGCCTTGCTCCCACTTTTGTGAAGGGGAATCACATCTGCCCTCCTCCAGTCCTCGGTAACCACCCCATCCTCCCATGATTTGTTAAAAAGGGTAGTCAGTGGTGTCACTAGTTCTACCCTTAGTTCTTTTAGAATTCTGGGATGAATCCCATCAGGCCCCATTGCTTTGTCCACCTTCAGTTTTAAGAGTTCTTTCAGAACCCTTTCTTCTGTAAATGGGCTGGTATCAACTTCTGTATCCAGAGTGTTTCTACTGTTTGTTTTATGCACCTCCCCCTTTTTATTTGTAAATACTGAGTAAATATTGTAAGTAAGTAAGTACAATTGTATATTGTAAGTATTTCGTGACGGGTCATTTACTGCAAGTTACTGCGTTGCATTGTGGTTGACTCCACTGTAGCATCCCCCACCACAGGGGCCGTCTAACGTGGCCAGTTATTTTGCTTACACCCAGAACACAGCCCCTATGGGAGGAAAGGAACTCAGTTCTTGTGTTGTTACCCAAAACAAATAGTCTTTTCGATCAAAAGAATACTGCTATCCACACCCAACTTGCTGTCCAGCCAGGGACAGCAAATTTGAAAGAAAATGTAATCTCAGTCCCCACCTACCTCTCACAAAATATTTTACAGAGAAAATAGATAATATAATTTAAAAAAGAATTTCTGGATGTATCACATTTCCTCTTGTCTCCAGTCCTAGTTTCTTAGACCTTTCCTTCTGCTGAAAGAACATGTTACCTCTTTCACAGCTCCTGCCATGCGGATCAGGTTAAGAGTTTTTACAGCATTTATGGTGGCATTGTATTGGATTTTCTGCTCCTCCTCCTCCGGTTCAACTGGATGCCCTGTGTCTCCTGCTTCATTCTGCAACCCATGGACCAGTATCAGTAATACAAGCCAGGATATACAAATATAGGTTTACCATGTCCATGGTAGATGGTCATGATTCCTGTGTTCACTGTGAATCGGTAAACCACAATATTTCCTCTTGCTGTCTGTGTAGATGGATGCATTCTAAATCACAGCTGGAGCGTTTGCTTAGAATGCAAAAAGTTACGAGAGTGTTTTTGAACTGTGCTTCTGTGGTAGTTGGTTCTGAGGCCGAGCTTGTGGCTTGGGCTGATGAGCCACAAGCAGTGAAGGATGTTGCCGTGATCGACCCTGATGATCATGAGTTTGAGCCACAGGCTGACAAAGAAGAAGACTTTAAAGCATCTGGGGAATTGTTTTACCAGTTAATGTACTCATTGGCTTTAGATTCAGGGGATCTGACCCAGGTGTCCATTGCTATGGTGAGCTCATTATATGCAGTAAAAGGTTCAGGACTCCTTGTTCAGCTCTCAGAGTTGTCAAGCATATGAGGAAATGCAAGCAGTGGTGTTTGCAGAACCAGAGGTACTGTCGATCTGGATCTCAAGACCACTGTTACTCTCCATAGTGTCTAAAGTTGCCACTCAGTAAGTCAGCAGCACCACATGCTGCTCTAGAGGACAACTTATAGATTGTCTGATGAAATTCACCTCACCATGGATTGGTCCAACAATAGTTACGTTGATTTGACTTGGCCCTGATCGACTCAACCTCAGTTGCCTCAACCAGGGACATCATGCCCATAGACTCTGAGGAGGCTCTGCCCACCCCTCAAATCCTCAATCCAGATAGTGCTTTTTGGACTGAGGAAGCTGTAAAAATGTAATTTAATGTTTCCCTAGACTTATTCTCAGTGGTATAACCCCCTCCGAATTCTCCTAACATGACATGTGTGCCTCAACTGTTTTGTTTGCTGTGATGTATTGCTGTCTTGACGAGGTGCCTTTGTAAATGAGTCTGTAACCCCCAGGGGGCGCTACCCTTAGGGCTACTACCCCTGCCTGCCTCCACTGAGACAGGGTGAGGGGCCCAGATCCGTTGACAGGTGCCTCCACCCAGAGGTCGGGGTTAATGCAGTCGAGACTGCCTCGGTCACAGCCCTCTGGGTTACTGCAACCCCCCTCTTGTCCCACTAGTAGCTCACACTGGTTACCAACGATTCTTTTCACCAGTACACTTACCCCCAGGGCAGTATCTCTCAGCTCGCTCCGGGGACCCCCTGTAAAGTAAGGTACAGTTAAATCACAGTCACTAGGCAGCAGTTCACCAAGGATGCACAAACCAGCCAGGGTGCAGTTGCAACACAACAATCTGATTTATTAAGGGGGCAGATAACAAGGGAAGGGGGGGAATCAAGTCAATTGGCTTATCACTTTAATTATCTACCTAGGGCTCTGTGCACAGGCCTAACCCTAAGATTTGCTGTCCCTGGGTACCCAAGCCCTAGCAGCTAGTCCAAACGTGGCAGCTGGTGGGGCCCTTAACACAGATAACCATTAAAATCCTAAGCAGGTCGGCCTGGGAAGAAGGTTTAATTAGGCAGTCAGCAGTATGACAATACAACTGGAAACCACTGTTGGCACACTCTGCAGGGAGCTACCCTGAATCAGTACTCACAACTCCAGCAAATAACGATTCCTTCAACACTGCCAGGGCTGAGCCTGAATTTCACCAGCCTCCTCACACATTTATATGGCAAACAACAGAGGGGTACCATACCAGGCAGCTGCTTTCAGGCCCCACATGAACTTGCAGAAGAACTCGGGCAGCAAACTGCAGCTTCAACATCACGGACGGACCGAGCACGATTTAGCAATTTTCTCCAGTCCTCTCAGGTTGAGCCTGGTAGGTAGCTGGGCTGGCACCAGCCTCCTCCAACTGCACGCCAGCGGATTTAATCTGACTCGCTCGAAAGGGCAAAAACGGCCACCTCAGGCCTTCACGCGCTTCCCCGCGAACGCTCACACAGCGCAGGAGCACACAGCTCCTTTCCTCTCCTCAGCCACAACGCATCTGACCTTGCCAGCGTTACGCACTCCTTACAGGTCGGGCGCTACCCATTTCCATTGGCTGGCTGAACATGCCAGTCATTTCTTCTTGCCATCAGTGGTGCGAAAAAGCGCCATAGCCCATAATACCTTTCCCAAAATACAAGCAGTCCCTCTGTTGGTCAGCCAACTCTGTAGGGTCCCGAGGTACTGATTGGCCCAATTCAGCAGTTCTGGAACAAAATGGAGGAAACAGTCAAAACAGTCCTTGCTGCAAAGGAAAACAGGTCAGAACAACCCCATTATCATTATCATTTTACTGTTTTTTCAGCAATAATCACATCCCCCACAGAGCTCCCCCTGCACAGCTTAACGATGGCAGAAGCGGAGCAATTTTCCAGTGTCCCGAGCGGGACTCGGGCATACAACCACACAGCCCCCTCCATTTCAGTTACTTACGGCTGCAACAGGCAGCCCTTAAGGAGACAGCACCCGGAGGCTTCAAAGCGCTCACTGGTGGCGCATTTAAACAGCTTCAACGCCGAACACCAATCAGGCGCGGAGCATTTACCCAAGCTCCGGGGAAGCTTTTAGGAACCCCCATTTATAGGGGGGTTACAAGTCTATGACTCAAAGGTCTGTAAACCGATGATCTAGTAAATAACTGAATAAATAAATAAAACTCTGATCATTCCTGCTATTGTTAACTTGAAAAGGGCATAGCTGTTCTGAGCAGCCTTCTTCTGGTTGAAGAGAAGACTTTTCTTTGGCACTGCTGAAAATCCATGTTGATGTCAATTGAGATTTCATTCTCAGTCTCAGCACCAACACTTGAAGAAATGTAAGAGGCCAAGATTCTCATCCTCTTCATCTTCACTGTCCTCATCCTTCTCATACTGTCTTTGTTGGTGCCATAAGTACTGCTATCATTTCTTAGATCTATTTGATTGGCTTGCTGGTTTGTGTCCCAAACATATCCAAAATTAGAATGCTCAAACCTTTTATGTTGCTTCACACACTAGAATTCACATTTCTTCCAAGGGGTGCTGCTGGGTTGTGGCATATAACAAACAATCCAAATATTAGCACCTTACCCCACCCCCACATTAATAACATAGCATATTTAAACTTTACAGTGCCAAAATTGGCAGTGGAAAGTTTAAGTATGCTATGCTGTGGTGGGGGTGTGTTGGTGCGCTGGTAGTTTAGGATTGTTGGTTTGTGTCCCAGTGGCATCCAAGGTTTATGGGCCAATAGATAATGCCCCTCCCAGCCCCCCATGGACCAACAGATTTTTCCAGTTTTACTTGGTTGTCTGAAGCTCGCATGCTTCCTCACCAGATGCCTAAGGTTGGGGCTTATGTAGGCCCTGACATATAGGGGCTGCCAGACCTTCCTCTAGTTCCATCTATCAAGTTGATGCAGCTGCTGGCCATGCCCACAGAGATGCACCTAGACAGACTTCGGGCTCCTCTTAAGGGCTTTCCAGTCATGTTCACACAGTATGGACAGTGTGAGATTAGCACTCATGATTAGCACTCATCATCCGGGCTGGTATAATGAGGGCCAGTCGAAGTCATCCTTTTGCTTGGGTGATACCCAGTAATGGAAAAGGAGAACAGTTTTATGCCCTGCAGTAGGTCTTTAATGCCTTCTTATCCCTGATAGATGGTCCATACATGTTATGACTTCCCTGTGGGACATGCAGGGGGAGGACACTTTCCTCTTTTGGACATCCTTTTCAGGAAGGATTCCACAGGGTGGGCTGTCCCCATTAATGCAGCCCAGCATTCAGTTTACCTTACCCACTGTCGCTGCACATAGCTGTGACAGCTTCAGCTTCCTATTAATGATGGTCCCCATGTCTTTTTCATGGTCCATTGCTTGTAGTTGTGTTGTATTTACATATTACCTCTGACCTGAGTTCTGTGCGCCTAAGTGGATATTAAGCCTAACACATTGAATGTGGAACATAATTAGGGCTGCTGTCCAGTATAATCTCTCAACTGTTTGTATTTTATTGTCAAGCCTGAAATAAAAGGATGGATTGCTCAAGTAGTATAGGAAGTGGGTTGCCCCGACCTTATTATTTTAATAGGTAATTTGCGTATATCAAAATCACCCATAACCCAGTGGGGGAAGGGGCTGTGTCTTAGTGTTTTTATTTTTTTAAATGGTTGATGCTGAGTTATTTTTATGATCATTACATTACTTGATACAAATTTATAAGGGTCTGTGTATGGACTAAGTAATCAAATAATAATTGAGGGAAGCTAATAGTTTAAAGGAGTTTTTACTCTGAAATCAAGGATAACCAAAAAAAATGCATGAGGTGAGAGGGATCAACCCAAGTGCTGCCCCAACTGCCCTGAAGTACATATTTTTGTATGAATATTTTTTTCCCAGACCTTATGTCTCACTTCTGGTAGTCACTTCTGTGAAGCAGTACATAAATTCTGACTTCCCAATGGCAGCAAAAACAAGAACAGTCAAAAGAGGGGTCCCACAGGGCTCTGTTTTGGGCCTCTAGCTTTTTAATATTTACGTAAACAAACTGCCTAGTATAACGGGCAGTAGTGAGGTGCGTCTGTACCCGGACTATACCATTTTGGTGACATCCGCACATAGCTGTGCCTCCCTAGTAACCAGCATGCAAACAGATTTGCACAAACTGGAATTGTAGTTTGAGGAATCGGGATTATTGTTAAATAACAACAAAAAAAAAGTGTCCTCTTTTCTGTGGATAAAAGGGAAATTGAGGGAGTTGTCTTGAATATCAGATTTAATAATGGTTAATTAGTGGCGGATACATCGTGCCATAAACATCTTGGGGTACTGGTGGACAGTAAACTATCCTTTAAGCAGCATATAGAGACAGTGATAAAAAAGCTAAATCAGAGGCTGGGGGCCTTGAGATGTATTTCTGCCTGTTTAACAAAACCTACTAAAAAGAAATTGGTACAACTGCTGATGCCAGTGCTAGAATATGGGGGGTTAATATACAGAGATGCTAACACATCATCATTACAGTTGCTGAACCGCGCCCATTACAGACTAGCTAAATTTGCAAATGGCAGCAAAACAGGTACACATCATTGTAGAATTTATCGTGATTTGGGATGGCTTGGTCCAGATGAAAAAAGGCCATATAATTGGTTACCATTGACTTTTGGCTTACCAAAAGCTAAAACTATTCCTCCACTGCATGGACTGGTAACATTCTCATCACTTAGGGATAAAAAGTGTACGTAACAGTCGGTGAGCTAGAGCTGGTTTATCGGAGAGTCTGTAACAGGCTAGGCGAAGCAACATTACAGGCAAGTTTAGCCAGGTCATAGAACAAAGTACCTTTGGAAATCCAACTAACTCTATAACTGAATTTCAGACGGCTTTAAGGAAGTCTTTACAAAAACAATGTAAATGCTAAGTTGACTCCTATTACTACATCTACGTTAGTAAGTAGACAGTTTGTTACGAGTCTCAGTGGACTGCATGCATTTTATTAATTTATGGATGAAATGAATATTTGTTACTGTTTGGCACAGGGCTTACTTTGAAAATAGAGATTTTCAATCTCTAATGTTTCTACCTGTATAAAAATAAATTTTTATCACTCAATCAGCAAAAGCCAGAGAGGGCTTGTGCCACCAAACTATTTTATATTAATATTGCATATGCAGTGAAATGCATGCTGCTGATGGAGTATACAGTAGGAAATCCAACAAAAGGAGCAGAGGTCTGTGAATGAACATTATTATTGTTATTGAATTTTGGTGACCCCAATAAACCCACTGGGCCTAGAAGTCCCTTTTTCAGGGGCGACCAGGGGGAAGGGGGATATAGCTGGCAAGCAACTGAAATTGAACCAGATTAAGCTGTTGGTGGTATTTTTAGTGAATGGGAGAAATTTGGCCAGGACACCAGGGAAATTCCCCTACTCTTTTTCGATGAGTGCCATGGGATCTTTAGCATCCACCTGAACTACCAGCAATCCAGGCAGATGGGACCTCAGTTTAACGTCTCATCCGAAAGACGGCACCTCAGAAGTGCAGCACCGCCCTCATGCTGCACTACAGTGTCAGTATTGGGATATTAACCCAAGTACCAGGTGTGGGAACTGAACCCACAGCCCTCTGATCTCCCGGCCTCAGAGGCGAGTGTGCTACCTACTGAGCCACTGACACTGACTAACATAAGGAAATTAAGCAGATAACACTAAATTAGGGCAATTTACCTAATTAGAAATGTATTTTGGTGAACAGTGCTAATGCTGAGAATTATTTGTGTTGCCAGTGAAAATATTGTGCACCAGTGAACTTTAACTAATAATTTACCGCAGACTGCAAAACCAGTGTTCCTTGGAAGTAATGGAGTTGAATCGGCCATTCTGTTTCATTTGAGAAAATCTAACAATTAGTGAACAAAAACTATCCCACTCAACACAGTACATCTCATCTACAAAGCTCCTGCAACCTTCACATAGCTGGACTTTGTGGCACAAGCTATCTCTTGTTTTCTTATTGGCAAAATGTAGTGCTTTAACCCAAATTTACCAAAGCAGCTGAGCAGATAACCCTGGGGCACATTATATAATAACTTGTCCCAAGATAGTCCAGACTATGACTTACAAACTGGTGCAGTTGCATCATGTGGTTTTAAATGTGTCTAGTGCAGTTTGTGTCCATGCAGTCATGTTTGTCAAACTATTTTTTAGAACCAATGTCAAGACCACCTCAGGTGGTATTCTAAAGATCAGAGCCACATCAAAACAATTTACATAAATCTGTTGTAGTACAGTGTATACAGGGGCTTTTGGTAAACCATGTTAGAGACACCTCCAGACTCCCATGGGACTTGTAAAAATTTCCATAATGCAAGTGGATCAGAACTGAGTGCTCAATCCAGAAAGCAGGCTGGCACCTGTGTTATTCATGTATTGCTGGACCGTGCATCTTTGTCCCTGAATACTGCTCTACAAGCCCAGCTCATAGTTGACATTCTCTTACCCCTGCACCCCAGTCCACTGTCCTGGAGTCCCTAACTGTGATGTTGCATTCTGGTGGGGGGGGGGGGGTGAGAGTGGAGCTGGACTGGACATTGTGCTTCTAATAGGAAACACCGGTCAGCTGACAGATGGATCATGGATACTATGCAGTATGACGGCTCCACGTCAATTGCATGCAAAACATTTCAGCGCAAGCATTTACAGCGCGTACATTTCAGCGCTAGCATTTACAGCGCATTCCAGTTACATCGCGTGCATTTATAACGCAATTTAGTTAGCTCCTTTAGTTAAAATTGTGTCATCCCATGCACCCATCAATCACATCAGATCTCTCTCATCCCTGTTATCTGTCTCTCTCTCGCTGTGGACACAGGGGACACGGCAGAGGAGAGAAAGACAGACACCCACTGACAGACAACACTGCAGCAAGTTTGAGGGAAAATTGCTGTACTGCTGTCCAACATGGGGTAAGAGAATAACAACACTATGGGTCGGGCACATCGCTGCAACTGTCTCTGCATGGGGAACACTGTCCCTCGCTTAATGAGACATTTGAATGACTGCCTTTCAGGAATGCACTGGCTAAGCAATAATGGGTGTGGCTCTTGTCCCCATGCTGTAATGTACGACTGAACAGTGCCGACAATCATCCAGCTTAGCAACCAAAAGACTTGTCAATATAATATTAGCACAAAGCAACAACCATTTAATTCCCCCTCCCCCAGTACAACTACAGATTCCCAACCATTGAAGGCTTCTCACAAAGCAGTTCCTTACATTAGCTAAAGCATTCCGCTCTTTACAGTCTACAGCATGCCCCTTTAGAAGCAGCAAACACAGCCACCTTGCTATACAAAATTTTAAGACACACAATAAACATTCCTTGTATGTGATAATTCTTAATCCCTTATTCATACAGAACTAATTCTAAAGCAAAACGTTTTCTTGTTCATACTAGGACAGACCAGTTTAAAAGGTTACTTCACATTTTTCTGGCTGCAAAGATTCGGGTAAAGGTTTATGTTTTGTTACACTGTAACACTTTTTCAGCAGAGGCATTTTAAGTTGTTCTAGTCCTTTTTGCGGAAGTAAGAGCCAAATACAACACAGACTATGACAATTCAGCAGAATGTTATTTTTTCTACATCACTTCAAAACGGTTACCGCACTGTTCGGTTGTGAATGGTCCCAACTTACAAGCTATGATTGCCACACACAGTAGGCGCTTTTACACACAGGTTTTTAAAATGGAATCAGCGTTACCTGTGTGGCGCCGTTGTACTCTGTTGCGTTCAGGTTCCTTTCTACACACTGCAAGTATTCTGGCAACCCTGTTTCCATTTGTTTCGGCTCCCCCAGAGTTTGCTGCTCTACAAATGTTGTTTTCTGCCTTTGTACCGGAATGGCTATTTTACACAGCACAACAAAACGGAACACAATGGTGCAAACCGCAAAAAGTAGAGATTGCGGTTTGGACGAACGTTTGCCTAAGGACCGAAACAGATGCATATTACACACAAGGGATGTAACGGAATGCTGTTTCCGTAACAGTTATTCCGTTACATAAACCTGTGTGTAAAAGCGCCTAGTGAGAGCCAGAATGTCCCTTCGTCCCTCTCTCTCTCTCTGGTGGTGTGTGAAAAAGTATTGTATTGTATTGCAGCGATTCCAGCTTTTTCAAGTCCTTTAATTTTTTAATGCGCTGGTTTGGTTTCACGATGAAATGGTTAGAGCACTGTGTTGTCATTCACGGTAAATGATGCGCTGAGTTGTTTTCGCTTAAATGTTTGCGGCGAATTAATGTGCTTCCCAGTATGACACTCCTGATTCCTGCGCCGCAAAAGTCATGTGGTGAGCAGGATCAGGTTGTGCTGGTTCCTATGTGGATGTCTGGGGGAATTTCTGGATACCTCATAGTGCTCTGTATTTGTGGAGGTGACACTCCTCAGATTTTGCATGTATGGAGGGGACATTCCTCAGTTTTGGGGAGCCCTCCACACTCATGCAGTTCTCTGCCGATTGGGCCCTGAAATATAAAACTGATCTACATGGGTGATGGGGCTGATGGCAAACTTACTGGTGAACTAAAGTGGTCCATAGTTTTGACTCTCTCCTTTTCTTTGATGTCTCTCTCTGTTTAAAATAGAGCATATTAAAAGGGAATATTTCTGACATATTATTTTAAGGGATCATTATAAACCCAAATGGTGTACAGATGCAGCTTCTGCAGTATATTTGTTTAAAAATTTCCTGGGAGAGGCCACCCAGTGGCCCAGTGGGTAGCACTACATGCTCCAACACTGTCAACCTGAGGTCAGGAGCAAACTCTGCAACCGAGGTGCTGCTATGTGGGTGCGCTTACAGTCTTGGGTTCAGGAGGGATGGTGTTGGATGCCACCACACTAGCGACCCCTGTGGTGGAGCAGGGAGCTTGCCCCTTCCGCAGGGTATGCTAGTGCATGCAAGGTCTGATGGGGCAAGGCCTAATGTCGAGGACATGGGCAGGGTTAAGGGCAGAGAATAGAGGGCGCTTACCCTGCCAGCAGGATAAGTCTTCCTAACCCATTGCAGGCCCACACCATGGACCAGCTCTGGCCCCCATCTTGATTGAGACATGGGGGGGGGATCCCATCTTGATTGAGACACTGGGGGGGGATGCCCCTGCCTAGCTCTACCATGAAGGGAAATCATTGGGAATTATTGGAGACAAGGTAAGACCCAGGGATGATGGGGGATGGGATTGGGCAGGCTTGAAGCCGAAGGAGTCAGTGGTAAGAAGGTAGCTTAAAAATCATGATGGGGAAAAAAAAAATTTTGGGTTTATGTCATGAGCCTGTCATGTCATTAGCAGTCAGTGGTTCAGGAGGTTGCACACTTGTCTCTGGGGCTGGTGGATAAGACATTTGTGTAGTTTCATCCCACACCGGGGACTTGGGATAATAACCAGTACCGACATTCTAGTACAGTACTGGGTAATGCACTGCTGTGGTGCTGTCCTTTGGATGAGATGTTAAACTAAGGCCCCTTCTGCCCATCTGTGGTGGCTGTCCAGATGAAAGTCAAAGATCTAATTTATAGGGGGCACTGTGCATAGACGTAAGTGAGAAAAAAGTGCCCTAGCTAGGATTTGAATCCAGTCCACTCAGGAAACCATTCTGCTGCACTATCTGCTCAGCCACCAGGACAGGTGGAAAATTGGGACTTTGAGAGACACCAGTTCTTTCTGAAATTCACAACCTGAAACTACACAAATTGCTTTCATGTACTTGTAAGTTTCTATCATGTCTTCCATCATGTACTTCACAAGGGTGTTATGTACATATACTGTATGTGGACTGCAGATAGTCAGATGTGAGAAAGATATACGTGCCCTAGCTAGGATTTGAACCCATGCCACTTGGAATAGCATTCTACTGTGCTACCAGCTGCACCAACAAGACAACTGAAAACCTGGGACACCCAGAGACACCAGTTATTTCTCAAATATGCATCCTGGAGCTACAGTACACAAATTTTAATTGCAGTTAATTCACAGTGGTAGGATGTGCATTTATGTGGAGTATAAACAGACAGAAGTGAGAAAGAAATGAGGTACCTAGCTAGAACGTGAACCCACACCACATGTAGTACCACTTTGTTACCAGCTGTTATCCAGGACAGTTGTAAACCTGGGACTCCCAGAGACACCAGTTTATTCTGAAAGGCACACCCTGGAGCTACACAAATTGTAATTACATTTAATGGTGAACAGTCAGCATGAAGGACCCCACACTCAGGTTTGGGTCTTATCCCAATGGCATTGTATTGCGCAAAAACCTTTTGGTTTACTTACTGTTTACTTTCATAGAAACATAGAATTTGATGGCAGATAAGGACCGCTTGGCCCACCCAGTCTGCCCATTTCCCTACCTACTGGATAAGCTGCAGATCCTAGTTAACCAGCAGCCTACTTCTTTCTACCCCCACCCCCTAGAATTGCCTTATGACTGTCCCATGCATGCTTGAATTCAACCACTGTTTTTGACTTCACAACCTCCTCCGGAAGGCCGTTCCATGCATCCACAACCCTCTCTGTGAAAAAATACTTCCTTACATTACCTCTGAGCCCCCCCTCTATCTTCAAATTGTGCCCCCTTGTTCTTGCACACCTCTTTTTTTGAAAGATGCTACCCTCTTGGACTTTGTTGATTCCCTTGAGGTACTTGAAAGTTTCTATCATGTCCCCCCTCTCCCTCCTTTCCTCGAGGCTATACATATTAAGCTCCTTTAGTCTCTTTTCATATGTCTTCTGGTGCAGACCCTGCACCATTTTAGTTGCCCTCCTCTGGACAGCTTCCATCTTGTCTATGTCTTTGTGGAGATTGGGTCTCCAGAACTGCACACAGTACTCCAGATGGGGTCTCACCAGCTGTCTGTACAGAGGGATAACAACTTCCTGTTTTCTACTGGAGATGTCTCTCCCTATGCATCCCAATATTCCCCCAGCCCTCCTTACTGCCCTCTCACATTGCTTGCCCACCTTTAAGTCATCTTTCCATTTTTGTTGTTGTTAGTATCTCACCCCCCCATTGTGTACTCTTCCCCTTGGTTTTTGTTTCCCATGTGCATTACATTGCACTTCTTAGCATTAAATCTAAGCTGCCATACATTTGACCATTCCTCTAACCTTGCCAAGTCCCTTCTCATCCTTTCCACCCCACCTTGTGCATCAGCTCTGTGGCAGATCTTTGTGTCATCTGCAAAGAGACATACTTTTCCTTCAGAATCCCGTACAGTAAACATCAGAGCAGTAGCCAGCAGTGGGAGATTTAGTAGTCTGCAGTGTATGTTAGAGCCTTTATAATCCCCGATCAGATGTTTTCCAGGACTGTTTTTCTCCAGGGGCTAAGTACAGTCCTCTGTGACTGTACATAGCACATGGAAGACAGCAGCATCAGCAAACAAAAGATCAGAGCTTATATAAACTCTTACATGCACTGCAGGCTTTTGAATCTTCTCACCGCTGCCTACTGCTCTGATGTCATATGCAGGGGATTCTGGGATTTGTAGTAACAAAAGATGTCAGCCTACAACTAAGCAAAATTAGTGTGATACTATCTTCTGTACCACAGTAAATGGAGTAAGCCAAAATGTTTTTGCACACAAAGGCTCAGATATTCAAAAGGGTTGCGCATGGCACAACAGTGTTGCGCCATGCGCAACCCACTGATGCGCCCCGGCGGATATTCAACGGAATTGTGCCTGGCACAACCCGATGTGCCGGAGCCGCCATCAGTACGCGCGCGAGGTAGGGGCTGCTCCATATTACCTGCACATCCCGATATTCAGCCTGGGATGTGCTGAGTCCATGCATGCGCAACCCCTACTTGTGCCACACACAGGTGAGCCAAAAGAAAAAGGAACAACAGCTGGCCACCCACAGGTGAGCTGCCGTATTGCAGGGCGCAGCACGGCAGCTGCCACCTGTGGGTGGCCACCCGAGCTCCGGCTGCACCTGGCGGCGCCCCCCAATGCCCGATCGCGGGCATACGTACAAAAATGACCCTCCAAAATCCCTGGTGGTCCAGTGGACCGCTGTCAGCCAGATCGCGGGCATGTGTTAAATAAATTAAAGTCTTATATCCCTGGTGGTCCAGTGGACCGCTCGCAGCCATCGCAGGCTTAAGTATAAATAAAATAGATTCCTATATCCCTGGTGGTCCAGTGGACCACTCACAGCCCGATCGCAGGCATTTGTAATCAAAACAAATGACGCCCAGTATCCCTGGTGGTCCAGCAGTACCCTCCCACCCGCCTCACTGCCTCCCACCGCCCACCTCCCCCGGTCAGCGAGTGGAGGTAGCATTCCCCACCCACCACGCCGCCTGCCACTGACACTGTAGGTAGAGCTGTATGCCCATTGGTCCACAGCATGAGCCAATGGGCATGCAGCTCAGAGCATTATACATTCCAGATATGTGAATGGACATATCTGGAATGTGGATGGCACGGGCTGCTCGCACATTGGCTCACGCCAGGACCAGTGAGCGCACAGCCTCACCAGTGTCAGTCGGCGGCGGCAAGCGGGTGGGGTGCTGCTGACCTGGAGGAGGAGTGGGGCTGTGGGCTCAGTGGCAGGTGGGGGCAACGCTTGGACCACCAGATATTACGTCATTTGTTTTATTACAAATGCCCTCGATCTGGCTGCGAGTGGTCCACTGGACCACCAGGGATATTTGAAATTATTTTATTTATACCTACAGTGCCTTCAGAAAGTATTCACCCCCTTGGATTTTGTCACATTTTGTTGTGTTACTACCAGAATTTTTAATGCATTGAAATTATTTTTTTCCCCTTTGATTCACACAGCATACTCAACAGTTTAAAGGGGTTAAAATATTTATATTGTGTAACAAAAATTAATGAAACATTTAAAACTGAAATATCTTGTTTACTTAAGTATTCACCCCCGAGTCAATACTTTGTAGAAGCGCCTTTGGCAGCAATTACAGCTTTGAGTCTTCTTGGGTATGTCTGTATCAGCTTTGCACATCTGGATTTGGGGATTTTCGCCCATTCTTCCTTGCAGATTTGCTCAAGTTCTGTCAGGTTGGAAGGGGAGCGTCGGTGAATCTTTAAGTCTTTCCACAGATTCTCAATGGGATTCAAGTCTGGGTTTTGGCTGGGCCACTCAAGGACATTCACCTTCTTGTTCTGAAGCCACTCCAGTGTTGCTTTGGCTGTATGCTTGGGGTTGTTGTCCTGTTGGAACGTAAATCTTCGCCCCAGTCCAAGGTCTATTGCAGACTAATGCAGGTTCTCCTCAAGGATGTGCCTGTATTTGGCTCCATTCATTGTCCTCTCTATCCTGACAAGTGCCCCAGTCCCTGCCGCTGAAAAGCATCCCCATAACATGATGCTGCCACCACCATGCTTCATGGTAGGGATGGTGTTACATGGGTGATGAGCTGTGTTCGGTTTGCGCCAGGCATAGCGCTTTGCATTCAGGCCAAAGAGTTCAATTTTTGTTTCATCAGACCAGAGAATCTTTTGCCACATGGTCTCAGAGTCTGCCACGTGCCTTCTTGCAAACTCCAGGCATGCTATTATGTGGCCTTTTCTCAGGAGTGGCTTCCGCTCAGCCACTCTCCCATAGAGGCTACATCTGTGAAGTGCTGCAGAGATTGTTGCCCTCTGACAGGTTCTCCCATCTCAGCCATGGAACTCTGTAGTTCTGTCAGAGTGGTCATTGGGTTCTTGGTCACTTCCTGACCAAGGTCCTTCTTGCCCGTTGCTCAGTTTGGGAGGACGGCCTGCTCTAGGAAGAGTCTAGGTGGTTCCGTAATCTTTCCATTTCCTAATGATGGACTTGACTGTGCTCCTGGGAACTTTCAACACCCTAGAAATGTTTTTATACCCTCCCCAGATCTATGCTTCCTCACAATTCTATCACGGAGTTCTGCGGACAGCTCTTTGGTCTTCATGGTAGAGTTTCTGCTCTGACATGCACTGTCAACAGTGGGACCCTATATAGACAGGTGTATTTCCTCTGAAATCATGTCAACCATTTGAACTAACCACAGGTGGACTCCATTCAAGTTTTAGAGTGATCTCACAAGGAAATTGGATGCACCTGAGCTCAATTTGGAGTGTCATGGCAAAGGGGGTGAATACTTATCAAATCAAGACATTTTGGGTTTTTATTTTAAATTACATGTACAAAAATTTCCAGAACTTTCATTCCACTTTGACATTATAGAGTAATTTGTGTAGATACGTGACCAAAAAATCCCATATAAATGTATTTTAATTTGAGTTTGCTACATCACAAAATGTGAAAAAATCCAAGGGGTGCCACTGCACCATGCACACTGTGGGTGGCCAGGGTGTGATATTCAACGATGCTGTGCCATGGCACAGCTCCGTTGAATGTCGCCCAGTCAACACCCTGCGCAGCCAGGTGCGCTGCGCGGGCTTTAGCCGCGGCCTGGCGCGGTTTGGAATATCGGGCCAAAGTGCACATTGGGACCAGCCCCACATTGGAGTGTAGGGGCCCTTGGTGGTGACTGTTTCCCTTTAATTCACAAGGATGCGATGTGCATATAAATGGATTCACTGGTTCAGCGGGCAACAGATTGCAAGGTAACTACTGCAGTTGAGTGTTTGATTAGTTATTGTAGTGCATAGTTGTGCATCATTGTATTGTGCATGTGCAACTCAATAGGATAAAGTTGCTGAGTACTTTCAGTAGCTCAGTACTGTTTGTGAGGTGATTATTGGCAGAAGACTGAGGTAGTCTGTAGGGTGCAGTGTATAAGTGTGGCCTTTCAAGCTTTCTGTTACCAAAGGAACTACTAACCCTCTCAGGGTACTGGAAACACAGGAACCCTCTTGAGGAGGATTCCATAAGTAGAGGTGCTGCAGGTCCCTTGGCTAAAGATCCCTTAGAGAATAAGTCCAGAAAGACAGAACTGTGTAGGCATGAATGGAACTGTCAGAACACTGTCTTCCTCTGAGGAGAGAGAGAGAAGGTCATGGTGCAGAACAACCAGCAAAGAACAGAGAAGCCACCATCCAAGTCCCAACCCATCCAGTAGAATGGAACTAATAAGAATAACTAACCACTTTTATAACAGAGAAAGAACACCCTGTGAAGGAAACCTCTGGGGATGCAAGGCTTTAGGTCACCATCCCTTCATGCTTAACGGTTCACCCATGCCAGTGGCTGGTCAACTACCACAAGGTACCTTTGGGCACCAGCAGTAGGGCACCTAGAATGAGGGCACCAGAAAATGGGGTGCACACACACAGTGTGCCACCATTTTCTGTGTTTTTTAAGTCACCCTCTGACGTCACCTATCCTATAAAGGCAGGTGGTCCCCCACATCACCCTCCCCAGTTCTTTCCTGTTGTCAGCCTGCACACGTTGGACCTTAGCGGATGCTGCAGCTACAGTCTACCACCATTTCCCATGCTTGCCGTGCTTTTTTATTTTTCTTTATTTTCTTTAATATTAACATTGATTTTTCTGTGTTACCGTCACTGAGTGTATGTCTTCTACACCTTCCTCATCTTTGACCACTCCATGAAGTGTGCCTGTGGCAAACAAATTCCTGAAAAAGATGGTCACTCTGCTTGTATCCTGTGCCTAGGCCCCAGCCACGACACTGAAGCCTTCCATATCTGCCAGAAATTCAACTAGGCCACTTGGAGTCATCGTTTTAAAAACCTTGAGAGCCATCTAATCAAGTAGAAGCTTGTTGCAATGGAAAGAAAATGAGTTGCAGGCCAGGAGCTCTTCGTTTTCACCATCCCAGTCTTCCGGGGCTTTCTCCT
This sequence comes from Neoceratodus forsteri, assembly GCA_016271365.2. Taxonomy (NCBI): domain Eukaryota; kingdom Metazoa; phylum Chordata; order Ceratodontiformes; family Ceratodontidae; genus Neoceratodus; species Neoceratodus forsteri. The sequence continues at coordinate 911,926,952 of CM057453.1, read as the reverse complement.
CTTCTCAGTCCTGGAGAAAATCTGACGGGAAGCACAAAAACCGGGGCAAACACCAAGACTGGACCCAGTCTGCTTCCCGCTCGTGGTCTCCCTGTAAACCTTCGACCGTGTCTGGGTCATCCACCCAATGCAGGATTGACCCCTGAGGTCCCACCTGCCCTTACTCCTACAGGGCTGATGGTGGCCCCACCACTCGCTCTTACCTCTGTCTCCAGTGGTGGCTCTTCAGGGCAGGAGACTTTTCCTCCTGTTCCTCAGCCACTGATGCTCAGGCCCATTATTTCTACGGGTTTTCAGCTAGGAGGCTTGAGCGGCATGGGTGTGACCAGTGTCGACTTTTCTGCCTTCGCTCCCTGGTCAAGTTGCTGCCTACATTGTTCCCCATTATGGGGTCTGACACCAGTACTTCTTGCAGCACCTGCAGCAGGCCACCGACATTTCCTCCAGTCTGGCGTCGCCTCTGCCTTCACCAGGGAGATCTCCTTCCCCCCAGGTGCCCATTTCTCCTCTTCCAGCACTGGTGGATTCTCCCAGACATCCTCAGCTGATGCCTCCTGGGCCACCGCCTGTACTGCCGCTGCCACAGCCTGTGAGCCCGGCACTAGTATTGCCTCTCCTGCAGCCTGCGGGTCCGCTGTCAGCATTGCCTTTATGGCAGCCTACAGGCCTGGCACCTACCCACAGCCAGCACCTACTGGGACCCCGCTGTGGTACCCTACACCATCCGTGCTAACCCCGACTCCACCTTTTCTTTAACCGGCACTAGCCTACCCTTATCCACTGGTATATAATTACCCTGTCCCGGTGGACTACAACATCGTGTTGTTGACGTGGTGATCTTTCATGCAGAAGCAGTCCCTGCTCCTCGGATCCCACCTCCAGCATCCCCTAGGTGACTCGCTGGGGACCTTCCGCCCCTGGACTGGGAATGACTGGGTACCAGTGGCCCCGCCCCCCCCATACAGTGGGATCCACCAGATCGAGACCCAACATTGACTCCAGCGCTCACCAGGATGAGCGTCCCCCAGCTGCAACAAGTCAGAGGAGCCAGATGGGGATGACTTTGATTGTTCAGAGTCTTCCTCCACCCTGGGGGACTCTTCTGAAGGTGACCGTTCTGTTAAGGTGGTTCCCAAGTCCCCCCCCCCGATGATCCGTCGTCCATGGACATCATGAGGCACATCCAGTCCACCATGGGCTGGGAAATGGAGGAACAGGACCCAGAGTGTCATTCATCTGTCCTTTTTCCTTGAGGCAGCCTGATGCCCACCCTGTGTTTGTGCCCCTCCCTTTTTGACTGTTATGAAGAAGTCACAAGGGTGGAGTGGAATCACCCCTCTACAACTCCAGACATACCTAAGAATTTATTTTATTTATTTATTTAAAATGTGATAACTAGGAAAGGTACCATGAGCAAAACTCGTTTCTAGGTACGACTTGTGGAAGGGGGTACAAATACAACAGAGGGTAGACAAAATATAATGACAGAGTAACACAGTTGTACATAAAATTGCTACTAACAAACAGTAATTTACAATATGATACAGTGTGTGTACACAAATATTTATAATATAATGCTGGAGCAAGATAAGAGGAAATCAGCTATGTGGAGCAATACCACATAATTTGTATAATGGCTTAAAATGGAGGCGGGAGATGTTAGGCAGGGGTAGAAGAGATAATAAGTACTAGGAATGAGGAGAGGTGCAAGATGAGGTAGGGGTTGGTCTGAGTAAGCACTTAAGGCCAGGAAAAGTAAGGGATGAGGTGGGTTTGGGGGGGTGCTGTTCCAGAGGGAAGGAAGCTTATAAAAGAAGACCAGTTTGCTGGCTGAGATGTGGACTCGTGGGAGTGCAAAAGAACAAGCACCGATTGTCCATGAGTTGTACAGGAAGAGGGTGGCAGGTTTGAGGAAAAATGCAGGGTATGGTGGGAGAGCCCTGAACCAGAATTTAGATATGAGGGTGAGGCAGTGTGATAAGCATCTCTTGGAGAGAGATTGAAGGGATAGGGAAGAGTAGAGGTTGCAGTGGTGAGTTAGATGGGGGGAGTTAGAGGCGAACCGACAGAAGGCGTGGTAGAGGACATCGAGTTTGGAGAGGGAGGTCCATTTAATCACTAGGTCACGTCTAACAGGAAGGGGAAGACTAGCCTTGTGGCAGTAGAGCACCCATAGTTTAGGACACAGTTTGGAGTGGAGGCCATTAAAGTGGGACGAGAAGTCAAGTGAGGGATCAAGCCAAACCCCAAGGTACTTGTTGGCAGGGACATTTTCGAGGGGAGTGTTTGCACCGGAGAGGAAGGAGGGTAGAGCTTGAATTCTAGTGAGTTTTTGCTTGGTTACAAAAGTCATGGCAACAGTTTTATTGCTGTTTAGTTTTAGACAATTAGTGTTGAACCATGAGATAACTGCAGTGAGGTCCTTTTGTAGGGGGGTTTGTATGGCTGAAGCAGATGGACCAGAAAGGAAAAGGACGGTATCGTCTGCATACATGTGGATCTCAGCACGGGTGCATACAGAAGGGAGGTTATTAATGAACAGAGAAAATAGAACAGGCCCTCGGATTTGGCTTTGGGGTACTCCTGCAGTGATAGTGAGGGAAGAGGATAGGACGTTATTAATTTTACTGACTGGGAACCCAGTTAAATAGGATCTGAACCAGGACACAGCAGGAGGTAAGAGGCCAGAGCATTCAGTTTGTTTAGGAGGAGGGGGTGGAACACAGAGTCAAAGGCCTTCGCTAGGTCAAGAAAAATGGCAGAGGTGATGAAACCTTGATCCATTGCAGAGTGGATGGCATCGGTAAAGTGGAGAAGGGAGGTGGTGGTAGAATGATACTTTCTAAATCCAGATTGGACAGGGGTCAGGGTGTTGGAGGTGAGGAGGAACTCGCTTAGCCTAGAGAGGACCAAGGACTCTTGGATCTTGGCAAGTAAGGGGAGACGTGATATGGGATAGTAGTTGCCAGGGGCAGTTGCGACCCCCCTTTGAAGAGGGGGAGGACTGTAGCAGACTTCCAAGCCGAAGGGACAGTAGCAAAGGAGATGAACAGATCGAAAATGAAGGTTAAGGGGGTGCATTATGAGGAGCTTAGTGTGCAGACCGTCAGGGCTGGATTTAAAAGGAGTTGAGGGAGACAAGAGCTCTCTAGACTTCAGAGGGGGATACTGGCAGTATGTGGAAGTTGGAGAACTGGGGGGGGGGATGGATTGGGAAGTAGGTGGACCATGCAGAACAGCTGAGGTTGTGAAGAACTTGTTTAAAGCTTCGGCCACAAGGGTCTGATTGGTAACTAATGATCCTGCCACACTGAGAGTGGGTGAGGGGAGTTGAAGGAGGGGTGAATGAGCGACCGTAGATCTTTCCAGGAGGATTGTTGTCCGAGGCTTGCAAACGAGCTTTGAAGAATTCCAATTTGGCCTGTTGTATGCGCTTCGTACAATTGTTGCGGAGGGTACGGTAAGTCTGAAGGTCTGCTGGACTCCGTGAGATTCTAAATTGGTGCCACGAGAGGTCTCGAGATTTATACATGGACAAGATTTCAGGGGTGATCCAGGGGTGGTTGAAGCATTTAACTCTAATGGATTTTAGAGGGGCATGGGTATCCCAAACTTTTAGAAAAATGGATGTGAAGTGGGTGAGGGCAGCGTCAACAGAGAGGGTGGCGAGGACTGGAGGCCAGTTGGCCAAGGCCAGGTCTTGAAGGCGTTTGCATGAATCTAGGGATCTGAGGGGTCGATACTGGATGTATTTTGGAGGATTAGGAGGAGGAGGAGGAGGAGACTTCCTGATGCAGAAGGTTGAGCAGTGGTCACTGACCGCATCAAGTAGTATACCAGCAGAGCAGATATGGTGGGGGTGGGTCGAGAACACACAGTCGAGCAGGGAGTGAGACTGGGAGCGAGGGTTAGGGCGAGTAGATTCTTTATCAACTATCAAGTTTAAAGCTTCAGTCTGCTGACAAGAGTTGAGCGATGAAGGGGATAGCCAGTCTAGATTAAAGTCTCCCAAGGAGGATGAGTTTGCCTGTTACTGCAAGTGTAGAGGCAGCAGTGACGAAGGAGACAAGGGAAGAAGGGAGTTTCGAGGAGGCATAAAGGACGCCCACGAAAAGGGGCTTAGAGGATGGAAAATGGAGTTTGGCTACAAGGAGCTCGTAGGAATGGGGAATCACTTGCTTGTGGGAAATAGTGCAAGATAAGGCATTGCGGGAGTAAATAGCGACTCCTCCACCCCTTTTACCACGGTCTTGCCGATGGAGGATAAAGTCAGGAAGGACCAGCTGATTGTCTGGGATATGGGAGGTTAGCGGTCATGTGCCACATTGATGACCAAGAAGACAGAGGCTCTACCATGCCCTGGCTGGTAAGCCTTTTTTTGGGGGGGGGGGGGTCAAGCCAAAGCTGATTCTGTGGTCATCAACGTGGCACGTGACCACACCAAGAGGCCCAAGCACCTTAGTGCCCTTCCCCCTGACGGGGAATCCAGACAGCTGGACCCTCCTGGGCAAGCAAGTTTTCGCATCTTCCACCCTTGCCATCCCGGCTATTAGTTACTTGGCCCACATGGTCCAATATCAGAATGTCCTCTGGGACCAGGCTGGGGAACTATTTCAGGCTTTGCTCAATGACCCCCTCCAAAACACAGCTCACCCAGCTTCTCAAGGCGGGCTTCGACATATGGAGCCACATCCTTAGGACCTCCTATGATGCTGTGGATGCCCCGGGCAGGGGAGTGGCTGCAGGTTTCTGCCTCTGGTGCCATTCCTGGCTCCAGGTATCTGGCTTTGCCTATGATGTGCAGTACAGCATTTTGGATGCCCCCCCCCCCCGGTCCTATTTGGGGGGGGGGGGATGTTCAGGATCTAATTTCTTCCCTTCAGGAGTTGGGTCATGCCCTCTGGACTGTTCACTTGCTGTGTCGTACCCAACCTAAGACTGGTCAGTGGCCTCCTTTTCGCCGCTCCTCCTGCAGACAAGCCTGCCCACCTGCCAAAGGTCAGGGCAAAAGCAAGGCAGTGCCATCCCCATCTGCAGCTGCCACCAGAGCCCCTCGAGTGCCGTGGATACCCTTCTGGCACCTGCTTCTACCTCCTGACTCCTTGCCTGACCCCTTCCTCCTCCAGAAAGGGTTCTGGATGAGGCTGTCGGAGGTCGGTTCTCCGTTCACCTCGATGGGTTGTGGGACATTACCTCGGACAGTTGGGTTCTGCAGGTCATAGAACACAGCCACATGCTAGAGCTTCTTGAGTGGCCCCTGGAAAATCCTCTGGGAAACTTCTCTTAACCCCCAGCTCATTTGTCTCTCATCTGAGAGGAAATTCAGGCTGTTCTGCAAAAAAAGGCTATAGAGCCCGTGCCTATGGCCCAGTGGGGCAGAGGATTCTATTCCCACCTCTTCCCAGTCCCCAGAAAGGCCAGGGATCTCCGACCCATTCATCTGAACTTATACACAGAGTACAAATGCTTCAGGATGGTCACCCTTCAGGGTTGTTGCCCCTTCTGCACTGGGGATATTGGCTCTGTTCTCTGAACATGCAGGATGTGTATCTGCATATCAGCATTTTTCCTTCCCATCAGCGTTTCCACTGCTTCCATTTTAAGGGAGCCCATTTTCAATTCCGGGCCCTTCCTTTTGGCCTTTTTTTGGCCCCCAAGGTCTTTACCAAGTGCCTGGCAGTGGTAACAGCTTCTATGTGTTTCCCCACCAGGATGATTGGCTGTTAACAGCCCCCTCCAGGGACCAGCTTATCCAGACCTTGAAATATACCTTCTGCCTCTTCCAGGCCTTAGGTATCACCATCAATCAGCCGAAGTTCTGCCTGTCTCCTTGTCAGTGCCTCCAGTACATATTTTTTTTTTTTTTCCCCCGAGCTGCCTTGCCGCCGTATTTTCAGCCCAGTCCACGCGCCTGCCTCCCCAGATCGGCCGCTGTCCCCGATGCCCGTGGCTTTCCCCACGGGTGGGCCTGCGCATACCCCCGTGAGATATGCCGCAGGCACTGGGACTAGGTCGGGGCCCGCCTGGGGAGTAATATCGAGGCCATGGTGGCGGGCTTCACCTCGGCGGGCAGGCTCCATCCATTTTCCGCTTTTCAGGGAGGTGGGGTAGTGCCATGATGTCACCATCCGCCCGCCTCAATAGGATTGACAGAAGCATGGTCTCGTGGAACTCCGCCTCCACTGGGGTCCCTTGCACCGCCGCTATCCACACTCTCCTCGAGAAGGAGAGCTGTCCGCTGGACGCCGATCCTACTCCCCAGGTCGCCGCGTCGCAAGCGGAAATCCAACCGCTGCGCCGGCGGGCCGGCCCTCCAGTACATATAAGCAGTTGTGGTTACCGCCCATGGCATGGCCTTCTTGCCCATGGACAGGGTGGAATGCCTGATGGCCCAGGCTCACCTGGTTTCCTCCAGTCGCCAGGTCCCAGGCAGAGTCTTCCTGTGACTGTTGGGTCACACAGCAGCAGCAGCCATTGCCATGGTCACCCTTGCCCACCTTCACATGCAGGTACCTCAGTGGACATTGTGGACTCAGAGGGATCAACACATGAATGACCTAGAACAGGTGGTCACGGTCTCTGTTCCAGTCAAAAGAGTCTTGTCGTGGTGGCTCGAGCTGACCAAACTGCTTCAGGGGTTTCCTTTCAAATCTCGTCCCCCTCGTCAGATTCTGACGATGGATGCCTCGGCTCTAGGCTGAGGAGCTTATTAGGGCACTCACCAGACTCTGGGCACTTGGGACGGAAGTGGAACAGGGTCTCCACATCAAAGTTCTGGAGATGCGAGAGGTTCTGTATGCTCTGCAGGCCTTCCAGACTCATCTCCTCCCTGGTCCGCTATTGGTGCAGAAGGATAACATGTGTGTGGTGTATTACATAAACAAACAGGGGAGCTCACTCTTGCCTCCTGTGTTGGGAAGCGATGAGAGTTTGGTATTGGGCCATCAAGCATGGTCTAAAGCTCTTGGCTGTCCATGTTCCAGGTGTCCAAAACATCCTGGTGGACAGTCTCAGCCACTCCCAGTCAAGGGCTCATGAGTGAGAGCTTCTGACCCCAGTGGTCGAAGATCTCTTTGACAGATAGGGTCACTCAGAGTTGGACCTTTTTTGCATCCCCACTCAGTGCAAAACTGCCACTTTTTTGCTGGCTCGATCCCAGCCCTGGAGTATTCTGGCAAGATGCAATGTCCCTCTTCTGCAAGGGGAGGTTTCTGTACACCTTCCCTCCCTTCCTGCTCCTCCAGAGTGGGCGCCACAGTAAGGGCATAGCGATGACAGGGGCAATCTTGATTTTAGATTGCCCATGGTCATGCCTTTGCTTCACAAGTTTCTGTCTCTCCAGGGCATGCCTGCCCTGGAGGAGGTTATGTTTGGGTGTAGAGGCAAAGCCCCTTCCTCAAAACATGACTATTTCCTGGGACAGGGCTTTGGCGCTCTCTGGCCCGGGAGCTGCAATGCCTGGTGCAGAAATGCTGGGCGGCATATTGCCTGCTCCCATATCGGTGTTGACAAAATGACTTATCGCACCGATATGGGTGAACCCTTCAAACTGGTCGCGAGGTGCACTTTCTGCCATGGAAGGCGCTCATTTTAGTTGCTGTTACTTGTGCTCGAAGGATTTCCAAGCTTCAGGCTCTCATGTGTAAAGAGCCTTATTTGTTTTTTCACAAAGACAGGATGTCTTTGCATACTAATCCTAAGTTTCTTCCCAAGGTGGTGTAAGAGTTTACTATGAATCAGTCCATGCACCTTCCAGTTTATTATTCTGAGTACTCTAATCAGGGGGTGGCTTTGCTCTATACTTTGGATAGACATAGAATCTTGAAGTACTAAATGTACCGGACTAAGCTTCTAGGAAGTCGGATCAGTTGTTTTGTTTCATTCACCCCCAAGAGAGAGGGCGCTCCAGTTTCTAAACAGTGCTTATCTAAGTGATTAGCCAATTGCATTGTTTATTGCTACCATAAGTACAACAAGGACCTTCTCGGGAGTGGTTAAGGGCCATTCCACCAAGGGTATGGCCGCCTCCACAGCTTGTTTCAGAAATGTGTCCACTGCAGACATTCGTGCAGCCGCCACCTGGAGTTCTGTCCACACCTTCACCATGCATTGCGGTCTGGACATTGCTTCTAGGCGCAGGGCCAGTTTTGGCCTCGCTGTTCTGCACAGCCTTCTCTCTTAGGCCGTTGGCTGCTGTCTAACCACCTCCCGGTGCTGTTTCCTTTATACTGCCAAAACTGCTTGATACTCAGTCCTACCGGTGTTGGCCTGCTGCAAGAGCTTCCTAGAAGTACGGTAGTTTAGTTGCATCAGAACTTACCATAACGGTAGATCTTTGAGGGGAGCTCTTGCAACAGGCCATGATTTTCCCTCCCTCCTTCCCTCTTCTTCTCTCGGCTGCTATCCTCTTCCATTCACATGGGTTTTCTGCTTCCCTTTTTCCCTTGTGGCTCTCAGAGAAACCTCCTCAGCTTCTTCTTCCACTGCCTGCTCCGGGTCTTCAGTGGAAGAACTGAGGAGGGTGTGAGGGACTGTCCAGCTTTATAGATAGGCTGACATCAGAGGATGACGTCGGCGATGGGTGCCCCCCCATGGTAGGCTGATAGCTAGAAAGTTTTCCATATGGTCGTGGCACCTGACGGCTAAGTCCTACCAGTGTTGGCCTGCTGCAAGAGCTACTCTCGAAGATTTACTGTTATGGTAAGGTCTTGCGTAACTTACTGTCTGGTGACATCATGCAGCAGTAAACAGCACAATTGCACAGCTCTGATCGGGACCGCCATAAAACCTCAGAAAAAAGAATACAATTTTAACAACTCACATATCTGATTTTCACCATGGGGCTCCTACTAACAATGCAGCACTTCAGCAGGGCTCCTTTGCTGTCCGAGTCAGTGGATGGCAATAGATTCAGCTAGGGCATCTCTGACAGTGAATGCTTGCTGCCATTGTGAACCACTCACTTAACCAAGAAGGAGACCGGTACCCTGAATGCTCACACCATGCAATGACAGTTTGATGTTATGCTGTCCGAATTTAGAGGTTTTCCCAGAGAAATTAACTGCTGCTGCTCTGCGCAAAGACGTTAATAAAATAGAGCACTAACTTTCAGGAATCGACACTCAGATCATCAAGCAAGATGTCCGTCTTGATGGCTCTGAACATGCCCTTATACAGCTGCAGTTCTCAATAAATACCCTCCAGGAGAGGGCAGACGATGCAGAGTGCAGAGCCTGCTGGAATAATTTAAGAATCTCTAATCTACCTGAGGGGTTGGAAGGTTCCAGCATCATGACCATCCTCCCAACAGTGGTGTGGTCTATTCTTCCTCCTCTCTTTCCCTTGAACTTGAGCATGCCCATAGGGCTCTGGGGCAAAAGCCAACCGACTCTGGAGCTAGGCCTCAGCTTAGTGGTGCTCCACTTCCTAAGATATCCTGAGAAGGAGATTGTACATAGACAATGATTACTCCACAACTGTCCTGTCAAAATGCCAAGCTTTCATTCCTATCATGAAGGTTCTATGGGAGAAAGAGATTAATTTTCTGAACCCTTATCCAGCCTAGACCCCGAGATGCCACCAGGTGACAAATGGCTAGAGGTTTAATCATGAGCCTTTCCTTCATTTATTTATTTAAAAGTTTTACCAGGAAGGCATGCTGAGCATTGCAACGCTCGATTCCAGATGCGTCCTGGGGGTAGTGGGTGGGGGAATATAGCAAGTACCATCACTGATCACTTAACATTGAGCCTTGGCTGAGGCTTGTGCAGCTTCACTCTAAATAAACCTATTCTTTGCTGACTGTTGTGGTCGGAGACAGACCATGGACATTTATTGAAAAACGCCCCACTACTGGGGCTCTGGTAGCCAAACTTTTCATTAATCAGAGCACCATTTGAGACTGAAATAGGCTGGCTGCTATTTAGACTGATGTACTCTGTGTTCTCAATGTTTCTCATTTTGTGGGAATCCTCACTATACTTTAGTCTCTAGAGCTTATCCCAGTGACTCGCGTACCTTATTTTCTGGTTGTTGCAGCTTTCGGAGGGGAGGGAGCATTAGGCAGCTCTAGCAGTCTTTATTATCAAAAGCGTGTATATGGTTTGAAACACAGTTTTAGAAGTGAGAAAGAAATAAGTGCCCCAGCTGGGATTTGAACCCCGGTCTGCTCATAATACCGTTCCACTGCACTAACCAGCTGTGCTACCAGGACAACTGGAGCCTGAAGTTCCCCATTGGCACTCAGTTTTTTTCTTGAATGCACACCCTGGAGCTACACAAATGAGAATTACATGTTTAGGAGTGTGGTGCACATATATGTTTGAAACACAATTTTAGAAGTGAGAAAGAAATGTGTCCCAGCTAGGATTTGAACCAGGTCTGCTTGGAACACCCAGCTAGGGCACTTATTGCTTTCTTAGCTCTAGTAGTCTGCAGCGAGCTGTATGCAGTAAATAAGTTCCTAACTACGGATTGTACTCCCCAGTAGGTTCTAAGGAACACTCTCAGCCAAATGGTATTACATGGGGGAAGCTGCTTCTGTCGCTTTAAAATCCACTCCTCTTGGAGTACCCTGCTGGAGTTTCTCTTACTCTCAGCGATTTCATAGACAGCCTGATTGGGATAATGATGCAGTCTACACCCCCTTACCCCTGCTGATTACTGTCGGAAGCCCCTCCTAGAGAAAAAATCCCTCCTGGTGGGTGGTAGCTCACTGTTAAGGTCTAGATCAGGATCCCAGCTTTGGAAGCCATGTTTTCCTCCCTGTTGGCCAGATATTTTCTGCTCACAGTTTTTCATACGAGTGCAGTAGTTCTGCTGTTTAAATGTTCCTTAGCCTGTTTTCTACGAGTTAAATTCTCCCAGTTTGAAGTAGTTACTTTGGTTCTATACCCCACAAAAAAGTACAGATCTGCTTCAGTTACTACACCTGACTGTCGTAGGGGTTGGAGGGAAGGGGGGAAGAGACGGGGCTGGCTACAGAGCCATAGCATTCACTTTGATTACCTTACTTAAATGAATACCCCTAAAATATACGTCTGCTTGGGGAATGTCAGTGGACTAACAAACCTGATTAAACGAGAGAAAATAATAGCCTGTATTTGAAGAGGTAAACCAGATGCATCTCTTTCCTGCAAAACATGCTAAGCTCCTTAAACTAGTTATATTTGCTAATATCTACCTTCCATCAGGGGTCTCCACTCCTGTTATATAATTTCTGCCGGACAAAATTTTTTCCCTGACAAAGTGGGGGGCCTCCTCCTAGCTGGGGATTTCAATATAATGCCATAGCCTGTGGGAGTCCCCCAGCCTGAATCCACCAAGACAACAGGCCTCACACCAATTTTTAAAAGGTTTATACGGCAGGTCAGATGATATGGTTTGCCCTGCATCCTAGAGCTCGTAACTACACCCATTATTCACAGATTCATGACTCATACTCCTGAATAGACCACTGCTGTACCCAAGTGGAGTATTAATCACAGGTAGATTGGTGCAGCCTGGGGGATATTTATCTCTCGGACCATGCCCTGGTCAGCTCCTACTGGGACTTTGGCCTGGAGTGGAGAACCACTAGGGGGTGACTAAATCCTTAGCTCCTTAAATTTCCAGTGTTATATACATATCTTAGAGAGAAGCTGAAGGAGATTCTCCATGACAGCCTGAGGCTATAACATCCCGCCCTATTAGATAGGACAGATTAAAGACGGTTCTGAGGGACCATCTCATCCGATGTTCATCTCAGCATATCCAATATTCATCTCCACAAAAAAGACAGTGGCAGGAGCGCAGGCTACCGCTGGAGGACACGTTGCATTTTTTACAGAAGGCCCACCAGCAGGGGGATCTTCCCCCAGATTCAGAAAGTAAAAGCAAACCTTGGCAAGCTGTGTCTCAAGCAAATCAAAATAGCACTCATTTTTCCTCAGCAGTGTTTCTATCAAGTGGATGCCCATTCAGCCCGTCTGCTAGCCTACCAACTGCGGAAACAGAGGAAGCTGGCCATCAAAACCATGTTATCTCACCCCACCACAGGAGTTCAACTCGCCTAAAGGGAGGACCCCCCTCCACCTACTTGGTCACATGCAGCCTTTTTATTTCTCTCCAAGCCAGGAAAAAAACTACTATTTGCCCCTCATACCACTCCATCTTGGTGTTCAACACCAACTATAAATATTTTATGTCCATTATGGTGAAAAGCCTAGACAAACGTCTCCCCTCGCTCATTAACTGAGATCAAACTGTGTTTGTCTGATCCTGCAGTCACACCCTCCATGTTCTTCACCACATGCAGCAGTTAGCGTCCCTCTCACTCCTGTTTAGCCTTGTTGCAGCAAGGGCCTTTGACTGGGTGTCCTGGCCATTGCTGTACTTGATGATGGGATAGCTGAGATTCCTGGTCCCCTTTATTCAGCTACTCCAGCAGATTTACGTCTCCCCTCTAGCCTGTGTCAAGGGGAATGCACATCACTCCCCAGACTTTTCATTTATGTGAGACCTGAAAGGGGTGCTCTTTGTCACCCTGTTATGCACTGGCTGCTATATAGAGCCATTGGCTCAGGCTATCAGGGGTGCCACTGACTTCACAGAAGTCACAGTGGAGGGGAGAGAACACCACATCACCTTACATGCAGAGGTTGTCCTGCTTGATTTAGCTGACCCTGCATAGCAGCCTTAATGGAGGCATTCACTCTGGGGGTGCAATTTGAAGAGGTGTCGGGCTACTGCCTGAAAACTTCCAAGACGGAAACACTGCAGTTCAATTTCTCCCCTACTCAAGCTGTTAAAAAGGGCTTTCCATTTGGATGGGACTTGCCAAAACTGAAGTATCTGGGTATCAACATGGCCCACTCCCCAGACTCCGCTTTTAGAGATAATTACGCGCCCTTTACCCAGCAGATGATACAGGTTTTCAGGAACTGGGGAACAATACTGCAAAGCCTGTCATGCAGGATCAAGGTTGTCTGGATGGTCACCCTCCCCAGAGCACTCTATAGTAAAATGCCCCTGCAGCATTGCAGGAACACACATGGAGAACCTGGAATAGGGAAATCTCCAGATTTATCTGGAAAGGACAGGGACTCCTCATCAAGTTACAACAGCTGTTTCTGCCTCAACATTCAGGTGAACTAGTCCTGCCCAACATCTGGATATATTATTGTGCTGTGCATCTTTGATTTATTTTATATTGGCATCTGGGTGGTACCCATGGCTCCTGGTTAGATATGGAATGCGAACTATTCCCAAATATCCACTTTATGCAAATGATACATCACTGGGCAACCCATTCTGGCATGACCCTTACACTTAACTCATGGCTATAATTCAAGGTGAAAACCTGGCAACACATACTATGGACATGACACTTAACCCCTTTTCTCCCTCTCCTAGGCCTAGTTGCATTTTATTTATTTATTTATTTATTTCAATCTAGGATTACAATATCTTTGAGCCGAGGCTCTTTACAAAGGTTCCACGTCAGCGTGTAACAGCCATTATTTTTAGTTACAAATATATAGTCATTGACTTACAGACATGTAATAACCAGTACAAAGACTTGAGCTATGAGCAAGACAAATGAAGGGGGTGGGTGGTGGGGGAAGTGGAGGTAGGAGATCGAGGGGAGATGGTGCAGGGGGTAAGGGGGAGTACGGGAGGTGGTTGGGGCAGGAGTGGAGATACGGGTGGAGGTGGGCGAGGGTGGGAGACAGTGCAGTCCGGGGGTCTTGTTGAGGGAATATGACAGATAAGGTGCTAGGGGTGCAAAGACTGATTGTAAGTGCTGGGTGCTGGGGCATTTGCAGCTGGAACGGTGGAAATGTTAAGATGGGCAATCGCAGGATACAAGCAGTGAGAGGCGCAGCTTGGTCTTGAAGAGGCCGAGTGTTGGAGCGGTCGCTATGTCGCTGCCAAGAGGGTTGAGCCAGTTGGATGCCTGATAGGCGAATGATCTTTGTCCTTGGGTCGTGCAACATTGTGGGATATGTAGTAGATGGGAATTGGATCTCCTTGTAGTGACATTCCTATGTCTAGGCTTAAGGAGGGCACAGACACCAGGTGGGGCCAGACCCATCATCATTTTCTTTGCCGTGATGCAGGTTTGGTATTTTATGCGTTTGTCCAGTTGAAGCCATCCAGATTGGGAATAAAGGTAACATGTGTGGGTATGGCGATGTGAGCCAGTGATGAGACGACAGGCCTTATTCAGGGAGGTTGCGATACGTTTGAGAGCAGTGGTAGTTGCAGACCCATATATGATAAGACCATAGTCTATGATGCTGACGATGGCGCTTTGGACGGCCACTGCCAGTGCTTCTGGGGTTAGGTGTTTCCTGTGCCGAAATAATATGCCTAACCTCGCATTGGCAGACCTTGCAACATTGCTGATATGAACAGCGTATGAGAGGTGGGGATCAAGGGTGATGCCGAGGTACTTGAACGATTGTGTTTGCTCTAGGATGGTTCCTTGTTTGGTTGCAATGAAGAGGTGGAGTTGTTTGTTTTTGTTGTGGGGGCTGCAGAAGACCATAGACTTGTTTTTTTCCTGATTGAGAAGCAGTTTATGATTTAGAAACCAGGATTCAATGGAGGAGAAGGCCTTGCTGAAGTTTATTTTGTAATTGGATTGGATCAGGGTCCGAGGTGAGGATCACAGCATCGTCGGCGTAGAGAATTATTTGTTCTGGGCAGCTGTCCAGTAGTGAGTTTAACAATAGGCTGAAGAGGAGGGACCCCAGAATGGAGCCCCGTGGGACTCCCGAGCGGACCGGTCTAGGGTCCAAGAGTGTATCAGCGATTCTTACTGTTTGGGACCGTTCTTCAAGGTAGCTCTTAAACCAGCCAATGGAGTCGTTTGACAGCCCAGTGTTCTGAAGCTGGACAAGCAGGAGGCAGTGATTGATGGTGTCGAAGGCTTTAGTTAAGTCAATGTAGATTGAGCCTAGTAGTTCACTGGAGTCAAGTGCGTTGTGGATTGCGCCGGTGAATTCAAGTAGGGCTGTGGAGGTGCTGTGACCTTTGCGGAACCCATGTTGTTGCTTGCACAGGATGTTGTACGTATCCAGGTATTCTGTGAGCTGGTCCGAGACGATGCGTTCTAGTGCCTTGGAGGACTTTGCACCATTAAAGCTAGACCCTGGCTTTGGAACCTGGGAGAGGTACTCCCTCCAATACCACTATTGACATATGGCAGGCAGTGCCACACAATCCTTTCTAGACCTACAAACACAATATGGCCTGCATCGGTCCAAATTCTACCGCTGTCATCAGATTCAGCATTTCATACTCTTGCTGCCTTTGAAGCCCACACACCTGACATGAACTGCCTATTATTACTTAACGTATAACCAAGTCAAAGGTACCACCCCACATGATTTCACATCTCCATAAAGCATTACTTGCCTCGGCAGATTGGACTCTAGAGTGGTGGCCGTGAGACGGGAGGAGACTGGAATCCCCCTGGACTCTGAGCACTGGACATGAACCTGGGTAGCGACCTCACATGTGAGTAGCTCCCATCAATGGAGAGAGTTTGCATGGAAACATCTTATTTGATACTCCTGGACTCCAGTAGTCACATCCCACTATCTCCTAACACATACACTGAACTGCTGGCGAGCATGTGGAGAAACCCAGGCTGTGCACACCCACATTGTATGGAGCTGCCCGTTGCTGGACCTTTCTTCCAGTCATTTGAGGTGGAGCTGGAAGACATATTTGGTAAATCGGTTGTGCTGATCCCAGAATTCTACCTCTTTTTGCAGTACCCCAGGGGTTTCAGAGACCCCAAGACCTGTTACCTACTGAGAACCTCCTGGAGACAAACTGTGGACCAAACATATATGATGGAAAAAAATTACTCACTCCCTTAATGAGCAGTCTGAAGTCTGTTCTTCTCCTCATTGGAATGTTTGGCTCATTCATTCCATGAATTGAGACCTGACCTTTGTGCCCTACACTCCACAGGGTTTGAACGCCATAATGGTGCAGTACTTACAAATTATTTTTTGTTATGCACATTCATCTTAGATCTCCCCTTATAGCTGAGTAAAAGACATCACTACGTTACTCAGTGGCCCAGCTCTTCCCCCCCCCTTCCGCCCTGCTGGACCACCCTCCAAACACCCTGGGCCCAAACTCTTGAATGTTGCCTTCCTGTAATTGTAGCTGCACAGGATCTAGTCTGAATTTCATTTGGGCATTCCCTTGCTTTGTACCGAAAAAGGAGGATCCCACTATACATTCTATTTGAAAGTGTTATCTATGTGGAATTGTATAATGTTGGCTCAATACAGTCTGTAAACCATGTTGATTATGCCATCTCCATGTTCTGTGCAGATCTAGTGCAATTTGAATAAACATTATACTTAACAGAAAAAAAAGAAAGAATTGGTGACTTTGGGAGTCCCAGGTTTCTAGTGGTGCAGCTGGTAGCACAGAGGAGCAGTCTTCTGAGCAGCTCTGGTTCAGAACTTAGCTAGGGACTTATTTCTTTCTTGCTTCCTGTCTGTTTGTAGTCTGTACATATGCACATTGCACCCTTGTGTATTAAATATATAGTAATTATATTTCACTTGGCTCCAGGTTGTGTATTCGAGAAAGAATTGATGTCTGAGAAAGTCACAGGTATCCAGTTGTACTGGTGGCACAGCTGATGTCACAGTGGAAGTTAAAGATCCCATGGAACTTTTTGCAGGAGAAGGGAATTTCTCCTGGGTTCCTGGCTAACATTCCCTAACAGCGTGAGCCAAGTGATTTACTTTATAGCTGAAGGTCACGGTTTGGCTGCACATCACAGATCGCTGTAGAGTCTGCTAGGGACCCCGGCACGGCTTCCTGGGGTCTTGCACCCCCTCCTCAAATCAGCGCCAACTTGGAGTTGATTATAACAAAATACAGGAGGTGTGGGGTGCACAGCCCGCTGCAAAAAACACTTTATTCTTCCGCCGGCACAACAACCGCTCCATGGAACCCACTCCCCAAGACACATATGAAAACAAATTCTCACAGCTCAGAGTGCTTTTCCTGATCAAAGTAATAACTAGCTACATAAATAAGTCTGTCTCCTGTTCCCAGACTGTTGTAGTCCAAGATACTGTGGATATTTGTGCAGACAGCGGGGGAGGTGCACCAATAGGCCTCCGAAACTTCAAGACTCCCCTACTGCTGCTTACTCGTGCTGACTTCCACAAGAGCCCAGGTAAATCATGGGAATAGATCAGTTAAGTGGTAACACCAGAAGGAGGCTCACTGGACTTGCGTGTCTGTGCAGGGGAACATCCAAGGCGGTTCCCAGTTTAGCAGTCACCACAGTGGGGGTAAAGGGTAAACTAAAAATATCCGGGGTGAGCATGACCCTGCCATAAACCAGATTACCTATGATAAATCTAATCTAAATTAAATATTAAACCTCAGCAAGATAAATTAGTTTTTTTTCTTGCTTGATAAAGCCCACACGATTGTCATTAGTGCTGATCTGTGTGTTTGTGTGTTTCTCTCTTCATAGTCTGGGACTTGAGCAGTTTTCTTGTATTGCATTTCTGACATCTGCTATAAGTCTAATTAATTATTTATGGCCAGAGAGTACTTCCTGATTGGTCAATGTACAGACCATTAATTTCCTAGCAGTGTCCTGCACAGCTAACAGGAACGCAGTGCATGCTACCGCTTCCATGCCAAAAACAAAACTACAAGTTTAAACTAACAAAAGGAAAATGACTATAAGTGATTAGACTTATAGTTTGGGTTTTGCGCATCTCTCCAAATCATGCTCATATTCTCAAGCCTCATTCGCAGAGCAGGGCATCATGGGTAGTATGCAAATCCTTGTCCAAGTCAGGTTGACAGGGACTCACCAGAACAGACACTGCTTGTAAACAGGCTTGTATGTCTCATCCAGCTGAGGATGAGAATGACAAAGTACAGGCATGGATTTCTTCCTCCTTGGGACTCCTCAGCGTTCTGCAGTCATACTTTCAACCAGACTTATAACCCACATATAGTAAGACTTATAATTGCAATACTACCCTAACAAAAAAAGGCATTTATTTAAAATGTCAGGCCAGGAAAAGCATACTGGATGGAGACTCATTTCCAGGTGCATTCAAGGGGGACATGGGATAAAATACCAACTACAGCAATAAAAATAGAAAATATAGTAACATTTTCACTAACATTTCTAGGATCAGTGTCTAGTCTATGTTAAATGGATCTTGGATCCGCCTCAGGTCATCAACACTTCCAAGATGCATGTGATTTAATCCAGTTATCTAAGGAAGGTTGCTTGCAAACTACTGTACCAAACATTTTTGTTTTCTAATTATTGCTCCATTGTTTGCTTATTTGGATGTATATGTGTCAGACTAATTGATGCTGTCCTCTACAAATGTTATAAAGTTTGTATAGGCTGCTGTCTTGGCTTAGGTGCTCTTTATTAATGGTGTTTTCATAAGGTGAAATGTCTGCTGAATCTGTCCTGCATAAAAAGTATACCTAAGTAGTTTTTATTTTACTTAATGTGGCATGCAGCACTCATTGAAACTAATAAAGTGATTTGTTGCAGATTATACAGAAAAAAGGGTTAATCAAAAAAAAACACACACTCACTCTCTCTCACACATTAGTTGTAAAGGAATGCTTCATTTTATTACAATTGTTCAAATATACAAATGGGTTCTGCTCAAGTTAGCCTGAACAATGCCTTTGGCTGGTGATTAGGACTGCCTCCAAGTAAAGACAAAACAAATGAAACTACGACCTCACTGCAAAGCAATACCAGGCGATAGCAAAAAGCAAACAGAAATGATCAGCTAAGGGGGTGAGTTATAAGTTGAAAAAAGTAAAAAAAAAAAAAAAAGTGTCCTAAAAGGAACACACATCAAACAAACAGCACTGGGTAAAACAGCATTGGACTGTAAATTTGCTGTATATTTCATGAAGCAGTGGAATCATGTCTTTTTTCTCCTTTGTTTCCGCACCTTCACCCCCCCCCCCACCCGGTCCTCCTGTGGCACCTCCCCAGACCTGTCATCAGCCTTCCTGTGGACTTACTGGTTACCCAGCACTTAACACTAGACCATGCATGGTGGTTGGTGGCCTGCCGAGTCTGTCGTATGTGGGCATGCTGGGGTACTGGCATTGGACTGGGGTATTTTTCCTCCAGTTTCCTCTCTGGGGTGACGGTGTGCAGTGATGCTCATGCAAATCTATGGTGGCATGCATGCATGGCATTCATCTGCAGTCCATTCCCCTGCAATGTGCACTTACTTCCACTACCTCCTGGCCTCTGCTAGGTGACAGTAAAGCAGTGAGATGCAGAGTCATCCCACCATTGGTGGTGGGGTAGGGGGGATCTTGATCCTCCCTTCCTCCCGTTGCCAGCCCGAGTGGCACAAGGTCATTCCCTAACCCTGTCACTGGTGCAGTGAGCAGTAGTGCTATTTCAGCACTACCAGGCCGATAGTACCATGTAATCCTACACTTGATCTATAATATTTCATAAGGACCATAGTTTTAAAGCTGTGGGACAGTTTTTTTCTTGGTGCCCTCTCCCAGCAGTGTGTGGTGTCGTACATGTTTAGTAGTGGTGGTCACCAGTTTGGGGGTATGTTACAACCATGAGACACAGATAATAACCTGTTATACATTAATTTTCATCTTGTGTTGTCCAGTATACTGGACTTTGGATGATGCTTCTCTGCTGAAATACAGTGCAGTATCTGCACCTGATATACACAAATACATTTTGTAATTTGGGGTATTTTGTGCATGAATGAATTATGACATGGCACATGATGTGGTCCACTGCTGTGACATGGCCCGCTTCTGCACCTCCTTGCTAATAGTACACCTTCATTCTGATTGAGAGGGACAGTTCTCTTTAGGAATGTACATTTTCTGCCAGTTTCCATGAGCCTTCATATCTGGATTCCCTTTGAGCAATAACTGTTGCTTGTTCCAATCTCTGCACCCACTTGTGTGTGATCCCTTTTGTATCAGGGATTGCAGCTGAACACGAAAGTCTGAGCTGATACCCCCTGTACGATCAGGTCACTTGTGACATAAATTAGGATGTTTTTGAACCCTGACTTCCAGTGGTTATGTGGCAAGTCTGTGAATGTTCTGCAGTGGAGAAGAATGGGACAGTGCAGTGTAGTAGGCAGAGCGTTGAGCCATGAAACAGAACATTCTGGTTTGAATCCCACCATAACAACTTACTTAAAACAGAAGTGCAATGAAAAATGTTTTTCTAAAAAAACTAGGTCTTCATCTAGGATATCTCCTCCAGGCACACCTTTGGAACTATCAGCCATCAGCATCAGGATCACTCAGAAACTTTTTGCTAGTTGTGGGGAGGAGGGGGCGCACACAAGGATGTGCAGTGTTGATGCATATATAATGTTGGCGGCCCCATCATTCCTCAGTTCTTTCATCCACCATCGGGTCACCCTCATCTGACCTGCAGAAGGAAACAACATCAAACAAGCCATTGCTGTTTGTTATTTTAATTTTATTTAAAGAGCTGGTAACACATTCAGGAGAACTTTAACAACCTAATATTTAGACACAGTCCAGCTTGTATTTCCCATCATACAATGGCAAGAAAGAATCTTGGATTGTGATTGGTCATTCTGGGGCTGGACCCATGGCATTATCCCAGCATAACACCACAGGTCTAGTCTCAGCCTCACTGTGAATCTCTTGATGATTGTTTGGAGCTACATTTATTTTTTTTGCATCTTCTCTCAAGAAACAAAAATATTTTTCCACACTAATAAAAACATTCTTTAAAATAATTTGTTTCTATATATAACAACAAGCCATTCTATAATAGGAATCATGCAATCTAGGGTGTGTGTCATGATGGGATAACACCACGCCACGGGCATTGGATGCATTCGGCCTATGGCCTCGTGCCCAACCCCCCCCCCAGGCATGGCGTTATCCCAGCACGACACACACCCAGTCGTGCATTATTCCTTCTTTAGTGCTGAATTCCTTCTCTTCATTATTTATTACTGAGATTATTTGTATGAAAACAGGATCATTGCTCCTTAAGAGTTTATTCATACTGCTTTCTCCCTATCTGAAGTCATAGAGCACTGCTTGTGACATCATAGTTACTCACATGGCAACATATTGTGATGTCACAATAGAGAACTGTGACTTGAAGTAGGGAGTTAGCTATAAAGGCAGATGGACTCTAAAAAAACTCTAAGGGATAAACATGACATACTCATGCAAATGTCCTTAGTAATAAATAATGGAAAGGTGAAATATATAAAATATAAATTGAATGAAGGCAGAATTGTACCTAATTATTATGTTTTCTTTGCGGCGTCAGTAGCTCTTTAATTTACTGTCGTGTTTCTGTATGTTGCCAAAGTTAAAAGAGCCTTTATTTCACTATTATAAGTGCTTTTACAAAATTTACAAAGAAGACACACACTTGTTTCATGTGTGCTGTTTGGGCCTTTCCCACAACATGAGAGGTTGTGAGATTTGCCAGAGTTTCAACCAGGCTACAAGGCGATGCCGTAAGAAAGCGCGTGAAAATTTCCTTGTCTGTAAAGCATTGTAAGCCATAAAGAAGGAAATGGGATCAAAGTCTGCTTCTCCCTTGTCGTTGTCTGAGAAATGGTTGTCAAAAATCAAAGGACAAAGACAGGACATTATGTTGGACATTGTCATTGTCCATCCGTAAGCACAAACACAAGAACAAAGATAAGTCTGCTTCACTGGCAAGGTCCCAGTTGCCGTTGAGATCAGGTATGTCCTTATCATTGCCCGCTTTGGCAGCATTGACAAAAGCTTTTCCTGACTGTCGAGACACCAAGGTCAGGGCTTGGCTCGGGCACTGCTGTACCTACTATGCATGGTATGATGCCATTGTCATCAGGATCTGGCCCTTCGACGCAACTAGTCACCGAACCTTTTCAGGGCGTTGTCAACTCCCAGGCTGTGCTAGCATCGTTTTGTGAAATAATTCGATGCACTCTGCCAGGGTTCTCATTGCAGGCAGTTGTTCCACAGACAGGGCCTTCTGGTGTGCAGCCCCCATTAACTAATTCCTATAGCATGCCACAGATTCCTGCCTCTCAGCTGCTGCTTGTGTCGCCAGCTCCTTCAGTGGCTCCCATCATCATTCATGATGACTATGACATGAAATATAATCCTGGTCTCATGGATTTAGAGGAGGAATATGATGGTGAGGAGCAATGTGAAAGAAACCAGCCTTCTAGCTCTGCTCTTTCGTCCTGTGGTGAGGACTCGGTGGTTTATACCCCAAAGACTCCTCCTGAGAACTCCTTTTTCCAAGCCATGATGCAGCAAATGCCGTCTGCCATGTGCTTTGATATAGAACAGGAACATTCCACTAAAAGTAGTCTAATGGAGTTTTTAGAGGTGCCTTCCACTCCCTCTATTATTATTCCAGATGTATATCCTGCCTTAGAAGATGCTACTTTTGCTGCATGCCATTGACAGAACTCCCTGCTTGCAGTCCATAGAAAGGCTGCTAAGGAGTATCCTGCCCCATCTGCTAAGCCTTATTATGCTAACCAGCCTGAAATGGACTGTGTGGTCATTGTGGCGGCTCATGATTGGCCTAGGGCTCCTGGGCATATGAGTACTTTACCTCCTAATAAGGAATCTAGGAGACTGGATGTTATGAGCAAGCGTACATATGCCTGTGCCTCATTGGGACTTCAGATTGCAAACTATAAGGCCTGTAATACCAAGTAGCAGAATAGCCTGTGGATAGCTGCTCATACAGCTGCTCAGGCTTTGCTTGATGGCTCTGCCAAGACTGACTTACTTAAAACATTGTCTGTTGGTGCTGAGGTTGGCAAACATTTGCTGCGCTCAGTTTATGATGCTTCTACCAGGGCTGCAGCTTCTGGCATTTGTATGAGAAGATATTCTTGGTTCAAGTTGCTGGCTTTGCCACTGATGTGCAACAGGCATTTTAATGCCCCCTTTAAAGGGTCCAAACTGTTTGATTATAATGTCGAAGAAGCCCTGCATGTCCTTTAGACTTCTAAAATGACTGTGAGGTCTTTTAAGTCCCTATACCACACTCCTGCTAGAGGTCATGGTAGGGGCTACTTTCTCTGGCCTGCTGCCCAGGGTAATCTTGTCTACCATCAGCAAGGCTGTGATAGGGGTGGTGGTCCCCTTCTGGGTCCCTTCACCACTGGTGCCCATACAAAAGCACTCAAAAGAATTGGTTTTGGTGACTGACACTCCTGGTTCCAACTGACTTTCTTTTGTCTCTTTTCCACCTCCTTAGCTGTTACCTCCAGGTGTCAGTGTGGGGGGCAGGATCTCCATGTATCTGAAATAATGTCAGGAGATCACAGATGAATGGTTTCTGGAGATGATTACAAGGGGACATGTTCTGGATCTGCTACAAGTCCCTCCAGATCATCCTCCACCTCCTTCATTTTATCCTCCAGGCCAGATGTCCCTTTTAAAGAAGGAGATTCAGGCCTTATTTCAAAAATGTGCTATAGAACCAGTTTCTCCTCTGAAGAGAAACAAGGGGTTCTATTCCAGACACTTTCTAGTCCCAGAATAAACAGGGGATCTGGATCCTGTTTTGGATTTCATGGGTCTCACCCTATACATTGAATACAAAATGTTTCAAATGGTGTCCCTGAAGGCGCTGATTCCCCTGCTACAAATGAGGGACTGGCTCTATTCTCTGGACATGAAGGATGCATACCTTCTTATAAGGATCAGGAAATCCCACAGACAGTATCTTCGCTTTATGCTGAAGGGTGAACACTATCAGTTCAAGATATTGCCCTTTGGCTTATGCTCTGCATCATGGGTCTTTACAAAATGCATGGCAGTAGTTGCAGCGGCCCCTTCACAGGGAGGGCCTATATGTTTTCCCCTTGCTGGATAATTGGCTCCTGAAGACCAACTCCAGAGTGGCTCTGCTTCACACTCTTTCTCGGACACATCAGTTGTTCGATGATTTGGAGGTCACAGTGAATGTACCAAAATCTGTTGTTGGTAGTGTGCCAGAGACTGCAGTACATAGGGGCTGTCCTGGACACAGAGAAGGGATGTGCTTTCTTGCCACAGGACAGGGCAGACACTCTTGATTGTTCAGGCACCCTTGGTACATAGGAAACACTATGTGTCTGCACAAACAATGTTACATCTCCTGGGCCTTATGGCTGCAGCCATAGTGACTGTGCCACTGTTAAGTCTTCATATGAGGATACCTCAGTGGACACTCAGGCCCAGTAGTATCAGTTGATAGATGAGCTGGGCCAAGTGGTTCTCATTATGTCTCCTCTTCACAGAGTGCTGTTATGATGGATGGATCGCAAAGACCTACTGAAGGGTGTTCCATTTCTTGTACCAGTTTCTGTACAGATCATCACCGTGGATGCCTCAGGCTTCGGATGGCATGCTCATCTCAGCCCTTACCAGACATAAGGGTCATGGACCAAGCTGGAGGTTAAGCTGCATAGAAATGTTCTGGAAATGCAGGCTGTCCTCTACAGCCTCCAGCCCTTTCACAATCATCTCTGCCTCGGTCCTCTGCTACTCCAGATGGACAACGTTAGTGTGATGTATAAAGAAAACAAGGGGGCATTCACTCCTCTCCCCTGTGCAGGGAAGCAGTGGGCATATGGTACTGGACTCTATCTTACAGCCTTCAGCTGTTGGCCATGTTTCTCCCAGGTCTCCAAAATATCTTGGCAGACAGCTTAAATGTGTCCCAGTTAATGGTTCATGTATGGGAACTGCTAACCTCTGTGGTAAATTACCTTTTCACAAGATGGGGTCATCTAGAGCTGAACCTTTTTGCATCCCCACACAATGCAGAACTGCAGCATTTCTGTTTGCTTGCTCCAGGGCCTGGTGTTTTTTAGCGAGATGTATTGTCCCTCTCCTGGAAAAGGAGATTCCTATATGTATTCCCCCCATTCCTCTAATACAGAGGGTTCTGCTCAAACTGAGGGTGGTGAGTGCCACTCTTATCTTCATTACTCTATTCTGGCCTCACCAGATATGGTTTCCACTCCTTCAGCATCTGGCAGTGGAGCCTCCTCTCCCTCTACCTCTGTGTCAGGGTCTGTTGTCACAGGGCAAAGGGGCCCTGGTCCATCTGGATCTGAAATCCCTGCACCTGCATGCATGGCTCCTGAAAATATAATATTTGCGTGCTTTGGGCTATCCCCTAAGGTTGCTGATGTCCTGCTGGTGGCTTGAAAACCTTCTACCAGACATACTTATTCTCTGATATGGAAGCACTTCACTTTATCATCTGCTTCCCAGAATATGGACTCTTTTACATGACCTATGAATTCTGTGTTGGTGTACATGCTTTCTCTGTCTAACTCTGGCTTGCAGTATTCCTCTAGTAAGGTGCATTTGGCCACTATAGCAGCTTTCCATGCTACTATTGATGGTTGTACAGTTTCCCAATTAGAGTCGTCCAGTACTTTTCTGAGAGGTATTCCTCATATTAAGCGAAAGCGAGCTGCCAGCCTTGGAAAGGCTTTGACTGTTGGATTGGGTAGTTGATTTCTAGCAATTTTTGACATTTGCACTTCTTAGAGTGACTCTTCCCTTTTTCCCCAAAGTTGAAATGTTCTACAGTACATGTATTTATCTGTGTTCTTCCTATGTGATTCTTTATTTTACTATTTTACTTATTTTATTAAAGCGATTTGGGTGGGGGGGGTTGAATGCTTCGTGGTGGGTTCCTTATTTGATTTTGTGGCAGTTGTGTGAATGGGGGGGGGTCTGTGCATGTTTAATTAGAAATTTGTATAGCTGAGTGAGTGGATTTAGGGGTTGTTTGTATCCAAGTGTTTTATTAGTAATAAGGTTAGGTTTAGCCAGGGCTCTCACTCTAGTTTGCGTTGGTGGGCCAGGCGGAGATGTGTTGGGACAACGGCCCAGTACGAATTACCTATGCTGCTTCCTTGGTTCATGACCTTCACCCCTTTACCGACCTCCCAGTTTCTTCCAGGCGTTGCAGGGAGATTGGGATTACTAGGGGTGGGTGGGTCGACAATGCCGGAAAGCAGCTGAGGTAGGGGAGGTGAACAGTATTGAAGTTATCAGGTACAGGAGATGCCCTGGCTTTAAACAGACCCTAGAGAGAGGCCAGACGTGTTTGGTCTCCGTACTCGGGGGTCCCACCGGACCAAGTGGGCAGGCAGCCGGAAGGCCGGCTACGCCCTCTAATCCTCTTCAGGCAGTGCTCTGCAGTGCTAGATCAATAGGAAACAAAACCACCATTTTTGCTGACTTAATTTCCTCTGTTGACCTTGCTTGCCTCACGGAGACCTGGCTGGGTGACGATGCTGGCCTGGTTCTAGAGGCAGCCGTCCCCGTTGGGTACTCTGTAGTGCACTGCCCAAAGAAAGATCGCCGGGGTGGGGGAGTGGCCATCCTTTTTAGATCCTGCCTAGGCTTCACAGTGCACCCAGTTGGTAGCACCAGGTCTTTTGAGTGTGTCACTGTGTGTGGGGGTCCAGGTGTAGGTTGCAGGATTCTCCTCATATACTGACCTCCCGGGTTGGGGGAAGAATTCCTGCAGATGGTGGCAGACGTCATCATCGACTAGGTGTTGGAGTCCCCCAGGTGCTTAATCCTGGAGGACTTCAATGCCTGCGTCGACGACAAATCCTCATATTTCAGTTACAACCTTCTCCAGTTGATGTCATCACTGGGCCTGGCACAAGTAGTTGCTTCTGTGACCCACCAACACAGTCACATTCTTGATCTGGTGTTCCAGCTGAGTCTTGGGGTTGATAGCCTCAGGCTTGATCAGGTCGTGTGGTCTGATCATTCAAGTATTTTGAGCCCCTTTGTAAATAACCCTCATCGATGGTGTACTCCTGAGATGGTTCAACAGGGAGTTCCAGATAAGAGCCCTGCTGTTAGGATCATGGTTAAGCCATGGTTATACTTGGTTAAACGGTGGTTATACTTGATTATTGACCATGGTCATTCATGGGGTGTTCATGATTTGAACCGTGGTTATCTGTGGACAACCACTGATGGTAAATGGCCCAGGGATAGAACATGGTCAGTATAGTTTGAGTTTTATTTAGGTTGCCCTTGGGCATCAGTGATTATTCATGGTTGTTAATTTCAAAAGTTTCCCGCATTATAAAACTAATTTCTAGACACACTTCAGTTTTAGATTGGTCACTGTAAAACTCAGCAAGTTGCCAGTGAGGTAATCTGAAAACAAAAACATCCCTTGTTGGCCGGCCCGGTGGTGCTGAGGGTTGAGGCGCTGGACGCCACATCTCACACGACACCAGTGACCCATGTTTGGGAACGAGCGTGGGTCGTCAGGGGTCGGAGGGGATGGGGAAGGATCGAGCGTCCCAGGGACTACTCTCCTTCCTTGAGGAGGGTGGACCTGCCCAAGCCGTTGCAGAAGCAGCCCCTGGTAGTGGCTGGGGGATTACACTACCCGGCAGGCAGAAGCAAGGGGATTGGGCTGTGGTGGACATCTTTCCGGTGCGAACGGAAGCGTGCGCATGCCAAACAGGATGTCATTGCACGTCTGAGCCCGGGGGGGCGACTTAATTCAGAAAAACTCCGCGAAGGGGACAGGCGACAGCACACTGCCCTGATGTGCCCAGCCTAGAATGGAAGAGTGGCCTGGATCTGGAGTGTGGCACATCAGATTACTAGATAGAGCACCCTGGGAGGATAGGGCAGCCCCACCTCGGGGGGGGGGGGTGCAGAGCCGGGGGGTCTGTCTGGCCGCAGCAGGATGGAAGGAGGACTTCAGGTGGGAGCTAGAGCACCTGGGCCACAGGGATACCTGAGAGAGTTCCTCGGCGGCGGAGATGAATAAAGTCTACAAAAAAAAAATCCTTGTTAAAAAGCATACACAACAGGATCAGACAGGTGTTGGAGGGGGTGTGAAGGGAAAGGTGACCATTTTCATACTTTGTGGGCATGCCTAGTATTGCTGTCATTCTGATCAGTGATGGCACACATTTGTTCAGCCATGCTGGAACAAGATATCCTGGTGCAATTTAAGAATTTGATTCTGAGCCTCCTCCCTCACGGAGCCCACTCCTTTCAAAATAAATACCTGTCCCATATATTGATAGTAGCGGCCTTCAGATCCATTACCAGACACTAGCTATTTACTGTCTGCCCCACTCAGTATGCATGGTTGGAACTGGTGAGGGAGATTCGAATCATGGAAGAAATGTATGCTCAAATCCATTTCATTTATGATGGTGAGAATCTGAACATACTTACCCGGTGGTTTAACTGGGGTGCTTTCCTTGAGCTTGATTTGTAAGTAAGCTACCTCAATACTGTGGTGAGCACATTTCTGCGATGGGCCCCTTCCCTGTAATCCCTTTGTTAGCCCACCCTGCTCTGTTGCTGTTTGCCGTCTTGTACCCTGTGGTTGATTATACACTGGCTGTACTCTTTATTGCTCTGGGTATATCTGCCTCATATCTTAGAAATTGTTTCATTAACTGCCTCTGTATGCACTCATGCTTTTTGTCTGTTGTGTAATGTTTAATTCTAGGATAAAACTTCAATAAACGTGGGTTTAAAAAAAAAAGTGCAAAAAGTTTTATCAAGAAAATCCAGAAGAATTTTGGTGAGCCAGGCCCTGTGACATGGCTTGTGGTGCTCTCCCCTGCCATGTGGGAGACCCAGTATCATGTCTTGGTCCCAACTCCCCTACCCTGGGCCGGTGGGGTCAGGTGTACAATGTGGAGGCACTGCAAACTAGCCTTATTGGAGGGGGAGAGCTAGATGGCCTGCTGTATGAGCATCTCCTACTGCAGAGGGCAGCAGTGGCATGGACAGTGTGGGTGCCCATGCAGCTAGCCACTGTCCCTCTCAAAGAGGCAGTGTGGATGTCTGTAGGTGGAATGCTGGGGAGGAAGGAGGGTAGACAGGGAGAAAATGTCCGCATTTATGGGAATGACAGTGACCAGGATGGACGCCATCAGTCTCGAAGCTGCCAACAGCAGAGCGTCCTTCCCTCTCTGACTCTACTGACTCTAGCACTCTCTAGCAGCTTACTTCATGCTGATCAGTTCATTGAGGCCTTACTGCAGTGGGGTGGAGGGAATGAAATAACAGGAGCAAGGAGCAGGTCTTCAAGAGGAGACAACTGATGCCAGTAAATGTGTTCAAGGGACACTTGGAGCTGCAGAATGCTGGATAGGCAGGAGGTAGGAGGAGTGAGAGGCTGGGGGAACTAAAGTGTGGATTGGCTTCTTGGATCTTTGATTTTTGTCTATTTACATTAGACCAGGAGCTAGAGTAGCTACCCAGAACCCCGTAAGTATTATTTTCTTATCTGATTCAGTTGTTGCTATGTCATGAAATAGTGTGTGGTATTTCTGTTTATGGCAGGTATGAGAAAGCTTGCCATCCATTCTGTTTTATAAAATGTGTTGTGAAAGTGCTTATACGGCCACGTGCAGAATCTGTGCCAGACTGGGGCTTACTGCATGAAACTCTTGTCAGAGATCCTGGGATGTTTTGCGTCCTGTCTAACCTAATGTGTCCATGGATTATTTAGTAATGTACTATCTTAGATTCAAGATTGTTTCAATATTGATCCACTGCTGCTGCACACCAGAGATGCACATCACTTTTCAACCACATAAGGCCATCCCTTAGGAATCTGAGCCCGTCTTATGATAGGTGGAAAAAATATTGTAGTCTATTACAACTAATAATATTGTGAATACTGTTCAGATTATCAATAGAACCATCTACCGTCCTGTTGCACTTGCTTATTAAGTGATTCGGTAATACTCTAAATGAAATTTAACTGCCCTTAGCATGCTTTCACTGTCTGAAATACTGACAGCAAGCAGTAGATAATTTGGTGATAAAAACACCTAGAGAATTGTATGTAAAAGAGACCGTAGCAAACAGTCTTAACAAATACTGTAGCATTTCTGCAATGCTATCAGCACACATTGTTGTGATTGCAGAATTCCATTAGAAAACACATCTTTTGCATTCTAAATAGGTAGGTCTTCATGCTTTGATTAATCCTAGAACAAGCACCTCGGTCATCATAAATCAGTGGGACGGAGGACTTATATTTTCATGCATTAGTTTAAATAACTGTGATTGTAAACCATGCCAAAAAGAACCAGAGTGTTACTGTTTAGCCTAGGCAGCCATTTGTACTAAAGAGTTAAATGGTTCCTTTCCTCTTACTTTCTTTAATTTAGGCTCATTGTTATACAAAACTGTTAGCCTGGGTAAAGCCGCACCTTGAGCACTGATGTAAACGGAGTTTTTCAAAGTACATTAAAATTTGCCGTACTCTTCCCCTGACGATTGGGAGATTTGCATCTGGTAGCGATTCACTCAGCCGAATGGAAGATCGCACTCCTTAGAGTGCTGATAAGCGGACACATGACATTTGCAAAGAGCAGTTTGCCCACTTGAGTGCCAGGGCAAACCGGAGAAAATTCTCTGCTTCCAATTTCATCAGAAACGTAGGGAATATTGCAAATGACACTACCAAATCAACTGTAAATAGATGATAATTTGATTGACATCTGGAAAGCTGTCACAGGCTGAGCAGCCCATAACAGGAACATTTACTGAGTGCAAAGGCAGCTTTCAAGTAAATCACTTTTTGTCCAGTGGGGCCCAGCCAGATTATAATTGCATGTCCTTCCCTTCATTGCAAATTCCCCATTACCGTTACCAGAAGTGTCTCATTTAAAGGAAGGTTGTCTTCCAAATATTCACAGTGCCTGACATTAACCCATAGATTACCTGTAATAAAAAAAAAGGCAGGTAAGGTCCAAAATGTTACGACTTTGTTTCTTTTATGCTGAACCTTCACAGTGAGTCGAAGGCACATTTAATGTCAGAGCTATTGCATGTGGTCTTTTGCCTGTGGGCATTTTTTCCATATGGTTTTATCTACCTGACATCATCCTCCCGGTCCCCTGTGCTGGTAGCATACCACCATGGCAGAACCCCCAGCCCCATCCACCACAAGCCGCACTGTCACTGTAAAGAGGGTCCATGGTCCAGGACCCGGGAGTGCAGCCAGATGTCATCATGATGGCAGTGTGGGTTTGCTCCCATTTGTCCCTCCCTTCTCTCATGTGGTACGGGGGGTAGTGGCCTCGTGCACACACAGTGTACCCCTGTAATAGAGTAAGATCCCTGGCCCGTAAACAGGGGGTCAATATGGTGCCATAACCTGGCACTGACCCTCCCCGAGGTGAGGCGCCCTGCACTCTGCACTGTCCTGGCATTGGTCTGCCTCCTGGCACTAGTAATCTGAGCCTGCTTCCAAGCCTGGGTCACTTTCTTTGCAGCACAATGCATTGTCTCTGGTTCATCAGGGTGGCCAACCCCTTACAGAACTTTTTAATGGTAGGGTGTAAATGCGTGTCTGAAATTCCCCCAAAAGGCACACTATTAAAGCAAAGGCTTTTCATGTTCTGCATAATTTCTTAGCTTTTTTATTTTACAGTTTCTTTTACCCAGGATAGTCTAGCTGAGACACAACATCTCATTTTCAGGGGGGTCCTGCCCCATTTCCACAGCGGGCTGGTCTGGAGCACTGGGAGGTTACGTGACTTGCCCAAGGTCACACAGTGAATATTTGGCTGTGCTCTTATCTGAATCCGTGATCTCCCAGTTCCCAAGCCAGTGTTCAAACCACTTTTTAATGGAAAACTAAAATGTAGATAAAAGGCCTCATCTCTGATTGTCATTTTCCAGGTTTGTATTAATTTCCGTGAGAAAATTTGCATTTTAACAGGAAATTAAACCTTGCTTTACCTTTTGTTAACATAATTGGAAATGTGGGCATGTATGTAACTTCCATAGTCTCCCAACTGTACTTTTTCTTATGTTTGTATTGAAATAATCTTTTCTTTTCTTTTTTACGGTCCCTTGTTGATGCTGCCTTTTCCCTGCCTAATATTTATTTTTACAATTGCCGATCCTTTTAGGAACGTGATGACATCCATTGAGTAGAAACCCTGTATTAAAATTTGTACTATGAACATTCGCTCAGTTGATATCACCAGGTTCCAGAACTTATCAGTAAATCTTCTGAGAATCCGTCTTCTCCATAGAGCAACCACTCTTTGGTCTTTGGGGTGGAGCTGCTAGGACTCTGAGAGCAAACTTCTTTCAGTCAGGGTGCTGGCAACTGTGCAGGCATCAGCACATGCATGACACTGTGTGTCATGTCCTGTAACCGTTGCCGACCCTCTAACCTCCTCAGTTCTTTTTTTCCCTACCAGGTGCGCACTGTGGTAGCAAAGTTCACCATATCTTCAATTCTCCTACGTTGCTGTTTTCTTAATTTTTTTGTGATGTGTCTGAGTCTCAAGAATTTCTAGCATTGCTTCTATGGGAAAAGCATTTCCCACGTGGACTAACATAGTCGTTGTCCAGCTTGCCTTGGACCCAACTGTGACATGGACTCCTGCAATGCCTGCTTCTTCTTTGACCACTGGGCACTGTCAAGAGTTTTTGTTTGAAGATTAGCCAATCGGTTTCTGTTTCAGTGGCAGGTATCAGACCAGAAGGTCGCAAGGTAGGTCTGTTGACCATTTTCCAGGTCTCCTCCCAGTTCTTCAGAGTTGGGTGAGGTATGGAGCTCACCCTCCCCCCACCAAGCTGGGGTCACTACAAAGTCTTCAGTAGTGGTATCAGGTAGACCCTCAGCTCCTTCCTGGTGGCTGAGGAGGCACCCATCATGGTCCATTAATCCTGTGAACCAGACCACCTCGTTGTCAGAGGCAGTACCGTTAGTATCGACTGTGACTTTGATGTTCAAGGTGATTGTTGGCGCCAGCTTTGGCGTCAGTGTTGCGTGTGGTGCTGGGGTTGGTTTCATCACTGGTACTGGCATCAACACTGGTGTCACCACCGCTTGTGGTGTCAATGCATAGCTTGGTACTGATTCCAGATTTGGGTCCTCCACCAGTGTCGACTCAGTCACCGATAATGGATCTGGGCTGGACCCTGCAGCAGGTCCATTCAGAAACTAATTTCAACATTGTCCAACAAAGGGCTGTGTCATTGGGCACCAGACAGAAGCCTTTCTCATGGTTGGAGCTTCAGATCTGGGAGACTCTTTCCACTCCTCCCGTACGACAAGGAGGTTGAGAGAGTCAGAAGTTCCATGCTGAGGAGGGTGCACTGGAGCCCAAGCTGAGAGTCAGCAGTTTTCAGTAGCACCCAACCAAACTACAGAGAATCCTAACAATTCCTCATTACTGTTAACAGATTAAAGTGTTTTTTCTAAAGCTGGCCCAGTGGTGCTGAGGGTTTAGGTGCAGGACGTCACACC
This sequence comes from Neoceratodus forsteri, assembly GCA_016271365.2. NCBI lineage: Eukaryota > Metazoa > Chordata > Ceratodontiformes > Ceratodontidae > Neoceratodus > Neoceratodus forsteri. Next base: position 911,893,624 of record CM057453.1, on the reverse strand, counting down.
TTGCGCCATGCTGGTGAACCAGGTTCAGGAGCAGACTCGGGCCGCCGGGGGTCAGTGCAGGAGGGAAGGGATTGAGCATCCAGAGGACTGTTCTCCCTTCCTGGAGAAGGATATGGAGACGGCGCTGCTTCTATGCGGCACCTGGTGGTAGCCAGGGACAGCACTGGAATATGCGGTGCCAGCAGACACTGGGGGGCAGAGTGACGGCGGGTGTCGGCACATCGGCCATGGACGCCATTGCACGGCAGTGCTCCAAGGGGAAACGAAGCCAGAAAAACCCTCGCTGGATTGGGGAGGCGACGAGGGCTCCAGAGACATCCCCCACATCCCCAGTGCTGGGCCATCTCTCTACCGGGCTTCCCCGACTCCCCACCGGACCGACCTTCTTCACACTAGAAAGGCCGCCATGTAGGTGGGGTGGGACCTCCCCCAGGGGGTGATCCAGGGGGGCTGGAAGATACTGGTGGAGGGTCTCAGGAAGAATGAGGCTTCAGGTGAGGAGTAGCAGGGATTATAGAGTGGGCATCTTCGAGAGATGCCCCATCCAGCAGGAGATAAAGTTCACACACACACACACACACACACACACACACACACACACACACACACACAAAAGTGTTTTTTTCTAGAAAGCAGCCTTTACTCTTTAAGATGGAAACCCTTGAAAAGATAAAGGAGGTAGGGCCTTGGCAAAGGGCAGACACATTGGTGGAGTTCAGTCTTCGTGGTCATGGGCAGAGGCCCAAATCGTGGCTGATAAAGACTTGGACAAAACTCTGTGACAGAGCTGTGTGGAATGCGGAATTCCACTGGCAAAATTTATGTGGAATTCCAATTACGCCTCTGAAATATTTCTTGGAATTTCTTTTTTTAATTCCGCGGAACTCCAAAAAGCATGTCTGTGTAAATGAAGATAGATCATGTAATTGCTGTTAATGCATCCGCGGGTTACATAAACTGCGGAATACAGTTCTGCAGCTAACATTTTGCTTTTAGAATTTCTGTTCCAGTTCTGCAAGAATTAGGTGGAATTTACGAAATTCGGCAGAATTCCATTGGAAGCTGAATTAAAAATTCATCACAGCTGTACTGTGCAGTCTTTGGGGCAGATGCTTCAGAGACTGATCACCTCCATAATGGATCTCAGCCAGAAAGTCGTTGGTTTCAGTCCTTGAGTGATGGTAGCAGAAACCACTGTGGAGGTACTCAAACAGGAGATGGGAGAGGTGCCGAAGCAATAGGGGGCTTCTACCACTGCAATGTCCATGATGGTAAAGGAAAATCAGTTTTATTTTCCTGTAGTTAGGTTGTTGCTGGCTAGAACATATGAGTTTGGTAACAAAAGGCAGAGTGCTTTTGAATGAATACAGGAAGTGCATTTATTTTGAAGAAAACTGTGTCCTGTTGTGCGTTTTTGTATTTAAAAAGTAGAAAGGTTTTTTATTTTACTAGAAGAAGGTTCTATTCTTACTTAATTAGGTTGCTGCTATGTAGATTAGGGCAGGTTAGTTACAAACTGTTGGTGTACGGAGAGATTAATGATGTGTTTAGACCAATAAAGTTGGAAGGATTCTGGAGTCCATTAAATATATATAAGTAATTTGCAAAAACAAAAACTGTTTGGCCTTTTCTTCCCCTGTCAGGGTTGTCCCCATTCCTTTTGTTCTGTAGGGCATGTACCTATTAGTTGCTATATACAGCACCCCACAAATATATTTATGAAATGGGTAGGAAAAATTATGTCTGCTGATTTGTTGGATGCCATCACATGACAGTGCGTATATCAGAGTGCGACCGCACACCTGTACTCCTACCCCACTAAAAAACAATTTACCATTTTATAACATAGATAACTCACTCTTAGGTGTGCGGTCGTGCTCTGATATATGCACGCCTTGGGCGGTTGACACACTCGGCCTGCGGCCTCGTGCGTATATCAGAGCGCGACTGCACACCTAAGAGTGGGTTATCTATTATATATTTATAAAAATGGGTTGGAAGAATCAGTGAAAACTGGGGTCCCTGATTGGATAAAACACACCATATGACTGTGCATTATCTCACAATGACCGCACACTTCCCATAACGATCGCATACTTGCACTTCTTTGCATCCCTCAGAACTTTCTCACTAGCAGCCTTGACAAGAAGATCACTCCACACCTGGCACACAGCAGCTGCCACTGCCATACATAAGAAAGCTTTTGTACAAAACAATGTAATCCATGTGGCTTTAAGGTCAGTTTAGTTAGCGTTCTGTAAAAACAAAAAAAAAGTCACCGATTGTACTCTGAGAAGAGTAGGCGAGTCGGTGGCTCCGTAAGTATAGATACAAGTGTGAGTGAGTGTTACAATAGCAACTAGGGCTGTGCTAATACTTTTTTGAATATTCGGTATTCGAGGGCCAGCATGACCGAATATTCGTATTCAGCAAAAAAATATAAACCCCCTTCCCCTCCACCCTCAGATAGCACCCAACCCCCCCAACCACTATAACAATATTTAAAAAAAAAAATTAAAGGGCAGCAAATTCTTTTGGGGGCGGCTGGCCGGCACAACCCCACCTGCCTCCATGGCTGGCTGCCAGTTTTCATTAATAAATTAAAAGTTAACAGTCCTCCCTGTGGTCCTCCTCCACACACACACACACACACACACACACACACACACACACACCCTGGGAGCCAGCAGCAGCCCCTGCTTCCCCCCGCCTGCACCTAAACAAGATATATAAATGTAAGAAAAAGACAGCCGGTGCAGCCCTCCCTCCTCCATGGCTGGCTGCCTTCTTGTGAATGAAACCACACCTGCTTCGCTTATATAGAGAATAAGTATATCAGCTGCTGGTGGTTGCCGGGGCGGGGGTGTGTGTGGAGGAGGACGAACGGAGGACTGTTAACTTTTAATTTAGTAGTGAAAACTGGCGGCCGGCCGTGGAGGCAGGTGAGGTTGTGCCGGCCACCACAAAAAGAATTTGCTGCCCCCCCCTTTTTTTTTTTTGAGTTATCTTTTTTTACCTTCTCCTACGCTCCGGCTCCCACCTCCCCTTTAGGTCCTTCCTAGTATCTACACTCCTGGCGATCCTCTTCCTGAGCTCTACCCTCTCCATATATCGCGGCCAACCCTCCGAGTTGTCCCGGAGTAACCCATCTCCGGCCGGGTCCCCCTCCTTCGAGGGAGAAGGCACCGGAGGGCCGAGAAACCCCAGCGCTCTATTTTTTTTTCTTACAGGCTCGAGGGTGCCACTGCAGAGGAGCAGAATATGGAGCCTGTCATCTGGTAGGAGCCGAGGTTGTTTTCCGGCTTTCAGATTGTCCCTCCTGCTCTGCTGCATGTAGTACCCCTGGTCTCCACCAGCGGTCAGTACAAGAGCAAGACTACCCTCCCAACCCTCCCCAGGAGAGGAGGCAGTCCTCTGGATGCTCAATCCTCTCCTTCTCCAACTCAACCCCAGCGGCCAGGTCCGTTCCGAACCGGGTCGCCGACATCATTCAGTGTGGCGTCCAGCGCCTCAGCCCTCTGTGCCACGGCTGGCACCCCTTTTTTAATATTGTAATAGTGGTTGGGGAACTTGGGGAGGAGGGGGTTTTGGGTGCTATCTAAGGGCGGGGAGAAGAGGGGTTATATTATTCCCTGAATACGGACTATTAGTTAGCTATTCGTTGTTCGGATTCCGAATAACCAATAGTTCATTATTCATGGTATTCAGGAAATAATATTTGTTATTTGCACAGCCCTAATAGCAACAGTCACTGACACTTGGGTCTACACTTGTGAAGCCACCAACTCGCTTGCTCTCCTCTCGGTATGGCAGCCTGCCTTTTTTTTCTTTTTTTTTGCAGAAAACGAACTAAACTGAGTTTAAAACCAGATGGATTACATCTTTTTGTACAAAAGCTTCCTGATCATAAACCTTTGGTCACCATTTTTTTTACTGCAAGAAATAACAGTTGGTCACACTATACTGGAACACAAAAGTGAAAGTGATTAGACTGGAGACTGTGTAAAAATGGCAGGATCAACCAGTTACATCTTTTTATTACTTTTAAGCTATCATAATCATGGTAGGATCAACCAGATCACCTAACTGAAAAGAACAGTTACGTAAGAACTTACCGTAACAGTAGATCTTCGAGGGGATCTGTCATCAGGTCACACCATTGGAACTTCACTGTCGGTGAAGCAGGATCCACACGGAAGATTTTCCAGCAGTACAGCTGGGGCCGCCCACATCGACATCACCTGCTGACTTCATCAACCCTATAAAGGCATGAGTGGGCCTGCTCCCTTCTCAATTCTTTTCCCTGAAAACTAAGGGAGCATACCCATGCCATGGGGGGCTGAGATTAGAGAGGTGTCCAGGCCAAAATAAAAGGCTGGATACACCAGTTAGCCAGTTCTGAGAAGAGAATCCCACAAAGGGGGATGGCAGGAGAGAAAGCAGACCTGATGACGGAGATCCCCTTGAAGATCTATTGTTATAGTAAGTTCTTACGTAATTGTTCTATCTTCTTGAGGGTATCTCAGTTATCAGGTCACACCGTAGGAACGAATCTCAGACAGTTACAGGTGCAACAGAACAGTCTGGGAGGAAGGCCAACTAAAGCTTAGGACAGGAGGCCCTGTAGAACAGCCTGCCAAAACCTGCATGGGCTCTAGAAGCAATGTCCAGACTGTAGTGCTTGGTGAAAGTATGGACAGTACTCCAGGTGGCAATAGCACAAGTATCAGCAGCTGAGACCCCTTTGAAGCAGGCCACAGAAGTAGCCATACCCGTTGTGGAATGTGCTTTCACCGGCCCTGGCAACTATTTGCCATGCTTGTTGTAGCAGAACACAACACAATGGGCCAACCATTTAGACAAACATTGTTTGGAAACCTGAATGCACTGCCTTCCTGGGGTGAAAGAAACAAAAAAACTGCTTTGGCTTTCTGCAGTCCTTGGTACGGAGCAGATCATTTTTCAAAATTCTGCACACATCTAATGTATCAAGCAGTGCTTCCCCTGGATTGGCACATTCTGGAAAATAAACTGGTAAGTGGCTAGATTGGTTCAGGGTAAACTCAGACACCACCCTGGGGAGAAACTTAAGGTTCATGTGCAAAGACACCCTGTCTTTTTGAAAAATCAAATAAGTCTTTTCACACCTGAGAGCCTGAAGCTCGGAAATCTGTTGAGCAGAAGTAACTACAAGCAAAAATAACACTTTCCAAGAAAGAAGGCATATCTCACAAGTTGCAAGTGGCTCAAATGGAGACAGGGTCAGTTTCTCCAAAACAAAATGTAAATCTCAAGCCAGGTTGGTGGAATGGATTGGCAGTTTCAAGTGCAAGATGCCCCACAGAAAGGTATGGGACACATCTAGCTGAGCCATGGTACGGCCACCCATGGGCTCATGAAAGGCAGAAATAGCTAAAAGGTGCACCTTGAGGGAGGAGTACTGGAGACCCGAGTCTGACAGCGAGATGAATTAGTCCAGAGTCTCATTCACCAGACAAGTGAAAAGGTCCAGATGATGTTTGGCAGCCCAGATGGCAAACCTCTTCCACTTAATGGTGTATGTAGCTCTAGTGGAGGGTTTCCAAGCTGCCATGAAGACACCAGCCACCTGTTGAGGTACTCCGAACCAGGTGATGGCCACATCCTCAGGAGCCAAGCATACAGCCAATAGGACTTGAGGTGCAGCTGTACCAGGGTCCCCTGAACTTGCATCAGCAGATCCCTGCAAAGGGGCAGGGGAACCAGAGGTTCCTTCACTAACTGTTACAGTAATGGAAACCATATCTGCCATAGCCAGTATGGTGTGACCAGGATCATGCTGGACCCCTCCATCTGCAGTTTGATTAGCGCCATCTGAATGAGAGGAAATGTAGGGAAGGCATAAAGGAACCTTCCTGTCCAGGAGACGGACAATGCATCTTGCCAGAAAACTCCAGGCCTTGGATCTAGTGAGCAGAAATTGGGGATCTAGTGAGCAAAAATCGGGCAGCTTTGTGTTGAATGGGGACGCAAAAACGTCCAACTCTGGATGACCCCATCTGTCGAACAGATCTTCTGCGATGGATGAAAGAAGTTCCCATTTGTGCATGCTGGACTGAGTCCGGTTGAGATTGTCCGCTAGCATGTTGAGCATGCCTGGGATGTGAACTGCCGAAAGGACGAGGCTGTTGTCCAGTGTCCAGTACTAGACTCTCAAGGCCTCCGTGCACAGAGGGTATGAGTGTGTTTCCCCCCCCCCCCACACTTGTTGATGTAGTATATGACACTGAGGTTGTCTGACTGAATTAACAACTGGCCTGGAAGGAGATGGTTCTGAAGGGCCTGCATGGCATACAGGACCACCTGCATCTTGAGGATGTTGATATGCAGAGATGTATCGATCTGGGACCATGACCCCTGAGTCTGAAAAAGACTCAGGTGTACACACCCACCTGAACCAGATGCATCCGTAGTAAGAATCTGCTGGGGGAGGAGATCAGGAATGGAACTCCTTGTAACAAGTTCCGGAGGTCAATCCACCACAGGAGCACCTTGCGGACTGCAGAGGAGATAGCACTGGCTGTTCCAGGTCATCTCTACGTTGGTTCCTCTGCACCTGGGGGTTCACTGGAGCACTCGCATGTGCAGTCTCACCAAAGGAACTGTGACAGTAGCTGCAGCCGTGAGGCCTAGCAGCCTCAAGTACACCCTCATGGGGACTTAATGGCTCTGGGCAACCTCCCGAGTCTGGGAAATTAAACACTCTGCTCCATTTTGGGGCAGGAAAGACCCTGCCCTGCGCCAAGTGCAGCACCACCCTATTGTACTGCAGTCTCTGGGATGGGATCAAGACAGACTTGGGCAGGTTGACAGTGATGCTCAGGGAGTGGAATAACTGGAGAGTCCTCTCCAGGGTCTGGAGGAGCAAATCTCTGGATGGGACTTAGAGGAGCCAATCATCCAGGTATGGGAAGACATACACTCCTTCCCTGTGGAGGGCTGCAGCTACTACTGCTAAGCATTTTATAAAGACCCAAGGCGCAGAGGATAATCCAAAGGGCAAAACTTGAATTGAAATTGCTTGCCCTGAAAAAGAAACCAGAGAAATTGCCTATGCGGAGGACAAACCGAGATGTGCAAGTAAGCATCTTGCATATCCAGAGAATACAGCCAATCACCCTGCTTGAGTAGGGGAAACAGGCCTGGCGGTGTAACCATGTAAAATATTTTGTACTGGATATGAAGATTGAGGCCCTTCAGATCTAGAATGGGCCACAAATCTCTGGTCTTTTTGGGGACCAGGAAGAACCTGGAGTAAAAACCCCTCCCTATTCCTGTGCCATCTGGGGATTGGCTCTATTGCCCTTTTCCACAGAAGAGACTGTGCCTCTTCCTGAAGAACCATTACATGGGCTTGGGGGTATGTTGAGGGCACTGGGGGGTCTCTGGAGGCTGCTCTATAAACTACAGAGTGTGACCCAGTTCTATAATCTGAAGAATCCAGGCAACTGAAGTTATAATTCTCCATTGATTGAGATGGAGGGAGAACCAACCTCCGATCACCACCTTTTGGTCGGGGACCGGAAGGGGGGGGGGGTTTGGCAAGGAGTGAGGCAGAGGTGGATCTGGCCGCTGGGGCTGATCCATTGCCTCTGGGGTGCTTGACAGCTGGGCCCAAGGGGGAGGAGGAGGAGTGGGTAGGCAAGGCTGAGGAGGCTTTCCTTTTTACCTGCTTCAGACTTGTGGGACACCTTGCGAAAGGACGGGCGCTGTCTGCTCCTAGGTTAGGTATCTTAGAGTGAATGGACAGACTTAATAGCCCTGCCAGACTCCTGCAGATCATTAATGATGTCCTGTACATGTGGCCCAAATCATTTTGAGCCTTTGAAGGATTGAGCACCTTCTGCTGGACATCTGCAAAACCAGAGACCCTGAGCAAGGTGTGCCTATGAAGACAGATGTCTCTGGCAGCAGCCCAGGCACCAGTATCAGAAATGTCATGCAAAGCCCTGAAAAGGTGTTTACTGACATCCTCAGTGGCCTGAAAAGATTTGATGATTTCCTGTTTTGGGGAACAGTCTGGGAAGGCTTGGGCAGCCACCTTCCCCTTTTTTCTAGATAGAGTTTTGGTACTTAACCATGTGAGAAAGATAAGTGGTAACCTGAAGTTCCAAGGTGGTGGATACATAAATCCTCTTACCCCAAAGGTCTGTCCTTCTGAATTCGCTGTCAGGGGGAAAGGAGCTAAGGTGCTTGGGCACCTTGGACCGGTCATGGGCCACTTTGATGACCACAGAATTGGTCTTAGGTTGGACCGCATAATTAGGCAGGCCCTGAAGGGCATGATAGGTTATCTGCCCTGTGAGGCATGGCAGGAACCATGTCTGGTGGTGACAAGCAGCAGTGGTGGCATTCCTCAGAGCGGGCAGAATAAGAGGAATGACCATAGAAGATTCTGGGATCTCCAAGAAGTCCACCAGATCTCTTTTGGTGGCATCCTCTTCTTCAGTATGGAAGCCCATAGCTGTAGACAGCTGCTTCATAACATTGAAAAAGGCAGGATCCTCAGGAGGGGACCTGGGAATGCGCTTGACAGAGTCCTCGCTCACAGAAGAGGTTGTAGACGTATCAGAGGAAAGAGATTCCTTCTCCTCCTTTCTCAGGGAGGATGAAGTCAGGGTTGTACTCCTCTTCAAGGCTGACCTGTTCTAGCTCAAGGTCTGACGATCGAGGGGCCACCAGCAGCTGACGGGGTGCAGCCCACCTAAGTGGCATCATTGACAAGGTTGTCGACGGCGCCAGGATGCCAGGCCTGTAAGAACCCAACTGGTGTACCAGGGCTGTGGCTGTCCTGGCTAAAATATTGCTACGGTCGATGGCAGAAGAGTGTGTCGACAGTGGAGGGGTCGACGGCACAGGGCATGATGAGCCGTCTGTCAGGTCTTGAGAGTCTGAAGACTCTGATGTCCGAGGGTCTGGAGAAGTAGCAGGATGTAATGGAGGGTCTGTTATCAGCAACCCAAGTGTTGACGAGCAAGGGGACGATAACTTGAGGGTCGATGGCTAGCCTACCTGAGAAGTGGGAGGAGTTGCTGTCAGTAAGAGCCTTGAAGAAACAGAAGCCTGGACAGCAGAGTGCGCTGGTGCAGCCACAGCCGACTGAGTACCCCTGGAGGAAGAAGGAGCCATCGGGGATCAGGAATGCTGCTGGGGGAGCGGTCCCTGAAAAAGAAACCAGAGACTTGTCTCAGGCCTTTGAGGCCTGGGAGCTCGATGAACCCACTGGTGACTGGGAAGGAGGGACCCTGGAGGACCTCTGTCCAGAACTGGTTACCTGTTATTCCATGAGGAATTTCTTCAAAGCCATTTTGCGTTGCCTGGGGGTTGTAAGATAAAACTTCTGGCAGAGCTCACAGTCGAAGACATTGTGGTCAGGCCCAAGACAGCAGACACAGAAGTTGTGGTCATTTGAAGAAGCTATCTTCTTTCTGCAGCAATGGAAGAGAGAAGTAGAAGGATTAACTCTCAACATAAAAGAATCTTTTGTTGAAGAGATTCTAAAAACTAGGGTAGCAGAAAATTTCGTAAGCAAAAATGACGCAAACTGCATCAGAGTTTTCATGGAGACCCATGCAAACAGAGTCGACGACAGGAAAGAACAGAGGAAGGAGCGTGGCTGCTCATGCCTTTATAGGGTTGATGTCAGCAGGTATTGTCAGCATGGGTGGCCCCAGTTGTACTGCTGGAAAGTCTTCCATGTGGATCCTGCGGTGTGACCTGATGACTGAGATACTCCCGAAGAAGATTTCTCTGATTTGTGCCAGACAGGGAATACTTCCCACACAAGAAACATTTCTGACCATTTTTATAAGATAGGTAATCCACTACAGGGTGCGCGGTTGTGCTTTGATATATGCACACCTTGGGTGGTTGAATGCACTTGGCCTGTGGTCTTGTGTGTATATCAGACCACGACAGTAGGCCCTGTAGTAGATTATCTATTACATATATACAAAATCAGCAAAAACCAAAAAAAAAAATGGTTTGTCCTTTTCTTCCCTTGACTGAGGTATATCCCCTTTCCTTGTATCCATGTGGTATAGTCCTGTTAGTTGTTATATGCATCACCGGGTCTGTTCCTGGACTGCAATCTCGGCCTGGCAGCACTCTTTCATCACAATGGGTATCACCATCTGATGGATGCATTCGTTTGACTTTCACTGTGCTTCAACCTTTGGGTTGTCTGTTGTCAAGTGACAAGTGACCCTCAGTCCTAAAGGACAGGTCGGATCCTGTGATGACTTCCAAGTCAACGATAGACAAAAGCTGTCCTTCATCAGGGGAAGATACTGAGATATCTCCTGAGGCTGCTTGACAGTAAGCACAAGAACATTTTTTGTATTCCTAAATGCTAGCGTTTTTCCTGTCTGTTAGTACAGAAATTATTTTTGCTCTGTTGTAAGTGTTGGACCTCTGGTCCCATTCTTAGCTGCTTACCAGCTTCCTTTTGTTTTTAGGGGTTTCTGCCCCTTTTTTACTAATCCATATTAGCTGCATCGCTTGCTTGTCTGCCTTTCTTTCACCAAGGGTGCAGTCTCTACAGGAGAAAATTTTGATATTTATTTCCTTTATTATTTTCTGGGAAATAAATACCAGGATTGCTGATATTGCGCTCCAGCCTCCAGACTACCACTTTTATCCACAGGGAGACTTTTTTCCATTGGGTCTACCTTGGTGTTTGGGCATGTATAGCCTATATCCTTCTATGTGCCTGAGCTACTGGCAGTACCTGCTGCAGTGCATGTGCCTGGTAACATTGAGGGGCCAGCTGCCCAGAGTCTCTGCCCCATAGTTTTTCCTTCAGGGATTCATTCCCTTGTTTAGGGTTTCCCAGCTGTAACCCTGGCTCAGCTTGCTATATGTTTGTTTATGTACTTCCAGCTGCCCCCCCTCCTGCCTCAGGGGGTCATATTCTAAGCAGGAAAGCTCTTCCCTCGTTTCTGTTAGATTGGTAATCATTTTATATTTAGCTGTTCATTTCCATTCCTTTTTCTTTGCTTTCCTTTTTTTTATCCTGTGCTTGTTTGTGACACTTTGACTCTGTCCTTGGTAACAGAACAGAGGCAGTTAGGGCGCTGGCAGTGGCTGTAGGATGTGTCACGCATGCACCAACATGGCACTGCAGTGTTCCTGGTGTCCTGACTGGGTAAAGTTTTCTTCCACGGGGTCCTAGCCTCTCTGGCCCTAAGAGCAAAGAGTGATGCTTTGTGGAGAAGATAACTGTAGTTAGGGTAAGTATTTTTTCTTTATAAAAATTGTAAGGTGGGAACATGGTAGCATCAACAGAAGACCCTAAAGCTGTCACAACATTGTCTCTCAATCTCGGCTTGAATAGAACAAATGAAATCCATATACCTCATGGAAAGTATTACAGCAGACCAGCGATTCTCTAAAGAAAAATTCTTAGAAAACTGGTAACCGAGTGTAATCCTCCCTCCAGAAGGGGCTTACTAGAATTGCCTCCTGTCACCTGGTACTGCCAGTCCTGGGTCCCTGAGTGCCCCTGGAAAGTTCCTACCAGCCCTTTTGTGCTTGCCAGCTGTGGGGTGTGGAGGAATTGTGTGAGTGTTTGAAGTTGCGCCACCTAATGGTACAGCGCAGTCTGCACTGAGAGAGCTGTGAATAAAGACCCACCTCAGTGTGTGCAAAGTCGAGTTCAATTCTGCTCGAGTGTGCAAGTTGGCAGTCCGCTTGCCTAGCCAGGTGAGTGCTGCAGCACCCACCTAACTCTGTATTGCAACTAGTGACAAGTGCCTTTGTGTTCTGACTCCTGGGATCCCAGAACTGCGTGTGGGGGATCGGACATACACTTTGGGTGAAAGAAAGGTAGACTGTGTAAATAAATGTTTGTGTGAACACTTGCTTTAAGACTGTACTTTGAATGCGTTTCTGCCTGCTGCAGGGGGGCTTAGTGCTGCGGCATTAGCGACAGGCAGACAAGAACTTTTACAAAGCCCATTCAGTAATTGGATAATAGTACCAAGGAGCAGTTTTTGAACTGTGGGACAGTGTTTACTAAAATTGCATAGTTTGCCTGCAGTAAGACTTTAAACTTGGAATCAAGAATAGACTGTTTACATGGACACCATCTTTGTGGCGCCTGATCCTGTTTTGCCCAGTCAGAATCGAGGAGCTCCATGGACTGCAGTTATGGCTCCTGAATAGGGGGACTGAACTGTATTCTTGGCGCCTTTACTGTTAACCAATTGAATGTCGATTGAGCCTAATGCATATTAATTTTCCTGATGGACAGCTGTGATGACAAATGAGAGCTGCTTGTGTGTGGAGTCAGACGGGAGAGAATGCAGCTCTCAGGCAGTTCTATCTGAGGCTCTCTGAATGAGGAGGGGAGCATTGAAGAGCGAGACAAATAGTTTGGAAGCGTCCCAAGGATTTCATAGCCACCAGTGAGGCTTGCCTGTTTGTCCCCTTGGTGAGGGACCTGGACCATCATGTGTACAGCACATTGAGAAAGAGGTCCTGTTGCACCTGAGAAGATTCTTTCAGTTAGTAATCTGAACTGAGATGTTTCTACCAAGAGATTGTTGCCTAAGGATTGATGGGAATGGGAGAAGCCCACTGAGTTCCCATTACATGGGAAGCCAGAGAGTGCTGAGACCTAAAGCCTGAGAGTGAAAAAGCATCAGAGAGACTGTTTGCCCCATTAGTCTGGAGGTGATCCAGGGCTGCCACTGTGGTGCCTGTGTCTGCTGCCAGTTGAAAGTGAGAACCTTTGTGAGCCTGAGGCCTGAGAAGGCCTCCATCAGGGTGGGACAAATCGGCTTGTGAGCTGGTGTCAGTTTGGCCACTAGCTTTCAGAATTTGGTAACCAATCCAATATTTGTAGTGGCCATCCTTTTTAAACGCTCAAAAATCACTTTGTAGACAGGTAGCCAAGTTGGCCAGTAACTTTCAAAATCTGGTAGCCAAACCAGTGTTTTAGGTAACCATTGGCCACCTGGCTACCTGATTTGTCCCACCCTGGACTCCATATCAGCTAGGACCATCTGGGGAATGAGCCAGGTAGTGTTACCATTAGGCATTACCCATCGCCTCTCCCTGAGGAGTATGGCCCTGGTCCCTGGTAATGGGTTGATCCATCATCTCTACCACCAGCCCAGAAGGTGACAAACTCCCATACATCTGCCACTGCAGAAAAGCTGCCATCAGTTGTGCAGCCCAAGGCCCCAGCCTATTGCCTGCACCTGCTACTGTTTTCAGACCATGTGAACCTGGACTTCAGAACCATGAGTAAGCACAGGGCCTGCCCTGTCTGGGGAATTTGTACAAAGATTGTCAGCCAGTTCCTTAACCCTCAAAAAGTACACCATTGCTGGCCAACCCGCGGCAATGTACAGGCGTGCAGCTTTTCCTGGGTACCCAGTTAGACAATCAGGGACACTGGTACCAGTGGGGAGGTGGGCCAGTCTGTTGTGATTTTGCTGCTGGGGGGTAGGCATTGCTGTTTATGCTGTTGTTATTACATTACAATCTGTTAAATCACATATTTCAAACTGCCTTTTATATTTTTCATTCCCATTCCCTTTTCCCCAATTAATAAATCTGTTTAATGTTGCTAAAAAGAGTCTGTGAGCTTATTAGCTATAGTCATTATTTGAATGCATAGTAAAGTATTGCGACAATTTGTGGTATTTCATGTGTGGGGCGACTGGAACAGGGAAGTGGATAGGTACAGCATCCCAGGGGGTTGTATCAGTCCAGCATCTGGCCCACTATAATTTACTCTGGGTGGAGGCGCCGTGCTGTTTAACTTATCACTGGGAAAGAACACTCCTTTTCCCACCAAAAACAGAGCCCAGGCCCCTTTCTTACCCTTGGTAAGCCACAAGGCAGGGGTAGTAGCCCATTGTTACATGGCACCCGGGTTACACCTGGACAGTATGTTTATCATGAGATATGACACAAAATGGAAACTATAATTAAAAATAAGCACCGCAGAAAGGGTCATGTGGGTTAGCTCTAGCAAAATGCCCAAAGAACTGCAGTATGGTGTGTGAGACCCAAACTTATAGTTGTATTTCTCTGTCAACTGAATGTATAAATGCTGAAGGAATAATGTAGTACAGTTGTACCTTACCTCTTTTTATTTTGTTTCTGGTGCAACCAAAGTTCTGGTTAAAAAGGTTTTATTAAACATTATGCCTGTTGGACCTCTGGATCTGTTCATATCAGAACCAGCAATTCTAATGTTTGAGATAGTTTGATGTGTGCATTACAAAGCAATGCACATCTAAATCTAACACGCTGAGATTATATTTCACTGAACATTTTCTAATCTATATTTTATCGAATTTACAATAAAAAGCAATACGTTTTATCACTTATGTCAGACATCCGAATACTGGTACAAAATAGATTCCATGTAAGGAAGAATAAGGTAGCCTAAACGCTCTGATTTTCATATCTGGGGTAAATACTTCATGAAGTATAACAAATATAACAATAGATAGATAAGTGTGTATTACAAGGCAGTAATACCATAAAGAGGTTTTGGGGACATGGAACTTCAAGAGTGATGCTCGAGAGGTCCTAAAGTCCCCAAAACCTCTAGATGGTATTACTGCCTTGTAAAACACTTATCTTTCTATTATTTTTTGCAATATGTGGATCCATTGATAATACTACATTTGGAGATGACCTTTAAACTGTAGTATTATCAGCAAAAACGATAGTATTATCACTTTTCAGGATAGTATTATTGAGAGTAGTGATGTATTACTGGGAAATTTTTGTATAACTTAGTATAGTATTATTGAGGCTTATCGATATATTACAAGGATAATAAGAATCAAACAGCTGCACTTTGCCAGAGTGAGAGAGCGTCCTAAATATAATCACATGTTTCATTATACTTGTGTGCATCTCATCAACCTTGGATAAAGCCAAGTTAAAAAAAGGAAAAAAGGGCCGGACCAGTAGTACTGAGGGTTGAGGCGCTGGATGCCACACCTTGCGCCATGCCGGCGACCCGGTTCGGAGCAGACTCGGTCGCCGGGGGTTAGGCTTGAGCGTCCTATGATAGCTCGCCTACTCCGGGGAGGGTTGAGGCCAAAGCCTGAACACTTGCCTGACTCTGAGCGGAGGCTCAGAGTACTGCAAGCCCCTAACATCAGGGGCATGGGCAGCCACTATACAGAGTGACGGCGTTTGACGCCTTGGGTCTTACGCTGTAAGGGGGTGGGGAGAAAAACGGAGAAAATGCCTGCCATCATCGGGAAGATGGATCCCCTGGAGACGTGCCCTTTATGTACCTTCGCCCGACCGACGGCCCCCCCAGTTGACTGATGGGGTAAGGGGGCTCTACCCCATCCCCACTTGGGGGGTAAGCCGAAGCTCCATGGGATCCAGTGGGGTCGTTCGGGCAGGGTGGAAGGTAAAGGGATGTCTGCCTTGGGGCTCCTGAAGGGTCGGGGATGGCAGGCTGGGAAAGGTGGATAAATAGCCATTTAAAAAAAAGGAAAAAAAAGATAATTTCAGAATAAACACATGAAGAAGCACAGTAGGGAGATTAATGAGACTACACATGTGCCTAAAGTTCCAGTTATATTAAGACAGATAAAGCAGTCGGCTATTGGCACAACAGTAGGGTTACCTCTCAAGACAACAGTGACCTTGGCTCAGGAACGAGATTGGAGCATTGACCAAAGGAGAAGCATTGAGAGCTGGCCAGAGCGAGGAAGACTGCGTGTTCCAGAGTATGCTCTTCTCTGGGGTGGGAAGGCAGTGAGCCTGCTGAGTACTGTCAGCTGGTGAGACCACAGGTAATGGTGCAACTGGAGTCATTAGATGTGAGGGGGATGTTGCCAGATGTTGGCATACAAGCATGACTCACATGCATACATGCACCCCTTGACATCCTTTCCAACTGTGTCCCTGGGAGAGGGAGAAACTAAAAAGGAAGACCCCAGTTGTGATCAGGATGATGGTGACCCCTCACAGATCCTGATGTCCCAACTGCCCGCCATCCTTCCACACTTTGTGGACCTGCAGGGGCCTGCCTCCATCCCCAACAGAGTCTGCTACAGGGGGTGAAAGTGTCTCACTCTGTGGATGCCATGAAGGACAAGTATGTGACAGAGAAGGAAAGTGGGGGAGTTGGGAGGTGGCTAGGCAGAGTAAGGGTAGCATCAGCAACAAGGGGAATAAATAGAATATATAAAAAAAGGTAAAACAAGGTCCATGCTGTCATTAAATTCCCTGAAAAGAAGTGCATTACAGCGAAACTGCCTCCTTACACACACCCTACTTGAACTATATTCCCTGGCATTTTACTACCATGAAATGTGCTTTTCTAAATATCTCACCTAAATGTAAACCTATTTCAAGTTTGTATGGGGTGGGGACAGCTATATTACAGTTCAAAATGAAAAGCTGAAGATGTACACTTTTTATTAAATGGATTGAGACCCCTCTGTTCAACCAGAATCTGTAATAGAAGTCATGTTGGACAGAAATAACAGAAATATTTTCAGTGTGATGCTTTCACACAGGTGTCAGCGTGGCTCAGTTGGTAGCACATCCACCTCTGGACCAGAAGGTCATGGGTTCTCGTCCCACACCAGGATTGGACTTGCACCTAAAAATCGCTGGCATCCGAGTGCAGTATTGGGGGGTGCTATACTGCTGGGGTGTGCTGTCCTTCAGATGAGACGTTAAACCGAGGTCCCTTCTACCCATCCTGGTGTTGTCCTGGTGGGTGTCCAGGTGGAAATAAAAGAACCTAGGGCACTCTTCGCAAAGAGTAGGTAACATTCCTGGTGTCCTGGCCAACATTCCCCTTCCCATAAACTGGTTCATGCAATTATCCAGGCTGTGTGTGGGTGATGATGTGCGATAAGGCTGCCACCACACATTCAGTCACTTCACTACCAGTCTAGCATTGCTTGTAAAGTGCTTTGGATGTATGAAAAGCACTATATAAATGCTGATTATTCTTCTTCTTCTCTCCACCCCTGTGACTATTCATTTTGCTAAAAATGCAGTTTCCAGTGTATGTGGAATTTTTTTGGGGTGGGGTGGGTGGGTGCAGTTAGAAACAAGCATTTGCAATGACATTTGTTCACTGCTTGCAGTGCTATTGTACTAGGTCTTGCTTGTACACATGTTCACTGTGTATTTACCCTAGATAGACCAGATGAGCCGCAATGTCATTTGCAGTGGGTCCTGATTTTAGACAGTTTTATACTACATTTACGCAGGATAGTAGAGGTGAGATGTGACATCTCGCCTTTAGTATTTATTTATTGAATTTTGTTGACCCGGTAAGCCCACTGGGCCTAGAAGTCCCTTTTTCAGGGGCGGGCGACCAGGGGAGAGGGATACAGATGGTAAACAACTGAAATTGAACCAGATTAAGCTGTTGGCCAGGACACCGGGGAAATTCCCCTACTCTGAGGCGTTGCTGCGTCTTGGTCAGTAGGGGAGATGCTGACCTACGTGATGGCCACTCGGGCAGATGCACTGATGAGTGCGGGTGGAGTACCGGCTGGAGAGCCGGAGATTGGAGCTATGGAGACCGAGGAGGAGGAGGAGGTGCAGTTGCAGTCGTTAGAACTGCAGATGGAGTTCTCTAATATAGGAAAACAGGCGAGGCCTGTAACGGAGCTACCAGCGAGAGGTCCTTGGAACAGATGAGGGCCCAGGAGGTTCGGCGGATGCAGTTCGAGGAGAGGCGGCTGCTGTGGTGTTGGAGCGAGAGATAGAGGCGGAGAGTCGACCTAGGAAGGAGTCGCTTTCGGAAGTGGATCGCAGTACAGGCGCTTCGGAGCTGCACAGGCACAGCAGTCAGGACGTGTTTCCGGTTATCGCGAGGGCTGCTACGCATACAGAGGAAGGAACGAAGCCGGACAGCATAGAGTGTGGGACCGGAGGTACAGGCCTGGAGAAGGGTCCGAGTACTGACTGGTCGGAAGAGATGGCTCTATCGCAAGCAGGATGGCTTCAGCAGGCGGACGGTAAATGGGTGCCTGATCCAGAATGGTTATCCTTTTCTCCAGCAAACACTGATCCAGCAAATCGATCTCTACAGGAGGGTGAGTCTTTGACTTTAGCTAAACAGCCCAAACGGGGCCAGACTTTAGTTCAGAAGGGGATGTTGGATGTGCAGGAGAGAAGGGGTATTTCCCCTGCTAATAGCGTGACTGAACTGGTTTCAGAGGAGCAAGAGGTGAGGAGGGGCCCGCGTTTTTCGGATCTATTCAAAAGGAATAAAGTGGAACAAGCCCCAAGAAGAAATGCAGTGCGGCTGAGGTACAGAGGGGGTCTGCCTGAGCATCCTGATCGGATTTATGTGGCAAAGAAGTTGTTAATGGACTCTATGAACTTTTTGCCTATTGATATTTATGCATTAATTAACATACGAGGGGAGGATACCTTTGATATTAGTTTTAAACAAATGGCCAGTTTAGAAAAGTTTTGGCATAGATATGATAGTTGCAAGTTATTGCATTTATGGTTACCTTTTCTAGCTATCCCAATTACTAAACCTGTATTTAAAACTGTGAATGTTATGTTTAGGAATGAGGTTGTGAATGTTGGGGATATTGTATTCTGGTTAAAACAAAGATGTGAGGTTCTGGGCCACGGAGCCTATTCTGGACTCAGAGAGTATTTGGACCGGGCATGGAAATTTAAAGTCAAACTGCATGTGGTGAATAATGAAGTTTACAT
The DNA here is from genome assembly GCA_016271365.2 of Neoceratodus forsteri. Classification (NCBI taxonomy): domain Eukaryota; kingdom Metazoa; phylum Chordata; order Ceratodontiformes; family Ceratodontidae; genus Neoceratodus; species Neoceratodus forsteri. Next base: position 911,874,895 of record CM057453.1, on the reverse strand, counting down.
GTTCCCAATAGTTTTTCTTGGGTAGAGATCGTGGGGTTTGCTTTTACCCAGGACAGCCAAAAGCATGTTATAGATGTGGTAGTCGAGGCACTTAAGTAGTGCATGCGACAAAGTTAAATGTGCTTTATGTGTTAATTGGACCATGATAGTGTGGTCTGTAGGAACGAATTCAAATGCAATTTGTGTGATGATTTGGGTCATGCCTATCACCAGTGTCCGTGGGCAGAGCAAAATAGACAAGGGGTTTAAATAAGGAGGATTTGATTGCTCAGGCCCAGGTTGGGGATGGCCTGCCCAGTCAAATTTAAGTAGCAAAGGGAAGGAGTCAAGGGTGGAACAGTATGGGCATCGGCCCGGAGGTTTCAGTCGATACCCTTAATGAAAATGGAAAGCTGGTAGATCAATCCACAGCTTTGAACCCACAACAGGTTTTGGTCCCCCCATTTTGATCAAGGACTCCTTGGCCCAGCCTACGCCTATAGAAGACCCAGCCATGGAAAATGCAACAGAAATCCTTTTCAGACCCCTCGAGGGTTACTTCAAGCAAGTAGTCGTTCTGGAGGGGTTTGTTTGACTCAGAATTCTTTTTCAGTATTAGCGGATTTAGAGGGGAAGGGTATCAGATTTGCTAAAATCTGATGACAATTTGAGTATGGAAATTGAGGAGGAGGTGGACGGAAGTATTGGAAGGAAGAAGAAAAAGGGAGAAAGAGGAAACAAGAGAAACCCTGAGTGGATGAATTATAGTTGATATGGCCTGTTTGAAGATTATTTCTCTAAATTTTTGTAGCTAAAGAGTTACAAGAGCTCTAATTAGTTTGCAGCAATGCAGAGATTTTAAAGCGACGTTATTTTTTACAAGAGACACATTTTCTTCTTTAATGGAGGTGTCTCAAGTAAAGAAACTGTGGTGGAAGGCCCTTCCTTTTGGTCTTTGGGGAAGATGTGGCGGGGGTAGGTATATTATTTTCTAACCCTGCAGTTCAGGTAACAAGGTTGTTAGATGTCCTGCCTGTGGTTATTGATTTTGGATTGTCTGGTGTATGGTGTTTGTTTTAGACTAATTAATACTTATGCCCTCATAAGTTAAAACAGCAAGGATTGCTTTGTTTAATTTGGTAAAACCATATCTATTTACATCCAAGCATGTAATTTGGGAGGGACATGAACTGTAGTTTAGATATTCGGATAAAAATGGAGTTCAACAAAAACTTATTGTGACTCTCATGCCCTTTCTCAAACAATAGAGGTTGCAAAATTGAAAGATGCCTTTAGAAAACTGCATTTATCTTCAGGTTTTACTTATAAGAGGGCCTCTTTTCAAACAGAATTGATTATTTTTTTCTTTCCAATTGTTTAATACCTTTGGTGTGTTTGGTGGTGCCGTATGATTTTTCAGACCATAATGCCTTATGTAGCGTCGTAAGTTTACATCGGATTCCGGCTTCATTTCCAGCATTTGCAAGCAGATGGATGTTAAATTCAATGCTACTTTCAGAAGCAGTGTTTTTGGCTCAGTTAAAGGAATTTATGTTTCTTCGTAAATCAGTGGCAGTGTTTTTCCCAGACTGGATTTCATGGTGGTCAGATACTAAGTTGGCTCTAAAGGATTTTTTTATAGCTTATGGGAAAAGGAAAGGTTCGGTGGAATATCTACAGTATTTAGAATTTCGAAATCAATACTACAAATTACAGTCGCACCCAAGAAGTAAAGATATAGAGATTCAGTCTCAGATTAAATTGGTGAAGAAGAATATGTTAAATTATCAATATCAGAGGGCAGCAACCCTACATGCCAGTTTGAAGTTTGGTACACAGCAACAACCTTTTCAGGATCCCTATAAGGCGTGTAAAAATAAGATTGAGAAGAGATTTATGTCAGGGCTACGAAACTCTGTCAGGGAGTTAAAACGTCTGTGGCAGAAATGTTGGTAGTGGCAGAGGGAAGGGTGGCTTCTCAGTTTGGAGAGGGGTTTGTTCCTTCCTCTGCTTGGGAGGATGTCTTACATTTCTCGGTTCCTACTATTTCTCAGGCTGATGTTGAGCTTTTACAAGGTCCTATCGCACTGCAGGAGGTCCAGCGGGCGATAAGTTCTTTGCGGGTGGGGGTGTCACCTGGGATAGATGGGTTAACTAATGAATTCTATAAAACTTTTTCTGAAGACCTGAGTGGTATACTGACGGACGTCTTTAATGATATCCTACAGTATGGATTTGGGGATATGAAATTTAACTTAGCAATTCTAATTTTTATTTTAAGACAGGGGACATTACAGATCTTGGTAATTGGAGACCAATTAGCCTCCTGAATCTGGATTACAAGATTCTTTCTACGATTTTATGTAAAAGACTGCAGGAAGTTGCAAAGGGGTGCTTCACCCTGCACAAACATGCGCTATTCCCCAACGATCAATCCAACAGAATTTAAAATTATTAAGGATGCATATGAATTTGGAATACAGAAGAAGTTGTCAGGTTTCATTTTGACGTTAGATCAGGCTAGAGCCTTTGATTCCGTGTCCCATGATTTCCTTTTCAGGTATTAGATAGGTATGGGTTTCAAAAGTGTTTATTAAGTTTATTTATACCTTATATTACAAAGCGAGTTCTTGTGTAAGTATCAATAAGGTTGTAGGCTCTGAAATTCGGATGAATTGTGGAGTTAGGCAGGGTTGTCCTATTAGTCCCTTATTATATGCTTTGTACTGGATCCTTTGTTAAGAGAAATTGAGTATAACAAGGCAATTCAGGGTTATCTCCATCATATATTTTACGGTCCAGAAGATTTCTGCATATGCAGATGATATTTGTCTGTTGGTAGAAGATGTCCAGTCAGGTGTTAAGGCTATTCAAGTGATTAATGGATTTGCAAATTTAAATGGCACTAAGGTTAAATTTAGACAAATGTAAATGTCTGGCTATTAGAGGTTCTACTGATTGTCAGAATATTGGGGTATAATAGTTAAGGATTCTATTACCATTTTAGGGCTTCTGTTTGGTAAAGGTTTAGCATTATTAAATTGGGAGAAAGCCTTGGCTATTGCTGAAAAAAGGTTCAACAATGGAAATCCTGGGGTTTTCTATAAAAAGTGGTATTAATTATAAAAAATTTCTATTACCCATTTTTTACATGTGTCTTCCATTTTTCCGTACCTGTTTTATTAGAAACAAGATTGCATAGTGTATTTTTTCAAATGGTGTGGGGTAGCCGTTTAAACTGATTAAGGGCAGTTACTTATTTGAAGTTAAATCAAGGGGGTCTGGGGATGATAAACCCGTGGTGTTTTTTCATTCCTTTTTATGATTGCAGCTTTTCAATCAGTGGTTAAACCTCAGGATCACCCATGGTCGGGCTTGCGCATTAATTGTTTTCACCTTTTATGTCTAACTGGGAAGGAGGGGGTTTTCCTATTAAAAGTAAGGTAGCCTTAGCCCCTTCCTATGCGGATTCCTCAGTAAGGAAATTACGGGAATGGAAACTAGGAAAGGCTCAATTACAGGACATACCTAGGAAGGACTTTTATGCAGAAATTATGTTTAATTTTTTCTATGTTCAAGTGGATTTCCCCTTGTGTACCCCTACAAAACTGTCACAAGCCCTTCGGCTCTTAATGGACCATAGGATACCCCCAAATATGTGGGATGTGCAGTGGCTTTGTTGTCATGGGAGGTTGGGAGTTCGAGGTAATTTAAAACATAAGCAGATCATGGATAGAATGTGTATTAGATCAGGGTGTACAGATCAAATTGAAACATTAGAACATTTCCTGCTTTTTTGTCCATATGTAATGTCTTTTTGGTCAGATTTAGCCTTCGTGGGAGTGGGGAGTTTTGAAACATATTACTTATCAGAGCCTTGTTTTGGGTGATTATTCGGTTTTCATGTAAGATATCACCCAAGTACCTTAAATCTGATTTTTGCTTGTATTAAATATCACCTGTGGCAAGCTAGATGCCAGTTTTCTACAACATACCCTTCTTCCTTACAGTGTTATTTTTAACCGTATAGAATTAGCAGTAGGTAAACAAAAATGTATGAGCAGCGAACATTAGAGAAGAATGTTTTCAGGATCTTTGGAAACATATTGTTTGGTTTAAATGACATAGGTGAAAACTGCTTTATGCATTTTTGTTAAATTTTTAGTTCTGTTTATTGATTTTCGGGCATTGTATTTGAGTTTAACTAGATTTGTCATAAGAAGAATGTGATTTTTATTTAGAATGTTTTATGTTTATGGGTGTTTTTGGAAATGTTAAATGAGATTGTTTCATATTGTTATTGTTTTGTTCTTTCAATAAAAATTCCCTACTCTTTTCAGTAAGTGCCATGGGATCTTTAACAGCCACCTGAACTACCACCAATCCAGGCAGATGGGACCTCAGTTTAACGTCTCATCCAAAAGATGGCACCTCAGAAGTGCAGCACCCCTCTCATGCTGCACTACACTGTCAGTACTGGGATATTAACCCAAGTGCCAGATGTGGGAGCTGAACCCACAGCCCTCTGATCTCCCGGCCTCAGAGGCGAGTGTGCTACCTACTGAGCCACCGATATTGGTCCTGCTTTTATAATGTGTTTTTCTAGGCAGATCATTTTAGATGCAAAATCTCCTTTTCAGTGTGGTTTTGCTTTAGGGTCCTCTTTTTAAACAGTTTTGTGTTACATTTACCCAGGATAACCCAGCCAAGAGGCAGCATCTCATTTTCAGTGGGGTCCTGCTTTGACACATTTTTGTATTGTATTTGCATATTGCAGTGTCAGTGGCTCAGCAGGTAGCACACTCACCTCTGAGGGTGAAAGATCAGAAGGCTGTTGGTTCTAGCCCCACACTAGGCACTTGGGTTAATATCCCAATGCTGACACTGCAGTGCAGCATGGGGGAGGGTGTTGCACTCCTGAGGTACCATCCTTCGGATGAGACGTTAAACCGAGGTCCCATCTGCTTGTTCTGATGGTAGTTGAGGTGGATGTTAAAGATTCCATGGCACTTCTTGAAAAGAGTAGGGGAATTTTTTATTGAAAATAATATGACAAAACAAAATCCACAAGGAGCAAATCAATACAGCAAATCTATACAGTAGTTCCTAAAAATCTAAAAAACAAAGAAAAAAGTAACATACCAAAATAGAATTATAATGCACAATGTTCTAAAAGAAAGAAAATAAATGTAATACAATGGAAAATTAAAGCATTTACTGAACCACAATTCAAGTAACTCCTTCAAAAAGAATCAAAGGAAGTGCCCTCCACCAATATGCAACCAAAGCTGTAGGCAAAGTCCGTTTTTCAGAGGCATATAATTGTGAAATTTCTTTGGTAATAAAGCATATCAAATCAGTCAAAGATGTCTGTTTTTGTTGAAGCACAAAAAGGCATCTGCTTTGCCAGATGTACCATTTAGAAAAGGCGAAAATAACTCTAAGAGTACCAGGATAGAAAATCCCCCAATCAGACCCAAATTTCCCATACACCAAGTCGTAGTGGCTAACACAGGTAAGAACCTTTCATGAGACAGCTGAGCCCATACTGGTGCAATAAAAGGACAATCAAAAAACAAATGTGCCATAATTTCCACTTGACAAATACAGGAGTCTGTAATATAGAACTTTTCTTCTAGTTATTTATGTGCTTGGTTCCCTTAACATTCAGTTTATTGTGGCAGCAAAGCCATAAAGTGTTCCACATTTTCTGTGCAACTCTACCATCCAATAATTGTTTTGTCAAGTAATGGCTCTCTACAGGTAAATTAAAGCAAGATTCTGACAGAAAATTCTGAGCTGAAGTGGAAGAATAAAGGAGTTTTCAATTTTGTAAGCATGGTAGATGGCTGGATACATTCCATTGTCTTATTTTTTTTATATACCTCAGTGATATACCCGGAAGCCCCTTGTGGGATTTTAGTGAAGGGTTTCCATTTTGTTGCTCTCCATTTATCTATAAAATATTTAGATCTAGAAGCGAAACTCTGTACCAAAGCTTCATGATGACCAGCCAAACTAGGGTAAACATTAGAGTGCACAAATATGGGAAAGAAAAATAAAACAGGATTCATCATATTCAAACCCTCTTGTTTTACAGGGTTCAAACGACTATTCCATAAAAGCTGAAAACATAAATTATACATGCGTGTTTCTAAATGAAGCGGGAAGGGAAATACATAACAGACCAGCAAAAAGATAGGAATAATAAAAGTCTTCAACATGTGAATACGTTTTTTGCGAGACATAGGAAAAAATTTTCATTTCTTAATTTTGTCTTCAGCGATGGAAAATTGGTTTATCCAATTACATTCTGCTGGTAAGGGGTCACCAAAAGAAAGGCTCAGAATTTGAATATGATCAGACCTAATATTTATCCCACCAATCTCATCCTGCTCATCATGTAGGGGAACCTTAACAGTCTTACCTGTACTTTTCTGGGTGTTCAAAACTGACCCAAAAATTAAAGAGAAAGAATGAACAATCTCAATAGCTCGTAACCCTGATTCATGATCTGCTACCAGTATACAGATATCATCAGCATAAGCCATCACACTAGGAAAATCTAGGGAAGAATTATCAGAAATATGCCTGATGGTAGAATCAGTGTTCAGTCTCCTAAGGAGAGGGTCTGTGGAAAAAACATACAAAAGAGGGCTTAAAGGACAACCCTGGCGCACTCCTCTTAATTTGAATGTGAGAGCCCTTTAAACCATTCACCACTGGAGTCATGGAGGCGTGATTGTACAAGTTTTTAATCCAGAAGACAAACTCCTATGGAATACCATACCTTTCCAACACTGCAAAAAGATATTTATGAGGAACCCAGTCAAAAGCTTTAAACTGATCTAAACTAAGCACATATCCATTCGTACCAAACCCATCAAAAACTTTCCTTATCAACTTCAGATTATTTAACAGAGATCTGTTTGGAACTGCACATGTTTGAGTATGAAAAATCAAATTCCGAGCTATGATGGAATGTCTACTATTAATAATCGTACACAGTATTTTCCAATCAGAATTCAATAGACTAATGGGTCACCAATTATCTAAATTTTCTTTATCTTTACTTTTATATAAATAGATTAAGTTACTGTCTGCAAAAGCAGTTGGTAGCGGCAATATCCCTTGAACAATAACATTAAATATCGCAGTTAAATAGGGTAAAAGTAAACATTTTGCTTTTTTATAGAATTCATTAGGAATTCCGTCCGGACCTGGGGTTACAGTGTTTTTCAATTGACTAATGGTAAGATCAACTTCATCTATGGTGGTGGGTCGAACTAAATCTTTAGTACATTCAAGAGATATCTGAGGGATTTTTATAGAGCCAAGGAAGGCGCTCCAATCATCCGGCTGAAATTCCTGGCCATATAAAGTTTTTGTATGATGAAAAACTAATTGCATAATTCCTGCATTATCAGAGATCCTAGTGCCATCTTGAGACACTAATGAGGGCATATATTTAGTAAGAACCTGCTGATTGCTAGTATCAAAAGGGTTAATAACTTTAACCGATCCTTTCCTACAATACTTTTGTTCTAGAAAAAGGGAGGTAGTCCTGTCATATTGATAGGCATGCATTTCTGCTTTCAATTGCCGAATTTATGCAGAGTAATCTAGACGAAATTCCATTTGCCAAGAAAGCAATTTCTGTAATTGACGTCAACTATCCAAATACTTAATATAGCGTACAGAAGAAAAGGATTTAGAAAACCTCACATAAAAATTCCTAATTTCCATTTTGGTTTCCTGCCACCAAAAAGTAGGATTATCAAATAAGTCAAACACAGACAGTTTATCCTGGAGAACTGTGTGCAGCTCATGCCATCCACGTTCCTCATCTAAAACAGAGATATTCATTTTCCAAAAACTGTGAGAATCTGATTTGTTAAGTGGACGCCCCCAAAGATAAAACAATCAGACAATGGTCAGATGTCTCACAAGGAATAACTGTGTATCGAATGCCTGGCAGCCAGTTAGAAATAAAAAAATAATCAATCCTGGTGGAAAGTCTCCCACGATGAAATGTATGTGTAGGAGGATGTGATCCAAATAGGGCCCCGTCTATTAAGTTTGCTTTAGTATAAAGTGAATTAAGAAAATTAAAATCATTATATCATTTTTGAGTCACCCCGGTTTTATCAGAGAGGGTTAAACCCCGAAAATTATAGATTTAGGTGAATGAAGAAAAGGCTGAACAGATTTAAAAGTGGCTATTTTTTGAGTTTTAATCTGAGGATTATAAATATTAATCAGTCTTCACTCTTAGGTTTGAATGATAACATCTAAAATGAGCACCCAACCTTGTTATCAGGTCCATAAGTTTAATAGCTCAGACGTCTATATCATTAAAAAGGATGCCTACCCCAGCACATACATCTTCCAAAAAGAGATCAAAAAGACAGACCACCCCTCCAATCACGAGATGCCTGTGACTGGACTCTCTAAGAGGGTGAAGTCTAGTGTCTTGTAAAAAAACAATATGGAGTTTAGTGGAAGTCAGCAAAGAAAAAATAGCTGATCTTCTTTTAGGATTTTTCAGGCTATTGGCATTTAAATTGCCAAAAGTCAATTCCTCCCCCACTTAACCGAAAATATCAGGACTTCTTTTTCCCTCTCCCTTTCCCCGGTGATTTAATTTTACATCTCTTTTTCCTGGAAGTTTTAGAATCACCGGAGAGCTGGTCAGTATCAGTTAACATCTCTAGCTGAGAGGAGGCCACAGAGGAGGCATCAGAATCATGCTCTGTCTATGTTGCCTGTTTACGTTTGTGTAAAGCAGCAAATTTGTTTCTAGTAAGAAAATCAGGAACCAGAATTCCTTGGGAAGAGGGGATTCCTTTAGAAGTTGAACTTCTTGTTTGCCTGCGAGAACCCACTTGAACCCAGTCTGGATCCTCAGGAGGAGGCAGGACATCTTTAGATTCACATGATTGGGTGGAGGTGCTAGGAACACTATCCTGAACAGACTATAAAATACTGTCCGGGGGACAGTGAGATCAGAAGGAGGTATCACACTTTCCTCATTAGGAGTGGGGTCAGCAAGTAACTGAGACCCAAGCGGGTTAGACTGAGGAAACGTAGAGGCTAGTGTTGCAGTGGGAGATTGGGGGGGGGTGCGAAGAGGAAGAGAGATGCTCTGCAACAGTAGGCCTAAATTGAGGCCTGGTCTGAGCATTTTGTTGGGCTTTAGAGACAGTGTCTTCCTGACTCTCATGTGGCATCTCCGGATTATTGTGAGAGGCCCAGGGACATTCTCGATAGGAATGAGGGGTATCTTCACACAGATTACAGTAAACTGGTCATGGGCAATTAAGACTAACATGACCAGAGCCCAAACACAGTGAGCATTTAAGCTTATCACAAGCATTACTCAGGTGTGTTTGAGCTCCACATCGAAAACAGGACTTAGGTTGTCCAGGGTAAAATATAAAGCTTCTGTCCCTGCCTAGATAAAAGCAGCTAGGCAAATGCTGGATAGAACCATTCACCAAAGGTAGTTTCACTTGCAATTTCCAGCCACCCCCGTCCAAAAATGTTCTGAATCTATAATAGGATCAGGCAGTCCCAAAACTGTACATTTAGAGGATAACCATCTAACAAGATCAGTAATTACAGCCCCTTCATTCTTGAACAAAACCGTAATAAACTTTATTGCAGGCTTTGTAAGAGGAATAGCAATAAAAGGGGACCATAAAGGAGTATGTCTGACCTGCTGATACCTATGCCAAAACGTTTCAAGGCCTGCAGATGTTTTAAAACTAATATCAAAATTACTATCCCCAGAGGTATGGATGAGAGCATAGATTTCTGATGGTGAAAACTGTAAACTGTTCTTTATCATCTTCCCAACATAAAGACGATCAGGAAATATGTCAAGCCCTCCCCTGTACCTCAGTCTCACAGCATTTCTCAGCTTGGCCTGCTCTGCAGGAGTATGGAATAGGCCAGCGTAGGTTCTGTTCCTCTGATGTCCACCAGGTTGGTCAGGAGTCCCTTTAGACTGAGTATGATCTCTAGTGGAAGATTGTCCATCAGCTTGTGGTAAGTTACCTTTGTTCATGTAACCCCCATCCAGAACTGGTCCAGCATCTGGTATTTGATCGTCCCCTGCCCCAGTAGGAAGGAAAGTGGTTTAATCAAAATGCAGTAAACCAGAAGACTCTTCTCTTTATAGCAGATGGTAAAGGACCTACCTCCGTAGGGACCCCGCGGAGCGGAACCATGCTCCATACTACCGTCAGAGGAGGCTATAACATTTAGTTCAGAATCAACAACATGCCAGACAGGGTTTTGCATTAAATGAAGCTCAGAGGAAATCTCAAGAGGATCAGAAACATCTAGCAAATCACCTTGAGGCTCTGTACTAGCCCGAGTAGGTGAGGTCCAGGTGTTATCCATGTGAGATTTCTCCCAGCCAGCCCCTTTCAGAGCTTCAGTGATAGTAATGCCAGAAACAGACAAATTATTACCAAAATCAGGAAAGGGCTGTCCCAAATCAGAAGCCGAGTCTTCCGTACAACACTTCAAGTCCTGAATTATTAAATCAGTCTTGGGGCAAACAGAAGAAGTGTCAGAGGGAACAGAAGAGATCACATTAAGTTGTGGAGAAAAAGGACAAGTGCCTCTATCCAAATCAGTAATCTGAGTGGAAGGCGAGATGACAAACTGCTGGGCGGGGAGCAGCCATCTTTTTCCCAGTTCCATCAGCTATTTTTGCGAAAAATCAGCAGTCGGGTCCATGGTCAAAGGTTGCATTGTAAAATCTGAATAACAATCTCGAGATACTAGGCACTCGCCAAAAGGTGTATTGGAGCTGCCAGTCTCCATAGAGACCGTTGGAAAAGGAGCTGCAGAAGCCTGCAAGCAGCTGCCAAAAGGCTGCAAAGTCCTTACTTCATCTCGCAGCTGGGCCCTGTCAGAAGATGTCAGCACATTAATGACAGGTACACTGGAAGCTTGAGCTGCTGAAATGCTAGTTATGTTCTGCGCAGAACCAGGACCAGGGTAAAACATAGCTTCAGAAGAAATACAGGAACCAGCGTTAGCGCTACCATACTCCCTCGTAAAATTAGGAATTTCCGAAATTGTGCAGATTCCAAAAGTAGAAACAGAAGAGGAACATAAAGGATCATTACTGCCGTTTTCCATCTCGGTCTCTTGTAGAGGTGAGGTAGAGAAGGAGACCGGCTCCCCTACCTCCAGCACGTCTGCACCGTCCGATGCTGAACTCCAGGTGGCCATTCCAGAGAAACAGCCAAGCCCCCTACAGTCCGAGTAGGGGAATTTCCCCGGTGCCTGGGCCAAATTTCCCCCCATTCACTAAAATACCACCAACAGCTTAATCTGGTTCAAAGTCAGTTGGCATTCATCTGTATCCCCCTTCCCCCGGGTCATGCTTGAAAATAGGCAGAATTTGTCTAGTGTACTTACCCAGCCAACAAAAACTAAATAAATAAAATGTACCCAGGATAGCATAGCACAGCACATATTCTATCTTGTTTTCAGTAGGATTTTTTTCCCCGCAAATGTTTACTCTATATTTACTTAGGATAGCACAGCTTAGAGGCAGTATCTTGTTTTCAGTGGGGCCTTGCTTTTACCCATTTTTATAATGGATTTCAGGATAGCCCAACTGAACAGCAAGTTATATTTTCAGTGGAGTTCAGATTTTAGTAATGCATTTTTCCCAGGATAGAGCAGCATAGATGCACAGCTCAGTGTGAGCTCTCTGGGGTCCTGCTTTTACACATTTTAACTAAATATTTACTCAGAATAGACCAGATGAGCTGCAGTATCTCAATTTCAGTGGAGTCCTGCTTTTACACAGTTTTAGATTGTAGTTATCCAGGATAGGCCAGCTGAGAGGCAATATCTACTTTTCAGTGGGCTCTCACACTTTGACCCCAGATTTCCAACAGTCTTTTTATGATCTGACGTTATGATCAAGACAGGTGGAATTTTTTAAATCTCTTCTGAAAGGTGATTTTTGCAGTGCACATGTTTCAGAGGGGTTTGAAAAATGACACCTGTCAAGTTCAGGAGGTGGAGTAGACACAAGGGATATGCTGAACATTAGGGGCCAGAATCTACAAAACTAAAGCTATGAGTAAACATCGGAGCAATCCAATGTTTCTTCATAACTTAGGTTTTTTTTTTACATTTTGATCCCAGATTTTCAACATAGTCTGTTTATGACCCCTCCTTCTGAACATGAAAGGTGTCATCTATAAAATACTGGCTGAAATTTAATTTCTCACTACAAATGTGAAAACAAATTTTGGCCAGGATTTAAAACTGCCACCTGTCATATTCATGAGGTGGTGTAAAAAATGGCTGTGTTGAAAATTTGTGGTCAGAATATCAGAATTTACCAAAGTTATGAGCGTGCATTGTAAAATTTCATTGTACCTTCATAACTTTGTTGTTTTTAAATATTTTGATCCCAAATTTTCAACATAGTCATCTTATGACCCCACATCATGAACACAGTAGGTGAAAAGTCTCAAATCCTGCCTGAAAGGTGATTTTGCAGAGTGACTGTGAAATCACTTTCAGGCCAGATTTAAAGAATTTCACCATCCTTGTTATGGGGTGGGGTCCCAAAAAAGGCCATGTTGAAAATGTGGGGGAAAAATATCAACAAATGACCAAGTCATGAGTACAAGTTCAAAACACATTGAACCACATACCTGATTAATTAGTTCCCGGTCTGGTGTTGAAGAGTGGAGATGTGTCTTCGGTCCAGAGATGATAACAACATTGGACCACCATTAGGTAAATAAGGGTAGGAGGTGCATGGGGTGGTGGGTGCTGAGTGGGAGGATCGGGTAGGGGGTGGGTAAAGGCAGTGGGAGGGTGGCACCAGCAACAGAATTGATGGACTATTTTCTTTTTTACAGGGTGTGCAAAAACAAAAAAAAGACTAGAAGGGATGGTTTTCTTTATTTGTGGTACCGACACTGGGGAATGGGGCACCCCAGTGTTGGTTTAACCTCTACAGGCATGGGGAGTGACAAGGAGTTGGGAGGGATACTTGGCAGAGGGTGGAATTACAGGAATTTAAAAAATAAAAAAAAGACTGCGAGGGACAGTTTTCTTTATTTCAGATATTGACACTGGGGATTGGGCACTCCGGTGTCGGTGTTATATTTGGCAGCACCAGGGGTGAGAATTAACAAAGAAGAGGGAAGCAATAGGAGGTGGGTGGGATACTTGGCAGAAGGTAAGAGGGATTGTTTTAGTGTTGTGGGAGGACCACAGCAGGTTACATGGGACGTTTTCCTTATTTCAGGTATCAGCACTGGGGATTGGGCACCCTAGTGTCTGTTTAACCTCTATGGGTACGGGAAGGTAGGAGGGATACTTGGCAGAGGGTGGGATTACAGGAATTAAACATTTAAAAAAAGACTGTGAGAGATGGTTTTCTTTATTTCAGATACTGACAATGGAGATTGAGCACCCCAGTGTCGCTATTATGTTTGGTGGCATGGGTGAGGGCTACCCGGTGTTGCACGGTGAAAACAGATGGGGTGAGGGTACTATCCGGCACCGTGGATTGAGCACCCTGGTGTCAGAAAATTAAGTAATGGGGAAGCAATGGGAGATGGGAGGGATACTTGGCAGAAGGTGGGATGGATAGTTTTTACATCGGGGAGGATCACAGCAGGCTGATCATGATGCTGATCAGCTGTGCTTAGTGGGCAGCATTATGCAGATCAAAGGAAGGAGCCACCCCCTGATTCAGGTGGCTGTTTTGTATGAACTTCACGCAGTTTCTGCCCAGCAAGCCCAGAAGAGTGTCATGATCAGCCTGGGTGATGATTGGACTGACACTGTCGAGCCCTTTGCAGACTGCCCTGCATTGGACTGACAATGTGACACACCTTTCAAAATCTACTGTCATGTCAACAAGTTCATGCAAGCTTGAACATAAAAATGAATGTGTATTTCTTTTTGGTTTTAGTTCAGTAAATGAAGTATTATGTATGGTGTTAATTTTTTTTTTGTTGATTCTTTTTCCCTCCGGTCATGGCCCGAGGAGGCATTTTTCAGGCATCATAGAAACATAGAAACATAGAATTTGACGGCAGATAAGGACTGTTTGGCCCACCCAGTCTACCCATTTCCCTACCTGATGGATAAGCTGCAGATCCTAGTTAACCAGCAGGCTACTTCTTCTACCCCACCCCCTAGAATTGCCTTATGACTGTCCCATGCATGCTTGAATTCCACCACTGTTTTTGACTCCACAACCTCCTCTGGAAGGCCGTTCCATACATCCACAACCCTCTCTGTGAAAAAATACTTCCTTAAATTACCTCTGAGCCACCCCTCTTCTATCTTCAAATTGTGCCCTTGTTCTTGCACACCCTTTTTGAAAGATGCTACCTCTTGACTTTGTTGATTCCCTTGAGGTACTTGAAAGTTTCTATCATGTCCCTCCTTTCCTCGAGGCTATACATATTAAGCTCCTTAAGTCTCTCTTCATATGTCTTCCGGTGCAGACCCTGCACCATTTTAGTTGCCCTCCTCTGGACAGCTTCCATCCTGTCTATGTCTTTGCGGAGACATAAACATTGCCTGTTCCTGGCCGCCTGAGGTCCCCCTGAACCTGTGTCTCCTCTCTCCTCCACCCCTCCCACAGCCAGCACCCCCAGCTTAACCTGCCCCTCCTCATTGGGCGCTCTCACACACAGACTCTGGCTGGGTGGAAGGCTGGAAGGCCAGGCAGGGTGGATCTGGTGGTGGGCATGGGGGGGGTAAGGTGCTGTTGCCTCCCCCTCGGAACCAGGTTTTTCCGTGTTCTTGGTGCCTCTCCTCTTGCGTGGTGCACCCATGATGCTCTGGTGCAAGGCAACCCTGCCAGCATCATCCACGCTGCATGACGTGCAGCCGACACACTGCAGCACCCCAGATCTCCACTGGGAACCGCTGGCGTGCTGAGCAGTCCCCTGCCCTCCCCCTCGGGGGAGGAGAGAAGCCCCGTGGGTGCTCTGTCCTCACCCTGTCCCTGCCAATCCCCGGTGCCCAAGCTCGCTCCCAAACTAGGGTTGTTAGCGTGGTGCCCAGCACCTCAACCCTCAGCGCCACCGGACCGGCTTGTGTATGATGTTATTGATCATTCTTCTACTGTTTCAGTGCTCTTGCCAGTGTGCGCCTTTTTGGGTGGCATGCAAAGTTTGCTATAGGCTGCTGTCCACAAGGGGTTTAGTACAAAATATATGAACAACTAAAATACAAGGAGTGCCACATATCCTCCTTTACAAATCAAAACTTTCCAGCAAGCCAGAACCTGGGAGTTTCTGTCATCAGAGATAGGCCAGTGGGCAATTTGCCTTGCCGACAGTTTTTGATCTGTGCATCACAAACACTTGAGAAATCATCTCCTGCTGTATATTTTCTGCTGCTCCTTGTAGCTCCAGTAAAAGAGCACAGAGGGTCACAGATCCTGCTAATTGTACTGGGCCTGCCTGCCTTGCAATTGTCAGATGATTTGATAGGAATGACATGCAGCTAAATGGAATAGGAAAAGACACGGCAATGGACTGTTAGTCCATTAGTTTGCTCAGGCAGCTTGTTTTACTAAGGAGCTCTCTAATGGGTTCTCGGCAATAATTACTATCTCTCTTTCTCATACTATTCAACATGACAGGCACTTGCTGAAGTCGCAGCTAATATATTTGCACTCTAACGGCTCTAATGCGGAGTCTCCTTGAGTATGTTTGGCTGAAGTGATGGCTATGGCTGGCAAACGTCTTTTTCCAGACCAAAAAATAAATAAATAAATAAAAGTCTCTCTGATGAAGGTAGAAATTGATCTGGAGTGCCTGATAGGGATAAGAAGAAACTGACAGCATGTACCATTACTGTATAATACTTCTGGAGGAACTTGGACAGAACTGTTTTGTCCCCGAGCTAATCACCCATGCAGTTGACTATTTCATTGATACTGGGATGAGATTATTAGCCATCATAATTAGTCACCAATTTTCCTATTTTGTTTTTTTTCCCCCACGCACATTTCAGTCATTTTCTTAAATTTTGCTGTTTGTTTTCAGGTTATGCAGTGGTTCTGTTTATTTTGTAGCACCTTTCCAATTGCTGAGGGTGCTTTATATAACATTAGTTATAAAACAAAGTGCAAAAGATATTTTCATACTAAACATTTCAATCCTGATAAGAAAAAGGTGGGCGGGGAAGATTGTGTAATAAAAAAAAAATCATTGGAAACCACAAACTATTAATACATCTTGATAAGATTAGTAAATACAAAAAGAACACCACTGAACAGAAAAAAATCCTGATAAAATTGTGTCGTAAGGAGTGTGACACATTTTTACAGGGAGTGCCTTCCATGGTACTGAATGCTACTATAAAAGCAAGATTACCTGCTGACGTCATCTGGGAAGGTGCCACCCCTAAAAGTCATTGGCCCACGGATCTCCATTCCCTGCCAGGAGCATAAGGTGTCAGGCAGGAACTCATATAGGTACGGTGGGTGAGGGCACAGCTCACTCAGGACTTTTATAAATCAATACCAGCACCTTATAATTAATGTGCCGTCTAGCCAGTCCAGCAAGGAGAGGGAGTGATGCAGGTATAGGACAGGAAAGGGTAGCCCTCAGCTGCCTTTTTAGAGAACAGGCTACATCTATGTTAGGATATCTTTTTTCAGTGCTTGCATGCATCCAAATAGTTTTTAGTGTACTGGTGTTTTATTCATTTTTGTATTTGTCTTAAGTTCATTTAACACTTTCTAGTTGATTTCACAGAGGAGGGATCTGTGAAAGGCTCTGCATATAAAAATTGGACCAGTGCTTTCAATTTCAGATGTTTTTGTAAATACATTCAACAGCACAATCCCAGGATTTACTGATTGACTTAACAGGATTATTTCATTATTTATTTATTTAAATTATAACAATCAGCTAACTGGAGTATATGAAGAAATAATCAGTTGATGTGGGTGATTAAACACCCAAGGCCAAAGACTGAGGTGTTTAAGCAACCACAGAAGCAGGTTATTCCGAGTATTTTCCAGCTAACTGGATGCTATTACTTATATACAAATAGGAGTTTTAAAGTCTTGATTTTGAAAGCTCTGTGGTAGTTTAAGTGGACAGAGTCACTGATGCCTTTTCCCTCTTTCTTCTGTGGGTTAGGTGTGGATAAACCCCTGTGGGCATGTTTGAAATGTGGATAAACTATTCTGGGCATGTCTAAAATGTGGCTAATCAACTAAGGGAGTGGTTGTACTAGGTTGTGGCGTATTAAATGACAGTTTTCCTCAATTTTGATTGGCCCACAATAAATATCTGTTGTATAATTGTGGGTAACATGAGCTGTGATGGATGTTCTTAGAAAATGAGCTGTTTTTTGTTGCTTCATGGCAGTTTTATTTGCAGTCATTTTTGAAACCCAAAGTTACCCCATACAGCCTCCAGGCACAGGCTTGTCTCTGAAATTTACAATAACTGGCTGTATAGTTTTCACCTGTTTCCTATTAAATGCATTTAGCACTTTCCGGCTTTCTTTTTTGTATGTCGTGACATCCAGTAATCACAGTATGCACAACATGCACATAAAGCTTCAACCCACTTCAAACTAAAAAAAAAAGACTTCACTACTTTCAGGTATTGTTTGTGGGGATTGATGGCATCTCTAATAACACTGCCTTATTTGTCACAATTTTAGTAACTCTTAAAAAAATTATTCAATCAGGCATTCACTGGTACTTCTACTTCTTAAACACTATTTATTGAAAAAACAGTCACTTTTTTTTCCTTGGGCTGAACTGGGAACATATTTAAAGCACATGATGAAAATGAAAAGGGGTTTTAACTTTTCAGAATCTATTTTCTTTACGTGCCAGGCACCAGATGTTGATGTTGGCAGTGCTGAAGAGGGTCACAGGTCATTTAAAATCACTGGGCTATTGGGAATAAAATTCCAGGTTTGTTGCACTGACAAATTTGTAGCACTCTCGTTTATCCAGCTATAAGTAGTGCCACCGTAGATTTGTACCTTGCATTATATACATTATTACTTCAGTTTCGAGTTCCTTAATGTTCAAGGGGTGGTGTCTATTTTGTACATACGGTATGTGTGTATCTATTTCTCTCTCCAAACACATATATATAATAATGGCATGGTAGCACCAGTATATTAGGGTCGAGTTAGTGTTTGTGTTAAAGTCCTTATTTATTTATGTATTTATTTTTGCATTCTGTTTTAAACCTCCTCCTAACCATAGTGACCCCTATCTACTGTACTGCAGCAACCTCCCAGTCAAACCTGTGCCTTCTCTGTACCTTATCCTACCTCCTCTTACCCCAGACTTCTCCTCCTGGACTGGGGCAGCATATAGCTGGCCAGATTGCCTCCCACACTCCCTGAATAACTCAGTTTTGAGTCTCAGGTTGGGAGTCATTACGTTAGGGCCCAAGAGTGTTGGAAATGCCATCCCTCTCACTTGTGGGTGGTTTCCTCCATTTGTTTTCTCCCCGTTTTCCTGAGATGTCAAGGCAAGTCTCAGTGGGCATAATGCAGACACATGACAGGACTCTGCCTGAGCTAATTGGCATTTCCCCTCCAGAACTTCTGCTTCTTGCCTGTGCTGGTGTCTCCCAGGTGGTGCTTGTGCAATGGGAGCTGGAGCCCTCTCTCTCTTCGAGGAGGAGCGTTTCCTCTGGGATGCTCAGTTCTCCTTCCCCTGGCCATCCCTCTGATGACTTGGGCTCATTCCAGAACCTGGGTCAGCGGTGTTGGGAGGGGTAGTGCTACCACTGCGCTGACAGGCTGACTGCAAATCCCCAGGTTTTGACAGCTTATAACCCAGCCCTCTGCGAACCTAGGGTTTTGAAAATGCACATGCATCCTCTCTGTCCTAGAGGCTAAGTGCATGCCAGTTTTCTTTTTTTTTTTTCTTTTCTCATTATGGCTCAGCCTCCGTTTTTCCACGAACCCCCACCTCGGCCCTGGGATTTACCTCATGGGGATACCTCCTGGCTTACCCCCCAGGGTGGGGCCGTTGAGCAGGTGTGGACCCTCAGGACGTTAGTAACAAGGTTGCTGGCAGGAATCACCTACCGGCATTGCCTCCCCGGCTTGCCCCAGGGTGGTGCGTGGAGCTGGGCCATCCCGAACAGACGCTGGTACTAGGTCACTGGTTGAGTGCCACGGTGGCAGTCGGGGGGGGGGGTGGAGGAGCGGGATGTCATTAATGACTGCGAGGATTTTTTTGGAAAGCCCACAGGGGGTGTGGTGTGCAATGACACGAAGTGCCTAAGCGCCGATGTCTGGCACGCCCCCACAGCATCTAGGCATCGAGAGCTGCTGATCCCCGGCCTCTGCCAGCGGTCAGATGAACACTGATAGCTCACACCCCCCTCCACAGATGAGGAGAGCAGTCCTAGGGATGCTCAATCCTCCTGCCCCCGGTCAGCCCTCCAACTCCAGGGTCTGTTTCTGAACCCAAGCTGAATGCATTGCAGACAGACTACCTACCACTGCACCAGCAGGCAGGCTGGTACGTGCATGCCAGTTTTCAAACAAATGGTTTAGTAGTATCAGTGCTGTGAAGTGCATAGCTTACATAAATTATAAAAAGGGTCTGAGAAATGGAGATTTCTGATTGGCTGCAAACATTCTAGCAGCCTTATGTTAATCTTTTATTAACATACATGTAGAGCTTAGCCATATGCTGAACAAGGTTTAACACTGTTTAAAAACATATTTTTATTATAATAGCAATAAGGCACTCCCAGGAGATATGTTAACGGTCAGTTAATCACCCTCTAGGGGCATGTGGCACTCGGCTACACCTCATGCCACAGTACACCCCTAGAAGGTGATTAACAGACCATTAACATAACCCTTGGTCATGCTTTATTGCTTAATTATCCCTAAATTAAGACACTTTTTTTGCTCATGTTAACGAAAACAAATACACTGATTTAAAACCTGAAAGTTTCGGGTTCATTAGATATTGGTCCAGATTAAGGCTTTTTGTTTGTTTTGTGATGGAAAAAAAGGACAAATTAAAAAGTTCTACGTGTCTGAAATCCAGCAGCGCCTGCACATGTGCAAACAGAAAAAAGTGCATACAGAAAAAAATGCTAGAAATAAATGTATGGAAAAACACCATTTTTTTCCCTATTCATCATTGACTTCCAAGTCAATCACAAAATAAAAAATACCCATGTTTTTCCCCCCTACCACCTATACCCCACAGCACAAATATGAACACTTGTCTTTTTTCTTTCATGACTGAGTTCTATTCAATCACAAAGAAAAAAAAGGCTCATGTTTTTCTGGTGTCACTGTCTCCTCATGTCTTTTCTGACACAATGTGCCTTATCCTGGTGTCGGATTACCTCGCTGTCAGGTGCTTATCATTTTCTTAAAAAAACAAATTAAACTTCTTGCCATCAAGTGCCCAACCCTCACTAAAATTCCCACCCCCCTGCAACTGTGTCACCCCCCATCTTCATCCACCCTTTGCCAGCCATGCCATCTCCTCTGGCAGTTAAGCTCCTTCCTCCCCACTTACCTACATCCTCCCCACCCAGCACATTGATGAAAATTAACCCTCCACCCTCACCCACCTCTGACACTCTATGCCACCCTCCTCCACAGCCAGCCTGGTAAATACTTTTTTAACAGTTCTACGGTGGGCGTAGCCCTCCTACATCAGCCAGTCACCATCATCATCTGCTCCACTATCTGGACTGCCATTCAACAATAAAAAAGTTGGTTAAAAAAAAAAAAGGTCCCCAAAAATATTTACTGAGCGGTTTCGTGTGTTAATATTGCAGAAAAAATATCACGGGACAAAATATTGCAGTCAGAACATTGCAGAAAAAAATAAAGTGTGTTAATAACATTGCAGGATACAACAGTACAGGGAGCAGGCAGTACAAGTCACAAGGTGGTAAAAGAGCACAGGAGACTAGAGGGTTCATTGGGGGAGGGGAGCCTAACTGCACAGCCACCCCTCAGCCACTTGGCTGTACTGTGCATACAGTTCTGCATTTGGGGGGCTAACTACACTGGCTTTGTGAGTTAGGGCTCCCCAATGCAGGACTGTGATGCATGGCACAGTGAAGTGGCTGAGGCGGCTGTGTGAGTTAGACCCCCATGAGCCCTCCAGTGTCTTGTGCTCTTTTGCCACCTTGGCTTGAATTGCCTGCTCCTTGCACTGTTCTCTCCTGCGATGTTTTTACCACACTTTATTTCTTTCCACAATGTTTTGACCACGATATTTTGTCCTGCAGTATTTTTGTACTGTGATGTTAACACACGGAACCCTACTGTGCATGTGCAGGGACTTTATTTATTATTTTGGCCAATAAAAGTGGTTGATGCGGTGTCCCAAAAATGTATTTGGGGGCCAAAATGAAACCCTGAAATGACATGGTCTTGGGGGAGGAAGAGGTAAGCACCCTGACCCTCTATGTAAAAAAATCTAAGTGATTGAAACCCCCCCACCAAAAAAATGACCTACACATATGTAGGATCTTAGATTTTTTCCCACTCTTTTTTTTCTCTCACCCACAACTTTACCATTCTGTAAGCACCCATAATTTTAACAGTTTTTTAACACTGTAAACCCACATTTTGGGGCTGATCTGTTTACTACTCCTTGTCACCATCATTTAGGCATGTCCAGTGGATTTTTTTACTTCGCTTAGGGCCAACAGGGCCTTGCATGAGGAGTGCAACAGATCTGACCCCATTACTTATGGGTGTGGCACTTCATGTTGGACCTACAGGGCCCTGCGCACAATGAGCCATAGGTCCAGTGCCAAGGCCAGTTGGTTGGCAGCTTTGGGCCCTGCACAAAGCAAGTAACAGTTGTGTCATCATGCACAGTTCGGCTGCTTTGTGTATTGCCCACAGAGCCCTGTGTGAAACGGGCTACAGGGCTAACTCTGTGCATGAAGGGTCTGTGGGCTCTGTGTGAAGAAAGTTAAAGGTGTAAGCTGCTATATTTCTGTTTCAAAATGTAAGGAAACAAACTGAAAAAAAACTCCGGTTATTACAGGTATTGGGGCTGAAGCAAAGCACAAAAAATAGAGAAATGAGAAATTAGAGTTCAAAGTCCCTGGAACTTTGGCAAATTTGTGGTGTGGAACAATGATGCAAAATAGAGGTAGTGGCACCTTAGTTTTGGCACTGTCCTGTCAGACAAAGTAAATTATGAAATGGGTAGAAAGAATGCTGGCTGCTGCTGGCCAGGAGGTACTTTCAGCTGGCCTGTTATCCCAGCACAACAGCTCGGTTGAAGGTAACTCGACAAAAATATGTTTAAAAAATACATTCAGTTTACTAAAAAGGGCCCGTTTCATAATCACAGTAAGGCACACCAGGGAGTGCATTATGGTGGTAGGCTAATGGCCTTCTCAGGTGGTAGAGACTTGGCTTCGCCATGTGCTTCAGCCCACTTGATGCAGGCTCTTATTCCAGCATAATGCACCCCCTGTCGTGCCTTATTGCTTAATTGTAATGCAGCAATGTTGGGACAGTGCTGAGGCACTATAGCCTTATGGTTAGAGCACAGAGCTGTGAACCTGGAGACCAAGTAGATCTGGTTTCTGGGAAGCCTAGGTTAACCTTTAGTCTTTTTTCTGCTCCTCCGTGTCTATGTTTCTATGTTTATGGTGGTGCCAAAATTAGGGTAACACTAACCCTGCATCACATAATTATTTAGTGCTGAAAACCACCCAAAATATAATGATAGTCTCCCTCTAGGTGGATGAGAAAGCAAATATTCTCAGTGTAGGTCCTTATGAATAGAAGCCTGACTTCGATTCCCGTCAGTTAGTGTTCAGACGTTCTTGTTACAGACCTTAACCGTAACTTGCTCGACACAGCAGCACATCCAACCGTTTTACCACACAAACCCATGGCGTTGCATAAATCAAATATGGCATGGACTCAATAAAAATATGCCTGCTATTTTACTTGTGATCTGTTACCCTGTGACATAACTCATAGCTATACCACTTGTGATGTCATGGGTTCACAGACCACTTGTAAAAAATACCAGGTATATTTTTACTAGGCTCATGCCATATTCCGAACAATATATAGTTGCCTTTTTTCCCATAGGGAAGGTACAGAGATACGTACCTAAATATACTGTAGGTATGAATAAAGTCATTCTGACATCATCTGTTTGTAGTGCTGTGCAAATAAGTAATTTATGACATTATGTATTTAAAACAATCATACAGGTAAATCAGTTATAACATGTAGTTCACTTCTTAAAACCCAAGGTCAGAACATTAGTAAAAAAAATGTATTTAAAAACATCTTAGTTTGTACCCCCTTCCTTGGCAAAGACAAGTCATTCTAAAACAGGGCATAGAGATTCAACTTGCAAAACATGGTTGCTGAGCAGGTGTGAATAGTGTGACTAGTGCTGTGAACAGTGCAGTCAGTAGCAATCCCACTTGCCCAAATTTGCTTCTCTCCCCTCCTTCCCCTTGCACAGCTGTACTCACAATTTAAGCTTTCTTTACTCCTAACGAAGGCTCTCTGCTGCCTGTTTGCTGATTCTTTCTGATGTCCCTATCTGGCTCCCTCGTCTGACACAATGAAAGTGGCTCCAGTTCTCTCTACTGCTCCTGATTTTTCTCTAGTGGCCTCCTTTTGCGCAATGAACATGGCTACAGTTTTTCCAGTGCTCCTGATTCTCTCACATGGGTTTATGCTCACCCAGTCCTTGCTGCTCTTGATTCTCCCTCCCCCCTCCACACTGCTTTACTTTTACCTTTTGATTAAAGCTGGCGTATGATTCTCCCTACTGTTTTTCCTCCCCCCCGCACAAGTTTACTCCTGATTTTCACAGCTCCCGATTCTCTGTATTGGCCAGACATTCTAAATGGTAAGTTGATGCTTTCTCAATAAACTCCCGTTTCTTTGCCTTTCTACAGCTACAGTGAAAGGCTAAATGACCGACTTTGAACTTTCAGCTTTCCAAAGGAGAAAACAATCTGTGTGATCCTCACCTCTGTTATTTGGGGTGGCCGCTTAATTGGGATGAAAAGCCTGCCACCAGGCCATCCCAATTAAGCAGCTTCTACTGTAACTGTTCTTTGCAGTGCTTCATTGGCGGTTAACTTGCATATTGCTCCCTTCCTTGCTCACTTCTGAGGGAGTGGGTCTGCAAGGACTGCAGTAATCTCCATAGAGAGGAGGTGTACCACTACTCACTGGTTCCTGTCAGATTAGATGGTATTTCTGCCTCTTGAGTTCTCCCTTCTCTACTAGTTTTCAGAGTCCCCACCCCAGAAGGCAGTGAGAAGAGTCAAGGCTCTTAAGGGTCTTCTTGCTCTGCTGGTGCTTTTGCTGTTCCCCAAAAAGGTGCAAATCCAGGAACCTTCCAGCCTCAGCTCTGAGCTCTCAGCTAGGGTTCCCTCTTTATAGTGTGGGGGGAGCAGGGCGTGAATATTCATGTAGAGCCATCTACTGCTGGTGCCAGGAAAGCCAGAGCACAAACTCCAGACACCCTACCTCCTGGCTGATACACAGTAGGAAACCACTGTCAGCGTCAGGTGTAACCCTTTAAGTGCTCCATAGGAACTTGCCATCAGCTTGGAACGAGAGAGGCTGGTTACTGTTATTCGTATATATTTATCTGTTCCATTTTCTCTGCCTTCATTCTGTTTCTATTTTTATACACGGTGCTAATTTCTACTCTCCTTGCTAATATATCCTCTCAGAATACACACCAGTTGTTGGACAGCCTATGTATAGATTAGCAACTTTAGTTGATGCTGGTCGAAGTTTTCATTCCCCATGCCAGTATATGACAGGATTATCCTTGATATGTAGCTGTTTAGGTTCTCATAAGCAGTCTTCTATGTTGTAGCTGATTGAGATGGCACAATTCTGTCCTGATGTTGAAGCAGAGTTACTGTGATGAGCCAGAGGACTGCCCAAATGTTATTTTTATGTTATCTCCCATACCAGGACACTCATCTGTTTTTTAAGGTATCCCATGAGGCGGGTGCATGGGGAACAGCGCCATCCATAACGGCAACTTCTTCCCGGCACAATCCCTCACAACAGTGGGAGGGTAGGTCAGCTGGATGAGGGGTGGGCTAACTGGGCAACAGGATGTCACTATGTGTACACACACACACACACACACACACACACACACACACACACACACAGCATTGCAGTCAGTGTCGGCTGGCAGGAGGCTGTGAGGGGTGGTGCTGCGGTGGATTGCTGAACTGCGTAGGTGGGTTGGCTAGTGGTTGGGGTGGGTGAGGTTCTGGGTTCGGGTCCGGGCGCTGGTGCGATTTTATTGCGCCTGGCCTGAACCTTTATTTTTTTAAATGCTTTCACCCCCCCCAACATGCACCCCCTGGAGCCGAGAATCCTTTAGTAGGGGGTGCGGGGGACACGCAGCCTCCTCACAAAAAGCATCAAAATACATGTCCCAGCATGGTTGTCCTGTGCGCCGGAGTTGTCGGAGTGCCGAAAATGTTTTCGGCACTCTGACTGTGCGATAACGGTGATCGCCTTTAGGCGTTCGCTGTTATCACATAGAACCGTTTTCTAGAACTTTACTTCTCCTGTGCTTCTTACCTGTTCAGTTGCTTCTTACCTGTTCAGTTAAATTAAAATAATAAACAGAAGGCCTCAGTTCATTGGTGCAGGGCAAGTATGGCCTGTGGTGAAATATGGTGAGAGGCAAGTAAACTCTAGTGGTATTCCCCGGCTTCTTTGGAATTTTCAAGGTGACACTGCCAGGGGAGAAAAAAAGGCACCCTGTTAAAAATACGAGTCAAACTGAGTCATTATGGTTGGAGAACCATCTTACCATCCATGACATTTACAATCACCTCCAGTCCGGTTTTCGTAAAAGGCATAGCGCCGAGACCGCTCTGGTTTGGGTGCTCAGTTATCTCCGGATTGCGAGATCAGAAATCCCATACCAACTTAGTATTTCTAGATCTCTCTCCTCAGCCTTTGGCACCATGGACCATGGGGTGCTGCTGCAGCACCTGCGTGTCATCTGCGGCCTGTCTGGTATGGTCCGCAGATGGTTCCATTCTTTCCTCACTGGAAGATCACAGAGAGTGGTCTCAGGGATTTATTACTCTGAGGCATTCTCTCTGCCATGTGGGATACTGCAGGGCTCCATGCTGTCACCCATGTTGTTTGCGGTGTATATGCTGCTGTTGGGAGACATTGTGAGGCGGTATGGGCTGAGGTTTCACTGTTATGCAGATGATACACAGCTCTACCTGTCCTTTGCACCCAACCAGGATAGTGCGCTTGCAGTATTTAACAACTGTCTGGCAGAAATCCAGGATTGAATGAATACCAGCTGGTTAAAACTGAATTCCAACAAGACTGAGGTGTTGGTAGTGGATCCCGGTCACCGGATAGAGGGGTCGGAATGGGCTGTCCCTCAGGGCTTTGGCTTGGAGGGTTCCAGTTATTGACCTCTGAACTGGTGCGAAATCTGGGGATAATTTATTTTTATTTATTTATTTTTTTTATTTTAGTCTTTGGTAACCGGGTAAGGCCCACTAGGCACAAGTGCCTGTTTTCAAGGGCGACCTGGGAGCACTGGGCGGTTAAGTGACTTGCTCAGAGTCACACAGTATGCAAATGGAGGTTGTGAGAATCAAACCAAGGTCTGGTCTGCTGGATGTACCAAGCTCATTCACAGCTTTTTACTCTACGCTCTAGGCTGTACTGCCAGCCCAGAATACTCGACGACAGTTTGATACTTCGTTCTCAGGTGTCAGCTGTGGTTATGTCCTCCTCCTACCATCTGAGGAACATTGCCCGGATTAAACACCTGGCTCCATCTGGCGATCTTCCAGCCTTGATCCACGCGTTTGTGACTTCACACCTGGGCTACTGTAACTCCCTTTACCCAAGGCTTCCGGGGGTTGATATCCGCCGCTTACAGCTGGTGCAGAATGCTGCAGCCAGGCTGTTGTCTGGATCATCTCAATCCGGTCATATTACGCCTGTGCTGCGTGAACTGCTCTGGCTGCCAGTTCAGTGGCGGATCACCTTCAAGGTCGGTTTGCTGACCTGTAAAGCCCTGCATAGACAGGGACCGAGCTACCTGCAAGATCTCCTGAATCCTTATTGCCCCTCTGACCACTCCACTCGACCGATGAGGGATTGCTGGAGATTCCCAGGATACGATTAAACGCATCTGGATCACGGACAATTTTATTTGTAGCCCCAACCCTGTGGAATTCTCTGCCTCGGATATGTGAATGCCTGACAGTGGAGAGCTTTAAGATGGCCTTAAAAACCTACTTATTTGAACTTGCTTTTGGTGCTGTCTTGTAACTGGATTTCTATTATTGAGTTATATTTATATACTGGAAAATGTATTTTAACATTTTATTGTTTTATCATTTTAATTCTTGCTTATTGTACAGCACTCTGTTACTCAGTGAAAAGTGCTATATAAATAAAGGTTATTATTATTATTATTTAAGGACACGATTGAAAATGAGCTTCAGCTTAATGGTTTGTAACATCATTTCTTGCTTTTCTAGTAAACATAAGTTATGATGCATGCGGCACAACAGTACATGTTAAGGGCAGCCTGGATTGTGGCAAATCTGAACTGCTCAGCCCTACTTTTTCTGATGGACTAGTACGCCTATCAGAAATGCAAGTCAATACCCCTCTTAACAGGTTTTGTTTTATGGGGCCAAGTAGGTTTTTGGTACACAAGCTATCAGGCCTGCACTTCTGCATCAGTCTGACAAGTATCCTTTCTCAGTCTGTTCAGCACACTGACAGTTTCGCTTGAGGTTTCCTTCCTCCACCTTGAGCCTGAGGAATATTCAACAAAAAGGTAGGCATAAAAACATATATTTTATTTAGTTTTTTGTTTACTGGGTAAGTACACTAGACAAGAAACTTTGCCTATTTTCAGGCACGACCCGGGAGAGTTACATACAGAGTTACAGTTATATACAGAGTTACATACCGAGGAAACAGCAAGTCAGGAGACAAATAACATCACATGATTTAGTGCAAGGAAACTAGACTATAATAGATATCTCAGGTATTGCTGCATCACTGTTGGCGAGGCAGTTGCAAACAGGGGAAACAATAACTGAGGAAGAAATCATGCAAAGTGTGTTCTAGTGCAGAGGTTAGCAGTCTATGGGATCAGTATCGCAACAGATCAGGTAGTGCAGGTCCCCCCCCCCCGAGAAACAAGTGGTCACAACCAGAGAGATTAAGCCTTCCCACATAAGAATGTGGCATACATACAAGGAAAGTGTTTGGGAAAGATTTGGGAGAGCTGTACTAGGTGGGTGCTCCAGTGATTTGGGTGCATGTGCATTTATCACTGCCCATGAGGTAGGCATCTATCTCATTTTTGAACACCTGGTGCGATTTGGAGAGCCTAATAGATGAGGGCACAGTGTTCCAAAGCTTGGGGGCCGATGCTGAAAAGGCTTGTTCACCCATTTTTATGGTACATTTAGGTATACTAAGGCAAGTCTTTTCTGCCAACCTGAGTAGATAAGCTTGTTTTGCTTGATGTAACAGGCAGGCCAGCACCTCTGGTGTGCCAGATCTAATGATGAAATCAGTTGTGCATCCTGCGGTGTAAGTGCTATAAGAAGTAGGGGAGAGCCAACCTAGACCTGAGTACAGTATACACCTGTGGGTCTGCCTGGGGACCGATAAGGCAAAGTGGCAGATGTTATTGTAGCAGGTGTCCCACCTTTGTAGTACGTCTTTGTTTGCATCATGGAAGGTCGCTATGCCATAGAGGAGGCTGGGTCTGAGAATTCCCTGTGCAATGGCCAGTTTAACTGAGGCGTTCAGCAAGGAACGGATTTTGTATGCCAGTCACAGCTTTATATTTACAGCTTTGCAGGTGAAGGCTATGTGCAGGTCAAAGTCAAGCAAGGGGTCCAGCGTTACTCCCAAGTACCTGAAGGAGCCCACCACCTCCCACAGGGTGCCATCTGTTCCTGAGATTGGCAGTGTAGATGTCTGAGCTTTGATCCTCAGTGCTGAGCTGAACATCATGGCCACCGTTTTTTTGGCATTTAGGATTAGCTTGTTGCATGTTAGCCATGTATGTAGGCATTCAAAATCGGTGTTTAGTGTGGAATTTATAGTGGTTACGTCTTGCACTTGTGTGCAGTACCATGTCATCTGCATACAGAATAGTAGAGGAGGGCCCAGACATCACTGGTAAATTGTTTATGAACAGCGAGAAAAGCAGTGGGCCAGGGATGGATCCTTGAGGCAC
This sequence comes from Neoceratodus forsteri, assembly GCA_016271365.2. NCBI lineage: Eukaryota > Metazoa > Chordata > Ceratodontiformes > Ceratodontidae > Neoceratodus > Neoceratodus forsteri. Next base: position 911,845,629 of record CM057453.1, on the reverse strand, counting down.
CCCGACAGTGGTGGTGGAAAGATCAGATTTGTAGTTGTTTATTTGAACAAATTGCATGCGTCCAGAGAGGTAGCTGTCAAACCGTGAGATAGAGTCTTTTGAGAGACCAAGTGTGTCCAGTTTTGATAGAAGCAGGTGGTGGTTCACAAGGTCAAACGCCTTGGTTAAATCCACAAAGACTGCTCCTATGCAGAGGCCCTTGTCCATTGCAGTTTTTACATCATTTGTACATTTGAGAAGAGCCGTGGTTGTGCTGTGGCTCTTCCTGAAACCATGTTGTGCAGAAGAGAGTAATTCTGTTGTAAGTGTTCAGCCACTTGGGTGGCCACAGTTTTTTCTAGTAGCTTACTCAGGGCAGATAGTATGGCAATTGGTCGGTAGTTATTTATGTCCTTGGTATCCCGTTTTTTGTGTAGTGGTACTAGCCGGGCGATTTTCCAGAGAGACGGGACTGACTTTGTACTGAGTGAGAGGCTGAAGATCCTGGTGACCGGTGCCGCTATGGCTGGAGCTGCTATTTTAAGCAACCTTGGTATTAGGCCATCTGGTCCAGCCAGTCCGTGAGCCAGGATTTTTCTAAGGAGTCTTAGCACTTCCACTGTGCTAACCTCTCTTAGGTTAAGTGGTGTAGAGGCAGGGGGCAGGTCACCAGTGCTTTTGGCTGCTCGGTACACTTTCCAAATTAGGGGATACCAATTCTGCAGCTGGCCTACATTTATTACAGTAGTTTGGGTTTTCAGGGACTAAATATTTGTTACTGTTTTGCTGTGTAGAAGCAACTTATTTTAGGTACTGAAAACCATTGCCTGACCCACACTAGAGGACTAGAGTTCCACACTGAATGAGCGAAACAAAGCAAACCTTGTAAAAAATGGAAGAGGCCAGTTTCATTCCTGTGCAATGAATGCCCTCATCACTCAAACCTGGATAACCTAGGTAATTTTTACTATCCGCTCTGGTGAATATTCCAGATAAATCCATGATTATTCAGATTAAGGATGTGCCAACTGCTAATGCTGAACTTGTATTTGGTGAACGTGTTGACATTTGGTACTTGTATCTTCAGTTTGGGCCAGTGAAATGTTTGAACCACTTCAGGATCACTTGGACCGTTGGTTACTTAATTAAAAAAAATACTTCAGTCCTTCTCAGATGTCCAGTGCTAGTCCCATGGTCATACTTCACCCATCCTGGTTATGTCCAGCCATCCTTCTTCCTCCCCAGACCTGTTAAAAGAAATTCCAGCCCCTGGCATTGTGCCAAGTGCTGAGCTTTTATTTAAAAATTCTTACTGGAGGATCAGGGGAGGATGAAAAAAGTTTGGATTGACTGGGATGGTTGAGTTACCCCTATTTGTAGTTTGTTAAATCGCAATACCAGAGGACCACAGTGTCTGTGGTTGGAATGTTGAAACCAGTCCAGAGATGGGGTCCAAACAAAAGTTGCCAATTACCACATTCATTCACCTTTAATCCAGGTTAACCGCTCTGGAAAGAAAACGTATTATTCACCAGTATCTGTCTAATGACCAGCAAGTATCTACCGTGCATCTCTGTTTCAAATTTCTTTCAGCCCTGCCCCACTGCTATCACTGGCCTAATTTCCAATTTTAACCAAAGTGAGAATTTGGATACGATCAAAAGCATGTTTATTGGGTAATATTTTTATTAGATTAATTTAACAATGTTTACACAAGTTTTCAAGATTTCAAAGGTATCTTTATCAGGTACAGTACTTGGATATTTTTTTCTGCGTTTATTGAAAGTATCCTTTTTCAGTTCTCATACTCAGTTACCTTAACCAAAGTTGAAAATACTGCTTTTCTAAAACAAAAGTATTTTTGGAACAGATGGCCAATTTCTGACTTTTGTTCCCCCACTCGCCATCCCCACCCTGGTCCTCCTACCTGTCATTCCAAGAGTGCATCACTACACCCGACATTGTACAGAGGTGGCACACAGGCATTCTTCTGTATAGCAAACTGCCTCTTTTGGGGGCGTGAGAGGCTCCTACATCATTCACCAATGCTTCCCCCCACAGTGTAGACTTCTGACCCAATCCCACTCTGTGATCAGAACAACTCGAATATCCGGACTGAGAGGAATGCCAGGGATGGGGCCATTCCTGACTGGTTTTAGGGACCCCAGTAGTGGTGTCCCACAACTGTAACTCAGTCATTCATGCTACCCTTCTTCAAACTGCAAGGTTATCTGTGGCCCTGATTGCACCCCCCCCCACACACACACACACACGCACACACACATATGCCCTCAGACCTCCCCTGTGGCACAGATGGTTGAAAGTGGGCGGCAAGCCAATATTTAAAGTAAAACATTGTGCAAAGTGGATTGGGCAGTCAGAACCACAGGCAGCCATATACTCCCCTGGGATCCACTAGAGGACTGATCCCAGCTTCTGATTTAAGGGAGGGAGGGGGGTCTTGTACAAATCAGCTGCTTTTGTTTATTAAAATCTTAGTTGATTTTAAAAAACATAACCCCTCATTGTAGTCTCCACAGAATACGAGTTCATTTAGTAGACTGAGAAAAGTACTGGTTCCTAGAAAGTTTAGATACAGTAATCACGGTTCAGTCAAACATTTGAATAAAGGAGACATGAGTTATGTTTTATGAGGAATTAGTACATCATCTTGGTTTAAAACAGATCTTTTTAGCTTTGCCTAGTCTGTATGTGGGGTTGATTAATTTTCCTTTAACTGCTGTGTGAAAAACAAGCATGCAAACACTGGCAGGGTAGCCTACAGTACCTTTGAAGAATAAACTAATAATTTGTGCCTTGGGATTGTTACTTAAGTGCTATGCAGATGTTTCATGCCGGAGTAGTTACTGTGTACTAGTATATCAGATATTTGTTTTATTATATAATAAATGTTCAGGAATGTCCTGTAATCAGTTTCTGCACTTCAGCTTTTGGATTTCAGTTGGACTGTTACAGTTTTGGTCGTCTGACTATTTTGTGGGAAAGGATGAGGTTTCAGGGTAATGTTTACGTTTGGCTTTAATTTGTATTGGAGGTTGACTGCGAAATTTATGCTGTATGGCACACACAGAATGCTGTATTTACCCATGTTTTGCCAAAGAGAAATAGGAATGGCAGCTGGATGAGATCTGGGGGGGGGCTCTGGACAGTTTAGGAAATGTGTCAGTCTTAAAAATTTGTCTCCTCTAATTGCACCTAACGTTCATGTAAGTTGTGCTCTGCTACAAAGAGTTTTGCAATGTTTCTTTCATCTGTTTTCTTTGTATGTGACAGTATGAGGAAGCAGAAAAGGGGAACTACATTCAAAAGTGAAATCTAATGTTTCTTCCAGTGCATATTTTGTTTGTTTGTTGCAGTGGGACAAGTGCCCCCTTACACCGAGTTCCCCCCGATGGTGGCACTCTCTGTAAAAAGTTGTACCCATGCTCGTCTGCACATTTTAGAAATGACCCCTTTCCTTGTTTTTTTTTTTAAAAACAACTGACCCCTTTAATACAAAAACAAGGAGTCAGTTACGACTGGCAGCACCCCTTTTCGCTTCAAGTGAGGAACCAACGTGGTAATCACGGTGGTAATGGGTTTGCATCACATGTACATGCTTAGCTTCTACCCAGGGCTGAGTGGCTGCTCTCAGCAAGTGCAGTTTACTTTTCATCCCCTGCTGCTGTGCCCCCGTTCTGTTGCATGTTTCTGCCCTGCCCCTTCATTCTTCCCAGGTTGCTCGATCCCCACTCTGTCGTCCGTGTTGGGTCCCCTTCCAGCGTCTCTGCTTCTGCTTCTCCTATCCCCCCACCTGCTCCAAGCTGCTTCCCCCGTGCTTTCCATGTCCTGTCCCTGCCATGCTGCCTTTCTGGCTCCTGCAAGCATTGCCCACCCGGCCCCCGGGTAGGAGTATGCGAGTCCTCAGGTGGGGCAGGCTGGCAAAGCACTGGTCAGAAAAGTACCATGGGTAAGAGTATGCAAATCCTCATATGGGGCAGACTAGCAAGTCACTGGCCATGGAAACATCATGGGTAGGAGTATGCAAGTCCTCATGTGGGGCAGACTAGCAAGTCACTGTCCATGGAAACATCATGGGTAGGAGTATGCAAGTCCTCATGTGGGGCAGACTAGCAAGTCACTGGCCATGGAAACATCATGGGTAGGAGTATGCAAGTCCTTATGTGGGGCAGACTAGCAAGTCACTGGCCATGGAAACATCATAGGTAGGAGTATGCAAGTCCTCATGTGGGGCAGGCTGGCAAGACACTGATCACATTATAGGGTTAGTTTCATTTATAATACGAGTTTAATCTCAGCACTGCCACTTTGGACAGGATTCGAAGTTGTAACAGTGGTGCCGAGTTTCCAGATATAGGTGCTCAAGTCAGGTGTGCAGACTACATAGCCAGTGTCCCACACCAGCATCAGCAGGGTGGTGAAATAGCATCTCCCATTGCGGATTTGCCATGGGTTTCACCGTGAGTGGAAGCCCTCTGCCCTCAGGGGTTCCTCCCCGGGGTCCTCTCTCCCATGAGTGCTTCTTACTAGTTTGATGATTGTAAATATACTGCAATACTGACTGCACTGCAACTGTACCTTTCACTATGGTGCAGCTGTACTGATTATTTGTATTTTATAACTGCCCATACATTTATATCTCAGGTACAGTTACTATACTATATTTTAATATGTGTGGACCTTATTTATGTATTGCTGTCTTTCTCTGATGCTCCCTTCATCCCTACGCACTAGGACACGCAGGAGGACACATCTGAAAATGAATTACTACCCTGACTACTACCAGCTCAGTATGTCTTTCCTAGTAAATAAAATAAATAAACACACAAGTGCTAATTACAGGGGTTCAGCAGAATGAGAAGGAGGAAATATCCAGAGATATTTAATTGCTAAACAGAGTGAAATAAAAGGCATTGCCCCCCCGGAGGCACCCCCCCCCCTCGACAAATAAGACCTCTGAGCAGCAGCATCAGGAGCAACATGATGCCACAGCTAAACAGACAGTATGGGCAGTGAGGATGCAGTAATTCCAAATCCTGGTGCTGGCCACTGGACATTTTTTTTTTTTATCATTGGGGTGCACGGTTTGGTACCAGTGAGACTAAGGGGCAGACATGCCCACCTCTGAGGTGGAGCAGAGAGTCAAGCTCAAGACAGGAATAACTGGGAAGCCACTTCCCAACAGAAGAGGGACTGAAAAAGGAAAGGCCCACCTGACTAGGGTAGTGTCAATGGGAATCTAGGCCCAGAAGAGACAGTAATCCAGAGAAGCACAGCCACAGTCGGTCCCCAAGGAGCAGAGGAGGTACACAGAAATACCAGGATGGTTTTGTTATTAATTAATGTACGTTTAAACTAGGCCTCATCTGAGAAGGAGCATATTATATATTTATTCAACTAAAGCTTTAGCAAAGAAGCAGAGTGGCCAGCTGCATGCAGTAGGACAGTGCAAATTAATTAAAGAGAAAACGGGACTTGTTAGAAACTGCACATTTTAATTGATAGCCTTTACTAAGTGATGCTGCATAAACACAATTACTATACCCGATTAAGTGATGCATTGTTGCAAAAGCAGAGAGTACTGAGAAATCATACCAAACCCCGGGTACCAAACATTCAAAAAGCTCTGCTCTGCCTAAGGTTCCATGGGGCAGTAGGATCCCGGGCATTGCCAGACTGTGAAGGAGTTAAACTGGGCCCCAGAATCATTCATCAGCACCAGACATTAGCAATCGGGTTACCCATTGGGTTAGCAATACACAAAACACCCACAAAATAGCTGAGGACAGCCCCGGAGGACAGCTTACCTGATTTCCAGGCAGGCTTCCAGGCCTGACTCAGTGCGCCTGTACAGACGGGTGTAGAGGGGTCCCAGGGTCCTGTGAGAGATCCAGGAGAGAAGTGTCAAAACTGGGTGCCAAAACGGACCAGGCCAAACACAGAACTGGTAAACCCAGGCGGTAAACGGTGCTCCTGTGCACAGGGCCTGTGTGACTTTCCCGCAGGTGGGCACGCTGCTTTCCCAGGGGAATTTCAAAGGCCTTCCCCAGAGTCCTTCACTCAGTATACCCCCAGATACACCAGACTCAATCTAATTGCTGGTCCCTGTGCCGGTCGAACTGCCTTCCTTACCGCTTCCTCGTCTTCCTCCCACTCTTGCGGTGACATGCCCATGATGTGAGGTGACGCCGGACCATGAGTTGTGCATGTGCAGAAGCTCCACCACAGCCGCTATAGTGTGTGCTCCGGGGGGGAACACTACAGCCCAGCGATACAGATATTGCCCGATTTGGAGCCAGCCAGGGGAGCCAGATTGGGACAAAGTCGCCCTGGACACACCCCTAGTTTTAAAAATTGTGGAGCAACATATCATTCATAGCTACAAAAAAATATCGTATCAAAAAAATACACGGAGGCAAGCATCCGCATCTGCACTTTGAAAAACACCCATTTTCCACGATTTTGCAGACATGGATGCGTACCTCAGTGCAAACAAGGTGCCACCACCGGGGAGTTCCCCCTCCTTCCCTCAGTGTCTGATGTCTGAACATGTTCCTATCCCAGGACCTGCATGTAAATAAATTGTACTGCACCTAATATGAGCATAATCGTAAAGAAACCTGACTGGGACCTCCATTTTTTATTTTAGAATTTGGTGACCACGATAGCCGGGGTTTGTTTCCAGGTACGGCCTTGTGGAGGGGATACAACAGGGAGTGAAATAGCAGTAACAAAGTGACAACTAATAGGTGCATGAAAATGTACAATGAAATCATAATACAAATAATGAATTCCAGAGAAAGATAAAAACAATGCAAAAAGTGTACACATACATTAGTTATGGGGTGGCCAAATTGAGAGCTAAAGGACCACGTCACCAGTGTTGAACAAGACAATTCCATAGAACCAATGAGGAATAAAATTCAGATTACAGAGTATATTGAGTTGTAAATTATGCAACTGAGTAAGGAAAAATGAGTAAAACAGGCAAAATAGCTGGGGGATAGATTGGACATGGCTTGTTTTAATGTGGAAAGAAGAGGAAGACATCTATTTGCAGGTGTATTCTTTAGTGAAGCGTGTCCGTAACAGTGATTTGAGAGACTAGAGGGAGCAAGAGAAATGGATGGGGAGATGAAGGTTTTCCTAAGTGTAGGAAGTCGAAACAAGAAAACAGACTGGCCTGCTACAGATTTACTGTGAGAGATATGAAAGGGTCGAGCAGCAGGTGAATGGAGGGAGGAGGAAAGGATCGCAGGCTAAGGAGAGAGGGGCAGTAAGTGCGAATAGTGACAAGCCAGTATTTGGCCATGGAGGAGGAACAGTGTGAGAGACACAGGGCCTCAAGAGAGGGGAAAGAGAAATGGGCATACAGAGAGCAGTGATTGCTGAGAGATGGAGCAATGAGGGCAAACAGCTGGCTGGGGTGCTGAGGAACACTTGTATGGGTTAGCAAGCAGCACAAGTGGTACTTATTTAAATGCAGATACAAGGATCAAGACTGGCTACCATATACAATTAATTACCAGAGCAGAGGTGACTACACATTTGGCCAGTACAAACAACTATAGTTGTCAGCACTAGCTAATTAAATTCAGAGTAAAACAACAAAGCACTTAATTTAGGAAATCATAGGGGCTAACTAAATTACAGTATAACAGTGCATGGGAAAATACAGTTAAACTAAGTTGGGTAGATCAGTCACAAAAACAGAGCTAGAAAGGACCAGCTAGGCAGACACAGTGCAGCAGTAAATGTTATTCAAAGAATGAGATGAATCAATACCAAAATGAGTAGGAAGGTGAAACTAGTCCAATAAACTAAAAACATCTTGCATCAGAAATAAGGAAGGGTTAAAGGTTGAAATGGATGGAGAGAGAGGTAGCATGTGTCCTTATGGTGGAGGGCAGTTGTTAACAGTCCTGTAGGGGTGGAAGAGTCTTGCAGGTCAATGACAGCTGGGTGGTGACCCCCAGTTACAAGTGCTAGAGTCACGAAGGTCAACAATGTAGAGACTCGATGGCAGTAGAGAGCCTACAAACAATAGTCCTGTCTAATGGCAGTAACTCATGGGTCACAATCCATACTCTGACTCCTGTCAGGAAGGGCACGGAAATGAGTTCCTTTGCAAACGATGCCCAGTGCCATTCAGTTGTCAGTTATGGGAGGTGGTGGGATGCTAAGTGGCAACACCCTTATGCCAGAAGAGATGATCACCTCAGTCTCACCTTACTTCCATACCATGCATGGTTCTCTGTTAGTTGCTAAACATGATACTTGAGTCCATGTGCAGATGTGAGCCTCTGAGCTGACTGTGTACAGTGCTACTGCTGTGCCACTGAGTCGGTCAAATCTCAGTGCACCAGATGTATTTAAGATTAAATCAGTAGTATAACAGTAAAGACAGGCGTCCACGAGATATCATGAAGTGAAAGTTTAGTGAAATTGAACTCTTGGAGAAACGTAGTACCTCGGCTAACTAGGGCAGGCGGCAGATGGCACCTCAGCATTAAGGTTCACGAATTGTAAACATTAACCAGTATGAAGGATTGATCTTGGATGTGATAGGCAAGGTAAGCAGCTGCATGAAATAGCATCTTCTAAACAGAAGGCTTGGTATTTATAAGGGAGTTAAACATTGATGAGCCATTGCATGTATCACTGGAGCCTGAATAGCATGGGCAGGCCACTGACTAAATCAAATTTTATGATAGACTTCCTAGATTTGCTACCACCAGTGGATAGCAGTGATGGGGTTACTACCTTTAGAACCCCAAAATTCTGGCTGGTGACACACTGACTGACATTCTGTGTGTGTTGGGGTGATCAGTTTGTATCTTTCCCATAACAATTTTGCATTTACATGAAACACATTTTTATACATCTTATTATTCCCATGGGTTGATACTCCCAAGAAGGGGAATATTTGAAGGCCTACCAATGTAAATACATATTCATGTGACACTTAATATTTTTGTCTTATATATTCTGAACCTTTACTGGATTGCCAACAAAATTGGTATAGACTTTCAGTGCAATGTGAAACATAGAAACATAGACTGACGGCAGATAATGACTGCTTGGCCCACCTAGTATGCCCATTTCCCTACCTACAGGATAAGCCGCAGATCCTAGTTCACCAACAGCCTATTTCTTCCTACCCCCACAAGAATTACCTTATGTCTGTCCCATGCATTCTTGAATTCTCCCACAGTTTTAGACCCCACAACCTCCTCAGGAAGGCTGTTCCATACATCCACTACCCTCTCTGTGAAAAACTACTTCCTCTCATTGCCCCTGAACCGCCCCCCCCCCCACCAATCTTTAAATTGTGTACCCTTGTTCTTGCACATCTCTTTTCCTGAAAGATGCTACCCTCTTGGACTTTGTTGATTCCACTGAGGTACTTAAAAGTTTCTATCAAGTCTCCACTCTCCCTCCTTTCCTCAAGGGTATACATATTAAGCTCCTTTAGTCTCTCCTTGTATGGCTTCTCTTGCAGACCCTGCACCATTTTAGTTGCCCTCCTTTAGATTGCCTCTATCCTGTCTATGTCCTTGTGGAGATGGGGTCTCCAGAACTGTACGCAGTACTCCCAGGTGGGGTCTCACCAACTGTCTATACACAGTGTTCCACACTGCGTGAAAATATAGAGCGGTGGTAATGGGGAGGAGCCACAGGGGTGGGGTCACCAGGGGCGGAGCTACTGGTGGGCGGAGTCAATCGGGGTGCAATAAATGCATAAGAAACAAGAAATAAGAGTAGTATGACGATCTGGAGGCCTCCGTAGTGTGCAGTAGCAAAAGAAAAGTGTGGTAAAACATACTGGAGAACCTCTGCATTCTATTTGCAGGCCAGGCAACAGTTTGTGAGAGTCTTGACATTTTGGGTGCGGCCATACTACATCTCTTTACTAGTGCCTGCAAGGCCAAGATCTAATCTTTGGTTTCGCAGTCCTGCCCAATGAGCTGCAGCTTCCAAATAAGGGAAACTGTCAACATCAGGGCCCTCAATTGAGATAAGCATAAGTGTATTTAGCACACTGGCACCTAATCTGTTTCGTGCCTGCGTTTTTATTCGATTCAGTGCAGAAGACCCCTTCTCACAATCTGCAGTTGACATTGGTATTATCATTGCCAGTTCTGTCAAAGTAGATATGTTTGGATACAGGTCTAAATACTTAGTAGTTAGAGTGTGCAACACATCAGAAATAGTCTTAAAGGCCATCTTTTCCATGAACGTGAGACTACGCAGGGAAGCCCATTCCAGTGCAGAAGCATCTACATCCACAACAGTAGCATACTGACCAAGAATAATGTCAAGGCTATCACTACCATACCTTTCCAACTCTTCAGTATCACCTTCCGGTATCATGCTGGGGTCAAAGATACTGAACGCATCCAAAAGTTCTGTGCTTGGAAACCTTTGCTCAATTTGAGCAATTATGGCCCTAATAAAGTTGTCATGCACAGAGGTTCTGAAACGATTTAACTGTGGTTCGCTAAATGGCAAGTTCAGGCCATTGTCATTCAGGAGTACTAGTTCAGGCGAAACGGAGGAGAAGTACTGACCAGGTACCAGTATTCGTGCCCTAAGAATCTCTAAAGTGGAATGTAAATGTCTCTTTACATCAGTAAAATTCAGAGCTGATGTTTGAAAACATTTAGATAAGATCATTTCTGGATTAACCTGTATGCAAATTACGCCATGGCGTAGGGCCCCGAGGTTCAGGACGGTTCCCACTGTCAACTTATTTACAGTTACTTTCTTTAATTCTGGCTGTACTGGACAACCGCTGACAGGCCGAATTGCCCAAAAAGCAGTCCCCTCCTTGGAGTCATTCAGCCCCCCCCCACCTCACTGAGTCAGCCTGGTGAATGATGGCCCCCGCCAGCTGCTCTGAGCAAGTAAGCCTCTCAGTTTCTCTGACGGCTGCTAGCTTCACCTCTGATCCACCCCGACCCCACCACACGAAACCTATCAAGTCCATCAGAGGTCCTCTGGAGGTGTGGCTACTGGGAGGCGGGAATCAGTGTGCATGTGCATGACATCAGGACATGTGGCGGGCAGTAATGAGGGAGAGAGGAGAGCGAGAGAGAGCTGTGGCGGTCAGTCATCGAGTGCGGTGGTTGGTCACGTCTATCAAAAAAGAAGAGTCTCTGTCTAAAGACACAAAAGTAGAGAGAGAGAGTCTGAGCAGGTCACGAGGGGTCACCCGGAGTCAGATTTGGCTTCAGTGCAGCATCACGTGCTGTTGGTGTTTTCAGTGTAGCCACTAGCCAGGGTCAGTCAGTGCTGCTGCTAGTTTGGCCTTTGGTCCTGCTGTGACTATGAGAAGTCCTCCCATGCCGGGCCACGCTGCAAGGCTGAGTCGTGTCACCACCGCCTGTATGATCTTGAGGAAACAATCAAGAGGACAGACTGGACTCATCACAGTCACATTCACATCAGTCAGGCCACACCAGGTATATTGTGTTGACTAGTCGTCTGCGTGCTGCAGTGTCCGAGTCATTTGTGCTGCAGAAATAACTAGTTTTATTGCATTGGAGAAACAAACTAAGCTGTGGTTGCCTCTGGTCATGGTCTGTCTTTGAGTGTTCAGTAACCCGAGTAGTGTACTGAGTCTTTAATAAAATTTGAGTTTGGCACCGAGTGGACCATGGGATGCTAATAAGTCACCTGAGGGGAACTAACTTGTGCGACTTGCTCTTGCTGGCACAGTTTTGTCTTGGTTTGATTTGAGTCATAAACATTACTGGGAAGTTGCAGCAGGTTGCTCTAGGAAACTTAATTTCTGAAGTGACTGCAGTCAACACCTACAGGTCCTGCAGGGTTCTTAAGGCTCAGTCTTTTTGGCACAACTCTGTTTAGCTGCTTTGGCATCAATGACTTGGAGTAGGAGCAAGGATGTGGCAACTCAGCATTGGCAGCAAAGCAACTTTTAAGTTGACAACAAAATTATAAATGACAATGGAGATGGAGGAGGCGAGACAGTGGGAGAACAGACAGAATTGAGGACAAAGATAGCTGCACAGAGGGCAATTGTGGCAGATGCATTGCAGGAGCAGGAGCTTGAGCACGTCTCAGGTTTGGAGCTCGAAGGAGTCTTGAGCAGGGAAATAATGGGAGGGAGCTGTGAGCCCACTAACTGCTTCAATACATGCTTCAGTTTTTGGTTTTGGCAGAGAGAATAGGTATTCAAGGAGGCATGTGCAGGGAGATCGTGGCAGCTACAATCCCCATTTTTATTAATTTATTTATGTGGAATTTGAATTTGGTATCTAGGAAGGCAAGGCACACTAACTGAAGTCTAATGTCCAGGTGTGTCTCAGGGAGGGAAAAAGAGGAAGAAAAGAGGATCCATAATTATTAATAACAAAAATAGTTACAAGGTACAGTAGTGGCAAGGGAAAAACAAGATGAGTTAAAGGTAACTAAAAAGTGAAAATTTACAAAATGTTAATATTGTACTGATAAAATGTTTCTTTGTGCAGTAATTGGTCATTCTGAATTGTGTTGTTTATAATCAAGAGCATGTGACCTGTCAAGTCATGTGGCATAACACATAGCATTATAAACCATATCCTGCTTGAGTACCCTGGTCATTACTGCAAAAGAGTGGAATGTTGGCATTTAGGGGCCCCCCGGGCCACAAAATATGACTTGGAGTAGGACCCCCACATCCATTAATCTGGCCATGGATAAGATGCTAAGGTGTGGAAGTATGGCACACATCATGAATTAAATAGAGGAAAAACTCCCAGTTTTCCACCATTTTTACTAGGCCCACAGCTTGGGGATCATGCCTTTCAGAGGCCTCTCTATGCAAGGACGTAACAACGGATGGGAAAATCTTCCTTAGTGTGTCACATGCTGCATCATGGGACAACCACCTAACTGCTTTTGCTTGTTTAGGCTTTAAGACAGGGTTCTTCATTGCCTGCTGAATTTCTTTCAGGGCAGCCATGCGAACAGCAGAATTTTCATAATATCTGTATAAGTGATCTAGTGTTTGATTAAACTTTTTAATGGCGTTCACTTCTTTTGCTGCTGCCTTTACAACCAAGGCCTCCCGATGAGCCATACAGTGATTTTCAACAAGAATTGGGCTGACTTATTTCAGCTTTTTAGCCACCCCGTTTTGCCTGCCCAGCATAATGACTGCTCCATCACTGCCTAACCCTGCAAGGTGATCAACCGAGATTTGATTGTTATCAGAGAACTCTAGCATTTTTTTTAACAATTGTGTGTGCCTTTTCATCAATTAGTTCCTCAACTCACAGGAAAGAAACTCTGGGTTTCCCTTCTTTGCAGTACATACCATACAAAATTAGCTGCTTCATAACAGCAATATCAGTTGTTCCATCCACCAAATACAAAAATAATTTGCCAGCCTTCAAATCTGTAAGAACTGATCTCCTGACCACCTCACCCAGATAGAGAACCATTTCTCTGACAGTTCGATCGGAAAGATATTTAACAGCATCAGCAATATATATATATATATTGTCTAGGTATTTGCATCTCAATGATTTGGCGAGATCCAGCAGTGAGCCATATTTCGTTGTGTGAGGCAGCTCATTTTTTATTAGCCAGTACATGCAACGAAGGGATGCCACAAAAGCTTCTTGTTCCGGGGTCAGGGCCTGCTGCATTGCCTGCTCTGCTCCACCTTTCGAAGCTGAAATTCTGTAGTTAGCTTCCAGTTCAGAAGCAACAACGTCAACTGAACTGTTCTGATGCCTTTTTGTAGCATCTTCTCTGAATGTCTTGCACCCACTGAGTACCCAAACTGTTCCTGATTTGGGCATCTGTTTATGTTTTATGCAAAATGCACAAAACATGCCATAATTTTCTTTGTACTGTAACCAACAGTATTTGTTAAGCCAGCCAGTGTAAAAACCGGTTGCTCTATGCTTAGAGGTGTTTTTTTCTGTATTACAGGAGGAGGTGCAGGGAGTCTTTTGGACATCGACGGCGATATCAACTGGACCAACTGGCATTGTCCCAATCATCGACTCACGATTGTCATCTTGATCAGGATGTTTCCGTTTTTGAGTTAATTTGAAACCAAAGTTAGTTAGTTTCTGCATTGTGTACAATAAAGATTTTTTTTTCCTAAGTGTTGTCATGTGTTTATTTGTCAATACAGAACAAGAGTTTGGTAATGCAGGTTGAGCCCCAAATATTTTTTCTCACACAAATATTTTTTTGCTACCTGAATCAGGGTTCAGAACAAGTGACCACTGACGAAGCAAGGCTGCACAACCTGACTGGTGGTACAGATCCCCTGGTGGCACAGTTAAGGAGACCATAATTTTTTTTTCTCACACAAATATTTTTTTGCTCCCTGAATCAGGGTTCAGAACAAGTGACCACTGACGAAGCAAGACTGCACAACCTGACTGGTGGGACAGAGACTGTAGATCCCCTGGTGGCACTGTTAAGGAGCCCCAGATTTTGATTTTCTCACACAAATATTTTTTTGCTCTCTGAATCAGGGTTCAGAACAAGTGACCACTGACGAAGCGGGACTGCACAACCTGACTGGTGGGACTGAGACTGTAGACCCCCTGGTGGCATAGTTAAGGAGTCCCACATATTTTTTTTCTCACACAAATATTTTTTTTGCTCCCTGAATCAGGGTTCAGAACAAGTGAGCACTGATGAAGCAAGACTGCACAGCCTGACTGGTGGGACAGACACTGTAGACTGGCTACAAAACAAACCTCTGGTGGTCAGGTTTATTTTTATTTGGTCTAACTCAGGCTAAGGTCCTTCCAGTGTTGCCTATCAAAGGGCTGTAAAGTGCACCAAAATGTTGATCTTCTGCACAGTCACTGTGTTTTTTTTTTTTCTTCTTACTGCCAGTATTTTTTCCTACCCTTCAGCAGGTCAAAGAAAGCTGCTGCCCAGGTCCGCTGTGGAGACCACACAGTGATTCTGCTCCCCTCTCAAATCAAACCCAAGTAGTTCTCCTCAAACCTTCAGATCTTTTTTATTTAAGTAAAATTGCCTGCTCAGTCAGTTATTAAAACACAGCCAGCACTTCTCTAAGAGTCAGTGACTCACAGGCAATCTGTAGTTTTCATTCCAGTCACTGCAAGTTATTTTTCAACAGTCAAATCAGTGAAAGCTGCTGCTCTGTGGAGTCCACACAATGATCTTTCCCTCCCCTGCCCCTCTCACTCAGCCCGCTTCAAAGTAACAGTAAATTAACAGTAAAGTTCAGTAAAATAGTTTTCACTGTGATCAACACTGCTGTACTTCTTCAACACAGATAGGTTTATGTTTTTTTTTGGGGGGGGGGGGTTCGCTGCCTGCTGTCACAAATCAGTAATAGCCCTGACTTCCACATGCTACAAAGCGATCTCAATCCTTGGAAGACACACTGGCAAAAGCCCTCGAGTGGCAGCAGACTACTTTAATGGGACTTACCCTAAGTGTTGTAGCTGCTCCACTACGGGGCTTCTTGGCTGTCACTCTCCTGCTTCCTCCTCGATTGGTTCCACGATTTGGCGCCTTGCATGGTCTGCTGACTGCTAGACCAACAACCCCGTGATCACAGATGGTGCTTCCAGAACTGCGGTTGCGCGATCAATACCTCTGTGACCGTAACCATCCGCACCTCGCATGCATGCGCTCGTGGATGCTGGAATTTGCTGCTCACGTGCGCTCTCCTAGTGCGATCGCGAACATTTAAAGAGACAGTAGCCCTAAGCGCTAGGGCAGCAATCAAGCAGGAAAGAGTGGCGGCAATACAAAATGAGAGGCGGACATTCAAGATAGCGTGGCGGCCCGCCTCTCAGTTTTAATGAATGGGGATCACTGATACAGAGGGATAACAACTGCCTGTTTTCTGCTGGTGATGCCTCTCCCTATGCATCCCAGTATACCCCCAGCCCTCCCTACTGCCTTCTCACATTGCTTGTTAACCTTAAGGTCTTCTGATATGATTACCCCCCGGTCCCTTTCCTTTTCTGTTGTTGTTACTGCTTCACCCCCATTGTGTAATCTTCCCCTGGGTTTTTGTTTCCCAGGTGCATTATTTTGCACTTCTTTACATTGAATCCTAGCTGCCATACTTCCGACCATTCCTCCAACCTTGCCAAATCCCTTCTTATTCTTTCCACGTCTCCTTGTGTATCAACCCTGTTGCAGATCTTTGTGTCATCTGCAAACAGGCTTACTTTTCCTTCCAGGCCCTTCTGCAATGTCACTTATAAAGACATTAAAAAGGACTGGACCCAGTACTGAACCCTGCGGTACCCCACTAGTAACCCCTCTTTCTTCAGAGTGGACTCCATTTACAGTTACCTTCTGTGTCTTGTTGTCCAGCCAATGTTTTACCCAGGCTACCACCCTGGGACCCACTCCCAGGCTGGTTAATTTGACTATTAATCTTTTGTGTGGGACTGTGTCAAATGCCTTGCTAAAGTCTAGGTAGGCCATGTCCACAGCTCCTCCCTGGTCTACTCCTTTGGTCACCCAGTCAAAGAAATCAATTAGATTCATCTGACATGACCTTCCCGCTGTGAACCCATGCTGCCTTGGGTCCTGTGCCCCACTAGCCTCTAGGTACTCAACAGTTCTTTCCTTCAGAAGTGATTCCATCACTTTCCCTACCACAGAGGTCACACTAACACAATGGTTCTCAGACTTTGTCACAGTGAGCCTCCCCAAATCCATGGAAAAGATTTTGAGCCTCCCCAAAAAAATGAAATAATCTTGGGCCTCCCCAAAGAAAAATAACATACTGTACTTTGTGCAGTACACCATAAATAAATTGAAACCCCTTTGAGTACTTGGCTCTCATTCAGTTCTTTGTCTTATACCAATGTGGAATCTTTGAAAAAGAGCTCCTGTGCTCAAAGGCATTATCTGAATAATAAATAAATAAAATAAATGAATGTTATTCAGCTTACTGTAACTCTCCCCCCCACAGGCCAGCCTACTTGCTCTGCTATTTTTATTGTTGAACCGTTGTTACCCCTTGTTGCAGTACCTTCTTGGGTCAGACTACTTTCTCTGTTTCCTCTCGTGCGAAATAACCTTCCTAAATACTTTGCCTCCCTGTCCTTCCCTGCTCCAAAGCAACTTCTCAGGGATTACTTTGCTCCTTTCTCCTATTGTTCATGGCACTTCTATGTTCAACCCTTGTATTTGGGCTCTTCTGCCATCAGGCTACAAATTGATCAATTATCACCTCTCATTATTAGTTTATTGTTCATTTTGTTTGCACTATTGTTCATTGTGTATTTCCTGATTGTTTTGCAGTTACCTTTTGAAATGTATTGACTCCTTACCCTCCCAAGTACACCTTTGCTCATTCACCTTCCTCACACCAACTAGTAAATAAATACATAAGATTTTACCTACTATTACCCCTCTTTCAGTTTGCTTCATCTCTTCACACAAAATATATAAAACTCAAAATTTAAATACAGTAATTTTTCAGACTTGCTTGAGCCTCCCCTTGAACAGGCTGGGGCCTCCCCAAGGAGGCTGGCCTCACCATTTGAGAACCCCTGCTGACTAACAGATCTGTAGTTTCCTGCCTCTGTCTTGGTCCCACTTTTGTGAAGGGAATCACATCCGCCTTCCTCCAGTCCTCGGGTACCACACCATCCTCCTATGATTTGTTAAAAAGTTTAGTCAGTGGTTTCACTAATTCTCCCCTTAATTCTTTTAGAATTCTAGGGTGAATTCCATCAGGCCCCATTGCTTTGTCCACCTTCAGTTTTAGGAGTTCTTTCAGAACCCCTTCTTCTGTGAAAGGACTGGGATCTACCCCCCTATCAAGAGTGCTTCTGTTCATTGGATTTGGCACCTCCCCCTCCTCTTTTGTGAATACTGAGTAGAAATATTCGTTCAATATCCCTGTCTTTTCACTGTCCCCCTCTGCCCACCCACCGTTCATTCTGTTCAGCCTCACTATCCCTCCCTTTGTCTTTCTACGCTCCCTGATGTACCTATAAAAGGTTTTATCCCCCTTCTTAACCAAGTTGGCTGTCTTTTCCTCAGTTTGGGCCTTTGCTATTCTGACTTCTCTCCCTGCTTCCTTCTGCCTTAACTGGTACAGCTCTCTGTCCTGCTACTTCTGTGTTTCCTTATACTTCTTGAATGCTGTCTTTTTCTCCCTGACTTTCCCTGCCACCTCTTTTGAGAACCGTAGTGGCTTTTTCTTTCGTTTTGATTTGTTTATTTGCTTCACACAAAGGCTTGTTGCCTCTGTGATGGCAGTTGTGATGATCTCATTGTTGCTCCACCCCTCCTTCTAGCCGGTTTGCTAGTGCTTTTCTGAGGCACTCTTCCATCTTTCCAAAGTCAGCCCTGCTGAAGTCCAGTGCCCTCACTTTTGTATGGCTTGACTCTGTAGCCAAGTTTAACGTGAACCACACTGTTTGAAGGTCACTTGTTCCCAGATGGCAACCCACTTCTAGATCTGAGATCCTCTCACTGTCCCCATTTGACAGTATGAGGTCTAAGATTCCTCCCTCATGAGTGGGTTCCGAAACTAGCTGTCTGAGGCATGCCACCTGTAGGGCATCGAGAATTGCCCTGCTCTTGGATGTGGCTGCAGCAAATGTACTCCAGTTAACATCTGGCATATTCAGGTCTCCCATCCACAGTATCTCCCCTTTCTCTGCCATCCTAAGAATGCCTTCTATCATATCCTTGTCCATTCCCTCCCCCTGACATGGGGGTCTGTACACAACCCGTGTGCGGATTGTGGTGCCATTTCCAGTCTCCAAGGTATCCCACAGTGCCTCCCCTCCTCCCTGTTTACTCTTTTGTTCAGTTGCTTTTATCCCTTCCTTTACATAGAGAGCTACTCCTTCCCCTCTTCTCCCCTGCCTATCTCTCCTGTAGGTTATGTACCCTGGTATGTTAACATCCCAGTCATGGTTCTCTGTGTACCATGTTTCTGTGACTGCTACGATATTCAGGCATCCTTCTTCCATCAAGGCCACCAGTTCAGGGAGCTTGTTGTCAGACTATGGGCACTGGTACTCATTACCCTCCATTTCCTGATGGCCTTACTCCTTTTTGCCCCATCCCTGTCCTTCTTGCCTTTGTCACTTTCTCCATTTACCCCTTCCCTTCTCCCTATCGACATTTCTATGTTGGAGTTTACTGCACTTACTACCGTGACTTTTTGGGAGGCTAGGATTTCCCTGCTCCTTTCCAGTGCCTCCCCCCTTGGCTAGTTTAAATGCTTGCCAATGAAGCATTTAAACTTATCACCTAGGATCCTGGTTCCCCTCCTGGACAGATGCAGTCCATCATGCCAGTATAGGCTTGCATCACTCCAGGTGGACCCCCCAGTCCACAATGAAGCCAAAGCCCGGAGATCTGCACCAGTTTTTCAACCACCACTGATTGAATCCCATGGTGTGGAGTACCCTAGCCTCTCCTACGCCACAGACAGGCAGCACCTCCGAGAAGGTTATCATGCGTGCTACTTGTCTAAGGCCCCTCCCCAATTCCACAAACTCTTTCTGCACTGCTGTGGTCCCTTTCTTATCCAGGTCATTTGTCCCTAGGTGGACAGTGACATTCAGCTCCCTCCCCTGTGCAGCTGCTCAGGCAATCCTGAGGATTCTGTCCCTGTCCCTTCAAGCCATGGCGCCAGGCAGGCACCTTACCTCCCTCTCCCCTTCCTCCCCCAGTTCTACCTTCCAAACAATGGAGTCCCCCATCAGGAGTTGTTTCCTTCCCCTTTAGGGTCCCATGCCACCCTACTATGGGTCTCCTTTGTGGAGGTTCCCAGCATCCTCCTTGGTCTCCACTGTGGGTGCCTCCATAGAGGAACCACACTGCCAGAATGGCATAGGAATTGTGGAGAGGTACAACTGGAGGGATGTGCCTCTGTTCCATCACCCTCACCCTCCCTGAGCCCAATATGGTCCAACCGCTCCTCTTTCTTGGCAACCTCTGAGGCAGTGGCAGTGGCCCTGGTGGTTCCTGGATGGAAGAGGAGGTCCCACAAATCCTGGCCAAATCAGCCTGGAGATGAGCAACCTCAACCCTCAGCCCAGAGAGGTGCCTGCAGATGGGACAACACCTCATCCTCCAGAATGTCTCCCGGAAGACTGCTGCTCCACAGCCACTGCACTGCACCATTCCCATCATGTCTTATTTCTGGCCGCTTCATTGTTGTTTGGAAGCCTTACTCTTTCCTCTGTTTTTTATTGTTTTGTTTTTGTTTTGTTTTTTTCTTCCTTCTCTCTCTACTTACTTTACTTACTGTTACTGTGCTGTTCAAGCTCCTGATTGTCCAGTTCTGAGACAAGAAGATCCTATATTTCTCAGTAGACCCCTTACTTGCTCAGAGGCAGACCTCCAGCAGCTAGAGGGGGCCGGAGAGCTACTCTTGCCCTTCTAGGATGGTATGTCTTTGGTGGCTGTGTGATCACTCACTTCCTGCTCCCAAACAGGAAGTTCCTGTTGTCAGTCAAATCCTGTGCCTATGAAAATAGAACTAGCTTTGGGTGGAGGGCAATATAGTCCCAGTAGAGAAGTCCAGTCACACGGCACTCTTTTCTCCTGGTGTCCTCTGCCAAGCTTCTGGCAGAATCTTTTTAAGGCAGTGTTTATATCTAGCTTCCTTCTAGCTAAGCCACTCCCCCTACTTACTACTAGATCGTTCTACAAGTAATTAAATTGCACAGCTATCAAGCCCCTTCAGCCACCTGAGATTTACACCTAGATAACTGTTCAGACAACCATTAACTACAGCTAACCCAGACAAACACACAATTATTTTTTGTTTTTTTTACCCTAAATTAAAGGTCCCAGTAGAAGAGTTCTACTTCTTTAGTCCCAGTAGAGAAGTCCAGTCACACAGCACTCCTTCCTCCTTGTGTCTTCTGCCAAGCTTCTGTTCTTCAAACTGTTATCATATTAACAGTGGCCAAATTTTGAGTCAGTTGTGGCCTCTTACTGACACTTAAAACACTTTCATGCGTGTGGTACACTTACATTTTTACTTATGTCTTGAAAGTCACTTTACTGATTCTCTTGGTATAGACATTTAGCACCTGCTTTACAGTAGTTATAGAGGGCTGTGCAGAACAGATGCATTTTGTATACACAGTTATGCCACCACCCAACAGCCCTATAAACAGAGGTAGGCATGGGCCATGGGTTGGGGTCCCCGTGTGACAGAGGTAAAATGCAAATTAGTGATCCAGCTCTTCGCTATATCTGCTAACAGGCCAGTGTGATATTATACCAGGCTCATGGCGTAGTGCTGTGCTATTAGCTGGTTGCATCTGCACATTACCCCAGAAATATCTCCCTTCCCTAACCTAACCATATTTATTGGACTCTTGGTATTCACTGGTTCTTTACTTCCATCTGTGGCCATGGTCCAGTGGACTACTTACCAGCTCCCACAGTTGTGTAAGACCCTTGGAGTCCTGTGGTTCCCTCCTCCATAAAACTTGAGTCCTAGCATCCATGGGGGTCTGGTAGTCCCTCTACCTGAACACAGACCAAACAGTGGTCTTCTGCTCCTAGTCACAGCTTGTACTTCCCGTGTTTTGTCATACAGTAACCTGGTGGGATGCTTGCTTGTGAGGGCTGCCATAATTTTGTTCATGCCCCTTTGGGCTATTTGCATGGCCTCCCATCCCTTTCTTGACTGCTAGATAGAACGTATGTTGTAAGAAAGGGTTGTGAGTCCAGTTGAGCATAGCTTGAGGGGTCACAAATGGGCAGTGGTGGTGCAAAGTTGTTGCAACAACCTCTGAGCATCACCACCATTTGTAACTGCGAATGAGCCCCTGGTGTTATGAATTCTTGTTGATGCCAGAAAAAGTAAGCCATGCGGACTTGATTATACACAAGTTCTGGCCTCTGATTAGTTTTTGTGACACACAGACATCTATCCAACTATGGCAAAATGGCATTCGGTTCACTTGCCCTCTCTTGCTGGAATAAACGACTTGCCTTCCTTAAAGTGAGCACTCGGGTCAGCTCCAAAACCTTTACAGTGTTACTGGATAATCTCTGCATGGATGAATGAACTTGCTGTTAGATACTTAGCTCTAGAGGCAATGTTATGTTTCACTGCCACTGTAGTTTCACTTGTACATGCTATCCTTTTATTTTATGCCCTGTATTTCATGCTTTTACTACCATGTATTTCTTGTTGACTTCATTCTGTATATATAATGTATATGTCTATTTTTTGGGTGCCATTGTGCTCTGTGATATGTTCTGTACTTTTTTTGTATTCTTGTCTGTCCTAACCAGGACCTCCTTGTAAATGTTTTTTAGTGTTTATATGTTAACCATGTAAATGGAATAGAAACAGTTTGGGTACAACTTAAAACAGATGGGGTAAAAAGATCAGGGTCAGAGTGGTGTACCGACCACTGAACCAGAAGCATGATAGGGACCGGGAATTAGGGGAGGAGTTTGGGAAGGCATCAGCTAAAGGAGGAGGGGGTGGTAGCTCACCTAAATATGCCAAATAATGACTGGGGAAATTGTGGCACCAGAAGTGCAAGACATCAGGTGCCGGTACATGTTGTGCAAGATTGCTTTCTCATGCAGCGGGTCAGAACTGAATAGAGAGGGGGCCACCCTTGATCTGGCTCTGTTGAACGCTGAGCCAGTTGACAGGTAGAGCTGAGGGAGCCATCTGAGTCCAGTGACCTGACCACACTACAGTGTAGTTCAACATAACCACAGGAGCACATCACTTCAGTTCAAAAACTGTGATCCTGGACTTCAGAAGAGCGGACTTCAGCAAGGTAGGGAAAATGCTGAAAGATAAGCTGGTAGGGTTAAAATGAGCAGAAGGAGCAGAAGCCAAATAAGATATCATGAAGAGGGGTGTAATGGAGGTGATGGCATGATGCATGACCCAGGCTGGAAAGAACAGAATGCACACTGGTGTTCCATAGTGGCAGAAGCAGTAAGGGGAAAAGAGCAGCATTCCAAAAATCTATGTGGGAACAGAGCAACGCCAACTGGGAAGAGTACCTGATAATGCTGAGAGAGGGCAACATAATGGTAAAAAAAGTAAAATGGAGATAGAGCTGAGAAAAGCAAGAAAGGTGGGGGGGAAAAGCCGTCTTTAGTTATACTGGGTACCTGAGGGAAAAAAGGAAAACTAATGAGGCTATTATCAGATTAAAAAAGGAAGGGACATGAGTGGAAGAGACGTATGAGAAAAAGGATATTATACTGAATGACTACTTCTGTTCTGAAGCTGGGGTGCATAGGAAGGGATCTTCCAGTAAAAGGAGGGCGGTGATATTTCCCTTGTACAGATCCCAGGTGAGGCCACACCTTGAATACTGTGTGCAGTTTTGGAATCCACATCCAAAGAAGGACAAGAGTCCTAGAGTCTATCCAGAGGAGGGCCACTGAAATGCTCTAGGAGCAGCAGGAGAAATTTGATGGGGCGAAGCTGGTGAGTCTTAACATGTAGACTCCGGCATCCAGAAGGAAGGTGGTGGGGGGGGGAGAGAACATGCTAGATACGTTGAATTATTTGCAGGACATCATCATGGTGGAAGGCAGTGAACCATTCAGTAGGAATGAGGGCATAGTGACAAGGGGTCACCCCATGAAAATTAGTGTGGGGGGTGAGGTTCAGTGAGGATGCAAGACCGTTCTTCTTTAAGGAAAGGGTGGTAGATTCCTGGAATAGATTGCCCAGGAAGGTGGCCCACACAAAGAGACTTGATTCAAACACGAGTGGGGCAGACACAAGGGATTAATTAGTACGTACCAAGAAAGGGACAGGAGTTGTTCAAGGCCAGGGGGTATAGAAAAATTACTTGGGCTATTGGCTAATGACTTTGGCCTTGTGTAAGCTGAGATCAGTTTGAGGTAGGCATATTAATAGACTACAGAGGCCACTGACTCTTTTGTTGCCGGCAGAGTCTGTGTGTTTATGCCCCTTCCCCAACCCTGTTTTGAGGGGCCTTTAACATTTTTTTCACATTTGGAATAATTAAAGGAGAGCTTCATTTAATCTGCCACCAGATTTCCATCAATCTTCTCAGCTGTATTTGAACCCAAATCAAATAATACATAAGAAGCTATTCATAACAGAGCTATAATTCTGTTGAGGAATTGTGGTGACATCATAAACCACGACAAAAAAGCTTAAAGCAGCAGTGCAACAATCTGGTGAAAATTTTGACCTACACTTTTTTATGCTATTTTAGATTGCCACTTACCTCCTGACCTGTATGATGCCCTTCTGTCCACAATCTTAGTCTGCTTTAGTACTTTTTTCATGTTTGAAATAATAAAAGGAGCACTCTTTTTAATATGGCTCAGACCAGGTTTTCATTTGTATTTGCAGCTGTTTTTGAACAACTATTGTTCTTTAAGGTCAGAGAGCACTTCCTGTTCCATAAACGTTAATTGTAGTCACAATAGAAGTGATATATAAAGAACTGATGGACAAAAACAGCTGAAAATACTGATGAAGACCTGGTCCGCGCTGTATTAAAAGGAGCGCTCCTTTTATTATTTGAGACATGAAAAAAAAAGTACTAAAGCAGACTCAAGTTGTGGAAAAAAGGGCATCATACTAGTCAGGAGGTAAGGGGCAATATAAAATAGCATTAAAAATATAGGTCAACATTTTCACCAGATTGTTGCACTGCTGCTTTAAGTGGTTTATGATAACACTTGAATCCCTCCATGAAATGACAAGCCTGGCTACTGCTGGTTTTCTGTTTGTTGTGTTTTTGTTTAATAATATGTGGAACTCTTCTAACATTCCATCTCATAACACAATCAATCAGATGTCACCTTGGTGGTTATTACAGGTTGTAATGTTCTTCTTTCTTTTTTCTTAAAAAGTGACCAGCAGTATATAGTGTATGGTAGAGCATTGTTCTGTATAAAAATCCATCATTTGGAAATGCTGTTGAACCACAGGTCGTGGAATGTGATTGTACCCTTCTGTGGTACAACAGCATTCTAAAACTTTTAGAGACTGCACAAGTCAGTTTCATTCTGAAAGAGAAAGAACCACAATGCACACATTTCACATAATACTATAAAAATACCGTATGAGCAACTTTATGCATAACCAATGTGTTCTCGCACCTCAGGGTTCTGATTCCCATAGACCTCTCGAGCTTCGCTCTCAAGGTCAGAGGGAATCAGAACCCCTCTGTGGCAGAACACACTGATTGTGCATAGTTGCCATCCAGTATTCTCTATATATCGTATATTTTTTAGCATTACTTTTGTTGTGACCACAGTGAACTAGTATACAGCAGAAGCTGCTTCCTAACCTTGCGCAACACTAAAGAAATCAACACAGCGAACATAAACTGTAATGACGGCACCATATAAATTGATTTGAAAACAAAACTGAACAACCAGGATCAACATCAGCCTGGGGCTGAAAAAAAAGTTAATCATAAAGTATGTTAAAACATTTTGACACAGACTGCTGCTATTTTTGATTAAAATTTCCCAGCTAATGAAATGTCACTCTCATTTTGCATACCGTCTTGCGTTTTGACCACCCACCACACCATGCCCAGCTACACACATACGACCCATAAGGTGATGGCTGCAACCCTTGAGGGCAACCTAAAGGCAGTTCACTTGGTCTAGTTAGATTTTTGTCAGACTGGACTTCTGTTATTGTAGTAAGACAGTCCAGTTCTTTGAATGTTGATCGTTTTTTTGTGCACAGTATGATAACTGTATTTACTTGTGTTGCTGTTACTTGAATGTAATGTAATCTGTAGCTTCTTGCCCAGGTCCCCCTCACAGAAGAGAGTGTGGAACAGGTGGGCACCATTTTGCCTTCTTGTTTGTCAACAAATGTGACCCTAAAAAAACAAACTAGAGTGCAGCACTAGATAGTATAGAATTATAAGGTTGTGCAGACACAGTAGAAGCTGAACTCATTTAAAACTTGAAATCATACTTTGTATTCCTATGGAACGTCTTGGCACTTCAGTGATTTCCCAGATGTCACCATGGTAGTTATCCCTGGAAAGGGGGGGAGGGGAGGGGGAGATAAGAGGAAACTGCAATTATTAGAAGCCTTCAGCACCATTGGGCTTAAGCTCCTTCTGCTACATTTTGGTTGACATTGGTAGGGTACCACTGAAAAAAAATATACAGAGGTACTGTAGTTCACTGCCACACATGGTTGTCACCTCAACAGTCATAGGGATCCATAATGAGACGCGGGGGACCTGTATGCAGTGCAGATATTCAGATATAGTTAATTCCTTAATATTGGGAATCCCAAGTTCTTTAAATATTCTTTTATGGAGGCAGTATTGCACAGTGGTTTAAGGTTCTGAGCTGCAAGCCAGGAGACCTGGATTTGAATCCCACAGCCCCCACTTGCATACTGTGTGACCCTGAGCAAGTCACTTAAACTTCCTTGTGCTCCCAGGCTGCACCTATAAACAAGCTTTCAGCTTTGTGTGTCTCTCCTGGTTAAAAAAAATATATATATATTCTAATGTAGCAATTATTTTATATTTTTGTTGAGTGAACTTCCAAAGCCATTTAGGCACTTAATTATAAATGGACAAGGAAATGTATTTTTTATATTTTTGTAGTTTTAAAATCTGTCATTCATGCCATATAATTATGGATTTTTGATTAACGCATTTAGTACCTGCAGTACTGTAGGGTGTCATTTAGCACATGAATATAGCAGCCAGCTTCTCTGCCTTGATATTGTCGAATCCCCCTGTTAGGATGGATTTTAATTCCTTGGCAAATACCAGCCCACCTTAAGGGCAAGGGTTCCCTTGTAGCCCCCAGTGCAACACCTTTCAGCTGGTTAAAGGGGCTCTGTCAGCCCTTTTTGCATTATATTAATTCTAGTTGAAACCCCACCTTTTATGATGGCTTATCTTTCTCTAAAACTCATAGACGTTTCTGGTTGTTTTATCTGCTTTCTTTCTTAGCAGAACTGAAACACACGGGAAAGGTGCAATTATATCTAACCTTGTTTTTCTTCAAATCCTTGACCTACTCTTATTGCATACGTCCTGAACATTAGGAACATTCCCAAACAGTGCAACCACTCATGATACGATACTCTGCTCTCCTCCCAGTGGCTAAATTGTGTTAGGGGTATTCCCAAATCCAGAAAAGATGCAGAAGTTATTTAAAGAATGTAAACAAACATGTTTTTGTGTGGTAACACCAGTATGGTGGGCAGTCTATTTCTTACTTAAAAAAAAAAAAAAAAAATCAGAATCAAACTACCACCTACATTAGCAATTGCTACAGAATATGAGAAATCATAATGTGTTTTTTTAAACTAGACACAGTTTGAGGCCTGAGAGGGTGGACAGTGTCCCTTTAAAGACAACTGCGATTTGCGAATAAAGACGCTGGCATGAGAATCATAAATAGTCTTAGTGCTTTTAACTCTTCACAGAGCTTATGCTTGACATTTTTTTTGTCTGGGACCCTAGCCACACAGATTTTCAGTGGTCCAAGTAAAGATTTTAGGTAAGACACAGAAGCAAAATACATGGCTTGTTCTAAAGTAAAGCACAGGGGCTGTAGTTGAGATGGGTGAGTTGAGAAAAATAATGAATATTATACACACGGCTCTTCCAATCAAGAGGCTCAAATACATGGAGAGGTTGAGGGACCCTCCCTGCAGGGTACGTGGAAGCTCTGCCTCTTATTTTGTTGTGAGCTGGAGTAGGGTACTGGTGTAGGGGAATGAGGAGACTGTGTAAAGGCCAGAGTAGAACTGTACAGCAGCTCTTTCATTTAGTACTTAGTTATCTCATAACACAGAATATTCATCTGCCCTATTGATTAATGCACCCAGCATATTTGTTGAGCTCCATTAATTCTGGCGAAAGGGACCTTTGTGCTTTAATTTCTTCCTATTTGTTGGCAGTTGAAAAAATCCGTTTTGCTGGAATTGACAGGTAGATCTTTGCTGGAATATTGGGAGCTAAGAACAGAACACAGTTAAGTGGGCTTAGCGCAGTGAGGGTGTCTGGACATATAGGTGCATGCAAGATAAGGAAGTCACAGATCTATAGAAGGCTAGGAAGGAGGAGTAACACTTTGAAAGGAGAGCCATGTAGGGCCATATTTGACTGTTAATTTTGTGATCCCTTAGTGGAAAAACAGTGCCCATCTTTTGTTTCTTGTGGTAACCGTTACTGTCCCAGGGCCATAAAAAATGTATGGGGGACTTGCATTATCATTAAGCCCCCCTTCCCTTATGCAGAGAAAACGGAAATTTGAAGTATTTTTTTCTTATCTTGAGATCATGGAAACTGTGGCTTTGTTTTTTCTTTGCTGGCAATTAAAGAAGGTCTCAGTGGACTAAGAAAGCTTCATGTCACAGAAAGCATTTGCCTGCAAAATTGCCTCTGTGAGCAAAGGGCTTGCTGAACATGATAAAAAAGGCTTTTGTCAAAGAGTGACAGACAAGACGGCACAAGCAAAGTTCAACCTAAATCCTTTTGCATTGATGCTGGGAAGTCAAGAGCTGTCAGATGACACCTCATCCAGCCTGTGAAATCTAGCATTGCTTCTCTGTACCGTGGTGTGTACAATGTAAACATTTTATAAACGGCAGCATCTGATCCATCGGTCTGTCTGGACAAGACGGTCCCCTGGTAGTAAAGAGATAGCAATCAGGACAGAATTGGTCAATGCGGCATGTCTAATGGTGGAGAGATATTTGAAGGACTCACTATGAGCACAATAGACTCTCTAAATAGCCTCGTTGCACCCTGAGTCTTATTGCAAACAGGTTCATTAAAGAGAGCCATTCTGACACACAGCATCACAGTAATGAAAGTTGTTCTGGTTTTTTTTTTTTTTAATATTGTATCTTGCCACTTCAGTTATGCTACTGTTACAAGATTTCCCTTGTGTTAGGTGTATTTCTGCTGAAAAAAAAAATCAATCTTCGTAAAATATACAATTATTTTTGTACAGGAATGTATAACATGCATTCCTTGCCTTAAAATTCATTCTTCACATTTTATATTCACTACTGTAAAAAAATAACAGCAGCAAACAAGCACCATGGGAGACACACACAGACATACAAACACACACTCAGCCTTCAACCTCAGAATCCGGAAGGTTCTGAACTGAATACTATCCTATACCCTGGCTAAATTTTCAAGCATGTCCCACTTGAGGGAGGGTGTTGCTTTGACTTTTCTGTTTGATTTTTAAGGCTAAGTAGCAATACATGTTTTTAGATTAAGATTAAGCTTCCTTTAAAATCATCAACAGTTTTGGTTTAACCTTTTGAGGTGCAAGAGAAGCCACCATTTTTTATCCCAAAATGTAGACGGTTATTGGGAATTCATGCGCCTGGACTTCTGCAGGAGAGATTGAGTAAAATGAGCAGGCAGTTGGTTGAAAAAACATCAAATAATGTCAAACCAAGCTTTAAAGATGCATGTGAGAGTGTCAGCAGGCTTAAGTAAGCAATAGACCACAAGAGAAGTGGGGGCTGTGCTATCCTCTGGGTGTGTTGGAGACACGAGGCAAAGACAAGTGCCTTCAACCACACATGCAGTGGGTTATTAGCGCGCCAGCCCATAACCTGTTGTGTAGTCTATTGTGATTGTAATATGGGACACTGGCTAATAAAAAAGGGTATGTTTAAGCATGAAAAAAGTCTTTGTTTTTCATAGTGAGTGTATTGTGCTGCAAGAAAACATAAGTCCTCTGAAAATGAAAGAACAAAAATGTTGCCTGCCACTGCGATATACTGCTAAACATTTTATAACTGCTAAATATTTTGTCACTGGATTTCTGAAAAAGATCAGTAGTTTGAAAAGCAGTTTAGTTGAGTTGCAGTGGCAGGGTGTATATGAATAGCAAATGAATAGTTTGATATATAAACTTTGGCAATACCAGTTTAGCTTGTCATGCCAATAAATGTATTCGCCTTTGAATTTGTTGATAATCTACATTAGTCACACTCAAGTAACTCTTTTTGGGTCCTTTAAGAATAGTATGGCTCTTGCTGAGTATGCTGCTTGCTGAGCTACAACCCACCTGTGCTGTTGCAGGTTTAGCTGTACACTTAAGGGGGACAGAGAGAAACAAGGTACAGTAGATTGTCAGGAACAGGAAGAGGGAATGTCTTAACAAAAATTGGAAGTACTAAGAGATATACTGAAAGTGAGAGGTATTGAAAGACAGAAGTTCCGAAAGACAGTGATACTGATAGAGAACTAATAAGTTTTTATGTTTCAGCTGTGGGTCTGGTATAGTGATCTATTTGTGTCCCTGGTTTTAGCTATCTGATTAAGGTGCATGAAAAGTATATCAGAGTAGGTATGTGCTCTATTAACCCATTGTCATGTGGTACAAGTTAACCAATGAAGTCGCAGGATTTTTAGAACCCATTTTATAAGGAGTTTTAGGACTAGCCTTGAACAAAATGGCACCTGGGAGACTGGAGTTCGTGAGTGAGAGGGAGTCCTGGAACCTCACACTGGTGCCGGCTGAAAGCCAAGTGTGTTGTGGAGATGAGACACTGTGTTTCCCAGTATAGATGCATCGACCTTCCATCATTAATGCAACATCCCCCTCCCACACACACACACACACACACACACACACACACACACTGGAGCAGCATTGATGTTGGCTCTGAAACATATACTGTATATACTCACATATAAGTCTAGTTTTTGGTACTACAAATTGGCCTTCAAGAAAGGAAACTCAGCCTTTATGCAAGGTCAGTCTGTCTGTGGGGTTTACAGTGTAGTGGTAAACTATTTTTGCAACTGTACGACTTGATTTTATGTCTACATTTGGCTGGAAAGACTCGTTCTGTGCCTAATGTTGGTCACAAAACCAATTTTTTGATCCAGTTTGGAGAGCAAAATAAAGTTTGTGATTTTGAAAACACTGACATACTAACATACTAAAATGCCAGCAGAATAGGCCTAACGGTCTTTCGCGTCTGCTTGTTTGGTCAGCCCCCACCCTGGGAGCTGACCTTGCTGCCCCCCTCGCCTTCTCTGGCTTCTCCCTTCCCACTTACGGATATTCTCGCTGCATTGGATTTTGCTTCCAGAACCCTTCCCCTGTACCTGTCCTACCCCCTCTTGAACCCCTCCACCGTCTCTGCCTCCACCAGCCCCCTAGGCAGCACATTCCATGGCTCCACCACCCTCTCAGTGAAGTAGCACTCCTCCTTTCTCCCTGAATCTTCCCCTCCAGCTTCCACCCATGCCCCCTAGTGGCCCTCCTCCCTTCCTTCTTCAAGCACCCTGACTGTTCCTCCCTATTTATCCCTTCATGTACCTGAAGACCTCTATCATGTCCTCCCGGTCCCTTCTCTCTTCCAATGTGTACATATTTAGCTCTTCGAGCCTCTCCTCATAGGTCCTGTCCCCCAAGCCCCAAATCATTTTGGTTGCCCTCCTCTGGACCCTTTCCAGGAGTTTAATGTCCCTCTTTAAGTGTGGCCTTCAAAACTGCACACAGTACTCGAGGTGCGGCCTCACCAAGCAGTTATACAAAGGAAGTATCACTTCCCTCCTTCTGGAGGTGATCCCCCTAGTGATGCATCCCAGCATCCTGTTGGCCTTGGCTGCTGCCCTCCTACAAGTCTCCGAGTTGTTCATCTTGACATCCACCACCACCCCCAGGTCCCTCTCAGCCATTGAGACTTGTAGCATTCCCCCAGGGTGTACACTTGGCCGGGTTTCTGGCCCCCAGGTGCAGTACCTTGCATTTCCCTGCATTGAACCTCAGCTTCCACTTTCTAGACCATCTTTCCAGAGCCTCCAGGTCCCCCTGTAGGGCCACCCTTCCCTCCTCCCCATCCACCACCGCCCCCAGTTTTGAGTCATCCGCAAAGAGACTCATCTCACTTCTGATACCTGTCCTTATGTCAGAGACGTAGGCGTTGAACAGGAGGGGCCCAAGGACTGATCCCTGTGGGACCCCACTAATGACCCTCCTTGGGGATGAGACTATCCCGCCAACTACGACCCTCTGGGTCCGGTCCTGGAGCCAATTGCCTATCCATCTGATCATCTGGTTCCACTCCAATTTCTCCCAGCTTATCCAACAGGCCCATGTGAGGAACAGAGTCAAATGCCTTGAAGTCTAGAAAGAGGACGCCCACTGGTCTACCCAGGCTCAAGGCACTCCCGCTGCTCTAGTCATAGAACTCCACAAGGTTTGTCTGACACGATTTCCCCGGGATGAATCCATGCTGTCTATCGTCCAGGCACCCTGACTTTTCCAGGTCCCCCAGCCTCTCCTTGACAATGCCCTCCATCACCTTGCCCACCACCGATGTCAGTTGACAGGCCTGTAGTTCTCTCACCTCCCTTGATCCCCCTTTGTGGATAGGCACCATATGCCTACCTTCCAGTCCTGGGGCACCCACCCTGTCCTCATAGAGAGATGGTGGAAAGCTCCGCCAGGGTTTCGCCAGGACATCCACAAGTTCCTTCAGCACTCTGGGATGTAATTTATCCGGCCCGGTGCTTTCTCCGTCTTGAGGACCTGAGGGCTTCCCTCACTCTCTGCTGTGATTTCCACTTCCGCTCACCTCTTCTCCTTGCTAGCCTTCCCCCTCCTGCCAGTGATGCCTCCCCCTCTCCCCAGACCTGCCTATCGGTAAGGGTCCCCCCTTCCTCAGTATCACTGTCTCCTCCCATGTATGATGCAGCACCCTTATTTTCCTTGGTGAAAACTGAGGTGAAGTACTCATTTAGTACCTCAGCCTGCTTCCCCGGGTCTTTTGCCCATCTCTCCCCTGTTTTAATCCTGCTAATCTGCCCCTTCACCCTTCGTTTTTCCCCAATGTATCTAAAGAACCCCTTGTTCCCTCTCTTAAGTTGACTTATATGTGAGGCTGACTTATAGGCAGGTATGTATGGGTGCCTACTTGCCCTTTCAGCTGGTTCAGTAGTCTTGAGAGCAGGACTAGGGAGGGGGTTAATAGTAACCAACTCACCCGAGGTATGTATTCCCCAGTAGTAATTTATGGGAAGTTCAGTACCAGAAAACTACATCGAAAATGCAAGGCAGAACAATATTTCAGTTAGAACATCAGCATGACAAACGTATTCCATCTTGAAATCTGGTATGTAAAATTGGTCAGAATTTCGTTTGTTTCTACCCCTGCTACCCCATGTAACCATTCAGTCTATGCTGGGGTTGGATTCTGTACATGTAGTATGCGCACAGATGGTACTTGTGTATGCACCTACGTACAGTGGCATTTGAGAGCCATTGGCTCAAAGGTATTTATCCGAAATTGTAATAAATAAAATCTGTAGTTTCTGCTTTGTCCAGTGAGAACTTGTGCCACATACAGGAAGAGAGAGACTTGTGCTAGTGGGTATTTTCATTTTTTTTTGGGTTGGGCAAGTAATTTTATTACCACTCTGAGTCAAGCCTACTAGCACCAATGTGGCATGAACTCTTTCTTTCTCTCTCTTTCTTTCTTTATCATTCTCTCTGTCTCTCGTTTTCTTTCTTTCTTTCTTTCTTTCTCGCCCTTCCTTCCTTCCTTCCTTCGCTTCTTGCATTTTGAACTGGTCACTGGCTGAGTAACAAAAAGAGGAATACATTGTTTATTAGCTGAGGTTGGCTATCTGGCACCAATAGTAATTATAACATAACTTAATTTTGTATTGTGCCATTCTTGTAAATAAACTTGTGGCACTTCACAGTTCATAACTGTAAACAGACATCATGAGACACAAATAAAGCAATATATATCTAGAAAATCACACTTTTATCAT
This sequence comes from Neoceratodus forsteri, assembly GCA_016271365.2. NCBI lineage: Eukaryota > Metazoa > Chordata > Ceratodontiformes > Ceratodontidae > Neoceratodus > Neoceratodus forsteri. The sequence continues at coordinate 911,811,880 of CM057453.1, read as the reverse complement.
GACTATCAGTTCCCATACTTTCAAAGAATAGATGAAATGTTAAGTTATTCCTGAAAGTATAGACTGCTTATAATTACTGGAATGACAAAGCCAAGGGATTTCATAGCTTGGTTAAAAACATACTAACATACTAAAATGCCAGCAGAATAGGCCTAACGGTCTTTCGTGTCTGCTCGTTTGGTCAGTCCCCACCCTGGGAGCTGACCTTGCTGCCCCCCTCGCCTTCTCTGGCTTCTTTCTTCCCAGTTCCGGATATTCTCGCTGCACTGGATTTTGCCTCCAGAACCCTTCCCCTGTACCTGTCCCACCCCCTCTTGAACCCCTCCACTGTCTCTGCCTCCACCAGCCCCCTGGGCAGCACATTCCATGGCTCCACCACCCTCTCAGTGAAGTAGCACCTCCTCCTTTCTCCCCTGAATCTTCCCCCTCCAGCTTCCACCCATGCCCTCTAGTTGCCCCCTCCTCCTTCCTTCGAAGCACCCTGACTGCTCCTCTCCTATTTACCCCCTTCATGTACCTGAAGACCTCTATCATGTCCCCCTGGTCCCTTCTCTCTTCCAGTCTGTACATATTTAGCTCTTCAAGCCTCTCCCCATAGGTCCTGTCCCCCAAGCCCCAAATCATTTTGGTTGCCCTCCTCTGGACCCTCTCCAGGAGTTTAATGTCCCTCTTTAAGTGTGGCCTCCAAAACTGCACGCAGTACTCAAGGTGCGGCCTCACCAAGCAGTTATACAGAGGGAGTATCACTTCCCTCCTTCTGGAGGTGATCCCCCTAGCGATGCATCCCAGCATCCTGTTGGTCTTGGCTGCTGCCCTCCTACAAGTCTCCGAGTTGTTCATCTTGACATGCACCACCACCCCAGGTCCCTCTCAGCCATCGAGACTTGTAGCATTTCCCCCCCGAGGGTGTACACTTGGCCCGGGTTTTTGGCCCCCAGGTGCAGTATCTTGCATTTCCCTGCATTGAACCTCAGCTTTCACTTTCTAGACCATCTTTCCAGAGCCTCCAGGTCCCCTGTAGGCCACCCTCCCCTCCTCCACATCCACCACCACCCCCAGTTTTGAGTCATCCGCAAAGAGACTCATCTCACTCCTGATAGTTGTCCTTTTGTCAGAGCGTAGGCGTTGAACAGGAGGGGCCAGAGACTGATCCCTGTGGGACCCACTAATGACCCTCCTTGGGGATGAGACTATCCCGCCGACTACGACCCTCTGGGTCCGGTCCTGGAGCCAATTGTCTATCCATCTGATCATCTGGTTCCCCACCCCCATTTCTCCCAGCTTATCCAACAGGCCCTCGTGAGGAACAAAGTCAAATGCCTTGCTGAAGTCTAGAAAGAGGACGTCCACTGGTCTACCCAGGTCCAAGGTACTCATCATCCAGTCATAGAACATCCACAAGGTTTGTCTGACACAATTTCCCTGGGACGAATCCATGCTGTCTATCGTCCAGGCACCCCAACTTTTCCAGGTCCCCCCCAGCCTCTCCTTGACAATGCCCTCCATCACCTTGCCCACCACCGATGTCAGGCTGACAGGCCTGTAGTTCCCTGCCCCTCCTTGATCCCCCTTGTGGATAAGCACTATATGCGCCACCTTACAGTCCTGGAGCACCCACCCTGTCCTCAGAGAGATGGTGAAAAGCTCCGCCAGGGGTTTCGCCAGGACATCCGCAAGTTCCTTCAGCACTCTGGGATGTAATTTATCTGGCCCTGGTGCTTTCTCCGTCTTAAGGGACCTGAGGACTTCCCTCACTCTCTCTGCTGTGATTTCCACCTCCGCTACCTCTTCTACCTCCTTAGCCTTCCCCGCTCCTGCCAGTGATGCCTCCCCTTCTCCCCAGACCCGCCGGTCGGTAAGGGTCCCCCCTCCTCAGTATCACTGTCTCCTCCCATGTATGATGCAGCACCCCCATTTTCCTTGGTGAAAACTGTGGTGAAGTACTCATTTAGTACCTCAGTCTGCTCCCGCTGGGTCTTGTGCCCATCTCTCCCCTGTTTTAATCCTGCTAATCTGCCCCTTCACCCTTCATTTTTCCCCAGTGTATCTAAAGAACCCCTTGTTCCCTCTCCTAATTTCCCTGGCCAGGTTCTGCTCCTTCCTTGCCTTAGCCCCCTCACCACCTAGTAGCCCTTCTAGCCATCAGTTCAGTACTCCCCAGTCCTTTCACTCCTTGAGCACTTGAATTGCCTATAGGCTGCCTTCTTTCCCCGCACTACCTCCTTGACCTCCCTGGTCCACCAGCAGGGTTTTCGGGCCCTACCGCATTTTCGTCTTACTCTGCCACAGGTGCTGGTAGTATCCTGCACCCCTCTCCTGATTATTTCCCACCTGCTGTCAGCGTCCATGTCTGACACAGTCACATCCAAATTCTCCTTAAGGATCCTTCCCATTTCCTTAAAATCCGCCCCCCTGAAGTCAGTTACCTCCGTCTTTGTGCAGTCTTCTAACCCTCCTAGGTCCAGGCAGAACCAGACCGTGGCATGGTCACTCCCCGCCAACGGGTCCCTTACCTCCAGGCCCCCAATCTAGTCACTGTCTGCCAGGACCACATCCAGTAGCCCCGCCTCCCTGGTCGGTTCCCCCACCTGCCGAGTTAGGAGGCATCTTGAAAGACATCCAACAACCTCTGTTCCCTGGCCACGAGGATGTCATAGTCTCCCAGTCTGTTCCTGGCATGTTTAGTCCCCAACACCACCCTTCCCCTGCCCAATCACAGTGTCTCCCAACATCTGCCACAGACTCTCCTCCAGCTCCTCCACATCAAGCGCAGAAGGTCTATACACCACTCTATTTTTACTCTCTTGCCCCCCTTGTTATCAAGGTGACCCAGATCGCCTCCACGGTTCCCTCGCCTCCTCTACTCCCCCTATGCCAATGCAGTTTTTGACTATTATTGCTACCCCTCCTTCCCTTCCCTCCCTCCCCCTCTCCTTCCTGAACATAGTGTAACCCTCCAGGTTCAGGTCCCAGTTGTGTCCTGCGGTGGCCCAGGTCTCAGTGGCCGCTGCCACATCCCATCCTCACAGTTAGCATCGCCTGGAGCTCAGGCATTTTATTGCCCAAGCTCCTGGCATTTAGCAGGACTACCTTCCACCCTTTCCCTTATACTTCCATTTCCCCTGCTCATGTTCATATGGGGATTTCGTTTTCCCCTGGTCTGCACTTTACCAGTCGGCGTTTTCCCGCATTCCCCCAGCTCTTCAGGGGGCTGGAGACAGAGTCCCTCCTTTATCGGACCCCCCTCGACAGCCTTTTCTCCTATCCCTCCCCCCCTCACAAGTTTAAACCCCACTTTTCACCAATGAATCCCTCCATTTTCAACTTAAGGATTCCCCTCCCCTCCAAATTGAGATGGAGCCTATCTCTAGCATACAGCTCCTTATCCTCCCAGGTCTCCCCAATCCCCCATCAACCCATACCCTCTGGCCTCCATACCACTTCCTGAGCCCTGGTTTATCTCCCTGATCTTCCTTTGTGGTCCCCACTAGCCCTTGGCACCGGCAGGATTTCCGAGAAGGAAATTGTGCACCCTATGTCATGACAGACCCTGGCAAGCTCCCTGAACCTTGCCTGTATCTCTAGCTCGCTGTTTCCCTCAATGTCATTTGTACCCAGGTGGACCAGTATGTCTGGGGAACCCCCACAATCCTTTGCCAGCTGATATACCTCGTGCTTGGCCCTGTGCACTGTTAGTCGAGGGAAGCATTTTGTTCTAACTGGCCAGGCTTCCCCCTCCCTATCCCATTTGATACCCCTGATCATAGAATTCCCCAACAGGAGCCCTCTGACCGCTCCTTTACCTCCCATTTCCCCCCCCTTCCACGTCCCTCATCCTTTCTACTGGCCCCTCCACCCAGCCAGCTCCTTGTTCCTCCCCTACCTGTGTGCCACATGCCGCCCCCTCATTTACCCTGGCCACCCCCCTCCTCTCCAGACCTATGCCTCTCCTCCTCCCAAGTATCCTTTCTGTACCTCTGCTAATCCCCTCACTGTCTCATGACTGGTCCTTCTCCCCATCCGCTAAACTAGCCTTGGCTTGTCTTCCCTTCCTTCCTGTCTCCGTTCAGTCCCTCCTTGCTTGTTGTGCTCCCCTGGCCTAAACCCTCAGCTCCCTTTACTGTATCCTCCTTGTACTTCTGGTCCTTCTCCTTGCCCTTTCCTCCCAACTGGTCCTTCTCCTTGTGCTTTTCTCCCTCTTCCCCCTGCCCCTCCTGCTCTGATCCACTGCTCCCCCCATTTACCTGCATTCCAGGTTGCCCCTGTTCCTCCTGCTATCCGGCCCCCGCCTCCTGCCCCTCACTCCCTTTCCATCTCTAACCATCCCTGTCATGGCTACATCACCCCCCTCATCCTCAAGCAGAAGAAGAGAATTGAAGCGGTTACTGAGCGTAAGGTCCGATCCACCTCCCCACTTTGCTTCCTTCTGTCCAGCCCCAGCCATCTGCCTACTTCCCTGAGAATGTTGTCCCTCTGGCCCCCCCCTTTGTGAGGGTCCCCAGTTACCTGCCTGCTTCCTTGGTAGTGTCCTCCTTTTGGGCCCCCTCTGCCAGGGTCCCTATGTGACCCCAGAGTATTCTCCTGCACTCCTTTCCCTATGCCCCCACCCCTAGTGCTTGGTGCAACCCCGTGGGAGATCCCCAGCCCTCTTCCCCAACCATACCTCCCCCCTCCCCAAGCTGTCTCCTAATCCCCGCAACCTCCTCCCTAAGCTGTGCCAGCTGGTAGCACACTGGGCAACCACCGAACTTCCAAGCTCAGTCCAGTATCATGGCTGCCCCACACCCTGTGCACCCCACCACAAAGGTATTTATTTAGAATTGTTGCTCAAGAAAGACACTCTGAGCTAGAACTCTGTTCCAGGTGCTACCTGAGGGAGGGGATTGCAGTGGTGGAAGTAAACAGTTGTGTACATAAATAGCAACAAGATGAAATGCAGCAGAGAAAAGTAACTAGTTTAATGTTCAATGCAAATGTGCAAAGGAGAGCAGTAATTCATAGTCTAGTTTACTAAAGTATACAGCGATAATATGAAAGTGAATTCACTAAGTGAGGCAGTAATCTGATTTTAGAAAATGGGCTGGGGAAATCCTTTAAGCCGATTGGCTAAGGTCACCAACCAGCCAGTCCGGTATCAGGCAATAGAGACCAGGAAATAATGAGTCCCTGTCTCTGCTGCTTGATTAGGTTCTAAATCCTTGTGCTAACAGAACGTTCATTTTGTAAATGCAGCCATGTTTTTCTTAACACGTAACTGAAACACACACACACACACACACACACACACACTGCAGTCTCTGCACTGAATTAGCACACGTTGGTTAATTTCTATTTAAATCCCTCTTTATTTAAATCGCTTAGCGAGTACTGACCAACCCCTCCCCCCACAACACATACACACTTTCCTTTTCAAAGTACCTTGCATAGCACTTTCACACTCACTCCTCCTGCCAGGTCTTCATTGCGCCCGCCTCATCTGTTCCTCCAGCTGCCCGCTGGCTTAGCTGTGACACACAACATTTATCCCTCAGCTAGCAAAACAGAAAATGCAATGACAGAAGTGGCAATGACAGAAGTTCCTCGTTAGGCTACAGCGGCTCACGCAACCCCCGCGTTCGTCAGCACTGTTTACCCTGCAAAGAAACAAATAAAAAAAAAAAAAAAATGAAGAAACAGACAACTTTGTGTTTTTTTAAAGCAGTAGCACTTTTCTTAACAGACTCGATTACCAATTGTGCTGTCTCTCGTGACTGCAGCTTTTGAAACTGGCGCTTCGTCACATAAGTCCGCAGTCCTGTCATGACCACTAGTGGTATCAGCCTCTTTCGTAACACTTCTTTGCCCACACAGACCACCCCAGCAACACTTTCATAGACATCTGTAGGCTAGGCAAGACCAAAGTACCTCCTAATTTCTAGCCGCACTGGAATAACTTCTGATCTCACCTGTATCCCAACCCAGACAACCGTCACTCTCTCACCGCACACAACACTTCAGACCACGCTTTCTTCTCCAGGCCCCACTGATGAAACAAATGACAACAAAGAGAAAAAAAAATGTACTTCATTGTCTGGAACACTATTCTCGGCTGCCGACAATGCTCACAATTCCTGTTGCTCATTCTTCCCAAATGTTACTGGCAACAGCTGGCAGTTAAAGACAAAAAATAGCACAACTAGGCTGCATGTGATGGGGGCGGTGAAACAGCAAATATACGCGGATAACTGGGGGTCAACCGCATACAAGCAGCTTTGTTAAAGTGAAGACCTGCTGTCCCGACCACACTCACTCCCAAATTGGGGCTTTGTTTCTTCCCAGATCGCAACAGCTCTTTCAGCCCCAGAATAAAAAAAAACAGAAACAAAAGGGAGTGTTGCAAATGAAAACAGAGGAAAAATAAAATACAAGGAGAAACAAAACTGTACCATAATGACGACGAGAGAGAGGTCCGAGCTGCGGTGTGTGTGTGTGTGTGGGGGGGGTCACCAACAGCATTCAAACTGTTTTTTTTTGTTTTTTTAACTACAGTATCTCAAGTAGGACAAAAGTCCTCTTTTCCAATACAGGCAGAGAAACTATTTAATTACAAAAAGTAATCTAAATGAATGTTTTTATTAACAATTTTTTCCCAACCTTTTTTTTTTTTTTTTTTTTTTTAGTGCCCATTTTCTAAGTGCAATAATACCCTCCAGGGTGGGCAGTATTGGGCTATACCGGACCTTCCAGGAGCTAGGAGGCCCTCCGCCTGCGGTGTCAGGCCTCATTACGCCCCTGGGCGGTCTGGTATAGCTCAATACCGCCCACCCTGTCGGGTATTATTGCTTGCTTATTCTACATGAAGATATAGTCCTCCAATCACAAGCCAGAGTTACAAACAGTTTATCTCACAGCAAACTCACAACTGTCAGTGTATTCTCCATAAAATGACTGCTGAGAACTCAAAACAGTAATTTTATTGTCATTAAAATTATAGTAGTGACATCATCATCCTACCTTACATTCTGATTGGTCTGCACTCACAGCAGCAGCTGTAAATAAGTGTAGCGCAGGGAGTTAGGAGGAGCAGAGTTACCGTAAATTAATAAAAACGTAAAGACAAATACGTAACCCTGTACTTTATTCACCCCACAGTCACATTACTTCTTCATATAGTGACTCAACTAGCACATTGGACCCATATTCATTTGCAGCAGACACAGTCTTAAGCTAAAAATAGCACTTGGCTGCCAGGGAGCTACATTCAGACAGACAGCGCACCCTGTCAGGGCGGCACTGCCTGTTCAAATGTTGGGCCATGATGGCAGTGCGCATAGTGCATATTACTCATCACTACCACTGCCCCCTGTCAGCAACAGACTCCCAGGGATGCAGGGAAGTAGCGCATCCCAAACAGGATAGCGCAGTTGCTCCTGGAGCCATATTCAGCATCCAGCGTACTAGTGGTCACATATAAATGACAGTTAGGTTCCATTTGCATGTCATTATGTAGTCATTGGTGGTTCTGCACAATGCTCTGTGCACCATTGTGTGGAGGCATTGTGCAAGGCCTCAGCTGTCACCCCCTCAGCAGCACTGGTGCTGGCGACACCTGCGTCTGATCCCCATCAGTATAAGTTAGATTACATAAATCCATCCCTGGCAGTCTAATGGAACTTAATCCCTCAATCGCTGTTAAAGCCCCCTCTCCCTTCCTGGACCACCTGCTGAATACTCACCACCCCACCCCTGTTGGCTCCCAACTTACCAATGCATCCATATTTGAGCCACCATCAGGTCCTCAGACTGTGACCCCCGACAGACCCTCTGCCACCACGTTGGCCAGCTGCCATCTGATTGACTGGGAGTGAGCATGCGCATACTGTAGAAACAGCTGATCTTTCAAGAATCAAGCTTTCCACTGTTGAGTCCCACTTAATGGGTCTGGCCTGGAGGCACTAGGACCCTCCCTGAACAAAGCTTTTACCAGGGACTGGCCACAACTACTGATTATGGCACCTGTGCACTCCCCCCACATGGTGCTGCGCATTTGCCAATAACCGTTGCCAGCTCCCTCACTAACATCAGTTCTGCATTTCCCGCCATCAAATGCACACTGTGGGAATGCAGCGCCTCAGTTTGACTTGTCACTGCTTTTTCAGTTTGTGTCAGTGCTATATTCCCTTACTTGCAGTGTTGCTTGTGTTTGTTATTTTACCATGAGGCCAAAGTCTGATAAGAAGGGAGCAATATCATAGATAAGAGTCTGACAGATGCTCATTATGCATTGTTGCCCTTGCAGAAAACCAATGGCCATTCCATACTGGCATCAGACCTGTACGGCCTGTCTGACTGGAGCATGACACTGATGCTTGCGATGCCTCCTTCTACCTCAAGAACCGAAGTTAAATTGGGTCAACCAATTCTGTTCTATGGAGGCAAGCATGTCATGCATTCATGCATCCAAGATCAGGTTGTTAGGCCTTCCCCTGGGTCTCTTCCTGGGACCCCTGGTTCTGTAGAAATATGGCATTCTCCTCAACCTCACCACACTGAGACATTGGAGACTCTGGTGCATGGGTCTGGTGAACAGTTAATTTCTTCTAGGTAGTTGACTGCAAGTCCTCCACAGTCTGTCTGCCCTGAGCAGCAAGCATCCTCTGTGACGAGGCCACAGCTATATGCTTGGTCTATACCAGTGGACACCTCAACATCGTCCTCTGACATTGCGCTGTTATCATTGTTTGCAGTGATGGTGTGGCGAGTAGCTCTGGGGATGGAGTCAGGCCCCTTCCTGACACTATTCGTTGTGTCAAAAGACAGACTACCACTGAGGCTGTTGTCTGTACTGTTGCCAGTTCGGATATTGTCACTGTCCATAACGTCACTGACAACACAGAGGAAGGTGACAGCTCCAGACACGGTGACGGAGGTGGAAATAGCCATGGTGTTGACCTGCTCTGGATGAGGTGCTGATGACAGTGTCATCCTAGAGGTTGTCCCCATCTCTGGTGTCCTTCGCGACACAGAGGAGGGTGATGGCTCTGGGCATGATGTCAGAGTTGGCTCTGGGCATGATGTTCAGGGCAGTGCCGCACATGGTGATAGGGATGACCCTGTCTCCGAGGCAGTTGCTGATCCTGAGCCTGGTGTCAGAGGTGGTACTGACTCGGGGTCAGATGGCGGCCCCGAGATGGGAGTTTCCTCCAGAGCCTCTGAACGTCACTGCCACTGTTAAGGACCTGGGTCACCCTGAGAGACCTGTATGACTCCGCTGAACTCACTTAGGGATTTCTCCATGGGCACTGATTGGGTCACTCCTTAGATGCAGGAGGACTCTTGGATCACTCCGTAGATGCATGAAGACTCCCTTGGGGTGAATCTGCTAGGCTCTCCCCTCAGGCAAGGCCCCCTTCGCAGTTCAGCAGCCCAGGCTGAGGCCCTCGAGACCAGGAATCTCAACACCCTCTAGCAGGTCTTAGCATTTCGAGGTTGCCCTCGTTCATAGGCCCTGAGGTGCCATTAACATGGGAACAACACTGGGATTTCATTGGTGCCTTAGGGAGCTGGCATAGGGAGTCTGACAGGGCCCAGTAAGGCCTTTCTCTGTGGCACCAAAGGTTCCCAGAGTCAGTGCCTCATCTCCATTGGTGTCATCTTCAGAAGGCAATGAATTATCTGTCCACCTTCCTTCAGCTGTTGAGTACACTTTGTACCAGCAATTATTGGTGGAGATGCTCCAGGCACTCTGCTTGCATGCTTTTACAAACTGTGACCTGTCCGCCCTGCCATTGGACCTCCTTGAAATTCCCAATCTTGATACTTCTGTCATTCCTCCATGGCCTAGAGCATTTAAAGTGACATCCAAAGCAGTGTGGAGGTGTCCTTTCTCCAATCCAGTCATTCCCCAGGAACATCCACACTTGGTACTGCACACACCCTGGGTCTGCTGATGATGTACCTTGAGCAGAAAAACTTTGTGCCATTTTTTTCCACAATTTTTTTTGTACTTAACTCTTGCAGAACATGTTGATTTGTACTCAACTTGGAGGAAAACAAAAAAGAAATGGATTTTTAGATTTGGCCAAACAGAGCTGGCCATTTCTTAATATAAAAAATCAGTGGTTGTAGAAGTTGTTTGCACAGTCTTAACTGCTGCTACAGCACACATTCTGGTGATAAAGAAATAATGATCTCTGCTGAAATATAATTTTCATAACAGTACAAGGTGAGCTAGTATGATGGGTTTTTGAGTACTTATTTGAATGATGATGAATGAAATACTGTACTATTTGCAGAGTACCCCAAGAAGTAGATTTATGTAGTGTCCTGTGTGAAAGACATAGAAACATAGAAAACTTTGGCAGAAAAAGGCCTATCAAGTTTGCCCATGCCTGCCTGTCTACTGGGCTAAGCCTCTGTAGTACCTCTGACCTCCCCTTGTCCCCCCAGCAACACTGGACACTGGACTCTATTCAGCATTGTGTCACATGCCCTGTATGTGCCAGTTCCCATCACAGAATACTAGCACAGCTGAAGTGTCGTATGTTTGTTGAACAGAGTTCAGAAGGTACCTTTTTATTTAGTTTTTTTTCATGGCTATGGATATGAAATTTAGGCTATGCAGCCCACTTTTTCCATATCCAAGCACATCTGTAGGCATTAGGTTCACTGATTCAGAGACTGGCTTTTGTTTTTTGCTGGTCTGGGTCCTTATTTTTTGGTTGCTGCATCCTGTTTCCTTGGGAATGCACTGTCTCAAATTGTATTACATTTACAGAGTGAATCTCTGCCAGACTCTCAAATCACATCGAGACTTTTGAGATTAGATGGCGTAAATGGGTATTATACCAACCTGAACATCATCCTGACTTTGTACCTTAACTGAGAATTGAAATATGCTGATGAAGGACTACAGTGAATTCTTCCTTTCTGTTAATACGCATCCCAGTGAATCCATATAAAAGCCTCTTTTTCATTAGCTGGACGTGGTCCCTTTCTCCCCTTCTCTACTCACCTCTTTGCGTGTTTTGTTTTTTTCCCCTCACTGTATCTGTCTTTCTTTACCATCACTTTAGTATTAAAATATGCATTGCATTATTAGAGGCTAAAAGAAGATATTTTTCATCTACCAAAATGCCACAGGCACCAAGATTCTTTAATGTATTAAAGAGTGCTGAAAAATGAAAATTTAGACAGCAAGACAGTTTTTAAGCTACAGTTCAGCTGTGCAGTTGGAGAATTTATGAAATCGTGGACTGGACCTCAGTTCAACAGCGCATCAACAGGATTTAAGACTTGAGCAATAATGCCCGACAGGGTGTGTGTCGTGCTGGGATAACGTCGCTCCTCAGGTGGTTGGGCACGAGGCCGCAGGCCGAGTGCATCTAATGACTGAGGCGTGATGTTATCCCAAACGACACACACCCTGGAGGGCATTATTGTTATTATACAATGGCTCATTGTTATACAGAATAAAAAAATAATTTTAAAGAAGTTTTTGTGTGGAAAAATATTTGTTTTTTAAGAGAAGATGAAACAATCAAGCAGAAACAAATCAAGCAAACAATCATCTACAGGTTCACAGTGAGGCTGAGACTAGACCCGTGATGTTGTACTGGGATAACATCACGGGTCCAGCCCAAGACTGACCAATCAGAGTCCACTATTTTTTCTTGCCATTGTATAATGTACCTTAGAAAGATACCAGCAAATTCACTGGCATAAAAGGGACTGATCATGAACAACTCTGCAAAAACCTATATATATGTAACTTAACCTTTATGGTACTACTCCTTCTGAAGTATTGTATTCCTCATGTTCTTACACAATTAAAAAGATAAAATAAACTAAAAAAAATTACAGAATGGTGAATACGAATGGCAAAAAGTCTTTCTGTGAAATAAACCAGTATGCGGGTACCTACTAAAGACATGCATTTAAAAAATAGCATAGCAGTACAGCTTGCTCTTCTCATTTTTTCTTATTGCAGCACCAGCATAGCGCAAAAACCTATGTATCACATCATATTCCCGGTTACTTCTCACACTTCACTTTAATGCATCGCAGTCTGTAGTCACTTCTTAGTCGTATACGTTACCTAATACTGCATCAGGAGGATATAGGGTTTCAGGAGGGGTATAGCTAGGAGAATAAAATTAGAACACCAATATCATGAAAATGAAATCATGTGGATTACAGTGGGTATAAACAACCATGATTTTGTAGTAATGGGTATGAGCTATAGACCACCAAACCACCTTGATCATGTGGACGTAGAACTTACAGGTGAAATTGAAAATCAAGTAAGAAAAAAGAATATCATATTAATGGGGGACATGACTCTGGCAGTAATCAACTTGGGTTTAGTTTCACTCCCTGCTATTTTCACTTGGATTTCTGGGCTTTTAAATATTTTGAGGGTATCCAGTGATATGGGCGAGTCAAATTGAGCGACTCAATATCAGCAACTCAGTTTGACCACCTGGAGGAAGAGCGAGCAGGAAAGGATAGCGAGAAGGGGAACAGCGACTGTTATGGACAAGAATCACGAAAGGGAGATACGGCGACTGTGAGAGGGAGGGAGGGAGATATAGGGGAACAGCATATGGGAGGAAATATGGACAAGCAGTTCCCAGCTGGCCGTTGGGCGTAGAGGTAGGGATGTGTGCCTCTGGTGTGAGAGGCTGTGGGTTTGGATCTAGCTGCATACGGTAAATCTTTTTATGTCGCTATGGGACTTAGCATTTTTGTCCGGTTGATCCAAATTGCCCCTCCTGAAGATTCCCCTGTACCCCAGTGTCAGGCCCCCCTTGGAGTTGAGGATCTTATTAGAAACATAGAAACCTAGAATGTGATGTCATATAAGGACCGCTAGGCCCACCTAGTCTGCCCATTTCCCTACCCAACGGATAAGCTGCAGATCCTAGTTAACCAACAGCCTACTTCCTCCTACCCCCCACTAGAATTGCCTTATGTCTGTCCCATGCATTCTTGAATTCCCACACTGTTTTTGACTCTACGACCTCCTCAGGAGGCCGTTTCATGCATCTACAACCCCCTCTGTGAAGAAATACTTCCTCACATTACCTCTGAGCCGTCCCCCCTCTATCTTCAAATTGTGCCCCCTTGTTCTTGCACATCTCATTTTTCTGAAAGATGCTACCCTCTTGTACTTTGTTGATTCCCTTGAGGTATTTGAAACATTTATTCATGGGAAGTGCAGGGAACATAGCCCCCCATATAAAATAAAAACATGGTGCCGGCCCGGTGGCACTGAGGGTTGAGGAGCTGGAAACCACACCTCACGCTATGCCAGCAACCCGGGTTCGGGAACGGACTCGGGTTGGCGGAGGTCATCTGGGAGAGGGAGGATTGAGCATCCCAATGGATGCTCTCCTCCCTCGGGGGTGGGATACCAAGGGTGCAATATGCACCCAACGTCCTAAGAGAGCCGGTGGGAACACGTGCTCTCGAGGGGTTGGCGGTTCCATTTCACAGAGGTGGGGAGGGGAGACGCTGTCAGGCGCTTGAGAGAGACGTGCGTCAACATGTCGCCTCTCTGGACATACATCCTTGTGCTGGTGACTCAGGAGGTTGGGAAAGGGACCACAGAAAAACGGAAAAAAAAAACCTCGGTGGTCCTAGATGACGACCATTCTGAAGTCACCTAGACCACCAATTTCGGGACAGACCCCGCTGTGCAGGAGAGAAAGGAGGAAGAGGCACTCTAGGGGCAGATCCTGGGTTCGGGGGCTGGAGTGCATGAGTGGCCCAAAGGAGTGGACACCAAGGGTAGGAAGGAGGGATAAAAATAGAAAGTAAAAAAACAAAAAAACCAAAAACATGGTAACTGTTGCTCATTGCCAGTATGGTGCTGATGGACGCTGTTATTGTTGTCTTTGTAGTGCACATTGCCATTTGAGTTTTCGGCGATGTGCACTTGCTGATATGGTGATCGCTATTATGCCTTTGCTTATGTCACATGGAACCATTTTGAGCATACATCTATTTGCCAAAGCCTTTATGTCTACAGTGTGCCGCTTTTGTGTTTGCCTTTGAACTTTTTTTTTTTTGGCAGCAGCACTCCAGGATTTGGTCGAAGTGTGGCAGACCTTGGAATGTACCGTGAAGGGTGGCAGTGTCCAAGATAACTAACCAGCAGATAACTAAGAAATTTAAATTTGGAGCAGTTCGTCAAAACAGCCACTAGGGGAAATAATATACTGGACATTGTTTTATGTAGCTTGAGAGAGCTAAAACAAAACTGTCAGGCCGTAGAGCCGTTGATTGATGGTGACCACCAAATGGTCACTTTAAACATTGAGAGGCAAGTTAACAAAATGAAGGGCCGTACAAAAATAGAATGTCACACAGTGCTTCTACAAGGCTAATTTTTTAAACAAACAACGGATGAATTTAGTAAAATGGAGGTGGAAAGAAGACTTTATGAATAGAAATGTAAATGAAATGTGGGACATCCTAGTAAGTAAAATTAAAAGTCTTGAAAGCAAGTATGCACCAGAAATAAATAAGTGTGCTAAGAAAGGGGGCAAACCAACTCGGTTAAACAGAAAGGTACTGGATACAGTAAAAAGTAAAAGTTATGTAAATGTGCTAAGCTCTCTAGGAACAGAGAGCACTGAGATCAATTATGTTAAACAAGCAGAGGAGTGTACAAAGTTAATAAAAAGAGTACAAATGGAAAAGAAGGATGATATAGCAAAATAGTCCCATGCAAATCCTAAAATGGTTTGGCATATGTTAGGAACAAAAAAGGGAGAATGTAGAGCAGTAGGACCCCTGAAAGAAGGAAGCATAACCATTACAAATGTTAAGGAAGTTGTTGATCTCCTAAATAACTGTTTTGGATCGGTATATCAGACATCTCGGTTAAAAACAGTAAACATGCAGGACAAGGACACTACACTAAAATTACAGAAAGGGAAGTATATAAGGACTTGGGATCACTTAAAGAGCAAATCTCAGGGAGCAGACAAATTACACCCAATATTATTAAGTGAAATGGCACTAGAACTAGTTGACCCTATAAATTAAATATTTAGAAAATCGTTGGAGATGGGTGAGGTGCTGGACGATTCGAGGAGGGCTGTTGTGGTGCTGATTCATTAGGAAAGGCAGCAGGGTGTTGAAGGGAAAACTGGAGGCTGGTTAGCCTTACATCAGTGTTGGGGGGACAATGGTGGAGGCTATCCTGAGAAACCTCATATATAATCATCTGAGTAATATGGGGATGTGGGACACAAATCAACATGGTTTTAGGAAGGGAAGATCGTGTCAGACAAACATAATGAGCTTTTTCGAGAAAGTCACCCAGCCACTTGATGATGGGAAGCCAGTGGATGTTGTGTGCCTGGACTTCGCCAAGGCATTCACACACACACAGATTTACACAGAAATTTGATGGCAGAAAAGGACCACACTGGCCCATCTAGTTTGCCTTTATATCCACCCCTTCTCCCCTCCTTCTTTTACTGGCTCAGAACTTCCCCCCCATCTTCCCAACCCCATATGTCTGTCCCATGCCCTCTTGAATACCCCCACCATTTTGGATCCCACCACCTCCTCTGGTAGCCTGTTCCAGGCCTCCACCACCCTCTCTGTGAAGAATGTCCCCCTCACATTGCCTCTGTATTTCCCTCCTTCCAATCTGAGGCTATGCCTCCTTGTTCTAGCTCCCTCCTTCCTTTCGAACAAGCTCCCCTCCTTCACCTTATTGATCCCCTTCAAATACAAAAGTTTCACTCATGACCTCCCTCTCCCTTCTAGTCTCTAGTGGGTAAAGATTCAGCTCCCTCCACTTCTGTTCATATGTTTTACCCTACATCCCATGCACCATCTTGGTTGCTCTTCTGTGAACCCACTCCATCCCCTCAATGTCCCTACGTAGGTGCGGTCTCCAGAACTGTACCCAGTACTTCAGGTGCAGCCTCACCATTGTTTTGTACAGCGGCACAAACACTTCCCTGCTTCTGCTAGTTATGCCTCTTCCAGTGCAGGCCAACATACCATTTGCCTGTCCCACCGCCTTGCTGCACTGGTTCCCCACCTTAAGATTGCTCGATATAATAATCCCCAGATCCCTCTCCAGCTCTGTTTCCTTGATTTCCTCCCCACAAGGGTATAAGCTGCTTGAATGTTTTTTCCGCCCCAGGTGCATCACTGCGCACTTTTTTGCATTGAATTTTAGTTGCCAGGTTTCCGGCCACCTCTCCAGCTTCTTCAGGTCTTGCCTCATGGCCTTCACTTCACCTTGGGTGTCCACCCTATTGCAGACCTTTGTATCGTCCACAAATAGGCACACCCTACCCTCTAGTCCTTCTGCTAGATCACTGATATAAATGTTAAAAAAGTAGGGGTCCTGCCTGCTGGCGCAGAGGCATGGCGGCTGTCTGCGATGCTGATGACCTGGGTTCGGGGACGGATCTGGGTGTCGGAGGGCCCGCCGGTGGGGAGCAGGATTGAGCATCCGCAGGACTGCTCTCCTGTTCCGGGGGGGCGGGGGGTTGAGTATCCAGCACAGTGTGGACCCTCAGTGGAGGCTAGGGGTACCACAAGTGCTCCGGTGCCTGCACGCAAGCGGGGGTGTTGTGGACGTGGCCATCATTGCACATCCCCACCCCCGAAAAACCCTGGAAAAAATCTTGGCTACCTGTTAATGGGTCAACTGTAGCACCGACCCCTCTGGCCACCTAACTCCACCACTGGTGGTCCCATTCGGGAGGGAGATCAGCCCCAAGCATATGGGGTTCGGTTGCTGTAGCAGGGTGAACCCCACTCGTGAGGGCATGGGAAGCCAGGGAAAAAGCATATAAAAAAAAGTAGAAGTCCCAGTACAGACCCCCGAGGCACCCTACTCGTTAACCCCTTTATGCCAGAATGTACCCCATTTACTACCACTGTTTGGCTCCTTCCTGTCATCCAATTTTCCACCCACCTAGTTGCCTTCTGGCCCACCCCTAAGCTCGCCAGCTTATTTACTAGCCTTCTGTGTGGGACAATGTCGAAGGCCTCACTGAAGTCCAGATAGGCCACATCCACCACCCCTCCCTAGTCCACTATCTGCATCACCCAGTCGAAAAACTTATCAGGTTGGTCTGACATAACGTCCCATTCGTGAAGCCATGCTGCCTTTCGTCCTGCATACCACTGGCCACCAGGTAGTCTGCCACCCTTTCTTTTATTAACGTCTCCATTACCTTTCTCACCACTGAGGTGAGACTGGCAGGGTAGTAGTTTTCAGCCTCCTCGTCCTTGTTTCCCCACTTATGTACTGCAACCACCTCTGCCCTCTTCCAGTCCCCAGGCACCCATGTTGTATCCATGGACAAGTTAAACAGTCTTGTCAAAGGTGCTGCCAGCTCCTCCCTCAGCTCACGGAGTACCCTTGGGTGCAAGCCGTCTGGCCCCATTGCTTTATCCACCTTTAACCTGCCCAGTTCCTCCCTTACTGTATCGATTGTGAACATTCTAGAATCCATTCCCCTCCTTCCCCTCCAGCTCTGGTCCTCTACCCTCACCCTCTTTCGTGAAGCTCAAACGGAAGTAGCTATTTAATATCTGCGCTTTTTAGAAGTCTCCCTCCAGTTTTATTCCTCCCTCCCTCCTCAATCTCACAATTCCCTGCCGTGCCTTCCTTCTTTCTCCTACATACTTAAAAAAGGTTTTATCTCCCCTCTTGGCCTGTTTTGCTATTTTCTCCTGAGTGACTTCATTAGCCCTCGTTATCTTATGCCCTGCCTCCCTCCTCTTCTTTCTATATGCCTCCCTATCCTCCTCCCTTTGTGTCGTCTTATACCTCCTGAATGCCCTTTTCATGTCCTCGACCATCCCTGCCGCCTCCCTTGTAAACCATAGAGGTCTCCTCCATCTTCTGTTCTTCTTAACCTTCTTGACACAAAATTCAGTGGCTTTCAGCACCCCTCCTTTAATAGCTGCCCATATTACATAGAAACATAGAATTTGATGGCAGATAAGCAAGCAAGCAAACTTTATTTATATAGTGCTTTTCATAACCAAGACGCTGTATATAATGTAAAATGACAGCATAAACCATAATATAATACATTTTAAAAAACAGTCATTTAATTTAACAATTAGTGAGGGAATGTCAACGAAAATAAATAACTTTTCAGCAGAGATTTAAACCTGCTGACTATCAGGCATTCTCTTAACCGACGAGGTAGAGAATTCCACAAGGTTGGTGCTGCAAATGAAAAAACATGGGCTGCTGATGTTTTAAGGCAAACCTTGGGAATCTCTATCAATCCCTCGTCGGCGGATCGGAGAGGGCGATTGGGGGAGTAGGAAGTCAGAAGATCTTTCAGGTAGCTGGGTCCCTGTTCATGTAGGGCTTTAAAGGTAAGCAAGCCTACCTTATAGGTGATCAGCCACTGAACTGGCAGCCATTGCAGTTCGCGCAGCATAGGCATAATATGACTGGTCCTAGAGGTACCAGTCAACAGCCTGGCCGCAGTGTTCTGCACTAGCTGCAGGCGGCGGATATCAACCCCAGGCAGCCCTAGGTAGAGGGCATTGCAGTAGTCAAGACGGGTGGTAATGAAGGCATGGACCAATGTTAGAAGGTCACTCGGTCGAATCAAGTGTTTCACCTGGGCGATATTCCTCAGATGATAAAATGAGGATTTGACCACGGTTGACGCCTGGGACTTCAGGGTCAAGCCGTCATCAAAAATAACACCCAGGTTACACACCTGATCTGAGATAATGAGCTGGATACCATCGAGCCACAGGCCTGACATGAGCCCAGTTCCAAGACCCGCCCCCAGGCTACCTGGATCCACAACCAGCACTTCAGTTTTATCCGGATTTAATCTCAACCAACTCAAGCTCATCCAGTCTTTGATCTCAGAGAGGCAGCTATTTAGCACAGAGATCGCATCAATCTGTCCAGGCACAAAGGACATATACAGCTGAATATCATCTGCATAGCAGTGAAAACTAAAGCCATATTGCCTGATGATATCTCTTAATGGCAGCTTGTACACTACAGACAACATGGGTGCCAATATGGAACCCTTCGGCACCCCGCAGGACAGGGAGAGAGAGTCAGAGGAATAAATTCTGGTGACCACCCTCTGGGACCTACCTATGAGGAAGGATCCAAACCATTCGAGGACTGTACCAGACAGTCCAAAGGAACCGCAGGGTTTCCAAAAGCACCTCAGGGTCCACAGTATCAAAAGCTGCTGAGAGATTGAGAAGGACCAAGATGGTACGAGCCTTTCAGTCTCTGGCCATTTGGAGGTCATGTAATACCCGAACAAGGGCAGTCTCCATGCTATGCCTCTTCCTGAAACCAGACTGGAGAGCTTCATAGACATTGTGAGTTACCAAGTGATCGTTTAGTTGCAGCGCAACCGCCTTCTTAATAACCTTCCCCACAAAGGGCAGGTTAGAGACAGGTCAGTAGTTAGCTGGATCGACGGGGTCCAAGGAGGATTTTTTAAGGAGTGGTCAAATGACCGCCTCCTTTAGGGGGTCTGGAAAGATTTCCCTCTCCAAGGATCTCCATACAATTTCAGCTAGGATCGGGCAGATGATATCTACACCACCCACTAAGAGGGGGCTAGGGCCCGGATCCAAACTACAACAAGTTGGGCGCAAAGTCTGGACAATCTTCACAATGTCCATGAATTCCAGTCAGCTGAAATCTGTCCAGACAGACCGGGTGCTCACTACCTCCCATCGACCTCCGCAACCCCTCATAGAGAGAGCCGGGCTGATTCTGGACCTGATGCTGGCAACCTTATCTGCGAAAAACCGAGCTAGCTCATCACACTCAATTTGTGAAAAAACTCTTCCAGACTGGAGACAGATTGGATTGCACAATCTGTCAACAGTTCGAAAAAGTTGAGCCAGTCGGTTCTGCTCAACAGAAATCGCCCTGGAGAGGAACTTTGCCTTTTTACGGGTGATTTCTGATTGATAACCCTTATAATGTTCCATCAGTCTAAGCCTGTCAGCATCCAGGCCCGGACTTCTGCCATGCTCTCTCCAGCCTTCGACCAACCTGCCTCAACTTCTTCAAGGACCCATCAAACCAAGGGGACCTTGGGCGAAGAGTGAGTGGTTGAACATGAACAGGAGCTATCAAGTCCAAGGCTTCTCCCACTACCTTATTATAGGCTAGTACGAGATCCCCTGGACTCATGCTTTCACCCAGCAATCCTGATAGGTCCAGTACCGCCGATAGACCATCTGGGGTAACTCCCCTTAAAGGGCTGTACCGGACCATCTCCAAAGGGGTAAGTCCATTTAGTGGGTCCCCGAAGCTAAACCCTATGGTGTGATGGTCAGACCAACCGACTGGTTCCACCCAAGTCAGTGATCTCCATCCCAAGGAGGAACAGCAGATCCAATGAGTGACCTCCCATATAGGTAGAGGAGATAACTACCTGTATGAGACCCAGTGTTCTCATTAACTGGAGGAGATTTTGATCAACTGCGAGAGTTTGTCATCGACCAAGGCATTGAAGTCTCCCAGAATTATCAATCTGGGAGACTCCAACACCATGTCGATGACAAAGTTCATAATCTCCTGCAGGAATACACCCCCATCACCTGATGGATGTTAAATGAGGAGTATCTTGCAGCCTACACCCTCTCCCATGACACACTCAAAGGATCTGGTGGTCCCCACTGGAACATCCACAAGGCCTAGTTCGGTCTTACAAAAGATGGCTACGCCCCCACCCCTACGATCCAGCCTCAGGTGGTGAATCACCGTAAACCCAGCTGGAACCGGCAGAAGTCAATACTGGTCCTGCATTTCATTCAGCCAGGTCTCGGTGAAGCATGCCAGGTCCACCATTTCAACAAGATCAGCTGTAATAGCTGCCTTGTTTGTGATGGGCCTAGCATTACATAACACTGTCCAGGTTGGATGAGATGCTGGGGAAGACCTCGACTGCTGACCAGCATTAATCTTTGGGCCCTTGGGTATGGGAACAAGACAGGGACTACCCCTGTCTTGGCACCATTTTGCCCCAGGGCATCGTCTGGTCCCTACCACTCCAATACAACCCCCCTTCCATTTCCCCACCAGGCCCAGTCCTGCCCCCTTTTCTGCGCCTCCAAGCAATCCCAAGGGATTGACAGCATTTGAAAGTCTCTGTTGGTAAAAAAGGGCAGTCAAAAGGGATGCAGTTCCCTGAGCCTGGTGAGGGAATACTGCCTGACCATCATTTGACCCTCCCTACACATATTAAAACAATCTGTTTACACACACCCAAAAAATAAATTCAAATAAAAATAATAAAAATCATCAGCCCCCAAGGTCCTCTCACAGCCTAAGGTGTGTGTGTGTGTGTGTGTGTGTGTGTGTCTCTCTCTCTCTCCCTCCCCCCCCCTCCCCCTGAGAGGGTGGAGTATCCAAATGAAACTACTAATATATAAATAATTCTACCCACCCACCCCACACCTACAATAAACTGTAATATAATATGAACTGTAATAAAATAAAAATTATAAATAAACACATCAAGTTTAAAATGTCAGGCTGGTCACCAAAGTCCCAATCAAAGATGGCGGGCCAAATATGGTCCAGAACATTAAAATCACTAAATGAAAAATTTGCCGGTAGCACAGTTTCCAAGAAAGATTTGCTAATGAAGAGAAGGACTCTCACCACCTCCTCTTCATTGAAATGAATCCAACGAGATACACCTTTCCACAGACAGAATCCAGTCGAGAAGAGTAAAGTCTCCAAAGAGAGGCCCTCTCATCGTCTCCCCAAACAAGTTAGAGATTCCTAAAACTTGAATAGATTGTTTCCCACAGATATAAATAAAAAGCTGGGTAGAGCTTCAAGACAGTCAGCAACAGTCAGACTGGTCAGATTTATAAAATAAAGGTGACAAAGATCTTCCTGGTTCAGATGAAACCAGAACCCAAAGCAACCCAGGGCAGGTCCTGGTATATGCAGCGGTCCCCCCTCCCCAACCTGGATCGCTGGGGAGAGACCAGTCTCCACCAGGCAGTCCCACACCCTGAAGCCCGTGAGCACTAGTCCTCGGTAAGCACTCCTGGCCCTCCCGGGGAAAAACGGCTACCCCCCGCACCCACCTCTAGGTTGACAGAGTTGGCTGAACCTCTCGTCCTCCTTCTCCTCTTCCTTTCTTCAACATGCTGCAACACAACACCAAAACAAATAGTTGAGATGATCCTCGAGCACCAGAAGAAGTCCAAACACTCGAATTATTAGTTTTCCCAGCTAACTTCAACAAACAAGCAGAACTTTCTGTGGCAACACCCAGGACTCCGGAAGGTAACAATAACAACTGATAGAAGTCAGTACTAATACTGGCAATAGTCAAACATTAATTATGGCCCACCCAGTCTACCCATTTCCCTACCTAATGGATAAGCTGCAGATTTTAGTTAACCAACAGCCTACTTCCTCCTACCCCACCCCCTAGAATTGCCTTATGTCTGTCCCATGCATTCTTTAATTCCTCCACTGTTTTTGACTCCACAACCTCCTCAGGGAGGCCGTTACATGCATCCACAGCCCTCTCCATGAAAAAAATTCTTCTTCACATTATCTTTAAGCTGCCCCCCATCTTCAAATTGTGCCCCCTTGTTCTTGCACACCTTTTTTCTGAAAGATGCTACCCTCTTGGACTTTGTTGATTCCCTTGAGGTACTTGAAAGTTTCTATCATGTCCCCCCTCTCCCTCCTTTCTTCAAGGGTATACATATTAAGCTCCATAAATCTCTCTTTGTATGTCTTCTGGTGCAGACCCGGCACCATTTTAGTTGCCCTCCTCTGGACAGCCTCCATCCTGCCTATGTTCTTGCGGAGCTGAAGTCTCCAGAACTGCACGCAGTACTCCAGATGGGGTTTCACCAGCTGTCTGTACAGAGGCATAACAACTTCCTGTTTTCTAGTGGTGATGCCTCTCCCTATTCATCCCAGTATCCCCCATGCCCTCCTTACTGCCTTCTCACATTGCTTACCCACCTATCGGTCATCTGATATGACTACCCCCAGGTCCCTTTCCATTTTTGTTGTTGTTAGTATCTCATCCCCCATTGTGTACTCTTCCCCTGGGTTTTTGTCTCCCAGGTGCATTACTTTGCACTTTTTTGTGCTGAATCTAAGCTGCCATACATTTGGCCATTCTTCCAACCTTGTCAAGTCCCTTCTCATCCTTTCCACTCCACCTTGTGTATCAACCCTGTTGCAGATCTTTGTGTTGTCTGCAAAGAGACATGATTTTCCTTCCAGTCCTTCTGCAATGTCACTTATAAAGACATTGAAGAGGACCGGTCCCAGTACTGAACCCTGCGGTAGCCCGCTAGTAACCCCACCTTTCTTCAGAGTGGACTCCGTTTACTATTACCCCTGTGTCCTGTTGTCCAGCCAATTTTTTACCCAGGCTACCGTCTTGGGACCCACTCCAAGGCTGGTTAACTTGTATATTAATCTTTTGTGTGGGACTGTGTCAAATGCCTTGCTAAAGTCTAGGTAGGCCATGTCCACAGGCCCTCCCTGATCTACTACTTTGGTCACTACTAATTCCTCCACATCCTTTCTATTTCCCATCCCTGACATTTCTTCCCCAGATATCCTCCTCATTCTGTTAAAGTCTGCTTTCTTGAAGTCCATTACCCTAGTTCTTGTCCTGTTTACTTCCCTCTCCGTTTTTACGCTGAACCTTACAGCCCTTCAATACGGTGCCACATGCTGAGCTGATTTAGTGCCTTGAGCAGTATGGACTAAATAGTATGATAATAATAGGGATCAAAGAGTGGCTGACGGATAGAGCTCAGATAGTTAGAAAAAAGTGTATTGGATTCCAGCAAGAAGGGAGTGACCAGTGGAGTTACACAGTGATCAGTGCTGTGGCCCACATTGTTCAACATGTATGTCTCCTGTATGAATGTTACCAAGTGTGGGTGGAGCAGCGAGTTTTCTGATGACATTAAAAGAGGTCATATAGTTGAAACAAACCAGCAAGTAAGCGAATTAAAAGAATTAAACAAGCTTTATGAGTGGTCTAAAGATAACAAAACGAGATTCAGTCAGGAAAAATGTGTTTTTATGCATTTTGGGAAGAAGAACAGTAAAGCAGTATATAAATTAGGTGATCACATTCTTAAAACCACTGAAAGTAAGAAAGATCTTGGGGTGATAGTCAGGGACACTGATTGAAATTTCCAGGCCCAGGACACATCTTTAGGACTGGACCCCCCTCCCTCCTCCATCTCCTACAGGGTCCAGAAAGACAGAGAGAGAACGATTAGGGGCACAAAGGAGCTTATTGAGCCCAGTCAAGAGGCGGGAGAACCAGAGAGAGGGGATTATTGAGAGACGCAACTGCTGCTGCTGCTGTGCGCATTCCAAAAGGGTCCTCTGTGGCTGGCGCAGCACACCGTTGGGGCACATCACATCTCTCTCAGTGGTAGTGCTCAACTCCCCTTACTCTTTAAGGGGGATGGGGACCAGACTGCACTAGGTGCTGGTTGGAAGGGAGCCTCTCTCTGTCTCCATCCCTACCCCCTCCTGCTGAAGGTCATCATGAAGAATATCAGGCCGACTCTCAGTCTTACCCTCATCAAGATGGAGCAGGTGGACAGTAAGTGCGCTGGGGACACCAGGCAGGATGCTGGGAGAGTAGGTGCCATTTGGTGGTGGGCATTCAATCACTGCCACTGGGGGACGGCTGCTAGTGAGGTGATGCTCCTCCTTGAATGGGTGATGCCTTGGAGAGGAGTGTTGCTATGGTGTGAGCTGCGATGAGGGGCATGTCAGAAACTTTTGGGACACTTCGGTCCAAGTCATGCTCGGGAGGCCGGTGCCAGTCTTTTTTTTATTTTTTTTTTTAAGAAGGGTTTCAGGGGACACAGGGGGACAGCACACAGCAGGAGGGGGGTTGACACCCAGTCAGAAAGGAACAGTGGTGAGAGGGGAAGAGGGCTGGACTCCGCCTCCAGGACTGGTAGATTGGGGTAACAAAAAAAGGTCCCTCGTTGCATGCACTTTGTCGGGCGCTGCAGCCTCATCCCGGGCATTTGCTGCTGCCACCTCCTAATCGCAGGGCTGCCTGGGCTGTATCGGCACAAATTGAGGAGCCTAACAACATTGTGCCATGCTCTGGTGGCTGTTATCATATCAACGACATTAGCAAAATAACAACAATTCTTTTTATCTCGGCTCTGGAAGAGAAGCTTCAATCTGCCACCATAGTCCGTATGTGGCACAGCTGAATGAAGCAGCAGGCAGCAGGTGAGGTGACAAGGAGGGTCGAGGAATAATCAACTGCTGAACTGCATACAGCAGTAGCAGGTTGAGGATGGGGGGGGGGCAGGCAGGCACACACGAGTCCATGACAAACAACCTCAGTCTGTGCAAAATAAAAATTTGCTGTGACTCTGAATCAGACTGTCACAATTTAAGTTCAGAGCAAACAAAACACCAATGATTTTGGTATTGTTTTGATTTGAAGGAAGCTGGCTTTGTGTGTGGTCTTGCTTGCTTGCAGAAATAAAATTACGTGACGTGATGTGGACCCGTGCCTGGCCTTCCGGAGCCTGGTGATAGTATCAAATGACCTGAAATCCAGCAAACAGTGCAATGAGATGGTAGCAAAGTGTAATAGGATCGTGGGATGTATAAAGAGAAACATTACAAGCAGAAGTAGGGAAGTCATATCGCCCATGTACAGATCCATGGTGAGACTGCACATGGAATATTACGGTCAGTTTTGGGAACCACAGAATGTAGGCAATATTGCTAAGCTTGAAAGAGTCCAAAGCAGAACTACAAAACTAATATGGGACTTGAAAGACAAGGGGCTTGATTCTCAAAGGTTGACGCAGGGCTTTTACAAGCCTGGTGTCAAGCCCTGCACCCTGCGCTGCCCCAAACACAGTGACGCATCATGCACCCGATTCACAAAGGTCACATACATTTGCAACACTTTACCGCGACTTGTACCAACTATTTGGTACAAACCTCATCAGAAAGATCTGCAAAGTTAGACCAGCAAATGCTAGTCTTAACTCACGGCATGTGGTGCACGGGATCGAGAATCCAAATTGTCAGCCAGGGAATGCCACAAGCCCCATGTGACGTGTGTTCAGCGCACCCGGCGTTTGCGGCATTCTAACTCTTTCAAGAATCGGGCCCAAGGACTATGGGGACAGGATGGAAACCCTGGGCCTGTGTTCTCTGGAGATGAGGTGTGTGAGGAGGAATGTAATTACAGTCTTCAAGACGATTTCAGATCAGGATCTGAGAGACTGCTTACATCTGTAATTTAAGCAAAACAGCAGGGAAACCAGAGGCACAGATTTCAATTAAATGGCAAGCATTTTAAAACAACTAAAAGGAAACATTGGTTTACTCATTGGGTAGTCCAGTCCTGGAACTCATTATCTGAGTACGTAGTAAATAGTGGAACTCTTAAGATATTTGAAAATAGACTGGCTAGCTATCTAAATAAGGGAAGATTCATCGGTGCCATACACTGAGCAAGCAGCGGACAGGCTAGATGGACTTCTTGCCCCCGCCTGTCTGAACATCGTATGTTCTTATGTAATATGTTGAGAAACTCTGTCTGCCCCCCACCTACTTTATACAGTATAGAACCCTGTGTGCCTTCTATCATAGTTGAATACTCCAGTGCAGTGCCAAGTGTGGGAGAAACAGTACTGCAGCACCCATTTAGTAGTAATAAAATACATTTCTTGATAGGACATAGACAATTGGCTGGCAGTATTACCTAGCGTTTAGAGCATATGTTTTATTGTGATTGTGATTTGATGTTTTTTATTTGTACTTATTGTTATATGTACACTGGTCGCCCGTGTAAACGGGTCTTAGGCCCATGGTCTAAACAGTTAAAATAAGCAAAACAGAGCAGCGAGCTGAGAATGAGCATGGTACATCCCGCATGCCTGGGTTTGATTCCCAGAACCTCCAGGTGCATACTGTGTGAACCTGAGCGTGTCATGTAGCCTTCCTTTGCTCCCAGGTCTCCCCTGTAAACAGGCCTTGTGCCCAATGGGCCTTACTCAGTGTCAAAGAATTAAAAAAAAAAAAAAGTAATAAACTGAGCAACAGCTGTTTTTCAGCAGCTTCCCAGAAGGTTTGCATTTCCATATAAAAAACATTTGCATTTTGATTCCTCGAGTATACCATCACAAATATCATACTATAATGTTAGAAGATTTGGAAAACAGGTGTCCTTTAAAAATAAACTTGTACATCATATCGTGTACTTGGTGTACGTGTTCCTTGCCATCAACCATGTCCTGTTTTACTATGAATGAGTTGCTATTAAGCAGTGCCGTATACCGACTTCTCAGATGCTTACCCTCCTTAATCCGCCAGCTTTTCTCCAAGGCAGGCTTACCAAGTTGTGCAGTGCCTGGCAAGGTGTTGGGCCTTCTAGGTTAGCGACTCCCAGGTGGAGGGTGGCCAGTCATCTGGACCAGGGCTCTAGCATGCCTCATCACCTTGTGCACTATTGGTGCTTTCCTGTGTGCATATCTTTGCCCCTTTTTTATGGACGCCAGTTCACAAGGCACTCAAAGTAAATATGTGATGTTTTCCAACACAGTTTTGGGCTTCATAGCCCGCTGCTCTGGGGCGACGATAGTCCCTTGGTGGCAAAATATTACTTTTTAATGCACTCCTTCAAGGAAGGGAAGGGATCATAATGCTGGCCGAACTGGCAGCCAGCTGATCCCTTTCCACTTTCTGGTCCACCTGCTCTGACCCCAGACTCCCCCATATTGTGACATTTAACCAGGGAGAGCATGTTAGGGACCCTAATAGTTGAGCAGTGGCTTTCATTTTTCTCAAAAGGTTGCTTTAAGGTCTGTAAATTTGTTCTGAAAATGAGCCCCATAGACTTGTATGGGGCACATCCCTGCGCTCTAGCTGGTCAAACGTCACAATACTGGGGAGTGTGGGGGCAGACCAAGCGGACTGGGAAATGGAAAGGGATCAGCTGGCTGCCAGTTCGGCCAACATTGCTATCCTTTCCCTTCCTTGCAGGAGTGCATTAAAAAGTAAAATTTTGCCACCAAGGGACTATCGCCACCCTAGAGCAGCGGGCTGTGAAACCCGCATGGACACCTCATGCATTTACTTTAAGAGGATGCACATATGCAAAGCATGCTGACACAGAGCTTGGCCAACATCTGCTCCTCCCTCGTTCAGGGCTGCCACAGCACGGCCATCTGTCGTCACCCAGGCAGTAATGTTGTAGTTCTCCATCCCCAAACAAGAAGAGCGTCCTACGGGACACTCAATCTTCCTCCACCCGTCAACTGTCGGAGAACACCCTGGGCTCATTCCTGAACACCGAATAAAATTGTCACAAGCAGCAGCTCTGCCACTGTGCTGGCGGGCCAGCACTTCATAATGAAATATTGTGCAGCATCACCTAGCTGTTATCTTCATTATGTACTCCTGCAGGTAGAATTATCTACTGAATGACACAAGATTCCACCCACTCCTTGTTAATTTTATTTTATTACAGATTCAGACAGTACCTTTGAGTCACGGACTCATTTACAAAGGTTCCACGTCACATAGGATATATACATACTGACTTAACAGCAACGAACTCAGAGACAGATACAGATTGTTTACAGGGAATCAGCCAAGCTAACATTCAAGATACTAGGATTACTTACTAGAGTAATTACACAGTACACATACGATGTACTGTAGATATTTTATAGCACATGAGCGAAACTGGCTGGTCAGTAAGGGAAGAGGCAGGCCAGTGGCCATTGTCATGGATTAAGGAGGAGGACAGGGGATTCAGTTGCAGTTACAGTTATTTGAGGATAGAAGGTGGGCCCTAAGGAGGGTTTTAAATTGTCCCAGTCTTTGTTCATTAGCCAGGGTGGCGGTGAGGCTGTTCATCCACATGAGGGCCCTATAGCTGAAAGACCTTTGAAATTGAGAGGTACGGCTGGAGAGAATAGAGAAGAGATGGAGGTCTGAGGTACGGGTATACTTAACCTTAATGCTTGGGCAGATTAAAAGGGAGAGTCCAGAGGGGCAGAGGCCTAGGGTGATTTTTTTTTAGCCATCAGACAGGTGTGGAACCTAATCCTGTTGTTGAGATAAAGCCAGTTTGTAGCACTGTAGAGAGAGCAGGTATGTGCAAGACGGTCACATCCTAGGATAAGAAGGCTGGCTTTGTTTAGGGAGATATGAAGTCTAGCTAGGGATGAAGTGCTTGCCGGCCCATATATCAGTAGACTGTAATCTAGCAGCGAGAGGACCGAGGAGGTGACAGCGAGCCTGAGGGCATCAGGGGTAAGGCAGTGCTTGAAATGGTGCAGAAGCCCCAGCCTAACGTTCAGGCCCTTGGATAGGTCGTAAATGTGCTTGTGGAAATTAAGACCTGGGTCCAAGGTGATGCCCAGGTATTTAAAGGAGTTCACCTGCTCTAGAGGGGTGTGATTGGAAGTTAGGACTTGTGGGCATAGCACCTTTCTAGTGTTCTGTGGGTGAGAGAATAGCATAACTTTGGTTTTGTTGTAATTAAAACTAAGGCGTTGCGCAGAGAACCAGTTTTCTGTGCAGCTGAAAGAGGACTGAAGGGAGCGGCGGAGTTGTATAGGGTCAGAACTGGAGGAGAAAATCACTGCATCATTGGCGTATAGTAATAGATTTCCTGGGCAGGACTCAGGGAGGGTGTTGAGGAAGAGGCTAAAAAGTAGCGGTCCCAAAATGGACCCTTGAGGGACACCAGACAGGACAGGCAGTCTATTTGAGACTGTTACCAATTCTGACCTGTTGATATCGGTCCGAGAGGTAGTCAGAAAACCATCCCAAAGTGTTCAGAGAAAGACCCAAGTTGGTCAAGGTGGTTAGTAGGAGGGAGTGGTTGACGGTGTCAAAAGCCTTTGTGAGGTCAGTGAAGACAGCACCAGTGATGTGCCCCTTATCCAGTGCAGAGTGTATGTGTATGGTAAATGTGAGAAGGGCAGTAATAGTGCTGTGTCCCTTGCGGAACTCATGTTGCTGCTTGCAGAGAAGGTTATATTTGTTGAGGTGCTCCGTGAGCTGATCAGATACAATCCGCTCTAATGCCTTGGAGAGGGGAGGGAGTATGGAAATGGGGCGGTAATTAGTCTTGGAACAATCTCCACCTTTAAATATTGGTGTGATGGAGGCAGATTTCCACTTGGGGGGGGAATTTACCTAGGCAAAGGGTGCGGTTTAAGATGTGAGTAAGGGGGTAGAGAACCTCATTAAGGGTGAGACGAAGGAGCTCCATGTCCAGAGAGTCGGAGCTGTAAGAGGAGTGGCTAAAGGCTGTTCTGAGGTATGGCTCCACAGTCCTAGTAGTGATACTGCGCAGCTAAAAGGCGGGAGCTGCAGAAGGGGTGTTAGTTGCCGGAGAATCAAAGAAGTTAGGAGAGAGGAGACTACTAAGGTTAGTGAAGGCATTATTGAAGGCTGAGGCGATACGGGAAGGGTCAGTGGTCACTGACCCGTCAACCAAGACCTGCGTTGGCATCTGGTTGGGGGCCTTACCACAGATTTCATTAATGTTGTTCCAGAACTTGCATCCAGAGCCCCAGGAGGAAGTTAGTGAAGATTTATAGTACTCTGCTTTGGCTTTGTGAATGGCCCAGGTGCACTTATTCCGAGCCCCTCTGTATTTATGTCTGTCAAGCGGGAGGCCAGATTCTAGGAAGCGTTGCCACAATTAATCTCTTGCTCGCAACAAGGCCATGAGGTGATCAGTGAACCAGGGCGCATGGTTGCCTTTAACCATTCTTTTAGTGAGTGGGGCAAAGTTGTCACATATGTTTTTGGAAGACAGGATGAAGAGGTCAAGGGCTATTTCAGGGTCGGGGGAGCTAGTGATGAAGGACCAGTCCATAGCCCTGAGGTATGCTTTAAGAGCTGCCAGTGTACCAGGGCCAAGTTTGCGTTAGGTTATGAATTTGGGAAGGGATCTAGGGGCTTTGCAGGACCAGGTGCAGATAACTGGGGAGTGGTCACTAAGACCATCTGGGAGAACAAAGACAGTAGAGATTTTGTGTGGACGATTGGTGAAGACAAGGTCAAGCAGGGAGGAGGACCCAGAGCGCAGGTCAAGACGGGTAGGGGAGGTGACCATTTGGGAGAGGCCTTGGGCTGTGGCAGCATCTATGAGCGGCGAGGCATCCTTACTTAACCAATTTATATTAAAATCACCTAGTACAATCATTTCCGTGTGAGATGGTAGAGTGTCCAGATAGGACATTACCGAGTGCAAGTCTATTTTTTGGTCCCTGGGTGGACAATAGACTGCACTGATGTGTAGTGTTTTAAATTTCTAACACAAAGATCACAATAAAATTTTAAGCTAAAGATAGCACGTGAAAGATGAGATCAGACTTAAGTCTTCATAGAAATGCTGAAATGTAGTTCTCAAAACAATATAAATATAATGCATAATCATAAAATGGTAGGCAAAATTACTTTAAACATTCATATTATATGGAAGCAATTACTGACATGGACAGTTTTACACACCCACAAATGGGTTGAGGCCCAAAAATTAAGTTTTCTTTCTTAACAAAATTACTTTCATATGGGGGGAAGGTGGGGGCAAGGTTAACTTTTATTAAGAACCAGTACTGCAGTTTATAATTCAGGTCACACAGCTTATTTAAAACTTACATAAATATGCCCTAAAATATTTCATACTAGTCTTAGTTTTTTTTTTTCTTCTTTTTTAAGTATTCTGTCATAAGGTTTTTAAACTGATATTGCCCTTTCAAATGCTGGGAATTCCCATACACAATTTATACATATAAGTTGTTTTGATCTTTGATGACAGCAGCATGCTTGTTCCAAAAAGGATGATGTTCTCTAAACCTTTAGTAGTTTCCAGAAAAGCGGACTTTGACGCAGGACAAAAATATTCATTTTTTTCGTTTTGTTGGAGACCATCCATCAGTACTCTTAATACATAAAAAAAATGTTTTACAAAGAGTGGAAGTTCTCTGTGGTAGTACATTTCTCCAGTCACTGCAAGTTGATTATTTAACAAGGAGTATTCTAAAAACCAAAACCTTGAACATGGTTACCTTTTAGCTAAAAAGAACAGGGATCTGCTGAAACAGGTTTCTTGCCAGTTCTGCCATGCATGTGTTTAAAACTGATAAGTAAATGATGCAGTGTTGTACATTTCCCTTGAATAAATGTTTTCTGTTAATTGACTGCGTGCTAAGAATGTCTGGGTTTGTAACTGAGGTGATGTGCACAGTTGGGTCCTGCTCATATTTCTGTCGATTTGCTCAGTGAGTGTCATGTGTGTTGATGAATAACATATTTTGAGAATGTCCCTTAACATTTGGTGTTCCTGCTTGTGGATGCCCTTAGACTAGAACTTGAGCTACTTATTTTTCTCCTCAGTGAAAGTATGTAACTTCAAATGTTTTTTTTTTTTTTTTAGGGAACAAAACCATGGCAGGGTATCCAGATTTTGGAAGTGCAGCTGTGATTTCTTTTTACTGCAATAGAGTTGCAAAACCATGGTTAGTTTTTTGAAACACAGACCCAAGTGCATGATCTCAGAGTAATGAACAGTTTGAGGTGCCAAGGAGGATTCAGACTCGGGTGGGGGGAAGAGTGTTTGTGGAAAAATATCTACAAACATGAGCGCTACTGAGTGAGCTAAAGGAGCAGCTCCAGTGTGTAGCTTATCTAGTTTAAAACTTTGTTTTACTGAACCAAAGCAGTTAACTTATGCTGACAGATGTTTCTGTAACTCGGGTGTGCTACAAGTTTAGCTCATCTAGTAGAGCACTTTTTGCTTTTATTTCTTATTTTTGAAGTTTGTCTCTGTATATACCTAATAATGAGATGTAGAGGGCAGCATTTTTTAATTCATAATTTGTTTTCCTTCGATAGTCGAACTTGGATATGACATCTCATTTTCAGTGGGGTCCTGTTTCTACCTAATGTTACAGCTGGGAGCACTGAGGCACAGAAAAGAGTCACACAGTGAGACAGTGGCTCTATGGGATTCAAACCTGTGTCCTCTTATTTCACAATTTAGTGCTGCTTCAACCACTGCATTCCATACTTACCCTGAATAGTGCTCCCAGCATAATTTTTATGGATTTATTTATTTTAAATGTTTTGTCCAAAAAGCACGCTGTGTATGGGGGGCTGGGGCGCCAGAGCCATCTTCCAGGCTGGTCATACTCCTTTGCACCTCCTCACCACCTGAGACTAAAAACCATTAAAATAGCAGCATAAGCTATAAATTCTTTAAAACTAATTGAAAGAATTAATGCAGAACAGTATACAGAGCAGAACGATCTAATTTTTAACGATGGGAAGGCAGAAAGCGCAACCTCAGGGCCACCTGAAAGATTCACAACAGTTACAGACAAGGCCCCAGACCCAGTGGGCCAGAGTAGCAGTGGAGCTCAAAATACATCCAAACCCCCATGGAGTGCTATGATTGAGTCCATGTGGACCGTGGACTCCAAGATAGAGAAAACTCTCCAGATGTTGGAGACACACGACACTGCACTCTAGAAACTGATGGGATTAGTGGCAGAGGTTGAGAAAAGGTCGGTCTCAACTATGGCGATGACTGCCAGACTGATTAAAGAAAATGGGCAACTACGTAGCCATATGGAGGCAATCGAAAATGAACTCAGAGCAGGGAACATAAGATTGATCGGAGTTCCCGAAGGAGTGGAGGGGACTAGACTACTGTCATATTTGGTGTCTTGGTTGCAAGAAACCCTCAATCATCCTGACCGCATCCAAAGGGTCCTCATTTGTGAAAGCCTACAGGGTAAATCCTCGGATCCGTCCTGCCACAACAAATCAGCAATGCACCATCATTCTGAAGTCTGCTGGGTCAGAGATCCAAGCTGAGGTGATCCACGCTGCTCGTGCAGCTTATCCACTTGAAATAAATGGGGCAGATATTAAACTATTCCCAGATCTTTCGTATCAGAGGAGGGCAAGATGGAAGAGCTTCAATGCAGTGCGGCAGCATTTGCGGACTTTGGGAGTAGTTCACTCATTTCTTCTGCCAGCGCGACTTCAAGTTATGTATGGGGGAAAATCGTGGCAATTTAGCAACCCTCAGGACGCAGGAAGATGGGTTGAAAAGATAGAGGGAGAATTTCAGAGTCAAAAAGGACTTCCTGAACCTGCCTACTGCGATTCGGAAACAGAGGACTAATGAGTGAGTACTGGCAGCGACAGAACAGTTGATGTTTGAGTCCCTCGGTGGTTTGCCGACTCACAGTGTGGACTTGAGGAGATAGACTGCCTCTTTTAATATGCTTGTTGACATGGGGTGGGGGGGGGAGAGACATAAGGGGTGTATGGAGAGCTTTTTCTTGAATTAAAATGTTACTGAAGCTCACAAAGCAGATGAGCATGGGGAATTTAGGTCTGAAATGCTCCCCTTTTTGTTTTCTTTTCCTTACCAGAGAACGGTAGCTGTAACCATTTTTTGCCTTCATACTTAATTACAGTAGATGTTTAAAATGCTCAAAGTCACTGATTTGTGCTGTTTCAGTTTTAATTACTGTAACTATAGTGATGCTAGATGTAAATGTTTGGTCTAGGTGGGGAGTTGAAGTGTTGCAAGGGGGTATAATATTTTTTTTTGCATGACTGACCCCTAACTGAAGAACAGGTTAAATAGCAATCTAATGACTGTATTATTATCCCTTTGATATTCTACCTAATGGACATACCTTTTCTTTTGAAGAGTGTGTCATTTCCTGATTATTACAGACTTAAGTTTTTATTGTTGGAACCTCCCCCAAACTCCTTCTGTAACAGACTACAGAATATTAAGTCTTATGTTCTCTATATTCATTGTTACAGCAGCAAATAAGCCGTCTATAAATGTACTGTATGTTATCCTGTATGAGAAATGTACAAGTATGTATGCTTATACAAGAAACTAATAAATATAAAGTTCAAAAACAAAAGAAGGTGCACTGAGATGAAGCTTGCCTACATGTCTAACCTGGGGTGAGGGTACATCAGAGATGGAAATACATAATAATATAAAAAGGAAATAAAATAAAGAAGCAGGGTATAATACAGTCAAAAAATCCAGGCAGCCAAATTACCATAATGATACATGGTTCAGTGACACAGAGATCCATGCAGATTCTTAACAATGTACGGAGCCAGACAATTAAAATGGCACAGAGCTGGTAGGAGGGTCGATGATGGACAGATCCTAGAGGCAACCAGGAGAAGGGGGATTACAGAGAGATGAGAGAGGCTACAGTAGTTGCAACTTGCAGGAGCGGGAAGTGAGTTCCCAGAGCAGGGACTTAATTAATTATTAATTTATTTATTAGAAAATGTTTTACCAGGTAAACCATACAGAGAACAGCAGTCTCATTTACAGATGTCACCTGGAGGGAGGGGAAGGAAGGGCAGAAGAAGGGTGCAGAGGTACAGAACTAGCAATAAGATGAAAATAAAATGCTAACAGTGCAAATTTACAGTCTTAGTTACCACAGTATACAGTGCATAGACTGAGTGGACAGCAGTTGGTACACCATACAATGCAAGGCAGGCATTAGTTTCATAATAAAGATACGTGGCAGTTAAGTGGGGTACTCACAAGTAGACATAAATTGCTTTTTTAGTTTTGATTAGGTAGCAAAGACTAGGGGGCAAGTAATGTCAGAGGTTATTAAAGTATTCCATACTTAGGGCGCAAGGTGTTCCATACTTGAATGAAAAGGTAGAAGAGGTGAAGTTGGTGGGGGTGGGAAGGGTTTCTATTGGAAACATTTAGGTGGGGTAACTTTCACATCTAGATTCATAGGTGGGGGACTGGTCATTTCTAGCTAGTAGAACTCTTCAATAGTATTTCAGAAAAAAAAAGATGACAGGGGTGCATGAGGTCTCAAGGCAGTGAAACACAGTTCTTGTGAGCGCCTCTCCAATTTAACCCCTGCTGGTTCCAGAGCACTAGCAGGTTTCTGCAGACTTTTCAGATGGTGTTACATATATATATATATATATATATATTTATACAATAGGGGTGGCTGATAAACGTTGCAGATAAAAACATGTATTCTCACTAGAGTGAGATAAATCTTGGTGATGTAGGAACTGTGGTAGATATTTAAATTTACACACACACTTCCTATGTCAGCAAGTAATATTCTCACAGTAGCTATGTCATCAGGAAAAGATGTGCAGGCATTACAGTATCCTAGCAACTGAAGCAAATCACATTCACCTGTTATAGTTAAAATGTTAAAGCAGCTCGAGTTTCACATGCTACTGACTTCACTGCTGTTTCTAATTACACACATTAACAGTAAAAAGCATTGGCGTGGTGCCCAAGCTACAGAAATACAAATGTGAATGCAGGACAGGTCTATCGAACATGCAAACCATGAAAACAACAGCCCTACTCACAAGAAAGCAAAGCAAATTTTCTCTGATAGCAATGCAAAATAATAACAAATACTTGAATGCAGCAGCCGTGGCAAAACTCTGAACTCGAAACCGTGAACAAGTCCATTCACAAACTGAAAAGAAACTCACACAAGCACCCCATCTTGGAAAATAAAGTAACACAACACATACATAAGGTGTAAAATTAAATAAATAAACTTATTTACAGTCTCTTCTGACAAACCGAGAAGCCTCAAACAGGAAGTCTTCTTCAAAAGAAATACATGCCACTCTCACTCACAAACCAATCAAAACACAACTCCGCTATCAATCACTGCTACTGACCAATGGTATAAAACAAATAGCAACCAATACGATACATTTCTACACAAAAATCACACGCAGATACCAATGAAAAACCACTACTATCCAACGATAGCCAATCCAACAACAGACTCATTCATAAAAACAGCACTCCCATTACCAATACAGCCTCATCGCTGCGCAGCAACACTTAGAAATAAAATAACACACATTTTCGGACACTTGTACACACAATAGCCAACAAATACCCTATTGTATAAATCAGACACATGATGGGGCCAGGTGGGATATGTAAAAATTGTCACTTGCTCGTGAGTGCATGGACACCCCACTGTGTTCTCTCGCACCGTAAGATATCCATGCCTCACTCTGCAAGAGTGACAATATTTTACATATCCCACTCAGCCCCACCATGTATCCCCTATATATATATATATATATATATATAGTGTTTTTTTGGGGGGGGGTTTACATCTACCAAAGGCATTCGTTGGCGTACATTTGTACAGGGAATTGCCCTGCAAATGGACATAAATTGGCCGTTAGACCGGAACAGCTGCAGATATGACTGTTTATTCAAAATCTGCTGTTTGCAGTGGAAAGCTGCATCAGTGAATATGTAGCATTGTTTGTGCCACATAAGCCAGCAGCTTGTGGTAGGTTGGCTGAATATAATTCTGTTCCATTTAGTCAGTAGGTGGCAGCATATAGGCTTCTGCCAGGAAAGCGGACCTTCATGTGCATTGTCAGATGGACACTGAGTAAGAGCATGTCATATGCAATTTCTTTAGTTGAAAGTTACATCAGTTTACCAATTCAACAGTAGACTTCTCTTACTTGAAGCAGCAGTCTCTGATAAAAAATAGAATTATTCACTTTAGAATGCACCTATAAACACCCCCCGAAAAATACTGTTAGTGTGGTTTGCATCCCCAACGAAAAATACTGTTAGTGTGGTACAGCTGGCAAAATTCATACCTGTGGGCACAAGGTCATAGGTTAATGTTCCGTACTTGGGATTTGGACTCTTGCCCAAAATGGACACCACAGTGTGGTACTGAGATGCTGTTGTTCAGATGAGACGTTAAACTGAGGTCTAGTTTGCCTCCCTCTGGTGCTTGTCCAGGTGTATGTTAAGATCATGTGGCACTTTTCAAAAAGCTTAGGATACATCACTGGAATCCTGGCCAATGTTCTTTCTTTTAACAAAACGGGTTCTAATGTGACTGTGTATATTACTGTGTGTGAATGTGATATATAAAGAATAATTAACCCCCACGTGTTAAGAATGACCTTTGGGTAAGTGACACCACACCCTGGAGTGCATTAATGAGAATATAAAATGGAAACAAGGTGGAAAACCTTTAATTAAAGCAGAACTGATAGGGAAGAGTTCACTCTTGTGTAAACTGTGAGATTTACTCACTGGTATGGACCCAAAGTAACCAATCATCTGGCAGGGTTTTTCTTGTTCATTTTATAATACTACAGAAAAAATGGGGCAGATATGCTTTAAAAGGATTGTTTTTAATTGTATAAAATCTAAATTAATGGTCCAGAGCAGAATCAAAATGTAAAACCAAGTTGCTAAAATTGCAAATGCTAAATTGGGATTACTCTATAGCAACAAGTCTTGCTGTACCACTGATGCCCTAAGGATAGCAGTGTCTAGTTCAGTGCTGTCAGTCATTGACTATGGCCTAGTGGTGTATGGAGCTGCTACTCCTACGGCTCTAAGAAGACTCAAAACCACTCTCAACAAGGCAAGTAGGCTTGTCCTGGGTGCGCACCGTCTAACCCACTCTTGTGAACTATACACCCAAAGTAGCTGGCTTAACTTAGAATGCCGAATCTGGTACCAGACATGTTTACTCACCAAAAAAATCAATGCTCGGACTAACCCCCACTGGAGTCCGGAACCTTCTCAAACATTTTTATTTATTTAAAGTCTGATGACCAGGTAGGCCTGCTGAGACACACAAAGTCCCTTTTTCAGGGGCGACCCAGGGAATAAACACATTCCAAGCATGTTGAGCAAAGACAATATTGTATAGAGGCATATACTGTAGAACTAGAATGATTCGCTGTAAAATAATTTCACTATAATCGCTGAATGATCCTGTTCAGTGAAATTATTTTTACAGCGAATGTTAATCTACAGTACGAGTCTTGTACATACAGTAGATTACAGCACTACTCATGCTCACGCTTTGCCACCGACTGTGATTCTTCAAAAACCCCTTTGCCACTGACTGTGATTCTTCTTCCAGACCCCCAAAATAGTGTCCGCAAGCACTCCAAAATTTTCACTCCGACTTACGCTATTCCGAGCTGTACCACCGACTACGTGCTTGCTATGACTCGTCAGTTGGGACCACGTGGTCGGTACGATTACTCCTTGGTTACCGCATCTTCGTTTTACTTGGATACAGAGTTACTACTGTATACTTAAATTGAAAATACTGTATGAATTGAATGAAACCATGAACATGTTTTCCAGGTGAGAAAACATTTATTAAATGCAAAGTGATTAAAAAAAAAAAAAACAAGGCTTCGAAGTGTTGCCACAGTTGTACGAGCACTACCAGTGCTGTGAGTGCTTCAGGTCGCTGTGTCAAGCCACGCTGTCTCCGTCTCAGTCTCCATCTCCATCTGATGGACACAGTAACAGGGTTAAAAACTTTGGTAAACAGCGAGGGTAATTCTAAGTGGATGAACAAACTCACCATTTAGACATTCTGTATGTGCCTGTAGGATGCCAGCTTGCTCAAATACTCAACAGCAGTCCTCCGGTCGAGCTGCCAGTTTGGCAAAGCTGCTTACCAGCCACTGAGCATGGTGATTTTTCAGGGAAGTTGTCCTGAGATCGATGTTAATCTTTCTGGTGGGGTCAGTATCAGAATTTGCTACTTTGGCAGCTAGCTCATTAGCATAGTATTCCGTAAAATGTTGCTTCAGTTCGTCTTTAAAAACTTTATTTACGGCAATGTCCAGGACTTGTAACATGTCTGTGCACGAAGCAGGGACAAAGACTGACACAATATTATCCATTTTAATAGTGTCAAGCACTTCTTTTGTTTTGTGACCTTGAAAAAGAGATCCAGGATTATCAGTGTCCTTTGTACACTTGGCAGCTGCATTTTTTATTTTTTTTGTATTGAGTGCACATATGGTACAATAACACACTCAATGTACTGAATTGTTATCTCGGTGTTGGCCCAGTGGTTATCGGTGTGTGTAACATGCCAACCTGGGGGAAACTTGTAGGAGAGATGGCACTGTTCAGTGCAGCCTGTGTAGATTATCTGAGGTGGTAGGTAGTGGCCAGAGAGACTGCAGCATAGTACAACTGTTATCTGATGTTTGTCGCCCAAACTGGCAACCTCAATCTGCTTTTTCCCCCCAGTAGTGTCCATCGTCCATTCAGAGCATGGAACCACGTTAACCTCTGTCTCATCTAGATTTACGACAAGCTCAGGTTGAATGAGCTCCTGACGAGACGCTGTAGCTATTCTGTTGAGATAGCTTGCTTTTAATGATTTGAAATCTTGTGGTGTTTTTCTTGCTGCCTTTGTGCCCTTTCGTTTGCTGAAACCCATGCGGTTTAAAAACAACCAGGACCATTGTCTAGAAAAGGATAGGCTGCCACCATTTTCAACAAGCAGTTCAGGACATTTGGCTTTAACTAGTCAAGTTGCTGTTGCCCGCAACAGTCTACCATTAATAACTGCACCCTCAGACCTCAGTGTTTCAACTCATCTTCAACGTCTGTCATAAGCAGACGTGGGCCACCATGGGCTTTTATGGGCAGCTCTTTAGAAAGTTTGTCTGGGTCAGGAGTCTTTGCTAGTCTCTCTTTGTAGTCATGCTTGAAGGTGCGGACTGTGCTTTCA
The DNA here is from genome assembly GCA_016271365.2 of Neoceratodus forsteri. Lineage (NCBI taxonomy): Eukaryota > Metazoa > Chordata > Ceratodontiformes > Ceratodontidae > Neoceratodus > Neoceratodus forsteri. The sequence goes on along the minus strand of CM057453.1, from coordinate 911,771,260 downwards.
TTAATTTTCTGCTTATACTTGCTCTCATAATATCGAGCAGCATTCATTACCCCATATTCGCACTAATACTTGGCAATTTCAAATCTGACCTCAGGGGTGTAGACGGCAAAATGTGCTCTACGTTTCTTTGCAGGGGGAGAAGATATTGCAAGTTCCTTCACTACAGAGTTTGCCATCAGGTTTGATATCCCGGCTGTGACAGAAAGAATATCGGCATCCAAGTTGCCGGTTTCCAAGGCAATAAAGTCTCTTTGTTGCTGGTCTACGAGGGGAGTTTAGCCACTTTATTAAAGACATCACTGTGCCTGTATTGTTTAGCAGTTAATGCAGCCAAGCAGATACACTATGGCACTATGGGACAGAAGCAGCAAACTGCTGTGTGTATAGCTGCTTTTGAAAGGATTAAGCGTGCGAATGTATGTGTGTGCGATCATCTGCGCAATATAAACTTTATGCGATTATACAGTATCTAGTTCTACAGTATACAGGATATATATATATATACACACACACACACACACACACACACACCCACCCACACCCACACCCACACCCACACCCTATATATACACAGGATGTCAGGAGCAAACCATAGTTACAGGTGGAATCTGCATAAATAATAATACACGATCAGACAGTAAATACAAAGATATGATCAATCCACGTTGAATGTCAGGAGCAGACAGTATTTACAGATAGTATCTGGAAGGGTCAGTAATTACAGAATAAATACATCATCAGGCAGTAAGTACAAAGATGTGATCACTCCACGTTGAAGTTATCTTCTTGTACAATATAAAATATTTTTTTATACAGAGAGCACTACAACTTGTGCAATATAAGATTTTACTTACAGAGAGCACTACATATGATACAGATAACTACATAGGGAACAGCAAGGATGATGGGATAGGGGAGCAGGGGAGTGGGAAAGAGGTGCAAATGAGAGCAGAACTATTCAGGAGAGAGTTAGTCGCAGTTACTGTTTCATACAGGAGGTAGGAAGAAGATCTCCTTAAGGTGTTTTTTGAAGAGGGGAAGAGTCTTCATGAAAGTATGGTGTAAGGGAGGTTATTTCACTTTTGGGGTGTGGAGAACAAGAAGGATCGCTGGCAAATTGTTAAGTGAGGCCTAGGTAGATTTAGAAGTGGGAGGTGAGAGGATCTAAGGTTTCTATGGAAGGGTTTGATGGTGAGTAGATTTGACAGGGTAGGAGGCGAAGGGAGATGGACAAGTTTGAAAGTGGTACAGAGCACAGGGAAGTTCTGTTTGGCCTCAAAAGATGGCCATCCAAGGGTGTTAAGCACAGGACAATGGTGGGTGCGAGTCAGAGCTTTGGCAGCAAAGTCAGCAATTCAGTGGTAGGCTACTTTGAATATTGCCAATAGCAGTTTCTTGGCGGAGTGGAGTATTGGGGCACCATAGAACAGGCCAGGGAGAAGGGTAGCTGTGACAATAGTCCACTGTGCTTGATGTGTTACGTAAGGAGCAGATAGAGATAGAAGACCAATCTTTTGGTTGGCTGCCTTAATCACATTAGTCACATAAGTATCAAAGGACAGGTGCTCATCAAGTGTCAGACCCAGATATTTAAAGGAGTTGACCCTTTCAATACTTACCCCAGAGGAGGAAATGACCACTAGTGGAGGTTGTGGGTCCATGTTGAAGGAGGTGTGCCAAAACAACAAGGACTTAGTTTCCTTGGTGTTCGGCACTAACAGGTTCTCTCGGAACCAGGTTTCTAGGAGCTGGAAGTCTTTCTCAAGTTCGGAGTTGATGCAGGAGACATCACTGGAGGATCTGTATAGCATGGCATTGTCAGCGTAGAGCTGAATTGATGCCCCCCCCCCAGTTCATTGGCAGGTCATTTATAAAGACTGAGACTGATAGAGGCCCCAGAATTGAACCCTGGGGTCAGTGATGGGAGACAAAGATGATAAGATTCCAGCCCACTTAACGCATTGAAACCTATTAGATAAATAGTCTGAGACCCAGGAGATAGTTGTCGTTAAGGCAGAAGGAATGGAGTTAGTGATTAGAAGGGGGTGACTAACAAGATCAAAGGCCTTCGTGAGATCAGCGAAGACAGCCCTAACAAACTAACATGTCCAGGTGCACCAGGGGTCTAAATGGTCAAACCCTGAAAGTACCACTCTGTAGGACCTCGCAAAGGTCCTTTGAGTATCGTGCACCAATCTGGCTCAACTCTCTCAGTGAAGAATTACTTGTTGAAGCCAAACTTGGCTCTTTTAAAACAAAGCTTAGATCCATACTAACTCGGGACAGTGTCTATGACTGTGACTCCCCTTCCTCGCCTCAGCAATATTAGATTTCTCTCTTTATATCTCTCCTCGCTTTATTATCCCTATCCTCTCCATACTTGTATTTTTGGGCCCTCCCTATCTCCTTTGACACTTTTCACCAATCTCCCTCTCAGGCCCACTAAGAACCACTTAGTAGATGGCAGCTGTGGGCCTCTGGTGGTTATCCATATTCCCCCTTACTCCCCTTCCCCACCTTTCTACGCTCCAACAATCCCTACTTGCCCATTCTCCCATATCCTCCATTGTCCCCTGCCTGCGCACTCTTTGCACCACCTACCTTTTACTACCTTCTCCTTGTTGCCTCCATTTCCCTCCCCTCCTTTCTCCTGTCTGACTGTCGCTGTAATGGTCTGTTTTCGGGTTTCGCTGTCGTGGTGTCGCACTAGAGTGGACCACTGAGGAGAAAGTACATATGGGGCAAAACAAACAAAACATTATTTTGATGGCGAACTTTGGAAACCACATAAAAGGATTACACAGAGGGTCACCAGAGAGCTATCACAGCTTAACAGATAAGTGTCACAGCTGCTCTTTAAATTCCTGTTCTTCCCTGCCCCCTCAGCTCAGCAGCACCACCCATTGATGCCTTCCAGCATATGCCCTGCCAGTGCAGGCCAGGATCCAGTGATTGTGGGTTATTAAACAATAAAACCAGGCAAAGTGGTGTGCAAAAAGGTAACCAGCATAGTGTCAAAATATGTACAGTGCAGAGCAGTTTATTCAGCTAAGCCAGACATAACAAAGAAACACTCTAGCGCTTTGAATAAGTAGCAGTTCTTCCTCGGGGGGGGGGCATGGATTCCCCAAACAGGTACTTCTCTTGTACTGAAAAATAAAAGTTCTAGGGACATGGATACGTTGTTCAATCCACACTTATTGGCAGGTTCCTTGCCGCTTTATATCTTGCCGGAAGGTCTTCAAGCTGGCTTCTCCCACCCACCCGGGTGGTAAAACTCTCGGCTCCGCCCCATGACGCCAGATCTTCCTTACCGCTTGGAAACTCAGGTTCCCTCCTTAGTGCTCTGCATTTTAGACTGGATCCTAACTCTTCGGTTCATCCGGAATTGGTTTTGAAGTTTTCTAAACTTCGGTCTTCATCTTCCCTCGCGGCTGCGATGGACAAATCTATTCCCAGCTTTCGGAGGTGCTCTTGCGGGCAGAAAATGTCCAGGACGGATCCGCACTCCACGTGCGTCTACTGCCTAGGCCTAGATCATGACCCACAGGCCTGCGAGTTGTGCCGTTCTTTCTTGGCCAACGTCCTGGATGATCGCGCTGCCCGATTGAAGCTCGGACGCCCCGAGAAGCGTTTCCTGCCGGTAAAATCAAAAGAGGCTCATTGGGCGGTGTCCACGGCGGCTGGCTTGGCTGAGCAGCTCGAGCAGATGATCGCCCTCGAGGAGGAGGCGGCCCAGGCCGCATCTTCCTCCTCCTCAGCTGCGGCATTTATCCCGCTCTCTCTGAGTTCCTCGTACACGGCTTCGTTCAAGGAACTTTGTCAATCCCTTTCCACGAAGGGAGAGGGGCCATCGGGACATTCTTCTCGACCCAAGAAAAACGAGTCGAAGGATAAGTCCCACCGTCGGCGTTCATGGGAGCGGGAGAGGTCTCCTTCCCCAGACAGCTGACCATCGACTTCGGTCGAAGTTGCGGCTCAGGCTGCTGGCTTCACGGTGTCCCTGTCAGGCCAGCCTGCTGAGACTCCCGTCGACACAGTCGAGATTTTTCTCGATCCGTTAGACAGGCTGTCGACTGGTGAAGCCGACAACCCACCTTCACTGGTTCCCTGGTGGAGACCAAGGATCTGCCTGCGCCCGGGGCCACAGTCCCGGTTAAGTGCCAAGCCGAGGAAAAGCGGTGTCCCGCCCTTCCCAGACCCGCCCTCGGTCCCCCCGAGGGTCTCGGTCTTGGTCTTGGACTTCATCTCGGTCAAGCCGTTCCCGCCAACATCAGCGGTCTCTGTCTCGATACCGAAGTAAGTGGCAACACCGTTCCTCCTCGTCCTCTTCCTCGGATGAGGGGAGACTTCAGCGTAAATTACATCGGCGCTACGAGGAGCTTACGTGGCAGCAGTTGCTGCTGTCCGGGTCTAAACCGACTCCAGTCCAGACCCCGGCCATCAAGTGGCTGTCGCCCGAACGACCGAAGCAACCACTCGCCCCAGTCGAGTTGCCCGTTCCAGGGCCGGTTGCTCGGCCAAAACCAGCTGCTCCACCAATTGTGGTGGAACCTCCGCCTCCACAACCGAAGTGTGGGGCGCCGACCAGCTACTCGGTCGGGTCACGGCCTGCCCACAGGTTGTCGGTCACCCTCACTCCCGACCATCCTCGGCAGGTAGAGGGTGGCTCAGGGCCGAGGCAGCTACGCAGACTCTTGGAATCCACGATGACTCCTCCCTGTTCTCCAGGCAGGTCGACCTGGAGTCCTCCGGGGCCAGTCATTGGACGATAGCCCATCGTCCTTCTTGGGTCTGCTTCGACTCATCTCAGAGTCCACGGGATGCAGCTCGACCCGTGTCCAATGGGCCAATGTCCCCTGGCGAGATACTGGACCGAGGATTCCCCACGGAGGCCTTTCCGTGGCTGAGGGCCATTGTCGGCCCAGCCTTGGAGCTTTGGCAGCTGCCTGCTTCCTGTCCTCGCGCCTCGGCCACGATGGCCAGGAAGTATCTGATCCCCACGCTCTTTGCCCGGTTTCTGGAGAGTCACCGACAAGCGTTTTCAGCGTTCGTAGCGGCTCGGGATATGGATAAGCCCCGACAAAGAGTCCAAAGCTGTACTTTGCGGGGCGCAAGGTGTACGCTGCATCCTCCCTCAGCCTCCGACAGGCCAGCTCGGCCGTGCTGATGGCACACTTCTCCCACGCCCTCTTGGGCTCCCTGGATGAGGTTGTCCCTCATCTCCCGACTGACCTGCAGACCACGGTCCACCAGGTGCGGGACCAGGGTAGGGCGGTGGTGAAGCAGCAGCTTCAGACTGCTCTGGACATAGGTGATTCCTGTGCCAGGTCAGTAGCGGCCGCGGTGGCCATGCGCCGCAGGGCGTGGCTTAGGATATCCACCTTCACGGCGGATACCCAGCACAAGTTGGCGGACGTCCCCTTCTTGGGGACTGACCTCTTCGGCCCTGGAGTGGAGGGACACCTCCAGCGGATCGAAAAGTCCAATGCCACCCTGGACTCGGTCACCTCTGCCCAGAGGGACAAAGGCCGCCATCAGCAACAGCAGAAGTCCTTTCATCCTTCAGCCCCTGCATCTCGACCGGCCCAACAGGGCCAGCAGACTCGCGCTTGGCGTCCCAAATCCAAGCCAGCGGCTTCCTCCAACAGGAAGCAGGGAGGCAAAGGCCCAGGAGGTCCCTCGGCCGGTTCCTCCTCCAAGCCTGCCCAGTGACGGGTTGAGGGGTGCCACCCCAGCCTTGTCCTCCCCTGGGTTCCCCCCGTGGGGGGACGGCTCCGCCACTTCCTTTCCGCCTGGTCCACTATCACAACGGACCGCTGGGTGTTGGAGGTGGTAGGAAAAGGCCTGCCTCTGGAGTTCGAGCAGGCTCCACCCTTTCGAGCCGTCGCCCCTCAGGGGCCACAGGGTCCGCAGCCTCACTGTCGGCCCGCCAAGCCAATATTGCCCTGCTCCTCGAAAAAGAGGTGATCAGGAAGGTGGCGGATCCTCCTCCAGACCCGGGCTTTGTGTCCAGGTATTTCCTGGTCCCAAAACGGACAGGGGACTGGTGCCGCGTTCTCGACCTGCATGACCTGAACAGGTTCCTAAGGTCTCGGACCTTCAGGATGGTCACTGTGGCTCAGATAATCCCATCCTTGGAACGAGGCATGTGGTTCTGTTCCCTGGACCTCCAGGATGCGTTCTTTCATGTCCCAATCCGTCCGTCTCAGAGATTCCTTCACTTCAGAGCAGAGGGATCCCTTTACGAGTTCTGGGCCATGCCCTTCGGCCTCTCCCTAGCTCCCAGGGTCTTCACCAAATGCATGGCAGTGGTGACAGCATTCCTGCGGCGCCGAAAGGTCCGGGTGTACCCCTACCTGGATGACTGGCTGATTGCAGCCCCCTCCAGAGTGAGGCGGAGCGGTCCAGAGATCTGGCCCTCCAGGTTTGCTCTCAGATTGGCCTCCTCATCAACAAGGCCAAGTCGGAACTCGTGCCGAAGCAGGTGATACTCTTCATCGGGACAGAGCTCGACTGTCTTCAAGCCAGTGCTCGGCTCCCGGCGGACAGGGCCAAGGTTCTTTCCTCCTTTGCCCAAGCATTTCTGGTTGGGCAATTGCGCCCTGCCCGGGACTTCCTACGCCTCCTGGGCCTCATGGCGGCCTGCACCAGCGTGGTCAGTTGGGCCCATTGGTACATGCGTCCCCTTCAGTGGGGACTGGCCAGCCAGTGGTCACAGCGCTGCGATCCGTTTGACCAGCCCATGACAGTGACCCAGGAGATGTGGAACGCTCTCCAGTGGTGGATCGTTCCGGCACATCTGCAGGAGGGCATCCCGTTCGTCCAACCCAAGCCGACGGTCTCTCTATCGACCGATGCATCTCTGATGGGTTGGGGTGCCCATCTGGGGGAGCACCGAGTGCACGGCCTCTGGTCCCCTCGGGAGTCCCGATGCCATATTAACCTGCTGGAGCTCCGAGCGGTCCGCCTAGCTCTCACCGCCTTCGCTCCGTTTCTCACGGGGTCAAGTGGTTCAGGTCAGGCGGACAATACCACGACCATGTACTATCTGAACCGCTAGGGCCGGGACGCGCTCCATGCTGTTATGCAAGGAAGCTCTCCGCATATATGGTCCTCGTCGCAGCCTGGAGGTGGATCTCCTAGCCATTCACGTGGCAGGAGCCTCCAACACCCTGGCCGATGCCCTAAGCTGGATAGGGGCTGCGTCTCACGAGTGGTCTCTCCTGCCGGAGGTAGTACAAGATCTCTTCTCCCACTGGGGCACGCCTCAGGTGGACCTGTTTGCCTCCAGGGAGAATGCGAAGCTGAGTCTGTTCCATGCCCGCCCTCCTCAGCAGGGCTCGCTGCAGGGGGATGCCTTCTTGAGGCCGTGGACCCCGGGCCTCTTCTACGCCTTTCCCCCATTTCCCTTGATCCACAAGGTGCTTCTCAAGGCGAGGAGGAACAAGGTGCAGGTGATTCTGGTAGCCCCAGACTGGCCCCGCCAGTTCTGGTATCCAGATCTCCTCAGTCTCAGCTCCAGGCTCCCGAGGCGGCTTCCAGCCCGCCCGGACCTGATCTCAGTCAACCAGGGGAAGGTATTCCATCGGACCTTCAATCCTGCACCTGCCGCCTGGTTCCTGGCGGCTAGAGTTCCAGGCCTTGGGTCTTTCTGGCCCAGGGTCCTCAAGCGTCATTAGGCGTCCGTAGTCGACCAGAAATGCTCGCTTCAAATGGAAGAGGTTCTCCATTTGGTGTCAGGAAGGGCTCGGACCCTTCCGCCTGTCCCTTAGCAAGCATTCTGGACTACCTGTGGTCCCTTTCTCAGCAAGGGCTTCGGTCGACGACCCTTAAGGTGCACCTGGCAGCCATCTCTGCTTACCGGGCGCGGGCCGGGAAGCAGTCGGTGGCGCAGGAGAAGGTGGTCGGGCGCTTTTTCAAAGGCCTTGACCACATTTCCCCTCCGGTGCAAGAACATCCACCTCCGTGGGATCTACTGCTGGTATTGGCCAAGCTCGTGGGCAAGCCATTCGAACCGATGCACAGGTGCGATATTTCCCACCTGTCGTGGAAGACCACCTTCTTGGTGGCTATCACGTCAGCCAGAAGGATGAGAGAGCTTCAGGTGCTTTCCATGAGTCTCCTTATCTGGTCTTCCACAGGGACAAGGTTGTCCTGCGCCCCCACCCGAAATTCCTTCCGAAGGTGGTGTCAGAGTTTCACCTTAACCAGGTGTTGACTCTGCCAGTGTTCTACCCCAATCACACCTCGGAGGCCGAATATAGGCTCCATACTTTGGACCCTAAACGAGTGCTCGCTTATTATAAGGAGCGGATGGCTGAAGTTCAGGGAGAGGTTCACCAGCTGTTTGTCACCTACGCTGAAGCCGCACCTGGCAGACCTGCAGCCAAGCGGATGATAAGCAGGTGGGTCACCTCCTGAATAGAGTTCTGCTATAGGTTGGTGGGCATGGAGCCTCCCAGAGGGATAAGAGCTCATTCTACCCGCCATACCGCTGCATCGGTAGCTGCTTCCAGGGATGTCCCTATCCAGGATATCTGCAGGGCTGCTACCTGGAAGTCGGCACATACCTTTATTACCCACTACCACATCGACCTTGAGTCACGCCGGGATGCTGGTTTTGGGGCCTCGGTTCTCCAGTCTCTATTTCCCAAGTAAGTATCGGGGGTTCGCCTCCCTCCTCCCGGAGAACTGCTAGGGAGTCTGCCAATAGTGTGGATTGAACAACATATCCATGTCCCTAGAAATACAATTTACTCCCTGTAACAGGAGTTCTAGGAATGGTATATATTGTTCATCCCTGACCCACCAAGACCTCCCGGCTTTGACGCACAACCTGGCTTCCAGCGGCTAGATCTGGCGTCATGGGGCGGAGCCGAGAGTTTTACCACCCGGGTGGGTGGGAGGAGCCAGCTTGAAGACCTTCCGGCAAGATTTAAAGCGGCAAGGAACCTACCAATAAGTGTGGATGAACAACATATACCATTCCTAGAACTCCTGTTACAGGTGAGTAACCTGTATATACAGTACAGTATATGTGCAATCCATGGGGAAAGACTCCGCATTATAACTCTTAAAACACAGGTACAGTCACTAATACTAAATATATCCCAGTTAAACTAAAGAGTCAACCCCATAGTGATGATATTAATTATAAATTAAAGTGTATAAAAATAAAACTTTTCAGAAAGTTCACATTGAGGCTGAAGTTAATTATTTAAAGTAGTAAGTGCACAGAAAGTTTTGTTGGAAATATCAGGTCTTGATAAGTTAGTCATCTGAGTGTTAGGAATTCAGGTCAGCAATGTTGCCTAAGAAAGGAACAGAAGGGAGAGACAAAATGAAAAATGCAACAGAGTTAATAAGCACTATGAACATTCACAGTTTATAAAATATTGCAATATCAGTTGCCATTAAAGAAATATATAAAATATAGGGAAACCGTTAAACCGCACCAACGGAACAAGTTACAGTAGCGGAACAGTTTCCCATTTTTTATTGGGACCCAACAGTGATGTAACCTCTAAATTATAAATAAATTTGCTTTCCAGCTGGAGGAGGTTATGGACCCTGTTACTCCACTAGGGTGTGGGGCTGTATATTCAATGCCTATGCTGTGAAAACTGGTCAGGCTGGAATTATGCATTCTTCTCCATTGTGAACCCATAGGTTTGTCACTTTTTCCATTTAAAATGGAGCAGACATACTCCTGAACACAGTCCTTCACTGGTCTCGTGGTGCATTCAACATACAATTTTGGGCAGTCGCATCACAGAGCATACACAGCAAAGGGGATACAACAAGTAAGAAACTATATGATCTGATGTTTGGCCCCACCTGTGGAGTTGACAAAATCTGTACCCTGTGTGCTGTATCTGCACACACTGCATGATCCACATTTATAGGAGCCTGTCAGTGGGGGGCTCTTACTGGTGCAACACTTTTTTCGGAAAGATGACTATAGACCACATCATCCTTAATGTTTTCCCCTTCCTATACGCCACCCTAGGGCTATCACCAATTATTGCAGATAAATCAGAATCTGCAGCCAGGACATACCAACATTTTCTCATGATACATGCTTTCCTCTGGGCTGCTGAATTGTAGTTATTAATAAAACTGATCCTGAGTCTGGTGAATTTGACTTCACCCTGGGTATCAGTGGTTCACCTCTGTCTTTTGCTGTGGCTTTTTTTCTGACGTCGCTGAGAGACCTAGGGTCATAATCATGTACCACAAAGTGGCAAAACAAAATATTTGCTTATCGAACGTGTTGAGGTTGGAATAAATATGACGGAGCCTAAGGAACTAGCCAAACAGGATTCTCTTAATCAGATCACCCTGGTGAAAGCTATCATCTCTGAGTGTGTTGCTTGCAGTAGGCTTCTGATAGCCCTCCGTCATGCTTCTGCCATCCTCCTGTCCGGTGATCCTTGAATCCTAAAAGAGGATACTATGCGGATGAAAAGGACAAGCAAAATTCAGATCAGCCATATTCTTGTTGATGTATCAGACAAAGGATTGTGCCTCTTCCTTTGTTCCCCTCCAGATACACAGAATGTCATCAGTGTACCACACCCAGTGCTGAATCTGCCAAAAAAAAGTTTATTCCTGGGGTTATAGATGGCACTCTCCTCTCACCAGCCCATAAAGAGGTTAACATAGTAGGGTGCCATACATGACCCCATAGCAGTGCCACAAACCTATTGATAAAAACAAGAGTTGAACAGAATGTAATCTGAAGACAGAACCAGACTGAAGGCATCAATGATGAACTCGATTCCTTTACATGTTTTGTGTGTTATTCTGCCCCTGCCCTCTGTAAGGAGTGACCTCCTTGCTTGACACAGAACGCCATGTGCTCACTGCAGATTTTAGAACCTGAACGTTAACCTAACTCTGGATTCTGACCCACAGCTTTGTAGTAGCAGAATGTCTTCACATTAGCAGTGTAGTGAATTAAGCTGCTGGGCTCACCCTTGCAGTCAGTCTTTTCCTTTTTTTTCATTTGCTGTTTGTAACCACAGTGGTGCAGACCTACTTCTGTCCTCAGGCTGACCTTCCAGGGCTGCTGTCTGCACGGGTTTCTGGCTTTTATCTTCCATGCCCCAGCCAGGCTTCTGCTTACCTCCTTGCACTGCAAGGGATGCCCTCACCACAAATAAGGATGAGACTGAGAGGTCTGGAAACAAGTATGATTGTTTAGGGATAAACAGTAGGCACTGCAGGCAGTGGTGTGCTCAGTGACATGAGAGCTCCTGAGGCACCATTATGAATATGTTGTGGCTTTTTCCCTGTTTTGTCTCAACCCATTCCCCCATATATAAGGATGAGCGGATGCTGAATTTGTATTTCATGAATGTGATAGAAATTTTGCACTTTTATCTTTGATTTGGCCAAATGAAAATGTTGGGCCTCTTTGGATAGCTTCCAACTTTGCATTTGTCCAGGGCAAGTCCTGTGCCTACTTCTTCCCCACCCCAGTCACCTTCCACCCACCTCCCCATCCCAGATATGTTTGTCAAAAAGAAAATTTCTGGCACTGTGCCAGGTGCTGACAGCGTTTTTTTTTGTGTGTGTTTGTTTTTTATAGAAACTAACTAAAGGAACAAGGGAGGGTGGAAGAGGATGGGATTGACTGAGTGAGTGAGTGAGGGGCGGTGAAGGAGTATCATCTTCATTGCTAGCCTACTAGACCCCATACCAAGGGCCCAAAGTGTCTTTGACCAAAGTATCAGTCAAACTGACGACAGGCAGTCCAGATCAAAGCCAAACTGAAGTTGGCAATTTTTCACAATCGCTCAACCTTAGTACAGTGCAAACTTTTCCTGCTGATAGCCTATGGCAGAGAGCCAGGGTTGCATGATCACACGCGACATAAGACCTCACACTGACCACAGGAGGCAGTGGAGCAGCCATGTAAAAATCTCATTCCCTTTGGAGTCTGAACACACCGAAGTGCTCCTAAGCTCCTCTTACTCAGAGTGGGGTAGTCAGGCTGCGGTGTGCTCTGATGGCACCCCAGGCTGGGTGCAGTCACTTTTTCTAATAATAATTCTTATCTGGGGTCCATTAAGCAGTTACATGATTAGCTAAGGAGTCTCTACTTGTGCAAGTGGGACATCTGTCAAAACTATGGCTGTGCGAACCTCTAAAAGTTCTACCTTTCAAACTTTGAGATTCGAACCTCAAACAGTTCTACCAAGTTCTGCCTGGTTCTACCTTTTTCAGGGCACACAAGTGCCCCCCACCGATAGCTGGCCCATTGTATTAAATTTCCTGGTGTCTAGTGGCCGGCCCCCACGATCGCCAGTCTGATGAACAAATTAAATTCCCTAGTGTCTAGTGGTCCCCTTCCCGTCGATCACCAGCCCATTTAACAAATTCAGTTAAATTCCCTGGTGTCTAGTGGTCCCCCGCCTCACCAATAACTGGCCTATTGTATTAAATTCCCTGGTGTCTAGTGGTCCCCCTGCCAACTGCCAGCCCGATGAACTATTAAGTTCCCTGGTGTCTATTGGTCCCTCCACTCTGGAGGGTAGTGACCCCAACCGACCCTGTGTGGGTGACCAGCACGGCCCTCTCTCTTCACCATGCCAGTTGCCTTGACTGAGCTGTCAATGAATGAGCACATATTTGTACAAGCACATATTAATTGACAGGCCACCAGCTCGCACCCATTCATTGAGCTGTTTGAGCTGTCTCGGGGGTGCAGACAAGAGTGGATGGTTGTTCGGTCGCTGGTGGGGGCAGATGGGGAAGGGCAATGGATGGGGTCCATAACACCTTTTCTCCTATCCCGCCCCCCACTTGGCTTCCACTGGAGCAACCCTTCGCTCTTGTCTGCACCCCCAACAGAGCGCAAAGAAGTCAATAGATAGGGGCAAGCTGGCAGTGAATGAGCACATGCTTGTACAAGTACACACTCAGTCATTGACAGCTTAATCTGGCAGCTGGCGTGGTGGAGAGGGAGGGCTGTGCCAGTTGTCCGTTCAGGGTCGGGTGGGGGGCACTACCTGCCAGGGTGAGGGGACCACTAGACACCAGGGAATTTTAATTGTTTATCGGTCTAGCAATGGGCCAGCAATCGGCTATCGGGGGGGGGGGACACTAGACACCAAGGAATTAAGGAGAGAATCAAAGTTCGCAAAAACTACAAACAGTATGAGGGTGTTCTCGACCCTTCGAACAACTGGGGTTCGACCTTTTTTGTATTGAGGTCGAACTGAACTTGCAACCCTAATCAAAACATCTAGCTTTGCTTTAATTAGCTTGCTGTTTTCTGTCTCAGTTGTCTGTTTGTGATACTAGAACCTGATAATTCCCTATCTGGGGTCCATTAAACAGTTTAGCTTTTGGGGATCTCCATTTGAGTAACTGAAATTTTTTGTGTGGGATCCATTAACAGTTTATGTCTTTTGGAGTTCTCTATTTGTGCAGCTGAACTTTGCCCCTCTCTCTCTGCTCCCCAACTGCTTCCTGGGCTCACTCTCTACCAAACTGCTGCTCAGCATGCAAACATAAATTATGTAATGACATGAATAATTCCAGTGTTCTGATTGGTCAGACTGCCCTACACACAGTGATGTTATCTGACAGTAACATCACTGTATCATGGGCTGGCACAAAGATGACCACAGAACAATGAATGAAATCCCTCCCTCCCTGCTCAAGCACCCCAAGGCCAACAAAGTGCTGCTAAGTAGTGCTGAAAAGAAAATTAATTTACGAAGTGTGCTTCTGTTCTTGTGCATCTGGCTTCTTTCTTTTTTTTTTTTTTGTTTTGTTAACCTGGCCATAAGCAACATGGCTGTTACACCAGTCAAAACCACATAGAATCTCAGTAGTCCTCCTGGCCCCACTTGATTCCCCAAAACACAAAAATCTTTCGCTAAATCTTTGTCCCATCTGCAGGCACCTCTCTGGGCTGAGGGAGGAGGTTGCTCATCTCCAGGCTGAGTTGGCCAGGATTTGTGGGACCTCCTCTTCCATCCAGGGACCACCAGTGCCACTGCCGTTGCCTCAGAGGTTGCCAAGAAAGAGGAGCGGTTGGACCACAGTGGGCTCAGGGAGGGTGAGGGTGGTGGAACAGAGGCGCATCCCTTCAGTTGTACCTCTCCACAATTCCTATGCCATTCTGGCAAAGTGTGGTTCCTCTATGGAGGCACCCGCAGTGGAGACCAAGGAGGATGCTGGGAACCTCCACAAAGGAGACCCACAGGAGGGTGGCAGGGGACCCTGCAGGGGAAGGAAACAACTCCTGGTGGGGGACTCCATTGTTAGGAAGGTAGAACTGGGGGAGGAAGGGGAGAGGGAGGTAAGGTGCCTGCCTGGCGCCATGGCTTGGAGGGACAGGGAGCGAATCCTCAGGATTGCCAGAGCAGCTGCACAGGGGAGGGAGCTGGATGTCATTGTCCACCTAGGGACAAATGACCTGGCTAAGAAAGGGATTAGAGAAGTGCAGGAAGAGTTTGTGGAATTGGGGAAGGGCCTTAGTCAAGTAGCACACACAGTAACCTTCTCGGAGGTGCTGCCCATCTATGGCATAGGAGAGGCTAGGTGTTATGCACCATGTGGGATTCAATCAGTGGTTAAAAATTGGTGTGGAGCTCAGGGATTTAGCTTCATTGAGGACTGGGGGTCCACCTGGAGTGATGCAAGCCTATACTGGCATGATGGGCTGCATCTGTCCGGGAGGGGAACCAGGATCCTAGGTGATAGGATTAAATGCTTCATTGGCAAGCTTTTAAAATAGCCAAGGGGGGAAGCACTGGAAAGGAGCAGGGAAATCCTAGCCCCCCCAAATAATCACGGTAGTAAGTGCGGCAAACACCAACATAGAAGTGTCGATAGGAAGAAGGGCAGGGGTAAATGGAGAAAGTGACAAAGGCAAGAAGGACAGGGATGGGGCAAAAGGGAGTAAGGCCATCAGGAAATGGAGGGTAATGAGTACCAGTGCCCATAGTCTGGGCAACAAGCTCCCTCAGCTGGTGGCCTTGATGGAAGAGGGATGCCTGGATATCGTAGCAGTCACAGAAACATGGTACACAGAGAACCATGACTGGGATGTTAACATACCAGGGTACATAACCTACAGGAGAGAGGCAGGGGAGAAGAGGGGGAGGAGTAGCTCTCTGTGTAAAGGAAGGGATAAAAGCAACTGAACAAAAGAGCAAACAGGGAGGAGAGGAGGCACTGTGGGTCACCTTGGAGACTGGAAGGCACCACAATCCACACAGGGGTTGTGTACAGACCCCATGTCAGGAGGGAATGGACAAGGATATGATAGAAGGCATTCTTAGAATGGCAGAGAAAGGAGATACTGTTGATGGGAGACCTGAATATTCCAGATGTTAACTGGAGCACATTTGCAGCCACATCCAAGAGCAGGACCATTCTTGATGCCCTACAGGTGGCAGGCCTTAGACAGCTAGTTTGGAACCCACTGTGAGGGAGCAATCTTAGACCTCGTACTCTCAAGCGGGGGGCAGTGAGAGGATCTCAGATCTCTAGAAGTGGGTTGCCATCTGAGGGACAAGTGACCATCAAACAGTGTGGTTCACGTTAAACTCAGCTACAGAGTCAAGCCATACAAAAGTGAGGGTACTGGACTTTAGGAAGGCTGACTTTGGCAAGATGGGAAGTGCCTCAGAAAAGCACTAGCAAACAGGCTAGAAGGAGGTGTGGAGTAACAATGGGGAATCATCAAAACTGCCATCACAGAGGCAACAAGCCTTTGTGTGAAGCAAATAAACAAATCAAAATGAAAGAAAAAGCCACTATGGTTCTCAAAAGAGGTGGCTGTGAAAGTCAGGAAGAAAAAGATAGCATTCCGGAAGTATAAGGAAACACAGAAGGAGCAGGACAGAGAGCTGTACCAGTTAAGGCAGAAGGAAGCAGGGAGGGAAGTCAGAATAGCACAGGCCAAACTGAGGAAAAGATAGCCAACTCAGTTAAGAAGGGGGATAAAACCTTTTATAGGTACATCAGCGAGTGTAGAAAGACAAAGGGAGGGATAGTGAGGCTGAATAGAATAAACGGTGGGTGGGCAGAGGGGGCAGTGAAAAAGCAGGGATACTGAACGAATATTTCTGCTCAGTATTCACAAAAGAGGAGAGGGAAGTGCCTAATCCAATTAACAGAAGCGCTCTTGATAGGGGGGTCGATCCCAGTCCTGTCACAGAAGAAAGGGTTCTGCAAGAACTCCTAAAACTGAAGGTGGACAAAGCAATGGGTCCTGATGGAATTCACCCCAGAATTCTAAAAGAATTAAGGGAGGAACTAGTGAAACCACTGGCTACTCTTTTAATAAATCATGGGAGGATGGTGTGGTACCCGAGGACTGGAGGAAGGCTGATGTGATTCCCTTCACAAAGTGGGACCAAGACAGAGGCAGGAAACTACAGACCTGTCAGTCTGACCTCTGTGGTAGGGAAAGTGATGGAGTCACTTCTGAAGGAAAGAATAGTTGAGTACCTAGAGGCCAGTGGAGCACAGGACCCAAGGTAGCATGGGTTCACAAGCGGGAAGGTCATGTCAGGCAGATCTAATAGATTTCTTTGACTGGGTGACCAAAGTAGTAGACCATGGAGGGGCTGTGAACATGGCCTACCTAGACTTTCTAAGGCTTTTGACACAGTCCCACAAAAGATTAATAGTCAAATCAGCCTGGGAGTGGGTCCCAGGGTGGTAGCCTGGGTAAAACATTGGCTGGACAACAGGACACAGAAGGTAATTGTAAATGGAGTCCACTCTGAAGAAAGAGGGGTTACTAATGGGATACCGCAGGGTTCAGTATTGGGTCCAGTCCTTTTAAATGTCTTCATCAGTGACATTGCAGAGGGACTGGAAGGAAAAGTATGCCTTTTGCAGATGACACAAAGATCTGCAACAGGGTTGATACACAAGGAGGCGTGGAAAGGATGAAAAGGGACTTGGCAAGGTTGGAGGAATGGTCAGAAGTATGGCAGCTAGGATTCAATGCAAAGAAGTGCACAATAATGCACCTGGGAAACAAGAACCCAGGGGAAGAATACACAATGGGTGGGGAGGTAGTAACAACAACAAAAAAGGAAAAGGACCTGGGGGTAATCATATCAGATGGCATTAAGGTTAGCAAGCAATGTGAGAAGGCAGTAGGGAGGGCTGGGGGTATACTGGGATGTATAGGGAGAGGCATCAGCAGCAGAAAACAGGAAGCTGTTATCCCTCTGTACAGACAGGTGGTGAGACCCCATCTGGAGTACTGTGTCCAGTTCTGGAGACCCCATCTCCGCAAGGACATAGACAGGATAGAGGTAGTCCAGAGGAGGGCAACTAAAATGGTTAAGGGTCTGCAAGAGAAGCCGTATGAGGAGAGACTAAAGGAGCTTAATATGTATACCCTTGAGGAAAGAAGGGAGAGGGGGGTCATGATAGAAACATTTAAGTACCTCAGTGGAATCAACAAAGTCCAAGAGGGTAGCATCTTTCAGAAAAAGAGACTTGCAAGAACAAGGGGACACAATTTAAAGATAGAAGGAGGCGGTTCAGGGGCAATGTGAGGAAGTATTATTTCACAGAGAGGGTAGTGGATGCATGGAACAGCCTTCCTGATGGTTGTGGGGTCTAAAACTGTGGGAGAATTCAAGAATGCATGGGACAGATATAAGGCAATTCTTGTGGGGGGTAGGGAGAAATAGGCTGTTGGTTAAGTAGGATCTGCGGCCTACCCTGTAGGTAGGGAAATGGGCAGACTAGATGGGCCAAGTGGTCCTTATCTGCCGTCAAAGTCTATGTTTCTATGTAAAAGAAAGTTGTTATTTGAAACAGCATTTCAGTGCCTCGGCTGTAGCATGCCCGTTCCACATACAACTCGGCTCCTGAAAGAAATGGTCGCACTGCTCATGGCCAGGTTAACAAAATAAAATAAAATGAAAGAAGCCAGATGCAGAAGAACAGCGGCACACTATTTATTTTATTTATTTGAATTTTGGTAACCGGCCATGCAGTCTCTTTTTCAGAGGCGACCCGGGGGGAGGTACAAGAGAGGAGGGACTACAAAAGTATAAATACAGCCATGAATAAACATTTCATAGGCACTTGTATAAAAGGAATACAGATTAAAGTGGCATATGCCAATACAAATAATGACCTGTACATTCAAAAACATCATTGATATCAAAAGAGAGATACAAAGATAAGCTCATAAAGCACAGTACATTGCTAAACAATGCTATACATTATATACATAACATAGCTTTCCGGGATTTGAGGGGAGTGAAAGGTGGAGAACAAGGCTGATACAGGCAAAGATTATGATCAACATAATATACAGAAGATTATGCACAGTAGTGAGGAAACATACGTACATCAGATTAGACAGTCAACTGCAGAGCAAAAGTGCCACAAATCTAGGCAGGAAGCACAGGGCCCAGAGGGCCTGTTTGCCCTCCTATGGATAACGTTATGCAAAACTGGGAGCACAGGGCCATACTGCCACTATAGTTAGGGTTGCACGGCCACTTCTATGTTAAACTCAAAATTTTGCACCGTAGTAACTTTGCAACTGTTTGTCTGATTCACCTGGAATTTTGTATGCATCATCTGGTACCATAGCTCTCTGGATCTGGCAAGTTTCGTTCCGGTCGGATGTGCAGTTTCGAAACTGCGGAGTGCCAAAAAATGTGAAAAATACCACTTTTTGAAAATTCTTTGCTCGGGGCTACAGCCAAAATGGTTTGGGGGTCTGGTCTGAAATTGTCAGGGTATATGGGGTCTGGGTCACAGATTTGCCTTTTGAAGGCTTAGTGAAAAAATATTATTACGTTCAAAAGTTAATAAAGATTTCAGTTTCCCATTATAGCCTAAGGAAAAAAGTATATGTGCAGAGCCTAAGCATGTTTTGCTTTCGCGAAAGCACATTTTAATGCCGCAAATGGGTTTAGTAGTGTTGTGCAGCCTCCATCTTGTTTTCAGTTAGCGACAGAGAAAAAACATTGTAATTCAAAAAAATAATGCCCCTTGGTAAACACCAACAGTTGTGTTTACCTAATTGGGGCCCTAGGAATATGATCCTGGCTTCAGATTTTATAAATTGTGCTCAGAAATATGTTTTTATAATTTTTCCGTTGGTAATGTAGCAATTTCTTGAGTCACGTTTACCAAAAGCGATTTGCAAATTGCAAAGTGTAGCACACTATCTTCCATAAATTGTACAGCCTTTTTGAAAGCTTCCATAATTTGCAGTGTCACTAATTGTGAAAGTACAGTACTTGCAAAAATTGCTGTTTCTTTGCCACGTCACTTCAACGAAACGGTTTGGAGTTTTGGACTGAAATTTGCAGGGTAGAAAGGGCTTGCCCCACAGATGTGCCTTTTGCTGGTTTGGTGATACAATTTACATTGGTTCCATAATTATAACATTCCAAAGATTAGAAATTTCCCATAGGATAACATTGTGGCTGTCATGGTACTTTTCGGCTGCTATATCTCAAAAAGGGTTTGAGATATGTTTTTTTTTTGCTGAACACAACTTTGTACACTTTTAGGTGCATGCAGGTTGCCAGGTCATGATTACAGCTGCGCTAGAATGTTTCCCAGTGTTCCTATGTTTACTGAGATATTGCACCATTTGCATCACAATGGTTCCTTGGAATGTCTCTAGTCCTGCGCTGTGTCTCTATACTTATGGGTAGCTGGGAGCTCAGGGCCCTGCACTCCCACGTATGGATACCATTATACAATAATGGGAGTGCAGGGCCCTCCATTATGTAGTTCCGGGCCCTGCACTCCCACAGGGAAATGAGGGTTCATTACAGTGACTCTACACTTATGAATAACTAGACTAGAGGGCATGGGATGAGGTTGGAGGGAGGACGATTCAGAGGAAACATGAGAAAGAATTTCTTCACAGAACGGGTGGTGGACAAGTGGAACACCCTGCCAGAGGAAGTGGTGGGGGCTGAAACAATCACGGGATTTAAGAATGCATGGGATAGACATAAAGGAATTCTGGAGGTCAGGGGTTAGGTGCAACAGACTTCTAGGAAAACAAACTGAACTTACAAGCTCAAATGGGCAGACTGGGTGGGCCATAGGCCCTTATCTGCCGACACTGTCTATGTATCTATGTATCTAGTACCATTGGTTGAGGTAGCAGGTTCACCAGGAGAGATTAACATAAGTATGTAAAGGACGAGTTACTTAGGTATAGCGGGAACATGTTCCTAAGCCATAGAGGTGGTTAAGCAGGGCACTTTTGAAACTGGGAAGGGAAGTGCAAGAGAGGATAGATGGAGGCAGGAAATTCCAGGCCCAGGGTGCCGCATAGGCAAAGGATCTCCTACTAGCAGCTAGGCTTGTAGATGGTACAGTTACGAGAGGGAGAGAGGAGGTGCTTTTCTCACCACAATATCAGATAGACTCAGAGGAGTGTATAGGTGGATGAGCTTGTAGGTAAGGCAGAGGGCGGTATACTGCAATTCATGTTTTAGCTGTAGCTACCCCAGAGATGCGAGCACAGTGCAGTGATGTTACCATGGGGAGGCTCCTAAAGCAAAACGTCCTATCCTGCAATATAATTGCTTTAGTTGATTCATCAGGGAGGAATTAAGTAACAAAAATAGGGGGGAGCCATAAAGAAGAAGAATAAGAAGGAGTAGATTGGAGGCTGTGGCAATTTTTAGGCAAGTTGTTCCCCGACAGAAAGGGGCAGAGCTGGTAGAGCAGGCCCAGCTTCTGGTGGAGAGTTGAGATAGTTTTGTTCACATGCTCCTCAAGGGAGAAGCTTGAGTCAAGCAGGATGCCAAGATATTAAAAAGGGTACCAGTTCAAGGGGCTCACTGTTGCGGGTTGAGATGGTAAGTTGGGATGAGCCATCAGCTCAGTGGGTATGCGGGAGGAAGAGCATACTTAGATTCATACTTAGATCAAACAGAAGCTAGAGAGCCGTGAGGTCCATGATTGCTCCTTTTGTCTAATAATAGCAAATAGTGGTGCCAGGAAGGATCAAAGTGTCCAAACGGGACTTGAACGTTGTCTTGGAACTACTGGTAATCATCTATAATGGTAATGCATAGATTTAGTTTTTCTGGTATTCAGGAGCAGTTTATTAGACACAGTGGTGCAAGTGGTAGACAAGAAGTACAGGAACTCAGACACTGGCAAATATGAAATGCAGAATGAAGATCCTCAATCTGAAGGATAACTGTGTGAAGACACGTCTATCTATTTAGACATGAGTAGATTCAGTTAGGGATATTGAGGTATTTCTAGGAAAATAGAACTGTTGTACAAGTCAAATGTTGTTATGGAAACCCTGATTTCAGGTCACAGGCCCAGAAACTGTCACTGTGTTGCTGGATTAAGAATTGCAATTCCAGTATCAGTGGGAAGTAGTACAGGAACTCCGTTCCTGCTGCAAAAAAGGTACAGGAACTGGGTTCCTGTGCGTTCCTGTTCACTTTCATCACTGATTAGACAGGAACCACATCTCCAGTTTATGGAAATCGGAGTTCAAGTGATGATGAGTCAAGAGAAATCAGCAGAGGGCCTGTATATGATGGCATCGTCTGCGTAAAGCTGAACCGATGCGCCACCACAGGCATTCAGCAGCTCATTAATAAATAGTGAGAAAAGAAGTGGTCCCAAGATAGAACCCTGGGGAACTCCGAAGGAGATGGGTCTGAAGGACGAGTGGCAATTAGACCTAACACTTTGAGAGCAGCCTGTGAGATAGTCTTGAATCCAGGTTGTGGAGTGGAGATCTAGCCCCAGAGAGGTTAGGTTCTGTATTACCAGATCATGGTTCACCAAATCGAAGGCTTTAGTGAGATCCACAAAGATGGCCCCAGTTGCTTGGCCTTGGTCGAAGGTGAGTGGAATGTCCAAGGTGACCTTGATAGGGGCAGAGAGAGTGCTATGATTTTTACAGAATCCGTGTTGGCAAGGGGATAAAAGTTGGTGTTGTTCAAGATAATCCTGTAACTGGTTATAAAGAATTCGTTCTTGAACTTTAGCTAGGTGACAAAGTATAGAGATGGGTCTGTAATTTTCAACTGGTGAGGTCAATCCCCACCTTGTGAATTGGGACGACCAAGGCGGATTTCCATTTGGTAGGAACTTTTCCCTCAAGGAAGGACCTGTTGATCAGATCCCTGACCGGGAGAGCCAGTGCAGGAGCTCCCCATTTCAAAAATTGGGGCTCAAGGGAGTCATGGCCAGGTGAACCGTGTTCTTTGAGGTTGCACATTAATTTGAGAACCTCTTTGTATGAAGCTAGTCTTTTATGGAAAGTTCCTGTTGGGGTCTTGGGGGGGTTGGTGGTAGGTGACAGGTGGCATTGTTGCATAGTGGTAAATTGAGAAGTGTAGGTGCTAAAATCGATAAAAAAGTTGTTAAGACCATTGGCTATAGAGGAAGGACAGGAGAATGTTTTATCCTTGGCATGAAGTGAGTCAGGGATGGAGGAGGTTTTTCCTTTTAGGAGAGAATTTATCTCAGACAAAAATTCTTTGAGGTTGCTGAATTTATCAGTTTGTAAGGTGCGATAATACCTCCTCTTAGCACTAGTTATAGTATTTATTTATTTAGTTAGTTATTTATTGAAAGTATCGGAATTATAAACCTTTGAGTCAGAGACTCCTTTACAAAGACTCCATGTCAGAGAAATGCAAGACAATTAAGGGTGCATACATACAGTAAGGAGGATCCATATAATACAGTATATCGACAAACAATAACTTATTGACACACACAGTGAGACAGTAAGTACAGATTAAACAAATAGTACATTCTACACAAGTATTTAGGGAAAATCAGGCCATGCAAGACCCGGTACAAAACTTTTAAAACTATAGTACGGAGAGCTTCGGGGGGCATACGGCGTCTGTATGTATAACAGACCAATTCTAACATTTATGGCAGTGCTGAGTAGGTTAATATGATCTTGGTAAGAGAGGGAGGAGTCAAGAGTGACACCGAGGTATTTAAAACTGTTGACTTATTCCGGGGCTGACAATTTAAAATGTTTACAGGTACGTCCCTGTGTTTACTTTCGTGATGCGAGAAAATCATTACTTTTGTTTTTTTTTTGTAGTTTAGAACGAGTTTGTGAGTGGCAAACCAGATTTCAGATTCCGAGAATAATCTTTGTAGGACTTGCTGAAGTGGGGAGGGGTCAGGATGGCTACTGAAGATAACAGCATCATCTGCATAGTAGACTTGCGGGTGTTTCGAGGCCACCTGTAGGAGTGCCAGTCAGAGGGGAGGCCAGTTTTCTTAAACATTTTCCAGGCCATGTCTTGGTCAGCCATGAGTTTCCTGATGTGTTTAGTCAACCAGGGGATTAGTTTGCCTTTGGACCTACACCTGGTGAGAGGGGCATGATGATTGGTAATTGTGGAAACAGTCTGTTAGGTAGTCCAAGGCCTGATCAATGGTAGGTAGGGTGCGAATAGGGCTCCAGTTGATATTAAATAGAGGATTGAGAAAGGAGGTGCGATCAAGGGTAGCTAGGTTACGGGATTCGACAGTTTTAGGAGGGTTGAGGGTTTCATTTCTCCATACACAGAAAATGGGCGAATGTTCGCTTATGCTGTCCAACAGGACTCCTGTGTTTACTATTCTGTGTGAACAGTTGGAGAATACCCAATCTGTGATGGAGTGGTTGCCTGTTCTGGGGTTCCTCCGGGTGGGTTCAGCAATGTGCCAAGTTAAGTTTGCATGAGCCAGAGAAGAGCAGACTTTACTTAAATTGTGGAACTTCCAGTCTATTGAAGTCACCACACAGTATCAACTCGTGGGGGAGGTCCGAGAGGGAGGACACAGGTTCAGGGAAGCAATTTAGGGTGGTATATAGATAGATGCAGCCGACTATTAATTTTTTACATAAATTAATTTTCTTTTCAGCACTACTTAGCAGTGCTTCTGAACCACCGGAAGTAGCATCTCCACTCTTTCAGTGCTGCTATCAATGATCATGGCTTGGGAACTGCAGAAACTAACTGTCTCTCTCTCTCTCTCTCTCTCTCTCCCCCCCGGTACAAACACCCACATTTTACTACACTGGGGAAAACGGATCCACCTGCTGACATAGGGGATGGAGGAGCCAGACAAAAAGCACACAGAGTGGACTGTAACCCAAAAATAAAACTTTCTGGGGGGGGGGGCATTACCCTATTTCCATGAGGACTGACAAAAAGACACAGATCACAGCTCCACCTACCTAGAAACAGAAAAATTAGCTCTTTTTTGTTAAGTGTGCATCCACATTGAAAATGTACATAAAAACTGTTTAAAACTGAACTTATTTTATTTTTTTATATAACTGATCCATTGTATAATAGCAATAAGGTACTCCATGGATGTGCATTATCGTGTAATAACATCACTTCTCAGTGTTGAAAGCACTCGGCTTGCAGCCTCATGCTTCAGCCACCCAAGGCATGACATTATTACACAGTAACACACACCGTGTCATGCCTCATTGCTTAAATCTAATAGTCCTCAGTTTAGAGCTTTACATGGCCCTAGCTCGCCTGTCAGTAGTCGTAGGGCTTGCACTCCTCTGTATAGCATGGTGGTGCGACTCCTTCCCTCTGTGCCTGATACCTCTGGCCTGCTTGTAGCTAATAAATGCCTGTTCTCCCTTGTCACTGCTTCCCACCAGGGATTTTACCAGTGCCTCTTAGGAACTGCTCAGATCACTCCTTTTATTTGTCACGTTTGTTTTGCTGTTATCTGGTGACTTTGAGCTTAACCTGGAACCCACTATGCATTTCCAAACTTGGTCCTCTGCAAAGGGCCTTAAGCTAGCACTCATGAATATACAAAGTTTAATGGCAAACAAGGCTGAACTAGATGCCTGAATCAGGTCAAACAATCCTGACATACTGGGTCTCACAGAGACATGGCTGAAGTCATCCATACCCAACCCAGCTTGCATTATCCCTGGTTACAGTTTTGTCTGCTTGGACAAAGACTCCCTCAAGAGGGGTGGTGGGGTTTTGATCTATTTTAGGAAGGGAAGGGGAAATTGTTTAACCAGGAAAGGCACACTAAGCTGAAGCTTGTTTCCAGGTATGACCTGGGAGCACAAGGAAGCTAAGTGACTTGCTCAGGGTCACACAGTATGCAAGTGGGGGCTGTGGGATTCAAATCCAGGTCTCTAGGTTTGCAGTTCAGTGCCCTAAACCACAGTGCTATACTGGTTATCTAAACATCTCCGCTATCCTATTATGCCCCCCACCCTTTCAGCCCCTTCAGAGTGCCTTCATGTGGTACTCACACCTGGTAAAGCAAAAAATCCCCACCTAGTGTGCATATACAGTCCTACTCAATGTGGCCTATTTAGACTAGTCACCCTGATGGACTACCTTACCCCTTTGCTGGCTGTATAGAAATCTTGCTTTTTGGTGATCTAAACCTGGATTGGTTGGGTGTCCAAGCCAAGTCTCTCGAATTGTGTACCAAAAAATTAAATGTTGCCCAGATATTTACTCCCCCTGCCAGATCCTCCCAACAAAACCCCAAACACTCCCTGCTGGACTGCTTCCTCACAAACAGAAGTGATAAAATAGTTCTTACTGGCACCTTACTGATGCCATCTAGGAGCACTCCCCATTTTGCAATCTGGTGGTCTCCCGAGTGTCACACCTCAAAGCAGGCCTTGCCTCTCAGTATGCCTTTCCTAGTTGCCAGTTTTTAAATAAATAAAAGCAGCCACCCGGACTGCTCCATTTCTGTGACATCTTGAAGATAAACTCCCAGGACTTCTGTGTGACCTGGCCAGCACTGACTGGTCCTTCCTAAACTCCCTAACAAATGTAAATGAGGATCTAGCAAAATTCATTAATATTTTCTCCAGTGTTCTGCAAAAACACACTCATCTAACAAAGCGTAGGCTGTGGGGCTCAGCCACAAATTGGCTCACCAGTGACCTAACCCAAATGAAAAATAGGGACAAAGTCTGGGATAAATTTTAGAAATCCCAGGGGCGCTGTGGAGCCTGAGCCAGATGGCGACCTTTTGATCACTCTGTGAAGCTTGTTCCAGCAAACTACTAAAGTTGGTCATTTTGGCAAATCCGATTGGAAAAGAAGTGTTTAGACAGTGAAAAACATTGAATGGTGGCAAGAATGAGAAATCCTTGTAAGGATCTGAACAGAAAAATGCTTCATCAGTGCCAGTTACTTGTTCTTTGCAGAGTAGGCCCGACGAGAATACTGGAGAGACATCAGAGGAGACCTCATAAACTATCGGGGCAAAACTAACCAAATTAATTAAATCAGTTACAGTTCTCTCAGACAAATTTGGTGGGCTCAGCATCCACATTGCAGCACTTGTAACATCCATGGGGGGCACACAGATAACTGCTTTAGATGCCTCAAAAAGAGCGGATGTGGCTATGGGTGCTGTTTCCTCCATAGTCAAGGAGAGTAGCCATTGGAAAGCCCATATCGAGACTCTCGAAAACCAAGTTCGGGCTCCCAATGTACGAATTCTGGGCATCCCGGGGATGCGGAGGGCAACCGCTTGCTACTCTTTCTGCAAGAATGGCCAATACAACAACTTGGCTCAGAAATACAGCCTAAGATCATGCAGTCTCAGCGAGCCTACTGAATAACTCTTCGTGGCAGAATGGATGACCGGGAAGTACCTTGAGCCATAATTTTGGTGTTGGATGGGGCTGGTACAAGAGACCGGATTCTGAGTTTGGCCAGATGAAAGGGAGGGCTCCTCTGTGATAGAAACCGGATTAATTTGTTTCCAGATATCAGCTATACCACTCGCTAAAAATGGAAGCGGTTTCATGGGGTGAGAGCCATGCTTAGGGAGGCCTCTATCCCCCACAGCATGATTTTTCCGGCGATACTGCGGATTGTCCATCGCGGGCGAATCTATTTGTTTAATCACCCAGCTGAAGCTTTAAAATGGAGCTGCCGACATGCACTCCCACATCGACAGCAGGAAGAAACGGACCAGCAATCTTCAGAAGAAGAAGACACACGATTGAGAAGTTTTTATCTGGTCAGGACTGATTGTGTAATCTCTCCAGGTACTTTCAGACTTCCTTACCAGTAGTTCACCGGAGTAATAGTCAAGTAGATTGGATGCTGCTATCCAGATTGGCTACAGAAGATCACAGAGACATTGTCTAACTTGTTTAAGGACTTAGTTGTTCCTCGTTTTTCTTGGGCCTCATGCTCTCTTGTACACTTTTAAATCTAATGTTTTGGAATAAAAATGTTACTGGTTTAGTAGTGGTTTTGCTATACAAGCGCCTTATAAAATACTTAAGTTTGATCAAAATTTTGAGCAGCATGTTTGTAGTGCCCAACTAAGTTTAAATCCTGGTTACCAGCTCCACCTTGTGTGGTAAAGGACTTTGGGACTTTAGTTTAATCATGTTGATGAAATCCAGGTAGCTCATGGGCTTATTTCACAGCTTTGAAAATATTTGTAATCTCTTAGGGAGTAGTATTTTACTATCCCCTCACACGGTAGTCCTCCCTCTGATCATGCATCTGTAAAGCACCAGATATACTAATTGTTATTATGAAGAGGAGTGGCGCCCTCATGGATATATATGTCATATCAGTGCTTGGAACGAAACTGTAAGTTTGTTTTAAATTAAAAATAAAACATAAAGTTAAAATAAATAAATAAATAAATCCTGCCTAGCCTCTGACTCAGCTGCGTATAGGAGATGAAGAAACAGCTGCACATCAGGGTTAGGTCTAACAAGAGCTCCTTTTGCAAAAACAAATTTGCTGCCTCTGCCAGAAAGCCACGTAAATTCTGGGATGGCGTAAAAAGCCTCTTAAGCACAAACACTAAACCTCCCCTGCCTGACATACTCAGCAATGGTATAAATTGTAATAAAAAAGTCAAAGAACAATGGCCAGCCACGCCTTTCAGTATTTCAACAACTTTTTCTTTTCTTTTCTTCTTTTATTCTTTACAATAGATCCTATATGACCCAATGTTTCACCTCAATAGGCTTCTTCAGGGATAGGATCTAATTTTAGACAATACATACAACATGTTTAGTGTTTTGATTTCAATAACATCGGTTTCTCACACCAACAACCTCAATTTTTACAAATAAAAAATATTTAAAATTGTTATAAGTTCATGCCACAATGGTCATGTTGCCATACTTCATCTTTCAATATCCAAAGTATAAAGACTTGTACTGTTATTTACATGGTAAAAAGCAATTTAATTCAGTGGTCCAGTCAACCTCATGGCAGCCTTCACTGAGGAGAAGGGCTGTGTCCATCAAACCCATGGTATCCCACTGTGAGCCACAGACCTCTGTTATCAGCCAGGTCATAAACTTGTTTAAATCAAGGATACTAATTAAGTACTATAATGCATGCTTCCTACAGCAGTTTATTATATAATGCATTTATTCTGGTGGGAGGCCCACATAACTTTAGTATCTGCAATATTGAAAAGATATTTTAGACAGTCTTGTGCAGGACCTGAGAGTTCTCTCTGCTGTTTCTATAAATTGAAAATGAATCATATTAGGTGTACCCATTCCTGTATTTCAAAAAAATATGAAAACATTTACTTAAACATAAATAACGCTACTGACCTGTGTCCTTTTGTAAGTTCAAAAGGAACTTTTTCCTTTGCCTTGCTAGCTTCACTCTATTCTGATCTGTAACACGGTGTATCTTTATTTGGGCTTGTTGCACCTAACTTTCTCAAAATAGGTAGGTCCTCTAAGCAGAGTGCTCCTCCGCATGTTTAATAGTAAATTCCTTGCAGCCAGTCATTTCTCACGTTTCACAACTTAGTTAACAGGTTAAAAATAGCAGGACAAGAGGACACAGCATGAGATTAGAGGGAGGCCGATTAAGGGGGAATATGAGGAAATTCTTTTTCACAGAAAGGGTGGTGGATGCATGGAATGGCTTACCACAAGAAGTGGTGGCTATGAATACAGTGCAGGGCTTCAAACAGGCATGGGATAGGCATAAGGGAGCAATACAAATGACTATGAATAGATAGGTCACTGACAGAGCAAAGGCCGATGGCACATTTATGAGGTAGAAAAAGAAATGGGCAGACTGGATGGGCCTTGCGGTCCTTATCTGCCGTCAACTTCTATGTTTCTATGTTTCTATGTTTCTATGTTTAAGCTGTTAATACCACATATCTAGCAAAGCAGTCTAAACCATAATTCAGTTCAGAATGAGCTTCTCTAGCTAAATTGCAGATAACAAAACATTACTGACTTTTGCAGGATATATCACCCACTTCTGTGTTCTCAAACAAGGGTTCCAGTAGCTGCTTGCACTCTGCCTGCATACAAGGTTCATATTAAGCTTGCTATTAAATACTTTATGTATCTACAATGATTAGAATATAGTTATATGTTCCTATACAATCATTTCTAGCCAAGTTAGGGATGTAAAAGGCTTACAGGTTATTTCCAGCTGCGTCATGCACTGCCAGGTTTTCAAGTGTCTACTTCATTTGTAGCCAGCACTCTGCCTGCACAGAAAGTTGTATTCAGCTTCCTTTTAAACATTTTGTCTAACAGTAAATAGACCTGTTCTAGGCTGCAAACTAGAGGTTTGTGTTTCTTACCTTCACTGTTCTACATGACTCTCTCCGAAATGGTCCAGTCTTTGTTGCACTGTGCTTGGTTCTGGTAGAGTTTATATAGGGGAGCGGTCCAAGGGCAGAACTGCAGCTGTAACCAGAAAGCTCAGATGAGGAAAGTGGACCAATCCTGGAGAGGCAAAAGTGCCATGACAGCTGTGAACACACCACCAGGAAAACCTGGTGCGTGCCTTCCGCCCCAAGGAACCGCAGTGTATACGGCTTGCTAATGTGTTGTCATTACGCAGAGCAGGATATGCTGACAGTAGTTTCACAGACCTGTTTTTCTGTCAAACACCTGCTAACTATTTAAGCTATCAAGTTACTCACTAATGCCTTTTTCATGTAGTGCTCAGTAAAAAAGGATTTTGAGTTCTGGATCCAGGTCCTATGCATCTACACCAGGTTTCACTGTGTTTCAATCATGTTATGTTATATCTTAATGAAGGTGGAAGTCAGCTATCCATGGCACTGCTAGGCAACAACACAGTCATAAGCATATATTCATAATGTTAGTCATTTGGTTTTGCCCAGTAGTCAATCCTACTTTCAAAGGAAGTTATTGTTCTGGGTATATTATGTTTCCTATAAATGATCAGAGAGTGTTCTCAAGTTCTATGTGACTTATACAGAACAGATTGTGGAAGGTCAGTGAGGCCTGCGGGGGGTCAGATGGGAGGGACCCATCACACATCGGTGCAAGGGGTTATTATTTTCCATAGATCACTTTTAAGTATCTTATATCCACAGACTAAATTTAAGCAGAACACAAAGGGGGGGGTTGGCTCAAACACTGTTGTTTAGAATTACCCTTATTAATTACTGTTCATTGTCATATCTCTGTTTGTTAACACACTTTACCAGCTAGCTCCCCAGTTTTCATCCTCATTAAGCCCAAACCTATCACTGGTGGTGTTGAAGGTATATATCCAGAACATCTCTTGGTTCTCAACTGCTTTAGTCCAATTCACACCCCTATTTGGGGGATATACATACTCAATCCCCCAGAACTTAATGGAGGAAGGATTGTGTCCTGCCTGGGTAAAATGGACGGCTACTGGAGATGTCTCATTCCTCAGTCTTATATTACTCTTATGTTTAGTGATACGCTGTTTTAAGGGTCTGGTGGTCATGCCAATATAGTATTTGGAACATGAGCAAGTTAACATATAGATCACATGATCAGTGTCACAGTTTATATGGTTCTTAATACTGGAGGTAGTGTTGCCATTAGGATGTTTAAATTATTTCTTCTTTGACACGTTGTTACAGTGGCAGCATCTGCCACACGGTTGCATGCCTGGTGCCAATGGTCCTAAAAGTAGTTGTCCATGCTGTGCTGGAGCTCCTTTTTGTTCAGAATGTACCAATCTATCCCTAAGTGTGTTTACCCATTTAGAGGCTATTATGGGTTTATTTTTGAACTCTTCAATGCCCACCAGCCTCAATGTCTCCCAGTGTCTGTTAACAATCTATTTGATTGGTTCACTAAACCCAGAATAGATGAGTGGTAGTACCATCCTGTCACTAGCTCCTACAGTATTGTTTGTGTCCTGTCGTGGTAATGTAGTTTTGTTTACTGCCTTCTGTATTGTTCTGTTTCCATAGCCCCTGTTGGCAAACCTAGTTGACATCTCATCCATTCCCTTGTGTCTAAGTTTTTCCTCACTGCTGTTTCGTATGACTCTTGACATCTGCGTGTATGGAATACTTTTAATGAAGTGGGGCCGGTGGTAGCTGTGGGCATGTAGCAGAGTATTCCTATCAGTATCCTTTCTGTATAGGCAATACTCTATAGATGTTTCACTTTTGTAAATCAGTAAGTCAAGGTAAGGAATTTCTGTTGTGCTTGCAGTTATGCTGAATTGTAGGGTGTCACCCACTGAGTTCAGGAATTCGTGGAAACTCCCAAGTTCCTCCTGTGTACCATCCCAGACAAATAATAAATCATTGGTGTACCTCTTGTATGTAACAATGTGTTTGTAATAAGGATTGTACATAGGGTTAAGGATAAAAAGAGTCTCACAGTGCTCCATAAAAAGGTTGACATAGGTAGGTGCCATACCTCTGATTTGTTTGTAAAATGTCCCATTGAACTTAAAATAGTTTTCAAATAGAACTAATCTTGCTAATTCTAGAAGTGCACTGGTAGGTGGACTGTTAATATCTCTATTTTTGTCAATGCCTATCTCCAGGGTGTATAGTCCATCTTCATGTGGTATGCAGGTGTAGAGGTCTTTGACATCCATGGTAACAGAGTATTAGGTCCTGAATTTGGTATTGCTGTAATATCTGGTTGGGACTTTTTATGGTGTCAGTGACCTCGCCAGTGTCTCTTAGGTAACTCTGCATTAATGGAACTGCTTCACTTACAAAATTGTTAACAAAATTAGAAGGGGCCTCTAGGATGGAGTCATTGCCGGATACTGTGGGTCTGGCTGGTGGCTTTACAGGGTTTTTGTGTATCTTTTAAGATGTCATTTAGGTTAGCGGCAATTCTAGTGGTTGGGTCCCCAGTGATTTTCAAGTTAGATGGAACATTAAGCAATTCTTCACACATCTCTATGTAGTGTTTTTTGTTCCATCAATACAATCCCTCCACCCTTATCAGCTGGTTTGATTACTATGGTATCATCTGTTTCAAGTGCTTTCAGGGCCTGTGCTTCAGCTTTATTCAGATTGTATTTTGGTTTTGGGTTTGGTGTGTCCCTTAGATCTTTTTCTACATCAAATAAAACTAGATTAATGTAGGCCTCAATATTAGTATTTCTCCCTTTGGGAGAGTTATAGGCCAATTTCTGTCTCATATCATTTTTCTGACTTTTAACTGCATGGTCCTTGGGTGGCTGTAAGTGAACCTGTTTTTTAAGACGTAATCGTCTAAAAAAATGGTGTAGATCACTCATGATCTGGTATCTGTCTGGTGGTGTGTAAGGGGAAAAGGAGAGACCCCTACTAAGCATCTGGATCTCAGTGTCTGTCAGTTGTTTGTGACTGAGGTTAAAGATAACTATGGCTTCTTGCCTCGGTACCTTCCCCCTCTCCCTCCGCCTCCTCTTCCTCCTCCTTGCACTGTTACTGGGTGAGTGTCTGTTTCTTGTATATATCCTTTGGACCGAGTGTGGTATCTCTGTTGGGGTTCCTCCTGATCATATACCATCACTGCAGTGAATCCCTGACTGTGAAGACCACCACAGTGCCAGAAATCGAGCAAAATCTGCCCGTCGCTGTGGTGGTCCATGTGGCGATCAGGACAGCCTCGCTGGGTGCCCCCCCCCCGGTCAAACTCCGACTCAGAGTTAGAATCCTAGAGACCGGGGTGTGTGGGGGGCAGAAAATACAGAGGCATCCCTGACACTGCATTGCTGACACTCGGCAATGTGGCTGTCGCTGTCGGGGATGTCTCCATAGCCGCCGTCACTGCGGCATGGTAAAACCATTCCTGATGGGGGTCTGGTCTGCTTTCCTGACCCTGTCGACAGTATTAAAAAAAACTTGTCTTGAAGACTGGGGGGCTTGGTATGGTACTCTCTGAACTTAGCTGTCTGAACTGTCTGAGTCAGTCTCAGTTCTGGTGTTTTTGTATCGTGACTTGATTTTCCAATTATATACCCTGACTAATCTGTAGTCATTGGAATCTCTCTTAAATTTCTTTAATTTGTTTTTTTTTTAGATTTTCTTTGAAATCATGTAGTATTTTTTTATTTCTTCTAGATTCTTTTTAAAGGTTTCCTCTTTAGTCGCTAACTTGAGCTAATCCTGTATTTTCTTAATATCATCTGCTAGAGTACTCCTGCCTTCTAGTACTGCCTCAATGATGGCGTACATAAAGTCATTGCTGCATCTATTTCTAATACCTTCCCATCTGTCTGTGAATTTCGTGGATTCAACCCCTATGTTTGGCTCTATGAGGACCCTGAGGCCTCGCGGTATTCTCTTATAATTCAAGTATTCACCCAATGTGATGCCATGCCACTCGAGCTTTGTATCTTTCTTTTGTAACTGGTCTAACCTGTTTTTTAACTCCTGTTCATTGGTGGATACTTCCAGAGTTCTTTGTGCTCTAATTGTAGTGAACAGTTTTAATTGTTCTGCCTCACTGAAACCAAATGTATGTTGTCTCTCCTTGGCACTACCCCCTGCCTCTACAAAGCCATCCATGACTATTGAAGGGTCAACCACTTAATCAGCCTATATATACGCTTATAATTATATGTATCACCTAAATCCTGTGAATGATTCCTATAAAGGGAAATAATCCAAAGTTGGGCAGCAATAGCCTGGCATGAAAAGTTGGTCCAAATGGTTCAAGAAATTGATTTGGATCAGGAGTCCTTCCACAATGTGGACCATCCTCTGGTCCACAAATACTGTAAGAAGCCCAGGAAATGTGGGTTCCCTCCCAGTAAAATCTTTGTTATTCAGGGGCTGGTAGATGGATACAATCCAAAAGTCAAAGAACAATGGCCAGCCACGCCTTTCAGTTTTTCAACAATTTTTTCTCTTCTTTTCTTTTTTTCTTTTATTCTTTACAATACGTCCTATATGACCCAACGTTTCACCTCAGTGGGCTTCTTCAGGGATAGGATCTCATTTTAAATAATACATAAATCATGTTTAGTGTTTTAATTTCCATAACATCAGTTTCTCACACTGACAACCTCAATTTTTACAAATAAAAATATTTAACATTTTGATAAGTTCATGCCACAATGGTCATGTTGCCACACTCTATCATTCAATATCTAAAGTATAAAGACTTGTACTATTATTTACATGGTAAAAAGCTATTTCATTCAGTGGTTCAGTCAACCTCATGGCAGCCTTCACTGAGGAGAAAGGCTGTGTCCATCAAACCCGCGGTATCCCACTGTGAGCCACAGACCTCTGTTATCAGCCAGGTCATATACTTGTTTAAATCAAGGATACTAATTAATTACTATAATGCATGCTTCCTACAGCAGTTTATTACATAATGCATTTATTCTGGTGGGAGGCCCACATACTTTTAGTATCTGCAATATTGTAAAATTATTTTTTTTTAAACTTTTTTTTATTTAAGATTATTTCAGTTTATACCAAGTAACACACACATACCATTAAAAAAAGGAATACATTAATAAAAAATACAAAGACTTACATCAAATACTAGTTATTCACAGTGTCCAACATATTCTGCTTAAACTGTAGTATAGGGGTAACCACATTTCTTATCTAAAGAATTTGATCAGCTAATTAGTACATCTAGATGGATTGATACTCTTCTAATTTTTACAATTGCTTCATTTAGGGAATGAAATCAGGTTTCACATTCATTATATAAATGACCCACCTCCTCCAGAGCAACTCAATCTTTGTTAGTCTTTTGTTAAGGGAAGCTGTAAGCCTTTCCATTTGATAGACCGATACCATAAAGTCATGCCAATAGTCTATAGATATATTGTTAGCAGTAAGCCAATTTTTAGTTATCTCCTTCTGGGCTGTTAACAATAAAGTTTTCACCATTTTTGCTGAGCATGAGTCCCTATATCCAGGGGGAAGATCCAGAAAGAAATAAAGCATTGGATTTAGGATCAGGCCCCAGTCAAATGTATTGTATAGTGCCTGCTGGAGCTCATGGAAGAAGGGGGTCACACTCTCAGAACACATGAACCAAAGTGGCTGGTGAATGTCCACAGCCTTTCCAGCATTGGGTTGAACCCATCCCTTTCCCAAATCTCCCTTGTACAGCTGGAGTCCGAAAGAATCTTACAAGCAACTTCCAAGAAAACTCCCTCCAGCATATCGCATTTAACCCTCAGTACTTGCATCCCTATATCTTTAGACCATGCTGTCTTAATTGTAGACATTGGGTCCCTCTTCCATTGAAGGATAGCACCATATAGATAGGAGATAATCTAACAAGGTATAGGATCTGTGTGGGAGAGGGTGGTCTCCCTCCCTTGGGCTCAATCTGAGGGATTTGATATAATCCCTATCTTGAAAATATATGAATATATGAATCTTTCTCGGCATGTCTCCCCAAATTGGGACACCAATTCCAGAAGTGTTAATAGTCCCTTCTCCCCTATAAAATGCCACACTAAGAAGAGGCCCCTTTCCTCCCATCCACAGAACCCTGTGTCCCAACTGGCCGGGACAAAGGCTGGGTCATATGCTAAGTGATTTAAAAGAGATCTCCATTTTTTTAGGGATTTATCATTTAGGAGTTCATGCCAACTTATTAAAGTAGACTCTATATAGGGGCTTCTTTTATGTATAACCAGAAAAGGACTCCATCCAGCAAGGAGCGATCTTCGCAGGATCGAATTACGGTCCCTCCGCCGACCTCCAGGGTCTTCCATTTGGCTATATATTTCCCATCTAGCCAGTAGAACACTGTACGAAGTTGGGTTGCTTGGTGGTACCATTTCAGGTTTGGGAGGGCCAGTCCCCCCCTCTCTTTGGGATTTGTAATACTGATAAACGGATTCTAGGTTTCTGCGCACCCCAGATAAAGCGTGAGATCCCCTATTAAGTTGAGTGAACAATGAGTCTGGTATACAGATTGGTAGGGTTTGCGATAGGAGTAGAAATTTAGGGAGGATAACCATTTTGATTGCTTCCACCCTTTGAAGCAGGGGGATAGGTGTAAGTGCCCACCTCTCCAAATCTGCTCGGAGCTGTGTCAGAATGGGAGTAAAATTTAATTCAAACAACTGAGGGTGAACCATTGGGATTTGTACTCCCAGGTATTTAAGGTGGTTTTTGTTCCAGCTGAAGGGGAATCTCGCTTTTATTCTGTCTGAGGGAGTGTAAGACAGCTTCAGTACTTCAGTTTTGGTAGTGTTTACCTTGTATCCTGCTAAATATCCAAATTCCTCCAATATTTCTCAAAGAGGTGTAAGTCCCTCATCTGGGTTACTAAGATAAATCAGGAGATCGTCCAGCATACAAAGCTAATTTATGCTGTTCCCCCCCTATAGTCAGGCCCTCCACCTCTCCCCTCTGCCTCAGGTATTGTGCCAGCGGTTATAGGTAAAGGGCGAATAGAAGAGGGGAAAGGGGGCACCCCTGTCTGGTACCTCGATATAGTGAGAATGGGTCGGACACTGCCCTATTTATTTTGATATAGGCTTTTGGGCCCATGTAAATATTATCTATGACTTTAATTAATGCGTCTGGGAACTGAAACATTTTCAATGTCCGGGATAGGAAATTCCATGCCACCCAGTCGAACGCCTTCTCCGCATCTAAACTTAGTAAAAGGAAGGGCCAGTTCGACCGGGAGGCATGGTGAAGTATTGACAAGGTTCTCCGGACATTATCCTGGGTCTGTCGAGGGGACGAACCCTGTCTGGTCTTGTTCAATTAGTTTTGGAATTACCCCTTCCAAAGGCCTTGCTATCAATGTAGTATACATTTTATAGTCTATATTTAAAATGGATATAGGATGATATGATTTACATTGTGTTTTATCTTTTGCTGGTTGCAATATACTAAATATGACTGCATAATTCCAGGATTGGGGTAGGTTCTCTCCTCCCTGGGAGGCCTTACAAACCGCCAGGGGGTGAGCCTCTAGCTCTTTTTTAAAAAACTTGAAAAACTCAGGTGTATACCCGTCAGGGCCCGGAGCCTTATTGGTCTTTAGAGAAGTGAAGGCTCTAGTAAGCTCCGCAGGGGAGAATGGTTTCTCCAACTGAGACTGAAGGTCCAAAGACAGTTTCGGTAATCTAAGTTTGGATAAATATAACTGTATTTGCGCATCGCTTGCTATTTGCTCCGGGGTGTAGAGAGTACAGTAGTACTCCCTAAAGGAATCCAGAATCTGGACTGGGTTTCTCTTCAATTGACCGGTTCTAGGGTCTCTGATCTGCACTATCGTAGACTGGGAGGTTTGCTGTCTCAAGCGGTGAGCCAGTAGTCATGTTGCCCTTGGCCTCATTCATAATATTTTTGTCATAGGCGTTGTAGGGCCTGTTCTGTTTTCGTGTCAACTATTTTCTGACTCCGCTGCTTGGTGGACTGTATAAGTGGGCCAGGTGTCTTATCCCCTCCTGCATGGGCCTTTTGGAGACCTTGCAGTTGTTGCTGAAGGTTCTCCAGGTTCAAGTTGTGTTGCTTTTTATAATAAGATGCATATTTAATTATGTCGCCCCTCAGAACCACTTTGATTGTGTCCCAGAGGGTGGCATTCGGAATCTGCGGAGAGGCATTTTCCTGTATGATTTCAAGTTATACATTTTTTAGCAAGTTCCGTAAATTCCTTCAAGTTTAGTAAATAATTATTAAATTTCCAGAGGGTTCGTTTCCGTTCAGGTCCCCAGTCAAATCTCAAGAACAGCTGAGAATGGTCTGACAAGGTTGAGGGAATGTGTCTACAGTCCCATCACTTTATGAAAATGTTCCCCAGAAATTAAAAAATGATCAGTTCGGGCATATGTATCGTGAGAGGGGGAATAATGCATGTATTCCCTACATCCTGGAGGCTGACGTCTCCAGACATCTACCCATAAGGTACTCTTCATATGTTTTTTTAGTGCTTTATTAGCTGAGGTTTTTCTACAATATCTCTGGTTAGAGGTGTCTATCTGTTCCATGGTTTGATTTATAAAAGATACGTTAGACAGTCTTGTGCAGGACTTGAGAGTTCTCTCTGCTGTTTATATAAATTGAAAATGAATCATATTAGGTGTACCCAATAATGTATTGCAAAAAAATTATATGAAAACATTTACCTAAACACAAATAGCGCTGCTGACCTGTGTCCTTTAAGTTCAACAGGAGCTTTTTCTTTTGCCTTGCTAGCTTCACTCTATTCTGATCTGTAACACAGTGTTTCTTTATTTGGGCTTGTTACACCTAACGTTCTCAAAATAGGTAGTACACACAAAAGAAGCTTAAAGTGTAGGTCCTCTAAGCAGAGCGCTCCTCCGCATGTTTAATAGTAAATTCTTTCAGTCAGTCATTTCTTACTTTTCACAACTATAGTTGAACAGGTTAAGCTGTTAATACCACATATGTAGCAAAACACTGCTTGGTGTCTAGCTAAATTGCAGATAACAAAACATTACTGACTTTTGCAGGATACATAACCCACTTCTGGGTTTTCAAACAAGGGTTCCAGTAGCTGCTTGCACTCTGCCGTACACTTCTACAGCCCTGGCCAAACTGACAGATGACATCAGCGTATCTGTGGACTCTGGACTCCTAACTGGTGTGTTGTTTATTGATCTCACTAAGGCATTTGACTTGATCAGTCACTCATTCCTCAAAATCAAACTCTCCTTCCTTGGTGTCTCCCCACCTACAAACTCCTGGTTTTCCAGGTTCCTTAAACTGACAGGAAACAGCAAGTTCATCTCCTCTGTGCTACCTCTGGCCTTTCTGACATTACTGTTGGGGTCTCCCAGGGCGCAGACTCCTTTTCTCCATTTATATCAGTGGTCTCCCCAATGTTGCCTCTGGCTGGAACTCACTGTTGTACGCTGATGATCTTGCCCTGTACTACAGTGCCTAGACTGTTCTTGCCATCCAAAAATCAATCTCAGCAGCTGTCACAGTCATTTAATCTTGGCTATCCACAAACAAGCTATCCTAAACAGCAAAAAAGACCAAGTCCATGCTTTTTGGTTCAAAGCTGAATTGCCATGATACTCCCTGAAAACTCTCCCATCACCTATAAGATAAATCCTCATTTTAGGGTGTCAGCAGTTTCAAATACTTAGAAGTATGGCTAGACCCCTCCTTTGATTTCTTCCTCCATGTCGCCTCAGTCTGCAAATCTGTTAACACTAAGCTGGGCATGGCCTTTAGAGTCAAACACTGCCAATCCCTGACAGTCCGATAGTCTATAGCTAAAGGTGTACTCCTGCCAGGTCTCACATATGGCCTTCTGGCATTCCGGGGTGCAGACAAAACTGTCCTCTCTAGATAGGATACAACATATAATAATGTGTGTCGCTTTGTCCTGGCCTCTCTGAAGCTCACTCATCATTGCCTCCTCTGGTCTGGGTGGGGCTTCCCCTGTTGGCCAACAATCTCTTGATCTGGGCCGTTTTGTGGGCACACTCCTTTGAAGAGGCTGTGCATCTTTCCTAGCAAGGTATCTGCAGCACCTGTCCCCTACATATTCGCTAAGGTCTGTGGACTCCCAGCCTCTCATAGAGTGCTGGTGCACCACTGGCCTGGGAAAACTGGCTTTTGCAGCCTATGTCCTTATGTACTGGCACTCCCATTCCCTAGAATTATGCCTCTCTCCCAGTAAAATTATTTTCTGTAAGGTTCTAAAGGACTCTCTGCATCTTCTCGGCCCTTGCTCCTCCTAGAAACCGCAGGACTGGCTGCCCTAGCACTGTTGCACTTTCCACTCAATTTCTCTGATGTGTATTATCTTTTATACTAAATGTTATTGCTCACTGTATGTTGTACCTGCACGCATAAAGTTGATACCACCGATTGTTTCCCTGTGTCCTGTACCATGTTTCCTTTTTGCAAGCTTGTTTCAACTGCACTGATTACTGTGTTTTTATGTTTGAGCTACTGCTTATTCATGATGTCTATTAATTGTAACCCCCC
Source organism: Neoceratodus forsteri (assembly GCA_016271365.2). Lineage (NCBI taxonomy): Eukaryota > Metazoa > Chordata > Ceratodontiformes > Ceratodontidae > Neoceratodus > Neoceratodus forsteri. Next base: position 911,731,096 of record CM057453.1, on the reverse strand, counting down.
GATGACGTTTATGTATACAGTTTGCTGAATATTTTTTCCTGCTGTTAGTCTGTAATCCTCCCAGGTCACACCTGAAAATAGGCATATGTATGTCTCTTGTATCTTACCTGGTATCAAACACACATAAATGCATAACTCATGGTAGAAGAGAACTTTCCCACATTAATTGGGGCCATATGTAAGTGATGCAGTATGTATTTCTTTCAGTTGCTGTCTTTCAGATATGTAAACAGAGCTTCCAAGTCAATACTGTTTCAAAGAGGGAGATCTGCTGATATTAGTCCACTCAAATGAACCAGATTTTCACAGGGCCATAATTTACATGCCTGAGCATAAGATCTGGTTGTGTAAACCTTTAAGCAATGCTGGTAGTGTTTTTATTGACAAGAATGTGTAGGTCTTTAGTTTCAAAGCCCAGTTTTGTTTTCACTGTTATCTCTAGATTACCTCAGTTTCAACAGAATGGATTGTCTATGCCCCTCTATTTATGAGGCATAGTGTTGACGCGAAACATTTAAAAAAAAACAAAAAACTTTAAGCACAAGCAAATGATGACTTTGACAAAGATTTAACAAACCAGCAGTGTAAAGCATTCTGCAGGCTAACAGTTTTAATGGGTTTATCTTAGACAGTTCTTCAGTTGTGAAAGTGTCAGTTAATAATTTACCTGTCCCGAGGGGCAATGGAAGCAATCACACTCCATAGTGAGGTACTCCCGGGCCTGTCGCTTCACTGCAGCTCATCCTGACGGTGGAAATGCACCATTGGATGCGACATCAGCACTGTGTCTGAACTTTGACAAATGAAGCCTTGTAAAAGCTAAATACGAAATGGGAAGTTTTGGAAGGAGAGCAAAATAGCTCTTCAGCTGGTTTCCGCAGTAATGGATTACTGTAAATGCCCATCTGCTGTACATCGGAAAGGAATACAAGTTAAAGCTGTGCTTAGTTTAAGTGATTCTTAGAGGATGTCTGTGGCAGAGCTTTACAGATTTCCATTGTATATGTGTAAATGAACAAGGAAACTAAAAGCAGGGGCCATACACCAGTTGGCTGAATGATACAGGTAGCCCACACAGGCTACTGAAGTTGAATAACTAGCTACAAGCAGGCTAACAACCACTCTAGGTAGAAACTTTTTCCTGTGTTTTTAAATGAAGTCACAAATCTTTGTATGGTATGACATGCATTTTTTTTTTAATTAAATCACTGCAGGTTTTTTAGATGCCCCTAAACTGGTCCATAATTGTATGAAAAAATGGATGAATGGTCAATTAGTATACAATATCCCCTGACAGGGTGTATGAAAAGACAGAACTTACCATGTGCGCCCCATGTATTGAGTGGTATGAGGTGCTGGGAAGTGTGTAACATCAGTCTTAATCATGGGTTATTATATTAAAAAATATATATTCATTTATGCAGAAAATATTTGAGCAAGATGTTATATCACTTTAAAAAAAAATTTCTAATGTGAGTTATGGTGGAAAATGGCCAACCACATGGTTACATGGAGTGTGGGACAATCAGTCATGTCCTTTATTTTTCCCCTGCCATTTTATAGAACCATTGTTGACAGTAAATAAGTCTTTCCTAGTTCAGTCTGTAGGAGAGTTACTAATTGAACATTCTGGTAATCTGACAGCATTCTAAGAGGGTTAGGTTAACAACTGGGAAACTAGAATGATTAGATTTTTTTTTTTATTAGTAGTTTTTGTCCCCGTTTTCCCCCCTCGGACCTGGGACCCCGGCATGTACACGTGCGTGCGTGGAGGTGCACGTGCACACCAGACAGCGGCTCGGCCCCTTCTGCCCCTCCCCAGCTATTGCCGTTGCCCCCTCCCACCTATGCTTCCCACCGAAACTCCACCCAGCGGGAACGGAACTACGGGGGGGGGGGGCAACCACCCCAGGAGGGAAGAGCTGCCTAGTGGCAGCTTAGTCCTGCTTCCTCCCCCTCCCTCCCACGCTGGCTCCCTGATGACCTGAGGTCATTCCTGAACCCGGGTTGCCAGCGTAGTGTGAGATAAGGCATCCAGCACCTCAGCCCTCAGCGCCACTGGGCCCGCCTGAATGCTTAGAATTTTAACAATAAAATTCATTCATTGAAAGTAGAATGAAAAGATTTTAGTTTAACAATAGCACTCCAGCAGTTGGGATTGCCTTTTTAAATCTAACCTTCGAGGCGTAAGGCCCTTAGCTGGGCATTCTGCCTTATGACCCTCCAAGGGATAGATTATCTAATGGTAACCTAAACCCTGCTCATGCCTTAATGCATATTATTCAGGAAAGTATAAAAGAGTTCACATTTAATAGGTAGGTAGTTGAATTTATGTAGTCCCTCCCCCACTACCACCACCACCCCAAAAAAGGATAAGTAATAAAATGATGTGCCAAGTTCAGGGCATTCTCTGCTACAGACTACTCCATCTACGAACCTCAGTTCTGATCTCATGGAACGTTGTTTCCCAGGTGACTAGTTCATTTCTCGCAGTCCTCTGACAGTAAAATGTAAAACACCGGATCAAAATATGTGGCACACAGTTAATACAAACTCACAAAGGCCCAGAAAGCTGTAAGAAAACAAGTGGTGTGGAATGAAATTTATTTCTGTAAAGAAAGATACAAGGAGAGATTTATTTAATGCTTTGAAATTCTGCCTCAGGAATTAAGGGTGGCTTGTTAGTGACTAGTTAGTGGGGCAGCAGTGGTGTATTACACTGCCATCTTAGACACCAGGGTTTTCATGTGAGCCCACGAAGCACCTCACTGCAGCCAGCTGGAGGCTAAATACGTAGCAGAGGCTAGGTGCTTGGCTCCCAGAGAGGGATTGAGGGTACCAGTCACCTGGTGTTTACGCATCTCATGCCGGTAGACTGAGGAGCAGGATTGGCTCGCCTATGAAGGCAGCGCTTTGCTTGCCTTCTTAGCCTGAATAATACAAGCTGTTATAGCCTTGATTCTCAAGGGGAGGGACATGAGGAAGAGGGGAAAATGGGGGGTGGGGTGGATGAAAAAATGCAGCAGTTGAAAGGGAGGGGTGAACTGTTGATAATATGGGACAGCTGAGATAGAAACATAGAATTTGACGGCAGATAAGGACCACTTGGCTCACCTAGTCTGCCCATTTTCCTACCTGATGGATAAGCTGCAGATCCTAGTTAACCAACAGCCTACTTCCTCCCCCTTCCCCATCTAGGACTGCCTTATGTCTGTCCCATGCATTCTTGAATTCCCCCACAGTTCTTGACTCCACAACCTCCTCAGGAAGGCTATTCCATCCATCCACAACCTCTCTGTGAAAAAATACTTCCTCACATTACCTCTGAGCCGTCCCCCCCTTTATCTTCAAATTGTGCCCCCCTTATTCTTGCACATCTGTTTGTCTGAAATGTAAGGCCCCCACCCCTGCCTTTTTGCAAAACGACAGGTGGTATGCTGTTGAAGCTGACAGCAGTACCTGGTGGGGACTGGGTTCGGGGAGGACTAGGTTACTCGGCACAGAGGGCTTAGGTTTGGCTACTCTGCTCAGGGGCACCCAAGTAAATCCGAACACAGGAAGCAATAACTGTAATGTCCAATACCAGGGATGGGATTCTAAAGTGTGGCTTTTATTCACATCCAAACTGAACAAACAAAGCATAGACGGACCCCACAGGGCTACATTCCTGGTAATGCAGATTAGAGATACAGAACAATTCTTCAACATTTCAGCCCTCAGGTTCTGAACCCACCAGGCACACAGCCCGGACTTGCACGCAGCTGTGGGTACACAGCCCGACTTGTACACTACTTGGGTTTTCCTGGCCCGCCTCTGGCCACCACTGATTGCTGTCCATATGACAGTGAACCAATTTTCTGTTGGTGGCTCCTCAAACCACCTTAGAGCCTGACCCTTAAGGAAATTTCTTCCATCCCACGGTTGGTACTTCCCTCATCACTGGCCAAGTGCATGAGGCAAAGTAGAAATCCACAGAGCAAATCCGTAGAGGTGGACCTGGTTACTAAAGATGGGGGGGGTCTCCCACTTCCAGCTCCCACAATCCATACCCGGCCATTTCTCTGGACACTAAACAACTCTTTTTGAAAGCTTGGCAATGTAGATTAAAGGGTAGACGTATATAGCACATCTCCTCTACATGTCTTGACTTTCCCCTTGTGCTGGACTTGAACATACTTTTACTTTGGCTAAAGCCTATTCCTCTAGGCCTCCCACTAATTCAGTAGTCCCCAATCCCCAATCCCCACTTTAACACAGTTCAGGTGAAACATAGGCCCTTTGACAAGAGCGGAACTCACCCTTTGGTTGCAGGTGCCCCACAGGCGAATCTTGAAAGCTTCTTGTGCCACAACACATTTCAGAAAAATAGGCAGCTTCTTCTCTAGCAGGAACCAGGGGTTTGCCCCTGGAATAGCCGGCAAACCTTCCACCCCCATCCCCTCAGGGATGGGGCACAGAGACCCATATCAGCGGTCTCCACCACTTCAAGAACAGCTTACTGTGTTCCTCTTTAGGCGGAAACACACACCTTTCCTTAAAAGTAGCTCTATTTCAGAGCTTAGGCTCCAAGAGCCTGTGCACAGAACTGCTGTGCTCCTCTCCTCTTGACTGCTCACACAACAACCTCCAACTGACTGTTCAAAACTCCCAACATTCTAATCTAACTCCCTTCTGCAGATTCCAATGTGGCTCATGCAGCTGCGATAGTTCTATGGTGATGTCATCCCTCAGTCTCAGCTGAGACTGAGAACAGAGTGAGACAGTGTGAAATCCATTTAACTGGAGTTTCACAAGCTGCCTTCCCTGCCTACCACTAGGTCTTACTGGGATTCTAGTAACCCCGGGTAACGGGGGTTACAGAAAGATACTAACCTGTTGGACATTGTTGATTCCCTTGAGGTACTTGAAAGTTTCTATCATGTCCCCCCTCTCCCTTCTTTCCTCAAGGGTATAAATATAAAGCTCCTTTAGTCTCTCTTCATATGTCTTCAGGTGCAGACGCTGCACCATTTTGGTTGCCCTTCTCTGGACAGCCTCCACTCTGTCCGTCTTTGCTGAGATGGGGTCTCCAGAACTGCAGATAAATTATTTCCTATGCTGCTTCAGTCTGGCATGTTATGAGCAAAGGTAGTTCATTTTAAAGGGACACAGTCAATGTTTAAAAGTTCTTTTTTGTAGGCAGTTGTCTTATATTATCTTTTGCCATCATCATTTGTCAGATCTTTAATTTGCCCTCCCCTGGTTAGAAAATGATGCTTTATTGGAAAAATTGCAAAAATACTATTTTAAGAAATACGAGTGACCCGTTCTTTCAGCCACCATGCGTTCATGTTCCCAATATGGCACAGACTGGTGCCGGTAACGAGTTAATTATTTTCCAACGCCTTTGAGTTAAGAATACAGCATGTTACAAAATCATATTCCAAGTTCTGCAAAGTGTTTCTTTGTTCAAAATGAGTGGTCTAGTAGTCTTTATTTTACATGTGTTAAGCACTGCTGTAATTGGTCATGGCAGTACTTTTCAACCGTAAAATAAAGACTACTAGACCGCTCATTTTGGATAAAGAAACACTTTGCAGAACTCGGAAGATGATTTTGTAACATGCAGTAGTCTTAACTCAAATGCTATGAAAAGTGATCAAGTGGTGCATGCATGAGTTTACCGACAACAGTCTGCACTATATTGGGTACATAAATGCATGGGCAGCTGAAAGAGTGAGTTCTTCATATTTCTTAAAATAGTGTTTTTGCAAAGTTTCTAATAAAGCATCATATTCTAACCAGGGGAGGACAAATTAAAGATCTGTCAGATGATGACGGAAAAAAGAAACATAAAACAAGTGCCTAAAAAAACCTTTAAAAGCTGATAGTGTCCCTTTAAGTGAATAGTGTGTGTGTGTGTGTGTGTGTAGTTATTTTATTTTTTTATCCTGATCTCCGCAGGGCAGGGGTAGAGTGTTGGGGTGAAACCCTAATGCCTCATTTCCTTACTTTTTACGCGGCAACCCTAACTGATGCATTAATGAAGTTTTTTGCAACTAATTTCCTTACTTTTTTTTTTTATTTCTTTTTATTGAGAGAAGCGCAATATGTACAAGATATCTCATTACACGTGATAATCACCGAGGCATTAACATTGTGTGAGATGTAGGCAGAGCAAAGGAGTAACAGGTAACTTCCTAGTTATTAGCATCAGTCCCTTCCTTTAAAAATGATAGCATATAATAATTCCTGTCACCTATCTCTATTCAAATATTGTAGTCCATTCACAGAAGGTCGATGAGGCCCAACACAGTTACTTGGGTGGGTCAGTATGTCTCTGGGCTTCCTTCGTATATAGAGAAGAGAGATCGGGGTTTTAGGCTCTAATTCTCCATGTCCCCTCCTTCCAAAGTTGTATTATTTGATTGGGTAATTTAAATGATTTTACGGAACAAATTCCGGATCGGTCATAACCATATAATGAATCGAGCATTGTCATTTCTCCCTAAAGGTTGTTTGTTTGTTATGTATGGCAGCTGTTAGTGCTTCCAATTTATAAATCTCTTGGACTGTCTGGCACCATTCCGAGACTAATGGCGTGTTGGGTGTTAACCATTTGTGTGTTATTGTTTTGTTTTTGCTGCTAAGAGGTATGGGGTAATAGGGTACGGTGCCATGGTGGGGGGTGTTCTGGAAAAATGGAAAGCAGGACTATTTCAACCGTCAGTTCAACTGATTCACCCAGACAGTCACCCAGCTCCTCTTGTAAGGTAACGGAGCTCAATATGTATACCGTAGAGCAAAGGAGGGAGAGAGAGGTGATATGATCGAAATATTCAAACACCTTAAGGGCATTAACAAGGTGAAAGAGTCTAACATGTTTCAATATAAGAAAAATAGCAGGACAAGAGGACACAGCATGAGATTAGAGGGAGGCCGATTGAGGAAGTTCTTTTTCACAGAAAGGGTGGTGGATGCATGGAACGGCCTACCTCGGGAAGTGGTGGATATGAATACAGTGCAGGACTTCAAAAAGGCATGGGATAGGCATAAGGGAGCAATACAGATGAGTATGAATAGATAGGCCATTGACAGAGCAAAGGCCAATGGCACATTCATAAGGTAGAAAAAGAAATGGGCAGACTGGATGGGCCTTGCGGTCCTTATCTGCCATCAACTTCTATGTTTCTATACTTTATTATATGTCGTTCACATGGACATTTCTACATTCATCTTTTATGTATACAAAGAAAGGAACTTAATTTTACATTCAGTTACTGTTGGTCTTAATCAATTTCACATAGTCCAAACCTCTATTTGATAATTTGATCAGGTGCAGTTCAAGTAAAATAAGAAATTCTTATGGCTTGAGCCTCTTTATTTTCTGCTGTCCAAGTTATCCTTTATGTGGAGATGTTTTCTCTTCTTTCAAAAGTCCTTAACAGTATTTGGTAACATAAACAGTGAAACAACATCTCATAATTAATCAAACAAATTAGGAGAGACAGCAGGCTTACATCTTATATCTGTATGTCTTTATCTATTATTTATAGCTAGTCAAGTGAGTGAGAGATCTGTACCCAGAACTGAGAACTCTGTACGTCTTTAGGTATGAGTAGGTTACCCCTCCCTCTTCCTCCCCTTCGGGAAGGGAGCATGCATCTTTCTTAGGCACTGATCCTATTCCTCTCTTAGGTAAGGTGTCTATCCCTTTATATTTACTTTATCAGGTTGTCTGTTTCTGAATCTGCGGATCTTAATTTCCACTTAATGTCCATCTTGTCCACCTTTCCGTAAATTTGGACGTTTTATCTTGTGTTAGGTATGTCAGTCTTTCCATCTCTTGTATTTCTTTCACCACAGTCACCCACTCTGTATAATTAGGGGTCTCTTCCCTTAACCATTTGTGTGTTACCGCCTCACCCACTGCAGCTGTACAAATAAACCATAAGTATTTACTAACATACTAAAATGCCAGCAGAATAGGCCTAACGGTCTTTCGCGTCTGCTCGTTTGGTCAGTCCCCATCCTGGGAGCTGACCTTGCTGCCCCCCTCGCCTTCTCTGGCTTCTCCCTTCCGAGTTCCGGATATTCTCGCTGCATTGGATTTTGCTTCCAGAACCCTTCCCCTGTACCTGTCCCATCCCCTCTTGAACCCCTCCACCGTCTCTGCCTCCACCAGCCCCCTAGGCAGCGCATTCCATGGCTCCACCACCCTCTCAGTGAAGAAGCACCTCCTCCTTTCTCCCCTGAATCTTCCCCCCTCCAGCTTCCACCCATGCCCTCTAGTGGCCCCTCCTCCTTCCTTCGAAGCACCCTGACTGCGCCTTCCCTATTTACCCCCTTCATGTACCTGAAGACCTCTATCATGTCCCCCTGGTCCCTTCTCTCTTCCAATGTGTACATATTTAGCTCTTCGAGCCTCTCCTCATAGGTCCTGTCCCCCAAGCCCCAAATCATTCTGGTTGCCCTCCTCTGGACCCTCTCCAGGAGTTTAATGTCCCTCTTTAAGTGTGGCCTCCAAAACTGCATGTAGTACTCGAGGTGCGGCCTCACCAAGCAGTTATACAGAGGGAGTATCACTTCCCTCCTTCTGGAGGTGATCCCCCTAGTGATGCATCCCAGCATCCTGTTGGCCTTGGCTGCTGCCCTCCTACAAGTCTCCGAGTTGTTCTCTTGACATCCACCACCGCCCCAGGTCCCTCTCAGACATCGAGACTTGTAGCATTTCCCCCCAAGGGTGTACACTTGGCCCAGGTTTCTGGCCCCCAGGTGCAGTACCTTGCATTTCCCTGCATTGAACCTCAGCTTCCACTTTCTAGACCATCTTTCCAGAGCCTCCAGGTCCCCCGTGGGGCCACCCTCCCCTCCTCCCCATCCACCACTGCCCCAGTTTTGAGTCATCCAAAAGAGACTCATCTTACTCCTGATACCTGTCCTTATGTCAGAGATGTAGGCGTTGAACAGGAGGGGCCCAAGGACTGATCCCTGTGGGACCCCACTAATGACCCTCCTTGGGGATGAGCCTATCCCACCAGCTACAACCCTCTGGGTCCGGTCCTGGAGCCAGTTGCCTATCCATCTGATCATCTGGTTCCCCACCCCCCATTTCTCCCAGCCTATCCAACAGGCCCTCATGAGGAACAGAGTCAAATGCCTTGCTGAAGTCTAGAAGGAGGACGTCCACTGGTCTACCCAGGTCCAAGGCACTCGTCACCCAGTCATAGAACTCCACAAGGTTTGTCTGACACGATTTCCCCGGGACGAATCCATGCTGTCTATTATCCAGGCACCCTGACTTTTCCAGGTCCCCCCCTAGCCTGTCCTTGACAATGCCCTCCATCACCTTGTCCACCACCGATGTCAGGCTGACAAGCCTGTTGTTCCCTGCCACCTCCCTTGATCGCCCCTTGTGGATAGGCACTATATGCGCCACCTTCCAGTCCTGGGGCACCCACCCTGTCCTCAGAGAGATGGTGAAAAGCTCCGCCAGGGGTTTCGCCAGGACATCCGCAAGTTCCTTCAGCACTCTGGCATGTAATTTATCCGGCCCCCGGTGCTTTCTCCGTCTTAAGGGACCTGAGGGCTTCCCTCACTCTCTCTGCTGTGATTTCCACTTCCGCTACCTCTTCTCCCTGCTTAGCCTTCCCCCCTCCTGCCAGTGATGCTTCCCCTCTCCCCAGACCCGCCGATCGGTAAGTGTTCCCCCTCCTCAGTATCACCATCTCCTCCCACGTATGATGCAGCACCCCCGTTTTCCTTGGTGAAAACTGAGGTGAAGTACTCATTTAGTACCTCAGCCTTCTCCCCCGGGTCTTGTGCCCATCTCTCCCCTGTTTTAATCCTGCTAATCTGCCCCTTCACCCTTCGTTCTTCCCCAATGTATCTAAAGAACCCCTTGTTCCCTCTCCTAATTTCCCTGGCCAGGTTCTGCTCCTTCCTTGACTTAGCCACCCTCACCACCCTAGGTTCTGCTCCCTTCACTGAGGGAGGTGGCATACCCAGCACAGAATGACACATCTGGAGGGGTGTGTCTATCTGGAAAATTTCCTTCAGCCTTTGCTCTATTTGTCCAGTAAACCTCTCCAGTTTCGGGCAGGTATAAAAAATATGCATGTGTGTGGCTTTAGTTTCCCCGCATCATTGTCAACAGCTACTGTCGTTTGTTCCATCCCATTTAGCTTTAAGGTGGGGGTGTTAAAAAAACATCTAACTCTAATTTTCCAAGCAAATTCTTGCTACCTCGGGGCAGATGTAGTTTTAAATGCTCCCCTCCAGATATGTTGCCAGTCTTTTGCAGCTAAATTATTCCCTGTCTCTTCAGACCATTTTCTTTCCAAATATTGGATCTCACTTATTCTTTGCCCTTGTAATGATTTGACAGATATTCAGTATCATCCCTTTTGGATTATTCATGGAGAGGAGTTCCTCAAGAGATGGCACTCCTTGTGGGCAGGAGGTGTCTGGCATATGTTTTCTAATACTGGTTTGTATATAATTAGAGATTTGTAAATAGTGTAATCTATCTGTTGGTCTCCGGCTAAACTCTTGTTTGCACTCCTCGAAGGTGTGCACGCTGTCTACCTGCATTAATTGTGCTGGGTACTTCACTCTCCCTCTAAACTGCCTTTCGTACCATAGGTCCATTTGACCCAGAGGGAAACTATAATTCTTCCATAACATCTGATATCTCCATATGTCTTTCCCAATGAGGGTGGTTTGTGTAAACCTATCCCACGCTGTTAGTGCCACCTGCATTCCCGTAAACCAGTGTTTCAGCGATGTCCTATGTCTGAGCTGTATAAACATAACCATGTATGGGGTGCTGTCTCCTGCTCTTGTCCTTTCCATCTCTCTCCAGTGTGCATCTGCTTGTTCCGAGACCCATAATATTGCCCATGTAATTTGTGCTGCTAACCAGTATTCCATCAAATCCGGGACTGCCCATCTCCCCCATCCCCAAGGCTTTCTAGATTTTAGTAATGCTTCCCCTACCCTTGATCTCTTTTCCACCCATAGGAATCTATTTAGTGATCTTTGCATACCTATAATCCATTATTTGGGTAGCTCAATAGCCACACTCTGAAATACAAACAAGAATCTCGGTAACAAGTTCATTTTAATGGCTTGGATACGTGCGTGTATTGGGAGCGGGAGTAGGGACCACCTCTCTATGTCTTTAACCACCTGTTTACCTAATGATTCATAATTATCGTGATACAAGGAAGTGATTGTATTTCTAAGAGTTATTCCTAGGTATTTTAGGGATTGCAATGTCCACTTCATTGGATATTAGCTTGGAAGGATTGTGATGGTGTAAAATTGAAGTGAAGAGTCTCTGTTTTCAAGACATTTAGTGTATAACTGGATAGCTTTGAGTTTTCTCGAATCAGTTCCATTAACCGAGTTAAAGACTCCATAGGGGATGTCAAATAGATAAGTACGTCATCTGCGTACAATGCTGTTCTGTGCTCATGTTCCCCCATGACCACCCCGGCATTCCTTTATCCTGTCTAATTCTTTGCATCAGTGGCTCAGTATACAACGCAAAGAGGAGTGGGGACAGTGGGCATCCCTGGTGTGTCCCTCAACCTAGATCAAAGGTAGTGGATAATTGCCCATTGATCCTCACATATGCTTTCGGCCCTTTATAAAGCTTCTTGATTATTTCCACCAAAGTGGGGGCGAAGCTAAACCCGGCAAGGACCCCATATAGACATTTCCAGTCTGCTTGGTCAAATGTTTTTTCAGCATCGAGACTTAAGATCATGGCAGATGTCGAGGTATGGTTGAGATGATCTATAATGTGTAATGTTCCTCACACATTGTCTGCAGCTTGTTTGCCTGCTACGAAACCTGTCTGGTCTGGGGATACCAGGACAGGGATCAATTGTTCTAGTTGTTTAGCTAATAGTGATGTAAAAATGTTATACTCTACATTTAGAATGGATATTGGGCAATATGACATACACATGGTGGGGTCCTTGCCTGGCTTGGGGATAGCTGAGATCATAGCGTATGCCCAGGATGGTGGTGTGTGTCCTTCCTTTCTTATTACATTCTGATATACCCTTAACAAAATGAGAATGACTGTGGATTTGAACTTTTTGTAGAACTCTGATGGTAAACTGTCTGCCCCTGGACATTTCCCGGTCTTACAGTTGCCTATAATATGTTCTGTTTCCTGTGTTGTGATTGGGTTGTTCAAGGTTTTTTTTTTTGTTTGTTTGTTTGTTTTTTACCAGGAGAGATGCACTAAGCTGCAAGCTTGTTTACAGGTGTGACCTGGGAGCACAAGGAAGTTAAGTGACTTGCTCAAGGTCACATCGTATGCAAGTAGGGCTGTGGGATTCAAACCCAGGTCTCCAAGTTTGCAGCTCACAGCCTTAAACCACTGCACTATACTGCCTCCTTAACATCTGGTTCTGTTCCTTTGATGAGTGAGGTAACTTGTTCTGTCTTAGAAAATCCATTATTTGGCCTATTGTTCCTCCCTGTCTAGTCCCATACAACTCTTTATAATAGTCCCTAAAGGCTTGTACTATATCTTCTCCTCCCCCTCACTCTTTGCCTCATGGTTGGTTGTATCACCTCCAGCACATGTGCTTTAGCTCTTCTGGCTTATAACCTGCACACACTAGTAATTTCATTGCTCTAGGGCCTCCCTCATCATATCTCTGTCTCAGGAATTTGAGTTGTTGTTCCACCCTCCAGACCAACAGCCCATTGAGTTCCCTCTTGAGTGTCATCAGTTCCTTTCCTCTTTGTCTAGTTAATTTATTTTGTTGGGCTATTTCCAGTTGTTTTATTTTGTCTTCTAATTCCTGTTGTCTCTGGTTTCTCTGTTTCTTCCTGGCGCTACTAATCGCTATTAGCTTCCCCTTAAGATTGCTTTGATTGTATCCCAGACCACCCCATGTCTATATTTTCTGTATCATTTTCTCTTAATGCTTGTTGTTTCAGCACGGGGAGTTGTTCCTGTACCTCCTTGTCCTGCAAGAGTGACAGATTTAATCTCCAGAAACTTTGTCTCTGTTGGGGGTTAATCTCAAATTCCGCCATGACAGGAACGTGATCCGACAGGGCCATTGTGCCCACCTTACATTTCTTCAGTTTAGACAGTGATTCTTGCCCCACAAAAAAATAAGTCAATTCTCAAAAACATTTTGCGTGTGTGTGAATAAAAAGTGTGCCCTGGGGTATTTCCCCCCAGGTACCACCAGGCATCCCATAGTCCCAATTTAATTAAAAGTAGCACAAGTTGTTTAGCTATGCCATGTTCCCTTCTTGGGATTCTGGATCTACTGTCCCTATATGGGTCCATTGTAATATTCCAGTTGCCCCTACCACCAACATACCCTCTGCCAACTCCATTATTTTCACTAGAAGGTTTCTATAGAAGGTAAATGTTGATACTGGGGGTGCATATACTGTTACTAATGTTCTTAATTTGCCATCCAAGTGCCCCTTTAAAAGAATGTATCTGCCCTCATTATCAATCAGGGTTGTCTGCTTAATAAATGGCACTCCTCTTGGTATCAATATCACCGTACCTCTCCTTCTCCCCCCCAAAAGTATGAAAAGGCATATACCTCCTCAAAAATACATTGCATTAGTTTCTGATGTTCCATGTCTGACAAGTGTGTTTCCTGCAAATTCACAAAAGAAGCCTTCATTTGTCTTGGCGAAGGTTAGAATTTTCTTTCTTTCAAGAGGGTTAGTCAGGCCGTTAACATTATATGATAATATTTTTACTCTAGTACCATTCATTTTCCCATTTATTCATGTCCACCTTCCCCAGTTTCCCAAGTTAGGTACGTATTTTGTTCTCGGGATCTCTCACTCCACTCCCCTACTTTATTTTCCAAGGTGCTGCTGCCTTCTTCTGTATAATACAACTTTTCTAAGTTTGCCAACAGGGCACCAACATTCTTAACAAAACTAACAATAAACTGTGAATATGTTCTTCCAAGGTTGGGGGTGTTACCAGTAACTCCCCTGTCTTTGGGTGCTGTTGGCCGGCCACCCAAAGAAGCAATGGCTGCCATCCCCTGAGTCTCGGGGGTTATTGCTATAGCATACTGACCCCAGATGCCCTTCTCCCTGGCCCCCTGTGTGGGCCTTATGCTCAGCATGCACTGCCATTGGTCGTCCATTGCTGCAAAGCTCTGTTTTCTCACCTCCGGGGCTCCTCTATTATAAGACTTAATCTGAGGCGGAATTATATCTATTACTCTCTTCTTATGAGTCTTTTCTGTAATTGGTCCTACATAAGCCCATATTTAAACTGTTGTTTTTTCCCTTCTGCAAATCTGTATCACTGAGTAGTCCCCTTCCCCAAGTCCAACCAAGTTTTAGGGTTGGGGTGGAGTAAAGAAGTACAGGGCAGTAGACAAAAATCATGCATCTTTTGTGCCAGTTACTTATCTGCCTTAGTATTATTTGTTCCAAAATATTTTGAAGCCCGGGTATTCAGTCCGCACCACAAGTGCAAAGCTATGTCTCTCAAACCTTAGCGTACCACCATCATATCTCTTCTTGATCACTGGGATTGAAATGATTTCCAATTCCAGACCATTCGGTTAGGTTGCCGATGATTCCGGTCTGTCTCTCTGTGCTACAGGCTGCATCTTTTTAAAAGTTATTTAATGTCTGTGAGAGTCTTTGGGGTGGGAAGTACATCCCACTGTTTTAATGTTCCATCTGGCAACCTGCTGGCTGTCTGCGATGGTTGCTCTTCCACCCTGTTGGTGTGTGTTTTGCGGTATTTGCTGTAATGAAATGTCCCTGTGCTTTAAGGCCTCTGGTGTATGGTAAAGCTGTGCTCCCTCTTCCCACAGAATACGCGTACGAGCTGGATATGGTGTCTGAAATTTTATCTTCTTGAAGCGCAAAGCACTCATGATCCCCAGATACTGGCGTTCTTTCTGAATCTCAGGGGGGTAATCTTGATCAAAAAGCAAACATACCATGCTGTACTTTACTTCCCCTTTTTGCACCGCTTTCCTCGGTAATTTTTATTTTACCTAATAGCTCGCTAGTTTAAGCACTATTGACCTTGGCCTTGCCTTTGGGTCTTGGGGTCTTGGAATTAGCGCTCTGTGTGTTCCTTCAGTCTAAAGGGGGAAGGAAGCTGGTAGCTCCAGGACATCTCTCAGTAGATCTTGTGTGAAGTCACACGTTGCCTTCCTCAGTGTCCTCAGGTGAGCCCGAAATCTGAAGGCTCTCTCTCCGCGATCTAGCTTCTAGATCAACATATTTTTCTTGTAAGCGCTCTGTTACGGCCATCAGTGCTTCATTAGCCGCGAGTGTGTGGGCTGCTCCTTCCTCTAGTGCTGCCATATGGGTTTCATTTTCCGTTATCCATTGCTCCAAGTTCGCAAAGCAGGCATGCATTTTTTCTAAGTGTCTCCTGTTTTCTGTTCTAGAATGCTTTATTTCTTGGAGGAGAGTTTCAAATCAATTTCTAGTTAAGTGCTCCTCTTCTTTGTCTGTGTCATCCTACATCCCCCTTATGCTTGTTGTAGAAGTGCTTCTGCTGCTGTCCGACACAAGGAGCCAGTATCATGAGCCATCCTTGCTCAATTTTAATTTTTCCACTCTCGATCTGGTGTACTTCGGTGCATCTTTAGTTTTATGAGACATTTTGCACCATTTTTTTAGACTTTTTTTCTGGCAAGGATGACCTTTTATCATCGGGAGGGTCGGGAGCTCTTCAGTTAGGCTGCTTGGTGGGCTGTGGCAGAACCAGAAATCGTGTAGAGTGATTTTTGATTGTGGTTTCATAAGAACTGAGCTCTGACCAGCAGACCCATTTTATTTGTGATCTCACTTAAGATTCACACCCAGGTCTTTGGCAGTAAATGATTAGACCACTGATCATTCTAGTTTCTCTATGGCCCCTTTAAAACAGTGCCTTGTAACAAGTTTCCAATTGAAGTGCATCAGTAGTTGCTTTTCCCTTGGTTTACTATTCTGGTAACTAGGACTTTTCTTTGGTTTGACAAACCGGAATAAGCCCTTTGTATTTAAAAATGCAGGATCTGTCCTTTTGCTTTAATTTGGTGTCCTCGCTAAAAAGCACTTAGAAGTAGCATATGACCTACTGATGTCAAGGTCATGTTAGAGGTGAAGTAGGCTTCCTGGCACTACTGAGTGGTTTGTTTCTCTAAAATTTAAAATGCTTTCTAAATGCTGTCATAGGAACTATGTAGTTAGGAATTTTATGCAAAAGGGAACATCCAGATGAAATTTAGAGGAAAAAAAAATCTACTCGAAGGTGGGAGTGTATGAAGTTAAGTTCACCTACCCCGTTCCACTTGTTACAGTGTGAAGAAATAAAACAACATTTGCTTGTAACAGTTCACAGAAGTGTATTCATTAAGTAGCAAATTGCACAAGTCATATGAATAAGTCAAAAATCACTGGAAATTAAACAAAGTCCACTCTGGAAGATGTCACAGATATATTTTATCTGCAACAATATATAAAAAGCAGGAAGTATAGGTGGGTAGATATGTATTGGTGGTAGTGGAGGATGTTTTCAAGGGAATCGTGTTTTTTTTTGTCTCGCTATAGGTCTTGTCATGCAACTTCGGTGCTCTTACACTCTCACATATTACACATTTTACAGAGAATCCTATAAATTTGCCTGAAACATGCACTAAATGTGCATACTGTAATTCAGCCCCCTTGTTGTCTAATGATTTGCAAGATAATCCAATTACTTATAAAACTAGAGGGTGTTTAAAGGAAAAAACGAGATCTGGAGGGAGCTGAGTTGGGAGGGAGCCTGTGAGGACGTGGGACAGGGCAGAGAAACCTGTGGGTGTTCCATAGTAGGTGGCAGGGGCATGTTGTCTCTGGCAGGGTAGACAGCATCAGATGGATGTGCCCTGGACAGAGCCGCTAGGATTGGGTACTCCCTGGTAACAAACACTGACTCCGCCCTTGACCCCCAGGTGCCACCAGCATTGGTACCTGTCCTGGAGCTTACATAGGCCCCAGAATGTGGTGGTAGGCAGTTGGCTGCAGGGTACTAGGTGCAGACGGTAGATGGGGACATACCCCGGGCACTGTGACATTCCCCTGCTGAACAGCCAACTGTGTGGAGCCATGCTGATGCCCAACAAGACTGTCAGGGACTGTATAAGCTCCAGGACAGGTGCCAGGGTTGGTGGCATCTGGTGGTCAGGGACAGTGTCAGTGCTTGCTACCAGGGAGTACCTGGTCCTAGTGGTTCTGTCCAGCTGTCTAGGGAACATCCGCCCAGTGCCACCTGTCTACCCTGCCACAGACACCGTGCCCCCCTGCCACCCACTACGGCACCCCCACTTGTCCTTCTGCCCTGTCTTACAACCTCCCAAGCTTCTCACAACCTCCCAAGTTTCTTTCCCTGCCACAGTATCGCAGTCTGGACTGGCATTGTGGCAGGCAGGGGGTTGGTGGGCTTGATGCAACCCTCTGTCAAAGCCTTCCAGTGCACCAAATCTTTGCCGCAACACTGCGACTGCAGCAACTCTCAGAACTTTGGTGCATGGACTCCTTTTGTACTGAAATTGGGTGCAGGTTCCCTGGTGCACCCAGAGTTTGCCACAGTTGGGGATTGGTGCATTGTGTGCCGATCTAGCACCTTTTATTTTTTTTTTAGACTAAGTATGCTTTATTAAGATTTTAAAGAAAATACAGAATTAGCCAGATAAGGTAGACTGAAAAATGTCAGAATGCCAACAAGAAAACAAACTTCCAGTAGTCCATACATACATTTTCTTCTCTTAAAAGTTGCATGAGAAGACCGATTCTAATTGCTCTGTAAAAAAACAAGGGAAATTGTAACTCACAATAACAAAAGGAGATGACCACACAACATATAAAACAGTTAATCAACCATTGGGGCAGCAGAGTAAGAACAAACTGTAACTCCCAATAAAGGAACTGAAAAGACAGTAATTAAAGTAGGCAGCTGGAACAAGACCATTATAATAAAGTTAAGGTGTCAGAACTTCAAGTCCATTATAGATACCTGATTAGAAGCAAAATAATTTACCTCAAAGTACAAAAAATAGGATAAGCCAGGAGAGAGGAAAGTCAGAGGCCTCTTAATATGATTGTGGCAATTGTAATAAAACTTGCAATGTGTCCCGTCTTTTATGAAACATTTTTTCAACATGTCTCATTCTGGCTAACATACATTCCATGTGTAGGGTTTCCAAAATAGCCACTAGCCATTCTTTAAAAGAAGGCACCTGATCGTCCATCCAATGCCTAGCAATAATTTTCCTGGCAGTGGTTGTTATAAGGGCCCAATTATATCTTTGCTGGCCAAGTAACTTTTCAAGACCTAGGCCAGTGAGTCAAAGTACAGGTCCAAAAGTGTCCTGTAAACCTAATAGCGGGTTTGTCTGGCTTTAAGCTCTTGCCAAAATGTCTGAACCTAAACAGAATCCCTAAAAATATGTTTTAATGCTCCTCTGTCCTGTTTACATTTGTACAGATATCATCAGAAACTCAACGTCACTTCAGCAGTTTAACTGGGGTATAATACTTATTATTTAATCATTTATAATGAGCCATCCTCAAAGAGTGGAACTTTATATATTTTTTGTAAGTCAGTCCAAGCTTGAGCCACATTACTCTCAATCTGAAATTCAGCAAATTTTCTAGCGCCTCTTAGAAAATCGGGCCCAAGATGTTAAGCCATGGGTAAGGATTTAGCCATTAGCAAAGAAAAGGGACCTGTATGGAGAGAATTTAACAGTTAATGCTGTTACCTGTTTTTAACATTAAAAATACATTTTGTTTAGAAAAATAGTCTGCTGATGGTGTGACAAAACTGCCAGTGAACTATGTCAGAGCACTAAATGAGATCTGTAGCATTTATTTAGGCTGATAGTACTCAGTGTGAATCAAACCAGTACTTCTAGGCAATCAGGAGGATGGACCGTGCTGGACTAGAGCTCCTTGAATTCTAGAGAGAGAGGGGTCTCATGAATAAGACCCTCTCTTGGAGAGAAAGAGGTAGAGATATATATAGTAAATTTATCCCTTCAGCTCTGCCACTCCTCTTCTTACTGCTCACACTTACAGCTCGCCTCACTCCTTTCTTTTCTTGTTCTTAGTTCTTCTGTGGCCACGCAATACAGTTTTTCAGGCCGATGGGTAGCGTACCCCTCTCTAGCTGCCTTCCACCTAGTATCACTGTAGTCATTTTGTGCCTTGTTTATCATGTACATTATCACCATTGTGTACAATGGTTCCATTGTTGTTCGTCTTTTAGGTCTGTACTGTTTTCCATATGCACTAACTTTTATTTGTGGGCACTGTATTTATACTGTTATTTTGTTTTTACGTATACAATGTATTTTTCCATGACCCTTCTTTGGGGCGCACCTGGATATGAGCCTTGGCTCAGTATGCCTTTTCTGGTTACTAATTGGAAAATAAATACATATACATCTTGCACTGGTGCAATACTGTCACTATATTAGGACTGAGTTAGTGTTGTGTAGAACCCCTATTTTTGACAGCGTATGCCTCCTACATCACTAAACTGTTACTATGCAATGGCATTATTTATTAAAAGTTATTTATTGTGCTGCTGTTACTGTATGTATTTTGATATATAAGGTATCCACAGCCTGTGGGATTAGGTGCCTAAGAAATAAATGCACTACTACTAAATACACTAATACTACAGCTTAGCCTCTAAAACTGTCAAGATTGGCATGCAGCATCTCGATCCTAGGGGTTAATTGCCTACAGAATAAAAAGAAAATTGGTTTGGTGGTGTTTTTAGTTACACATTGCATAATTAACATAAAATAACCCCATTTTAAAACGCACAAAAACCATGTGCTCTCAGTAAAGAATAAGTGCTGTATCAAGAACCAACACGAGCAGAGCAACAAACCGCAATAACACTCGAGATGTTTGACAAAAATCGATACAGAAATGTGTAGTATTCTACCAGTACTATTTGGTGGGATACTGCACATTTTTGTGAGTATTGATTTTTGGCAAACATCTCGAGTGCTGACGTGGTGTGTTGCTCTAATCCCATTTTAGGATACTTTATTTTCACACAAATAACAAAAGAAATACAGAGTTACATTTTGAAACTTACAGGTTGATTAGACCTAGTCTCAGAATAGGGCCTTTTGGTGGCTGCAGAATAAAATATATTTTTTTTATTATGAAGTAATTGGAGTTAAAAACAGTTTTTACAGGCAAAGAACAAACCAATCCATTGCAAAACTATATGAAAAAAGTGAAAATTTCTTTATCAAGAAGTTAGACACAAACAGAAATTTAAAACTACTAAAACATGATAATTACTGAACAGTTAATGTTAACAAAAGTTTGTGAATTCCTTTGCAATTATTAAAAACCATTGACCACTATATGGTATTTAAAACTGCTGAGCATGTATGTGCAAAGTACATGGTGAAAACTGTATGAAAAATGTGCATGTAGTATAGGGTGTATGTGTTTGCTAACACATGATTAAAAGTATGTTGGTTATTCTAATCTATGTTTATTGTTTTGTGAGTACTAATTAACATCAAACACATGGGAAAACTAAAACAATGCATCAGTACATGATGGAAAACTGAAAAGCACTAAAACATGACAGTTACTTTATAGTAACGGTTAATAGTTATGTAGTCATTACAAAAGGGAATTTTTAAAATATATAATTAGTGTTAATTTTTCAAAAACAACTTTGTGAATTCTTTCATGCGTATTAAAAACTGTTGTATGCTACATGGGTTTGGGCCCTGTTCGAAGAAAGCTAAAGATATGAGCTATATATCTTTTTGAAAAAGCAAGGAAATAAATTGCAGAAGACTACATTCGTTCATCTGTTAGGGTTAAAACACAAAATATAAAAAGTGGAGAAATACAAAGTAAGGGGAAAAAAGTCCCCAGATCCTTCATGATTCTGTGGCTTGCTGTTTCTTAGGGTTTAAAGGAAAGCTGTCCAATATTTTACATCGGAGCACCACAGTATCAGTGATGGCTGGATAACAATACTGCATACTTATTTTTTGCGTCCCACTAACCGTTTTTTTTTTTTTTTATCTTGTTTGCAGAACCAGTCTCCTAGTGAGTGCTGGTCTTTGATGTTCCACTTTGAGGCAGCGGCCGCACCGGAAGAGCGATGTGAGTGTGTGCACTACATGATTTCCTAGTCACGCTCATTGTGTGTGGCTATGCACGCTGCTGTGGCTGCACCTGCTCCCCTGTATTGGCACGCACCCACAGGTGCATTGCGTCACTTCTCCCATCTTCACATAAGTGCCTGCAGCCTCTACATGAGCACCTCTGCAAACCATAAATTCAGAAGCGCTCTCTTCATCCTGTCAGTTGTTTAAAACAGCCACAATAGTTTTTTCAGGTTTTCAGTTGTGTTTCGTTTCGTTTGTGTGGCCATTACTTACATTTATATTTTTGGGGGGAAATGCCTACATGTATGGCTACTGGGTGTGCCAACATGTCTGGTAAAACAAAGTGTGGCTACACAGTCAGCTTTCATCATGTAACACACGATCCATACTTGAAAAGGCAATGACTCCTTTCATTACAGTGTCCAGAGCTTGACGTTGACAACTTTCAGCCCAAAAAACATAATGTAATTTGCTCACAGCACTTCACCAGTGCTGATTACTTCTGTAAAGGTAATTCTGAATGACTGCCACATTCTAACTAAGACCTATTATGTTGTTGACACCTCCCCTCCCCAAAAAAGAAAGAAGTAAAGATCTTATGTGGGTAGTGCCCTCTGCTTAGTGGACATGGTGTGCATTGCTGTGGTTGTATGCAGTCCTTTCTAATGGTTGTAACATTTTGGACACTTATACATAGACCTAGAGTCCTACTCTGCAGTGCATCAGCATTGGCAGGAAATCACTATGGCATGGTATTTCCCCCCAGTCTACCACCACAACTGTGAACTGCCCTCCCCCTCCGTCCATAGTCCAATGTTTACCTGCCCTCCCTCCCTGGCCACAGTCCAACTATGACCTGCCCTCCTCCCCGTCCAGAGTTCAGCTGTGATCTGCCCTCCCTCCCTGGCCAGAGTCCAACTGTGACCTTGTCCCCCTTCCTGTCCAGAGTCCAACATTGACCTGCACTCACTCCCCGAACAGAGTCCAGCTGTGACCTGCCCTCCCTCCCTCCCTCCCCAGCCAGAGTCCAAGTGTGACCTGCCCTCCCTCCCCAGCCCAAGTGCAGCAGTCAGCAGCCCTCCCTCCATGGCCCGAGTAAAGCTGTGGCCCATGAGCAGACTGTCCTGCTACGCCAGTGATTGTTCATGACACACTACGGGAAGGCATGTCATTCACACATGCAGTAGATAACACTAAGGGCACATTATGCTGTGGGTGACTGATTCCCATCACAACACATCTGTTGTGCAAGTATGGATGGCAACATCACATGATAGTGGATAGTGCAGTACAGGCTTGGAGATGAAAGCTTAGCACGGTGGTCATTACTCACTCTTAAAAAAAATGATATAAATGAACGCTGACACAGGAGTTAATGACAAGCAAACAGTCATGGACTGTAGTGCAGTGCTGCTACACTGCAACACGACACCCTCAGTCGGGTTTTCTCGGCTTACTCAGCACTGCACTGTCCATTCCTGTGCATTCAAAAACATTATAGCACTACCTGCAGCATTCCTAAAGCTATAGATCATAGACATAGATGACCGGTCAGTACCCTCGATAATTTCATTCCATCCATGCACGATACTATGCTGTTTAGACAACTGGTGCCAACAGTTTCAGCTCACCATATCACTGCCCCACATCTGTGACACCCAAACACACTCACACACAGCTATTTACTATTACTAGTAAGAAACACAGGCACACAGATAAACATGGGAGCAGTGAACGAGAGTGACAACAAATGAACCGGAGCACAGGGAAGAAAAAAAAGACTGTGACAACCTTCAAAGATATCAGCACTTAGAATGAGATCTGTTGTTTTAGACCACAATAATGCACTCCTGAAACGCTGATATACACTGACAAAACGAGATGCCAGGCCACCCAAAGGAAGCAGGAAATGCATACCTGTACTAACAGGAAGCGGCAACTGGAACACGCATTCTGAACCTCTGACCTCCACATGTACAGAACCGGCGCAGGTCAGCTGCAGTGCACTCAAGCACGAACACCTAATTAACATAGAAGTTGTGGCTACGGCTCACCAGCGCAGTAGTTGGATTTCCGTCTGCGACGCCAGTGACCTGGGTTCGGGAATGGACTTGAGTTGCTGGAGGGCCGGCCAGGGGAGAAGGAAATGAGCGTCTGACGACGGCTCGCCTTCTCGGGGGAAGGGAGGGTGGATGCACGGCTCGACGCCTGGTGACTCCTGGTGGAGGCTGGGAGTACAGCAGGACGTCGGCCCCAATACACTAGGGAGTGACGGACGTCAGCGTAGGCCTTGACATCAGTGGCACGTCACTGTCAGGGGAGCAAAGCGGAAAAATGGCGCTGGGCCGATCGGGTGACAGCCCTCCAGAACCCTCACCACCGGGCTCCCAGGCCTCGATATGCCATCACAGCAGCACCCCAGGATCGTTGGTTGACCACCAGGCCGTTCTCCTACGGAGGTTAGAGACCCGCCCGGTGAAGGGATACATCAAGGTCACTTGGGGCTGGCTGCGATATGGGTCGGGAGTAGCTGCGATGGGGCAGTTCATGTGGGGGCCTGAATGAGAAACCAGCCAGGTACGGGGGAGTAAATAAAAAAGTCGTGGCTCTGGCCGCTCCAAGAAAGGAAATGGCGACACTGTCCGTGGGAACACTAAATACGAGTTACAATTTTAATGGCACAAATTAAATTACTGAGGAAGATTGCCTTCATGCACCTTGGGAGGTGAGTGACTACTGGGGGAAAACTGGGGTTTATGAAGGTTTTCCTTTAAATGGCCATGCAACTCAGCATTGTTGTTACCCTAACTTTGGCATGTTCTTCTCACACAAAATAAAATGCTGACACACTAATGTTTGGATAGAGGGTGCCAGAGTTAAGGTGCCATCATTGCTGCATTGCTTGATTGGTCAAACCCCAAAGAACAGACGCACACCACAGATTTAACAAGGCTCCAGGAGCTTTCTCCTAACTTTGTATTATCGCCCTACTTTTTACAGTGCTTCAACACTAACAGATGCAAGAATGTCAGTTTTGACTATGTATTTATATATATATATATATATAGTATATATATATAGAGAGAGAGGATATGGTTGCATTGGGGTTTTCTGTTTAAACTCCTGTTTTCAAACATTTATAACTCAGTCAGCCATCTTTAGACACTAGGAGTGTGAAATTTGGCATGCACCATCTAAGTCCTAAGGTTTACTGATGCAAAACGTTTTGTAGAAAACAATTGCTTCATCGTTTTTGAGTTATAGAGCATTGAATTTATGTTTGGTTTTTTTTGCCCATTTTGGAGCCATGTTTGTTTTCCCAACGGATAGAGAAAAAAACTAATAAGCATTAGGTTGTGAAACTTACATGTCTGTTATGTGACCTGGAGGAACAGGTCCTTTTGGAGATTTAGTGAAAAAATGTTAATTCATTTTGATGTCATTAATGATTAATTGTTTGCACATCATGCTCAGTTTACTAACCAAAATAACGAAAATAATTCAAAATACAGTGTTCTCTTTTTCATGTTAAAAGTTATATGCAAAAAAAAAACTTTAAGTTGATATATGTTTTAATACTTAAAAGTTAGTATAAGCCGGCCTCAGTGGCACTGAGGGTTGAGGCATTGGGCGCCACACCTCACGCCACACTGGTGACCCGGGTTTGGGAATGGACTTGGGGGGGTCATCAGGGGAGGGAGAGGATTGAGCATCTGGGGGACTGCTCTCCTCTCCTGGAAAGCGTTGGGGAGCTTGCCTCGCTCTGTAGCCACCCCCAGTGTTGACAGGGAGCACTGCAGAGTGGCCAAGAAAACTAGGGAAAATGGCACCTCGACCGACTGAATGACAGCCGCCCGGACCCTCGCCACCATGGAGCCCCCAGACTGCCAGGACTGGCCTCAGCAGCACCCAGGGCCAAGAAAGGTAGGCCGCAAGGTACATTTTCTCTGGAAGAAGAGGACCCGTCCGACGAAGGGATACATCGGGCTACCCTGCAGAGTGGCTGCAATGTGAGGTGGGAGTTGGCAATGAGGGTTCTTGAGGGAGGTGAGAGTGTCCCCGATGGCCTGAAGAAGAGGCCGGTCAACATGAAGGGAGGAGTACAAACAAATAATGCTAAAAAAGTTTGCAATATAACTTTTTAATACTTAAAAGTTAAGGGTGTCTCTTTAGTGTTTATGAGGTACGGGCAGAACAAGGCACAATAATAGGTTTAAAAAAATGTTATTAATTGGATATCTTTTTAAAAGAAAAGTTTGCTTAAGAATCCTTCACATACTTCTTTTTTCAAAACCTATGTGTTGCATTCATATTTTGAACATCTTCATAATGGTTCTCAAAATATACATGCTGCATGATGTTTGTCAAAATATGCGTGCTACTCTATGGTTTTCAAAATCTATGTGCTGCACAATAGTCTTCAAAATCTACATGCTATGTAATAGTTTCTGAAAAACATTTTCACAGAGAAATCTTTCACGAAGGCTTTGAAAATCTTCATGCTGTGCCACGGTTTTTAATACCTTATGTTGCACAGTAGTTTTCCAAATGTACATGCTGTGCAAAGGATTTTAGTTAATGTTTAAGCTCTGCGTGAACAAAAACTTTAAGATATGAAAACTTACTAAATAGTTAAATGTTAAAGATTATACTTTAGAGCTTGTGAGGGAAAGGTAGACTGAGATACATTTTTTTAATTTAAATTGTAATTACATATCTTTTAAAAAAAAGTTACCATAGGAATCCTTCATGATTTGTTTAAGCATCTTCATGCTGCATGAATATTTTGAACATCTATATGACCGTTTTCAAAGTCTAGATCCTGCATGGTGGTTTTCAAACTATACATGCTGCATGGCAGTTTTCAAAGTCTATGTCCTGCACAGTGGTTTTCAAAACCAACATGCTGCATGACAGTTTTCAAAAAAGATGAGCACAGAAATCCTCTGCAAAGGTTTTGAAAATCTACATGCTGTGTGACAGTTTTCAGACTCTACATGCTGCACAATGATTTTCAAAACATGCATGCTGTGTAAATGTTTTTTGTTAGTGTTTAGGTTCTACAGGAACATGTAATACATGTTGCTGAACACTTAAATGTGGGGTATAATGAGGCAAACAATGTGATTTAAAAAATGTAATTAGGAATTAGATATTTTAATTAAATACAAAACATTTGCAAATAAATTATTCAGGAAGTTTTTGAAAATCTCCATGTTGCATGAAGAGTTTGAAGATAACCATTATGGAAAAGTTTCCAAGGCCTACCTGAACAAAAACAAGGGTTCAAGCTGAGAAACAAGATAACAGTCGGAATATTAGCAGCTTAAAAAAAGATTGTATGCATTTTGTTAAATTAAAGTCATACATGAACAAAATAGGAAGAAAGTTATGTTGCACCTCTTGCTTTGACCAAGCCTGCAGGAAATCACTGCACATCATATTTCTGACAGGGTTCAAAGGACGTGCACAGTAAGTTAGGAGTCACAACTTGCTTTGTGCAGGGCCTCAAGGGTCCTGTGGAAACCAAGTTAGCACTTTAATTTCGGGAAAAACTAAGGAAATTCACCAGAAAAAAATGTTACTACAGATCATGGCTGCTACTGCACAAAACTCAAACCCCACAACATTTGGAAATGTACTGTTACAGTTTTCTGTCCAGTTTATTTATTTATTAGATTTTGGATTTACACCTTTGAGCCAGTGGCTCTTTTACAAAGGTTCCACATCAGTATACATAGATATGTAGTACAAACTTGGTAAAATTAGCAAGGCAAATAGTTCAGGAATCCAATTACAGTAAGGGTAACATAAACAAGTTGAATAAATTTCAGGTAGTGTAGTTAATGGTTAGAACATCAAAACATAGCATACGTATACAAATTAACGGATCACACAGACAACATTTACAGATTTGTAATGCAGCCAGAGCAGCATTGTCAAGAAGAACGGAAGAGTGAAGCTGAATTAGGCTAGGCCTGAGGGAGGGCTGAGGGAGGAGTGGGTGAAGATGAGGGGAGTGAGGTCAGCAAGAAAAGGGAGAGAGGAATAGCCAGCAGTGACAAGTAGAGTTGGGAAATTGGGAAGAGAGATGGGGGAAGGTACCTGGGAAGGAGGTAGAAGAGGGTCGGGGGTAGCAGACAAGGTTCAGGGGACTGTACAGCAGTAAGTGGGGTGAGCAGTCAGAAAAGGGAGGGGGCAAGGGAGGTGATAATGGGTAAGAGAGTGGGTAGTGGCCAGGCTAGGGTGGGAGGAAGGGGAGGGGTAAAGGAAATGGGTGGGGAAGAAGAGGGTGGAGGGGGGAAGTGGCGGGGGGGTAGTAGAGAGGTGGAGGGAAAAAGGAGTGACCATCATGGGAATTAAGAGAAACAGTCACAAATGGCCCTGGACACTGGTGTCTGATGAAGATTGTGTTTGAACCAGTGCCCGCAAAGTCTGGAAATGTACTATTAGGGTTGTCAAGCCTATCTCTTAGCTTGTCCGCAACCCACTTTTATTAAAGGCCATGCTACAGGTGTGGGGCTGTGCATCAACTGTTTGGTACCTCACACAGGGCCAACATATGCAAACGTTGTAAACAGCAGCCCCAATCCCCACCCCTCCTCCATCCCCACCCTCCTGAACCAAGGCCAAGCTACAGGTCTGTAGTCATGCCACATTGGTCTGGTGAATCATACACTTCCTATGCATTCTAGATCTGTAATTAGAATACTTATAGAGTGCCACTATAGTTAGGGTGAGGTAGGCACGTTAGTGTTAAATCATGATTTTTAACAGCTTATGTCCTTATATCGCATAATTTTTGAAAGCGTACGTTTTGGCACTGGATCTCATGATATGCAAATTTTTGTGAAATTTAGTTCTGGTTTGTTTTGCCTAGAGATGGGCAAAACAGCATGACAAATTGGCATCTTTTTTAAAAATAAGGGAAGTTCACACACCACTGCCACTGACATGCGTAGAGCAATCAGAGACATGTGTATTACCCTTCTGAGGGCTCTGGAACTAACTGTGAAGCCATCCTTGCTTCACCTTTTATGACCGTGGTCAGGAGCCTATCCCTGCTGGTACTGGAACCAGTGCTGGTCTCTCTCCTCCCACCCCACCCCAATAGGTTCTTGTCTGCATTTTTATTTAAAGTACCAGAGGTTGGGAACACATCCCCAACATGGGTTCTGCCATTCCATTGCAATGTGTCTGTCACTTTCCTTCCCCTCCTATATAAAGGCTGGCAGTATAGCCTAGAGGTTAGAGTAACAAGCTGTGAATGAGCTCGGCACATCCAACAGACAGATCTGGGTTTGATTCCCACAACCTCCAGTTGCATACTGTGCCTCTGAGCAAGTCAGTTAACCTCCCCAGTGCTCCCGGGTCACCCCTGAAAACAGGCACCTGTGCCTAGTGGGCCTTACCTGGTTAACAGAGAATAAAATATCCTCCCACCCAGGCCAACCCGATGGCCCAATGGGAGCAGGACATGCTGCCTTCCAGGCAACCCCTGTTCAGAAGCGAGCTCAGAATGCCATGTTGGGAGTGAGTCTGGACTGCAGTAGCTGCCATTCAGCAGTGGGCTGCAGTTGAGAGGGAAGGCACAGCCACCTGGTGTTACAGTGGCTCCCGTGGTGGGCCAGGAGAGCTTGCTCACTCCGCAGGGTGTTGCTGCATGCAGCTGAGTCCATCAGCAGGATCTGCTCATGCCAGGGGAGGACAGAGGAAAGGGGAGAAATCCCATGTACCAGCTGTGTGATGGCTAAGGTTGTTGGACTCACCTGGGTCCTAGTGCCTGCTGTCACGGAATCCTGGTCCACACCAATGAATTGCTTAGGGGAGAACAGCCCTTTCCCCGGAGACCTTGCCATGGAATGAAAACTGGAAGATTTGGCGGCAGCTGCAGGACCCAGGGGGGGACGGGGATCAATAAGCCTGAACTGGGTATATATCTGGGATCAGGGTGTATCCAGGATGACCAAACCCAAGTGTTTATTCATCCAATTACAATTTTACAAGCAACACTGAACATCCTGATTAGGCTGAGACCGAGTCACTCAGAACCGACTACAGAGGGAGCTGTACAGTCAGTCCTGAGTGATTCTGTTTGATTCAGTGCAAAGAAGTGCAAAGGAATGCACCTGGGAAACAAAAACCCAGGGGAAGAGTACACAGTGGGGTTGAGATACTGACAACAACAAAAATGGAAAGGGACCGGGGGGTAGTTATATCAGATGACCTAAAGGTGGGCAAGCAATGTGAGAAGGCAGTAAGGAGGGCTGGGGGGATACTGGGATGCATAGGGAGAGGCATCACCAGTAGAAAACAGGAAGTTGTCATCCCTCTGTACAGACAGCTGGTGAGACCCCATCTGGAATACTACGTGCAGTTCTGGAGACCCCATCTCTGCAAAGATATAGACAGGGTAGAGGCTATTCAGAGGAGGGCAACCAAAATGATGCAGGGTCTGCACCAGAAGACATACGAAGAGAGACTAAAGGAGCTTAATATGTATACCCTTGAGGAAAGGAGGGAGAGGGGGGACATGATAGAAACTTTCAAGTACCTCAAGGGAATCAAC
The DNA here is from genome assembly GCA_016271365.2 of Neoceratodus forsteri. Classification (NCBI taxonomy): domain Eukaryota; kingdom Metazoa; phylum Chordata; order Ceratodontiformes; family Ceratodontidae; genus Neoceratodus; species Neoceratodus forsteri. The sequence continues at coordinate 911,701,378 of CM057453.1, read as the reverse complement.
AAAGTCCAAGAGGGTAGCATCTTTCAGAAAAAGAGATATGCAAGACCAAAGGGGCACAATTTGAAGGTAGAGGGGGTTGGCTTAGAGGTAATGTGAGAAAGTATTTTTTCATGGAAAGGGTTGTGGATGCATGATACAGCCTTCCTGAGGAGGTCATGGAGTCAAAAACAGTGGCCTAATTCAAGAATGCATGGGACAAACATAAGGCAATTCTAGTGGGGGGGTAGGCGGAAGTAAGCTGTTGGTTAACTAGGATCTACAGCTTATCCATTAGGTATGGAAATGGGCAGACTAGGTGGGCCAAACAGTCCGTCCTTATCTGCCATCAAATTCTATGTTTCTATGTTTCAACTTAACCAGGCTGTTCAGTTTTGCTTGTAAAACTGCACGTGGATGAATAAACACTTGTGGTGTGCATCACCTTGTTTTCAAACAGTTCTTTGAAAAATACTTGATCTGAATAGGTGCATTTTTTTTTTAGGCATAGGTACTTCAGGCTGGCTGCCCTTTATGTTGCACTGCATGGACTCATGTGCAGATCACAAACCTTTGGAATTTGCGCTATCCCTGATGAACGTGGGTTGGGGAGGAAAAGCTCTATGGGGAAAAAATACCCTCACCACCAACCCAACCACTCTCTGGCCCCCCTGCACTCATCCCGCAAAAAAAGATCCCAACTAATCTCTGGCCCCCTGCAAAAAAAGATCCCAACCACTCTCGTGGCCCCCTGCACTCACCCTGCAAAAAAAAATCCCAACCACTCTCTGGGCCCCCCCTGCACTCACCCTGCAAAAGAAGATCCCAGCCACTCTCTGGTCCCTCTGCACTCACCTTGCAAAAAAAGATCCCAACCACTGTCTGGCCCCCCTGCACTCACTCTGCAAAAAAAGATCCATCAACGGGTGACTGGTGCTGGCCTCCCTCTACTTCAGCCAGTAACTGTGTACAGAATAAATTTGCTAAAGCCTGGGAAAAAACTGAGTCCAGAAAAGGTAGAACTGCATGCACTCTGATTTAGTTTTTTTCCCTTTGATTTTCTTTTACTAATAACTGTAAAAAATTTTTAACTTTTTGCCAAAATGTCACTAATCTGCAAGTTACCACCCTCCCTCATGACCACATATGTGACAGCGTTTTAATTCCATCTGAAATGTTTTCTGGGTCAGAACACGTTTTGGGTAGAATTTAATAGGATTTAAGTAATAGTTGCCATGTGGCCATGAAGGATGGTGGTAACTTGACAATTACTGAAATTTTTGTTAAAGATGCTTTAAAGTCTTGAGTAAAAGAAAATTGAGGTGGAAAAAAAATACTGTAGTGAGTCTAGGCCAGCCCATTGGCACATTGATAGGGTTGCTGTTCACAGCACTGGTGACTCAGGTTCAGGAATGAGGCTGGGTCATCAGGGACCAGGCAGGGGAGAAGAATCGAGCATCCCAGTGAATGCTGTCCTCCTCCTAGAAGGGAGGGTCACGGTCTTTGCCATAGTGCTTCCTCGTAGGTGACCAAGGGTAGAAGTGCTATAGAGGAAAGTGGTTGGGTGGACATCATTTGGACTTGAGGATACCGAGCCGTCATGTGCGGATGTGTGCTCCAGTCCACATGAGTCCCAAGTGCACCAGTGTCAAACGGGTGCGAGCAACTAAGGAAAAAATGCCGATCAAGCAGTATGATGAGAGGCTACCTCTGTGGACCCCACACCATTGACTGTGGTGCCTACCTCTTGAGGCTAGTTGGGGATGTCTTTAGGGGCTCTGTAGCAGGCCCTGATGACCAAGAGCCCCACGGTGGAAGGGGGGCAGCCATAGAGGGTTGAAGGAGGCAAGGGGAAAGTCCCAGGAAAGACAGATGACAGGGCTGGGGGGGGGGCCTGGTAGAAGGGCGCCAGTCAGATCAGAAGAGGCATAAACAAGTCTAACAAAAAAAAAAAGTCTGTGTGCATGTGTAGTTTTTGCTTTTTCAGATGTAGATGGGGTTTTTTTTGCATCTTGTAAGAGGAAAAAGATACAAAACGAAAGCAAACTGCACATCTGCATGGATTTAGTTTTTTTCCCACCTCAGTTTGAAGCAAGCTACATGTTCAGGCAGTGCTGGGTAGGACAGCTGCTCTGTATATTGGCCATAGGGCCATGTGCGAAGCAAGATACATAGAAACATAGATGACAGATAAGGACGCTTGGCCCACCCAGTCTGCCCATTTTTCCTACCTACTGTCACACCATAGACCCTACTGGATCTCCAGCTTTACGTCCCCTTCCCCTGCCACAAGGTTCCCTTATGCCTATCCATGCCTTCTTGAATCCCATTAAAGTTTTTACCCCTACCATCTCTTCTAGGAGGCTGTTCCAGGTATCCACCGCTCTTTCTGTGAAGAAGCACTTTCCTACATATCCCCTGAGTCTACCTCCTGCCAGCTTCATAGCATGTCCTTTAGTTCTTGAGCATCTTTTGCTCTGAAAAATGCTTTCTTCTTGAACCTTATTTATACCTGTGAGGTATTTGAAAGTCTCTATCATAACCCCTCTCTCTCTCTCTTTTCCTCCAGGGTGTACATATTGAGGTCCTTCAATCTCTCCTCATAGGGCTTTTGATGCAGACCCTTCACCATTTTAGTTGCTCTCCTCTGGACTGTATCTACTTTATCTGTCTTTCCTGAGATGTGGTCTCCAGAACTGGACACAGTACTCTAGGTGAGGTCTCACCAGTGATTTATGCAGTCATATCACCACCCTCCCTCTTTCTTCTCGTGATACCCTCTCTATGCACCCCAGCATCTCACTGGCTCTCTCCACTGCCTTGTCACACTATTTGGCCACTTTCAGGTCATCAGATATAATTACCCCTAGGTCTCTTTCCTGTTTGGTGGTTGCCAGTACCACTCCCCCATTTTACACTCCACCCCTTTGTTTCTGCACCCCCAGTGCATGATTTTGCACTTTTTCGCATTGAAATTCAGTTACCACATTCTTGACCACTCCTCAAGCTTACCTAGATCTCTATTCATTTTTCCATCCCCCCTGGAGTGTCCACTCTATTGCAGATGTGTGTGTCATCTGCAAAAAGACATACCTTCTCTTCTAGTCCCTCTGCAATGCCACTAATAAAGACATTAAAGAGGACTGGTCCCAGTACTGATCCTTGTGGCACCCAGGTGGTCACCCTCCCTTCCTTGGAGTGAACTCCATTCACCACTACCCTCTGTCTCCTGTCGCCCAATCAATGTTTTACCCAGTTTACCACCTTTGGACTCACCCAGAGGCTGCTCAGCTTGTTTACGCGTCTCCTATGAGGAACGGTGTCAAAGGCCTTATTGAAATCTAGGTAGGCCACATCCACCCCTCCACCCTGATCTACTTCCCTGGTCACCTAGTCAAAGAAATCTATTGAATTTGTTAGACACAACTTCCCCATTGTGAATACATGCTGCTTTGGGTCTTGTAAGCCACTAGATTACAGATATTCTACAATCCTTTCGTTCAGCAGTGTTTCCATTAATTTCACCACCACCAAGGTCAAGCTGACTGAATTTCCAGCTTCCTCTTTATTACCATTTTTGTGAAGTGGGTCTATGTCTGCTCTCCTCCAGTCCTCTGGGACCACCCCAGTTTTCCAGTGAGCGGTTGATCAGAACTGTCACCAGCACCTCTCTGAGCTCCCTCAATATACTTCCATATATCCATCTAGTCCCATTGCCTTGTCAACTTTTAGATTTGCGAGTTAATTCAGGACTCTGTCCTCTGTAAATGAACTAGTATCCACCACCCTACCTATCTGTCTGTGGCCCCTCACCTTCCCCTTCCTCTGTGAACACTGAACAAAAGTATCTGTTCAGAATGTCTGCTTTTTCCTGGTTCCCCTTCCCTCCTTAGCCTTACAATCCCTCCTCTGATCTTTCTCCTTTTGCTTACATGCCTGAAAAATGTCTTGTCCCCATTCTCTACTACCTTGGCTATTTTCTCCTCCATTTGCACCTTTGTGCTTCTGACTGCTTTTCTTGCCTCCCTCTGCTTTTCTTGATACTCCTTCCTGTCCTTCTCATTCTTTATATCTCCTGTATGTTAACTTTTTTGCCTTTACCTTCATAGACACCTTCTTTGAGAACCATAGCGGTCTCTTTTTCTTCTTGCTCTTGCTTACTTGCCTGACGTAGAGGTGTGTTGCCTTCACTATCAAACCTTTTAGTTTCATGCACTGTTCCTCCATTCCACCCAAGTTCCCCCACCCCGACACCAGAACATCCCTGAGGCATTTCCTCATCTTTATAAAATCAGCCCTTTTGAACTCCAGGACCTCTGCTTTTGTGTGATTCGCTTCTGTCATAGATCCTATATCAAATTACACCATGCGGTGAGCACTGGTCCCCAGGTGGCCACCCACCATGACTTCTGCAACACTGTCCCGATTAGTGAGAATGAGGTCCCAAATTGCTCCCTCATGAGTAGGCTTCCCCATAAGTTGCCTGAGGAACACCCCCTGCAGGGAGTCTAGGATGTCCCTGCTCCTAGCTGATGCTGCAGTCTACATCCAGCAGGTTGAAGTCCCCCACCAGCAGCACCTCTCCCTTGTTTGCCATCTTTTGGATGTCCTCCATCAGAACCTTATCTCCCCATGCTGGAGGTCTGTGGCTCACACCTGTTTGAATAGCGGCCCCCTTTCCTGTCTCTAGGGTGAATCACAGTACCTCCCCCATTCCTTGAATCTCTGTTGCTTTTATGCTATCCCTCATGTAAAGAACAACTCCTCCTCCGTTCTTACTCACCCTGTCCTTCCTGAACAGAGTAAAGTCTGGTATGGCAATGTCCCAGTTATGGAATTCATTGTACCATAACTCGGCAATGGATACAGGTCCAAGACAGTGCCCCAGAGGTTACCTACTTCATTTATAGTGAGCAGGGCCGGACGCTAATTTAGCTAGAGGTAGGGAGTACTATCTCAAAAGATAGAATATTAACTGCAAAAAACTGTGAATTAAGGTCACTGATTTTCCATTTTCAAAAATGAGCAATTCCATTTTACAAAATCTTAAAATCTGTTTTGTGTTGTTTCCCAAAATTAAGTGCAAATTAGCATATTTTGCACTAAACATTTGGCACAAAATGTGGGGGGTTACACAAATTCTGTGCCAAGTTTAATGTCATGCAAACAGGTTTTTATATGACAAACAGGCTCAAAGTGGTGTTTAAAAATGGCAAATTCTGCTTTTAATTACTTTTCTTTTTTTCAGAAAAGGGTGGCCCTAGTTGTTGCACAAGTTACGGTTAAAAAACAAAAACAAAAATGGTGCACATACCAGATAAATAAGGCTCAATAAGGTTACTGGTGCAAGCTGCGAACCAGCAGTCAGACACCCCTAAATATCGCCATGTTCTGTGGCTTTTTCAGGCCTCCAGGATAATCACTTCTAAGTATATGTGGATGGTAGTATGCTCTGTGTCAACAGGAGGGGCATGTCATTAGGCCATACCTCTCTCCAGCAAGGATTCAGCAAGATTCAGTCCTTCTGTATGTTGAATAAGCTGGTGCTTAAGACAGAAAACCCCGAAAAATGTTTTTTGGTCTCAGGCGTGCCAACCAACAGCTGATTATCACTGCTGTAGACCACTGTGAACTCCAGCTTACTGCTGCCTACGAATATCTGGGCATGTTGCTGAACCCTCATCTCTGATGTAACCTACATGTTGAAAATCTTATACAAAAAAAGTTTCCCCAAAATTGGCTTCCTATTTAAGAATAAGGACTGCTTTCCAACCCTCACATTTGTACATAGTGAATATAGTGATAATGCCCTACTGGCCTCTGGCTACTTTCTGTTTGATTAGGCTAATAAGTCAGTCCTGGTTAAGCTAACTGTCCTTCACAACAGGTCTGCTCACTCTGCACTATATGCACCCCATGATAGCCACCATTGCAAACTCTACAGAAAATTGCACTGGCTGGACTTATGTGACTGCAGGCAAGTTCATCACTTGCTAACTTCAAGGGTATGGGCCTCTTACATATTAATGCACATAGCCTGCTAAAGCATTTTGGCTATACAATCGTGGATCTGTCATGCACAACCAGATATCCTTGTGGTTATGAAATCATGGCTGAAACCTACGAACCAGGATCATGAGTTCAATATTCCTTCCTAGAATGTATTCAGGGCGGATAGACAAACTAAGGGGGGCGGGCGTAGTTATCTATGTTGCTGACAAATATACATCTTCTCTAGTCAAGTCCGCCTCGCTGTCTAAAGAAAACGAGTGTGTTATTGTAAAGGTTCAGCTACACCAGTCAACCCCCCTCCACATCCTTGGATGCTACAGGCCTCCTTCAGCGGGGCAAAATATCCCGAACTTCTCGATTGAGACCTTACCTACAATAGCCTCTGAATTAATCATCATGGGTGACTTCAACATGGACTGACTATCTGCTACCTCTAAACCTCTGATGGATATCTGTGATATGTTTGGGCTCACCCAGCTTATTCAAGAACCTACCCGGCCAAACCGGAAAAATCCTCAGAACAGTACACTTTTGGATCTAATCTTAGTGAACAAGCTTCTCATTATTTCTCATTCTGGCACACTTTTTAATGGCCTTAGCGATCACTGTGCCATTGCTTGTGTGAGGTCAGCCCCCGAAAGTGATCTCTATGTCTAGGTTCATCTTTAAAAGAAGTTGACGGAACTTTGATCCTTATGCCTTCCTTTCTAAACTCCAACACTCTAACTGGCTAAATTTCTATCTGGCTAGCACAGTATCCAAAGCATATGAGTTTTTCCAATCCATAGTCATTGATGCTATAAACAGACATGCCCCTCTGCGCAAAGTACGCACCAAAAAGAAGTCCTGTCCATGGTTCACGGCTAGCCTAAAAACTGCATTGCTAAACAGGGATTACATGTGGAAAAGGGTGAGAAAATATAAGCAACCAGCAGACTGGGCAGCATTTAGAGCTGCAAGAAATGTGCACCAAGCTAATCAGGACTGAGAAAGCTAATTATTTCCATGCTGAACTTGAATCCGCATCTAATTGTTCAACCAAATTTTGGAAAACACTCAGGGACATTGAAGGATTTCGCCTAGCCAGCCCGTTACCCCAGAAAATCACATCTGGTGGTATTTCCACGACGGACAAAAATGATATCCTTGAGCTTATCAATAACCACTTTGCGATAGCTGGCCTGGCGTTTGACACCTTTCCAGCATCTAAACTTCGCTCGCAGCTGAGCAGCCATGACCTGGTGTGCCATGCCTCAGCTATCCCCTCCCATGAAGGAGTATTCTCCTTCACTCCGGTTACCTTAAAACAAGTAGAGGATCTATTATTGAGCCTTGACACCAGAAATGTATCTTACAGTGTGTACGTAAGTTACGCTGTCTCTTACTGTTATTACAACCAGGTTCGGTACTGCCTTGCATTTCTATCTGGAAAGGATTGTAAATGAGTCCTTGACTCAGTGGTGTATCCGATTCTCACAAAATTATTTTCCGTTTATATTTATATATATATATATATATATATATATACACATATACACAAAGCTCATAGCCAGTGCTGGAAAAAATCATAAGTGTAAAGTGTTAATAAGTAAACAGCAATGTGAGGAAAACAAGTTCAGAATTGCCTTGGTAATGAATGTGTCTGGGGGCAGGAGGTAAGTACAGAGCAATGGTGCTAAGTGCAGAAGGACTGCATAATTTCTGAAGGCTGTTTGTAGGCTAGTTATGATGTGTGCATCAAACTCTTGTCAACAGCAGGCAAAGAGTTGTTATGCAGACTTTTCTGCCTGTGTGCCTTTTTAAACAGCCTAGAATGATTATATAGTGTTTTACTGGTATCCTGATCATAGGAAATGAAAATGTCTTTGTGAAATGCTGATCTGTGCAATCTAAGATTATAGAGTAACTTGTCTGAAAGATGGCATGAAATAAATCCAATGTCTCTCAACAGTATAGCCATCTTTAAAGAGTTTCACAGCCACAGGTAAAGGAAATCAAAATTGGTAACTGTTCTACATTTCAGCTCCATACTGGGTTGGGCGACAGGCAGAAGGGATACAAAAGTTTATTCAATTCAAAGTCGTACCCTCTGTTGCACTGTAGTGATTTGCCAGGTTGTATTTTTAAAACAGCAATTACTTAATGTGGATTCTTAGTGGTAAAACATTTAACATTATAGGCTATAGAGAGACAATTCCCAAATAATGGTTTCAGTGAGTTACTGAACCTTAGAAGTTGGTAGTCTACTGTAAAATGGGGGCAGCCTAGTAAACCATAAGATCTTCTTTTTTTTTTTTTTGCCTAGTTTTGTACAGAGGAGGGTGAGTGTATATGTTACTCCCATTTGGGGGTATAAAATGCCATTTGTTGTTTGAATAAAAGATAAGTCCCTCCCTCCTCCCTCCCTTCTTCCCTGCCTCCCTCCCTTCCTTCCTTCCCAGTTTCTTTTCCTAATTACAGTGTCTTGGGGTGAAACTAAAAAAGGTTCTGCTAGAGTATTTTAACCTGCAAACTGTGCCTAAATCAGTGGAAACCCTGATGCAACTTGCTCTGGAATTCACTACTGTTGCAGCCTAGAGTAGGCATACTTCAGTGGCTGCTGTACTAAAGATAACTAATAACAAATGCGTGGAGCCAAAATGCAGGGCCTGTTCTTATACACAGACTCTATCAGATGCTCTTGTCATGGCTGGGCATGACAAATCTAATGCTCTAAATGAGGTACCTCATCATCCACCATATTGTGTGTTGCACATGATTGATATTCTGGGTAAGATGAGACCAGCTTGTTGCTAAGACCTTGCCAGTGTAGGCCACCCCAGTGGCCAAGTGGCAGCATGTCATGTTGTCTAGCAGATGAACCAAGTTCGGGAGCCAGCTAAGGTCTTCGCGTTGGAAGACAGGCCAAGCTGAGGCAGCTGCAGAAAAGCAGTGGCCAGGGAGGGTTGGTGGCAGGTTCAAGTGTCACAGCGACCCCTGCTAATGGAGCAGGGAGCTAGCTCCTGCCTTAGCGGCATACTGTGTATGCCAGGATCTACATGCATTGCACATGTCATAGGGAGGAGGGGGCTGAGGGAGAAAACCAGGGAGGAAAAAAGCCCAGCTGTCACCCTCCTGACGGCCCCGGCCTGTGTAGGGTATTTTCCGGTCTGCAGGGTATATCCCTAAAGACAACAGCAGGGGCAAGGGATAAAAACCTTCGTATTAAAAAAAAAATTCTACCTGATGTCCTCCTTTGTTTCAAATGCCCCATTTTTTCCTTTTTACTCTGTGGTTCCTTTTCCAGCATGAACCCTGCCCCCCCCCTCCAAAAAAAAAAATTAAGAATTAAAACAACCCTGCAGTACTCACTTTTACAGCTGGACACAACATATTTGAAAGAGTGGTGGACAAATAGAACAACCTGCCTGAAGTAATTGTGAAGACCAAAACAATGGATGGCTTCAAAGTAGGGTGAGATAGACATATGGCTATAGTGAGAGGGTTGAGGAGAGAGGTAACGGGAGGGAGGGATAGCCACAAGAGCCTACCATGGAGAAGATAGGTGAGATGAACCAATGGTCCTTTTTTGCCTTCATGTGTTCTGTGTTTCTATATCTCATTTGTGTTTACAGGCCCTGCCTGTGAATTCATGCTCTATGCTTTCAATGCTGTCTTGTGCTGTTGGGTTAACTCCACACAGAGGAATGACGTGCTGCATTATATGAACATACGAATAAGACAAGTACAGAAGAGGTCTTTAAGTTGAGGAGAGGGAGGGACACGAGAGGGCATGGTCTCAGATTGGAGGGGGGAAGATATAGGAGCGAGATGAGGAGACATTTTTTCACAGATAGAGTTGTGACTAAGTGGAACACTCTGCCCGAGGAGATGGTATCCTGTAAGACAGGGGGCAGTTTTAAAAGGGGATGGGACAGAGTGGGGGGGTAACAGTGAGGGGGAAGGGAGGGGGCAGGTGCAGTGTAAGGGTGCTAGCTGCACATTTGAGCAGACTTGATAGACCATGAGGCCTGTTTCTGCTGGCAGATTTGTATGTGTCATCATGGATTTATTTATTTATTTGGTAATTCGGATGAACCGGTTGAAACTCAGTCCAGCAAAACTGAGTTGCTTTTGGTTGGCTTGGATTGACTCATGTCTGCAGTAAAGGAAAATCTCGTTTCACCCGCCTGCGATGGTGAATTACTGCAGATTAGGGAGGAGGTTCACAATCTGGGAGTAACATTTGACAGTAAATTGGATTGTCAACTCACATTACAGATATAACCAGGTTGCGTCGCTTCCTTGATCCTGGCAATCGGTCATCTGCTATAATTACCTCAGGTCCCTTTCCAGCTTAGTTGTCGTCTGTACCCCCACCCCAAACGTGTATTCCTCCCCTGGATTCCTGTGCCCCAAGTGCATGATTTTGCACTTCTTTGCATTGAATCTAAGCTGTCACACTCTTGACCACTCCTCCAGCTTGCCTAGGTCTCTTTTCATTCCCCCCCCCGTTGTCAACCCTATTGCAGATCTAAGTATCATCCGAAAAGTGGCATATCTTCCCTTCCAACCCCTCTGCAGTGTCGCTTATGAAGACATGAAAGAGGACAGTCCTCAGCACTGATCCCTGTGGCACCCGAGGTTACCTCCCTCTCCTCGGATTGGACTCCATTTACCACCACCGTCAGTGTCCTATTGCTGAGCTAATTTCTGACCCAGTTTACCACTTTGGGTCCACTCCCAGACTGCCCAACTTGTTTACTAGCCTCCAGTGTGGGACGGTGTCAAAGGTCTTGCTAAAATCTAGGTAGGCCACATCTACCACCCCTCCCTGATCAACTACCTTGGTCACCCAAAGAAATCTATCAGATTTGTTTGACAAGATCTTCCTGCTGTGAATCCATGTTGCCTTGGGTCTTGTGCCCCACTGGATTCAAGGTATGCCGCTATCCTTTCCTTTAACATTGATTCCATTATTTTCCCCACCACTGAGGTCAAACTGACCAGCCTGTAATTTCCAGCCTCCTCCTTGCTCCCGCTTTTGTGGAGGGGTATTTTTCACAGGTGTGGAGGGGTTGTGGAGAGAATTGCATTGGCTCTCGATTAGATGGTGTTCCAAGTTTAAAGTTCTTTTGCCAGTCTATGAGGCAATAAATGGACTGGACCCTTTTACATCTGCAAACTGCTGATAACCCATCAGAAGGTCTATTGAGACTCCTGAGTTCTTCGCTGGGATACCCTGGGGCTTCTGCAAGTCCCAGTATCAAGATTAAAATCTGCTGGGGACTGAGCATTTTCTGTGTTGGCACCTAGACTCTGGAATAGTATCCCGATTACCATCTGTTCTGCCCTCTCAGTTGGAAGTTTTAAATCTCAGTTAAAGACCTGTCTGTTTAGACAGGTGTTTTTCGGAGACTGGTAGCTCCATTAATCTTGTGGATCTAGTTACCATATTTTACGTATCATTTTAGACCTATTGCTGCTGTGATGTATTAATTGTAATACAAATTCATTTTATTAAGTGCTTTGAGCGCTGAAAAAGCGCTGACACAAATAAAGTTCTAGCCTAGCCGATCCTAAAAAGATATCTGTTCAGCCGTAAGCACGGAGACTGAAGTTTTTATTGTTAGTTTATGTTTTTGTACTGTACCCGTCTATTTTAATAATTGAAATGTGCTGTGAGTTGCCCACAAGTAGAGCATTGATTAATCAGTCAGTACAATTGTAATCATGTATAACTTGGGTTTACTACAGTCTAGTGTGCGATACCGACAGACTGATGTACTGCAGGTGTTTTTGCATCCCATGACTTTATTAAACTTTTTATTTATTTGATTTTGTGTAGTATAGTACAGCACATATCCAGATATAAGCATACAGTACATCCTTTGAGAAACAACATCAAGTACATTGATGTATGAGAGTTGAACATTTTTTGCTACAAGAGATTGGGGGTTCAGTTGACTTAAATATAAAATGAACAGCTAAAAGAAATGCTTACTGCAGCCAATGCAACTGATTTGCTTGCACAACCTAAACAAAATTCAGTGAAAAGTTAGCCAGCCCTTATAGCCTTTAATAATGTGTACAAATTGACAACAAGCTCATTGTATGTTTTAAGCTCCTGTTTGGCCCAGAGTACAGCCTGTGCATAGCACATCTACAAAGAAGTGGCACGATATTGGGAAGTTAGCCAACCAAACGTGGTCAAGAGTGCGCAATGCATGCATCCTGTCCTTCATTAGTGATGCGTATGGAGGAAGGCACCTCCACCCCGGTCACAACCACCAAGCACTCTTGCAGTGAAATTTTATAGAGCAGTTCTTTGCATGTACCTGGAATCAGGATCGAGCCACACAAAATGAATACAGAGGCATATTATTTAACATTTTAAACAAGTATTGGGCTAGCGTATTGGATAATAACTTACCCACGGTAGCATCTTCTGGCCTTCAGGGCAATATTAGTGAGCAGTTCTTTAAAATTACGTTAGCTAAGAACATTAAGCCAGAGACTGCAGCGATGACCAGCTCTCTTCACAGACTTGTATCTCCTCCTCCTTTAAACTGGGGCAAAGAGAGAAAAATCATATAGCAAGCATGCAATGCCATTTTACCCAAACCTTGTTTCAATGTGGTAAGGAGTGATCTTAACCGTGTGATATATCAGTATAACCACCCTGAGCTACTTCATCCCCCAGTGATTACTCATTTTAATTCAAGTTCTCATTGCAGCCTCAATATAACATTTGTCACATCTATTGTATGTTCTGTCAAACCTGGTCAATTAAAGTACTGTTAGCAAAAGAAGAAGAGCACTCCCAACCTCCAAAGGTGGTGCTGTCTGCACAAAAACTCAAAAACAAAAAAAAAGTACACACAACGTCTACTATACATGATAAAGTTATATTTATTTGTGCAAAAGATGCATAGGAATTGCTGGTCAACTGCCTGTACACATTGCCACAGCTATGTGGCTTTGAAGAGAAAGCCATATAGCCGTGGCGATGCGTGAGGGCAGTTGGCCAAAATTCTTGTCATCTTTTGCACCAAAAGTATATCTTATGTATGTATAGTGGATGAAAAGGCTGTTGTTCTATTAGTAAAAGTCACTGTAGTCAATGACTGCAGACCCAAACAGCATTTAGAGTGGTAAAAATAGAGCCTCTGGATGTCATCAGAAACAGTCTCAAAGTCCAGCCTTGAAACAAAAGTATCCCAGTTATGTAGAATATAAGGCCTTCACCCAGTAATAACAGTGGCCTCTTCCCAAACCTCCCAGTTCAATGAAGTCTGGTCACTCACCGCAGCTGCCTTCCTCTTCCTCTGATGATTCACTCAGATCCTCCCACTGGTAGTCTGCTTCCAGGTGGTTAACCAGTTTCCCTGCCTTCTGCGGATTGATGTAAACTTACAGTTTCTTGCACTCAATAACATGTAAGCAAGCCAGGAACAGCAGATTATGCAGTACCTCTAATTCGCAGAGTTTCCTCTTCACTCTATCTAAGAAACATAGAAACATAGAATTTGACGGCAGATAAGAACTGCTTGGCTCACCCAGTCTGCCCATTTCCCTACCTGATGGATAAGCTGCAGATTCTATTTAATTAACAGCTTACTTCCTCCTGCCCCCCTCAACTAGAATTGCCTTATGCCTGTCCCATGCAGTCTTGAATTCTCCCACTGTTCCTGACTCCACAACCTCCTCAGGAAGGCTGTTCCATGCATCCATAACCCTCTCTGTGAAAAAATACTTCCTCACATTACCTCTGAGCTGTTCCCCCTCTATCTTCAAATTGTGCTCCCTTGTTCTTGCTCATCTCTTCTTCTGAAATATACTATCCTCTTGTACCTTGTCAATTCCCTTGAGGTATGAGTCGTGGCCAGAAATATTGGTGCCCTTGCACTTTTTCAAATAACTCACAATTCCTCTAAACATAAGTTGAAATTAACAGTACAGTATTTGGTCTCCACAATTCTTTATTTCTCTGTTAATATTACAGAACCTTTGTTTTTGATTCAGAATTTAATATATCCTTTTAAATCAGAAAATGAAAAGAAATGGCATTGACAAAATTATTGACACCCTAGACTTAATATTTGGTAGCACAGCCTTTGGTCAAAATAACTACAATCAACGCTTCCTATAGCCATGGATGAGCTTCCTGCACCTCTCTACTGGCAGTTTGGCCCACTCTTCTTGTGCAAACTCCTCCAGTTCTCCCAGATTTGAAGGGTGCGTTCTCCCAACTGCTGTTTTCAGATCTCTCCACAGGTTTTCAATGGGATTTAGATCTGGACTCATTGCTGGCCACTTCAGAACAGTCCAGCGTCTTGTCTTGAACCATTCCTGGGTGCTTTTTGAAGTGTGTTTGGGGTCATTGTCCTGCTGGAAGACCCATGACCTTCGACGGAGACCCAGCTTTCTGACACTGGGTTCAACATTGCGCTCCAAAATGGCCTGGTAATTTCCAGATGTCATGCACACGTTCAAGGCACCCAGTGCCATAGGCAGCACAGCAACCCCAAAACATCACTTAAACTCCACCATGTTTGACTGTAGGGAAGGTGTTCTTTTCTTTGAAGGCTTCATTTTGTTTTCTGTAAACATAGAGATGATGTGCTTTACCAAAAAGCTCTAATTTGGTCTCATCTGTCAACAGGACATTCTCCCAGAAGGATTTTGGCTTGTTCAGGTGTGTTTTGCCAAACCCCAGTCAGGCTTTCTTATGTCTCTCTCTCAGCAGTGGGGTCCTCCTGGGCCTTCTACCATATAACCCCCTTTCATTGAGTTGGCGACGGATGGTGCGAGTTGAAACTCTCGTACCTTGTGTCTGAAGGTCAGCTTGAATCTGTTTGGCAGTTGATCGAGGTGCTTTCTCCACCATTCGAACAATCCTGCGCTGCAATCTGCGATCAAGTTTTCTCTTGCGTACGTCCAGGAGATTGGCTACAGTGCCATGGGCCTTAAACATCCTGATAACATTACGTACGGTGGAAACAGGAACATCAAGGTCTCTGGAGATTGATTTGTAGCCTTGAGATTGTCCATGCTTGGCTGCAATCTTCTGTCTGACCTCCTCAGACAATTCTCTGGCTGTCTTTCTTTTCTCCATGCTCATTGCGGTACACACAGTGACACAAAACAGGAGAATGAGTCCTTTTCTCTATTCAAACTGGTTGAATGAGTGATTTTTATATTGCAGGCACCTGCAACTCACCACAGGTGAGTTCAATTCCAAAGTGAAGGCGAATCACCTGCTTGAAATCTAATTATTTCTAACTACTTCTAAAAAGGTGCCAATAATTTTGTCGGGGCCATTTAAGGATTTCTGTGTGGAATAAGCTAAGACTTAGTAAATTTTTCTGCTTTTTGTGTTTTATTCCACTGCAAACCAAAGAAATACATATGTGGATACCAAAATATTATTTAATTTCAACAATTTTCTGGAAGGAATGGTGCATTATTAGAAAAAACTGCAAGGGCACCAATATTTTTGGCCACGACTGTACTTGAAAGTTTCTATCATGTCCCCCCTCCTCTCCCTCCTTTCCTCAAGGGTATACATATTAAGATGCTTTAGTCACTTATTTGCATTGAATCTGAGCTGCCACATATTTGACCATTCCTCCAACCTGGCCAAGTCCCTTTTCATTCTTTCCACCCCACCTTGTGTATCAACCCTGTTGCAGATCTTTGTGTCATCTGCAAAGAGGCATACCTTTCCTTCCAGGTGCTCTCCAATGTCACTTATAAAGATATTAAAGAGGACTGGTCCCAGTACTGAACCCTGCGGTACCCCGCTAGTTACCCTCCTTTCTTCACTCTGGACTCCGTTTACTATTATCCTCTGCGTCCTGTTGTCCAGCCAGTTTTTTATCCAGGCTACCACCTTGGGACCCACTCCAAGGCTGGCTAACTCGTATGTTAATCTTTTGTGTGAGACTGTGTCAAATGCCTTGCTAAAATCTAGGTAGGCCATATCCACAGCCCCTTCCTGATCTACTACTTTGGTCACTTGCATTAACACCTAGTAACATACAACAGGTCTGCGAAAAGTAAAATCTGAGAGTCTTTGTAGTAGAAGGATTGTTGTGTACCCGACTGCTCAGAGCACTTAGTCCCGTCAAGATATGGAGGTTGTAATCAACAACAGGATTCTCAGGCCCTTCACCAGTGATGTCACCATCAGAGTTGTCCAGTAAACTTTTAAACGTTGACCAGTTAAGTTTAATCCTACGACCTCCTGAAAACAGTTCAGCAAAAAGATAATCAGCATTTCACTCTCTGTTCCCTACCTGGGCCAGATTAAGGTTATCAGCAGCCCTAGGTCCAAGCAAAATCTGGGGCCCCCCACATACAGGGCCAGTGAACTGAGATTTTTTTTTTAATGATTACACTCCCACTGTGTGTGTTGTTTGTAAAGTGCCAGCTTCAGAACCTTCACAAGTATTTCCCTTTCCCATTTACATGTTGATCTCTGGCATGTGTAAAGTGCCATTCTCAAAAGCTTCACAACTATTTCCCTTTCTCGTTTACGTGTTGATCCCTGGCATATGTAAAGTGCCAGCTTCAGAACCTTCACAAGTATTTCCCTTTCTCGTTTACGTGTTGATCCCTGGCATGCGTAAAGTGCCAGCTTCAGAACCTTCACAAGTATTTCCCTTTCCCATTTACGTGTTGATCTCTGGCATGTGTAAAGTGCCATTCTCAAAACCTTCACAACTATTTCCCTTTCTCATTTACGTGTTGATCCCTGGCATATGTAAAGTGCCAGCTTCAGAACCTTCACAAGTATTTCCCTTTCTCGTTTACGTGTTGATCCCTGGCATGCGTAAAGTGCCAGCTTCAGAACCTTCACAAGTATTTCCCTTTTCTGTTTACATGTTGATCCCTGGCATGTGTAAAGTGCCAGCTTCAGAACCTACACAGGTATTTCCCTTTCACGTGTTGATCCCTGGCATGTGTAAAGTGCCAGCTTCAGAACCTTCACAAGTATTTCCCATTTGCATGTTGATCCCTGGCACATGTAAAGTGCCAGCCTCAAAACCTTCACAAGTATTTCCCTTTCTTTTTTACGTGTTGATCCCTGGCATGTTTAAAGTGCCAGCATTAGAACCTCCACAAGTATTTCTCTTTCCTGTTTACGTGTTGATCCCTGGCATATGTAAAGTGCCAGCTTCAGAACCTTCACAAATATTTCTTTTTCTCGTTTACATGTTGATCCCTGGCATATGTAAAGAGCCAGCTTCAGAACCTTCACAAGTATTTCTCTTTCTTGTTTACGTGTTGATCCCTGGCATGTGTAAAGTGCCAGCTTCAGAACCTTCACAAGTATTTCTCTTTCTTGTTTACTTGTTGATCCCTGGCATGTAAAGAGCCAGCTTCAGAACCTTCACAAGTATTTCTCTTTCTTGTTTACGTGTTGATCCCTGGCATGTGTAAAGTGCTAGCTTTAGAACCTTCACAAGTATTTCTCTTTCTTGTTTACGTGTTGATCCCTGGCATGTGTAAAGAGCCAGCTTCAGAACCTTCACAAGTATTTCACTTTCTTGTTTACATGTTGATCCCTGGCATGTGTTAAGAGCCAGCTTCAGAACCTTCACAAGTATTTCTCTTTCTTGTTTACGTGTTGATCCCTGGCATATGTAAAGTGCTAGCTTCAGAACCTTCACAGGTATTTCTCTTTCTTGTTTACGTGTTGATCCCTGGCATGTGTAAAGAGCCAGCTTCAGAACCTACACAAGTATTTCACTTTCTTGTTTACGTGTTAATCCCTGGCATGTGTAAAGTGCCAACTTCAGAACCTTCACAAGTATTTCTCTTTCTTGTTTACATGTTGATCCCTATGATGTGCATGTTTGTGGGATCCATTGAGATACTCGCATACTGCTGCTGACTCCATGGGCTGGATTTTGAAAGGCGCATGATTGCTGCAGTCCCAGATACGACAGCTATGTGGCACACTGGGTTTGCGGCAAAAAGAAAAGGGAGTTCCTATCCTGTGCATCAAATTGACGCCTGCTAGACCAACATTATTTGGTCTAGCATGTGTCACTTCTGGGGCCTCTGGCACACAGCCTGCAGTTAAACTTTGCTGGGAGCTGTCGTAAAGAAAGAAGACTATTACAACTGTGCCTGACATTATGAAATCAGGTGCAGTTGTGGCATTTGGCATTGGCGCAGCTGCAACAATGCAAGGTTGTGATGTAGGGTCTGATGCTAGCCTTGTGTCAACTTTTGAAAATCCAGACCCATGATTCTACTATCTTATTTATGTAAAATACAAACATTAATGAGCTGCTGACACGTTATCCTTATTGGGCTAAGCAGCCCGTGGCAAGGAGCTCCTGCCCCAGGACCTAAACAAGCCATACAGTAACCTTTTCTACTAAGTGGTGATGTAGTATTTTAACTTAAAGTAACTGTAATCTTACTTCCTTATTGAAGCTTGCTGCTGAGTGCCCACTGCAGTCCCACTCACAAAACCATGTTTTAATGACACAAAGTGGGGCAGGGGCTGCGGGGCTATAGATAGCACTATAATGCTATCAGAGGTAGTGGCAGCTTTTAGGTGATACTTAAGCAATAAGGCATGACAGGGAGTGTGTTATAGTGGGATAACGGCCCACCTCAGGTGGGCTGAAGCACGAGGCAAAACCAGGTTGACCTCATGTACCACCGGGACAATCTTTGGCATAAAGCCCTCACGTCAAACCTGCCTCAGGACAAGTAACGGTATAGGGAAGCTAGGAACAAATGTACCTGCGCCTTACGTCAGGCCAAAGCCACTTATTATAGGGATATCCTCACCTCCTCTAGGGGATCGGGGCACAAATTCTGGGATACTATCAAAGAACTAAATGGTAAACCCTATCCCCCCACCCTCCCAACTCACAGTAAATGGGACCATATCTCGTGACCCCGTACAAATTGCTAATGCCTTAAACTGTTCCTTCTCTGACCTCAACAGTGCGTTCCCCCCTAACTTTTTTACCCCCCACTTCAGCCTCTTCATCGGCAGACGCCCCACTACCACCACACCCCACATTTCAGGTTTTCCGAGTTATAACGGTAAAGAGGCTAAGTCTTACATCTCAAACGCCCTGGGCAAGAGCCGCCAGTGGTGACTCCTTGACTTAAACTCCTTCACCTATCCCTCGATGTTGTCCTAGTCCCCTCACTAAAATCCTATACCACTCCCTCTGTATGGGGAGTTCCCCACCTCCTGGAAAGGGCTGTCATCACCCACTTCTGAAGGTGGTGAGCGTACCTCCCCTGCTAATTACCGGCCAATCTCTATTCTGCCCCCTCTCTCTAAGGCCCTGGAAAAAATTGTAGCCGATCAGCTCTCTGAACATCTAACTAAATTTAACCTATTATACCCCGAGCAGCATGGGTTCCGCAGGGGTAACAGCACCACCACTGCTCTTCTTGAATATACCTCCTACATCCACAAGGCCATGGATCTGAGGCACTTAGTTGGGTCGGTTTACATCGACTTAACTAAAGCATTTGACACTGTCCATCATGCCCTTCTCCTTAGATCCCTGTCTGACGTGGGTCTGACATCCGATACCAGGGCCTCGTTTGAAAACTACCTATCAAACAGGTCACAGCAGATCAAAATTGGCACAACCCTCTCCTCCCGCCTCCCAGTTCACTCTGGAGTCCCTCAAGCCTCCATTCTAGGTCCTTTTTTATTTAGCCTTTTCCTAAACTCACTACCCGGAGTCTGCACTGGTCAGTTACTTCTTTATGCTGACGATGCAGTCATTTACTGCAGCAACCCCCAGCCTCGACCACTGCAGGATGCCCTACAAAAGTCCTTCACTGAAGCCGAGATCTGGTTCGCAGAACACAGGCTAGTAATAAACTATAAGAAAACCAAGACCATGTTCTTTGCAGACCGTCAGAACCCCTACCATGTCTTCACTCTACTTGTCAACACTGCCTAAGGCTCCCCAGTTGAGCAGGTAAACACTTGCAAATACCTGGGCATCACCCTTGACTCCTCCCTTACCTATCATACACATATCCACACCCTCTGTAACATCCTATATTGGATCAAACACTGTCTGCCTAGTGAGGGGCTGCATCTTGCTGTGTCGTCCTCGGTCCTGTCTGTGCTTGACTATGGAATTGTGTTCTATGGCTCAGCTGATAGCACTGCTCTTTATCGCATCAAAATAGCACTAAACAAAGCCTGTCACCTGGTGACAGGCTGCGATAGAACTACACACACATGTGACCTCTACAGCCGCTCTAACTGGCTAAATTTTGAATGTCTCCTTAAGTACCACACATGCCTCCTAGTGAAGAAAATACAGTTAAATCTCACCCCACCTAGCCTACAGGGCCTCATCCAACACTCCCTCCCGCAAAGATTCACCAGAAGTACCTCCAAGGTCCCCTTATTGGTTCCCCGATGCAGGACATATATGGGTCAGAGAGCCTTTTATCATGGGGCTCCTAGCTGGTTAAATGACCTACCTGTTACTCTGACTGCTAATACAAAAATTGGCCCTTTTAAAACCTCACACAAGGTATTTCTTGCTAACAACTCTACGTGCGACTGTCCCTAGTAGTGCTATTCCAACCCAGCCCCTGCCACCCCCTCATACTGTCTTTACAACCTGTATCCTGCTTTCCAGAATTTCTGCTGCTGTTGTTGCACGCGACGCTGGGTTGTTTCTGCCCTCTGCTAAAGAATGTTACTCTGCTCATTCACTGTACCTACTAATATAAGATATGGGCTGATTGAAGTCCGGCACCGGTCTTGTATTGGTGTACTATCTGCTGTTTTGCACACGACTCTGGGCTGTCTAGGCCCTCTGCTATGGTATGTTACTCAGTTCTTTATCTTACAATGTATTATATGTACTGATTGATGTTCCTGTGTCTGTACTTGTGATGTTGTACTCTATCTACCGATGAAGAGCCTTTGCAAAAGAGTCTTTGACTCAAAGGGTGTAATTCTGATTTCTCAATAAATAAATAAAATAAGTGCTTCCACCACCTGAGAAGGGCTGTTAGCCCACCATAATGCACTCCCTGGAGTGCCTTATTGCTATTATGAAATAGATGCTTTTTAGTAAATTGAATGTATTTTTAAACACATTTTTGTTGAGCTACATTCAGATGGGCTGTTGTGCTGGGATAACGGCCCAGCTGAAAGTACCTCTTGGCCAATCCGGAGCCAGCATTCTATCTACCCATTTCATAATTTTACTTATTACAGGCACTTGCACGTGTTAAGAGGGTAGTACATGTAATGGACATGATGTTGAGACTGCTTTAAAACTATGCAGAATATTTTTTTTTTTTTTATTGATACCCATGTCTGTTTACATATATTGTTAAAGGAGCCCTGAGCAATGGAAGGGTGCCTGTTATAAATAAAAAGATGATGATGATAAAGTGCCTATAATATATGAGTGCCACCTAAAGGCTGACACTACCTCCAATAGCATTGTAATGCTGTCTATAGCCCTGCAACCCTCTTTCCCCACTTTGCATCATTAAAACTTGGTTTTGTGGGTGGGGCTATGATAGGCACTCAGTGGCAAGCTGCAGGTAAGAAAGTGAGATTGCAGTTACTGTAAGTTAAAATGCTACATAATCACTTAGTAGAAAATGTTAATTTATGGCTCTTTTAGGTGCTGGGGCAGGCAGCTCCTTGACATGAGCTACAGTGAAGCCTACCAGGATGAAGCACAGTGTCACAGGCTTCCTGCATGACAGAAGGGATTAACTCCCACTGAAATTGCATTGTTTGCTGCAGTAGCTCTACTGCAGAATTCTGCAGAGTTGGACTTCATCCTGGTGGGCTTCACTGTACCTGCCCCTAAGGTGTCAGCTGCTCTGTAAGGCCCAAAGAGTGGCAGTGCAGTAACAACTCTCACTCACCAGCTGCAAATCTGGACTGCCATTATAACCTAGAGGTTAGAGTAATGAGCTTGGTACATTGAGCAGACCTAGGTATGATTCCCACGGCCTCCATTTGCATACTGTGTGATCCTAAACAAGTAGTCTGAACTCCCCAGTGCTCCCGGGTCAAAAAAATCAAACCCAGGGACCAACTACAAAGGTGGCATATTTGCAAAATGTAGGAGTGCCAAGGAATAACTCCCATACAGGTAAGAGAGATTCCTCTCTGTGATTTGGGGTACTGGGAAAGGTGCTTTTTAAGTACCAAGCCATACTGTATAGTAAAATGAACATATAAAAATATAACAGTATGAATTTGAATTATTTTTGCAACAAAATATTTTTTGGATAAAAAACTGGCTGGACAACAGGACGCAAAGGGTAATAGTAAACGGAGTCCACAGTGAAGAAAGGAGAGTAACTAGTGGGGTACCGCAGGGTTCGGTACTGGGACAGGTCCTCTTTAATGTCTTTATAAGTGACATTGAGAGCACCTGAAGGAAAGGTATGCCTCTTTGCAGATGACACAAAGATCTGCAACAGGGTTGGACACAAGGTGGGTGGAAAGAATGAAAGGGACTTGGCAGGGTTGGAGGAATGGTCAAAATAGCAACTCAGATTCAATGCAAAGAAGTGCAAGGTAATGCATCTGGGAAACAAAAACACAGGGGAAGAGTACACAATGGGGGGTGAGTTAATAACAACAACAAAAATCGAAAGAGACCTAGGAGTAATTATATCAGATGACCTAAAGGTGGGCAAGCAATGTGAGAAGGCATTAAGGAGGGCTGGGGGGATACTGGGATGCATAGGGAGAGTCATCAACAGTAGAAAACAGGAAGTTGTTATCCCTCTCTACAGAGAGTTAGTGAGACCCCATCTGGAGTACTGTGTGTAATTCTGGAGACCCCATCTCCGAAAAGACATAGACAGAGTGGAGGCTGTTCAGAGGAGGGCAACCAAAATGGTGCAAGGTCTGCACCAGAAGACATACGAGGAGAGACTAAAGCAGCTTAATATGTATACCCTTGAGGAAAGAAGGGAGAGAGGGGACATGATAGAAACTTTCAGGTATCTCAAGAGAATTAACAAGGTACAAGAGGATAGTATCTTTCAGAAGAAGAGATGTGCAAGAACAAGGGGGCACAATTTGAAGATAGAGGGGGGACGGCGCAGAGGTAATGTTAGAAATTATTTTTTCACAGAGAGAGTTGTGGATGCATGGAACAGCCTTCCTGAGGAGGTTGTGGAGTCAGGAACAGTGGGAGAATTCAAGAATGCATGGGACAGGCATAAGGCAATTCTGGTGGGGCAGGAGGAAGTAAGCTGTTGATTAACTAGAATCTACAGCTTATCCATCAGGTAGGGAAATGGGCAGACTGGGTGGGCCAAGCGGTCCTTATCTGCCGTCAAATTCTATGTTTCTAAAAGCAGCAGTTGGCCCTGCTAATTCACCAGATTGCTTCAGTTGCTTAAATCCATGATTTGATCCATACCAGGCTTAGAAAACCATTCCTTTCCTTAGGTGAGTGTGAGCCACACATATTTCTCACAAAAACCTACAATAATAGCAGGGAAGTGCAAGGTTTTGCACCTGGGAGTCAGAAATCCAGGCCAGGGGTATACCCTGGCTAGGGGTATACCCTGGGAGGAGACATGATTCAAGTCACGGAGGGTGAGAGGGACTTGGGGGTAGTGGTAGACATCAAAATGAACAACTCAGAGACCTGTAGGAGGGCAGCGGCAAGGGCAAATAGGATGTTGGGCTGCATCGCCAGGGGGATTACCTCCAGAAAGGCAGAAGTGATCCTTCCACTGTACAACTGCTTGGTTAGGCCACACCTCGAGTATTATGTACAGTTTTGGAGACCACATTTAAAGAGGGACATTACACTCCTAGAGAGGGTCCAAAGGAGGGCAGCCAAAATGATCTAGGGCCCGGGGGAGAGATCATATGTGGAGAGGCTCAAGGAGCTTGACATGTACACCCTGGAGGAGAGGAGGGACGGGGAGAACATGATAGAGGTCTTTAAGTACATGAAAGGGATCAGTAAAGGAGGCCCAGTTAAGGTGCTCCAAAGGAAGGAGGGTGGAGCAACAAGAGGTCACTGGTGTAAGCTGGAAAGGGGCAGGCTCAGAGGGGAGAGAAGGAGATGTTATTTCACTGAAAGGGTGGTAGAGCCACGGAATGCACTGCCCAGGGAGCTGGTAGAGATGGAGACTGTGGATGGGTTTAAGAGAGGATAGGACAGGTACAGGGGGAGGGTAAATCTGAACAGGCACAATACAGGTGGAACATCTGGGACTGGGGACAGTATAACCCAATTGGGGGGGACACCAAAATCAGCCCTCAGTGCGGGTGCTGAAAATAGAGCAGACTTGAGAGACCATTAGGCCTATTCTGCTGGCATATTTGTATGTTATTATGTTAATAATAAATTACACCTTGTGACTTTAATTAGAGGATAAAGGATCCTTAGAGGAAGTTGGGACAAGAGGATAACCACAGGCACAGTGGAGTATAAGTTCAAGCAGGTGGGCACAGAGGTGGCCTTATGTCCCCCCCCCCAGGTCATGGGGGCATCTTCATGTCATTGTTTTGTCATTTTGAAACTTCTGCCCAGCTCACTGTCTCCCCTTGTGTGCTATTTCAACAGGGCACAGTAAGATATCTAAACAATTTTTAAAAATTTAAACTTGAAGTCTGATGCCCTCTGCTGGGTCATACTGAGGACCCTTTGAATTGGGGGCCCCTGCAGCTGCTGGGACTGAGGTGTCTGTAACCTAATGCCAGCTCTGGGCAGAAAACAACAAGCAGAAATAAGTTAATAAAGCTGCTGCTGCAACAGCGCTAATATCTCCCTCAGGCTGGCTACTGTATCTAGGAAATGGGGATCCTCTTTTAAGCGTGTTCTCAAGTTTATTTTGTTGAACCTGGCACAACAGCAACTGCAGGCAAATCGAATTTCCTTTCCAGGTGAGGCAGATGGCCAGGTATAAAACTTGGTTAATGAAATGTTAATAGATGCTGGAACAGTGGTGCTTTGTTACATAGTTTAGGCTAAATTTTTGCAGACAGGAATCATTACAAGTGACTGGCTGAGTCTGTTTTCTTTAGCCAGGATGACCCGCTTAGGGCTGAGGGCCCCCCCAGCAGGCAGGAGCCCTAGGCCTGGGCCTTGTTGGCCTACGGGCCTGGGTCGTATGCCTTAATCCGGTTCTGTTCTGTACGGTAAACCTGACAGCCCTATGTGTGAAGCACGCAATAAATTTTCAAGGTGCTCCAGCCATGCTTTAAGGAGACTCTGCTCGTGAATGTTGGCTGCACCTGCCGTTGTTGCCTTCCCCATTAAAGTCTTTGCTCCTTTCACCACTCTGGAATCCTGTCAACTCTATTTTCTGCTGTCACAGGCTTGTATTATAGGCATCCAGCTTTTTGTCAATGGTTTGCTTCACCTTAGTGAGTGGGGTAACCGCATGCTGGGGGGAGTCCAGGGAAGCTGGCTTGGCTGTAAGTCCCCAGGAGTCGAATAAGCATCTGCTGCTTGCAGCTGATTTCCAGCCCTTGAGGCTCCACTGCATGGAGCAAAGAAGTCCTCCTTTTTTGTGCTTTTCATCTGTTTTCCCAAATAACAGCAGTATTCTTGGCAGTACTGTAATTCGTACCTGACTCACCAATGTCAAATAAAAAATTGAATATTTCAGAAAAGTATTTTCATTTAACGCCTGAAGGGTGAACTTGCAGGACCTCAAAAGAAGTCTGTCCTACAGCTGGGCTGCAAGCAACACCCCACTTCCAACCCATATCTGTCTACATCATTGAGTTAGATAATAGGAGTAGAAGGCAGATATACGCTGTCAGCTGAGGCCGCCATATTGTGAGGGGAGTTGTGCTTGCCAAGGGTACCTGCATTCATACTTTGTGATCTTGCATGGCTGTTTAATAGCAGGTTCTCAGTTATTTCATCCAGATGCAAATTGCAACAGGATTCATGTCATAATACACACAAGATGTATTGCCCATTACTGCAACAATAAAAAAAAGCACTATTGACGTCTCACCCTTACATCACAGAGGTGATGTTGCATGTCTAGCAGTTCATCAGATATGAGAGGACTATTATACTGTAAAACATGCAGGATGCCAGTAATCTCACATTATAATACTGTTAGACTTCTGGCAAGGACTCCTCCTGCAGGATGGTGGATGCACGGCTTCATTTGGGCCAATTGGCTAACAGCATGAGTCTGCCCTGTAGCCTTTTATGTATGACCTCTTCAATGGTCTACATTACTATGCATGCAGATAGCAGTTTCTGTCACCCCTGATGGGAACATTTTTTATTGGTTATTTTTTTATAGTAGGTGACAGTGTTATTCCTGGCAGCCTGATGGTAATCATCACTGGTCAGTAGTATATTACATTTATAAATAGCTAGCTTCATCTGGTTATATGTAAACCACCAAGTTATTCTAATTAAGGCTTGAACATTTGGTGGTTGGCTTAAGAGATCACAAGCCCCATACACAGTCGAAAATGTGTGGTGGCGCTAAGTGGGGTAAATAGGTGCCCCATAGAGTAACCACACCTTTTTTGTCATGATTAATCAAGAAGCTGTGTTGCAGGGGTGGAGTCTCCCCTGTGACAGTGTCACTTGGCACTACATGAAAACTTGCAGATACAGATGTTAGCGGGCACCCCTCCCCCATTTGCACTCACTGGTATGCTGATCTGAGGTCACCAGTGAATCTGTGCATGACACAGCTCTAGTCATGTAGCACTGTGCCACAAACAGCACCCTGGAGACATGGCACTACTACCAGTATTGTCCCCCACCACCCACCCAATCCTCACCATAATGCCCCCTTGTGGACTGGTGTCTGTGTCAGCCTGTCATCTTCCCTGGTAGTACAGTGTGGCCCCAAAAGCACTACTCAAAAAGAGCGATTTTCTGGTACAGTAACGAGTGGTTTCCAAACACTCTAGCATGTCGAGGCATGCTGCCTCTTCATCTGTCATTTGTACTGGCTGTGTCATGGAGCCTTTTGATGTTTAATTAAATTTAGCATTTGCACTGCAAGCTTGTGCGTGCTGTATTTTTTTCCTTTTTGGTTTGACAGTTTCTGTCTCTACAGCAGCACCTAGTTTCCTGGTGGCATGCAGTTTGTTTTTCTAGAGTAGTAGTCCCCACCCCCCCCTTCCTTGCCCCGTACCTCCTTGTCAAAGATTTACACCAGTAGTTTGTGACTGTGTATGGGGCCTCTCCTCTCTGTCCGATTCAAGTTTCAGAGTTCGATTAAAAAAACCAAAAAACAGGATAATGAAAAATATTGATGGGGAATCAGTTTAGAAAATTTGTGATAGCTCCTCCAATCTGTGTAAGTCTAATGTTTCTGACAGACCCAAACTTCCCACCTTCAAAACTGGCCTCATACAATACGTAAAAAATAGTCACTGCACTCATATCAGTATATTGATTGTACGCAAATTATAAGCAGTTTACGTGTTCACTAGTAGTTTTGAAATGAGAACTTTCCGAACCCTTTCTAGCTTGAATTCAAACCTGAAGCGCAGAATGTTTTCTCATTCCCTGAATACGAATAAAGCATGAACCCCATAGAGCTCTTTTGATTGGAAGTGAAAGTAACATCACCTAGTGATTTAGAATTTGCACTTCTGGGCTCTGTATTCCAGTGATCTGCACTCCTAGCCTGACGTTGGCCTGCCCCACCCCTCTGTAGCGTGTGTATTCTGAGCTTCATCTCGGCTACACTTTCTTTAATAGTGCCAACCCAGCTGTGCTTTATGAGTCGCACTAATCAGTAGCTGGTTCAGTTAAATCGGTTCACATGCACAGCCATCGCTCCCTCCACTGGCTGTGGGTAACAGTGATGCAGATGAACAGCGCCTGATTGTGTGTCTTTGTGGTCCACATGTGAGGCAGCAATTAGTTTCGGGAACTTCATTAGCAGTGGTGGGTAATCAGGAACATTTGGATTAGAAGTCACTCGGGTTTGAGGAGCAGTTTCTAAAAATTAGTGTTTTGTGCTATCAACGCTGAATGTTTTTTCTCTCAGAGGATAAGCACTAGATGTTTTGTCTAAAATGTTTCTTTTTTACATAATCTAACAGATTTTTTTTTCTAAAGGGCATGAATTATAGATCACAAATTCAGCAAGGCATAAAAAAAGTTACAGTGATTCTGCCTCATTCAGCAGCAGATTCTTCCCCAACTACTGTAGGTAGGCCCTGACTTGCAGCAGTAGATGGTTCTGACTTACAACTTTGGGCCTCCATCCTATTTAGACACTTTCTGGGCTGAGGTTTCTGACACGCGAGACCATCGCATGTGGCAATGTGGGCAACCCCCACTGTTTTCCCTACTCTGATCTAATAATTTAAAAGTTTCTCTGTCAGTCAGCACTGCCG
This sequence comes from Neoceratodus forsteri, assembly GCA_016271365.2. NCBI lineage: Eukaryota > Metazoa > Chordata > Ceratodontiformes > Ceratodontidae > Neoceratodus > Neoceratodus forsteri. The sequence goes on along the minus strand of CM057453.1, from coordinate 911,673,048 downwards.
TTAGTTCCTACCTTGGGACCTCATACAGCTGCTGCAGAATTGTCACCAGGTGCTGGGCTTAACCTTCACTAAGTCACTCATTGACAATAAATGTCTTGGTCGCGACAACACTCACTGCTGCATGTGCTGCTCCACCCACTCTTTCTCTCTCATTTACTCTTGCAGTGCGTCACCCTCTGATGCTTTGTTGCATTGTGCAGGGGAGGACGGTGGGTGATCTTTGGAACAAGAGGGATGGAGGAATTGTGTGAGGTCGTGGGGGGGGGATTGCTTTCATTTTAAACACACCAGCCTAGAAAATTATTAGCAATGGCTACTAATGAAGCCTACAATTGATTCACAGTTTGCATTTTTGCGTCATAAATTGCGATGCAAACCCACTTATTTTCTGCCTTGACATGGGCTATAGAAAAAAAATTCTTTATTTTTCTCTTTCACCTTTAATGGAGGCAAAAAAGCAGTTCCACCACTTCCATTCATTCTCAGAGCTGCTTCTTGAATTATTAGATGTCTGTGTGCATTCAGTAGCTAGTTGATTGGCTCTTACAGTGCATCTAAGCGCATTATAAATTATTTACTTGCCTGACGGATATGTGGCCACCTAACTATATGGGTATGAAATATATACTGTTTTTCTAATACACTGCAGGGAAACCTCTTTATAAAGTATTTAGTATTGGTTTGATAATGCACTGTTGACAATAAAAGGCCATGAAACGCTAGGATCAATCATACTTTGGCCAACAGTATTTATGTTATTTTGTCAAACAGGATGACAGGTAAGGCTTAGATAACGGTAAAGAGGTGGACTTCTTGCCGGTACATGGTTGTGCAGCTGTCTGCTAAGAGCATGCTGTAATGGCTTGGAGGTTGCAGATGATATTTTTTTTGTCCGGGTCCCTGAGGTCACTCTGTGACGGCTGTTGGCCAAGCAATGGAACTCATTTTCCTCATCTCTAGAGGGAAGTGAGACAGAATGCACAGCCAGACCTTGTTAATGCAGTTTGCACTAATAGTCCAGTGGGTGGAGTGAAAGTCTGGATTGCTGTAAGGAGAATGAGGTTCCTCACTGCTCAACAGATGCCTTAGAAGACAGTTAAATATATTATAATTTCAAGGCATTAAAACATGCATGAATACATACAGATACACTGAAAGTAGTTTGTTTAGAAAATGTGGTTGCTTTTTTTGTTAGTTTTTTCAAGGGAGCAACATCATAATACTGTAATCATAATATGACCTATATCCGGGCCAATATCTGTTTTGTTTTGGTCACAATTAGATAATTAGTATAAGGGGCCAGTATCCATGATGAACCATTCAACTGAAGGGAAAAAAGCAAAAATAAATCCCTGTGCCTTTTATGAAACAGCCAAATTCTTACATGCAAAATAATTTTTTTGTTGTCCTGCTCAGCCCCTTGGTGCTTCACACTAATTGGCTAGAGCATGTTCTGTAGTTTGTGATTACTAATTCTTTTTCTTCTTTTGTAGTGAATATTAGTACTTCTGAACAGTGCCATAATGACAGCACTTGAGGCTGAAGCTCTCTGTTTATGCACATGACAGACACAGCACAGGCAACTGCAAGTTTCCCTGCCATGCTCCGCCAGTGTGCCTTAACCTAATCATAGAGGCATCACCTCATAGGTTAGAGGGTAGTTCATAATCCGTGCCCATTCAGTCCACATGTCCAGGCAGTAATAAGCACTCTTACCATGTATTAACACTTTTAATTTAAACTTCATAGCACATAGGAATCACCAGCCCAACGCTGATGCCAGAAAGTATTTTATTAAATCCACAAACAGTGTGTTGGGACATTTGACTGTGGCTTGAGGTGTTCCTTCATACTGATTGCACCGTTTTGTTTCTGGATTTACTTTTATTTACTTTTTATTTACTTTCTGGCATCCTGTCAAGGCTGGGGATCCCTGTGTGCTACGAGGTTTGAATTCTGAAGTGCTGATACACAGTAAGAGTGCTTACTACAGTTTGGACTGGTGGTTTGTGAGGGGTGATGTTATGAGCACCGGTTCCCTGCACCATGCTGCATGTTCTCATTTGTAGCCCGCTGACATTCAGTCCCTGGCCTGTCATGTAAGACTGCCAGCAATGGCGCCAGTTAGCATCAGTTATATTGGGGTGTTTTGTGATGTGGATCCTTCCCCACTAGAGACTGGACTGAGAACTGCAAAACTCATCTCACATTGACCACCAACCAGCCATCAGATGGCAACAGGATTTAGCCCCCAGCGACCCGGCCAGATTCAGACTAATCACCTAGAAATGAAAGCAGTGACAGTGCTAGGGGTTCTAAAACATGGGTCAAATTAGACCCATAGGTGTAAAAAATGTGGGTCAAAATAAGAAACAACTGGGTCCAAACCTAATCGTAAGTAGAAATTTCACTAGTACAGAAGCTTAAATTTGTTGAGTGAAAATACTTTTCTATTGTTTAGTTTTCCATCTATAAGCTATTGTTAGAAACAGGTGCACCACTTTGGACCCTCTGTCCTGTGGAAAGTGGGTCATTTCTGGGCAAGCTGCAACTTTTTCCCTTTTTGCCCTATCTAGCGCTGTCTCTGAATGAAAGGCTCCTTAACCCACTGCCTTCCACTGAGACGTTTAGTCCATGTCCCTCATGTAGTGCTACTAATAAGGGCAACAAATTGTGACTTTGTGATGTGGGCACTTGACCACTAGGGACTAAGCTGAGAACTACCACAGCTTATTTCACATAGAAAACCAACCAGCCATCACATGATTACAGCTTTTAGCCACCAGTGACCCAGCCAGATTCAGACCTATGACCTAAAGTTGAAAGGCCCTTTAACCTACTGTCACACCACTGAGACATCCAGTTATCTATTATTAATAATTGATAAGAAATTAATTTATAAGTGAAAATGATGACAGGGATAACAGCCTCACTGAGAGTGTCACATGAGATGCCTAATTCCTATTGGTTACCATAAGTGCGCTTGGGAGAGGAACAGGAGGGGAGACCAACTATAGAACAATTTTTATAAAATAAAGTACAAGTAATAATTAAACATGCCACAGTTCTGTTCGTTGATCAGTGTGGGGGTAGTTTTAAGGTGACAAACTGAGAGAACTGTTGCATGGGTTTGTATCAACAACGCTTTGAAAAGATACCACACATCACCAGACCACACAGTAAGAAGAAGCTTTCAATCTAGATATCACCTGCAAATAAGGAACATCATTGTTTTTAGTCCAGCATTTAGTGGACACTGATGGACTTTTATTAATGATATGCTAGAATTATTGCTGTGATTCAATACAGGTAAAACACCATGTTAGGTAGTGAGACTGAACAGTAAAGGAGCCTGCTTCCTTATGGTTTTGTGCTATGTAAATTAAAAAAGTGATTCATCCCATGCAAAATATCTTTTCTGCATATCAAATAAAAAAATGTAAAGTTTATATAGAGTCACTTTTATGCTCACTGAGTCTACAGGCAAGCAATAAACAGAAGGATGATGGCATTTTCCTTGTGACCATTCTACAGTAAATGTGCATTCCTATTTTAAAACTTGTTTGGGTGATACACACACGTAATTATTACTTTTACTTCATCTAAGCGAACTTATTATAAGATCACAAAGTTGTTTTGTAAATAATTGTAAAGAAACTCAGCTCCGTAGGCTAGAAAGTAACCTGAAGTTATAGCTGTGCTGATGTGACAAATACTTTGTGCAAAAGAAAAATAAATAAAAAAGAGCCTGTACAAGACATCTTACGTATTCAGCAGTGGCAGTCAAAACCCAGCAAGGGAGCTGATAACCATGTGATGTGGAGTGGCTCCTTTGGTATTTCGGCAGGAACAGTGACAGTTCTGTCTTGACAAAGCTGTTGTGCTTTACTGAATGTGTCACATGAAGAAACCACTGATCCTGAACCCAGTTTAAGTCTTCTGAATGCACAGTGAGCAAAGTTGAGCAAACGAGGCCCTGTCAGCAAACGTTGAAGAATCTGTTAGTGGCCACAGTTACTAGCAAAACATGCAGGGTTTGTCTCATAAAACAGATGTACACTAAATATTGTTCTCATTAACAGTTGTTACTGAGCCTTCCAGTGCAGAAGATAAACACTGCCAAATTCAGCTGCATTACACAATCTAATATTTTCAATCATTTCGTGTCTACTGTATGTCTCTGTCTGTCTGTATACTGTACAGCAGTACCTTTAGAGAGAACTTTCTTGATAATGTTTGTATGAGAATTAAATAAGAGGCGCTCCTTACTCCATAGGAGCTCCTCTGAAGGCATTCATAATTTCGATACCGCCCTCCAGGAAGGAAGGATTGTAATTTACTCCCAAGGGCTAGCCGTGCTGTCCCATCCGCTTCCGTGTCTCAGCTCTGTTCCACGTTCTAATATTTTAGACATTCTGTAGAGGAGAACATGTGCTCCAAGAGTGAAGCATGATTTACAAACCTATTTTCTGGCTATTTAACTAGATGTTTGGTGAAATCAGAGTTCGGGTTCAACTAACAAGGCTGTTATTAGTTGAACCCAGGCTCCTAGTTCAAATCTCCAGTAAAACGGCCAGAAAATGGGTTTGTAAATCATGCTCCGTAGACTTGTATGGAACGCAACCCATGCTCTCCCTCTACAGATGTCACAAAATGTTAGAACGTGGGGGCAGAGCTGGCGATGAGGAAGTGGAAGGGATCACCCTCTGGGGCAATTAAGATCCCTTCCTTTCCTTGGGGGACAGTATAGAAAATTATGAAAGTGCCTCAAAGGAGCCCCCATGGAGGTAAGGGAGCATCCTCTTATTTGTTAGGAGCACTGAGAATGGTGCTTTTTAAAGAGCTACAGATACAACTTGTCAATTATAGCAATATTCAGAAAAAATCCAGACAGAAATTCAGCTTCTGTGGTAATCATTTCTGTAAAACTCACCCTCTTTGTTAATTGCTAGACACCTTTGCATGAAAACAGGATTTCATAATTTGCAGGATTTGCAGTGTCAGTGGCTCAGTAGGTAGCACACTCGCCTCTGAGGCCGGGAGATCAGAGGGCTGTGGGTTCAGTTCCCACATCTGGCACTTGGGTTAATATCCCAGTACTGACACTGTAATGCAGCATGAGAGGGGTGCTGCATTTCTGAGGTGCCGTCTTTCGGATGAGACGTTAAACCGAGGTCCCATCTGCCTGGATTGGTGGTAGTTCAGGTGGATGTTAAAGATCCCATGGCACTTATCGAAAAGAGTAGGGGAATTTCCCGGTGTCCTGGTCAAATTTCCCTCATTCACTAAAAATACCACCAACAGCTTATTCTGGTTCAAGGTCAGTTGGCATTCATCTGTATTCCCCCCCCGGGTCGTGCCTGAAAATAGGCAGGATTTGTCTAGTGCACTTACCCGGTCAACAAAAGCTAAATAAATAAATAAATAACTCTGCTCCTGCAGTTTTTCTACACCTGAACTCATAATCCTCCATGACATCTCAGCCAGTGGCTGTGGAATGATTAGGGATGAAGTACTTTATATACTCACGTATAAGTCTAGTTTTTGGTGTTAACAGTAGGCCACCAAGAAGGGGAGCTCGACATCTGCGAAGTTGATCTATCTTCAGGATTCAATATGTTAAATCGTTTTTTTTGCAACTGTGTAACCTAATTTGGTGTCCCATTCTGGCCACAGACAGGTTCTGTGCTTCATGTTGGTCTCAGAACAGATTTTTTCCATCTAGTCTGGGCAGCAAAATAATGTCTGTAATTTTGCTAAAATTGACAAGGAAAGGGTGAGTCAACCTATATATGAGGTTGTCTTATAAGCGAGTATAAACAGGTAGTAAAATTTCACTCCGTCAGTGTAACTTTTTTGTTTAGATGCTTTAAATAAATCCTCCCAATGTACTTATGGGGTCGGTGTGCATCATGCTGCATGCCTGCATGCGAGCCCTGACGGGCCAGGAAATGCTTGGCTGTGGCTTAGGCAGTACTGAAGCAGCCCCACTTTAAAAGTAACATGTGACTGCACATGATGCACAGTAACCTCTAAGCAAACTAAATGTTACCTGACAAGGAGCAGAGTCCAGCCCAATAACAAAGTGTCCTTGTAGCCACTTGCCATGCTGATGGCCAAGGTTCATGTTGCTGCTGCAGGCTTGTGGCATGTCTTGGGGGGCGGGGGTATCTGTACATTCCGTCATTGCCCCCTGTTGTCACCTGGGAAGCTGTACAAGAGCTGTGCTGTAAGGCAGGGAGGAGAGGATGCCGACTTGTCCTGCTTCAGCTAACCAGTATATGCACGTGTTCAGGTCCGCACTGCTGACGTCCCGGGAGTGGGGTGAGGAGGAGTGATCAAGGAGGAAAAACAGTACTACTGCTTAATGGATGATGGCCCTTGGGCCCAGTGACATACCTCATCAGATTGTGTGTCTGGAGAGGGTACGGCTTGGAGGGCTCCACCATGTGATAGTGGGGTGGAACCACCAGTGTAAGTAAATAAGTGTTGTGGCTGAGAGGTCACGGTGCACTGGCCCAGTAGAGGGATAGTAGACATAAATCAATGGAATAAAACTCGATGTGGGGAAAAAAAAAGAGGCTCAGTTTCCTCTCTAAACATGAAAGAACGGAAACACAGGGGCCAGCAAATTTAGTCAACTTTGCATTGGTTCAGAGCAGTGCAAATACTGACAGTAAGACAAACGCTTATGCATCAGTCTGCAGAATGTCACTGCAAACTTCTGATTGGAACCATATCCGTGACTGAATCTAGCTGATTGCAGTCCTGACAATTTCAAAACTTCACAGAGCTGTAATAAACATTAAGTGCTCAAGTGACAAACATTGTGGGGCTGTCAAGTTACGAAACCAGTTTTTCCGTCAATATTGAGACTGCTAAATCATCACTATTATCTGATTATAGTACTGTAAAACAAAGTATTTTCACTGTAAGAAAGTTTTTTCTGTATTCGCTGAATATGACAGTTGCTCTAAAATACATTGCCGCTAATTTGCACAAATTGCACATGCAGTGTGGTCAGGTGGTGTAATGCATGAAAATCCATGCCTCTGTAAAGATTGTTGTACCACAGTTCAGAAGTCACAGAAAGTTGTCGCATGGTACAACTTTTTGACTCCTGATGCGTATGCCAACCATAGCTGTGCTCTCCCCCCCCACACACACACATACAACTCTCAGAGGCTCCACCCCCCCACCCAGCTTCTTATTACCCACCAACTAGATCTCCAAACAAAACAATATTTGTTTAGTAAGGATTTTAGTATACAGTACGTAACATTCTTTTACTTGTTCTAAACTACCCATCACAACAAGACTCCTTTGTAACTCCTTCTGTTTGATGAAATGTGAATTGCGTCAGTCAGACAGAAGGCATTACAGAGGAGTCGCATATTGCTGGACAGTTTTGAACAAGTAAAAGGAAGTTACATATAATAAAATACTCACTAAAGAAGCTGGGTGAGGAGTGTTTTTTTTTTTAAGAAGAAAATGCAAATTTGTATTGGTGGGGTGAGGCCAGTGTTCATCAAAAATGACAAAAAACATATAATGTATAAAATAATATATGGCACAATATGTACAGACAAGGCTGTATGTACATCTCTGGTTTCTGATGACACTAGGGACCTTGAAAGCTTTGCTATGATAGAAACATAGAATTTGACGGCAGATAAGGACCACTTGGCCCATCCAGTCTGCCCATTTCTGCCTACCTATACTATTATGTCATCAGAAGCCCTCAACAGAAACACAACCTTGTCGTAGGTAGTTAGCCATACATTATTTCATGTATTAGATGGGGCAGAAAGGCTATAGACAATATCACTGAGATTTATTTATGTACTGTAAATACACCTCTACTTCCCTCCTATGGCATACTGACTCTATCCTTACTGGAACGAGTAAGGGACTTTTGTTGATCTTGCTGAAGCTTTTGACACAGTATCACATCCCCTCCTTTTTGATAAGGTAAAAGTGGTGGGTCTTTCTGATTCTGCAGTCTACTGGTTTAGCTCTTACCTGGGAGGGGGGGTAGATCACGGTCTGTCTGGATTGGCTGCTCTACTTCATCTCTACTCCATATTTGCTCAGGAGTCCCTCAAGGGTCTGTCCTGGACCGTATTCTTTTTTCCACATTCTTGAACAACCTTCCTTCTGTTTGTTCCTATGCATCCATTCATATGTATGCTGATAATTCAGTTAATTCAGTTATTTTTGCATCTGGCTCCACTTCTCGTGACCTTACTTCACAACTTCTGCTGGAATTTGACGATGTTCAGCGTTGGTTTAGGTCTGCCCAATTATCCCTCAGTGCTAAAGAAAACCATCTCCATGACTTTTGGCACTCATCAGAGGTTTTCTAGGCTTGCCTGTCCCTTCTTTTCACACCCTGGATGTGCTCTTATTGATGATGTTTCCTCTTTTTAAGTACCTGGGTATCTGGCTGGACTGACGTCTTGACTTCGCCCATTCATATTGGTGCCATTCACCGAAAGCTTCACCCCAAGCTTGCTGCACTTTACAGGAACAAAGCGAGTATCCCATTCCTGTATGCCATGAGATTATTTTAAAAATGATCCTCCCTGTTTTTGACTATGGTGATTTATGCAACAGGTGTCAGGATAAAAACTGACACATAACTTCAGTTATCTGAGTCACTGTGTGGATAAATATGTGGTGATGTCATCACTATGTGAATAACTTCAAGTTATCCACATAGTGATGACCTCATCACCCATTTTTCCACCACAGTGACTACATCACTAACCACCACCACCTGTCCTGCCTGCTCAGCAGTACTGCCTCCCAGTTTCACTTTCACCTTCTCACAGTGCTCTTTACAACCCAAGCTATCACAGTCCCAAAGACTCACAAAATACACACCCTAACCAAATTCCCCCCAAACTGGAACCAAATTTTAAATAAAAACACTCTTAAGGAAAAAGGACATTTTTCCTCTTTCTCAGCACAGTAACCCTGCAAACCAAACACAGCAACTAGGTGCAGAAAAAAAAACATGGAAAGGAGCTTAAAAAAAAAAAAAATTAAAACTGAACCCAGAAAATCCTGTTGCATAAATCAAATATGCGTGGGGCACCTGTGGGGTAACCAAGTTATTGTACAGTAGCCTGTGATCTCTCATAAACTTCACTCATGGCTTCGCCACTCATGAGGTTACTTGAGGTCACAGGCTACTGTACAAATAACTTAGTTATCCCACAGGTGCCCCCCACATATCCCATATATAGTCTACAGTGGAGCTCCCAAATCCACCCTTGCCAGACTGGGCCCTCTTTTCAATTCCATGTGTCGTTTTGGTTTATTTTGTTCCCTACGTACTCACCACTGTCCACTGTACTCTGCTCTTTCACTCCCCTTTCTTGATGCCAGGCATCTTTCCCACCATGTCTCCTTTATATCTAAATTCTGGTTTGGTTCCCTTCCTTCCTTCCTACCGTACTTTCCTCTTGTCCTCTCCCTCAGCTTCCTGCTATCCCTTATACGAACATATGAACATACGAAATTTGCCAGCAGATAAAGGCCTAGATGTCTATCAAGTCTGCTCGAATGTGCAGCTAGCACCCCTTATTCTGCAGCTGCCCTCCCTTCCACCCTTCCCCTTCATTAACCCTCCCCTTGTCCTGTCTCATCCTCGCTTGAAGCAGTCCACTGTTCTACTGTACACCATCAGCAGGCAACGATTCCACCCAGCCACCACCCTCTGTAAAAAGTGTCCTCATCTCCCTCCTGAACCTTCCTCGCCTCCAGTCTCATATCATGGCCCCTGGTGTCCCTCCTCTCCTTTCTTTGAACAGCCCTCTGTACCTGTCTTGTTTATTCCTTTCATGTATTTAAAGGTTTCAATCATGTCACCCCTGTCTCTCCTCTCCTCCAGTGAGTACATGTTCAACTCCTTCAACTTCCTCTCGTATGATAAGTCCCCAGCCCCTTAATCATCTTTGTCGCTCTGCGCTGCACCCCCTCCAGTAACTTAATGTCCCTCTTCAGATACGGACGCCAGTACTGCACGCAGTACTCCAGGTGTGGTCTAAGTTATGTAATATTGCTTCTCATTCCCTCTCTATTTCTTATAGGAAATCTACAGCTGGTCAATCTGCCTTTTCTTATCACGTTTCTAAACTTTGGTCTTCCCTTGTCTAGCCACTCTGCCTCTTCAGTGTTCTCCTTAAAGTCTCTCCTTCGTGACTTTTTTCTCCCCCTCCTGCTTCTGTCCTTGACCCTCTTCCTTCGGCCTCTCACCAACTTTGCCCTGGCACTCTATTTTCCCCTTACCTAGGCACATGCTATTCTGATTTGTATTTAAAGTTTGCTATTTCTTCATTTGAATAATATCACTGCACATTCTATATATATTGTCAATGCTTTATGTGGTGCTCCCCATCCCCCTCCCCCAGGGCGCATCTGGAAACAAGCTGTTACCAGCTCAGTATGTCTTTCCTGGTGAAACTTTTGAAATAAATAAAAAACTAAAAAAATGTTCGCTAAGATATCCATATGAGAGGATAATACTAATGAATCTTAGTTCCCAGTTACATGTTTTTTATGTTTGCATAGTTATTTTTTAGTATGATGTTATTGTGTATCTTTTTGGCTGTTGAGGACTAGGAATAATGCTTGGCTGCAACACTGCATTCTGTTCTGATGGAAGGGATTCAGGGTCTATATTTGGTTGTATAAGTGGAATAATTATGACCCTTACTACCAGAGGATATATTCTTCTCCTTGGGCTATGGTCTGTAATTCATGGAACTTGTGTTCTGGCTGGGTTAAATGAGCTTTAATGGTATCGCTGTTGTTGTAAGATGATATGTATTACAGTATAAAATCCTCAATAAAATATTTATTGAAAAAAAAATTCTAATGATTGTGATGAACGTTGTTGTCTTTATTGCTTGTATTTGCCCCTCCTCTCTCTAACCCTCCCCACCAGGTCAAACCCAGAGACAAGCCTCAGCTCAATGTTCCTCTTCTGGTCACCAATTTTTAAATAAATAATACATTTATATAACACCCATTTGGAAGATTTCACTCTGAGAACCTTACTATCACTGAATCGGACACAGAGCCAGCAGGAATGGAAGAAAATAAAATAATAACAAGATGAGGTATTAACTGTCAGCAGAGGCTTCTAACAATAGCACACAATCCATTTTTTTATAAACAGCATACAGCTATTTTGAAATAAATCATCTCATTTTCATAGGGTTCCCAGGGAAGCAGCAGATTGACAGTACACAAAGTTTATTTGTTTGAAATTTGTTTTACCAGGTCAGTAATAAAGAGCGCAAACAGCATTTTCAGGTGCATCCTGGGGGAAGAAGAAAGGGTACTGCCCAGTGGGATGGGGAGGGGAAAACAGGAAGAACTTAATTGCAGAATAATTAGACCATTAAAACATTGATTCCAACATAGTTACACAGTAAACAAAGGACACATAGATTAAATGTTTGTACAAAAATGGTAGGTTATATTGCAAAACTAATAATTGTAGTAATAGTAATAGTAATTTCCCATACTAGAAATGGTAATCAACCACTGCAGTTTACTTCTTAGCTTTATACATTAGCATTAACTAAGTATATACTGTACTTGCCATCAGTCTGTAATTAGGGCAAGACCAGTGCTGTTGGCCTGCACAACCATATTTTATTTTATTTTTTGAAGGAATGTGAAGTCCTTGAATAATAGGACATTACAATAAGGATAAGCAAGTGTGGAATTTGCATTTAGTGAACGGGCCACAATCTAACATTTTGGACACCAGCTAAGCCAGACCGAAGGAACTCTATCCGTTTGGCACTTTAACATCATGGTGCAGAACTTTTTGTAGAGAGCCTCGAAAGGAACACACACTGAGCATGTCCAAGTTGTTGGCAAGCCACATGACCTGCAGCAGCCAATCAGTGACACTGGAGATCAAGAACTCTTGCCGCATGTATCTCCGCTCCATTTCCAGCTCTTTTATAGGAGAAGGACTTGGCTACTGAAGGAGCACCTTTTATGTAAAAAAGAGTGACTTTTGAACAAAAAACTTTAGAAATCAGAGAATCATGCATTATCATTCCAGTTATTTTCTGATTGGCAGCCTAGTGAAATCAAGCTGCACGAGAAAGGAGTGTCCAAAGTGTGAGCCTGCATTGGCAGCTGTTGGTCCTGCAGTAGGAGCAAGGCAAAGTGAATTTTTAAGAAATGAACTTCCAAGAATCAATCTTCACAATTGATTTTCACTTATGTGTCTGTGCTGGAGGCAGTAGGACCCTACAGGATCAAAGCCTTGCCCAAGAGGCCAGCAATAGCTAGTGGACACAGCACCTGTGCACCCCCAATGTGGTGACATGCGCTGGCCAATAATCATCGCCGGCTCCCCCACCAACCTCAGTTCTGTTCTTCCTGCCATCACGTCACACTACAGGAGTGTTGTCGCCAATGTTTCTGTCTGCATCACCATGCCTTTTTTTTCTGTTCATGGTGCCATCTAACATTTGTTCTTCTGTGATGCCAAAAATCTAAGAATAAAGGGGCTACATCAAAAAACAAAGCCTGACAGTTGACCATTGTGCATCATTGCCCCTGTGAGAAACCTATGGCTACGAAAGACCAGCTGAATTCTGTGCAGTCTGTCTTGAACTGTAGCATGATATGGATGTGTGCAATGCCTGCTTCTCCATGGACCACTGTACCTTAGAGAACAGCACATTAAGGTGGGGTCGGGGGCATGGCCAACAGCCAAGTGAGCAAGATGCGTGTTGCTCGAGCTCCAGACCCAGAAGATAAATTATCCATCTTTAATCACATAAAAGTGGACTTTGTTTGGCTTGGGTACGAGTCTTCAAATAGTATCTCACTTTGTACACGCTGCATTTCCACTTTAAGTGATGGAGAGACCCAGAGGAGCCAGCAAAGTGCACTTGAATAACACTGGTGCAGGATCTGATAAACCGCCAGCATGACAACAGCACTCCGGCACTACAGAAGACCCAGCAAACATAAAATCACTCCAGAGAGCTATCGTCCTATTGATGTAAACAATACAGAAAGTGGATAAAAAGTTGGACTTACAAAATGAGAAAATAGTGATGGATTAAAGGATCGATGCTAAGGCCAACACAGTCAATGAAAATGGCAGGACAGTGGGGAGAGCACTCACCACGACAGCTACTGTGGTGAAAGAGCAAGGGCTGATCCGTAGCCATTTAGAACAATTAGAAAATATGTCAAGGTCGACAAATCTAAGGTTGCTAGGGGTCCTGGAGGGATTGGAAGAGGGGGACCTGAACACTTTTCTTGAGAGGTCACTGCTGGAGGCAGTTGGCCTTAGCCATGCAGTTCCTGTTGTGAAAGCTTTTAGGATTACACCTCGTAGACCTGCAACATGGGGTGAGGGGCCTCCCACCATACTTTTAACAACCACAGCTTCTGTTATAAGAGACAGAATTTTGTGGGCAGCTCAAGATACATTGCATGTTATGTTGGGGGAAAGCGAAATGTTACTTTTTCTGACTATTCTTATGCTACCCAGCTATGCCGTAAGGCTTTTGAAAGAGTTACATCAAAAATTGAAAGCGGCCACCATAGTATATAGAATATAATTCTCGGTGCACCTGTAATTCACCCTACAGGATAAAATGTACAGGTTCACCGACGCCAAGGCAGCCAGTGAGTTTGCAGCAAAACTCCCACCTGTAAGTCAAGATGTGGAAGCTGAATCAGACCATGCAATGGGAGAAATGGAGCATTAAGTGAGACTTACTGTTTATATGGACTCAGTGGTGAAGGTATGTGAACTGGTTTCAGATACAGGCATGAAATAACAGGAGTAAGTTCCACTCCCTTCGGGTTTTTGGTAGAGCCGATAGTGCAGAGGAGATACTATACAACAGAGACCTTTATCATAATAGCAATCACAAATGTGTATTACAATGTATAAAGTTTTACTGTGTATTGCAAATGTTTTTGAGCGTTATCATGGGTCTTATCTTCAGTGTTGGCAGGAATTGGGTGAACAAATATGGTGGAGCTACTATGCATGTAGGATTTCCTTGATGACATTATTTGGTGGTTTAAACTGCTCCCTCCAGGAGGCCTGGTAAACGGGTCAGTCGAGGGGAGCATGGACCTCCTAACCCTTTCTTTTACATGTTGAGGCATCTGAACGTAATAGTTCACCATTTGCACTAATGAGACCCAGCATTAGTAAACCTGGGGATTCACAAAACAATCTGAAGTTGCAAAACCTTTCCTAAGTTCCCAAAAGTTCTGTAGCTGTGGGAAAAAAGGAGAAATTGCATTGAGTGCTATACACAAAACTTCCTGCAGCTGCGGCAAAATACACTATGGACTGTGGGAAAAAAGTGCAGCTGCAGAAGTTTCTGAGGAAAAAAAGTCATTGATAAGTATGGGACATCCCCTTAAACGCTATTCTCAGCTGGTGTTTTTCCGCAGTTGTGGAAAAAGTTTTGCACATGACGGCCCTCTCGCACAGGGGCAAGGTGCCGACCAGCGATGCCGAAGACCCGGGTTCAGGAACGGACCCGGGTTGCTGGAGGCCAACCGGGGGAGAGGGATCGAGCATCCCATGACTGCTGTCCCTCTTCAGGGGGGAGGGTGGGGAGTGCATTCGGTGCACTAGGGACACCTGACGGAGGCTGGGTGCACCACAGCACCAATGCCAGCACGTCAGGGGCGGGACAAATGCTTGTCGTCATTGCACGTCCCCGCCCCTGTATACCGGGAAAAATTTTGCAAGTTGGCTACCTCTGTGAAGCCAGCCTTCGGCTTCAGTTAGCCTCTGAGCTGACTCCTTCAGTCAGTTACTGGTTTCACGGCACTATAAGGTCGGTGCCATGACCCCGCCCCTCTGGGGGGTAAGCCAGGGGTTTCAGTGGAAGGGCGCGGCAATGGAGGTGGGAGTGCGGAGGTCCGTGACCGGGCAGATGATCGGCGACCAACTGCGGGTCAGAAAGAAGGAAAAAAATATATATATATTGCACACATGAGAGTGAGGCATAACACTCCATGAGCAAAGTGCAGTGCCCCAACAACTGAAATACAATTACTGTGGAGATCAGGCACAAGTAATAGCAAACCAGAGGGTGTATAGCAGTGGCAGTTGTTACAGCAACACTAGCACACATTGTCATTGAAAGACAGCAAACAACAACCACCAGACCCAGTGCAGCCCATGAAGGAGCCCCACAGGCAGTAGAGGCTGAACAGCCTGCAGTGAATGCTACTGCAACAGGCAACAGAAACACTCCAGGGAGAGAGACACAACCATCAGTTACAGACAGCCACTGTGGTGCATGGTTTTGCTGGTACCAGTGGTGCTGCAGTGGTCCCAGTTGAGGGAATGGTTGCTGGTCTCTCTGCGGGCACTTTCAGCTACATCTATGGCAAGGCTGTCAAAGTCTGCTGCTCCAGCTAATATGGGTCACCTGTTGTGCTCCCTAAGCCTTCTCTGCAGCTGCAGAGCCACACTTGCTTTTCAGCACTTGCGGAATTCCGCAACTGCTGTTGTTTACGGATTTCCGCATGTGCACAATTTTTCTTTCAGAATATCCCACACCAGCATTTGCGCAGTACTGCAGGCCTTTTTTCCCACAGCTGCAGGATTTTTGGCTGTCTTTGTGAATCCAGTCCTGGATTTGTTTCAAATACCATATTGAAGCCTAAGCATGAATACTATTACACTTCAAGTTAGCTTTATTCCTTTGCATTTATAAGATCTATTCGATGTTTCAATTTCCGAGATGGTCTTCTGTGTTGGTTCTAATGTTGCTTGGAAAACTGCTATTATTGTACAACCCTTTAGAATTCGGAATCTACACCTAGTGGACAAGAGCCTTCCATTAGAGTATATTTCTATTTTCTGTTATATTCGTAAAAGATCACTAGACTGCAGTATGGTTACAATGTGTGAGAGATAATGTATACATTTAATGTTATTACTCCCCAAGCAGTTATATTTAGAATTGAGAGAGACAGTAAATCCTGCATTGACTTCGACGGAATTTTATTTTGCTTTGTTCTTGCTTGTATTTACACATACGTACGTTGCTACAAAATCAATAAAAAGAAAATTTAAGGTGTTTTTTTTTTATCTCCACCTTCAGAGGCAGGCATTGCATAAATGCGTCCAGAACTAAGTTCTTAGGCCTTTCCTCTGGGCCTTTTCCTGGGACCTCTGGTTCTGTGGAAGTATGAAGTTCTTTTAGACTTTACCACACCGAGGTATCATAGACCCTGGTGGATCGATCTGGTGGACAGTTGACTCCTTCTGGGCAGTTGACTGTGAACGCTCCACAGTCTTTCTGCCTTGAGCAGCAGATATCTTTGGTGGCGGGCACAGCTATATGCTTCAACACTGGTGGACAACCCAACTCTGTCCTCCGGTGCCACCCATGCTGTTGTTACCTTTTGCAGTAACGACATGGTGGATGGCACCGAGGATGACACTGGCCTTCTCTTGAAACAGTTCATTGTGTCATGGGAAGGACCAGCACTAAGGCTGTTGCCCATTCCATTGCCAGTTCAGAAGCTCTCATCATCCATCCCTAGCAGCACCGAGGAAGGTGTCGGCTCTAGAGATGTTAATGGAGGTGGCAAGGGCAACGGTGCTGATCCTGGGCCCAGCTCCCAGTGAGGTGTTAATGATGATGATGTTCTCTGTGAGGTTGTCCTTGAGTCTGGTGTTGTCCATGACACCAAGGAGGGTGACAGCACAGAGCATAATGTTGAAGTTAACTAGGATCTGCAGCTTATCCAATAGGTAGGGAAATGGGCAGACTGGGTGGGCCAAGCAGACCTTATCTGCCGTCAAAGTCTATGTTTCTATGTTGACACCGAGTGAGGGGTTGAGGCTGGTGTAGCAGTACCACAGAACTGTGAGTCTGGCATGGACAGTATGGTACTCTTGTTATTAGATGAAAAAGTAGTTTTTCACAGGAATACGGGCCAGGGCAGGGGGAGGGCAAGGTACACCAACCCTGCAGTTCTACAGAAGCAAGCCAGTAGCACCACCACCACCAAAGCAGCTTATGGAGAGTGCCAGTGAAGAGGACATGGAAGTGGAGCTGTCAGAGCAGGGGCATGAGAGTCAGGTGGTTGGGGAGGGGGAAGTATATGACGAGGAGGAGGAGTGTAGGGGCATGAGAGTCGGGAGGTTGTGGAGGGGAAAGCACATGAGGAGGCAGAGAAAAGACAAAGGAAAGCACACAGTTCATACAGAGACAAGGAGGAGCAGGAAGAAGAAGCAAGAGAGGAGGATACGTAACAAGAATAGCGTAAAAGTCTACTGTTTTACACTACTGACTAGTGGTGATGGTGAGTGTGACACTGAGAAGTGGAGGCCATGATGGGATGAAACAACAAAATTAAAAATAATAAAAAAAGACAAAAACAAGAAAGCGAGATTCTCAGGTAGGGAAGTCTAAAGACCAGCCCCCCCTCCTAAGAATGACGAGTCCCATAATACTATACCACCTGCTGCTGCCCTGCCTAGCCATTCCCAGTTGCATCATACCATAGTGGCAGAAAAATATAATCTCATACCACCGCCCAATTCCTCAAAAGCCCCCCACCCCCCCAGCAATCTCTCATGTAGCAAAAAAAGTTCTGCAGAGCAGGATTATTTTATAGATGGCACCACAAATCCACTAAACAATGTTGCAGACAGTATGGTAGAAGGATAAGTTGTAGTCAGTCTACTTAAACTTTGGAATCCAGTGTTCTGGATGATCATTTAAAATGTGAACCTGAGAACAGCCAATCCTGGGCTTAAAGAATTTACTCTCTTCTCTAGTCCACATGGCTCATGGTCGAGACTCGATTACATCTATATCCAGAGGGAATTATACACGTGTACTAAAAATATTGGAACATAGTCCAATTTTCCTCTTAGACCATGCCATGGTGGAATTGGAGTTGAATTTGACTAAGCCAGGAGGCAGAAGAAGTAATTGGAAGTTTCCCACGTATTTGCTAACCAAAGAGAGTGCTGGGGAGTTTGTCAGGGGGCAATGGCAGATACTTAAAGAGCACAATCAGGGCACAGTGGAGAGGGAGGGAACCTATTGGGAGGCTAGTGAGGCTTATATACAGGAGATAATTATTGGGTATACTATCAAAATAAAAAGGGGAAAAAGACAAAAACAGAGGGATTTAGAGATTAAGATAGGGGAGTCAGAGAGAGATTTAATTAGGGGAGGTGGAGAAGAAAAAGCTAGAGAACTGAAACTGGCTAGAGAATTGCTGAACTCGAATCTAGAGTCTGAAGTTAATACTAGGATCCTCTTTGCTAAACAGAAAATGTACGAGTGAGGCAATAAACCGGGCCCCCTTCTTGTGCACCTTATGAAGGGAGGGAGAGTCAGTAAGCGCATAATACAAATTAGGGACAAACGCGGGATTATTAAAGGAAGAAGTAGCCATTAGGCAAAGGTTTAAGGAATACTATGAAGCATTGTATCAAGCAGAGTGTCAGGGCACTGAAGTTATTAGGGAGAATTTTCTTCAAGGACTGAGAATTCCAAAGCTTAGTGAGGAAAGACAGAAGAAATTAGGAGCTAGAATAACAGCAGAGGAATTGAAAAAAAGTGATTGGCCTGCTGAAAATTGGTAAAGCCGAAGGCTCCGATGGTTTTGGGGCAGAATATTATAAATTACTGAAAGAGGAAATAGCAGGGCCCTTGTGTAAAGTCCTGGAGGAAGCAAGGAATAATCAGAGACTCCCCCGAACTTGCTGTCAGGCCCATATTACAGTTATTCCCAAACCTGGGAAAAATATGGAGGAATGCGGGTCGTATAGGCCCATATCCCTTTTGAACCAGGACTGTAAAGTAATGACAAAGATCTTGGCTAAAAGGCTGGAAGACATTTTGCCCCTTTTGGTTAACCCTGATCAAACCGGATTCGTTCAAGGTAGGCAATCCTATCACAATATGAGAAGATTGTTGAACGTTATATGGTGGGGCTCTCGGTATCCAGGGAGAGCATGTGTCCTGTCCATGGATGCCGAAAAAGCATTTGATAGGATAGAATGGGAATATTTGTTACATATATTACGTAGGTTTTGGGTTGGTGGAAGAGTTTATAAAATTGGTGAGTGTTTTTTACAGTGCTCCAATGGCCCAAGTACTGGTGAATGGTACCGCATCCTCAGAGTTTCACTTAAAGCGAGGAACCAGACAGGGTTTCCCTCTGTCTCCACTGTTATTCGTCTTGGCAGCAGAACCCCTGGCAATCAAAATTAGGGATGACCCCAGAATAGAAGGAATAAGAGGGAACGCAGGGAGAGGCATATTATTACTCTCTACGCGGATGATATTCTATTGTTTCTGACAAACCCAGAGCAGTTGGTACCAAAATTGTTGGCAGTGGTAGAACAATTTGCTAAATTCTCAGGGTATAAACTGAACCTAGGGAAATCTGAAATAATATTCCTGGGGGGGCCGGGAGAACTGTAGGAAAGGCGCCAAGGCTTGGGGATTAAAAGTAGTGAACCGTACCTTTACATACCTGGGGACAGAAATAAGTAGAGACATTGGCACTCTGTATGAGGTGAATTATGGGCCTGTAATCTGGAACATCTTAAAGGATCTAAGTCATTGGCAGGCATTACCCATGTCGTGGATGGGTAGGATTCATTTATTAAAAAGGAATGTACTGCCCTGAATCCTGTACATCATGCAGATGCTGCCATATGGACCTACAGTAAATGATGTTAAAACATTGGAGAAGGGTTTTACTCTCTTCATAAGGAAAGGTAAAAGACCACGTATAAGTCTTAAGAGATTAAAAGCTCCCACAGCACAAGGTGGCCTCAACTTCCCTAATGTCAGGGGATACTACCTGGCAACCCAATACAGGTATATACAAAACTGGGTAAATTGTAATAAGGTGGCGAGCTGGTTGGAGTTTGAGGAAGAGGGAACACCAGGCAGAGTATCAGGATACTTGGGGGATGAGGGATTAAAGGCATACACTAAACTTAAAATGTCTAATCCCATGGTAGTCGCCAGCCTAAGAGCCTGGACTCACATCAGAAAGAGGCAAAATATAGATTCATCAGGTATACTGCTGGTGCCAATAGCAGGCAACCCTAATTTCCTCTCAGGACTAGAAGATGAAGGCTTCCAGATGTGGCAAAAAAGGGGGGTCAGATGTATAACAAATTTGGCTATGAGAGATGGCATGCTCTCCTTCCAGGAGTTGCAATCAGCATTACATCTCCCCTCCACGCATTTATACAAATACTTTCAAGTGCAGACTACTTTAAAAAAATAACCGGTAATAAGGAAGAGCAGACTGAAATGAGAGATATAGAAAGAGAGATATTGGGAGCAGCTAGGCGGGAAAGAGGATTAATAGGGAGGGCAGTAAAATTACATAGGAGATTGTTTCAGGAACCCCTGCAGGTAGCTAAAAAATGGTCGGAAAAGGATATAGGAGAAGAGATAAGCTAAAGTAATTGGAATTTACTATTAGAATCACATATAGGGTTATTAGTTTGTAATAAGTATAAAGAGGCGCAGTATAAATTTATACAACAACTATACTACCCCCCCACATATGGTACACAGATTCTTTTCTGAGGTGTCCCCAGTATGTAGTAAATGCAATGCTGCACAGGGGACATATTTCCATTGTTATTGGGGATGCCCGATGATTGAAAAATACTGGAGAGGGGTGTTGAAAGAAATACCACTAATGAGAGGCCAACCTGTTGAATTTTCCCAGAAGTCACTGCTTTTAGGAATTGAAGGACTAGAAAATGAAGACTGAGTCTTATATCCCAGATGGATGAGAGTACTCATGGTGGTTGCAAGACAGGGGATTCAGAATGTATGGACTACAAGCTTGGGCGCCACATTAGAACAATGGAAGGGACTTGTTTTACAGGTACTAACTGTGGATAGGCTAACATACAGCCTGAAAGGAACAGAAGAGCAATTTGAGAGGGCCTGGGCTGGTTATCTTGGTACCTTGGGGGGGGGCGCTCTTTGGGCAGGTAGTGGGCTAGTACGGTACAAAGTATAAGGGGACTACTGCATGATAAATAAAAGGGAAAGATGTTAGATAGTATTGTTAGAACATAAGTTGATTAACTATGACACAGACCATTTAGTTCTGCTGAAGTCCACCAGCATAGTTCTTTTTTTATTATTCATTTGTTAGATTTTTGCAAACCATAAAATTGACAGTGAGTGGTAAAAAAATTGCACTAGTTGAATACCCCATGTATTGCAGGTTTTTACAAGTGACACCTTGTACAGGATTATATGGCATGTCCAATATTGTACTAGAACCTTATGTATGATGTACATGCCAGGGTACTGTGATATGTATACTGTCACCCAATAAATATATTATACAAAAAAAAAAAATTTGAACCTGGCATCTCCTGTCCTAACAGCCACATCCCTTCCCAGTCCCCACTTTGGTCAAATTGGCCAGCTGCGGCAGAGACAGTAGCATATGGAAAGCAGTGAGGTTAGATGGTATGGTCAAGTAATGCAGCCACAGTGGCAGTCGCAGCAGCCAAACGATCCATTCCCTGGTACTAGCAGAGCTTCAGAAGCACAACTCCAGCCACCACTAACAAAACAAACTACACTGCCAAAGTCATTACATGTCTGCATTAAACTGCCACCTACTCATCAAAGTTCTGTCAGAATGACAAAACTCATTGAGGAGATGACAACCCTTGATTTTCAGCCATTCTCCATCATAGAAGACACGGGCTTTCAAAGACCGCTGCATGAAGTGAAGCCCAAATATAACATTCCTTCATGCTTCACATTTTCCAGGCACAATCTGCCTAGTATGTACAAAATAGTTTTCCCACAGATGGTGCTACTTCTG
This sequence comes from Neoceratodus forsteri, assembly GCA_016271365.2. NCBI lineage: Eukaryota > Metazoa > Chordata > Ceratodontiformes > Ceratodontidae > Neoceratodus > Neoceratodus forsteri. The sequence goes on along the minus strand of CM057453.1, from coordinate 911,651,163 downwards.
AGGGAAGCAGAGAGGGTTATGTGCATTTCATTAGTGATATCTGAAACAGTAGTGAAAACCAATGGTTTTTAAGTCTCACTGCCTATTGAGTTGTGCCCAAATCTTGCTCTACCACCAGATGCAAGCTTATATCAGGAGGATGGCCTGCATCTGTCCAGGAAGGGGACCTCACTCCTTAGTGAGAAGTTGGAATGCTTCAGCAGAGAGCATTTAAACTGGCCAAGGGGGGAGAGTCAGAAGAGACAGTTGGCTTAGGAACACCCTTCCCATGGTAGCATGCAAAAAAACAAGTTGACAACAGAAACAACTGAAGCAGGCAGTGAGGAGCAGGCAGGCAAAATGTGTAAAAGGGGGAATGGAATGGGGGGGCAGGACTACATGAATAAGAAAACTGGGGTGGGGGAAACAGGCAAGGGAGAGAGAGAACAGGGAGGACAGGGTATATAACATGGAAGGTAATGCTCACAAATGCCCGCAGTGTGGGAAAGAAGGTTCCATACCTGGAATCCTTGATGATGGATGCAGACCTTGACATAGCAGCAATAACAGAGACATGGTACTCTGCTAATCACAGCTGGGACATACTGTAGGTGTACTGGCCTATACACTGTCCAGAAGGGACAGCAAAGGTAAAAAGGGAGGGAGGGAGCCCTGTAAATCAGAGAAAGTATAAAGGCTACAGAAGTACAGGGAAGACGGGGGGAGGCCAAGGCAATATGAGTCACCCTTGAACCAGGGAATGGCACAGCAGTACGTACTAGGGTGATCTATAGACCTCCAGCACAGAGGGAAGAAGCGGACAGGGTACTAATGGAGGAAATTCATGACATGGCAGCTAAAAGTAAAATCCTGCTGATGGGGGATTTCAGTATGCTGGATGTAGACTGGACCACCCAGGCAGCTGCTTCAGCCAGAAGCACAGCCATCCTGGAATCCCTGCAGGGGGTTGGACTCAGACAGCTGGTGCATGAGCCAGCCAGAGACAAATGGATTCTGAACCTGGTATGGACCAGTGGAAACAGAGTCGAAGAAGTCTAGGTGGAAGGGCAGCTGGGATCCAGCGACCACCACATGGTGTGGTTTGGCATGGAGACAGGGACTCAGTTAAGCCACACAAGGACAAAAGCATTAGATTTCAGGAGGGTGGATTTCAGTGAAATGGGTAGATGTTTAAGAGCAGTCCTGGAGAAGGGAGAGGTAATGGAGGGAGTGGTGGAACAGTGGGAGAAACTAAAAGGAGCCATAGTGGGGGTAACTAACCAGTGCATTAGGATAGTGGCCAAAGGGAAAAGAAGAAGGAAACCACTATGGTTCTCTAAAGAGGTAGCAGACAAAGTAAGAGCTAAAAGAGCAAGTTTCAGGAAGTATAAGGGAACCCAAAGGGAGGAGGAGGACAGGGAGATGTACGTTGAATGTCTGAGGGAAGCAGGGAAAGCTGTTAGGAGAGCCTAGACACAGACAGAGGATTGTTTAGCACAAACTGTGAAAACGGGATGAGACATTCTGTAGGTACATCAGCAATAGAAGAAACACCATGGGGGGGATTGCGAGGTTCAAAGGGGAGGAGGGAGAGTGTAAGGAGGGGATCTAGACAAAGCAGAAATATGGAACAAATACTTCTGTTCAGTATTCACTAAGGAGGGAGAGGGTCAAGCACCACAGTTGGGGAGAAGAGGCAGTGGGGGGAGAAGTGGACAATAGTCCATTCAAAGTGGAGAGAGTTCTGGAGGAACTCACAAAGCTGAAGGTGGATAAAGTCATGGGACCAGACCACATACACACGAAGATATTAAGGGAGCTGAGAAGGAACTAGCAGAACCCCTGGCCACCCTGTTCACAGAGTCACTCAACACAGGTGTGGTTCCAGAGGACTGGAGGAGGGCACATGTAGTCGCACTGCACAAAAGTGTTAGTAGGGAGGAAGCGGGGAACTACAGGCCAGTCAGCTTCACCTCAGTGGTAGGGAAGATCATGGAGACACTGCTGGAAGAAAGGATGGTAGCACATCTGGAATCCAGTGGTGTCCAGGAACTGAGGCAACATGGATTCACAGCAGGAAGGTCATAGCAAACAAATCTGATAGATTTTTTTGATTGGGTGACTAGGGAAGTGAATCAGAGAGGGACAGTAGACATCGCCTACCTAGATTTCAGTAAAGCTTTTGATACTGTCCCACACAGAAGGCTGGTTAACAAGATGAGTAGTCTGGGCATGGGGCATAAGGTGATACATTGGGTTGGAAACTGGCTGACGGACGGAAGACAGAGAGTGGTGGTAAATGGGATCCAATCCAGGCAGAGAGAGAGGTGACCAGTGGAGTACCACATGGATCAGTCCTTGGACCAGTCCTGTTCAATGTATTCATTCGTGACATTGCAGAGGGGCTGGAAGGAAAGGTCTGCCTATTTGCAGATGACACCAAGATCTGCAACAGAGTGGATACTCCAGAAGGGGTGCAGAAAATGATGAGGGACCTGGAGAAGCTTGAAAGATGGTCAGATGTGTGGCAACTGAGGTTCAATGCAAAAAAGTGCAAGATAATGCACCTGGGTAGCGGGAACCCTGGGGAGAGCTACAGAATGGAGGGAAGGGGGCAGGTGCTGACTGAAGGGACCTAGGGGTTATCATGTCTGATGACCTTAAGGTATCAAAGCAGTGTGCAAAGGCTGCAGGGAGGGCCAGTGGCATGCTGGGATGCATAGACAGAGGCATTACTAGCAGGAGACAGGAGGTGTTGATGCAATTGTATAAAACGCATGAGGCCTCATCTGGGTACTATTACTGACTGGAGACCACACATGTGTAAGGACATAGACAAGGTGGAGGCTATCCAGAGAAGGGCAACAAAGATGGTGCATGGCTTGCATCACAAAACATATGAGGAGAGACTGAGTCCTCAATATGTACTCACTGGAGGAGAGGAGAGAAAAGGGGGACATGATAGAAACTTTCAAATACCTCAAGGGCATAAACAATGTGCAGGTGGGGGATATTTTCCAGTGTAGAAAAGATATCAGAATGAGGGCACACAATATGAAATTGGAGGGGGGGGTGTAGATTAAGAGGTAACGTGAGGATGTTTTTCTATACAGAGAGGGTGGTGTACGCTTGGAACAGTCTGCCACAAGAGGTGGTGGGGTCAAGCACAGTGGAGGAGTTTAAACATGCCTGGGACAGGCACGAGGGAACATTGGGTGGGGAGAGAGTGATGAAAAGCCATTGACCACTAAGGGTTAGTGACTGCATACAAGTTTAGGGTTTACAGGCAGACTAGATGGGCCTAGCGCTCCTTATCTGATGACAATTTCTATGTATAATTCCTCTCCCACTTCCACCAGCCCTTTCGAGAGTTAAAATGAATCAGACTGCCTCACTGAGGTACACAAATACAAACACAGAATTTGACAGCAGATAAGGACCACTTGGCCCACCCAGTCTGCCCATTTCCCTGCCTATTGCATAAACTGCAGATTCTAATTGATCTGCAGCTCACCTTCTCTTTCCCACGGCTAGGGTAGCCTTCTGTCTATCCCATGCATTCTTGAATTCACCTATAGTTTTTGCCCCATGACCTCCATAGGGGAGGCTATTCTAAGCATCTACTACCCTTTCTGTGAAACAGTACTTCCTCACATTGTCCCTGAGTCTCCCCCCCCCCAGCCTCATATTGTGACCTCTTGTTCTTGCACATCTCTTTTTTGAAAGTTGCTGCCCTCTTGAACTTTGTTTATCCCCTTGAGGTACTTGAATGTCTCGGTCATATCCCTCCTCTCCCTCCTTTCCTCCAGGGTATACATATTAGGAGGAAGGTCAGGAAGCACTTCTTCACAGAGAGGATGGTGGACACTTGGAATGCACTGCTGAAAAATGTCATCTCGTTGAAGACAGTGGGCAGCTTTAAAGAGACGCTGAGATAGGCATAGGGGGAAGGTAAGGATCATGGGTAGGGAGGATGGGAGGAGTGGGGAGAGAGGGCAGGGAGAGTAGCTCAAGCTGTGGACCCTGCAATACAAGCAGACTAGATAGACCAAATGGCCTTCTTCTGCTGGCTTCTTTGTGTGTTCGTATATTGAAGTCTTTCAGTCTCTCCTTATGTGGTTTCTGGTGCAGTCCCTGCACCATTTTCATTGCCCTTCTCTGGACTACCTCCATTCTGTCGCTGTCCTTTCAGAGATGTGGCCTCCCAGAACTGAGCACAGTACTCTAGATGAGGTCTCACCAACTGTCTGTACAGTGGTATCACCACCTCCTGTTTTCTACTGGTGATGATACCTCTCCCTATGTACCCCAGCATCCCTCCGGCTCTCTTCACAGCCTTTTCACATTGTTTGGCTACTTTTACGTCATCTGTTATGATTACCCCTCGGTCCCTTTCTAATTTGGTTGTCATTAGTAACCCCCCCCCCAATCGTGTATTCCTGCCCTGGATTTCTGTGCCCCAAGTGCATGATGTTGGACTTTTTTGCATTGAATCTAAGCTGCCACACTCTTGACCACTCCTCCAGCTTGTCTAGGTCTCTTTTCATTCTTTCCACCCCCGCCACCACCGAGTGTCAGCCCTATTGCAAATCTTAGTGTCGTCCGCAAAGAGGCATACCTTCCCTTTCAGCCCCTCCGCAATGTCACTTATAAAGGCATTAAAGAGGACAGGCCTCAGCACTGAACCCTGTGGCACCCCACTGTTTACCCTCCTCTCCTCAGATTGAGTTATTTACCACCACCCTCTGTGTCCTATTACTCAGTCAATTCCTGACCCAGTTTACCACCTATGGACCCATCTCCAGACTGCCCAACTTGTTTACTAGCCTCTTGTGTGGTACAGTGTCAAATGCCTTACTAAAACCTAGGTAGGCCATGCCTACTGCCCCTTCCTGATCAACTACTCTGGTCACCCAGTCAAATAAACTAATCAGATTTGTTTGACAAGACCTTCCTGCTGTGAATCCATGTTGCGAGGGGTCTTGTGCCCCACTGGCCTCAAGATATACCACAATCCTTTCCCCTAACATTGATTCCATTACTTTCCCCACCACTGAGGTCAAACTGACTGGCCTGTAATTTCTAGCCTCGACCTTACTCCCACGCTTGTGGAGGGGTATCACATTTGCCTTCCTTCAGTCCTCCAGTACCACTCTCCCCTCCAGTGATTTGTTGGACAGGGCTGTTAGTGGTACCACTAGCACCTCTGTGAGTTCTTTTACTGTTCTGGGATGTATCCCATCCGGCCCCATTGTCTTGTCCACCTTCAGTTTCTAGAGTTCCTTTGGTACTCTCTCCTCCATGAATGGACTGGTGTCTGTCTCCCTTCCAGATGTGTTTCCTCTACCTAATTGTGGTCCCTTCCCTTCCTCTTCTTTTGTGACTACTGAGCAGAAGTATTCGTTTAGAATTTCTGCTTTCTAGAATCCCCTACCGCCTCCCCCACTCCCCGTCCTTTATTTAGCCTCACGATCCCTCCCTTGGCCTTTTTTCTTTCACAGATACAGTTGAAGAAGGTTTTGTCTCCTTTTATTGTCTGGGCTATTCATTCCTGTGCTTGTGCCTTTACGCTTCTGGCTGCTTTCCCCACCTCCCTCTGCTTTGCCTGATACAGTTCCCTGTCTCTCTCCCTCTGTGTTTCTTTGTACTTCCTGAATGTCAGTTTGTTCTCTCTAACCTTCCCTGCCACTTCTTTTGAAAACCTTAGTGTTTTCTTCTTTCTTTTTGCTTTGTTTACTTGCTTCACACAGAGGTTTGTTGCCCGTTCGATGGCTTCTTTTTTTTTTTTTACTTATATTTTATTGTTTTCAAATAAAAACAACAACATACAGGTACTGCTTCCTACCAGGCATACATCTCTTATGAACAGAAGCCATTCAATGGAATACAGAGTATTAAAGTCTAAGCAATCTAGTTTAAGGAGGTGGGGGTAAAACCATCTAACTTCATACATATTTTTATTCATAAATGCTGCACCTTACAAGAGTATGATGATCTTACATAAAGGTAATCCAATACAGTGTTAAATTCAACTAACAAGTTGATATGATCCCAATTCTAACATTATATATCTTACTAAAATGGTAGTGCATTTCTCAGCACCTAAACCCAAGCCTGTTTCGCCAAAACAATTGTTATACATATCCTGCAAGTGAACTGTACAACATCTGGATATCAGACAATAACTTGTAATCCCAAAATTGCAATCTACTAGGATTCAACTGATTTAACCATACTCTTACTTCCTCACCCCTTTAACTGTAAACGCACACAAGAAAGTGAATATTCTTACCATGATATGGCACCGGGAGACTGAAGACCTTCAGTAACTTCTGAAGCCACTGCGTGGCTTCCGCCATTACTCAACTTTTTAGCAAATGTGCACCCTCTAGCCACGAGGCATACTATCCCCCTTAGTCGCCATCACAGCAAAACAGGTATGAATGGAGTATTTATACATATAAAAATGGACCCTAGTATAAACTTATATTACAAACAGGAAGGCAGATTAATTGCTTCAGGCGTCCTCTTCTCCCTCGGAAACATCATCTGACCTGGATCTGTTGCTCAAAAACTCTTTGTCTAGGGCCTCCGCTGTCTTCCCTGCTTCATGGGGGTTGGTATATTGATACGTGTGACCACCATATTGAATGCAAAGCTTTGAAAGCATCAAAATAGAATAGGTTACACCAAGTCTAAGGAGTCTGGCCCTTACAGAGTCGAATTTCTTTCTGCTGGAACAAGCAGCGAAAGACAAATCTGGAAAGAGGTGTACTGTAGTGCCCTGATAGTTAAAGTCCTGTGACTCACAAGCTGCCTTCAGCCACAAGTCCTGAATGTGTACTGCCAGAGTGACCATCATCATGGTACGTAGTAAGTCCTGTTGTGTGGAGGCCGACCTTGGGGAGATCCGGTAAGCTCTGATGATGAAAGGGGACAATCCTGATTCCGAGTCCACTTTGAGCACCCCCAGGTAGCCTATTTTGTAAAAAGGATGTTACATCAGAACCTTCGCTGCCCTCCAGTAATCCCATAAGGCAGAGGTTCACTGCTCTCTGGGCTTTCTCCACGGCTTCTAATCAGTATCTTAGTTGGCTGTTTTCTTGCACCAGTTTAGATATTATGTTAATAGCCCAGTGTTGCTGTCTTGGTCCCCGTCTCTGTCTTCAAATCTTGTTCTCCAAAACGTTTCAACAGCTTCTCAACTTTACTATCAATGGCCTTCATAGAGAGTGTCAGGGATTGCCATGGTGGATCCCTTGATCCTGCTGCTCCCGCCTGCAGCATGGCAGCCTGCTGTTCAGAAGCTGGCAGATGTTTGGAACTGCTAGGTTCCCCTCTGTTCAAGCGGCCCATGGGAGAATTTGGTATTGCTAGATTCCTGACAATATGGGCTATCCAGTATTTACACTTGCAATGATATTTCAATAATATAATACTTATATTTATTGCAGAATCAACCCAGGTTTGCAGAGCCAAGGTAATGCACGTATTCTCAGCGTGCTCTCTAGCACCCCAGCTATGGCTTCTTTAAGGATCTCACACTGCTCCTCTACCCCCTTTCCTCCCTTCTCCTTTGCCAGGGTTTTCCTAAGGCATTCCCTCATTTTTTCAAAGTCGACTCTCTTGAAATCCAGGACCCTTGCCTTTGTGTGGCTTGACTATTCTACTGTCTTCACCTTGAAACACACTGTATGGTGATCTCTGGTCCCTAGATGGCTGCCCACCGACACATCTGTTAATCTGTCACCATTGGTGAGAACCAGGCCCAATATTGCTCCCTCATGGGTGGGCTCCACCACTAGCTGTCTGAGGCATGCCCCCTGCAGGGCATCAAGGATGTCTCTGCTCCTGGTTGTGGCTGCAGCATAGATGTCCCAGCTAACATCTGGCATATTTAGGTCCCCTACCAGCAACACTTGCCCTTTCTCTGACATTTTGTGGATGGTTTTCACCAATACCCTGTCTGTTCCCTCCCCCTGCGCTGGAGATCTGTAGATAACCCCAGTGCAGATGGTGGTGCCATTCCCCGTCTCCAGTGTGACCCACAGTGGGAGAGTTTTTTGAGACATATACAGTATATCAATTTTATGATCTCTGCATTGAAAGTGTGTTTGAGTTTGACATTAATTAGGTGTTCAGTTGAATACTTTATAATATAAGAGAGTTTATTAAAGGATAAATAAAAAGACATACTGAGTAATTGAGATTTTCATTCAGATATTTGAAAGAAACAGAACGGGTGGTGGACAAGTAGAACACCCTGCCAGAGGAAGTGGTGGGGGCTGAAACAATCACGGGATTTAAGAATGCATGGGATAGACATAAAGGAATTCTGGAGGTCAGGGGTAAGGGGCAACAGACTTCTAGGAAAACATAAACTGAACTTACAAGCTCAAATGGGCAGACTGGGTGGGCCATAGGCCCTTATCTGCCGACACTGTCTATGTATCTATGTATAAACCATTTTGGGTTACTGAGCATGTGCGAACTGCTCAGACTGAAGATGATCACTAAGTACCATGTCTGCTGTACTGAGCAAGCATGCAGTTTTTTGTGCCAAACACTGGTGACCGTGACAGCATATTCTATCTGTAAAGAAAGGCTTACAGCACACGTCCTGCCCGTCCTAACAGCACAGAAGCTGAAAGTCCCGCAAGCGGTCTTTTTACTATTTGGTTTTATTATTTTTTTGAGCAACTAAATAAAAAATAAGACATGAAGCTGTGACTGTATAATCTCGTTACTAATATATTCACAGCTTTTCTATGGTAAGTAACAATTGTTAAGCAATTAGCTTTCTAAAAGTGTAAAGTTTCTGTACAGTGACTGAGTACTATGTGGTACAAGTTTCTTAGGTACCGGTAATGAAGGAATACTGGTTTAAAAGAGATAAGAGTGTACCTGTCACCACTGTGACAGTAAAGGTAAATGATAAACAGAATTGTTAAAACAAATAAAAAAAACAAAACAAAAGCAGAATTGCATATATATACCAAATTAATTTACAGTTGTTTTGTTTCACTTATAGATTGATAAAATTCCTTAATGCTTTGCATCGCAGTAAATACATTTTGGGAGTGATACTGACTAGTCAGTGTTCTTTTTTAATTATGAAATACAGTGAATTATTAGTATTTGAGAATCAACAGTAATTTTCATAAAGAGAGTTTATTTTCAATGGCTCATACACTTGGTACGAGTAGGCCAATATTTATAACAACTATGTACAGTTATTGTATTACCACGATTATATTTTTTTGTTAAAATAAGAGAAATGAGAATTTTTGTGTGAAGATTCATGCATCTTGCACTGTCTCTAAAAGCTTTTTTATATCGAGAATAATGTATGGGCAACCATACACAACAAGGCTGTGCTTCCATTGAGGGGTTGAGATGACAGCATATGTACCTCGAGAGCGAAACTCGAGAGGTCCATGCTGTCATCTCAACTCCGAGATAGGAACACTTGCTGAGTTGTGTGTGGTTGACCATAATTTATTTTTTATAGTATATGGTTTTTTTACACTAGAGTAACAGACCCCCACTGAAGTGAAAACAAAAAATCTTGCCATTTCATTTTTCTTACTCACGTAACAAAATCAGATTTCTAGACTTTTGAAAGGTAAAAGGTATGACTTTGGGCACTGGGTGGCTAGTAAGTAACTAGCTGTAGAATAAATGAGAAATTTAACATTGTATGACCTTTGAACTGTGCATAACAACTGTTTGGAATGCGCATAACAACACTTTAGAATATGCATAACAGTTTATAATGTGCTTAACAAGAATTCTGAGCAGGCTGATTTTTATACATAACAAAGGGTAACCGTATACTATATGTATATGTGTAAAGCATCCTGACAAAATGAATAGTATGCCACTAAACACTGGATGATTTGTTTTGCTAGATTTGAACTGAATGAAAACAGAAATTCTTAATGAATCTCCAGTGAGTGGGTCAGTTATTACATTTCTGTTGCGCTCCAGTGGGTTGAGACAGGCTAACCACTGCACACCAGGCCACTGTCTGATGTGGGGCGTCCACACCCTGTGTCATGATGCAGCCATGTCCCCATGATGGGCCACATAGTCCTGCACACAAAACTTCACCTAGGTCAACAGAGAATAATCATGTATCGACAGAAACACAAGGCAGGGAGTGTCCAAAGCAAATGTTTCTTGCTCCTGCCACCAGATGTGCGAACCTGGTTTATTGGCATGTAATCTGACACAGTCACCATTGGGCCATCAGGTTGCATTTGAAGTGTTTTAAATTGTGTTCTTCTCAAGAACAAAATATGTCTGCCCCCTACCTTGTCTTCCTTAGTCTCACTTTCTCCAATTGAGTGGCAACAGTTTCCACCCAGTCTGCACAGTGTCATGTCAGGGCAGTGTTATTCAGGTGTCCCAGCAGCCATGCAGCTCTCCTGGTGTAAGAAATAACACAGTCAATCTAGCAATGAGCAGGATTAAGATACTATGGCCAATGCCCTAAATAAAACCTTCTCTGACCTCAGTGGTGTCCTCTCACCAGACTTCTTCCAGGACCTGTCAGTTCCAAAACTCGTATCCCAAACCACCTCACCAGACAAACCGCTATTTCACTTTAAAATAGTTAAGACATATGAAGCCTACAGATACATAAAAAAGGCCTGCTCTAAATCTAGAAATAGCAGTGACACCATTGATCTAAAACTTCTGTCCCTCACCTTGGAAGAAGTGATCCACCCCTGACCAAAATTCTCAACCTCTCCCTGTGCCAAAGTCAATTCCCCAACACATGGAAGGCGCTATAGTCACACCAGTGCATAAAGGCCATAACCACACCAGGGAACTATCGCCCATATCTGTACCCTCCAAAGTTTTGAACGGATCGTATGGATCAGCTATCAGGACTACCTGCAAATGTACGATCTATTCTGCATTCAGCAACACGGATTTAGGAAAGGACACAGTATGTTGACGCCTCCTACTTGATTTCTCTAGTGAAACTCAAAGTCTTGGATAAGGGTTATTTAACTGAGCTGTTTTCATAGACCTCACAAAGGCCTTTGACACTGTTCACCATAGCCTTCTAATCTCTTCTGCTCAACATTGGCTAGCCGAGGACCTGGAGCCTGGGTAAAAGTTACCTGGCACAACGTTCTCAAACAGTAAAAATCTCTGAGGTTCTCTCTGACTCAAACCGTCCTCTCTGGTGTCCCCAGGGCTCAATTTTAGGTCCTCCTCTTCAGCCTATTTCTAAACTTGCTTCCCAAATCCTGCCCTGAAAAATTAATACTCTATGCTGATGACGCTGTAATTCTCCTCCCATAAGGATCCAAATCCACTACTTGACTGAGCTTGCAGCTTGCTTTCTCATGTGTTGAAAAGTGGTTCCTTGAGCACAAACTGGTCCTAAATCAAAAAAAAAAAAAAAAAAGTCATGCTTTTCGCCAGTCATCAAAACAACAAAAGGCATACTCCACTCGTCATAAAAACTTCTCTGGGAAATACACTAGAACAAGTGAACACCTTCAAATACCTTGGTATCACTTTTGACGAATGTCTTACTTTTGCGGCCCATATCGATAACACTGCAAAAACAGTGCACCAACGCACTGGAATTTTGTACCGGAACCATCAATTTTTCAACCAAGCTGCCTTGAGGATTGCTGTTCAAAGCTCCATCATCTTAATCATAGACTATGGTCTAATTGTCTATGGCTCAGCTACTACCACTGCACTAAAGCGCATCTCAACAGCACTAAACAAAACCTGTCGACTCCTCACTGGAGCACAGAGACGGACCCACACTTGTGACCTCTACACGGAAACCGGTTGGTTGAATCTTTCCAATAGCCTCATGTATCTCACCTGCGTGATGGCAAAAAAATCAATCTTGGGACTCACTCCTCCATGTATCCGGGACGTGCTCTGCCTGAACAATGGCACTCGTACCACCAGAAGATCTGACCACCAACCTTTCCTTGTCCCTAGATGCCGGACTGCTCAGGGACAAAGATCTTTTACATACCGTTCCCCTACCTGGTACAATGCCCTTAACCTGCCCTCCTATCCTCCACGACATTGAGAGCTTTCAAACCATACTGTACGCCACCTCACAGCCTCCAGCTCCTGTGACTGCTTTGACTAAAGTCTCATCCCACTGAGTGCACTTACATTTGTTTCACTCAACCACCATGGTCTCCTCTTTGACAAAGACAACCTGAGTACCACTATCCTGGTTCTGTCTGCTCCTAAACTTCTTATTTCTCCCTCTCTTCCCTCTCAAGCTCTCCAATCCTTATTCCTTGCCCTTGACACTGCCTCTGAGTTCCTTTTTCTTTTCTGTACATAAACGTTACTGCTTAAGTTGTGGCCTTGTTAAATGGCTTACTGATTGTTTGTAACACTGTCTACTATGTTTTTGTATTTAATGACGTGGAAACTTTGTAAAAGAGCCTTGGCTCAAAGGTATTAATTCCTAGAACAATAAATTAAACTAATACTAATGAATAAACTATATTGTACAGCATAGTACGCACTCATGAATGCAAATTTCACAGGTGTGCTGTTGTTTTTGTGAAAGTTTGACCTGAAAAACAGTGTTGCACAGCTCTTTCAACTTGTGCCTAGGAAGAAGGGCAGATCGTAATGGATTTTTTTTAATGCCGTTTTTTTTTTTTTTTTTTTTTGAAAGGCAAACTGACCCAAAGCTCAATTTCGGGTACATCCCAGGAGCTCAGGGAGGTTAAGTGACTTTCCCAGGGTACCACAGTATGCAAGTGGGAGTTGTGAGAATCAAACCCAGGTCTGCTGGATATACCAATCTTATTCACAGCTTGTTGCTTTAACCTCTGGGCTAATACTGCCAGCCCCCACCCAGTAAAAGCCCTCTGAAAGAGGGACATCCCTCAAACTTCAGGTGTTTTTTTAAACAGAAATTACAACAGTTACACAGGTTTGATGTAGCTAAACCTGTGAGATATTTTCAGATTCAAACCAATGGTTTGCACAAGTGACAGCAAACATGATTACAGATTTGGACTATTACTAGTATCAAATTGAAACAGAGTCAAACTTTTAACTATAGCTCTTGGCATCTCTGAACTTCCTGAAGTTTGCACAGCTCCTAGTAAAATAATGTGCAGCCTTTGACTTTCATTAAATGTGAGTCACCCATTTTGACTGAAAGAGAGAGAGTATGAGGGATAGAGAGGGAGGAGAGAGGTGAAGACAGAAAAAGAGCAAGAGAGAGAGAGAAGGAAAGAGGAGGGGATAAGGGGGGAGAGAGAGAGAGGAAGTGAGAGGTAGAGAAAGGAGAGGGGATGGAGACAAAGGGAGGGAGATAGAGGAAGTTACAGGTAGTAAGAGGAGACGGGGAGAAATAGGGAAAGAAGAAGTTACAGGTAGTGAGAGAGAGGAAAGAGAAAAGGGGAGAGTGGGAGAGAAAGACAGAGGGAGAGAGAGAAAAAGCTGGAGACAGGCAAGTACAGCAGAGGTTACATGCACAGAGAGAAAATGTGCTACAGAGAGGAATGTGAACCGAAGTCAAAAAGGGCAACTTGTGCATTTTATATGTAACAGTTTGAATCCAGCTTTTACAGGAAGCAGTGACTGTGTTTTGGAAGATTCTGGTGTGAAATACCCGAGAACTATTGTAGTACATCACTGGACATGTATTTCCTTTTCGATCCTTAATACGTTTACTGGCCAGTTGTGAAATATAATTTTATACTCCTCGACCCGTCCTACCTCACAAATACAGTTGCTTTGTAACCTTATGCAATCATGTTAATTAATAATTTAATGAGATGTTGATTGATATTCAGATTAATGGCTGTTAATTGTTCCTTATTCGTTGGGCATGAATCTGTCTTCAGGCACCTAATGTAGGCAGCTCTTCGTTTTATGCATCTATATGAATTTGATTTGGGCTCTGCACTGTGCTAATTCTTTGTATTTGTTTGCATATTCATGTTTACTAGATGTGTCTATGAACGTGTTAGACTTGTTTTTGCTGCTAATGGTGGCACAAAACCAAACGTTTGGGAGTTATTAATAAAATATTCTGCTATCAACAAACTACGCATTCATGTTATGAGTAGTAGTAGTGGTATCAGTGTTATAGCAGCCTTGGCCAAGGTCCAATAATACTTTGTGTCGTCTAACACAAACACAAGTATTGACGAGTGATATTTGTGTAACCCCTAGATGGCGCTATCCCAGGGGCTACTACCCCTGCCTGATTTGCCACTATCAGGTTGAGGGGCCTGGATCCAATGGCGGGTGCCTCCACCCAGAGGTCAGGGTTTGCAATAGTTAAACTAACTTGGTCACAGCCCTCTGGGACACTGCAACCCCCCTTTCTTCCCACTAGTGGCCCACACAATATATCAGAATTACCTTCACAGTATACACTTACCCCAGGTCTGGTTCCAGCACTGGGACCTCCTGTGAAATGAGATACAGTGCAACAATCACAGTACAGTACTTTTAACATAGACAAACACTCCAGGCAGTATAACTTTGCTGAAACAAGCAGCTCTGATTTATTTAGGGGGATATAACAAGGACAGGGGAAATCAGGTTAATTAGCTTATCACTCTAATAATTCATTTATGGCTCTGTGCACAGGCCTATCCCTTATCAGTTACTGTCCCTGGGTACCCAAGCCCTAGTGGCTAGTCCAAACTGTGGCAGCTGGTAGGGGCCCTTTCACACAGAGAAAAGGAGAATTAAACAGTCAGCAGTACAGTAATTCCATTTGGATTTAATGTGGTAATTCAACAGGGAGCGACTCTGAATTAGTACTCACGACCTCCAAATAAGATAGGGTCCTTCAATGTCAGTAGGGCTCACTTGAGGTACACAAACCTCTTCACACATCCATATAAAGAAAGCACTATACCAGGCAGGCTGCATCTGTATCCCGATCGCAATTACTGCACAATACCGGGAGAACACACAGCAGATTCAGTTCCTGACAGACAGAGTGCAATTTTCAGCAATTCCTCCAGTCTTCTACAGGGTGAGCCTGGTTTCTACTCTTCAGAGATCCTTTGATTCTTTTACAGGACGGATTCAGTCCTAACAAGCTGTTACACAAGCTGCAGACCGGAACTCTGGGCCTTACACGCGTTTTTACTAAACTGCACACTGAAAAGCACAGGGCTCCTTCCTTCTTCACTGCCAAAGCTCAACTGACACTCCAACTGAAAAAACCGGCACTTCCTTTGAGTTCCTCCCAGTTCTTGACTGGATTGGCTGTCACTCACAATAGACTGCTGCTGTTGGTCCAAAAGGCACTGAAGTCTAAACTACATCTCCCAGAGTCACTGCCCATACAATCCTCTTGTGGCTGGCTCAGATTATGAGTCCAAGTTCTGATTCGTCCAAGGCACCATTTTAGAGCTAGCTTACCCCACACTGATTGGTCCAGTTCAGCAGTTCAAAACTAGAATGGGGAACTAGCAGACACAGTTCTGACTGCAAAGAAAGCAGGTTAGACAAACTGTAATTTCATTATTACTCTAAATAATTTCTGGCAAACAGTTACATCTTTCAGATAGGTTCCCTTTGCACTCCTAGTGACTGCAAAATGAAGTAATTGGCAGCAGTTCGAGTGGTACTCAAACAGAGAAGCACACAGTCCCCCATACAAACTAATTATGTCTGCAAGCAGACAGCTCTTAAAGAGACAGTGCCAGAGGTTCTAAAAACACTCACTGATAAATGGCTTAAACGCCAAACACCATTCAGGCTTGGAGCATTCAAGCAAGCTCCTGGAAGTCTTTTGGGAACCCCCATTTGCAGGGGGGTTACATTTGTATTTGTAGAAGAAAAGTGTAGTACTGAATCTGTGTGTATTTGTCCTGAACAGTATTTGTATTGCAGAGTCCTAATATTTACTTAAAACTGTAATGTCAATAATAGAGAAGAAGCAATTTTATGACAAAAATAATGTGTAACAAACCTGAACATTTACGCATTTCTCGTATAGTATATCTGAATTGTGGTATATTATTTTTTTGGGGGGGGGATCTTTCAAAAATATTTCTGTAAATTCTGCACATCATTGCATGCACTTGTGAGGTATACATTTCCAAAAGGTGGCAAAGTCGTATCAGTTCACATTTTTTTTTTGCCTACCCATGTGTTCCTGAAAAGCCAAACTGTCAGTCATAAATCCTGAAAGGACCTAACCACCTTAAATTTCTAGTTCCAAGGGTTTTGTGTGCAGTGTTCCGCTTAGCACTGCTGCAAATAAGACTTGCAATCCTGCCCTCCTCGACAGGGGATATTGGTATCAGCAGAAACCATAAGGCTTTATGAGGACCAGCTTAGAGTCACTGCTGTAGCAATTGTATGGATGCAATCCATACAGTACTAACCAGGCAACAGTACCCGAATCTAATCGTGCTGCAAAGTATCAATGGGTTGCCCTGCCCCCAATATGTGTCTCCCTCCATGAGATTAGGATGAGGAAGACTCATTAATTGTATTGTTTTTTGTTTGCCCACATATGTTCGCCCAGTGTTGATTGGCCAAGGTGCAGCTGTCTCCCTACAGTCCTAGAACAGTCTGTCAGAGGTCTGTAGTCTTTGGTTCAGTACACCAGATTTCTGCATGACAGATCATTTGTGACACATTGAGTGGACCTGTTCCACCCATCAGAATTGAGAGCTACTGTCCAGGTCTCAGCACACCAACAAACCTGTACCTGAATCTGGTACGCTGGCAGTGCACAACACCTTTGTTCTATTTATGATTGCCGCCCCATAAACCTTTGCCTTGTGATATTCACCTGGACAGTTATTCACCAAGTAAAAATCTGCTTTATGTCATAGGCATGGTTTTTGCACCTTCAGTTTGTTCTTCCACAACATAGTAGCTGGAGTAAGAGCGTCTGACATGCAGGACGGCCTTGTAAACATGGATTTTTTTCCCCTAATGACTTGTTTTAAATCCTGTACAAAAATACATTTTTTACTTACCTTACCTTACCTGAAAGGCTACATATACATTCTCCACCGGTATATGTAGTACATCAGTATGTGGCTGGTGGCTGCCTCCTTCTCCTTTTTCCTTTCTTACATGCAGTCACGTGGCACAGATATATGGCCTGCAGAACTGGGGTAAAGGGCTCGTTGCACGGAAATTAGAAAGTGCTATTGATTGTTGATGGAATTACAGTTTCCTGCGGGACTGCAGGACAGTTTCAGGGGGGAAGGGGAAGATAAATGAGCACTGTTCTGTATGCTGAAAAAACAGTGTTCTATGCTACCAGATACGGAGATTGAGAATGTGTACATCACTCCCCTAACCCCACCCCAATCCCCACAGCAGAGTTGTGTATCCTCCTGGGCTTTGGTGAACTTACTAGACTGTAGCCATTATGTTTCAGACTAGTAACTAGAGCACTGAAGGAGAATGCCATTTTGAGTTTCTTTGAGAATAATGCTTACAGTGTTGTATAGACTGACTTTTCCTTACTGGCCTTTCTTCCCTTTTAAACACAAAAAAACAAGGCAGTAGGGTAGCATAGTGACTGTGTGGGAAACCCAGGTTCAGTTTTAGCAACTTGGGATCATAGTAAGGTGGCAGGAGGCTGGAATGCCGTCTGCTGTGATGCACATCTCTGGGAGGAATGGTGACGTATGTTTGATCATGGCTGCCCTTCATGGCCTAGAGGGGAAGGGAGCCAGGCCGGCAGAATTCTTTTTGAAATTTATAGTTTACACACTTTATGTTCTGCGTTACATCAGGACACACATGCACCAGTATACCCCCCGTACACCTGCATGCTCCATCCAGGGCTGGTTCCTCTGAGTTGTGCACCCCTCGGGTGGGGGTCCAGACATCTAGGCAGCATCCTGGCTGCCACTGAAGAAATGTCCTAGTCTGTGTTCCGGATCATTGAGCAGCAGGTGTTTGGCGATATCTGGAGTATGCAGTCTGTCCATTTCATGCTTCTAGATTGAAGTGGCTTTTTTTGTTATTTTCAATCCCCATGCCTGCAACTGTCTGCATGCAGGGGGCTAGAGAGTCCACTGCATCGACATCTGTGCTAACCAAGGTGGCAGTGTTGCAGCTAGCCTATAGCCGTGCCTTCCTGGAGGAGAGCGACCTCTGGGGAACATAGCCCAAATACCTGCTGGCTGGCAGTAATGCAGAAGTCAGCAAGTGGACAGTGTACTACTGCTGCAGCTCTGACTGACGTCTAACATGGAGATGGTCTCTGGAGAGGCACAATCTATTATGTGCATTTTCCTTCTTTGCTTCTACTTATCCAGAAGTCTCGAGTCCCAAACAGGCTCAGCCCACCATTATGTGCAATGTATCACAACCACAGTAATAAAGTTACCCTTACCCCTAGTTATGCTTACCCAATACTATACTTACCCATTCTGCCCACTCAGTGTTCTACCATGCCCAACAGCCCACTCCCGTGGAAGTGAAGTCTTCCTGTTTAGGGTCAGTGTAGTGTGAGACATAGTGAACATGAGGAGCCCAACTGGCACAGCACCCTGGGTCACCCCCTTGGCCAGATGCTGTAGACTGACTAAAGCAACTAGTAGTGGCTCAGGGTTTTTGCTCGCCTGCCCCTTCACCTCCTCACATTCACAGGGTCAAGGGCTTGGATGGGAGGGAGTCACTCTTGGTCATATTTTGTATCCAAGTTGGGCAGTCAGGCAGGGCTTAGTTCTGGTTAAAATATTAGCTTACTTGTGGCCAGGACTAAGATGAAGGTGCAGTGGTTAGGGTGGACACTGAGCAGGACACTGGCCGGACAACAGTCGGTAGGGTGGCATACTATTTTGGGGTAAAAGTAAATCTAACTACTGTGACAGTTGGTACATGGCAGAGGACTGAGCCTGCTTGGGAATCAGACTTTGTGGACTAGTAGAAGCAAGGAGTGGACTGCTGGCTGGCATTCAAGATCCAAGGATGGAGATGGACTACACTATCATCTACACTAGATTCCGCGATTAACGTAATGTACAGTACTAAATGGAAGAAACATGGGTGCTGTGAGGGCATGGGAAGGGGAGGTCATTCTGTTGTGCAGGGGGTCTTTATTTATAGGCTAGGTAGTATACTGACTCTGACTGCAATGTTAGCTAGGTGGCAGGAGTTTTACATGGTAGTCAGATGCAGAATTGGAAATTCTGATGCCAACTTCCATACCAATGTCTTTCCTAGCATTGGAATGGTACCATAATTTTCGATAAGCTGCAGTGGAATGGAATCGTCTGATTCTGAGCACCTGTGAAAGCCCTTTTGACTGAGGAATCCCCCTTAGCCACTTCAAGTACATCTTACCCCTGTTCTATATCAAAAGCAGGTTTACTATTGCATTGGTATGTGCTCTCAGAGGTGGATCAGTGGACTAGAATAGCCAGTAAAATGATTACCTGTACCTTTTGAAACACCGCACAGTCACAGATATAGATTACGTACAAAATATTTTTTATTTTATTCATAATTTTACAGAATATACCACAAACAAATGGGGAATATGAACATACTAGAAAATTAAAAAATAAACCACTTTTAAACACAGATGTATAACTAGAAAAACAATAACTGAACTGACTGAATTCTAAAATCCTAGCCTAAAACCATAGAATAACTGCTTTGCTGTCTCCTGTCAGAAGCCTCTTTGCTTATGTTGGCTCCACCTCTTACTTCTGATTGGCTTACATCTCTAAGTCTAGGTTGGATGTAGGAACAGCCCCAATTCCCAGATTTTGACACATCCCATTCCTATTTGCGTGTCCCCTCCTCTTGTCACTCAAGACGTTTCTGGAGCAAACTGTCGGCCTTGTCTACCTGAATCAGACTGAAGCCCGTTCTTGAAGAACAGCCTTTGATATTTAAATTAGCTTCTCCGGCTGAAAGGAGTCTCCTATTGCAAGAGTTAACTTGAGGCACAGCTGAAGTCTGTTATTAGCTGTGACTTTCCAGACTTGGCTGATCATTCCTGAGTTAGTATTGGAACCTCTTCCTTTTGTTTGTAAATGACCCCCAACAGAAAATAACGATCCTCTCATTTCAAAATGGGCCACATGCAGTCTTGCTGCTTACATTCTAAACAGAGGGAGGCTCTTCCTCCTTTGAAGAACATATTTGTGTGTAACCCACAGAGTAAGCAAATAGAAAAATTAAATTTTATAACAGAAAATAATTGTATATGTATATTTCAGAAAAGGAATTTGCCACAGACACCTAACCCCTCAAAATATTTGTATCAGAAAGACATATTTTAAAAACATATGATGTTAGGGCATAGTTTGTATAAAAGAATTAACCCATTACTTGCACTTCTGGAAAAGATTTAAGACCATTTGTTCAGTAGTAAAAAATGTAAGCAAATGTTTTGTTTAAATCAGGCGTGCCAGAGTGTGCCTAAAATGACTACAGTACAACGTAAGTATGCTCTAACATCTCCAGAATGAGAGTGCTCCAGCTGTGTTACTGTACCTCAGTGGTAAAGTGTTAACATCGATAGGATAGTGACCGATTCAACTAATTAAGTATGAAAAGCAACATGTAGCTTGAGTATTACAGACTAATACACAAGCTATTTGTTGCTTTTCATGCTTAAATAGCCAAAAACGACCAGTGTCCTGTTAATAGTTATGCACACAAGTCAAGTTTTGCTTTTCATGCTTAATTATGAAAAAGACAGTATCCTATTAATAGTACAGTGGCATCTACTTATAAGAACATCCCATTTGTAAGAACATTTTTTGTATGTCCCAATTTTTGCCTGTTGTTTTCAGTGACAGCATAGCCCGTTTATAATGGACGGAAAAAGGCACCACTAGGGAGTTTTGGCTAGCTTTCAGCAGCTAGCGGCTATATATAGTCTAAAACCCAAAGAGCTTTTCATTTATTTGCAGGTTAGACACAAAATAAAACAAATACAAAGAGCTATTGACAGCTTCCTTGCTTTTTCCCCTATAGAAGAGGTCATCCAAATATTTACAGGGGAAGGATATACGTCCTATGTAGAAATTTTTTTCCATATTAAATAATAGCCTGCCTGATACCGTGGAGAGCTTGAGGTCTAAATGGGCACAGGATATGGGGGAGTCTCAGCTGCCAGGAGTCGTATGTAAGGATGCCACCTGAGCCTTAGTGACCTGCTCTAAAAACAACCGTCTGAGGCAGATACAATTTAATATATTGCATAGGCTATATCGTATCCCAGTGTTAGCTCAAGCTTGACCACAAAAAAATCAGATTGTTGCCCAAAATGTAAAGTGGGAGAAGGTTCTTTTATCCATGTGGCATGGGCATGTCCTTGAGTTACCACTTATTGGGAAGGGATAGTCGACAACCTCTGCAGAATCCTAGATTTCGACTACGAGCCCTCCATAGACACAGTGTTAATGAGCTGCACCTTGGGATCAGTACAACAAAATAAGAATTATAGACATCCTCTGTGGTTCCTAGGACTAGTAACTGGCAAGAAAGTGTTAGCTCAAAATTGGCTGGCTGAGACCACCCGCCTATGTCCCAGAGCAGTAATACGCTGTTGGAAAGTATGAAACTAGAGAAAACTCAACAGATTGTCTCAAATCAGTGTTCCAGATACAGCCAAATGAGTATCCCCTTAGAAGAGTCGTTGGGTTCCTTGTGGTTTCCCCTATAGCTCAGCTCTAGTACAGCTTTTTTGATGGAATATATGGAGCGGAACAGTAATCACCAACATGAGGAAGTGAGGTTCCCCAGCAGGTTTCAGTAATCAGTTGTTTTGATGAGTGAGCTGGGGAGGATGAAAGGAATTACATCCTCTTACTGCCTGTGGATAAGTGGAGTGGATCTCAATTTACTAGCTGTAAATACATTGTATAAAATCACTTGTTTTTAATATTTCTGGTGTTAGTTGTTTTCCCTGGTGACCTGCGAACTCACTCTCTGAATGTTTAAATGTGCTGTACCTTGACTACTTGTAGTGTTACCTTGAGACGTGCACCAACAGTAAACTAGTATTATAAGAATGCTTTTTACCGGAGGTGGTGGGAGATGATCATTATCACCTCTGAGTGTGTTAAGTCTGGCCTGAATAGTGATCTAGTTCCATCATTTTAATGGTCTCTTAAGTAGGGAATGGGTGTGTGAAAGATGCCTTGTGAGGAAGGAAGCATACATGCCTTCATGGTTAGCTGTGACACTGAATGAACCTTTATAACAGTGATCTTATTGTTTGGGCAGGAGCTCGTTAAAAAAGCTATACTATAGTGCTCTTAATAATAGGCTCTTTAAAAATTAGTGCGAACCCAGTGTCATAATGTTAACCATAGATCGTACATGGATTTTCACTGATTTCAATGAAGCCCTCTTCTAAGAACATCCTGGTTATAAGAATATTTTTGCTTGGCATTTATTATGTGCTTATAACAGGGCTCCTCAGTAATAACACCATGCCACAGAGGTACAGCGATAGAGCTGGAGTGCTCTCACTTGGATGATGTCATTGCGTACTGATGTCATTTTAAGCATGCTGCGGCAGGGTCTATTTAAACATAACAGATGCTTTGTTTGCACTTTTTATTACAGAGGAAACCACATGCAGTGCTATTTGCAAATATGGACCCATCTGAGAACAAGCTGCTTGCAACTCTGCATATTCTGTCCTGGATGAAAATTTTCAAATAAATAATGCAAGCAAAGAGTTCGCTGTTGTACACATGCTTTGCCCTAAAGCCCTTTGTTTTTAAAATGTGGCTTTTTATTACTGCCGTTTTTGTGGCTTAGGAATCCTGTAAACAACAGCAGAGTTCAAAATTGAGTACACCATTTTCAATACAAGCACAAGGGAATAAAACTACTGTTTCCTGAAAGGAATGCTATCAATCCATTTGAGTCACCATGTATTTTTTTCAGCAGTAATGTTTTTCTGCCAGAAATATCAAGCTGCCCAATTTTTTGTTTGGTTTTCTTTCACTAGGGAACCATGATATGGGATTTTGAAGTTTTTGAAAGTTCCCATTCCTGTGCTATGTCCGCCATGAAAAAATAAAATATCTTTGTACAGTGGTGTGCTGTTTATCATCAGAAACATACATTCAACAGGTAACCTCAATGGAAGAGATTTTTTTTTAAATGTAAGTGGCGGCCATCTTTAATTATGTGAGTCATTAATTACAAAATTAGCTACAAAAGCTGTTTAAAAAAAAATAACTTTGAAAACTAAATTTACACCGAGGATGAATCTAAGGATGTCAAAAGTTCAGTCTTGGTAAAGAAACAATACAATGACATTTTTTGCTGACTAACAAATACTGCTGCTTTAAATACATTTAGAAAATGAGCAAATTCAACATTGTATCCTGATTGGTTAAAGCACCAATCAGTCGGGTGGGTATGAGACAACAGAGACCAGGAAATAACTAGTCCCAGACTCTGATGCCACATTTAATTCTAATATTAATGGGCAATTAGAACTTTCAAATCAGCTAATCCTCCATGATAGTTTATGCAGCCTAGCGAGGACTATAGTAGCAGGCAGGCCTATAAACCCTCTTCCTGTCACCCACACAATTGAACGTCACAACATATGTTGTGCTCCTATGTTATGCTGTACTCCTGAAAAAGGAAACTGCACACTGGGGCAAACGACTGAGGGAAACACTTAGAAGAGCTCATTTTAAACTCTTTTATTGAGTGTCTGTGTGTACTGAGGAGCCCTGTTAACACTTACAGGCAGAGAGCGCTGGCCATACAGTGCTGTATGATACAACTGTTTTGTGCAAACCAGCTGTCATTTCGTGCCTCTTCTACGAATGAGTGGAAAACGCACGGTGTAAATTATTTATTTATTTAAGAGTTTAACCAGGCAGGCATACTGAGCGGCTAACCACTCGTTTCCAGATGCGACCTGGGGGAACAAGGGAGGGGACACTGAGGGGAAACAACAAACACACAAGTAATTTGTACAGTTGAGAAGGCACATTAATAAAGACTATACATGTTGGTAGCTAAGGCAGACATGCAACTTAAGACTAGGCAGGCACAGAGACATAGCGGAGCAAAAAGACCTACATTGTACATATAAAGTTAACATAGCCAGTGTTTTGTAGACTATATCAAGATGAGTGTACTATATCAGAATAACATGGTATGGAAGCCCAGCCGGGCATGAGGCCTACTAATGTCTAGGCCCAGAGCAGGAGCAGACAGTGAGGAAATGTTCATGGAGTCGGTGTTAAGGTGTCTCGGTTAGAAATGTGGTGGATATCTGTTGGGAGGTCATTCCATAGTTTAGGTAGCGGTAACTAAGTGCAGCCTGACCCATGAGAGTACCTTGCTCGAGGGATATGGAAAGCGCCTTGTATCCGAGTGTCATGGCGAGTAAGCTGCCAGGGGTTGAGTAGTTAGGTAGAATTCAGGTAGGGAGGAAGGGTATGGGACCAGTATTTAGCAGCAACTCTAGAGCAGTGGATTAGTCTACGGCTGAGAGTGAGGAGAAGGCCAAGGAGCTATATAGGTCACAGTGGTGCGTCAGTTTAGACTTTCCAGTATGAAGCGCAGAAGAATGAAAGAGTGTGTCCAGGCTGGTCAGAGTGGAAGGTGAGGCGGTGCCATAGACTACATCCCGTAATCAAGAAATTGGAAGTATCATTTTTTGCTAGTTCGCGCTTGACCGGGTAGGCAGGCAGCCTTTGTTACGTATAGAGGGCCCCTAGTTTAGGAAGCAATTTTTTGTGAAGGGAGTTTATGTGGGTTGAGAAGTCTAGATATTGGTCGAGCCAGACGCCGAGGTAGTGGAACGAGGTACAGGATTCTATGGGGCCAAGGTCCAGGGTAGGTAAGGGGGGCAGATGGAGAGTCGGGAGAGCCGAGGTTGCGAGCCAAAAGTTAGTGAGATTGTCTTTTTTGCGTTTAAGAAAAGCTGATTCGATCTGAGCCAATGTTAAACAGCGTTGAAATCCTGCTGCAGTTGGTCATGCACTGCTTCTGCGGATGGGCCAGTGTTGTAAAGCACAGTATCGTCTGCATACATTTGTATAGCAGAATGGGAGCAGACTTGAGGTAGTTCATTCAGGAAAACTGAGAAAAGGATTGGGCCCAAGACTGAACCTTGAGGAACTCCCATAGTGATGGGGAGGGGGGACGACACGTTGGAGCCAATTCTCACTGTTTGCCGCCTGCCATGCAAGTACGCCTGAAACCAGTTAGTGGCAAGGTCAGATAGGCCGCAGCCTTTAGTTTGTCCAGTAGGATTGTGTGGAGACGGTATCAAAGGCTTTAGCCAGATCGACCTAAGATGGCCAAGTGATATAGCCTTTATCCATACCTGAGAGGATGTCATTTGTGACTCTTAGTAGGGAGGTGACAGTGGAATGAGATTATGGAAGCCTGATTAGTAAGGGTGAAGAAAGAGGACTAGACTAAGTATTGGGAGAACTGAGCAAGGCAAATTGTTCTTGTATTTTTGCCAGAGTTGGGAGAAGGAAATAGGACGGTAATTCCCAGGGTGGAGGGGTCCCCCTTGGAAGTGGGATGACAGCTGCCAGCTTCATGCTGTGGGAATTGTTGACTTGAGAAGGAGAGGTTGAGCAAGTCTGGCTATCGGGGCGGCAATAGCAGGGGCTGAGAGCTGAAGTAGTCTGGAGTCCATGCCTGAGGGGCATTTACCCTTGTTGGGGTTTAGGTTACACAGTGCTGGTAGACTTTGGCCGGGGAGACAGGTCGGAAGGAGGAGGGAGGAGGCTGGTAGTTAGAGTGGTAGCTGACTTGAGTGGGGAAAGAGGTAGGCCTAGTACCAGGAGGAAGCACTGTTGGTGAAGAAGGAGTTAAAAGCCGAGGCAACTTCAAAGGGGTCAGTGACAGCTGAGCCTTGGATGGATAGGGCCGGGGTAGGTGGTTGTATAGGCGTGGATAGGAGTGATTTAATAGTTTTCCAGAATTGGGTCGGGTGGTTAAGATTTGTGCTAAGGGTTAGCGAAAAATAGCTCTGTTTGGCTAGTCGGATCGATTTCGTGCAGGAGTTACAAAGGGCTCGATAAGATTGATAAGCTTGATGGGAGCTAGTTGTTTTGTACTTTTTCCATGCCTGGTCCCTGGTGCGGCATTTGCTGATGATATCAGCGGAGATCCACGGGAGGTGGGAGCCCCTAACTCTAGTTTTTTTTTTGTGGTGCATGAAGGTTCCAGACATTCAGGAAACTATTTTGAAGTTCGTAGTGCAAGCAATAGTAGGGGCCAGGGAGATGAAGGACCAATCCACCAAGGTCAGATCCGATAGAAGTGATGCTAGAGAGAGTGATTTGAAGGACCTGGCTAGTAGGGTCCGGGAGGGGGGTTTGAGGGGTTTATGTACTTTTCTGACTAAGTAAACCATATGGTGATCACTTAGGGAGTCTGGGAGTAAGCCTGTTCCTATTGACCTATGGGGGTGTGTGGTCAGTGCCCAGTCCAGAAGGGAGTGGTTGTGCGTTTTTGGATTTAGCCTGGTGGGTTGGGATATTTGTTGTGCGAGGTTTAGGGCATTTACTTTGGAGCGTAGCTTGGCGCAGTCAGTTGCAAGCCAGTTGTAATTGAAGTCCCCTAGGACATATAGTTCTCCTGTTGTGGCAGCAGATTTTAAGTTGGCCAGGTGGTCCAGTATACTCGGTATAGGGGTGTTAGGGGCGCAGTAGGATCCTGCTATAAACACCGGGGCGGAGAAGGGCAGAGCAATTTTGACAGTTAGAGACTCGATTTGTGGCGAGGGAGTAGGGGTGGGGACTGGGGTGAACTGATGCTTGTTGGAAATAAACATGGCTAGGCCACCCTTTTTTACCCATACAGTCTTGCCTAGTTAGGGAGTATCCTGGAATGGCAACAGAGGAATCAGGGTGTTGGGGTTTGAGCCACGTCTCAGAGAGTATCAGGATGTCTGGGCGAAGTGATAGGATGGATAGTTGTAGTTCTGGAATTTTGTTGAGGACACTACAAATGTTTAGGTGCATTATTTTTAGGCCCTTTGGTAGAGCCAGAGGGGTTGGCATTGTAGGAGGGGTAGGGCTGGGGTTAGTTTCAATATCCCCTGCTAATAGTAAGAGCAGCGAAGCAAGCTGTAAGAACCTATGCCGAGAGGTCCTGTATGTGCGATGGCATTTATTTGGGCGAGGTACTGACGGGAGCAGGTCAGCCTTGAAACAGCGTGAGCACAGACAGTCCGGGGTGAGAGAAGGGGGAGAATGGTTGCTCCTATTAGCCAGTTGGTGGGGGGCTAGTTGGTGCTGATTGTGACAGTGTGGATGAGCACTTTAGCCTGTGATTAAATCATTGAGGTGGAGATGTGACAGTGGTTGCCTTAGGGGCAAGAGGTTGGGGAGGAGGCAATTGGAAAGCCAAGCAGGAGTAGGGAGGTGCTAGAGGCATCATTGTTATGCTGTAGCAAGGGGACATGTACAATGTGGCGGCCACTAGTGGAGCAAGCAGATAACCTGCTAATGGAAAAGTGGGCTGATTGTTTTCTACGCCCACATGATCACGTGACTCTCCCTATAAAACTACGAGCCGACCAAAGGTGGTGGTGACGGCGGTGGGGAGCTGGCGCGCAGCGCCAGCGGGGCCTTCTCCACTCCAAATTAAACACAGTATAGCCCAGAGTTGTGTAATTTGTTGGCGAGGAGCTGCGTGATTAGTAATTTACTCCAGGTGAACACTCACTATATAATCAGCCGCGTAGCGAGCAGGGCGCACGCGGAGACATGCACAGAGACACGCACGTCTGCGCTTGTCAGCTGAGTCCACGAGTACAGGGACCCAAACGCTTGGTGTGAATAAAAACAGTCTGCTAGAAAGTAATGTTAAGGCCTGCACTATGTCACAAAATAAGGGTAAGCGTGGTAGCAAACCTAAAAGAATTTGCATTAGCTGCCAGATGTTTACTGAGGCACCAGCCTGCAAGGATTTTGTGAGCGAAAATTGCATTTTAATTGCAAATTTAAGAAAAGAAATTGATAGCTTATCACAACGACTAGCGACTCAAAAAGAAATTACCTGCCTTGAGAGATTTATAGATCAAACTGTTCATGATATTACAGTGCTTGAATTCCAAATTTCTACTATTAAAGCTAAAAGTGTGTTGGAAGAGGTTAACCTAACTCATGTGGGGGGAAGGGGGAGGAAGTGCCTGCAAGGCCTGTGATTAGCACTCCATGGTCAAAACCCAAAAACCCATCAAAGAAGTGTTGTACTAGTTGCAAAGAGAATACCTTGCCAGTTCAAAATATGTTTGATTGTTTGCAAGACAATATAGATTTGGGGGATAATTCTAAACAAAATCCCCAGGGTATTCAACAGGAGTCTGTTCCTGCAAATAATCAATACACATTGTCAACTGAAAAAGTCCTGACCAAGGACATATTAGTCATAGGTGATTCAATAATCAGGGGAGTGGATACTGTGGTACGTGAAGGTAGGAAGAGCAGCAGTACTCTCAGCACCCTTCCAGGCGCTAAAGCAGGCGATGTGTCAGACTTACTGGAAGGGCTCATGGAGAATACAGAGAACCCATTAGTTTTAGTACACATTGGTACTAACGATGTATACAAAACTAGCCAGAATGCATTTCAGTCTAAAATAACGGACATAACAATGAGAATCAAACAAAAAGGAGGAGACTTAATATTCTCAGGCATATTACCAACACATGGGTATCTCAACTATAAAAATAAAGCAATTAAGTCAATAAATGACTGGCTAAGAACCTTTTGCATAAACAACAATTTGGACTTTATGGATAATTCCATTACATTCAGCAACAAATCCTGATTTAATTCTGATGGTCTGCACCTCAGCTTAGCAGGATCCAGGATTCTAGGTAGGAAATTGAATAAAGTGATTGATTTCCATTTAAACTGGTGCAAGGGGGGCAGCCCATGTCCGTAAGGCATTCAAACACAAATACAGTAATAGATTATAATATTGTTAAGGGCTGGAGAACGATACTTATAAATTCCAGAAGCCTTACAAATAAATATGATGAATTTAAATACTTCTTGGTAACACATGACATACAAATAGCCTGCATTACAGAAACCTGGTGGGATATTAATGATTCTTGGGAGAAATCAGTACCAGGTTATAACTTATATCACAAATCTAGATCATGTAGGAAAGGTGGGGGCATTGCAATATATGTACATCATTCTATCAATAGTATACAGTTGCCTTATGACAACCTTGAAGCTGAAACTATTCGGCCTAAGTTAATACCGTCTAGTGGCCCTAAAATCATAATTGGGCTTTTTTATAGGCCACCGTCTAATACACAAGACAAAGATGCTATTTTTAGATTTACTCAATAATTTAAATCCAGAGGACAATTTAATAGTGTTGGGTGACTTCAATCTCCCTAATATAGACTGGAAGTTGGCAAAGGCGGGTAATAAAACTGAACAACTATATTTAGATGCATTCGATCAGCTGGGTTTGGTACAATTGGTACATGAAAATACTAGAGGAAACAAAATTTTGGACCTTGTATTAACAAATATGAGTGACTTAATAAACGAGGTACAGATTCTACCCCCATTGGGCAATAGCAATCATTTTAAAGTTCAGTGTATAATAGGGGGGATGGAGTTAACTCATAATTTAAATTGATGTTCTAAATCTGAAGGAGCAACTAAATTAAATTTGGCAAAAGCTAATTTCTCCCGTATTAGGCAAGATTTGGCATTGTGGGATTGGTCTAAGGCTTTTGAAGGGAAGAACGCTGAGGATATGTGGATTGTACTTCTTAACAAGCTTAATAAATTAATTACTTTGTATATTTCAACTAATAAGACTAAACATATGCGAGGCAAAAAAATCCAATCCAAGCAGGTTAAACAAACAAATTAAATGCTTAATCAATAGCAAAGATAGACTATTCAAGAAATATATGAGGGAAAAAACCCAGAAGAACTATTCAGCATATAACAAACGTGCTAAATTGGTTAAGCTAACTATAAAAAGAGCGAAGGCTCAGCAGGAGATTACTTTGGCCAATAAGATTAAAGACAATAAAAAATATTTTTTCTCTTATGTTAATAGCAAGAAGAACCATTACTCAATAATAGGACCCTTTAGAGATATTAATGGCGAAATGGTTAACGAGCAGGAGACAGTAAATATACAAAATAATTACTTTTGTTCAATTTTTAATCCTGGAAATACACCCTGTATTTCTGATAACTTGGCATCTCTAGCTGGAAATATTAAAATAACACCTATGGAGGCAATGAGCAGGCTGAGAAAATTAGACATCAACAAATCTGGCCCAGATAACATTCACCCCAGAATCCTTCAAGAACTTGCTGACCACTTGGCGGATCCACTTAGCTTTTTATATCAAACATCCCTGGATAGTGGTGAGGTTCCTCAAGCTTGGAGGAATGCTTTGGTGGTTCCTCTCCACAAAAAAGGATCTAGATCTGAGCCAGCCAACTTTAGGCCCATTAGTTTGACATCACTAATGGGTAAAGTTATGGAGGGGATTTTAAAAGATATCATAGTTGATTATATAATGCCAAATAATTTATCTGATCCTGCGCAACATGGTTTTATTAAGTCTAGATCATGTCAGACTATCTTATTATCCTTTTATGAAAATGTCAATACAGAATTGGATAATGGCAAACCGGTGTAGTTTTTATGGACTTTGCCAAGGCTTTTGACAAGCTACCCCATGAGGAATTAATACAAATTTTGATTAGAGTGGGAATTTACAGTAACATCATAAAATGGATAGCTAAATGGCTGACTGGAAGGAGGCAGAGAGTGGTGGTCAGGGGTGTGATGTCAGATTGGTCTGCAGTTACCAGCTGGGTACCTCAGGGTTCGGTATTGGGTCCTTGTCTTTTTAATGTCTATATTTCATCTCTACAACTCAGTAATCCTTATATATGGATTTCTAAGTTTCCTGATGATTGTAGAGTAGGTTCAACTGTGACTTCTATAACCGAGGCACTTTCTTTACAACAGGCCATAAATGAAATTTATGAGTGGACTAAAGTCAGTAAATTGGAACTCAACATCTCTAAATGCAAAACTATGCATTTGGGTCGGAATAATAGTAAATATACGTATTGGATTGGGGACAACAGTTTGGTATCAACATCTGAAGAGAGAGACTTGGGTATCAGAGTCACCTCAGACTTAAAGTTTAGTTCACACTGTAAAAAAAAAGGTTAAAAGAGGAAATCAAAATTTAAATTGCATCTTGAGGCACATTTCTAGCAGACATGAGAATGTTATCATGCCATTGTATGGAGCCCTGGTGAGACCACACCTGGAGTATTGCGTCCAGCTGTGGTCCCCCCAGACTAGGGAAGATATCACAAGAATGGAGAGTGTACAGCGCAGAGCAACAAGATCAGTGTCTGGACTGAAAAACCTGTCCTATAAGGAGAGACTAACGAAACTCAGCTTATACTCATTACACTATAGAAGATTAAAGGGAGACCTTTGTATGATGTTTAGAATATCTCAGGATATTACATTAAGGGAAGATCTTAAACTTTCCTATAAAACAGGTTGGTCTAATGCTAGAAAGCATGGTATGCAACTCGATTTGCCTAAAAGGAATACAAACCTAAGGAAATACTGGTTTACTGTAAGGGTGGTGTCAGCATGGAACAGCTTACCAGCAAATGTGGTGGGGAGTTCTAATATGGATACATTTAAATCTAGATTAGATAACTATCTGTAGGATAAGACTACTACGTTTTAACAATAAATAATGGTGAGCACCATGGACGAAAGTCCCACAGCTTGAACTGACTTATGAAACTTATGAAACATACTGAAGCATAGGAAACAACATAAGAAACAAGAACCAGAATGTCACTTTAAAAAAAACCCACAGATTCTCAGCCTCAACAAAGTGAAAAAATGTGACAGACCAAGTTGCCCCTCCCACTCAGTCAAAAGCCGCACGATGCAGTAAGTAGAGGAAGCCGGCAATGTGTGTCCACATCTGGGAAGCCTGCCACCGCTCCTCGGCCCAATTCTCCTGCTCACCTCACATTTAAAACTTTAGGCCCTCTGTCTACCCCTGTTCAAAAGTGCACCTCAAAACGACTTAACTGTACACAACAGTACCTGTGTTTACAGTTACACAGTTGGTTTTCTTTTTGGGTGCCAGCTCGCTCCACCTTCCATCATGGTCATCTCCCAATATGTTCCCTGCTAAGCAGCTTCATTCCATGGCTGCCCCCGCTGACTACCATTTCCCAACCCAATACCTCCCAACCGGCATGTTCTTGAACTCACTTAAGGACCAAGTGAATGAGCTCAACCTGTGTCCTTTCTTATTTTGTGGCTTCCGCTCCCATCTGCTATCCCGACCTCTCTTTAATCCCTCAGACTTCTCTTCCAAGTCCCTGCAACCACCGTTACTCCTCTTATCTGAACCACGCTGCTGTGTTCCATTTCGTGAGTGGCCGATTCGTCCCTGGGCGAAATGTCATGATCCAGTAAGCACGAGACATATCGCTAGGGACAAATAGTGCTTACATTTAGATGATTTCCTATTTGCTGACATTTCAAGAGGCTCAATTAAAACAATGTTGCCGGACAAATTGCCGACCTTACTTGGCACTCGCCACTGCAATATGTACCATATACCAGTCTCCACTGCCAAGGGTGCTCGTCATCTGCTTTTTGAATTTCCAGCAGAAGCTGTTCATTTAAAAGCAAATCAGAGCCTCGGAAAATATTGTGTACCAAAGCAGTGCAGTATGTATGATTTATGACATAAGAGTCCTAGTGAATGAGTTTCCCTAACATCTTTCCCTACCGTCAACCTGCCTGACGAGCTAAAGAGTTGATGGGGCCACACTAAACCCAAGGAAATCAGCTTACCAGCCATCTTTTCTTGGCTCACTCTCTTGCCTTCCTGAGCACTTTCTTTTTTTTTTTTACTTTCTATTTATGCTCCTCCCCTGCCCTCTAGACTCCGCTGCCTCGGGAGTCACCAGTTGCATCTCCCCAGCCTCACCTTCCCTGCGCCCGTGGTAGTCCCTTCATGTAGCCTCGGATTACTCCCCGGGCGGGGACAGAGATGGGGACCTTCACCCCGAACTACGTTCAATTGTCAGGGCACCAGACCGGGACAGGCAGATGGTCTTATAGGGTCTGCAGTAGGGTGCTCTGTCTTCCAGGAGCCTAGAGGGCATTTTTCTGGTGTTCTTGTGCTTGGCGTGCGTCCCCGATGTCAAGGCGCTCCCGCCGACGTCCACCGTGCACTTTTCCCCTCACTGTAGGACAGGGGGCATGCGGTACCTCAGGCCTCCGCCAGAGGGCAGTCAAGCTCCAAGCCATGGATTCCCCTTCCTCTTGGGAGAGGAGAGCTGTCCTCCAGATGCTTGATCCTCTCCCTCCTGCTGACCCCTGCGGCCAGGCTGCGTTCCCGAACCTGAGTGTGGCGTATCTGGGGTGTGGTGTCCTGTGCCTCACCCTCAGTAACACCGGGTTGGCCCACCTGAGCACTTTCTCCTTGGAGTGCAGCTTGTGTTTTAGTTGTGGAACTGAAAAAAAAGAAATCCCAGCACTGGCAAAACACCAGTCATGTACATAAAGTACATAAGCACTAGCAAAAGTAAAAAATGTCTTTTTCTTGTCCAGAGTTAGTGCCTCCCACTGCTGCTCACAAGAGGTAAAAACATCAAGCTTAGTGCTGGGTAACAGGTTCTATTTTTTTTGTCAGGGAAGAGACTGTTCACTGTTAACCTGTTCAAATGTTAGAACTAATAGAGGGTAAGTTATACATACTGGTTATTTTATACTGTATGGCAGCATCACCCTCCATTCTCTGTTGATAGGGATCAAGCTCTGGGAGGCTTTGAATGGTTACAAGCAAGCATAGCTCTGAGGAACGAAATGTCGCACTGTGGTTGTTCAGACGGTAACCGGTATTTTGGTTGCGGCAGGGACATTTATATATGACCGGTGATTGAATTTCCAAAAAACATTTTGACTGCACCAATTTAGCCGCGACGATGTGTACGGCGACATTCCATCCATGTGCCATTCCGTTTCTGCCGTGGTCAGAGAGAGAGAGTTTTTCAGTCGCGATCTCGCTCACTATTTAAATAGCAAACTAACAAAAACACTACTACTGAGTCTACTGCTGTCCTTGTCCCCCATAGCTCTCCCAATCTACATTCATTAGCTCTCACTTCTTCAGCCCTGAAACAGCTCTCTGCTATTGCTATTGCTCTTTCTCTGTCACCTTAAAAAAAATGGACAGCAGGGTTGGGGACTGTGGGGAATGAAAAAAAAAATTCTGATCTCACCACTCAGTTTTGATAAGTTTCCCCTCTTAGTCATTAATAACACCATTCCAAGTGGGAAGGGCAATGCAAATAGTACAAACAATTGAGTAGGGAGTGCAGAGGGACTACTTTACATCAAACTGTAATTTTATCCTTTTTTAACATTATTTATTTTCTTTTTAATCTTTTATTTTATTAAAAATGTAACCCAGAACCCATTTTCTAAGCCCAATAATACCCTTCAGGGTGGGTGGTATTGTGCTGTATCGGACTGGTGGGCCTCATTATGCCCCTGGGCATAGCACAATACCACCCACCCTGTTGGGTATTATTGCTTACCCAGAAAACAGATCTATTTCTAATTATAAAATGGATAGGAAATTTTCTATGTCCTGATTGGTCGAGAAGATTCTGAAGCCATGTGGTGTGGGAAAAGAAACCCATGACTTTCCATTTTTTTTTATTTTTTATTTTTGGAAGCTGTATTGGTATAGGACAATAATCTATCCTCTGCCTCATGCCATCACTTAAACAAATAACATATTGCTACATTATTAGACCGCTTACTGCCACTCTCCACACACACACCTACTGACTCATGTAAACTTTTCTTTCACTGCGGTTTTCTTCTTTTTTTCTCCATCTTCTAAAACAGGACTCCAAACCACCACTACAGATTTATTTTCTGTTGTACATGCCCCCTGATGGAGCTTCTCAAAGGAGGTGCCACATAATTAATCATATTATTATTATTATATATTATATTATGATTATATATTTTATTATATATTATATTATAATTATATTATTATTATTATATATTTTATTATGTATTATTATTACTATTATGGAAGTGGAGTTGAACCAGGATTGGGAGGCTAAGAAGTAGGCATGGTGGTCCCAGACTACGAATGAATTGGGTGGAGTCCGAGTATCTGCATTAGAGGAGGAGAAGGACCTGGGAGTGATGATCACTAGTGACCGGAAGCACTCCACTGAGTACAAGAAAGAAGCAGCAAAGGCAAACAAGATGCTGGGATGCATATCTAGGGGGATCAGTAGTAGGAGAGAGGAGGTTATACTGCCCTTGTACAGGTCACTGGTAAGGCCGCATCTAGAGTATGGAGTTCAGTACTGGTGACCACACCTCAAAAAGGACATTAACCTGCTGGAGAAGGTCCAGAGGAGGGCTACAAAGATAATTGCTGGTCAGCAGGAAAAGGCATACGAGGAGAGGTTGAGGGCACTGAAAATGTACTCCCTGGAAGACAGGAGAGAGAGAAAGAGAGAGAGAGAGAGAGGGGACATGATTGGGACCTTCAAGTGTCTGAAAGGGATAAATAAGGTTGATAAGGAGAGTCTCTTTAAGCTGAGTGGCAACCATAACATGAGGGGGCACAGTCTTAAGCTGGAGGATGGGAGGTTTAGGAGGGAGGTCAGGAAGCACTTCTTCACAGAGAGGG
Organism: Neoceratodus forsteri; assembly: GCA_016271365.2. Taxonomy (NCBI): domain Eukaryota; kingdom Metazoa; phylum Chordata; order Ceratodontiformes; family Ceratodontidae; genus Neoceratodus; species Neoceratodus forsteri. The sequence continues at coordinate 911,615,465 of CM057453.1, read as the reverse complement.
TGGTGGGCACTTGGAATGTGCTGCCAGAAGAGGTAATCTCATTGAAGACAGTGGGCAGCTTTAAGAGGGGCTGGGACAGGTATGGGGGAGGGTAAGGGTCATAGGTAGGGAGGAGTGGGGAGAGGGAGCAGGGACAGTAGCTCAAGCTGTTCACCCTGCAACACGAGCAGACTTGATAGACGAAATGGCCTTCTTCTGATGGCTTTTTTGTATATTCGTATTTCGTATGTTCATATAGGGGTGTTTGGCCTCCTGGCAAGTTTAGAATAAAACAAGTGTATTTTAATTTTAAGACCGTGCGTGCCCTTTTATTGCTTTCTGTACATTTTAGGCTAGGCTGAGAAGGATTGCACCTTTAGCTGCAGCGGCATGCATGTGTTTTGTTTTTGTGCTCCATCAGTGCGTGGCACTGTTGAAATACCCAGATTCACTCATAATCTTTCGTAGTCTGGGACCACCATGCCTACTTCTTAGCCTCCCAATCCTGGTTCAACTCCACTTCCATAATTAGACATTACGCTCCCTTTCACATAATAAAAACAACTGCAAAAGCGAGGTCACTTGTATGCCCGAACAAGATGGCTGCCTAACCTTTCTGCCCTCGGCCACTTCTGTAGGAATCCAACCCCATGAAGTGATACTTTCAGACTAACAGTGGTATTTTTTCAACTTTCTGTGTAGAGAGAAGCACGTTAAGCATGTTAACTGAACCAGCTGAGTTTGACTTACCTACGACTCCACAGAAATTAAAGGAATCTGATATTAATTTTAATTTTGATATGTTTCTAGGTAATCAACCAGCTAGTTGATTACCTAGGAAAATATCAGATTTAGTGCCCCAACAGCATGGTTTTCGAAAGGCACACAGCACCACCACCACAGCATTACTAGAATATACAGGGTACATTCATAGTGCATTAGACCATGGTCAGCTAGTGGGGGCAGCTTACATCGACCTTACCAAAGCATTTGATACAATCAACCATACACTACTGCTCGAACAACTCTGTTACTGTTCTCTCACCAGAAGCAGTGGATTGGTTCCAAAGTTATCTAGGGAACAGGGCTCAGCAGGTCAAGATAAATAATGTCCTTTCGGACAGTCGGCAAATGTGCACAGGTGTCCCTCAAGGATCAGTTCTAGGCCCACTACTCTTCAGCCTTTTCCTAAACCGCCTGCCCCTTGTTTGCACTGATAGAATCCTCCTCCTCTGTGCGGATGATGCCGTGATCTTTACCAGCAATTCAGACCCTGTACTGCTGGAGAAGCAGCTCCAGCACAACTTCGCAAAGGTAGAGGCCTGGTTCATGAATCACAGACTTCTCATGAACTGAAAGAAGACAAAAGTCATGCTGTTTGCAAACCCACAATGCAAAAACATGAATCTCATCAGCTTACAATTCTAAATAGCGTTAGTACCCCACTTGAACTGATTAACTCCTTTAAGTACCTTGGGGTGACCGTAGACAACTCCTTATCCTTCGCTTACCATGTAGACCATATTGCCAAAGCAGTAAATACTAGAATAGGTCTACTGCACAGACGCGAACTTTGCCTGACCACCGATGCACTCCAGCTTGAGGTAAATAGTTCTAATTTCCATCATAGACTATGGCCTGGTTGTCTATAGCACTACAGCGGATTTGACCCTAAAAAGGATCACAACAGTACTAAATAAAGTCTGTAGGCTAATTACAGGGGCCCATCAGCTCACACACGTGATTTGTATGCTCAGACTGGCTGGCTGCACGTGAAGGGCAGGATGCAATACCAAACCTGTCTCCTGGCTAAAAAAACCTGCTTGGGCCTAACCCCCCGGGCCATCCAGAACCTCCTTAGTCCAGCAGCTAACTCCCACAGGACAAGAAGAAAGACAGCCACTCCTTCAAGGTCCCTTTTCTGCCGCACCACTCAGGGCCAAAGGTCATTCACCTACTATGCCCCCAACTGGCTCAGTACCCTCCCCCTGAGACATTCTGGCTGAATCGAAAATTGGCCACTTCAAACAAAAGTTACGCCAACACCTCACAGCACTTTGTAGTTGTGAAAGCTCTCCCTAGCAGGAATCATTAGATTACCCCACAACCCCTCATCGCACTTTGCAGCTTAGCCTGCCTGTCTTAGTTATTCTATCCCCTCCCTTCCCGTCCACCCTGCCTTATCCTCTCCTCTCCTCCTTCTCCTCCCCCACCCCATCCAATCCCTCTGTTCCCACCTATCCCCCCCCTTCCCTCCTGTCCCGGCACTGGACAAAGCCATCTTGGCAGATTCTCTTTGCCTAATATATGTACTCAATTGCCTTGATCACATGCTTTCTCTCTTTGCCTAATTGTTAAGCAAATCTCTGTTGATGACTGTAATCCTGTTATAATGTGTAATACCACTGTGTCACAATTGTTTCTATTGTATGTATACGGTGTTTTCCAACGTGGAACCTTTGTAAAAGAGCTCCCAACTCAAAGGTATTGTAATCCAATATCTTAATAAATAAATAAATAAAAAAGGTTTAGATACCTTGGCTCCCTCTGCTCACTTGCCTACACCTATAATGGCCACACTTCAGAGAGTCGGTAACCAGCATGCCAGCCTTCTCAAGTGGATTGCTACAAATGTGGAATCTTTCCAGGCTATGGTGTCAGACCCAAAATAGTATTCTGGCACTCACTGGCAGAGTTGTGACTATGGAGCCCCAAATTGCAGCCCTTACCAACTCCCACAAGGCACAGGAAGAGTGAAATTGGGTTGCAAAATACCAAATAGACTATTTCACTGTAGAATTAGAAGACCTGAAGGAAAGAGTGACATAAAAACTTTGGATCCTAGGACTGTATGATGGCTTTGAGTGGAATGATGATGTTAAACTTCACACAGAGCTCCCCATGTGGCTGAACTTGGACCATAACGTCTTTGAGTTTGAGCTAGACCGCACTCATTGGATCCTTTGATCAAGCATGCATCCTCTGCAGCATGTTCCCATCTCTCATTTTTAAACTTCTAAGATTCCAGAACAAGGAACTTATTCTTAATAAAGCCTGATAACTGAAGAACTTGTTAGTAGCTGCCTGGAAACCGTATCTCCCTTTACCCCCACTGACCTAGAGGGGTTCTTGAACAATGTTAGGTGTTCAACAAGGTACAAATTGGACTGAGAAAGAGGGCCGTCTCAGAGGAAGACGCATCACTTTCAGTTCCTAGTGGAAGCAATTGTTTCCTTCAATCTGCACTGGGCTATCCATGTGCATTGGGCTCCTCTTCCGCTGAAGTATCTAGTCAGCCTGCCATCATGGCTTGTAGACCAGGAGAGACCTCAGTGCCACCTCCCGGCTGTGGAATGTTAGTAGAAGTTCATCAGGTTAGTACTGACTATGACTGGGGAGGGGCTGGGGAGAGAGGAGGTGCAATTTTTTGTAGGGCATACCACAAAACTGTTGCACAGTTGCACATCTTTACTTGGTGCTATGACATGATGAAGTGTCCCCCCACTTGTGGAGTATCCACATTGGGTCTACCTAGATGAACCTGTACTGCTTAGGTGGCCCTGTTTGGCCTATCACACCTGGTCAGCACTCATGCCAAGGACTGCTGCATGTAGAGCAGTGACTTTATGGTTTGCCCAGCACCTCTCCCCTCTCTCTCAGATCATCTATGGACATCGAAGCGGGGCAGACTTAATAGCTTACCCCCAGCTGTCTGCTTGATCTGGGACATTTTCTGTATTAACCTGTTTTTGTCTGTCAGGCTTAATAGTTTATATCACAATGATTTCTTTTGGTTGTATATTCTGTCATACTACCTGTTTTGCCCAGTAGTATGTTAGGGCATAGTGGACTAATTGTTACTGTGCAACTGGCAACGTTTCTAGTTTGTGCTTCTGTCCTCCAGGGTACCACTGTGGCTGGGGGCTCGCTGAGGGCACAGTAGTGATTCTCTTATTGTAACCTGAGTCTGTATCCTTCTAATCAGTCATATCTGTATGGGTGGTTGGCACAAGGGGTGGACAGAGAACCTTGACGATGTGAGAAGCCCTACCTTCTTTTTTAAAACTTTTTTATTATTGAAACGATAATACATTTCATAGCCATACATACAGAAAACATTAATAGGTGCACAGCATCAGACACATTTCACGCCTAGACAGAGGGTGATGAGGTGGTTTGATTAATTGTGTAGTAATTCATCATATTTAACCTGGCTTATGCGATATATATAAGTTTGCAACAGTGTCTTCAATCAAGTCCCACTTTCCAGCCCCCGCCATAGTGGAATATCTGGAGAGTCTATGGCCATTGTATTTATCCCATGGCTGGCAGTGGTTTTTCCATGGCTCTTCCTCTACTGCCTGTTTATATTATTTAGGGTTTGTTCCTGTACTTTAGGCCACTGACCCTAGACTCCTTTACTGCAACAAGAAGGGTCTACCCGAATCCTGGCCTTCAGGCCAAGTTTTGCATATCAAGTGGTAGAGTTCTGATCTCTGTTTCAGCTCCCATACCTTTTCCTTACACCCCCCCCCCATTAGCTCCTTTTCTGCTAATGCGTTGATGCCCAGGGAAGTGGACCGTGATGTGGCTGGAGTGCCCATTTGTCCATCTAACAGGTTCTGTGAGAGCGTTGGCCTATGTGCCTTCCTTGTTGTCATTTAGTGGTAGCATCTAGTGTACTTCCACCAGGTGGAATTACTCGAGCTAACTTGATTGCCTTATTTTACTTTTATTTATTGTCCGGCAGGACAGTGTACATAGTTATCCAGTAGTTGTAATACTAAGCGTATGCCCTAGTGTGCCATGTTTCTTGCTTTGGAACACCTGTGGAGTAGCGTTCATATGTTAATCTTACAGTTGTGGGTTTATTGGATTGTTGTGGGAGGTTGACTGGGCAGGTGGGTGTTTGGGAGGGTGTGGGACGGCTGGGGGAGTTGTACTTTATTGTACAAGAGCACCACTATTGTTATCATGGTGTCCTTTGATAATTTAAAGATTGTGTCTTGGAACACAAGGGGCTTTAACTGCCCGATTAAACACTGTAAGGTACTGTTAAAACAGAAGGAACTACAGTGTGAAACTGCATTACTCTAAGAGACCCACCTGTTGGAGAAGGAAGCTTCCCACCTCTATTGCTCATTGGTAGGGAACTCCTGCCATAGTGCATATTCTACCTAACAGAGAGGGGTTGCTGTCCTGTGCAGGAAGGGTTTCCAGCCTGGTATTCACAAAATCTTTAGGGACACTGAGGGCAGATTGATACTACTAGAGGGCATTTATCAAGGGGAACCCATAGTGCTGAGGAGTATTTATGCCCCTCATGCACCCGCGATTACCTTTTTCGACTCAAACCTGCATGAACTCCTGAGCAACCCAGCAGGTATAATAATCCTTGGAGGGGATAATAATATTACACTCTACCTAGACCTTGCTAGAACTGGTCCAGGGAGTAGAACTGAGAGCCAGGTAGCAGACCAGGTTTGCAGTACTTTTGAACAAGCAGGCCTCTGTAATAGCTGGAGAAGTGGTGTGTGATTTGATCTTTGTCTCTAAAGGCCTCCTCACACACACCTGGGGGGGTCACTAGGTAGTATATTGATCTCAGACCATGCACCTGTCATATTATCCCTGGCTTGTGGTGCAGTATCCAGGCCTAAAAATAATTTATGCCTTAATACAGCACTCTTGCAACAACCCCTCTTCAAAGCGTAGCTAGAAGTGGAATTACTTGACTATTTTTTCAATAAATGAAACCCCTGATACCTCAGTTATGACCCAATGGAAGGCCTTGAAAGTCATGCTTCAGAGTCAATTAATAGGACACACATCCAGACCAAGGAAAGAGAGTGGTCAAATAGTCCGACAAAAAGAGGGGGAACTCAAGAAGTAGAAATAACGCTGCAGTCCCACCCTGGTAGCAATGTGGGCTGCCAATGAGGAGAAATATCAGCATAAAACTGAATATGCCCTCTTTCAACTCCAGCAGGAATACTGGGAGGATGGGGAGCACCCTGGAAAACACTTGGACCACCGGCTTAGAGCAAAGGAAATGGAGAAGTACATTTTGTTCATTCAGACTGATGACAGTGTCTTCTCCCTGACACTAATTAATGATGAAGTCCAGAAATACTACCACCAGCTTTATTCTTTGGAAGTTTCTCCTCTAGACAGCAATTTGACACCTTCTACCAAAACATCTGTCTCACTCTGATTCCACCTGAGTCAGCTGTCATTCCTATGTCCCCAGTTACGGCCTCCAAAGTCATAGAGGCTATTAATAGGATATGTTGGGGAAATGCCACCCCCACACAACCTGTATGGGTATCCTAGTGACCTTTATGTGGCTTTCACAAAGATCTTGGCACTCTGATTTGCTAGGATTAATAAAGCATTGGAGGTTTGCCATCCTCCTTTATGCAGGCATTAATCACTCATCCCTAAAAAAGGCAAAGATTGTGTTCTTTGTTGCCAGTTTTGGCCCATTTTCCTCATTAATGTGTATGCCAACATCTGCATTAAAATACTTGCAAGAACAGTGGAGGGCCTAATGACTGACCTGATTGACCCCGACCAGATAGGCTTTGTACAGGGCAGACTAGGGTCTGGCAGCATAAGACAGATCCTACACCTGCTGTGGGAGGTAAGAGGCAGTACAACACCCACTGCCACCCTGTCCCATGGTGCTGAAAAAGCACTTGACAGGGTGAAGTAGGTATACCTTTTCAATGCCATGGAACTGTTTGGGTTCCCTAGAAGGTCTGCCTCATCAGACTTGTAACCCCACTGCCTCTGTCCTTACTAATTCAGTTATTTCTCAGAGTTTACAGTTGGGTTGTGGTACTAGACAGGGGTGTCTACTGTCACCTTTTTTTTTCCTGCTGCCAGTGGAATCCCTGGTCATTAAATCTGCAGTTCAGTGGATTTTCCAGGTATTTCCATCTTTGGCTCTCCCCACTAACTGTCACTGTTTGCAGATGAAATTACTCTCCCTGGTTGACATACCCAACTCCCTAGGGGCTCTAACCACCATCATCCAGGCCTACTCAGTCCTTTCGGGATACAAGCTAAATGGAGAAACATCCCAAATTATGCCACTTAATACAGCTTGTACCACAACTCACTTCCAAGGTCATCCCTTTTAATAGACCCTGACTGGGGTAACATGCCTCGGTGTACAGCTGAGGCCTGCTGTTTTAGCTACAGTAGCAGCTAATGTGCAGCTTATGCCGGATAAACTAGACCAGAACATGTCCAGAGGGGGCTCTATGATGCTTTCCATATTGGGTAGGGTGCATGCCCTTAAATTGATAGCCCTTTCCAAACTCCAGTATGTGTTATTCATCCACCCCCCTCCAGACACCTAGCTCTTTCTTTAAGTCCTTCCACTCTAAACTATCATCATTTATATGGGGGTGTAAAGCACCCAAATTCAAAATGCAAATCCTCCAGTCCCACTAGAGCAGTGGAGGACTTGGCCTGCCGAACCTGCGTCAGATGCATGAGTGGGTAGTCATGTGCAAGATTGTATTGTGCTGTTAGTCAGATCTGTCCACCTACCCCCCAGGTGGCTGTCTGTCGAACTGTCACAGACCTGGTCCTGACTCCTTCAGCCATGTTATTCCTGGACTGGGGTCTCCCACCCCAGGCCTCTCTCCAGACATTCATTCAATCAGTTAATCAATCATCCACCCCAGGCCTCTCTCCAAACATTCATTCAATCAAAAATCAAACTTTATTTTGCCAGGCAGTTACATCGTTGAACAAGCTCACTTTCAAGATGGTCCTGGACACAGAGGACACTTATGCTTTACGGTAGACAACACTTCATACAAAAGTAGACATTGGTACAGGCAGTTACAGTATACAAACTCAGTACTTGGATGAATCAGACATGTAAAGCAAGTGCAAATATAGGCATTTAAAGTGCAGCATATATAGGTTGTAGCTTTAGAGTGCAAGTGAGGAGAGGAAGAAAGGACATAGAGAAGGGCAGTGGGAAGAAAGGGTATCAGACACATAGTAGAGAGGGAAAATAGGGCAGCCTAGTAGAATGAGGCCCCCTGCAAAGCTAATTGATGAGAGGAGGGAGGTGGGGGGGAGATGGTTGCCCTAAAGGGATGCTGGCCGACATGGGAAATAGGCGGCCCAGGATTACAGAGGTTAACTTGGATGAAACATGCCAAATCTCTAGACTGGAACCCAAAACTGCTCACTCCTGACCTGGATGACAAAATCCTCAGCTAGCTGTTGTCCACCAGAATATGTCTTGGCCTTTGTGGGAGAAGCTGGGTATAAGTACATCAAGAGACCTGTACCACCCGACAACTGGAGCAATCTATTCCTTTGAAGAGCTTTGCTTGATCTACTGGTGTACTAAAATGCACTTCTAGAGGTACCTCCAAATTAGGAACCTCTTATGAGTGAAGGTGTCTGGTAATCATATGCTGCTCCCTCCTGGCACATTAGAGATATGAAGCACATCATTCGGCACTTCTCACCACCTAGCAGCTAAATATAAGATGACAGAAAGGGTACAACCCCCAGTCACAATATCAGTACCTAAACTGAAGTGAGAACAAGAGCTGGGTATAGATATCCCCTCAACAGACTGGGACCAAGTTTAGACCAGAGCATACCAGGCATCCACAAAACTCCAGTCTAAAATCCTGCAGTTTAATATACTACATAGAATCTACCCTACTCCCTTACAAAACAGGCCTCTTTGAAGACAGCAGCTGCTGGCACTGCTTCTCACCTCAGGCTTCCGTTGCTCATATCCTGTGGACATGTCCCACTCTGGACCCTTTTTGGACAGGGTCTGGGGGAGATGCAGAGATGTTGCTCCTCTCCTAGCACTTCAATACCCCTTGGTGGCACTGCTGTGTATCCCTCCAGAGGTCAATGGGCTCTCCCCCTCACTGTCTTTTTGGGTTATTGGAGCCTTGGCAGTAGCCAAGTGAGTTATACTTTGACATTGGAGAGACCCAGACCCCCATCTTACAAGGAATGGGAGAACCTTTTGGCCCTCAGATCTAGATATGAGAAGATAGCCCATGTAGTAGTAGGTAAACTTCTCACCTACCTTCAGATATGGGGCCCACAACTGAGTGAGAAAACTCGTGCTACCCCTATACTTCTTCCAGAGAGGTGAATTTCCTCTTGCCATTTCCCTTTGGCCAGGTTAGGGTCACTAACCCAATAACCTGAGGTTTAGAAACACCATTGTAGAGCTCTGCTGAGCAGTAGTTCTACACCTGCACTTCTCTGCAGAACAAGTTGCCACCTATGATGAGGGCTTTTTTACCCCTTCCCCCTTCCCCTTGGGGGGGAGGGCTTTTCACTTCAGTGGCCTTTGCTCCTAGGCGATTATCCCCTCCCCCTGCAGTGCCCTCCCCTTCTCAAGACTCACCCTTGTGGGACACTGTTTGACCCCCCTCAAGTTACTCCAGAGACACTTGGGTTTAATATTTACTCTTGAGGGTAACCATTGATCTGGCACCACTTTGACAGCATGGGAAATGGTAATGCTTCTGAACCTGGGTTGGGCAAGTGTGTGGTGAGGCATAATCTTGGTACAGATTACCAAGGCACACAGAACTAGATTACATATACTAGTGTGCTGGTCACCCCTGTTATCAGTTCCTTTGACAGATCCATCAGTCAAGTCTGTATTAATTGGTAGTGGGCAATGGCTACACTTCCATTTCTAAAGAAACTGAATGGGTCCATTTCTCAGCCCCCAGTATTTCTTACTAGGTTGTGCATTTGGTATAGTCTGGTAGAATTGTCAACCTGTATATCAGCTTTTGGTGCAAAGTTATGCCGAGTTATGAAATTGTATCCATATGTTAAAAATGAAGTGTATTCTTGTACAGTTATTTTAGGCAGCATGTCAACATGTTAATTTCAGCTGCTTTGATGTGTATGTTCCTATACAAAAATCTTAATAAAAACTTTTATGGCAAAAAAAAAAAAAAACAACAACTGCAAAACACCAGAAACTGTTACCAACTTTCTCAAAACCACCCTTATGCCTCCCATCCATGTATCAACATAACACCCTGCTCCCACTAATATTATTTACTTCTGTCATGCTGTAAAACTAAATGAAGCCAGATTATTCCTTGCCTGCTGAAATACTGATTCAAACATTTTGTTTTAAATTACACTGTCTCACACATTGTATTTTTAAACAGAATCCTTGCTCCAGTACATGCAGCACGGATCACTGCCCAGATACAGATTACCAGCCACATTTGAAAAACAAAAGTGAGGGGAACAGGTAGACAAAAACACATACCAAGATGACAATCCCTAGTTTTACAAACTAATTCCCAACTCTTGGAGTTTCTTAATTAAATGATATTGTAGGACTGTATCAGCAGTGGAGGGGTTGGGGGGGTGAGGCAGGGCTTAGATCTCTCTCTTGTTGCAAGCACCATTTAAGTCTGTGCTTGAGGTCTAGTCATCGACAGCTTAAAGTCTTTCTTGGGCAGGATTTTCCAATGCTTGTGAATGACGCAAGCCGCGGGAGCACCGTACATATGGGGCGCACGGCGCTTCTGGCATTCACCTGCTGGCAGTCTAGCTAGACCAACTTTTTGTGGTTTGGCTTGCAGCAATCCTGAGGACCGTTTTTACAGAGTTTGCACCATATATGTGGCACAAGTTGCAGTAAATAGTGGAAAATGTAGCAACAGGATTTTTAGGACAGTAAATTAATAAAAAGGGAACTAGGAGAGCTTCAGTAGCAGACAAGTAGTGGAATAGCAGTATAATTGCAGTATAATGTGGGGAGTGGTGCAATGCAGTGGCTGTGGGGCAGCCATATTCAGGCAGACCTTCTGGACACTGAGGTGCTGCCCTATCTGCATACATCTCTCTGGACTGTGGGATGAGGTAGCCAGACTCAGAGCGGAAGTAAACTGGGTCAGGAGTACCATCACCTCTATCCAGAGACCACCCAGTCCAATGCAACTGCCTCAAAGGATGCAGAGAACGAGGAGCACTTGGATGACAGTGGGCTCAGGGAGGGTTAGGCGGTCAACAGATGCACATCCCAGATCCTATTCCACTCAAGAACTCATATGCCACACTGGCAAATGGGGACAACCAAATAGAGGTACCCAGAGAAGTGGAAGGAAAGGATGTGGAGGTTAGCCAAGGAGGTGACCTCAGCGGGGAAAGCAGTGGACCCCAGAGGAAGAGGAAGCGAATCCTGGTGGGGGACTCCATCATAAGAGGGATCCAACTAGGAACACAGGAGGGGGAGGACAGGGAGGTGAGGTGCCTACCAGGTGCCACGGCATGGAGGGATGGAAGGAAGATCCTGGGGATCACTGGGAAGGCAAGACGGGAGGGTGAGCTGGATGTCATTATCCACCTAGGTACTAATAACCTGGCAAATGGGGAGCCAAAGGAAGTTCAGGAAGAGTTTAGGAAATTGGGGAGGGGTCTCAAGCAAGTAGCTATTTCTGTCACTTTCTCAGAACTACTACCTGTGAGAGGCAAGGGAGAGCATAGGGGTGCATGCACCAGGAACTTTAACTCATGGTTGAAGAACTGGTGCTGTGAGGAAGGGTTTGGATTCATTGGTGACTGGGGACCCACCTGGAAGGATGGAGGTTTGTTCAAGCCTGACAGCCTGCATCCATCCTGGAGGGGAATCCAAGCACTCAATGATAAGTTTAAATGCTACATTGACAAGCATTTAAACTAGCAAAGGGGGGTGGCAGGCCAGCAAGGAGGGTACCTACTTGCTCACCCCCCACAGCTAGCAGTGGAACCAGTGGAGTTGCTGTCTCTACAAAGCAGTGTGCAAAAGATGGAGATTAGCGCCCAAGAGGTGGATAGGCAGAAAACGGGCAAAATTCAGCAGAAGGGCAGACAGCAAGGAGAACCAGGGATAAAGGACAACCAAGGAAGGGGCTGGAGTAGAACAGCAAAACAGTCTAGGGAGGTCATATCATGGAAAGCCATGTGTGCAAATGCCAGGAGCCTTAGCAACAGGATGGAAGATCTGGAGGCTGTCATGGTGCAGTCAGACCTGGACATTGTGGCCATCACTGAAACCTGGTGTAATGATAACCACGACTGGGAGATGGCCATACCTGGCTACAACATATTCAGAAGAGACAGGGCAGGCAGGAAGGGAGGAGGAGGAGTGGCATTGTATGTGAAAAATGACATAAGGACCACAGAGATCCAGGAGGAACAAAATGGGGGAGAGATATTGTGGGTTAAGCTGGAAAGGAAAATGGGACCAGCCATCCGCACAGGTGTGGTCTATAGACCACCAGCCCAGGAGGAAGAAACAGATAGGGAGTTGATGCTAGCCATCCAAAGGATGGCAGACAAGAGTGAGGTAATACTGGTTGGAGACGCCAATATTCCAGACGTGGACTGGAGCATCCCAGCAGCAGCATCAACTAGAGCAGATTTATCCTGGACTCCCTTCAGGGTGCCTTCCTCAAGCAACTGGTCATGGAACCAACTCGACAGAAGGCAATACTGGACCTTGTGCTCACAAACAGAGACAGTGTGATGGGGTAACAGTGGGGAGCACCTGGGGAACAGTGACCACCAGTCACTGTGGTTTGAAATCACAGAAAGAGCAGAACCAAACCACACAAAAACATGTATCCTGGATTTTAGGGGGCAGACTTTGGGAAAATGGGGAGATACTTGAAAGAGGCATTAAGGGGAATGGGGCAGGAATCAGGGGTTGAGGAACAGTGGGCAGTATTTAAAATGGGGATTACAAGAGCAACAGAATTATGTATTAAGCAGGTTAGCAAGAGGAAAAGGAAGAGGAGACCATTATTGTTTTCCAAAGAGGTAGCAAAGAAAGTGAAAGCCAAAAAGATTGCATTCAGGCAATACAAAAAGACACAGGCAGAAGGGGATAGGGAGAAGTACCAGGAGAAGCAAAGGGAGGCAGGAAGGTCAGTAAGGGAAGCCAAAGCTCGGACAGAAGAACACATTGTAAAATCAGTGGGAGGGGACAAAACCTTTACAGGTACATAAGTGAAAAAGAAAGGCAAAGGAGGGATAGTGAGACTGAAGGGGAAGATGGGGCTGTGTGGAGGATGACAACAGTAAAGCTGACATATTGAACAGGTATTTCTGCTCAGTCTTTACTGAGGAAGAGGAGGGTAATGGGTCTGAACGGAGTACAAGGGGTGAGAATGGTGCAGAAATGGACACAAGTCCCTTTACACAAGAAAGGGTCCTGAAGGAACTGGAAATAATAAGAGTTGATAAAGCAATGGGGCCAGATGGGATGCACCCCAGGGTCCTTAAAGAACTAAGAGAGGTGGTGGCTGAACCTCTGGCTATCCTGTTTAGCCGATCACTGGAAACAGGGGAGGTACCCAAAGACTGGAGGATAGCAGATGTAGTCCCTTATACAAAAGTGGGAACAAAGAGGAAGCAGGGAACTACAGACCAGTCAGCCTCACCTCGGTAGTGGGGAAGATCATGGAAGCACTACTGAAGGAGAGATTGGTGGAACATCTGGTTGTCAGTGGACTACAGGACCCAAGGCAGCATGGTTTCACCAGGGGAGGTCATGTCAGACCAACCTCATTGAATTTTTTGACTGGGTGACTAGGGAGGTGGATCAGGGGAGGGCAGTGGACATGGCCTATCTGGACTTCAACAAGGCCTTTGACACTGTGCCACATAGAAGACTATTGCACAAACTGGGGAATATGGGTGTGGACAGGACAGTAGTGTGGTGGGTAGGTAACTGGCTGGGCGGCAGGACACAGAGGATGGTGGTAAATGGCTGTCACTCCACAGAGGGAAGAGTGACCAGTGGGGTACCACAGGGATCAGTGCTGGGACCGGTCCTATTCAATATCTTCATCAGTGACATTGCGCAGGACCTAGAAGGCAGAATTTCTTTTTTTTATACTTGTTTTATTTTATTATCTTACAGCTTCAAAATACACTTATTCATCGATTTTCAATTACATAAGCAAATTGAATTCTTTCTTAGTGTGCAATTGCTTTTTCAATTTTAGGTACTTAACATCTTAACTTTAAAAGCATTTATAAGAAGAAAATAAGAGAAATTGATTTTGGCAAATATTAATAGGCAACAGGCAGGGTCTATCCTTTACACTAGCTGTACATTGATATATACATAGTCATTAATTACCATGGAAAAATAAAACTCTGCATGAGACTGTACATTTCTAATAACATTACTCTATACCGTACTTCTCCCATATCCAACAACTACACAACATTCTCCTGGTAGAGGTCCCACCTTGTCCATCTCAACAGAAAAGTTTCTGCTCGGTTCTGTAGGCCCATTGAAATTTGCTCATTTTGTTGAATTTGCATTATTATTGCTTTCCAATCTTTAAGGCCGGATGGGGTTGTTTGGTACCATTTTTTTGTTATTGACTTATATGCCGAACCTAGTAGTATTGCCCAGAGATATTTCTGGGCTTTGTCGCATAGCTCTGACGGTGGCAATCCCAAGATTAAGTGATGGGGCTCTATCTCTTCTTGTATACCCAAAACCCCCTTTATGTTTTCCTTAACTTGGGACCAGAATCTACTTATACCTGGGCATTCCAGAAGGACATGCATTTGCAAGGCATTCTCCTCTCCACAGTCCCTCCAGCACCGGGAGGAGCCCCTCTGTCGCCCCAAGAACGTTGTGGAGGGGACCAAGAAATATCTCACTCGCACCTTCCAGACAAACTCCCCCCATGTCGGAGATGAGGTGGTTACCCAAGTATCTCTCCAAATCCTTTCCTATTCTGCGGTAGTTATTGGGCGTTTAAGCTCCCTCTCCCATTTAGTCTGCACCGAAGCAATAGCGTTCCCTGCTCAGGCTGTATTATATTTATATAGGACTGCTGTTGCTTTCTCCCCATATTGCGAGGACCATATTCGCTCGAATGGGGGGTCTCCCTCGACTGCCCAGGTATTCTTTTCCTGTAACCTCAATTGTTTAGAAATGTAATCTTTTATTTGATAGAAGAATAGCCTGTCCCTTTCTGTCCACTCAAATTTTGTTTTAGCTTCCTCAAAACTCAATGTTTCATTGCTTCTCATTAGCTGCCAGGGGGCCTCTAGCCCTTTATTTATTTGGGATTTGTACCATCGGTTGTTGAATGTAGGCTGCAAAATGAGCCATTCATATCTCCAGCAGTACTGCTGGTATTTCTCAAGCTTCATACTCATCTGCCATCCTCTAAGGATGGATAGAGTTGCGAATGGAGCTATTCTGAGGGCCTCTCTAAGGTGCTTAGGTGAAAAAAGACTCGCCTGGAGGGGGATCTGCATTTCTCTTGCCAAGTCAATCTGCTTCCACCGGGCTTGGTAGGTTTTGTTTTCCCATAGTAAAGCCAACCTCATCTGTGAAGCAGACCAGTACTCACGCAGCGAGGGGAGGGCTATACCCCCTTTATCTTTAGGAAGTATAAGCTTTGCAAAACTTACTCTGGGCCTTTTGTAGTTCCATAAATACTTATTTAACAATTTTTGCCATGACAGAAGTTCTTTGGAAGTGAGGGAGCAAGGGACACATTGGAATAAGTAGAGAAATCTTGGGAGAATATTGATTTTTAGGGTTAGGTTTCTTACATAGAATAGAAGGCAGAATTTCACTGTTCGCTGATGACACAAAGCTCTGTAACAGAGTAGACACACCAGAGGGTGTAGACAGAATGAGAAGGGACCTGCAGAAACTTGAAGAATGGTCAGGGGTTTGGCAGTTGAAATTCAATGCAAGGAAGTGCAAGATAATGCATATGGGGCACAAAAACCCTGGCACAATATATCAGTTGGGGGTGAGGATATAGCATGCACCAAGCAGGAAAGGGATCTAGGGGTTATCATCTCTGATGACCTCAAGGCAGGGAAACAGTGTGACAAGGCAGCAGGTAAAGCAAATAGGATGCTGGGATTCATAGGCAGGGGCATCACCAGCAGGAAAAGGGAGGTCATAATTCCACTATACAAGACACTAATGAGGCCCCACTTGGAGTACAGTGTACAGTTCTGGAGACCATACCTACGTAAGGACATAGACAGGGTAGAGAAGGTTCAGAGGAGGGCAACAAAGATGGTGCATGGATTGCATCACAAGTCCTATGAGGACAGGTTGAAGGAACTGAACATGTACTCCCTGGTGGAGAGGAGGGAGAGAGGGGATATGATAGAGACATACTGTACAGGTATCTTACAGGGAGGAACAGGGTGCAGGAATACACGATTTTTAAGCGAAAAAGATGTTCCAGGACTAGAGGGCATGGGATGAAGTTGGAGGGAGGAAAATTCAGAGGAAACGTGAGGAAAAATTTCTTCGCAGAACGGGTGGTGGACAAGTGGAACACCCTGCCAGAGGAAGTGGTGGGGGCTGAAACAATCACGGGATTTAAGAATGCATGGTACAGTATAGACATAAAGGAATTCTGGAGGTCAGGGGTAAGGGGCAACAGACTTCTTGGAAAACATAAACTGAATTTACAAGCTCAAATGGGCAGACTGGGTGGGCCATAGGCCCTTATCTGCCGACACTGTCTATGTATGTATGTAACTGCTCCTGAGATTGTAAAATCAGACACAGTTACAGGTGAATGGGTTTGGCACACTGCCAGACCCCAAGTGCCATGGCGCAAGGCTTGTTGTAAGCCTTGAACCATGCTTTGAAAATCCTACCCCCAATAATACCGCCTGCAACTAATATTAGTTTTTAAAAGCTGTCCGCTATTACACTTTATTTCTAAAGTACTTTTTATTTTCCACTTTGTTAATTAGAAGATTTTTTACATGATGTGAGTAGATGTGATGTGCAGGACAGCACTCTGCCTTGTGGCTGACATATCTACTACTATTCCTCCCATTATATCATCAGCATTGTGACCAAACCGACTGCCAAATCACAGCTGCTCAAGAAGAGCATTCAGTAGCTGCCATGCCAGTCACCTATGATGTCACTGTTAGTGACGTTACAGTGCTTGGTAATGCAGAGGGAAGATAGAAGAAATAAATGTCCTCTTCCAGGCAGAGTGCTATTCCACACATCCAGCATAATAATATCACATAGAAAACTTTCTAATGAGCAAAAGGAAATCGAAAAATACTTCAGAAATAAAAAGTTACAACAAACTAGTTCTTAAAATTTGTAACATTTTAATGTCTGCTAATTTTGGTTCTACTAGCACTTTAAGGGGCTACTTTTTTCTGTCACTTTTTTAATAAAATGTTTTTAAAATGTGAAATTTTACTGAAATGATCTACACTCAAAATGTTTTCTATAAATGTCTTCTTGTTAGTTAACAAGAGTTCAGGCCAGGAAATCCACTTCTTCTCGATGAAAAAAAGAAATATTTCTGGAAGCAGTGAGCCATTTGACCAAAGGTAATCAAGACATTAGAAATTGTTTGCCAAACTCACCAAAATTAATTACACATATTTTTGTTTAGCCACACTGGCCACATAAAGCAGTAATGCCCCCGCCCCAATGTTCTGTAGATATTCTGCTTCTTTAGTGGAATGGTCATTTTATTTAATACATTTCAGCATGTTCTGGTAAACTGTTAGTTAGCCTTCTTTTACGTGGGTGCCATTAACTTATCAGATTCTAGGAATGTCACAGTTTCACCCAGCATTTCATAAGCCTTAAGAGTGCTTTTACTGTGGTGTATGCCTGCCTGTTTTCTAAATGGGAGACCAGGATAATGAAGAGTTTACTTCCTCATTGGTGTGTTGGATGGGGGCTTCTTTACTGAATCCGGGTGATGGGCCTTGTGCCTGGGTGGGGGGTGGCAGCTGTGATTGCGTGGGGGTGTGTGGTACTGTGGCTTACCTGTAATTATTATATTTGTTATAAGGAGAATCTGATTCAGGACTTGCACACAATTAACTCTACAGTGGGCTTGGGGGAGGAGGAGGGAGGTTGTGGGTTAAATGGTGGTTTGGGTGGGGGGGTTGATAATATTGAGGATCAGGTGGGTTTGTACTGGTGGGGGGATAGGATTTAGGATTTTTGTCAGTTTTAACTAAAATCCTTAATTTTCATTGTTAACCAAGGTATCTATTTTTTTTTAAATGTACATCTGAGCAATCCCAGTGATTAACTCTGGTGAGTGAGCAGTAAATGTCTTTTGTCTTGATTTTGTATTAGATATCCATTTTATAAGAACAATTAGACACTCCATAGAGTTGGTTTGAAGTAAGTAAGTAATGTTTTATTTGTTTGACGCACAATCCCGAAGGCTCTGGGTGCCGTACAGTAGAAATATTTGACAGAGTGGTAAAAACATTTTAGATTACATAACTCATTACCTCCTGGGTGGCCATTTTGTGTCAGGTAAACAATGGATAGTTCGGACTTCATATGGAGCTACTGGAGGTAATGAGTATAAACAATCCAAAACAGATTAAAATAATTAAAAAGATTTTGTATATATTAAAAAACATCAGCAGGAAAGGCTAGGCTGAAAAGGTAAGTATTTAGGCCCCTCCTGAATGCCTCCACCATAGGGGCCTCCCTCAAAGGTCTTGGGAGTGAGTTCCAGAGGACCAGGCCAGCCACCCAGAATGAACGGTCACCCGAGGTTTTCAGCCTGGTCATCGGAACTGCAAGGAGGCCCTCACTGAAGGAATGAAGGGAGCAGGCTGGGATGGCAGGAGTAAGGAGGTCAGACTGGTAGCCAGGGTACCTTCAACTGCGTTTCCAGATGGTTGAGGTACCCTCACAAGAGCCTCATGCCTCTCAGTGCAGCTTGGCATGCAGCTAATGAACAGAAACCAGCACCCTGCCATGCCTTATTGCTTACTTACATTTACCTGCATGTCACTGGTACAGCTAGTGCCTTATACCACCTTTAGGTTTGTGGATGGTTTGATTTGTAATGTCCTTCGCTTTTGGTCCATGACCTGTTATTTCTGTATTCTGTTACCCTTGTTGTAATCTTACATTGCTTGTTATTTGTACACCTGTAATTCTGATACTTTCACTGTAATCCACCCAGGCTGTTTCTGAAAATAGGAATTATTTTTGTCTACAGCACTTACATGGTCAACAGTAAATAAATAAATATTGTTGTAAGATCATAGGCAAAACGTAGGGGTTCCTCTCACAAATGTGGGAGAATACCTTTCATCTACTGTTATCATGGCAGAGACGTAAAATAGTCACAAAATCAGTTTTGTAAACAAAATAAGCACAGGGCCATGTAAATAGAGGTGAATTTAAAAGGACTAGTATGTTTACTTAACTTGATGTTTGCTCATATAGTGCGTTTCTTGCACCCCTTCTTCCCCACTGTACATTGGTTGATTGCTTGCCTAAGATCCAGACATCACTTTTGATTCTAACCTAATTGGTGGTGCAGTCAGTAAGCACAATTTGAATGTCTAGGTGAACAAAAGCTTTGCAAGTCTGCGTCTCACAGTTTTTGTTTTGCACAAATGACTCGCTGTATGGCCAGATTCTTTTACTGTTGGGGGCAGCCACCCTCTGTGAGTAATTGTTGGTACGGGGCCACTCCACTGTGCCCTGTCTTGATGTTTTAGTGGTCCTTCCAGCCTCAGTGTTGTCCCTTACCTAGTGGGTGAGTGGACCTATCTTAAACACAACCTGATTGCTGGGCTTGCACAGCCATTCACAAAGCTGCACCTCTCATTACGACAAGCTTTAAACAGGTGGTAACCAGGCAGAGGTGCAGATGTCTGTGACCAGGCCTGTGAGTATCACCTGTAGGCTATTTACATGGTGGCCCCAGTTCTCTTTCCTGACCATTTGCAGTAAAATCTGAGGATGCTGGAAGGACCACATAGTGCCTGCCCTTGCAATTGAGATTAGCCTCTTCCTCTTTGTTTTTGGAGGGAGGCAGTTTTCAAATGGAATTCATACTTGGTACAGTTTATGTTTTACTGCCACTGCCTTTTAAAATGACTAAACTGTTGTTACAATTATTATTTACTGATTGTGTTCTGCTGGGGGAGGAGGTGCCACACCTGTGCCCCAAAGGCCCTGTTTACAGACTCAAAAGCTCAAGTTTAGTTTACATTATCTAACCACTATATTTCCCATTTCTAATTTTGTTTTCAGTGCCAATCCAGGAATCCTGCAGAATTTTTTCCTACTGTCTTGCTAAGCAAGGTTTAGATGCAGTAGTTGCCTATTTGAGAGCTAATCTGATTGCACTTTGCTCCTTGCTTTTGCAGTGTGCTTAGAGTCACTAATGCAAGGATTTTGAAGCAAAATGCAAATATTGCAGCCATAAAAGGTACTTAGAAAATAGAGTGCAAATTTGTTTATGGAACAGGGCTCTAAAAACACAGTTTTTAAAACGCTGGCTCCTGGAATCTGGCTGGAGTGTGGTAACACAGTATGTGTAATACACAGCAAGCCCTTGTAGAGCCCTCATGGTCCTGGTCCCTAACAACAAAAAAAAGGAAGTCAGGAGTCCAGTCCAATGTGGGCTTGTCTCCAAGTCTAATACCCACTAGGTGTTGGATTAAAGAACCCACTCAGCCAAATTTGACTTTAGAAAATGTTACTTTTAGTTGATATAAGACACCAAACGTGTGATTTGAGTGTCACCAGCATTTTGCAACCTCAGTTGCTTGTTCAGGTTGACTGATTCCTGGCTAGTTCTGTGTACAATTATGGGCAATTAAGTTTTAAATCCATTCCTTTAATTAAGCTGTGCCACATTGTAGAAATGTTCTCATTTCTTGCACTGTGTAATGTATCACTTTTAAAGAGGGGCCTATAGCACCGTTTTCAATGCTTCTGGTTCTTGCGATGTGAAATTTTACCAGTTTTAGGGGGCTTATACTGTAACTCCATTTTTGCACTGCTGTAGGATGTTTCCTGGCTCCCTCCAGGAAAAGACGGATAGAGACAGCCACACAAACTGGAATGGGGGGTATGTTTCCCAATGTTACTGGTCATGAAAAAGAAGGGTGGCTGGTACCCTGCTTTTGACTTGTGTGTTCTAAATCAGTACTGTACGTCAGATGGCAGAGGTTTAGGATGGTTACTCTGGGACAAGTCATTTCATTACTTGCAATAGGGAAGCTGGTTCTGCATTCTGGACCTGAAGGATGCATATTTTCACATCGCAGTCCAGCATTCCCATAAACTGTTCCTCAGTTTCTGGATGGAGAATTACCTTTTGCTGTTCAGGTCAACGCTACTTCACCTTTTGACAGCATCACATGTCATTTCTGAGGTCTTGGCAATAGTAGCAGTCTGTCTCTTCCCAGACAATTGACTGATTCCAGGCTGGTCGCATATGTAGACTCTTATGAATAGAAAGGATTACATAAATCTGTACACACACAGTAAAAGGATTAGCTTCTGTGCAGTAATACGTACATTGAACAGCAGTCTTATAGACAAGGCCCCTGGAATTCTGCGAGTTTGTGGCAGCGGAATTTTCTGCAGAATTTGCACCATGCTGCAGAATATATATAATGCCGCAGAATTTATTGCTGCTGGTGAATTTTCTTTCAGATATGCAGTTTTTCTGTAGTCCCCGACTCCTTCCCCATCTCATTTATCCTGAAGCCCCTTGCCTATGCTCCGCACGTGATGTTATTGATGATATCACATCATATTTTAGCCAGTGGAAGGACTGCATTCTGCCACAGAAATAATTGTATCATGCCACAGAAATCAGAAAATGCTGCCCCGGAAGTCTAGGAGCCCTGACGCATAAATCAGGACAAAGTGCCGCAAAACACTAGGTGCCCTGCTTCTAAAGTGATGCAGTAATAATGATAATGTGCCCCAACACAGTGTGTAGAGTTGTTTGAGGTTCAGCTAAACTCTTGGGATGCCCAAGTTCGGCTTCCACTTCTGTCTTCTCAGCCTAATGGCATTGACAACACACTGTATGTCATTTCACGCTGTCAACTTCATATGTGTCATCTTCACTAGGAGCTCAGTGCTCAGTGGTCTCAGAGGTCAGTGCCTCTGTCCTGTCTGATTATGGTCACTCATACTATCATTAAGGTGATTTCTTTGTTTATGGTTCCAGAGAACCTCTCAGTGAGTGTACCTTATGTCCACCTGAATATGACACTGGTCCTCACCATCGATGATGCTGTTCTGGACTGAGGAGCTAATTCGGGGGACATGTGGACACAGTGGGCTGGATACTCTGCAGGAGCAACAGTTGCACATTAATGTGTTCAGGTTAAGAGCGGTTTGTCTGAAGCTACAGGCGTTCATCTCAGCAGTGATAACTACCGACCTGAAGAACTCCTTGCAGTGCAAAAAGGCAGCAGAAAATGCCAACAGGATGTTGGGGTGTATAGCTAGGGGGAGCAGCAACAGGCGGAAGGAGGTTATACTGCCCTTTTACAGGTCACTGGTTAGGCTGCATCTAGAGTATGTAGTAAGATACTGATGTCCAAACCTTAAGAAGGACATCAGTCTGCTGGAGAAAGTCCAGAGGAGGGCTACCAAGATGATCATAGGTCAACAGGGTCCGTCTTACAAGGAGAAGCTGAGAGTCCTGAAAACGTACTCCCTGGAGGAGAGGAGGGAGAAAGGGGACATGATAAAGACCTTTAGATACTTGAAGGGATAAACAGGGTGGATAGGGAGAGTCTTTTCAAGCTAAAGGACAACCAGACCACGAGAGGGCACAGTTCGATGCTGGAGGGGAGAGGTTTAGGAGGGATGTTAGGAAGTACTTCTTCACAAAGAGGGTGACAGTCAGGTGCAGTGCTCTGCCAGAGGAAGTGGTCTCAGCGAAGACAGTGGGCAGCTTTAAGAGGACCTGGGATATGCATAAGGGGAAACCATGGGACCGGGGGCAAATAGGGTGGAAGGAAAGACCCGGGGGGGGGCAGGGTCAGAGGCATAAGCTGAGGACCCTGCAATACGAGCAGAGTCGATAGACCTGATGGCCTTCTTCTGCTGGCTTTTTCATTTGTTCGTAACACTGCCTTCTCAAACTGTACTCTAACCACAGTACAACACTGCCTTCCAAAACTGTACTCTAACCACAGTACAACACTGCCTTCCCAAACTGCACTATAACCACTGTATGACACTATCTTCCCTCGTGGTGCTGTAACAACTTGGATCACACCCGCCTTACTTCACTGAACTCTGTCTTCTGAACCATGTTTGTTTCCTGAACAGTGCCCTAACTACTGCTCAACTACCTTCCCAAACTGAGCTCTAAGCACTGTATATCACTGCCACCCTGCACTGCATGCCAACCACTGTATAGCACTGCTCTCCCAAACTGTACTCTAGCAATTGAATAGCACTGCCTTCTCACACTGCCCTTCTATCACCCTACTGACGTGCCTTGCCAATCTGTGCTCGAACAACTGTATATCACTACCTTCTAAACTGCATTCCGACCAGTGTATGACACTACCTTCTCAAACTACTCTCTAACCACTGTGTAACACTGACTCCCCAAACTGTGCTCTAGCCAATACATGACACTGACTCTCTACACTGTGCTTTAAGCACTACATAATTCTGCCTTCCCTCAACACTGTCTTCCCACTCTGCACACTGACCATTGTACTGTATAGCACTGCCTCCCAAGCTGTACTGTAATGACTGTGAAAGAAAACCTGTCTTCCTAAAGTGAGCCCTAACCCCTGTATAATACTGCCATCACAAACTGCACTTACATTGTAGAGTATAACACTGTCTTTCCACACTGAACTCTTTGTAATTACAATGTCTATCCAAACTATGCTTTAACCACCATATAGCACTGCTGTGCAAAACTGTTCTCTAACCACTGTGTAACACTACCTTCCCACACTGTTTTAACTGCAGTATTTCAAGTTTCATAGAGTTTGTTTGAGTAGTTTGCCCTTTAATTGCTCACCTTTTTCTCAAAGGGTATATGCAATTAATGTATTTGTCTCACCAAATGTATCCAGTTTATTTTTAAACTCCACAATGCTACTGGCCCAGTGGTGCTGAGGGCTGAGGCACTGGACGCCTTACCTCACGCCACGCCGGTGACCCTTGTTTGGGAAAGAGCACAGGCCACTGGGAGTTGGCAGGGGAGGAGAAGGATTTAGCATCCGAGGGACTGCTCTCCTTCTCCAGGGAGGGAGTGCATCAGTGATCGGTGCTCGACTTCCCCCTAGCGGAGGCTGAGGGGCAGTGCGCCGATGCTGCAGAAGAGGGGCGAAGATGGGGCAGACATCTGGGGGAGCACGTGCAGACACATGTACACTCCCTCCGCTGGCATCATTGCATGCCCCACTCATACAAGAGAGAAAAATAGGAAACACAGGAGTCCACCGCCGCAGGATGACGATTGTCCCTCGCAGCGCCGTCAGGAGGGCACCTCCCTGGAACTGGATCTGGTCTGGTGGGTTGAGGGTCTCCCCACCCCCTGCCATTAGGGGTAATTCATGGGGGCTGAAGAGGAGGGGGTATCATACCTAGTCGGCACACGGGGATGTCAGATGGCACCGGCAGGGACTCCAGGGAAGAATAAGGACCAACAATAAATAAATAAATAAATAAATAAAAACTACACAATGTCCTTACTACCTACCACATCGATAAGTAGTCTGTTCCATAGTGGCACCATTCGCTCGGAAAAGCTTATAGCTCTTTTTTCCGAGTGACAGACTTCTCCATTTAGTTGTAAAATGTGGGTTTTTGTGTCACATTGTGTAATATTCATCTGTAACCCTAGACAATCCCATAAGTCATCATTCTGAAAAGCCCCAAATACCAGGCATAGGTCACCCCTTACTATGCGATATTCCAGGGTATAGAGCCCTAGTCCATTCAGTCTTTCTTTGTACGCCAGAGTCCTGATATCCGTAATCATCCTGGTGGCTCTTCGCTGTACCGCCTGCTAGCTATTAATCTCATTTTTATTGTAAGGTGATCAAACTGTACACAGTACTTCAAATGAGGCCTCACCAGTGATATATACAGAAGCAAAATCACCCTTTGTTTGTACTATCGATATGCTTCCTAATACAGGCAAGAATGCCGCTAATCTTTTTTGCAGTCATCTGACAATGTCTCTTGAGTCTCATATCAGTAGTCAAGGTCACCCACAGATCCTTCTCCGACGAAGTCTTTCTCAGTACCGTACCCTTCAAAGTATACTGCGCCAGTTGATTTCTTTTCCTCAGGTGCGTAACTGAACAATCGTTCATGTTAAAATCTAACCTGTGTTGCTGTACCTAAACATCAGGTGTATCCAATTATTTCTGCAGGTTCACAATTTCAGTGGTTTTTGACAACTGAACCTATCTTAGTATTGTTGGCAAATTTAGACAGCCATACCCCTCCACCACAGTTCATTGATGTAACATAGCTGTTAAAAAGGCACAGTCCAAGGACCGATCTCTGAGGTACCCCGCTGGTAACTGGTGTCCAATTTGATTTTTCCCCTCTAAGAGCAACCTGTTGTTCCCCGTCAACCATGACTCAATCCATAATATTATTAATTCCTTTAATCTCAATTTATACAGAGTGGCAATAAATTCAGCATGAGGAACTGAGTCGAATGCCTTGCTATAATCCAGAAAGATCACATCTACAGGCCTCCCTTCATCTAAAGCTTTACTCACCGTGCCAAAAAAACTGATCAAATTTGTCTGGCATGACCGCCCTTTAGTAAAGCCATGTTGCATGGTATCCGTTAAATTTTCTGTATTTACAAAGGAGTCAATTTCCTCCTTAATAATCCCTTCCAAAACCTTACCTAACACAGACGAAGTTGTATTATTTGTATATCTTTTATGGATTGTATTACACTCTAAACATCAGGCACTGTCAAAAACCGGTTATTACATCCAGTCTACCACCAGGTATAAAAATAAAGTAACCACATCTGTTCCATAGCAATATTTTGTAGCATTATATTTGATATGTACTGATAAATAGAAAGTGTGTCAGCTTAACGTGTACATTCTGTAAAATCCAACTTGTTAAATATTTCTGGCCCTCACCACTCATGACTTTTTTTTTACCCCGGATAGTGCAGTTAAGATACAACAATTCCTGTTCTGTGGGGTTCTGCTTAACAACCGTTGTTGACAGGGATATTCAAACAGTCACTAATTGCAGCACAGTTCGCAAATTAGTGACAGTCGCTAAACAATGGTAAATTGGAACGACACAGCATTTGCAAAAAGCACCCCAATGTAGCAGGTAGTAGCAGTGGGTGCAGATGCGTCCACAAACACTGCCAAAACATACTTCACACTCCCTCCCTTGCAATAGCAAAGGGATTCCACAGAACCAAGTAACAGATGACATACCACAGGTAGTACCACAAACCCCCAACCATGTCCCATAAATGCACACAGAACCATGAAGGACAACAGACACATATGTAGAGAAAATAGGCTGTTATGTAAGGAAGAAGACACTCCAAGGTGTGGTTTATGGCCTGATAAGAGCACGCCTCAGGTGTGTAATGAGGCATGAGGCGCTTGCACTGCGTGCCTTTAGCACCTGCGAAATGCTCTTATCAGGCCATAAACCACACCTCGGAGTGTCTTATTCTGCTTATAAAATGGTCCTACAAGCAAATATTTTTTAAAAGAAAAGGAATAAAAAAGATGTTCATTAACATTAATGTAAATGTTATGAGGTTTCATTTGCTTTTTATAGTAAAATAGTTTGTCTTAATGTAATGTACTATAGTGCAATGTTCAGTTTCCAGTAGAGGGCACATTCATGCAGATTTAATCGCTGAGTCCCCATGAGTGTAAACTGTAGCTCTCCCCAACATACACAGACACATGTATGCTAAAGCACCAATACAGTTTTTTTTTCTTTAAGGGGAATGTCCAGCAAGCTGTTTGCGTTAAAAGAGCTTTTTGAATCAAGCACTTGGGGAGATCGTGATACTCAGGTGTTTCGACGTTTGCTTCAGTCCACCAAGCTGTTTGCAATAAAAGAGCTTTTTGAATTGAGCGCTTGGGGAGGTTGCGGCACTCAGGTGTTTCGGCAGTTGCTTCAGCTACTTCTGGGTTTGCCGATAGTAGCGCTGCAGGAGATAGAGGACAGTAGTGATGTGTAAGATCTGGTGGCGCTCAAAAAGGGACTGTTGCTCAGCGTGGTGGCGGTGAGGGTTGAGGCGCTAGACGCCATATCTCACACTATGCTGGGGTTTGGGAACGGACTCGGGTTGTCGGGGGTCGCAGGGGAGGGAAGGGATTGAGCAACCGAAGGACTGCTCTCCCTTCTCGAGGGAGGGATCTGGACTTGCACCACTCCTTTGCACCCCCTGGTGGAGACCGGGGGCAGTACAAGGATTGTGGTGCCATGTTGTAGGGGAGGAGCGTTGGCAGACGTCGGGTGGACGTCTTTGCAGGTCCGCGCTCCTGGAAACAAAAGGAGAAAAACCCTCTCTGTCTGGGGAGGCGACAGGGGCTCCAGGGATAGCACCCACATCCCCAGTGCCAGGTCATCTCTCTGCTGGTCCCCCTGGCTCTCCACTGGACCAAACCTCTAATATCAGGAAGGCCGCCAGGTAGGTGAGACGGACCCTCCCCCGGGAGGGGTGATCTGGGGGGCTGATCAGTTCTGGTGGGGGGTCCTGAGAAGAGAGAGGCTTCAGGTGGGGAGTAGTGGTGTCTGTTGTATGGGCACTTCCGAGAGATGCCCCATCCAAGACAGCAATAAACAAGAGTTCAGAAAAAAAAGGGAATATTGTTTCCACATTTGCATTAGTAAACACTTACAGGAGGAAGACGTGGGTGATACTGACAGCGTCAGTGGGCTGGTGGGCAGCTGATCTCTATAGTCAGTCGAGAACAGGATCCATAGATACATAGAATTTGATGGCAGATAAGGACCACTTGGCCCAACCCGTCTGCCCATTTCCCTACCTACTTCATAAACTCCAGATCCTAATTGATCTGCAGCTTATCTTCTCTTTCCTGCCACTAGGTTTGCCTTCTGCCTGTCCCATGCATTCTTGAATTCACCTGGTTTTTTTTTGCCCTATGACCTCCGCAGGGTGGCTGTTTCATGCATTCACCACCCTTTCTGTGAAAAAATACTTCCTCATGATACCCCTGAGTCTTCACCCCTCCAGTCTCATATTGTGCCTTGTTCTTGCGATTCTCTTTTTCTGAAAGATGCTGCCCTCTTGAGCTCTGTTTATCCCTTGAAGTACTTCAATGTCTCAGTCATATCCCCCCTCTCCCTCCTTTCCTCCAAGGTATACATATTGAGTTCTTTCAGTCTTTCCTCATATGGCTTCTGGTGCACTCCCTGCACCATTTTCGTTGCCCTTCTCTGGACTGCCTTCACTCTGTCTATGTCCTTTCAGAGATGCTGTCTCCAGAACTGAACACAGTATTCCAGATGAGACCTCATCAATTGTCTGTACAGTAGCATCACCACACCCTGTTTTTTACTGGTAATGCCGCTCTCTCTATGCATCCCAGCATCCCTCTGGCTCTCCTCACAGTCTTTTCAGAATGTTTGGCTACCGTTATGTCGTCCGTTGTGATTAATCACAGGTCCCTTTCTAGTTTGGTTGTCGTCAGTACCTCCCCCCCCTTCCCCACTGTGTATTCCTCTCCTGGATTCTTGTGCCCCAAGTGCATGACCTTGCACTTCTTTGCATTGAATTTAAGCTGCCAGACTCCTGACCACTCCTCCAGTTTGCCTAGGTCTCTTCTCATTCTTTCCACCCTGCATGGAGTGTCAACCTTTTTGCAGATCTTAGTGTCATCTGCAAAGAGGCATACCTTCCCTTCCAGACCCTCTGCAGTGTCGCTTATGAAGTCATTGAAGAGCACAGGCCCCAGCAGTGAGCCCTGGGGCACCCCGCTGGTTACCCTCTGCTCCCCGGATTGAACTCCATTTACCACCACCTTCTGTATCCTGTTGCCCAGCCAATTTCTGACCCAGTTTACAAGCTTGGGACCCACTCCCAGACTGCCCAACTTGTTTACTAGCCTTTTGTGTGAGACGGTGTCAAATGCCTTGCTGAAATCTAGGTAGGCCATGTCCACTGCCCTTCCCTGATCAACCACCCTGGTCACCCAAAGAAATCTATCAGATTTGTTTGACAAGACTGTCCTGCTCTGAATCCATGTTGCCTTGGGTCGTGAGCCTCGCTGGCCTCAAGATGTGCCACAGTCCTTTCCTTTAGCATTGATTCCATTATTTTCCCCACCACAGAGGTCAAAGTGACCAGCCTGTAATTTCTAGCCCCTACCTTGCTCCCACTTTTGTGGAGTGGCACTATATTCACCCTCCTCCAGTCCTCCCGTATCACTCCCTCCTCCAGTGATTTATTAAATAGGGCTGTCAATGGTGCTACTAATTCCTCTCTGAGTTCTTTTAATATTCTGGGATGTATCCCATCCGGCCCCATTGCCTTGTCCACTTCTAGTTTTGAGAGTTCCTTTAGGACGCTCTCTTCCGTGAATGGACTGGTGTCCACCTCCATTCCATGTGTGTTTCTACCGCCTGATTGTGGTCCCTCCCCTTCCCCCTCCTTTGTGAGTACTGAGCAGAAGTATTCATTTGGGGTTTCTGCTTTTTCTAGGTTCCCCTCCGCACACACTCCCCCACCCCTTTTTTTAGTCTCACAATCCCTTCCTTTCACCAATATACCTGAAGGTTTTGTCTCCTTCCTTTATTGACTGGGCTGTTCTTTACTCTGTTTGTGCCTTTGCACTTCTGACTGCTTTCCCTACCTCTGTCTGCTTTGCCTGATATAGTTCCTTGTCCCCCTCCCTCTGCATTTCCTTGTACTTTCTGAATGCCTCTTTTTTTCACCCCAGCCTTCCCTGCCACTTCTTTTGAAAACCATAGTGTTTTTTATTTTCTTTTTGCTTTGTTTGTTTTCTTTATACAAAGGCTTGTTGCGTCTGTTATGACTCCTTTTAGTGTCTTCCACTGTTCCTCTACTCCCCCCCCCACTCCTTTCACAGGACTTTCTTGAGGTGTCCCCCCATTTGAGCAAAGTCAGCCCTCCTGAAATCCAGGACCCTTACTTTCATGTGGCTTGACTCTTCTACTGTCTTCACCTTAAACCATACTGTATGGAGATTGCTGGACCCTAAATGGCTGCTCACTGATATATCTGTTGTTCTGTCACTGTTGGTGAGAACCAGGTCCAATATCACTCCCTCTCGGGTGGGCTTCACCACTAGCTGTCTGAGGCACGCTCCCTGCAAGGCATCTAGGATACCTCTGCTCCTGGTTGTGGCTGCAGCATACGTGTTCCAGTTAACATGTGGCATATTTAGGTCCCCTACCAGCAACACTTCCCCTTTCTCTGCCATTTTGTGGATGGTTTCCATTAGTACCCTGTCTATTTCCTTCTCCTGCGTTGGAGGTCTATAGACAGCCCCAGTGCTGATGGTGGTACAATTCCCCATCTCTAAGGTGGCCCGTCGTGCCTCTTCTCCTTCCTGTTTTCCCTTTAACTCAGTTGCTTTGATCCCCTCTCTGATATAGATAGCCACTCGTCCTCCCTTTTGCCCTCCCTGTCTTTCCTGAAGATTCTGTACCCTGATAATGGTAACATCCCAGTCACGGTTTCCTGTGTACCATGTTTCAGTGACTGCACCAATGTCCAGGTCTTCCTCTGCCATCAAGGCAACAAGGTCCGGAATCTTGTTATGAAGGCTATGGGCATTTGTACACATGGTTTTCCATGTTTTGATGCCTTTGCCCCACCAGCCCCCCTCTTATCCCTATGCCTTCCCTCCACGCCCCTCCTGACTTTAGCCCCAATTTCAGTCCCGTTTGTGGATTCCTCTGCTTTAGTATCCTCTTGTTTGACTACCTTAACCTGTGGTTGGGTGGGCAGTTGGATTTTCCCTGCTTACTTCTGCCTTCCCCTTTGGCTAGTTTAAATGCATGCCAATGGAACATTTAAACTTCTCACTCAGGATCCTGCCCCCCCCCCCCGGACAGATGCAGGCCATCCCTCCTGTACAAACCTGCATCCCTCCAGGTGGGCCCCCAGTCATCAATGAAGCCAAATCCCTCAGCTCTGTGCCAGTTCTTCAGTCATTCGTTGAATCCCTTGGTACAGAATACCCTGGCCTCTGCCATGCTGTAGACAAGTAACACTTCCGAGAAGATTACTGTTCGTGGTACCTGTCTAAGTGCCCTTCCCAACTCCGTGAACTTACTCTGTACTGCCCTAACCTCATCCCTGGCCAGGTAATTTTTTTCCCCAGGTGAACAGTGATGTCTAGCTCTCCCTCCTATCCTGCTGCCCCAGCGATCCTTTGGATTCGCTTCCCACCCCTCCAAGCAGTGGTGCCAGGTAGACACTTTACCTCCCTCATTCCCATCTCACCTGCCCCCAGGTCTGCCCCCCCCAATAATAGAATCCCCCGCTAGGAGTTGCCTCCTTCTCCTCTGGAGTCCCATGCCTCCCCAGTGGGTCTCCAGTGCGGAGGGCCCCGCATCCACCTTGTCCATCACTGTGGGTGTCACCACGGGACAGTCCCGCCCTGGCAAAATGGCATAGGAGTTGTGGAGTGGAACCACAGGTTGAATGCACCCCTGCCCAACCTCCCTCACCCTGCCCAATCCCACCATCATCTAACCACTCCTCCTTTCTGGCATCCTCTGAGGCAGCGGGTGTGGATTTGGTGGTCCCTGGGTGGTGGGAGGAGGTCTCTGGAATCCTAGCTAACTTGGCCCGGAGACAAGCAACCTCTGCCCTCAACCCAGAGAGGTACATGCAGATGGGGCAGCGCCACAGCCTCCAGAACATCTCCCTGAAGACTGTCGCCCCATAGCCACTGCATTGCACCACTCCCAGCATGTCTGTTCTCTACCGTCCCCTTTTTAAGCTTCAGTCACACACTCAATGCCGTTTTCAAAAAGCAAATAGTTTTGGCAGTGAATAACTTGGAAAATAAAAATGACAAAAAACAAAAACTTTTTCAATAAGTTTAAGTCACACAGTTGTTACTTTACTCACTGTCAACCTTTAGTCACACAATCCCTGGTGGCAATTACTTCTGGCACCCTTTTTTTGTTTACTGTAACAAACAAACAACCTTTATGTTGGGGGAAAATAGAAATAAAAATTTGTATACTCCCCTTTCATCAAGCTTTGTTCCCCCTCCAATCCCTTACACAGACTTATTCTTTGGTAGAAATGGTTATCTTTTCCTTTCTTTTTGTTTTGTCCCTGGCTTCAGGTTGCTTTTCCTTTGCCCCCTCACTGCCCTTCCATTTTTTTCCTCCCATCACCTGTGCTCTGGTTCTACTTAATTATTGGGCGGACAGGGACGGGGCGAAGGGGAGGGCCCAAAAAACAACAACATTTGTGCCTTTCTTGTACCCCTTGTACTGCTCTGCACTTGCTGTGTTGTTGTTAAGGTGCCGCTCCCTCGACCCAAAAATCCTCCAGCTCCGGCTCTGCTCCACTGTGCAGTTCTACCAGTGGAATCCTCCGACCCAGCGGCTGACTGTCTGTGTGTGGGTGAGAGCCCCTCTGTTTATGTGGCTCTTCGGTCTGCTGCTGCTAGTATGAAATTCGTGCCTGGACCAGCCGCTTCCTCCATTTGGCCTGTGGTCTTCTGGTTAGTTTTGCTTCTACTCCCCGCTTCTCCGCTCCACTCCTGACTTCAGTTATCTCCTTCCCGAAACCCCATTTGTGCCTTTCACTGCCCCCTTGTACTGTTCTGCACTTGCTGTGTTGGTTGCTAAGGTGCCGCTCCCTCTCTGCCATGAAAAAAAAAAAAACAGGCACATCTCCATTAAAAAATTAAAAGAAAGTGTCAAACCGCCCAACACAAGGAAAAAAGCATACTGCCTTGGAAAAAGAAAAATAGGGCAAACTGCCCATCAAAAGGAAGACATGGCATACTGCCAGGGAAAAGAATATAGGGCAAACCACCCATCAAAAGGAAGACTTGGCATACTGCCAGGGGGGGAAAAATATAGGGCAAACCACCCATCAAAAGGAAAACATGGCATACTGCCAGGGGAAAAAAATATAGGGCAAACCACCCATCAAAAGGAAAACATGGCATACTGCCAGGGAAAAAATATAGAGCAAACCACCCATCGAAAGGAAAACATGGCATACTGCCAGGGAAAAAAATATAGGGCAAACCACCCATCAAAAGGAAAACATGGCATACTGCCAGGGAAAAAGAAAAATAGGCAAACTGCCCATCAAAAGGAAAACACGGCATACTGCCAGGGAAAAAGAAACATAGGGCAAACCTCCCCAAAAATGAAAACACAGCCAGTGTCGTCATGTCTCAGAAACAAAGCAGGACTAGTGGCTGGCATCCGGTTCCTGTTGTTGCTGCTACTGTTCCTGGGACATGGCAGGAACATGGAGTCTGGCTGCCATGTCCTTGATCAGGTCTGTCGGCTCTTGTAACAGACTTAATGCTTCACTAAGCAGATCATGCATTCCATGGACATGATGTAGCATCCACCTCGCCGTGGGTCGGAGTTCCCCTTCCCCCATCTGTCTCCCTGTCATGGATGAACACCTGGGACCACAAAGGAAACATAACCAGCATGTGTGTCACACATGACATGGAAACAGAACTATGGCATGTGATCTACAAGGTACAGCAGGCCTGTGCGAAGCAGACATGGCTGTCTGTGGGCAACACACAACACATACACCTGACAACCCACCTGTGCAGTGCAGTGTGGTACATATGGATGTGCCCAGTGCCAGGCATGCTCATCACAGGTCCAGATAGTGAGTGTTTGTGAACTGAGGACATGGCCAGCCACTAGGCTGGTGGTATGTATATGATACTGCAGGCATTGCTCTGTGTGACACCGTGGGCTTCCTACCTATGTAGGGGTCCCTACGGCGGCATGCACATGTCCAGAGGTCACATGACACAGTGCCAAGAGTGTATGTGGCAGTAGCATGCTGTGTGACACAGGTGACAGTGGTGAGGCATGGGGTGGGTGGTAGGTACCTGACCAGTGGTACTGTGACATGCACCCACCAGAGTGTGCAACTATAGTGTACTGTGAACCACAATGTGCAGGCTGTAGGACATGTACTGGGGCAACAGCTGGAGTATATGGTGGAGTGGTGCCACACTGGGATGACCCACTGTACAGTAACATACACATGGCACACACTGCGCACCAGCAAACGCGTCACCAGACACGGCAGGGGCACACAGTCATTACAGAAAGCACAGTGGTATTTATCTAAGCATTGACTATACCAATGTAATTCTGAGCTACATTGAGGCATTAGACACACACTGTGCAATGACAGTACTGTGATCATATCCCAGCATACACCAGCATCACTACAGTAACACTCAGCAGTTGCACAGCTACCACAGGGACATACACATCACTGGGGACACACCGGACACAACTAAAGGCATGGGCAGCAGCATGTGGTACATATGACACACGTGCAGGACACACGGGCACAGTAGGAGCACATCCGTGGAACACCATAGTGAAGTGTGCTCCAGTGGTCATGGTGCATGTGGCCTCTTTGTGATGTGTGCAGCGGCACAAGGCACTGCTTCACAAATGTAACAATTACATTGAGACCACGGGAAAGACAGCACCATACTGCACACGCATGTGGTGGTGCAACTAAGAAGACCTGATATGTATGTCACAACCCTAGGCCCACCTCTGTGGCCCCACTCCCCTTAGACTTGGCCAGCTGAGCAACAGAGATACCATGCACATGTCCATATGGTGTGTAGTGCATCACACATGAGGAGCAGGGCAGACAGTGGGACATAGCCATCAGCCGTGGAAGTGTGGTGGTATGCAGTGGGCACAACATGCATAAGGAAAGCAACCATGCTGAATGCTGGACATCATGCCAAGCATACAGCACCACAGAAAGGCTGACATGCAGCCCCCTACAACTGCATCCTGCACAGACCAAATCATGCGTACCACCAATGTGAGGGTGGGCAGTGGTGGGAACATATGTTAGCTCCTCCATGTATGGATATGATGCATTTGTGTGGGAACAATGAATGTTACTGGGGATGTCAGCCTGCATTGCTTGGGGCCAGAACAGAGACCAGCAGCACAGCTGCCACAAATGACCTAGCCATGCAACAGTGCTGTAGTGTTGCACAATGGACTACACACCACAAGAATTCTGCTGTCAAGGCATGTGTGTACCCAACATGTGACATTACTGTGAATGGTGCTATGGAGCCTTTAGGTTGCTGAGCTGTCTACTGTGACATGTACTGACCTCACATGTGCATCCTGAAACATTCAGTAGGAAGCTGTGACACTACCAGTGTCAACACCCCTGCCCTGAATCAGCACTGATGGCAGCTAGGCATAACTCAGGACACCTGTGTCAATGCTGACTCAGCCACATGGATACCCTGTATGAACAAATGCCACTGTGGTATATGGAGAGGTGTCCATGCTGTTCCTGGCATAGGCAGATATGCAGCACCTGTGAGATCACTGGGCCAGCAGTATACACCCAATGACCACGCATTTATTCCATTGTAAATGTGCCCCCGGGACACAGTGCAGATAGTGCAGTGTCTGTGCTATGCCGTATGCAGGGCTGTGTCAGGTGCCACATTATAGTTCACCAGCATGTATACATCGAACTCTCTGATAACCAGATGACACAGCATGACCCATAAGTAGACAACACACAGTGGTGCATAGTGGTAGCAGACATGCATAACCCAGGAAGCTACATGCCACATGCATGAGGACTAAACAGTACCCAACAGCCATATGGTGTACATGGGGCTGGATGGTGCAGTATGTAAACAAATTGGGTCATACCTGAGCAGGCCACCTTATGTGGCTGTGCTGCTGGCTTTTTACCTGGGACCAGTTCCTGGATATCCTGGGTCCTCCTCCTCTGCACCACTGACTGTTGGCTCTCTCTGGCTGGCCATGGTTGTTCTCATTGGGGGCTCTCTGCCTCAGACCCAATGGGCACCTGGGATGCAGGCGCATCTCTTCCGTTTCTCCTCATCCTGACCTCTTTGATGCCTTACCTTTGCTGCTGGAGCTATGGAGACATGAAACACAGAAAACAGTCTGTAAGTGAATGACAGAGCACTGAAGGCACAACAGGTATGTGCAGTGCACACCCATGTTGCACAGATGGCATCTAACACACAACACTGCACAGACATGCACAGGTATAGGTACAGGGCCATGTCCAGTAAGTGGTTTGGTAGCACTGGCACTAGTATACATAGAACATGTTGCACAGATGGCATCTAACACACAGCACTGCACAGACAGGTACAGGGCCATGTCCAGTAAGTGGTTTGGTAGCACTGGCACTAGTGTACATAGAACATGTTGCACGTATGCCTGGTGCCCACATTGTATCACCTCATCTGAAAGCCCCACAAATGGACATCAGACACAGTGCACACATCATGCTACCTGCAGCATAAACACTGCAGTGAATATAGGGCACACACATTGCCACCTGTGGACCATGCAAATTGTGTCCCTTGATGCATACTGTAGGTGGCTTTCACTGCAGGTGTTAGGACACACTCACTGCTTCCAGGGGTATCTCTGATGGTACCTGAACTCCTGTCATGGTGGGGACACTGCACAGCTCTATCCTATAATATGCAGAGCACCATTGTATATGCACCTTATGCCTCCTGCAGCTAGGTCCTGACCTGTTGTTCTGCAAGGCAGAACTGATAACGGGCCGCAACTAATGGGCCGTAATACACTTGTCCACCACTGATTGATAGTATAATCCATTGTCTGGGCTTAGCATGGCCAGATG
Source organism: Neoceratodus forsteri (assembly GCA_016271365.2). Taxonomy (NCBI): domain Eukaryota; kingdom Metazoa; phylum Chordata; order Ceratodontiformes; family Ceratodontidae; genus Neoceratodus; species Neoceratodus forsteri. The sequence continues at coordinate 911,578,773 of CM057453.1, read as the reverse complement.
GAATGGCTGAGACTCTTGGATGTTCTTGTTGCTTGGGATCATGAATCTGTGCAACTGTCCTACAAACAGCATATAACCTGCCCAGTGAAGAAAGACTAAATGAGCTTAAGATGTATAGCCTTGAGGAAAGGAGGGAGGGGGGGACATGATAGAAACTTTCAATTACCTCAGGGGAATCAACAAAGTCCAAGAGGGTAGCATCTTTCAAAAAAAAAAGAGATGTGCAAGAACAAGGGGGCACAATTTGAAGATAGAGGGGGGACGGCTCAGAGGTAATGTGAGGCAGTATTTCTTCACAGAGAGGGTGGAGGATGCATGGAACGGCCTTCCTGAGGAGGTTGTGGAGTCAGTAACAGTGGAGGAGTTCAAGAATGCATGGGACAGACATAGGGCAATTCTAGCAGGGGGTAGGAGGAAGTAGGCTGTTGGTTAACTAGGATCTGCAGCTTATCCGTTAGGTAGGGAAATGGGCAGACTAGGTGGGCCAAGCGGTCCTTATCTGCCGTCAAATTCTTTGTTTCTATGTGAGGTGGGAATGTACAGCTTCCATGGAGCACAGGTCTAGTGGTCTGAATGAGCATGCCTAATTGGGGGAGGGGCACTAGGGCTGGAACATGTCTCTGTGCTCGTCCAGCAACAGTACCATCCACATGAAATTCAGGTACAGAACTATGATACTGTACAGATGTGAATACATACAGTATATACATGGTGCAGATAATGTACACCTCACACTGTCAAATACAATCACAGTAATCAATACAGTATTGCTTCTCTGCAGCCCCTAATTGTTGTTACAGCCCATGCTGGCTGTCCACAGTCCCAAACAGTTGCCGCCATATGGCTCATGACAGGTGTGACTGATTGCATTGCCTTACCTGGCCATATCCCTCCAGTAGCATGCTGTGCCCACAGCCACTGCAGGTGCTCCCCTCATGCCAGATCAGGTCATCCCACCGGTGCTGGCATTGTGTTGGTTTCCTTTCCAGGGTCTCCACCCAGGAAACCCTCCTGGGCACCATTTCCCAAATTCAGGCCTTCTCAGCCCTGGGGACATCCCTTGCTGTGTCCCCAAAGAGAGAGGTCCCCTTAATGAGGACCTCCCTCACTAGTACATCTGCCTTCTGAGTAGTGAAGCACCTGTCCCTCACCCTGTCCTACTTAGCCACCTTGCTTCATCTAGCTGACATATTTTCCCTTTTGTTATTCAGGGTCCTTTTGGAGCTGTAATCTGCACAAGTTCTCTTGCCTGTATGATGTTTGTAGCTTCTGCAAATGACAAACTGTGTGAGAGGCCTTTCAGCACCATGCAATTCAGCTTAATGTTGAACCAGCATAACATTCTGTGGTGATTTGCATATGCAGCCCATGATGCTTTGCATTGTGTGGGCATGCGTGATTTTGTATTTTCTTGAAACTTGGCTTCCCAGCCAAATGCCCTTTGGGGGTAACCCTTGCCTCAGTGTTTGCACACAGAGGTTCTTTGTCTTCTGCAAATGATGTTCCATATGTGTGTAGAGATCGCAGAAGTTCATTGCATGACACCGCCACGTCCACACTGTTCCACGTATGCACATTGGGAACAAGTACTTCCATGTTTGTTGTTTTTTGTGATCTCTCTTTAAGCCCCTGCACTAGCCCCTTAGGACTCTCTGGCAGGACACAGGGACATCAGCCTTCTCCCACTCGCCTGAAAACCCTCTCAGACTGCACCTCTGTTCCCGGGGTGTTCCTCTACCTCACCCTAACTCGGCATCCCTGTGGCTGTGACCCCCCCAAGGTGGGGCCACCAACTCCTAACTGGCACTCTAGCTACAATCTAGAGTGCGGCTGGAGCGAGGAGGAGAACCAGAGGTCAGCTGGGATTGGTCCGGCACTGAGCATGGGGGCTAGTCCGCAGGACTTGCCTTCACCTTCCTGGGTGCCAATGTGTTTCCTCTTTTCTTTGGTCCTGGAGGCATGGACGTGCAATGACGTTTGGCAGGTGCGCACCTGCACCCACCTGCAGGATGTCCGCTAATGCCTCTGTACCCCTCACCAGCACCCTACTAGCTGCGATGCTGTTAGTCTCCACTGGGAGCCACCAGACTGCAGGAGTCACAACCCACCCTCCCCAGGAGAGGTGAGCAGTCTTATCAGATGCTCAGTCCTCACCTCCCCCTGCTGACCCCCGGCGACCCGAGTCGGTTCCCGAACCCAGGTCACTGGTGTGGCACAAGGTGTGGTGTTCAGCACCTCAACCATCAGCACCACCGGGCTGGCTAGGTACTTGCATGTTGTTTGTGATTGCTGGCTGTTGTATGCAATCACAGAAATGTGTGTTTCTAGAAAGTGCCTCACATCGTCATCAGAAATGCCCCAATGTCATCAAGGTGTGCGGCTGCAAAAGACACATGTTTGCAGAAAATTCAGCTCAAATGTCATTTGCGAATGCTAATATATTTGTAACATGTGCAAACAGCTGTATATTGGAAGGTAACATGAAAGTGGAGCTGCTCTAACATTCAAGGTGCAAAAATTAATTTGCATGTCATTATGTGCTGATTATTGGCTCATTGTAAAAGAGAAACTCCCCCAAGGATTCAGATCAACACCATTAACATAGCATACTGGAGAAGCAGCATTTGGAGACCACTGAGAGGAGAATATACATCTGGAAAAGGTAAGTTGCAACAGAACAACTACCATTCATAATACTCTCCCACAGGCACTGTGCACATTTCCATTACTATCTTGTTTTATACTTGTGTGTTGCAGAATGGCACCAAAAACAAAAAAACAAAAGAATAGTGACAGGCTGCGGAGATAGATCTTTAATCTGCCACAAACACACTCCGCAGATCAGGCCCTCAGCCCCCACAGTGCCAACCTCAGAGCGCAATAGTGTGAACAGGTAACAGGCAGGCAGGGTAACCCTCCTGTCTGCTTTTGGATCCAAATCACCTTTAGTCCCAAGTTCTGGGGGGATTCAAACTGTGAACCTTATGCTAGCATACCTAGTGAACAGGCTCAGATACATACCCTCTTTGAGGATTGTGGTACAATCTTTCACCGCGGGCACCCAGCCAGGCTTCCAAAATGAGCCCTTTTAACTCTATAAGAGACCTTAGGTATATTCTTACCTTTCCCAGTTTAGTAACACCATGAAGCCCTTCAAACAGCTGTCAGACTTAACCATGTATACATCACATGCAAAAAGAACTTGGAAGACACACCCAGGCATATCTTGAAAAAAGATTCTTTACTAAAAGATGCTGAAAATATGAAAAATGTAAACACAGAACAATATATCAAAGAACTCACAATCAGATAAAAGAACAGGAGAAGATTACAAAACAAAACTCCTACCACAATACAGTTAGACTTTTGCTGTCTAAGGTATTATCTCTGGAAGTGTGTTTTAAAGTTAGATGAGAGAGCTGTGTCTCTCTAGAGTCCCAAAATGATATGTCAAACATTTCAGACACAAGTATCAGTTTAAAATATGTGTTTCCACACCCCTTCTATGAGTCATCTAGCTCCTCCTTTTAGAATATAAAATTACAAACATGATTCCCGACCAGGAGGTATTTTAAATATTGTGAACATCAGCAAAAACCTGTTTCCCAAATTATGAGTCTTTGATCAGCCAGTTCCTTTGAGGTTTACAACCCTGCAGTCCGTCACCCAGGTGTGAGGTATCCAACAGGAGTCAGCTAAATGATGTCCTTTCCTAATGTAATAAAATGTGTATTTAGTTTACAACTTCAAAAGCATGAGGTCATAAAAAGGCCATGAAAAGCAATTTATCAAGGAAGTTAATTACATTACAGAGATCTCCTGGTCAGTGTAATACATCCTGTGATTTCAGCTGACACCTTGTAATTTAAAAGGGCCAAATCTCACAGACTGACACTTCATACGCTGACCATTTATTTGTAATACCAATATCAAGCAATAATCATAACCAGCTGGCCAAGCATCACAATATCCACTGAAACTACAGGTGTGTGGCTATTGCAGCCCATATAGTATTGCACACCATGATGTATCTAGTTGTAGCTGTACTACCTTGTTTACACAGGAACGTGCACAGTTGCATGATGCTCATTTACAAAGGGGTGCTATGTTACCAGGCAGTGCATTGCATGGACAGCATCTGTTTCCCCTGACTTGTGTCACTCACTGTCAGTGTTGCTGGGTAAGGCACACTAGGGAATCTGTGGTCGGTGGCAGAATGGGATCACTAGGGATGTTACATGCGCTGCTCAGGGTCCCACAGTATATATGTTAATATTGTGTCACACCACCTGAGGCATGCTTGTTGTAACATGATCCATATCCACAACTCTGTCATCTGTACCTTTCTCAGTACTGCTAGACCACATTATATAGCCTATTGGTATGTGAAACACACCCGTTAGTCATGAGCACATACAGAGCTGTCCACCAGTAGTACCTGTCTGATAGACTGCATATTGCATGTGGACACAGGCATGGGTGCATGTATGATGGACCCCATGGACCAACATGCCATGGTGTTTGGGCATTGCAAGATGGTGTATGCCTGTACCAAACATGGAGACACCAGGGGCCTGATATTGTAAAATGAGCAAAAGTGGAGCGCTAAGGTTTGCGCTGTGCTTGCCGTTGCGCATGACCCTGAAGATGGTATATTCAGTCAGATAGCACAGCGACACAAATGAGGGATGTCAGCGCAGCGCTAAGTTGAGTAGTACTGCCACAACATGAATCTGTAAAATACGGGGGAAAGCATCCCCAGACCCGATAGTGCCGGGAGTCACCAGCGCAATATTCAGCTGGCACCATGTAAATGAGCCTGTTGGGCATGCAAGGCGCTATGGGACCATATGCATGCCTACTATGGGCTCATTTGCATGGGAAGTGGTGGCAAGTTAGTGTCCCCTTGTGACTGCCCCCCAGATTGCCTAGCCCATAACAGTTCAAAGATTCCCTGAGGTCTAGTGGCATACCCCACTCTCCAGTCACCAGCCCCGTTAAAAATAAAGCAATCCCTGGTGTCCAGTGGCACCCCCCATCCTCCAGACCCCTTCCCTAGTAAAACTTAAACATTTCTCTGGTGTCCACTGGTACCCCCAACCCTCTGATCCTTGTCTCTGGTGTCTAGTGGCACCACCCCCACCCTCTGATCACATGCCACAGTTTCTTAAAAGAAGTCCCTGGCATCTAGCGGCTCCCCCCCCCCACAACAACTGCAGTGGGTACACCACCCTGCCACCCCACTTATCATAGTCACTGGCACTGCAGGGAGCCCATACAGTGACCAGCACAGCCCCCCCTCTCACTACCTTGGCCACCCATCATATGCAGTGATGGGGTGCTTGTCCTGCATATTGTAAAGGGAGTGTGCATACTGTCTACTGTACCCCTACAGGGATCGGAGGGTGGAGGTACCACTGGGGAATGGTCTGTTTTTTACAGGGAGGGGGAACAGAGGGTAGGCATACTACTGGGCAACAGGGAATGGTCTGTTTACGAGGATGGGGATCAGAAGGTGGGGAGGTACCACTGGACACCAGGAAATGGTCTGTTTTATCAGGTAAGGGGATAGGAGGGTGGTGAGGTACCACTGGACACCACGGAACAGGTGTGCTCCCACAACCCAGCAACTTGGTTGTGGGCTACAGTGGCTCCATAACCCACTAGAGTAATCAGGAGTAAGTCATGCTTTTTTCTTGGCGGTATTTGTGCTGCAGTAAGTGGCCTGCGCTACACCTGTTGCGCAGTGCAGTTGCACTGAATTGCACCTTTATTCATGTCCCTGCCCTTCCCTTTTCCCATCAAATACATTATCTTTTAGCTTGCACTATCCATTTCAGTGCATGCACCTTCACCCTTTGAATATTGCACTTGGGCGCAAACTCCACGCAAATGGCATGCAGTCACTCTGTCCACTGGGCAAACTTTTGACTATCTAGCCCCAGCTGTTGGGTAGCGGTGTCCTACTGTGTTGTATGTGATGAGGTCATTCATGGTGTCCAGCGTACTTAGAACTGTCCTTTCCACACAGATTCTGGCCTGGGAATTCCTTGCTAGGGTGGAGCAGTTCTTCATGGGTGTCCCCTCATGACACTGGATGGCAGCATGAAAGGAGGTGGCAGAGGCACTCAATGCCGAGTGCGGAGGTGGACGCACATTTGAGGAGGTTAAGAAGTGCTACTGTGATATGAGGAGGTGTACCAAGGAGAAGATGGTCACAGCAAGATAGGACCTACAGGCCACTGGTAGTGGCCCACCAAACCAGAGCACACTCACACTAGAGGAGGCGCTCATTTCTGGCACCCTGGGATGCCATCAGGTGGAAGATGTGGAGGGTGGCATTGACACCATGGCCACAGACAGCTGCCAAGCTGAGTACATGCTCATAACTGTGTAGCACATATGTGATTGTTGTTCTTAGCATTGCAGGCTATATTATTAGAGGCAGTGCTGTGGCCACAGGGATATGGCACAGTATACATTTACAAACCACTATGACCACCATGTGGCAGGGGATAGGGTTGCATGTGGGCGGCATAGACATTTGCAGTGCACATGGTGATGCCTGAGTTGTTTCTCAGTGCATGCATGCTGTTGAGGGTGTGCATGGGAGTGTTCATGGCATGGGTGCTTGTGGTCTGACTGTAGCCCATAGCATTGATTGGACTGGATGGCGGTGAGTAACGGAGCTGTGCTGTTGGCCTGTTTGTGACACATGGCCCTGCATACCCTTCCTTCCAGATCCATTGGATGGGGATAATGGAGAGGACAGCAGCCCAGATGACTCATTGGATGGCAGGGACAGACAGTCTGGAGGGAAGTACTTGTCCGGGGGGGAGGGAGAGGGGCAGGATGTGAAACAGGAGGAGGAACATACATTGCTCCTTTTTTTGTCAATAATATTTTTTATTAGGTAAGAAGGCAGCATGCATATAAATTACATGTGGATAAATAAACTATACAAGAGTACCATTAGGAAGGCATACGTACAAAATTGGTTACAAAAATTAAACATTCATTGTTAATGTAGACATTTAGTGACATCCTAAACACTGTGTATAAATTTACTTGAAAATGTTAACCCATACATATTTTTGTGCAAAACCGCAAGGGTGCATTAAAGTAACATTTAATACAATGCATTTGTTTTTTATGTATTGTTAATATTTTATCAATTTGACAAGGGTGTCCAAACCTTTTAGAAATAAATTAGTGAAAAGGGTCAGATAGAATTTGACCGCAGATAAGGACCGCTTGGCCCACCCAGTCTGCCCATTTCCCTACCTAATGGATAAGCTGCAGATCCTAGTTAACTAGCAGCCTACTTCTTCCTACCCCCACTCCCTAGAATTGCCTTATGACTGTCCCATGCATGCTTGAATTCCACCACTGTTTTTGACTCCACAACCTCCTCCGGAAGGCCGTTCCATGCATCCACAACCCTCTCTGTGAAAAAATACTTCCTTAAATTACCTCTGAGCCGCCCCCTCTATCTTCAAATTGTGCCCCCTTGTTCTTGCACACCTCTTTTTTTGAAAGATGCTACCCTCTTGGACTTTGTTGATTCTCTTGAGGTACTTGAAAGTTTCTATCATGTCCCTCCTTTCCTCGAGGCTATACATATTAAGCTCCTTAAGCCTCTCTTCATATGTCTTCCGGTGCAGACCCTGCACCATTTTAGTTGCCCTCCTCAGGACAGCTTCCATTCTGTCTATGTCTTCACGAATTGGGTCTCCAGAACTGCCACAGTACTCAGATGGGGTCTCACCAGTTGTCTGTACAGAGGATAATAACTTCCTGTTTTCTACTGGTGATGCCTCTCCCTATGCATCCCAGTATCCCCAGCCCTCCTTGCTGCCCTCTCCATTGCTTGCCCACCTTTAGGTCATCTGATATGACTACCCCCAGGTCCCTTTCCATTTTGTTGTTGTTGGTATCTCACCCCCATTGTGTACTATTCCCTGGGTTTTGTTTCCCAGGTGCATTACCTCACTTCTTAGCACTGAATCTAAGCTGCCATACATTTGACCATTCCTCTAACCTTGCCAAGTCCCTTCTCATCCTTTCCACCCCACCTTGTGCATCAACTCTGTTGCAGATCTTTGTGTCATCTGAAAGAGACATACTTTTCCTTCCAGTCCCTCTGCAATGTAAACATAAAGACATTGAGAGGACCGATCTAATAATGAGCCCTGCGGTACCCCACTATACCCCGCCTTTCTTCAGAGTGGACTCCATTTACTACTACTCTCTGTGTCCTATTCTGCAGCCAGTTCTTTACCCATGGTGTCATCTTGGGACCCACTCCCAAGCTGGCTAACTTGAATATTAATCTTTTGTGTGGGACTATGTCAAATGCCTTGCTAAAGTCTAGGTAGGCCATGTCACCAGCCACTCCCTGATCTATTATTTTGGTCACCCAGTCAAAGAAATCTATCAGATTTGTCTGGCATGACCTTCCCGCTGTGAATCCATGCTGCCTTGGGTCCTGTGCACCTCTGGCCTCTAGATACTCGACAGTTCATTCCTTCAGAAGTGATTCCATCATTTTCCCTACCACTGAGGTTAAACTAACAGGTCTGTAGTTTCCTGCTTCTGCCTTGCTCCCACTTTTGTGAAGGGGAATCACATCTTCCCTCCTCCAGTCCTCGGGTACCACCCCATCCTCCCATGATTTGTTAAAGAGGGTATTCAGTAGTGTTACTAGTTCTACCCTTAGTTCTTTTAGAATTCTGTGATGAATCCCATCAGGCCCCATTGCTTTGTACACCTTCAGTTTTAAGAGTTCTTTCAGAACCCTTTCTTCTGTAAATGGGCTGGTATCAACTTCTGTATCCAGAGTGTCTCTACTGTTTGTTTTAGGTACCTCCCCCTCTTCCTTTGTAAATACTGAGCAAAAATATTTGTTTAGTACTCTGCCTTTTCACAGTCACCCTCTGCCCACCCTCGCTCCCCTTTATTAAGCCTCACTATCCCTCCCTTGGTCTTCCTTCGCTCCCTGATGTACCTATAAAAGGTTTTATCCCCCTTCTTAACTGAGTTGGCTATCTTTTCCTCGGTTTGGGCCTTTGCTGTTCTGACTGCCTTCCCAGCTTCCTTTTGCTTTAACTGATACAGTTCTCTGTCCTGCTCCTTCTGTGATTCCTTGTACTTTCTAAATGCTTTCTTTTTCTCTTGAACCTTCACTGCCACTTCCTTTGAGAACCATAGTGGTTTCTTACATCATTTTGTTTGGTTTATTTGCTTCACACAAAGGCTTGTTACCTCTGTGATGGCAGTTTTTATTATTCCCCATTGTTCTTCCACCCCTCCTTCCTGCCTATTTGCTAGTGCATTCCTTAGGCACTCACCTATTTTAGCAAAGTCAGCCCTCCTAAAGTCCAGTACTTTTGCCTTTGTATGGCTTGACTCTATTGCTGTGTTTATTGTGAACCATACTGTTCGATGGTCGCTAGTTCCCAGATGGCTACCCACTTCTACATCTGTGATCCTCTCTTCATCTCCATTTGAGAGAACCAGGTCTAAGATTGCTCCCTCTCGAGTGGGCTCCCATACTAGTTGTCTAAGGCATGCCCCCTGTAGGGCATCTACAGTAGAATAACCCCACTCTTCGGAGTGGCTGCTGCAACTGAACTCCAGTTAACATCTGGCATATTCAGATCACCCATCAGCAATATCTCCCCTTTTTCTATCATTCTAAGTATACTTTCTATCGTTTCCTTGTCCATTTCCTCCCCCTGAGAAGGGGGTCTGTATACAACCCCTGTGCGGATTGTGGTGCCATTGCTGGTCTCCAAATTTACCCACAGTGCTTCTTCTCCTCCGTGTTTTCCCTTTTGTTCTGTTGCTTTGATTCCTTCCCTTATGTAAAGAGCTACTCCTCCTCCTCTTTTACCCTCCTTGTCCCTCCTGTAGATAGTGTATCCTGCTATGTTTACGTCCCAGTCATGGTTTTGTGTGTACCATGTTTCTGTGACTGCCACAATATCCAGATGTTCCTCCTCCATCAAGGCCACTAATTCAGGAAGCTTGTTACTCAGACTATGGGCATTGGTACTCATTGCTCTCCATTTTTGATGGCTTTACCTTCTGTTGCAGCATCCCCACTGACCTTTCTACCTTGGTCTTTTCTCATTTAGTACCCTATTTTGTAGGAGAGGCTGGGATTTTCCTGCTGCTTATCAGTGCCCCGACTAGTTTAAAAGCTTGCCAGTGAAGCATTTAAACCAATTGCTCAAAGACTTGTTCCTTCCTGGACAGATGCAGACCATCCTGCCAGTATAGGCTGGTGTCCCTCCAGGTGGAACCCCAGTCCCCAGTGAAGCCAAACCCCTGTGCTCCACACCATTTTTTCAACCATTCATTAAACTGCATGGTGCAAAGTACCTCGCCTCACTCATGCCATTGACAGGCAGCACCTCTGAGAAGGATACTGTGTGTGCTACTTGTCTTAGGCCCCTCCCCAATTCTACAAAGTCCTTCTGCACTGCTCTAATCTCATGTTGAGCCAAGTCATTTGTCCCTAGGTGGACAATGACGTCCAGCTCAGACTTCCGTGTAGCTGTTCTCATGATCCTGAGGATGCACTTCCTGTCCCTCCAAGCCATGGCACCAGGCAGGCAACTTACTTCAGTTTTCCATGCTCCTCCTAGTTCTATCCCACTAATAATTGAGTCCCCCACCAGGAGCTGCTTCCTTTCCTTGTGGTGTCCTCTGCCTCCTTCCTGTGGGCCTCCCTTGTGACAGTTGTCCTTAGCCTCCTTAGTCTCCTCTGCGGGTGCATCCATAGGGGAGCTATGCTCCCCCAGAATGGTGTATGAACTGTGGAGTGGAACAACTGACTGGTGTGCCTCTGTTCCACCATCCTCACCCTCCCTGAGCCCACTGTGGTCCAACTGCTGTGCTTTCTTCGCAACCTCTGAGGTAGTGGTGGTGGCTCTGGTGATCCCTGGATGGGGGAGGTTCCCTTCCTACCATCCAGTGTGGCCTGAGGGAAGGTTCCCTTACTACTTTCCAGTGTGGCCTGAAGACGGCAACTTCCAGGGCAGAGAGTTGTCTGCAAATAGCAGCATCTCAGCCTCCAGAAAGACTCCCAGAAGACTGCTGCCCCACAGCCATTACATTGCACTACTCCCACATGTTTATCTACTTTTGGTTTTGTGTGTGTGTGGAGTGTGTGTGTGTGTGTGTATTGTTTGTTATATAATAATATATATATATATTATACAATGTGTATGCTTATATTGTCAGTGCAGTGTGCTAGAGGATATGACATTGATATGCACCTTGCACTCTTGAGGAAATGATGTCAGAACCCCAGGTATAAAGGAACTATTTCCAGGGGTGGTGGGGTGAGGGGTGGGAAGGTTGGGCCTAAACTGTGCCCTCACAAACAATCAGCTAAGAGCTCTGACCCACCACTGCGATGAGTGCCTTCCTGTCAGCAAGATGCCCTACACAACATTTTGACAGAGAAAATACCCTGTTAATCAAACAGAGAAAAATCCAGACATCCAAGTCAGACACAGGTAAACCTCGCCCCAAAACAGCCTGGTGGGTTGTGCTCTGAAAGCAGTCAGCCCCCAAATAAGTCAGCTGTGCTTTAAACTCTTCCTGCACTGAAAATCTTAAGAATTGTAACAAACGTAAAGCTAGATCCACCTCCCTCTGTTGCTTGAAAGACTGTCTTTTCCTGATAATTCTAAGTTCCTTGTTTTACCTTTCAGTTAGAAGTAGCCTTCACCTGCAGAATATCTGCTACAAACCAAAGACAATTGTAAGCTTCACCTCCCTCTGTTGTGAGCACAACTCGCTTTCTTGCAAATCCTATGTTCAGTAGTGCAGCTTCCAGCCAGAGTTTCAGTTGAAGAATATTAGCTGTTCTGATGAGTTTGTTATAAAACACTTGCTTATAATACTATTGTTCTCAGGTCTGTTACCAAAGCTATTGGCTGATAAGTAGCTATGATGTAAGCACTTCCTGACAAAGTCTGGTCTGGCCTTATAAGGCACACACAGATAAACACAAAAACAGTTTCCACCCCCTAGGGCACTGTCTGGGTCAAATACACAACCTGTACCTGCACTTATTTCAGGATTTATGACAAATTCTTAGCCCAGGGTTTAAACTCTTTCTGCACTGAAAATCTCAAGAATTGTAACAAACGTAAAGCTAGATCCACCTCCCTCTGTTGCTTGAAAGACTGTCTTTTCCTGATAATTCTAAGTTCCTTGTTTCACCTTTCAATTAGAAGTAGCCTCCACCTGCAGAATATCTGCTACAAACCAAAGACAATTGTAAGGTTCACCTCCCTCTGTTGTGAGCACAACTCGCTTTCTTGCAAATCCTATGTTCAGTATTGCAGCTTACAGCCAGAGTTTCAGTTGAAGAATATTAGCTTTGCTGAAGTTCAGGTAAACCACATCCACTGCCCTACCCTAATCCACTGTTTTGGTGACCCAATTGAAAAAAATCTACCCGGTTTGTCCGACAGGACCTCCCTGCCATGAAACTGTGTTTATTTTTGTAGAGCTGACCAGTTAGCTTCAAAAAAGCTACTATTTTTTCCTTTAGTAGGGACTCCATCAGTTTTCCCATGACTGACATCAGACTAACCGGACAGCAGTTTTCTGGCTGTTCCCTGCCTCCACTCTTGTGGAGTGGCACCACCGTTGCCCTCCTCCAATCCTCTGGCACCTCCCCACTCCTCAATGATTTGCTGAAGAGCACTGCTAAGGGGGCTGCCAGTTGTCTCCCAAGTTCCTCAAGTATTCCTGGGTGTATCCCAATTGGCCCCATAGCTTTAGTTACCTTTAACTTGACTATTTCCTCTAGGACCCTTTCTTCTGTGAAGGGACTCGTGTCTGTTCTTTCAGTTGGACACTTCTTTATGCCTATTGTTGGTCCGTTTCCATCTGCTTCCTGTATGAAGACTGAGCAGTAGTACTTGTTGAGTGTCTCTGCCTTCTCCCCATCTTGCTCTGTGGGTTGTCCAATCTTTTTTGAGATTCTAACAATGCACCCTTTGGTCTTCCTTTTTTCTCATATGTACCTGTAGAAGGTTTTGTTACCCTTTTTTACTTCCTGAGCTATCCTAACCTCTGTCTGAGCCTTTGTATTTCTTAGCACTTTTCCTGTCTCTTTTAGTTTCTGTTTGTATTCTGTTTTGTCCACCTCATTCCCTGACTCCTTGTACTTTCTGAAGGCTATGTGCTACTCTTTCACCATGGTTGTCACCTCCTTGGAAAACCATAGTGGGTTTTTCCTCCTTTTGTTCTTATTAACCTGATGGGCACACTGAGTGTGACCATGGTTATCATCCTTCAACTTTGTTCAGCATTCCTCAGCACTCCCTTCTGTTGTGTTACTAAGGTTGTCCCACAGCAGGCCTTCATTTTGTAAAGTCTGCCCTCCTGAAGTCAAGGACCTTCAGTCTGGATTGTGTGGAGTCTTCAGTCTTTTTACCCTGAACCGTACTGTGTTATGGTTACTGTTGCCCAGGTGGTTCCCTACACCAACACCCATAATCCTATCACTTTTTGTGAATATCAGATCTAGAATCACACTACCCCTTGTGGGTGATGTCACTAGTTGACTTAGGCCTGCTCCCTGTAGTGTGACTTAGGAATCCCCTGCTTTTTTGTGATGCCGATGTGTGGGTACTCCAATCTATATCTAGCAGATTGAAATCCCCCATTAACACCATGTCCCCTTTGGGATAGATAGAAAGGGGGAATATGACAGAAACCTTTAAGGGGGGGATAGGATAGAAAGGGGGGATATGACAGAAAACTTTAAGAACATGAGGGATTTATATTCAGTACCCTACACTGAACTTTTCACCAAGGCTCCCAACTCAAACACGAGAGGGCATGGATGGAAACTGAGGGGTGAAAGTTTCAGGATGGATCTTTGGAAGCAGTATTTCTCAGAAAGGATTGTGGAGCCATGGAACAAACTACCTGCGGCAGTGGCAGGAGCTAGGACCATATCAGCATTCAAAAGAGGTTGGGATAAGAAGTATACTAGAATCAAATCTGCAAGAGAATCTACCAGCTAGGACCCAGGATCACCTAGGATCTTGGGATCTCAAGGGCAAACTTGATGAACATTTGGTCTCCTTCTGCTGTCACCTATCTATGTTTCTAACTAGGGGACATGAATGGAAGTTGAGGGGGGGGAGTTCAGGAGGGATGTCAGAAAGTACTACTTCACAGAAAGGGTGGTAGAGTCATGGAATAGACTGCCAGGGGAGGTGGTGGGGGCAGTGACTGTGATGGGTTTCAAGCATTGGTGGGACAGAACTAGAGCACAATTTAGATATGATACAGCTACAGTAGGGATAGCAAATTAGGATGAGATGGGAGAGAGATCCTCTGACCAATTATTGTCTGGCATCATAAAAAGCTTCCAGAATTGGTCATCTTTAGAGAAAAAAAAATATTGTCTTGCAGTGCTGACAGAAACAGTTGTTTCTAGGGACATGGATATGTTGTTCATCCACACTCATTGGCAGTATCCTTGCCGCTTTAAATCTTGCCGGAAGGTCTTCAAGCTTGCTCCTCCCACCCACCCGGGTGGTATAACTCTCGGCTCCGCCCCATGACGCCAGATCTTCCTTACCGCTTGGAAGCTCAGGTTCCCTCCTTAACGCTCTGCGTTTGCGACTGGTTCCTATTTCTCCGTTTGCGGATTTAAAAATAAAATTTTGCAAAAAGACTTCAGTCTTCTATCCCTCGCGGCTGCGATGGACAAATCGACTCCCGGATTTCGGAGATGCCCATGCGGGCAGAAGATGTCTCGGACGGATCCTCACTCCACGTGTGTATACTGCTTAGGCCTTGAGCACGACCCGCAGGCTTGCGACCTGTGCTCATCTTTCTCGACTCTCGTCCTCGAAGCCGTGCTGCCCGATTCCAACTGGGCGTCGGCGTTTCCCTCCGGTGAAGTCAAGGAGGCCCGGTTGGCGGTGTCCGGCGGCCGTGGCTCGGCGGATCCTGTCGAGCGGATGGTCGCCCGAAGAGGAGCGGCGCGGGCGGTATCTTCCTCGGCCGCGGCATTTATCCCGCTCTCTGGGTTCTTCCTACACGGCTTCTTTTAAGGAGCTTTGTCTGTCCCTCTCCACTAAAGGGAAGGGCCTGCGTCTGCTGGACCTTATTCCGGTCAAAAAGAGGACAGGGGTAAGTCCTCTGTCGGCGCTCTTGGGAGGCGGAAAGGTCCCTCTCCCGGCCGTCGACCGTCGACTCGATCGACCGCTCGGCTTCGAGCCACTGGCCTCACGGTGTCCCCGTCAGGTCAGTTGACCGAGACTCCCACCGATGAAGTCGAGATTTTCTCCGACCATTGAGCGGGCTGTCGCCTTTAGCAGCGAGATTCCCCTCTCCCGGTTCCCCGGGAGAGTTGAGGATCCCGTGGGCTCGGCTGTGCCTCGGTTCGGAGCCCTCGGATGGACCATCGAGCGAAGGAGTGCAGTTCCGGCCGACACCTCCCGCACCGACCTCGGAAATTCGGGACTCTGGTCTCGGTCTCGGACCTCTTTGCGGTCCAGCCGATCCCACCGTCATAGGCGGTCTCGGTCTCGGCACGTGATGGCGCGTCGCCCTTTCGTCCTAAATCCTCCTCCTCGGATGAGGAGGCTTCGGCGTAAATTACGTCGGCGATGCGAGGACCTTATGTTGCAACACTCCTCCTGGCGGGAATAAGCCGACTCCGTCGCCTTCCCGGCCATTAAATAACTGTCACGGGCGGCCGACACAACCCCTCGACTTGTCCGAGGCCTATACCCAGGCGGTTGTTCGGCCAAAACCAACTGCTCCACCGATTCGGTGGAACCTCGCCTCCACAGCCACCAATTGGGGCTCCGACCAAGGATTCTCGGTCGGCTGAGGTTTACCCGCCGGCTGTCAGATTACCCACTCCCGACCGACCTCGGCAGGTGAAGGGTGGCTCAGGCCAGAGGCAGCTCTTGAGGACTCTTCCGAGTCCGAAGATGATTCCTCCTTCTTCTCCAAGCGACTGGACTTGGAGTCTTCAGGAGGTCAGTCAATGGACGATAGCCCGTCGTCCTTCCTAGGACTGCTTCGGCTCATCTCGGAGTCTAGCGGGATGGAGCTCGAACCCGTTTCCAAGCGGGCCAGGTATCCCCTCACGGAGATTCTGGACCGAGGGGATTCTCCGACGGAGGCCTTTCCGGTGGCCGAGGCCATAGTGGGTCCGGCACTGGAACTTTGGCAGCGCCCTGCTTCCTGCCCTGCGCCTTCGGCCAGGATGGCCAGGAAGTATGCGGTCCCTACCGGTTCCTTGTCCGGTTTTTCGGAACACCCCTCTGCTGAGGGGTTGGTTACCGACAGCGTTTTCCGGTAGCGCCCGGCTGCGCGCCAGGGATTGGACAAACCTCCTGACAAGGAGTCCAGAAATGGACTATGTCGAGGCGAAAAGTCTACGCTGCGTCCTCTCTCGGCCGTCAGGCCAGTTCGGCCGTCCTCATGGCACATTTTTCTCATGCCCTGTTGGGCTCCTGGATGAGTCATCCCTCATCTTCCGCCGATCTGCAGACTACGGTTAAGCAGGATGCGGGACAGAAACAGGGCAGTGGCCAAACAGCAGCTCAGACTGCTTTGGATATAGGGGACTCATGTGCCAGATCGGTGGCGACGCGGTGGCTGTCGTCGGCGGAGCTTGGCTGAGGATATCCACCTTTGCCGGATACCCAGCACAAGTTGGCGGATGTTCCTTTTGGGGACTGACCTCTTGACCCTGGGGTGGAAGGTCACCTGCAGAGGATCGAGAAGTCCAATGCCACCTTGGACTCGGTCTCTTCCGCTCAGAAGGACAAAGGCCGCCAAACCACAGCCTAAGCCTTGTCCTTCTGTGCCCCAGCGCGCCCGGCCAGCAACGTCAGGGCCAGCAGGCTCGGCCTTGGCATCCCAAACCCAGCCGCCGGCTTCCTCTAACAGGAGGCAGGGAGGAAAGGGCCCAGGAGGTCCCTCGGCGGTCCCTCCTCCAAGCCTGCCCAGTGAGCGGGCTGGGGGTGTCGCCCCATCCCGTCTGCCCACCCTGGGTCCCCCGTGGGAGGGCGATCCCCTTGCCCGTTCCGCCTGGTCCGCTGTTACCGGACAGGTGGGTCTTGGAGAGGTGGTGGGAAAGAGGCCTGCCTCTGGAATCCGAGCAGGCACCACCCTGCAGGCGTGACGCCCTCGGGAAGCCGGGATCCCCAGCCTCACTGGCGGCTCGTCGAAGCCGACACCGCTCTCCTCCTCCAGAAGGAGGTGGTAAGAGAGGTGGTGGACCCTCCTTCAGACCCAGGGTTTGTGTCCAGGTACTTCCTGGTTCCGAAAGCGGACGGGGGCTGGCGCCCCATTCTCGACCTACGACCTAAACAAGTTCCCTAAGGTCTCGAACCTTCAGGATGGTCACTCTGGCTCAGATAATACCATCCTTGGAGCAGCGTGTGGTTCTGCTCTCTGGACTTGCAGGGCCAGCGTTTTCACGTCCCTATCCGTCCGTCTCACCAGAGATTCCTTCGCTTCGGCGGAAGGATCCCTCTTCGGTTCAAGCCATGCCCGCCGGCTTGTCTCCAGCTCCAGGGTCTTCACCAAATGCATGGCAGTGGTGACAGCATTCCCTGCGGCGCCGAGGGTCCGGGTGTACCCTTACCTGGGCGACTGGCTGTAGCAGCTCCCTCCAGGGAGGAGCGGGTGGTCCAGAGATCTGGCCCTCAGGTCTGCTCTCAACTGGGCCTCCTTATCAGCGAGGCCAAGTCGGAACTTCGAGCGAAGCAGGTGATTCTATTCATCGGGCGCAGCTCGACTCTCTTCGAGCCAGAGGCGGCTCGGCCGGACAGGGCGAGGTTCTTTCCTCCTTTTCCGATCATTTCTGGTTGGGCAATTCGCCCTGCCGGGACTTCCTCGCCTCCTGGGTCTCATGGCGGCCTGCACCAAGCGTGGTCCGTTGGGCCCGCTGGAACATCGTCCCCTTCAGTGGGGACTGGCCAGCCAGTGGTCATAACGCTGCGATCCCTTGGACCAGCTTGTGTCGGTGACACAGGGGATGTGGAACGCTCTCCAGTGGTGGACCGTTCCAGATCATTTGCAGGAGGGCATCCCGTTCGTCCGCCCCGAGCCGACGGTCTCTCTGTCGACCGATGCCTCTCTGATGGGTTGGGGTGCCCATCTGGGGGAACACCGGGCTCATGGCCTCTGGTCCCCGCGGGAGTCCCGATGCCACATCAACCTGCTGGAGCTCCGAGCGGTCCGCCTAGCTCTCACCGCCTTTGCTCCGTTCCTCCGGGGTCAAGTGGTCCGAGTCCAGACGGACAATACCACGACCATGTACTATCTGAACCGCCAGGGGCGGGGCCAGCTCCATGCTTCTATGCAAGGCTCTCGCATTTGGTCACTCGTCGCCCAGCCTGGAGCGGATCTCCTAGCCATTCCGCGTGGCAGGAGCCTCCAACACCTGGCCGATGCCCTGGGCGGATGGGGCTGCATCCCCAGTGGTCTCTCCTGCGGAGGTAGTACAGCATCTGTTCTCCTTTGGGGCACACCTCAGGTGGACCTGTTTGCCTCCATGGAGAGCCTAGTGAGTCTGTTCCATGCCCGCCCCCCTCAGCAGGGGCTCGCTGCGGGGGATGCCTTCTCGAGGCAATGGACCCCGGACCTCTTTACGCCTTTCCCCATTTCCCTTGATCCACAAGGTGCTTCTCAAGGCGAGGAGGGACAAAGGCAGGTGATTCTGATAGCCCCAGACTGGCCTCGCCAGTTCTGGTACCAGATCTCCTCAGTCTCAGCTCCAGGACTCCACGGCGCTTCAGCTCGCCCGGACCTGCTCTCAGTCAATCAGGGAAGGTGTTCCATCCGGACCTTCAATCCCTGCACCTGACGGCCTGGTTCCTGGCGCTAGAGTTCCAGGCCTTGGGTCTTTCCGCGGAGTCCTCAATGTAGTTGAGGCGTCCGTGAAGTCGACCAGAAAATGCTATGCCTTCAAATGGAAAAAGGTTTCCATTTGGTGTCAGAGCAAGGGCTTGGACCCTTCCTCCTGTTCCTTGGCAAGCATCTTGGACTATTTATGGTCCCTTTCTAGTCAAGGAGCTTAGGTCGGCGACCCTAAGGGTGCACCTGGCAGCCATCTCTGCTTGCAGGCGCGGGCGGAAGCAGTCGATGGCACGGGAGAAGGTGGTCTGGCGGCTTTTCAAAGGCCTTGATCACATTCCCTCCAGTCATGGGAACCCCCACCTCCGTGGGATCTACTGCTGGTACTGGCAAAGCTCATGGGCAAGCCATTGAACCTATGCACAGGTGTGCTCTCTCTCACCTGTCGTGGAAGACCGCCTTCTTGGTGGCTATCCGTCAGCCAGAAGGATGGGAGAGCTCCAGGGCTTTCCATCGAGTCTCCTTACCTGGTCTTCCACAGGGACAAGGTTGTCCTCGCGCCCCACCCGAAATTCCTTCCGAAGGTGGTGTGAGTTGCACCTTAACCAGGTGTTGACTCTGCGGTGTTCTACCCAATCACACCTCGGAGCCGAATATAGGCTCCATACTCTGGACCCTAGGAGGCTCGCTTATTATAGAGGCGCCACGGCTGAAGTCGGGAGAGTTGCAGCTGTTTGTCACCTACGCTGAAGCCGCATCTGGCAGACCTGCAGCCAAGCGGACGATAAGCAGGTGGGTAACCTCCTGCATAGATCTCTGCTATAAGTTGGCCGGGCATGGAGCCTCCCAGAGGGATAAGAGCTCATTCTACCGCCATTGCTGCTTGACAGCAGTGGCTGCTTCCAGGGACGTCCCTATCCAGTAAATCTGCAGGGCTGCTACCTGGAAGTCAGCAAACACCTTCATTACCCATTACCACATCGACCTTGAGTCACGCCGGGATGCTGGTTTTGGGGCCTCGGTTCTCCAATCTCTGTTCCCCAAGTAAGTATATTGGGGGTGTGCGCCTTGCCTCCCTCATCCCGGAGAACTGCTAGGAGTCTGCCAGATAGTGTGGATGAACAACATATCCATGTCCCTAGAAATACAGGTTACTCACCTGTAACAGGAGTTCTAGGAATGGTATGTATTGTTCACCTGACCACCCCGACCTCCTCCCGGCTTCGGCGCACAACCTGAGCTTCCAGCCGGCCGAGATCTGGCGTCATGGGGCGGAGCCGAGAGTTATACCACCCGGGTGGGTGGGAGGAGCAAGCTTGAAGACCTTCCGGCAAGATTTAAAGCGGCAAGGATACTGCCAATGAGTGTGGATGAACAACATATACCATTCCTAGAACTCCTGTTACAGGTGAGTAACCTGTATTTCCATTCCCACATCGAGAATGGTTCCCCAGAATTGTCTGCTTTTCCAGTATTTCAAAAATAATCTTTTTTACTGCCATTTTATTGGCTTTATAAAAGATCAATTCTTGTTTTGTTAGTAAGTTTTTGTTGAACCCTTCTAATATAATCCACCTAGGATCCCATTCTACTTTTATCTGGCTTATCTTTTTGCTAAAACTATACGCATTGTTCCACCGGTTTTGAGCCATTTTACATAACCATAATGCATGAAGTAAAGTTGCCTTTGGTCTGCTGCAGTGCCATTAATTATCATAATTTTATGTTTGGCTTTGAAAAGTTTATATGGAGTATAGTAAGCCCTATTAATAATTTTATATTGAATTGACCGGTCTCTGTAATCTGAGTATGTCCCAGTTGATTGTAGCAAGTGTCCTAGTGTGTCTGTGTTAAGTTGTAATTGATCTTTTTTGACCGTTTTTCTTTTACTTCTGTGAAAACATTTTTGCTGTTATCCTGTGGTTGAAATAGCAACCATGCAAATAGAGCGTTCATCTTTTTTTTTTTTTTTCAGTAAATTTGCTTATTTCCTTTTCAAATACCCGTGAAGAGTTCCTGTTTGGAGCTCTTTCCCATCTGGTATAATCCCTGATGTATATGCTCTGTATTGAAGATATCTGTGAAATTCTGTAACAGAAAGCTCATGTCAATCTCTGCATACATCCCACTTCATCATACTGTTATTTTCAGTGATATCAGACCACCTGAAAATGTCCTGTTTTCTCCATGCTTTAAAATGTATTGGTTTTCCATTAAAGGAGTAGTACACCCTCATATCTTGTAAATGTTAATTGTGTTCTTGTCAGTGAACAACTCTTTCTGTGTAACTGTTGGGGATATATGTATTTGATTTAGGCTTCACTGTTCACACCAGCCCCTGTAACTATCCTGGGGGTCTCCCTTCTCTGGTTGTTGAAATCTCATTGCCCCTGACAGCTGCATTAGCATGTGAGAACATGATGTTCTAGCACCCTTTAGATTGTATGCCTGTCTGCTTACTTATAATTTAACAAACCCGTTGTAGCAAGGTGTGAAATACCACAGTTACCTTCAGTTAGCTTTACAAACTGTCTTAGATGTGGTGCAGGGTTTTTATCCTTTAAATTGCACTCAATCTGTGTGTTTCTAGAGATTTTTTTTCATGTAATGTGTACTTTCATCATAGAGGTGCATGGGGCTTGATTCACAAAGGTCGGCGCAAGCTGCGCCAAAGGCAGCTTGCACCGATTGCTGGTATGCCAGAAACCCTGTGCCTGATTCACTATGGGATAGGGTCCCAGTGGCAAAGTCTCACAGCTTGCAGCAACTGTGGCTATGCACCAAACAAACGGTGCATCTGGGAGGTTTGCCGCAGGCTGCATGGCGGTTGGGTGACTCCTGCACCCATGGACAGCAACCAGAACACCAAACACAAAATACATCCCCACCCTGGTAGTCTAGCAGACCCCTCTCCCTATCCCCAATCTGCCCGTAGGTAAATAAGTGTCACTGCCTCTAGTGGCCTAGCAAACCCCCTCCCCATCCCGGATCTGTCCGTAGTTAAATACATATCACTGTCTGTGGTGGTCTAGTGGCCCCGTCTGCAGGCAGTGCCCCACCACCCCGCTTCCCCCGTCCCATCCCTGAGCTGGCGACCGCCACAGCCCTCTGCTCTCCACCATGGCCGTCCGCCAATGGGAGCTGTCAGTAAAACACACACTTATACGGTATGTGCTCATTGAGTTGTCAGTCAATGAGCAGCGTACTGTGCAATGCAGCGTTCGTGTTTAATTCAATCGGCAGCCAGCTGTGATGGACAACAGAGGGCTGTGCCGGTTGCTGGCAGGGATGGGACGGGCAGGTGGGGCATTGCCTGCTGGGGTTGGGGGGCCACTAAACCATCACGGACAGTGATATGTATTTAATAACAGGCAGGTCGGGGATAGGGAGGGAGGTCCACTTGACCACCAGGGACAGTGACATTTTTTTTTCTTTTTATTCTTTGGTAACTGGGTAAGGTCCACTAGGCACAAGTGCCTATTTTCAGGGGTGACCTGGGAGCACTGGGGAGGTTAAGTGACTTGCTCAGAATCGCACAGTGTGCAAGGAGAGGCTGTGGGAATCAAACCCAAGCCTGTCTGCTGGATGTACCAAGCTCATTCACAGCTCGTTACTCTAACCTCTAGGCTATACTGCCAGCCCTAACTATGGGCAGATCAGAGACAGGGAAGGGACTCTGCTAGACCAACAAGGACAGTGACATGTATTTAAATATGGGCAGATCAGAGATAGGGAGGGGTGTCCACAGCACATGTTCCCTCCCACCCAGGGACAGCTCCAGATTGGCGCATAATCTGTAACCCTCCCAGAGGACACACTTCTAAGTACCCTTAGACTAGCCCTGGCTGGTCTAACGATACTTAGAATTTCACCCTCTGGGAGGGTTTAGTGAATCCTGATTTAGGAGATATGGCAGCTTGCATCTGCCACAAGCCCCTTAGCACCATGTCGCAGCCCATTTTGTGGCACAAGGCTGATGCAAGCCCCCTCTGGTGCACACAGCCTGCATTTGACGCAGGGTGCTTTTGTGGATCGCTCCCAGCGTATCTTTGGCGCAAGCCTTACCTTGTGGCATTCTTTCTGGCACAAGCTCCATGCACCATTCAGGGGAGCTTTGTGAATCGGGTCCATGGTGTAAATGGGTGCTGTAGCATTACGTTCTCATATGCTAATGCAGCTGTCAGGGACAATGAGATTTCAACAACCAGAAAATGGAGACCCCCAGGCTAGTTACAGGAGTTGGTGTGAACAGTGCAAACAAACTAAAGCAAACATATATATCCTCAACGCTTTCCGTGTAGCTGTTATCTGTTGACAAGGAAACAAATGACAAGATATGAGGGTGTACTACTCCTTTAATCTTAATGTTGAGGTTGCTTCACAGACTGAGAGAAACATTTTAGTTTCAGTTGTATTGTGTAGGTATAACCTCACCATTTTACTGATATTCTGTATAATTTTACTTACTCTGTAGTGTGCCTTAGCAAAGCAAATGTTAGTCATGGAAAGTCCTCAGTCATTATTTAAGTTGAGAAGTGTATTTTCTAATACATGTTATACTTGCTGATTATGTGCCAATGAAATGACATATTTAGCCATGTAGACCAAATAGTAGTTTTAGGGTCAGGGCAGGCGATCTCCCCCCCATCCCTAGGTAGACACAATTTCTGCCAAGATACTCTAGCTTTTTGTTAGCATTCTATATAAAATCATGGGACACCTTAATTACATTCTGGAACCAACAGTCCAGAACCACTACAAGAATGGCTTGCAGTGCGTATGAAATATAAGGAATCCACCATTTTTAAAATTCAGTTTTTCCCCATAGGGACAAAGGGTGATTTTTCCAGCCCCAAACTTTTAGCTTTATTTCCTCCAGTGGTGGTTGGCGAATATATGTATATATATTTATAGATCGCGAGATAGATTATATTATTTGTTAATTTTATTCCTTTATTAATTTTATTCTTAAATATAGCATATAGTCAGTATTTACTGTAGTGTTGAAAATTGTTAAATGTTCTCGCATGAATCTATATTGAAAGGTACAATCCCTGATTTATTTTCATTAATTGAGTAGCCTGAGACTTTAGAAGAACTTTCAATTATCTTTTTTTTAGCTCTTATAAGCTATCCATTAGGTCTTGCACCATAAGCAACACATCATCAGCGTAAGCCTGTAGTATAAGAATATCTGAGCCAAGTTTTAATCCTCTAACTTTTACGTTTGTTTTTATCTCTGTCAGTAAAATTTCAAGTACTGTGATGAGCAACATTGATGAGAGCGGTCAGCCCTGCCTATGTCTCCCCTAGACAGAGCAACGTCTGCTGTAAATTTGCCATTACTTTTTAAACATGACCTCGGGGAGTCGTACAGGGCTTTAATTCTTTCTCCCAACAGATCTGGGAAGCCCCATTGTGTCAGAACATGAACAATGAAGTGCCATTCCACCATATCAAAAGCCTTCGTTGTATCAAGACTGATCATAACTGCCTGTATTTTTTGTTTTTGTAAATATTCTGTAATGTACTGTACTTTATGAATTCCTGTGTGTATTTACCTAGAAGGGATAAACTCTCTTTGATTTTAATGCATTCTTTTTCGTAGGAATGGTAGGATTCTGTTATTAAGAATTTTACCAAATATTTTGTATTCATTATTTAAAATGGCTATAGGCCCATCATTTTTAACTCTCTCATGGTCTTTTCCTTGTTTTGGAATTAAAGATATGAACACAGATTTAAATGGGTCTGGTATTTTTGTGTTTGTTTGAATATCCCGAAACAGTGTTTCCAAAAGGGGGAGTAGAAAATCTGTCGTAATGCTATAAAACGCTGTGGTGAAGCCATCATCTCCAGTGCATTTTACTTTCGCCATATCCCTGATGGTATCATTGCTTTCTGCTTTGGAGATATGGGCTATCAGTGTTTCTTTATCCTTGTCAGTTATTTAACTGGCGTCAATAAATTGACTGAGATATTTGTAGAATATAGATATTTATAAAATTCAGTAAAACATTCTGCTGTCTTGATGGGGTTAGTTTGCAGAGATTATTTCTAATATTTTTTCATCTATCTGAAATCTTTTTAGAAGGAATTTTCTGGATATTGCCCTAGATAGATGCCTTTTTTTTGTTTGTTTAAGCCAATTATTTTTAATATTCAAAATATTTTGTATTCCGTTTTTTTAGGTGTCCCCTGCCCTCACTTGAGTCTCTAGGCCCACTAGTGTATTTTCCATGTCTATTCTTTGCCCTTTGATCTTTGACTGTGTGCACCACAAAAGGTTGATCAGCAAGTTGGCGATCTCAGGGTTGGAGAAAATGACTAGATGGGTGGAAAACTGGCTGAGGGACAGAACCCAGATGGTGGTTATTGGGGAAGAGTTATGTGGCACCAGAGAGGTCACAAGTGTGGTCCCGCAGGGATTGGTGCTGGGGCTGGTGTTGTTCAGTGTTGTCTTCAGTGACATTGGGGATGGCATTAAGGGCAAAATGTGCCTATTCGCAGACAACACCAAGCTCTGCAGGAGAGTGCACACAGCTGAAGGGATACAGAACCTACAGGACAATCTGGATAATCTGGGGAGGTGGTCTGGGATCTGGCAGCTTGGTTTCAGTGCCAAGAAATGCAAAGTTATGCACATTGGAACCAGGAGTTCCCGGACAGAGTACTGCCTGGGTGGAGTCCAGGTACATGCATCAGAGAAGGAGAAGAACCTGGGAGTTACAATTACTAGTGACCTGAAGCACTCCACACAGTGCAAGAAAGCAGCAGCAAGGGCAAACAAGATGCCGGAATGCAGGATCGGTAGTAGGAGAGAGGAGGTTATACAGCTTAATCTGGTTCAAAGTCAGTTGGCATTCATCTGTATCCCCCTCGCCCGGGTCGTGCCTGAAAATAGGCAGAGTTTGTCTAGTGCACCTACCTGGTAAACAAAAACTAAATAAATAAATAAATACTGCCCTTGTACAGGTCACTGGTGAAGCCACATCTAGAGTATGGAGTTCAGTACTGGCGCCCACACATTAAAAAGGACATTTAACTGCTGGAGAAGGTCCAGCAGGGGGCTCCAAAGATGATGGCAGGTCAGCAGGGTAAGGCATACAAGGAGAGGTTGAGGGCACTGAACATGTACTCCCTGGAGGACAGGTGAGAGAGAGGGGACCTGATTGAGACCTTCAGATACCTGAAAGGGATAAATAAGGTGGATAAGGAGGGTCTCTTTAAGCTAAGTGACAACCAAAACATGATGGGGCACAGTCTTAAGCTGGGGGGGGGGTTGGGAGACGGAGGTCAGGAAGCTCTTCTTCTTGGAGAGGGTGGTGGACACTTGGAATGTGCTGCTGGAAGAGGTGGTCTCGTTAAAGACGGCTGGCAGCTTCAAGAGAGGCTGGGATAGGCATGGGGGGTGGTAGGGATCATGGGCAGTAAGGATGGGAGGAGAGGGGGTATGTTTGCAAGTCTTTACTCTTTTTGTTATGCCAGGAGACTTCAGAAATGATTATACCACACAAAGTGGCTTTTAAATCATCCCACATTTGAATAATATTGCCCTCATGCCTCTTGTTGTGCTGGATAAATCCTTTGATAACATCACCAATTTCCTGCTTTAAAGATAAATAATTTAAGAAAATATTCAGTCTGAAGATCCCTTTCTTGTCAGGAACAAACAATGCTCCTCTTCTCTGACATAGAGCCGGGGGAGGTGGAGCTCCCCTATTAGGTGCTCGAGAACAAGGGGGTAGAAGAGCAGGAGGAAGGATGCACACAGCATGAGTCACTAGTCCAGGCAACCTATGCAGCAGAGAAGGGGGCACACAGCCTAGATGCGACACACAGAGTCGCCTCAACACAGCTGCAGATGGACATCATGACAGTGTCCCTCACCTCCACCATATGGGTCCCCCTTATGGACACCACATACCAAGATATGTACAGGGAGGCTGTGGAGGCCCATAAGTCTGTGGCACAGGAGCTGCAAACATTGACATCCATGGTGCATGAGCAGGGCGATAGGCAGGTGCAGGCTGTGGTGGATAGCAGTGCTTCCATGCAGGCCATCTTTACCACCATGCCCCACAATGCCAGCCTGCTTTTGCGTATTGTTGTGGCACAGGAGGCTCAGTCAGATCTTCTGGCTTGCAGTACTGTGGCTACAGAGTCACTGGCAGGATCTCTGGCCCCCCGATGGAGGTAGCTGCAGCGTTGCATCAGGAGAACCCTCAGCAGCAGGCCTCAGAGGGTCAGGACACAAAGGAGATAGCATGCAGGGGTGAGATCATGTCTGCACTGCATACTGACCTGGCCATGCAGCCTGCACTGGGGTCATCTCTCCTGGCACAGCCACAGGCCAACACAGCTGTGGGTGGTCCTGGGGACAGCATAAGCCCTCCTGTTGGTGAGGTGCCCATGGAGGAACATTGCTCCCCAGGATCATCCCACATTTGGGAACATGATTGCCAGGACCTCTGTGCAGTGACCCCCTGGGCTGAACACACAGAGGACATTCTGATGTTTTTTACTGCCTCACCATGCAATGCCCCGTGCCAGGTGCACTTTTCTTCAATTTTTTTCTCTTCCCTTGTGCTGCCTATCCTCATGCGCGCCCCTCCATCCAGATGCACTTTATTTCTGTTTTTCCCTCACTCTGCTGTGTTTTATATGTATCTGTGTACCCATTCCTGTTATGTACCATACATTTTCATTGTTGTAGTAAATATTCTGTGATGTACACTGTTGTGTTGCTTACCGTGTCTCTACAAAGCTCTGTTCAGTCAGGCATTCCCCTACCTCCTTGGAGCATCTGGCCAGTATGTGGTCATGCCTACCACAGTGGACCAATGGCTGTTGTACTATGGTTGACCTGCCATCATTATCCATGGTGTTTGTTGCCCTTAGGGCTGTGCATAGGTATCCCACGTTGGACTGCTGTATTGTGGAGGATGCAGCAGGCCACTAAGTAAACAATAAGACATGATAGGGTGTGTATGGAACAGATTTTACCACATGCCCAGGGGTGTAATGAGGCACAAGGCCGCAGGCTGAGTGCTTTCAGCCCGTGGGAGTATGGTAGTATCTATTCCATGCACACTCTGGAGTGTCTTATTTCACATATAAAATGACCCTCTATCTATTGCATGCATCTAAAAATCTAAGTTTTGACCTTTAAATAGTGAAAAATTTAAATCGTTAATGTCTGTTGAGGTAAAATAGTTCCTCCACCTGTAATAGATTGCTGATTTTTTTTTCTGTGACTTAGACGTTAGTCCTACACTATGGCGACCCTATTTGGAGATGATTGCTATAGCTACCAGGTCCTTCCCAACACACACATACTTAACTCTCCCCCCCCCCAGCAGAGGCACATTGTTATCCCCAGATACACAGCAGCATGCCTGTTTATCTGTTGTAATTTTTATTCATTTGCTTTTTTTGATTTCTCTGAGGATGGAGCCAGTAATCATTGAGCAAGCATGGTTGCTGGTGGTTAGAGCTATAGCGAAGTGGAGGACGTGATTGAGCACAGCATTAAAGCTGCCAAGTTATTTTAAAGACCCCCCAAGTCTTGCTCAATAAAAAGAAAAAGTGTGCCAGAGAACAGCCAAGTGGCGTTGTGTATTGGGACCACAGCTGAGAGATCAAACAAGCAGGTGGTTGTAGTTTAAGCGTGATTACTTGTGAAGCAGTAACTTTTTTTCTGTTGAAAATACTCTTTTTGCATGAGGGCTGGAGCGAAGTAGTACCATTTTGTTTTTGCTTAACACTCTATTTGACCCTCTTTTATTCGATGAGGGCAGGAATAAAGCAGTGGCATTTTATTTTCAGCTGAGGGTAGGAGCAATACTTTAAACACAGACAGAGGGAGCAGGCATGCTGCGTGAGCTGTACCAGTTGACAGCAGTTATGGTCAGGTGAAAGAACGGGAGCAGTTGCTCACTTTAATTTGAATCAATGTTATTTGTTATTCTTTTTTTTTTATTTTATTTATATTTTATGCTCTGGTTTTTTGCCCTGTCCTGGCCGCGCACATGTGAAGGCATGCGCACGCCGCAGTACCAAGATGCCCTCCCGCTGTTTGCTGCCCGCGGACCTCCATCTGGGGGCAGTGGAACTACGGCGGGTGACAGTGTCCTCCCCAGGAGAGGAGAGCTGCCTTTTAGCTGCTCAGTCCTGCTCCCCCCTCCCCCGTGCAGGCTCTCCGATGACCTGGGCTCGTTCCTCAGACCTGGGTCACCAGCGTGACACGAGGTAAGGTCTCCAGTGCCTCAGACCTCAGCACCACCGGGCTGGCCTGTTATTTGTTATTCTATGCTGTGCTAGTTTGTTTAATGAAATTGGCAGGGAAATTCTTGAATGTTTCTCCCGCTATTACAGGAGAAAATAAATGGCAGTATTTCAAAAATCAGTGTTGTTCTGGCACACCGATTCTTTTCTTGCACTGCGGTCCTGCTTACAGTACTTGTTTTTACCTGTGTATCAAACAGATTTGATGCAGAGATAAAAACAATCAAAATGCTGCATTTTCTCTCCCCATTTTATAATATCTTGCACACCTTAGCAGGGCTGTACTGCTGAGATCCACGAACTGGCCCAAGTATCGGAATCTCATCCGAAGGATTCCGAAGACCCTTT
Organism: Neoceratodus forsteri; assembly: GCA_016271365.2. Taxonomy (NCBI): domain Eukaryota; kingdom Metazoa; phylum Chordata; order Ceratodontiformes; family Ceratodontidae; genus Neoceratodus; species Neoceratodus forsteri. The sequence continues at coordinate 911,549,268 of CM057453.1, read as the reverse complement.
TAATGATGTTACATGTGGCCCAGTGTGCTTCATTGTAATGCTTTTTACTGCCAGATGCTGTCCACAACACTCGTGACATCAGCCTGGGATGCAGGGAGTATCCACTGTCACCTGCAGAGGAAGGTACACAACATATGGTGTTTGTGTGCCTTTGGAGGGAGGTGTGTGCTATACTTACCAAGTAGCTATCTGTCCTTTATCTGCCCAATCTAAAAAATCCCACACGGAGGAGTTGTGCCAGATGAAGGCATTATGTGTACTACCAGGGTACTTCGCTAACACATCTGTGATGTGATAGTTGCCATTGCACACCACCTGGACATTTAGGGAGTAGACGTCCTTTCTGTTAACAAATGCCTCCTCCTCCCTCCCAGGTGGTGCCTTGATGGCAACATGGGTGCATTCCACAGCTCCCAGCACATTGGGCATGCATGCAGCCCTGTAGAATGCCTGCATGGTGGCTGATCTCTGCTCCTGTGACAAAGAGAATGGATGTAGTTTCACAGCATATAGGAACCAGATTAGTAGATGGGGCATTGCTGACTGTGTGATCCCTGAGGTGTCCCTACAGTACATCTGGAACATGCCAGTAGAAAGAAAGCAGCTTCTACCTTCAGCTCCACTGACAATGCTTGACTCCAGGTTGTGCCGCTGTGAAGGTCTCCCCGGACTATCTCACACAATTTATGGATGGAGTTGTGGTCTGGATGGTACCGATCCACTATCTGCTTATCAGAGAGCTCCAGGTAGGTGTGGTGGGGTCTGTGGACCCTGTTGAGGATATATGACCATGGGATGGATGGGGCATTCCTGTGTCGGCAGCTCAGATAGGCCTGAGTCTGATCCAGATCCCAGGTGAGCAACAGCAGCAACCAGTGCAGGGGCATGGTATGTGTCTGGATCTGGGGGTCACAGACCTTCCCGCCTTTTGTGGTTCCCTGCACAGATGCTCTGCATCCTTGGGTTAATTTGTGACTGGTTACTGGCTGCTTTTTGTGGGTGCTCCGTTTGCGACCGCACTCACTTTGCACAGGCAAGATGCTTTAATTATGTGATAATGTACCATGTCTAGGTGTAGAACCTAAGTAAAGATTATATCTCAGAGAAACAGCTATTAAATTGATTTTGTAGCCGTATGTTTAAACCACAGTGATAAACTTAATATGTGACAATAAACAGAAAGTATGTCTACGTACCATTCTACAGAAATTCAAGTTTTCACATAAAAAAAGTTAGCCTTTACCCTTACAAGGCTGTACACTAACTCACAGACGATAACTTCAGAATATTATTCTATGTTATTTAATGAATATATTGAAACTGAAATACAGCAACAAGGAAGTCACTGAAAAAGAGCATGATAGCACACGACTTACCGTTATCCTGTTTGTTTTTAATATATTGAGTATTAATAGTATTTATACCTTTAAAATGTAACTTAAATAAATACAAATACTGTAACAGTATAAACATATTTTATATTACAGCAATTAAAACTAGATTTAACTTTATTGGGCTAACGAAAAGTTTAAAATGCAAACTTCTAAGGCATCCATTGCCTCTTCATTGAGTGTTACATGATAAACAGTAAGCTGAAATTCAGTTTATAGGTTTATTTTAAAGCACAAGAAGGTGATTTTTTGTCCAATGCAAGTTAAGCTATAGAGATATAAACAAGCTTTGAAAGGCTGATTTTCATCCAGCAGGAGCTGAAAAGTAGGTGTTGGATAACTGTTTATTAGAAATTTACTTGTATTGCTGTTTGTATAAATGGTTAGGGTTAGAGGAGATGGGTTGTGATGCGTTCGTAAACTTTCAAGTTCAGTGTTGTTGCAAGAAACCTCTGCCTGTGTTGAGACCAGAGTCTAGTGTATTAAATGTACTCCTGAGTGTGAATTCCCAGGTTGTTTTGTTTGTGATTAAAAGTCGCCTTTAAGGACTGCCACCCTTGTGGCTTCCAAATGATGTCCTGAGCTGGAGGAATGCTCTCCTGGTGGTGTACCTGTGACTTGGTGTCTGATGCTGAAGTGGTGCAGGTTCATTTTTTCCTCCTAGTGTTTGCCCTGTTTGCTCATATAAATGCTTGGGTTGGGGCAACTGGAGCACATGATCAGGTATACAAGTACACTATTGGTGGAGCTGTGGAGCTGCAGCTGAATAATCCCTAGATTCTGTAGTCCTGTTTCTTGTGGGGACTTTGGATTGTGTTTTTTGCTTTGATATGAGCACAGTTTGCCTATTTTTCTGTTGGCGGTATAATGTCTCTAATTCATTCCTGTCTGTAAATTTGGATGTGGAAAATGTGGTATTATTTTATGAGTCTGTGATGCATGTGAGAAAATATTGGAAATTATACACAGTCTTAGTTGAATTTTCTATATTTTTTATCATCCCCCTATACTGTGATATTAAGGAAATTTGTGTGAAAACAGGACACTTGTCCCTTAAACTTCATCTGATCCTGCCTCTTGTCTATGCATGATGTCATAATCTCTTGCTTGGGACATCATAATTATTACCAAGGCAACCGACTGTGATTCTTAAACAGAGGATCATGACAGCACATGTAGACCAGCAGTAGAAAAACAGCAAGTCTGAGAGGCTGATACTGTTTCCAAGCAACTGTCCTTGGCAGTAAAAAAGTGAGGAAGATAAATTTAGTAAATACTTGTCATATAAGTAAAAACGTGTGTATATGTTACGTTTTTCAAAGTTTTCCCAGTTTTTTTAAAAGGATATCTAAACCTCTGGAAATGGCATACGCTGAACACACAGAATAATCTCAGAGCACTTGAGAGTGCTGCCTGCCCAAATTAATACCACCAATAACATACAGTACAGTATTACGGGGTTTCATACCGTTTTGACAAGTGTAAATCTTTTTTGTGTGTGTGTTTTTGCGCCCACTGCTGGCAGCTCGGTGGCAGATATACCTGTCCAAACCGGTCCCCGTTACTCAGGGGATCTTCATACAGTGCAGCAGTGGGGAGTTTTACAATTTTTCCCCCATCCCAAACCCTGAGGACGCTGGCACAAGGACTGTTACATCCAGGCCGATGACATGCTGATGCACATCACAGCCAAGCGCCTAATGGCATCCTCCTCTCCCGGCACTGCAAGCCATGTCCCACCACCCATGTATCCACAGCTGGCAGGGATGGGTGGCATACGAGCACTTCCCCCTGGAGGAGGAGGAGAGCGTCTGTTGGAACGCGCAGCCCCCCCCCCCGGCCAGTCCTGATGATCTAGGCTCGTAACAAGTGTAAATCTTGTAAACAAAACCTCTACTTACTTCCATCCAAGCAAATCACCTTATAATGGCTGCCAACACCTTGACACAGTAACATCAGCTGCATTGTTGTACCCTTGTTGCAGTGTCTTTGTCTCAGTAGGTTGCCTGCTTACCTCTGGGACTGGAAGATTGGAAGCTCATGGGTTCTGGTCCCACACTGGGAACCTGGTCTTATACCCAAAAATGCACTGCAGTGCTAAGATTGGAACATAGTGGGTTCTAGTCCAACACCAGTAACCTGGGCTTATACCCAGTCATGACATTGCAGTGCCGTGGTGCTGTCCTTCTTCCTGTTTCTGGTGGCTGCCCAGGTGAAAGTTAAAGGAATGTTCTAAGATTTCAGAGGTTGACATTGTGTGCATTTTGAAACCCACCCTTCCTTACCTTGACTGTAGGGGAGTCAGTTGAGGTAAAACACATAATTTTATTTTCAGTCCCCTGCAGGATGGAAGGGATCATAAATTGGCCTGAGAAGATGACCAGCCAATCCTTTCCACTTCACTGTTTGCTGGCCCAGCATCTAACCAGGGGGAATATGGGAGCACTGAATAGAAGGCTATTGGATTTTAGAACTGCAATAGATATATACACACATATATATTATAGGGGCATGGTCACACCCCTATATTTAGGGTTAAATCTTCATTTCTATGTTAAACTGAAAAGTATTCACTTTAATAACTTTGCAACCGTTTGACTGAATTGCATGAAATTCGAGATGCGCCATCAGGGATCAAAGATCTCTTGATGTGGGAAGTTTCGATCTGGTCGGATGTGCGGTTGTGGAGATATGGAGTGTCAATAAACATGTAAATGAACATTTTTTGTCAAATTCTTTGTCACCACATGGCACAAAAACTGTGTGGAATTTTTTTTTTTTATTATTATTTTCTTATTTATTCCTAATCTCACCCCCCCCCCCCAGCTCCGGTCTCCTCGGGAGCACCAAGGAGTCATCCCTATGCGGTTCTCCCTACCTGGTCAGTCCTCCGTCACCCATATAGCCTCAGATTACCCTCCGGGCAGGGACGAGGTAGACCCCAACACCCCGAGCAATATGTAGCGTCAGTTGGGAGGATGCCAGGAGGGCAGCTGCAAATCGAGGGCAAGCTCCGGTGCTCCATCTCCGCCGGAGCTGAAAGGCATTTTCCCCTGTTTCTTGGGAGTGGCCAGCGCCCTGACTTCAAGGCATGGTACCGACGTCTGCCACTCCCCCGCCCCTTCTCTACATTGTCAGTGCTTGCTGTATCTCTGGCTTCCGCCAGAGGGCAGCCAAGCACCGAACAGGGACCCCTGTCCCTCCCGGGAGAGGAGAGATGTTCTTCGGATGCTCAATCCTCTCTCTCCCCTGCCGACCCCCAGCAACCCGGGCTTGTTCCCAAACCCAGGCCGCCGGCGTGGCACCTCTGCGGAATTTTGTGCTGAAATATTTAGGGTATATAGGTCTTGGATCACAGTGGTGCTTTTTGAACATTTAGTGAAAAAATATCAATCCATTCCAAAGTTATTACATTTCAAATGTTCCCATTACTTCCTATGAGACCAGTTAGATGTGAGCTTCAAAAAAGGATTCTTGATCACAGATGTGGAGTCTCGCAAATGATCATCCTGTGTCGCAACTGCGCTGCCACGCATACAGCATTGTACCGCGATAATGGTCAGTTTTGTGTGATTACCACTGTATTGTGTAAAAACCTGTGTACGGTGGTAGTCTTGCTATTGCGCTGCCACGCATGTATAACTTTGCGCGATTACCTCTGCATTTCAGCTTTGATACATAACTTTGCCATTTTTGCATATTTTTACACCAAATTTTCAACATGGCCTTTTTGAAACCCACCTCATGAACAATCATGATGGAATTATGCAAATCCAGACCAAAAGACTTTTTCAGGGTTGTTTGGTGAAATCAACTTTTGGGTGGGATTTGAAAATGTTCACTGCCCTTGTTCATGAGGTGGGGTCATAAGAAGGGTATGTTGAAAATGTTGGGGTCAATATATATAAAAATGGGAAGGTTGTGCACATTCATTGAAATTTTGCTATGCTTGCTTGTAACTTTGATAATTTTAAATATTTTCACCCAGATTTTCAACATAGCTATTTTTTACACCACCTCATGAGTGGGACAGCTGTCATTTTTCAAATCCTTTCACACCTGTGGCATGGAATAAAGTTGCAGTAGCACGGAATCTGATCTGCCATGTATTTGAAAACTTTCACTACCTCATACATGAGGTGGGGTAAAAAGAAGTCTATGCTGACATCCTGTTGTCCTACAAATGGAAGCGTAGGGCCTGGAGGGCCATGCTCTTCCACAGCAACATACATATACGCATCTCTGGAGGGATGGGAGTGCAGGGTCTAGAGGGCCCTGTGCTGCCAAATACAAATACAGATACCATTATGGACATATTGGAGTGCAGGGCCCCGAGGGCCCTGAGCTTCCACAGGGAAATATGGATACGATTACAATATCTCAAAAATTATGGATGGATGGGAGCGCGGGGCCCGCACATAAGGATATGATTGTACTATCTCAAAAAGTTAGGAAATGTTTTGCAAAAAACTTTGTTAATGCACTAGTTAGGGTTAAAGAGACAAAAGTAGGGAAAAGTGGTGTTAGAGTTTCTAACCCTAACACCCCACCGACCTGCAGGCAGCAACAGATGTGGGATGTGACTTAGGGTTGCCAACCCTAACGCTCACCCCATTCTCATATACTATACCCATCTCAGCTTATGGGGTGAGCGTTAGGGTTGACAGCCCCAAGGCGTACCCTACACCTGTTGCTGACTGCAGGGTGGAGGTGGGTTGTTAGGGTTGGAAACCCTAATGCCACATTTCCCTACTTTTGTCACTTTAACCCTAACTAGTGCATTAATGACATACATTAAGGTCACCGCATGACTCACAAGGGCCTTATATGTGGAGAACAGATGGACAGCCTCTCACTAGGAGTGCCTGTGATGCTTTGTGATTTGGTCAGGAGGGGGGCACTACAGAGATGGGAGTAATGAGGCAGAGCGCAGTCCTCTGCAGTGTGCTCTAAACTCTGCTGACCCAGCATCCGGAGGCCTGACTCCATTTCTTACAGAGAATGTCTGGTTTCTGGAAAAAATTCACAGTTATCATCAGCAGAACTCAAGTACACAAAATTCCTCCAGAATTTGAATTCTACGACCTTGCCTTTTTATTACTGAAGAAGACATTTTCATTAAAATAAGCTTTTTGCCCCTTTGATTTCATGTGCTTCCACAGCTTACACCTGCTCTGAAATCATGATCCTCTGTTTGACATCACCATACGTTGCCACATGAAGGATTCTGATGTCACTAGTAAAGAACTGTGACTTCATGGTGGAATAAGTAGCAGGGATAGATTAAATCTTGGGGGACAGATATCATGTTTTCCTGCAAATTTCTTTAGTAATAAAGAATGGAATATCTCAAAAATCCATTTTTTTTTTGGTATCATCATGATTTCTCTCCTACTTATAAAAGTTCATGTTTTACAGGACACTGAAAAATCATTTCAGCTGGCTCTCCAAGGTTCAGTGCCCCCATCCCCAAATCCTTGAAAAGTAAAAATTTCATTTTGCCTAAACTGGCATTTTCTTTATGTCCATGGAAAAGGGTCTCTCTGTCTTCATATCACAACTCGCATGTGAAATAACCAAACAACGAGACTCCAAGGTCAGTTTGGTCCTAACAGTGTTTAATTCACAAAATTCAAATCACATTTCTCATGAAAGGTGCTACTGGTTTTGTGGCATGTAACAACAGAGTCCAGTGTGCACCCACCTCCCCTTCCCTGGGTAGAGCGTGCGAGATTTGGAATTTAAGTATTCAGAAGATGTGTGGCACTCCTGTAGTATGCTCACTTTAATCATTTGTGAGTATCTTCGGTGGAAGTGTTTTATTTTAAAGAAGCCAGTTTGGGCAGTGCACTGTACATAAAAGAAGCCTCTGCAGGCAGTTCATAGTTAGTACCAAACCATGGGGTTCCATCTTGGTATCTGGCTAATTCACATGACAGGTCAGATAGGAAGACTAAGATAGCCCGGTTTCCATAAAATAAGAAAATAGCCAATTTAGGCAGACTGAAATTTGAACTTTTCAAAGATTTACCGGGGGGGGAGGGGCACTGGACTCTGTCTGTTGTTACGTGCCGAAAACCAGTAGCATCCCACATGAGAAGTGTGATTTAAACTTTTATAAATTAACTAAGGGCAGAGCATGCTAGATTGGGAGTTTGGATCCCCAGGATTACAGCACAAAGGTCAGCTGTCACTTTTAGGATCAGTACGTAATTCCATGACGTGGTCTAACTTATGATCTCCAGGAAAACCAAACTGCGGTCCTTTAATAGGCAATTCTGCGCTCCATTCCCACTGGGGAAGTGGCTCGCATCAGTTCCCGACAGTGCCTCAATGAGGAATGTTTAGGGTGCTAACATTAGAAATGTTGTAGGTTTGTGTCTGAATTCACAAATACAACCAGATATTGTTGGGGATCTTCAAAGGGATCCACTAAGGATCCGTCTGCTGCTGTTTTCTGATAGATGCACCAAGGGATCCACCCCCTGCTAGTTTCAAAAGGATCCATCAAAGGTCCGCCCATTGCTATTTTCAAAACGGACATTTGCTCAGTATGTTTAGATTGTCTGTGTACAGATTGTTTGTCCAAAAAGGAAGCAGTGGCTGCTAAAAAAAAAAAAGATACAGGTCCCATTCGCACCCATTTTATTGCCGTAAATCATGACTTTTTGTCTCAAATAGGCACATCTTTTGAAAATAGAAGCACAGCTGCTTGAACACAGTTGGTCGGATGCAGACGCACACACCATGCATTGTACCAGATTTCTGGCAAGACATCCATTATACCACACCCATATTGTCCCTTTAGAGAGTGTCAGTGCTTAATACTTGGTAAAAAAAAAGTCACCTGTGCCATAAATCTGAATGGTGGTTAGATGATTTGTCCGATACAGGTGAAAGCTGGTAAGCCCACTAGAGACATTTCTTTCCCCAAGGTCTGCGGCAAAACTTATCAAGGCTGTGTGGGCCCGTACTAGTCTTGGGACACAATCTGCATCCACTGACAGGAACTCCATTCAAATCAATGTACCAGTTTATAAACAGTGCTGTTTCTTGTTGCCATAGTACATCTTGCACTGCGTTTGATCACCGTTCTTATGTTTTCCTTTTTATACTTCATTATAGTTTAAATAAAAATACCCTGACCACTGCCACCTTTCTTACGTTCTGCTGTGTTTTTTGCTAATACGTGGCATTATGCAAATGCCATCTCTGTCTTTATTGCTGTGATTTCATGTTTTAACTGGCTGACTCCACTTAGGTAGCATTTTGTCTAAGACTACTGCCTGGGAAGGCCAGACCTGGATGTATTAGCTAGTCAGCCTAATAATCCCTGTACAGACTCTATTGATTTTCTAGGAGAGAGTTTATGAACTAAATAAACTTGGAGTTGGTGTCTTAATAAACTGCTTCTCTCAGTCTGTCACATTTAGTTACAGGACTGTGCAGTTTTGAAAAAAAAAAAAAAGCCTAATTCTGTTCCAGATTGTTCACAGCAGGGTCTCCAAATCAGCCCTTTGTTTTGTAATGCCACCTTTCTCGGGCTGGCTTTGAGCACATTCCACAGTTTTACCCTAATGAGTTGCAACACTGATAATGTGCCTGATGATCTTTCATTGATTTCACTATCACTTGCTTGTCTGGTAATTGATCCGTTGCTGAGCCTCTAGTTAATTATATCGGCTTTGACATGGCCCGGTCTAGTGGGAATTTCGAGTCTTGCAGAATAACAGTTTTAATAAAGGAGTCTATTACTGCAGGTGCTTGCTGCTGCATGCTGGCTGATTTTTTTTTTCTGGGAGTGAGGACTGCAGGACACATGGAGAGAGAGAGAGAAAGAGAGAGTGAGAGGGAAAAGGGGAGAGGAGGAGGAAGCCTTGCTATTGACAGTGTCCTTAAGCCTCCCACAAATAACAGCCATTAGTGGGAAGGTCAGGAGCAGAGCAGGCAGCTTGACTGAGGCACTGAGTGCCACTTCAGAAATCAAGAGGCTAGCACATTTTAGAGGGAGTTTAAATGGGTAATAGCTGGCTCTGAAGGTACAGTCACTGTTGGCACAATTGCCTTGTGAGACATTTTTTTCCTCCACAACAAAATATATTTTACTGACCAGAGATGCACCTTTTGGATCTTCTCAGACAGCTTTTGTTGTTGTGTGTGTGTGTTTTAGGAGATTGAATTTGCTGCTTTTGAGATTGTTTTGTGCCTAATGGTGACGAGCAAAAGGAAAGTTTAACAGAAAAGCTCTCAGGAGATGCAAGGTCTAGAGGGAAGGCAGATTTGTGTCAACATACTGTACGTTCTCTCATTTTTCCTCATTGTGCACTAATGACACTGCGCTACTACCACTGGAGTGCCTGGCCTCTGCTGTTCTAGAGAGTGTGGTCCATTATAACTCTTGAGCTGGGAAGAGGCTAAGAAAGTGGGACATCTTTTCCTGCAAATTCCTGGGGCTAGTTGTACGAGTTGTGCATTTCTTTTATTTACTTTTTTGTTTTGGAAAGGTTAGCAAGGTTCCTGGCTGTGCCTTAAATGGGTGAGTAGGGTGAGTTCTACCTTGAATTTCTCTATGCTGTGTGTACAAGAAAAGCTCATTTTCTTTCTAGGTGTGTTGCTATGCATGTCTGTGGTGGAGCAGTACTGTACTTTGGACAGCACAAGCAAACTGGTGCGTCTTTTCACTTCTTTAAACGTGATGTCTTTGTTGAAAAAGTTAGCATGCTGAGGGCAAACTGTATCCTCCTCCTGAGTGGAATGGTTTTTCATGGCTGTAAAAAAAAAAAAAGCCCTGTGTGAAGTGAGGCAGTTTTGTAAATGCTTTTGAATTAGTTAACTTAGTTTCTGCATCTTTTGATGCATTTCTCAATAATGGATCACATGATATATTTTACTGAGTGTGTACTGTATTAAGCTGTTAGTAATGTGAGAAAGAACAGAAAGGTGCATTAGATTATCAAGAAAAGAAAAAAATAATCTCAGATTTCTGATGTTAACAATACTTGGTGAGATCATAAACAACCAGTACTGTATTGAAGCCAGCAGTGGGCCAACAATACACTATTCAAAGTGGCAAGCACTGTTTTTTATCAGTTTTTGAACTGTTACTATTTCATGCAAGGACCAGTTTATTGCATTCTGCAGCATTTAACTGCAAAAACAGCAGTTTTTCTAACAAAAAATTAAAGTACAGAAAAAAAAATGTTTAGTTCTCTCCCACTTTGCATTGCTGAAGGATTGTTGATGGTGTGTAAATTCTGTGTGGGGTTCTTGCATGGGACTTGTCAGTGCTGGTATTTTTTTTGAAAGACAGGGTAAGTGTCACAACCTTTTCCCTCCCAGTTTATTCATATCAGTGTGCTACTTAGTGTATATGTATGTGTGAGGGGGGTTAGTGTGGGATGTCATTTGGTGCCTGACAGCAGAACAGTGCAGTTGACTCCTTGCTCTGCTATCCAATGACATCCAGTGGCTGAGAGTTTGAAGCTGATGGTTGGGTCTCCTCAGTGCTGCTTGCACACCTGACAGGCAGCTGTTAAACTGAGCAAGGCAAGCCTGGGGGAGTCACTGTCTGTGCATAAATGATTGGGGTATCTGTTCAAAAGGTGCGCGAGAAGCTCTGACCCCCCCAGCCCCCCTCCCTTCCTCCCCAAAGAAACACACAGAGCAGCCAGCTTCTTAACTACAGTACACTCCTGCTACTGGCTGCCAAGAGGCTCAAAAAATCCACCTTCACTTTTCAGTCAGAAGAGTCAGAAGTGGATGTGAGAGAAAGAGACACACAGAGAGACAGAGATCGAGAGAGGGCAAGCGACTTGACTTTAAGAGACTCGTGCACTGACAGCTCCATGCAGTTCGGAACAAGAACAGCAACAACTGAGCCTGGTTTCATGGGGACATGGCAAAACACTGACACCAACCTCCTATTCAGAATGTCCCAGCAGGTATGTTTTTTTTTCCTGTTTTACTCACAAATGTTTGCCTGTAACTGCATGCACAGGATGTATTGTTTTGTGCTGATATATTTTTGTCATCCATTTAACTTTTCTCATTGTCTTCATTGGCTCTGATCTGTCACAGCCATGCCACTGGGAAGGTATCTTGTCCCTTGGTTACCTTCTCTTAAAAACACATCTGAAAAAACAGTTTGAGGTAGAAGTGAGGGATCTGCTGTAAAGTTCCAATATTGACGTTTAGTGAGGATTAGAGAACTCGGTGGCTCTTTCAGCAAAGTCATTGTTGCAGCTTAGTAGAAGTCCTCCCCTGCCATAATACAAGCTCTAATACAAACTTGTACAGTACTAAATTGAGGGGTTGTGGGAGTGGTGACCTTCTTAAAGCACTTTGATAGATTTCCTGTGGTAGACTGCAGTTTTATTCTGACATATGCAGTGGAGAGCAGTTGTGCTGGAATCTCTGCCAGCAGAGTGGAGGGTTGTTAGTAGAAGTGAGACAGTTTCAGTTGTTGGGTCTCTCTCTCTCTCTCTCTCTTTCTCTCTTAGTGGAACTGGGTCTTGGCGTTCTCCCCAGAGCTACCCCTGCACTGGGGGCCGTGTTTAAAGCAGCTTGGTATGCCAGTTCTGACGGGAAAGATGAAATGTTATTGTGAGGCCAGTAATAACTGATAATTAATCACAGGAGCCGGTGTCTCGGTACCATGCACTTGGTGATACATGCCCTGCCTGCTGCGGCTTCTCTTGCACAATTGCTTGGCTCTCCTGAGCAACAACAAAAAAAAAATGTTCATTTTGGATTGGACTCAATCAGGGGAGGGAAGTTTAAACTAGAGGTTCTTCACTGGGTGCCTCCCTATTGGCAGGGCTTTGCCATTTCAGAAATAGTTTTACCTTTCGGTATGTGGGGCTTGAACATGGATCACAATCATTGTATTACTGCATCTGTATTGCAAAAGTACATGAAGAGACCGAGTCGGCTGTCCTTCTACAGTCTAAACAGTTGTTTACTTAGGCTGATAGTTTGACAAATTAGAGTATTACAATTAATTGTTTTTTTTTAAGTTGCATATAATATAAATGACATGTCTTTCAGAAAATATAATGTGTTTGGTGCAAGGGCCTTAACAAAATAAATACATGCATTGTCACAACGGTAATGGAGAAAGGAATTCCTTTTTAATGCAAGTACAGTGGTTTCAGTGGAAAAGTGAGTGGTATACAGAGCATGCCTACAGAACAGGGATCTGCTTGAAGAAGGTAAATTATGGTATCTCCTGTAGAGGGACCCTGATTACACTGTTCATGCAGTACGCTGCCTTTAACTGCAATCAGCATAAGCAGCCTCATCTCTCTGATCATTCAGATTTTCTTTTTTTTTTAGTAATAATCGTCTCATCTCATAAGAATGATGAACATTTAAAAAACCTCCTGCTGATACGATAGGGCAGTGGTGGAAGCAGGACGTTTGTTTGTATTTCATCCACTGGTAACATTGATCGCATGCACTTTGAACGGATTCAGCGTAACTGCTTGGTGTGTGTATGTTTTCATATTGACTGCCTGAGTTTGATTTCTTTGTCATTTTATTTGTAGCAGGTTGTTTTTTGTTTTATTTTACAGAGTGTGTGTGTGTGTGTGTGGGGGGGGTACACATGTATATGGTAATGTTTGAGTGTTTTCTGCCCCAGCTATAAAACAGTTAACGTGATCATCCCCTGATAATGATCAATTGATAAATGGCTATTGAACCACGTACAGTATATGGTGTTAGATTGCCTCTTTGGCATTAAGACTCCTTTCAAATGGATCATGAGCCCAACAATCTCAGCAACATTGGAAAGTGCTCACCCCCTCCAATAAACAACAGCACACCTTCAAAAAGAACAGGAAACTTTAAATGTGTTTAGTTTGAGTGTCAAACTGCTAAGAAAAATACTGGAAGAAATCATCTATAATATTTTGAGCAGATAATTATTTGGGTCATCTCTGAGTAGTAAAATTATTGCGTCAGTGTATACTGCTGGATGTCATAGGCACAGTTTGGAATTTGTGAGCGAAAATTAAAACCCCAAAAGGCAAGTGACAAACCTCAGTCTGAATCTCAATGACACATTGTTGGTTATCAGTTGAACAAGTTTGGTAGAGTGTAAAACCATACTGAAACATTTCTGAAAGGAGACATACGTGATCAGTATAGCTTTCATTTGCTCATTTCTGTTTGAGCTTAGAATATGTTCCATGTCGAATCACTGGCATAGCAGAACTGAAAATAGGTTTGTTTTTGTTTTTTTGGGGGGGAGGGTTCTTTTCTCTATCTTGTACTTTTTTTTTTTTTTTTCAGGAAAGTGTAGCCTTTTTATCTTAGTGCCAATGTCCTTCCTGTGTTATGTTCTCATTCCAGTCTTTTAGTACCAGTAGAGGTTTGGGTAGTTACGGTGGGGACAGATGTGTGTGTGTGTGTGTTGGTAAGTGTGCCGCTGTTTCAGAAGAGGATACTAGTGGGCATTTTGTTACAACATTCCCTTCAAAACAGACTGCATTTGAGACTGGATGCTTTGGCTGTTTTGAATCTTATTTTCATATGCACAGTATTTAATAGAACAGTTTGTGTTTTGGAATGATGCCAATTGGTTTACGCAATCAAGATAAAAACACCTTAAATTTTAAACACTTAAACTTACTGTCTGGTTGCGTACATAGTGAAATAGAAACACTGCTTTTGATTTGGGCAACATCTTGCTTTATAAAAAGGAATAATGAAATTGTTACTACAGCTTTAAATTAAGTTTTTTTTTTTTTTTTACCATTCCACCTCTAGCCGGGAAGAAAACCACTTGTTTTATTATTTTCAAGCTATTGTTCACTTCACTGCAAGCATGTGAAAATGACTAAATTGACACGCCATTGACTGAAGATAGAGTTATGTGCTTCCCAGGGTCTATTTCGGAAACAATTCTCATGGAATGTTTCAGTGCTTAGCATTAAGATCAATAATATTACCTTACAGAATTTCTGGTGAAAATTATGTGACCCTTCCCCAACCCCCACCTCCAGTGTGCAAGTTTTAATTGCAGAATGATTCCTGTGAAGGTTAAAGAGAAACAGAAAAAAACAAAAAAGAGAATACTTTACATTTTAATACCTCATCAAGGAATGCTTTATGTCTCCTTTTAAACAGTGCACATGGGCATAATCACAAACTGAACTGGAAGTCCCAAGAAAAAGGTTACAGTAAAGTAAGCATGCATTTAAGTTGTGTGGCATTTGCCAGAGTAAGTGGAATAAGACCATACTGTTATCCCATATTTGTGAGCTACTGCGCATTTACCTCTGAGTTACCTACTGTATGTTACCAGGCATCGAGCAGATGAAGGTGATGGAATGGCAGAGGAAAATGAGCACCAGAGACTGTTCTGTGTTAGGAGTTATGTTGCTTTATTCCACTAGTGAAGTTAGTCCCCTAAAAAAAAAAAAAGGGGTCAGCCCCATTTGGCTTGTAGTAGAATAGCTGATAACCCTTAAGAGGGCAGCGCCTGGTTTTATTATGGAGTTATTCCCCCCTCCCACCGGCTGCTTTGATCAGTGACAGTTCGAGAATGGCCAGAAACCCTTGGCTCTCCTTTGCCTACTCATCTGGCAGAGACCTGGACACGCACTACCTTACATTGGCATTGCATTTTTCATTTTCATGCAGATAAAGTGGTCTGCTTTTAATCCATAAAAACATAGCAGGTTTGTAACCTCCCCTTGTTCTGCCTTTGACCAAGCTGGGGGTCGTGGTCAGATAATGAGACACTATAGTTACCCTGTAGGTTAAAAGTTCTCCAGAAATACTTCTAAAAAGTAATTTGAAGGACACAAAACCTTGATCAAAGAATTACTGTATGGTGCTGAACTAGAAACAGTTGTCTAAAAGTCTGCAGTCCCTTTTCCTTCTCCCATGTAAACACGGTGCAAGCATCTTTAACATATTTAAGAAACCGTTTCTAAAACCACGAAGAAAATTTTACTTTAATGCAGAGACTGCAAGAAGATAAAAAAAAAGAATGTCTAGATGCATCGTTATACAGTAATGCAGGATTCATCCAGTTATATAACAGAATTAACAAGATAATTTCATTGTGCATTTAAAGCTCATTAAGGGATGATGGGCTCTGACAGTCTCTCATAGTTCCTTTATTTAACAATTACACAAATATTATTGGTAATGACATTATTCTGTGCTATGTGCTGGAGCCCTTCATTAACACGATGTGTTAGATATCACAAGAGCAATCATTTGCAGGGTAAGCAAGGTGCGGGAGGGTGAAAACGGAGCCCAACTGCCTGTATTGGCATAGGTACACCTAAAAAAAAAAGAGCGCGAGAGTGAGAGAAAATATGGCAAAACTTGAACAATCATTTTATTGTGGACAGCCTGTTCTGTGAAGTGAAAGATAATTAAGTATGAAGAAAACAACACTGCAGTTTCTGTTGCCAGAGATGAACGATGTTGTACTACATTAATTTGTAAGTACTTAATGTTGCCTTGCACATGGGCATATGTGCTCTTTATTAAATCAATATTTGATTTGGAAAAAAAGATTTAATAGCTACCTCTAACAGACTGCATATTATAGATTAAGTAAATCTGCTTCAGATATCTGCTGCTATTTCACACCAGTTCGTGAGAAGCCATTAAGGCCATTTTAAGGAAAACTGTTCATTTCTAAATGGATTATGGGAAGGTCCTTGACCTTCTTAAGAACTGCAGCACTAGAGTAGAAAATAGTTGATTTTTTTTAATTTACACCCACACACACAGATTTGTTGAGTGTTTTGCTGGAAAAATCGTCTTTAAGTAGTTGATTGTAAATCCTGGTCACAGTGGTCTCGGAGTATAATGGCAGTATCAGAATCATTTGAAAGCAGAGCCAATTTAAACCGGGTTTTGTCTCAGCATCAAACCAGCTTTTATCCAGTGTTGTATATGCTGATTTAATTTTCAAATCCATTAAAAGATATTTGTTTTGTCTTAAAGTCCAAGTACAGGTTTTTTTCTGTTACGTGTTATGTCCAGAGCTGCATTGCCTTCTCTATTTTTTTTTTATTCTAATCATAAATAACATCATTTTTTTTATACTGGACAGTGCATGAAAATTTCAGATATATTCTTCACTTAAAATTGAGATTGTACATAGGACAGTGAATAGTGACATGAAAAAGTTTTCTGCCAGCAACCCATGCTCCAGTTTGAAATCAGGGCATGGTCAGTGTCAAAACAGGCTAGGTTTGGCACAGTATAATATTCACCATGCTGTCAAGGTTATGTGCCAAGTCTAAACTTCCCCGGCTAATTAGATGCTTAAGTAAGACGTCTTCTAACTAGGAAGTTGTACCAAAAGTGAGAGTCACAGCCTGCAGCTCAGGCAAGATTGTTAGGACTATAGCAGGAGTGAAAACATTCATGGTTGCCAGGTCGCTGTGACACGGTGGGACGATTTCAAGGGAACAGCCCGTCCACTGATACAGAGCTGGCGTCAGGAAAAGTTCCAGTAGAAACAAAAGCTAGAATGCCATTTGTTACCCAAGGAAAATGCACAAACAATTATTACTTCATATAAATGCATTTATAGAAACAAACATTTTTTTTCCTTGCAATAGTGGTCAGATTTTGTCTGGGCATACTCAGCAGTTACATACAAAGCTCCATATCCTAATATCTAGGCAAGACTGTTTTGTCTTCCTAAAGAGATGCAGTCAACCCATTGACAGATCTAGTTCAACAATTCCCACCATGCCTTTCACAGTCATTGTCACCAACAGTTTCTGTTTGACTCTGATTATGTCTTACAAGGGCCAGGCACTGTGTCTTTAAATAATCATTTTTTTGTTCCAGTTATCTTAACAGGAGGTGCCTTGGATGCACATGCAGTACGTTCTTTAATAGGGAAAGTCTTTGAAAAGGAATTCTGTAGGGTAAGAAGAATCCAAAATTAAGTATATGAAGTATGTAATAAGTACAAAACCTTGCTTTTAAAATCCTTGCTGAGTACCGTTGTACTCACACCATTTGCAAATAAAAATTCATTTGGAGTTCTGAATGAATCTATTCATGGGTACTCTTTGAAAGACAGCGCCATTGCTCTGTACACTCTTTATTTATACACATTACTTTAGAAGCCTTTCGGTGCTTTTTCACTATAATAACCATACCTACATTTTGATTGGAGCAGCTGAGGGGAAAAAAAAAAAGAGAGAAGCAGTTGTTTGTTTGCTCATTCCTGAATGCCATCTTCCTTCCTTCCTCTTCTTTTTCTCCTGCATTTGTCTGTTTTCTTTTTGTCTGTCTCTTTTACTTTGTGATACTTATGTTTTTTCTGCCTGTTTAATAATCAGTGTTTGTGGAGGCATGAAAGATTGTCCAACGCTGGGAACCAGGATGTGCTTATGCAGTATTCCTTCAGTACCAGTGTAATACAGTTATTAGAGAACAACAGCGTAGAATGGGGTTCTTCCAGCAGAGCTAAATATTTCAAATGGGGCAGGTCAAAGGACATGATAACAACCTTTTAAGGGTTGCCTAAAAAGAATAATTTTCTACCTGTGTTAAGGGATTTTAGCTCAACACTGGCAATTTTTTTCCCCTTGCTTTCCAGTGTCACAAATAATGGAAGGGGGCAGGGAAAGATAAGCCACAGTTGATATCCCCAAGCAGCAAATAGTGCAATAAAATATTTAAAATGCAAAGCAAATTAAAACTTTACAAAAACATGGATATTCCAGTCAGCTTAAATATTCTTACACCAGCCAACAGTAACATAATTGTCAACCTATCAGGGTGTGTAGCAGGGAGGGAGTCAAGCAAGTGTCACTTTACAGTAGAGTGGTGTGTGTGTGTGTTGGGGGTGAGGAGAATGTGTCACTTCTAGAGTTGCCTGGTTTAGGTGCTGACACGCAGAAAGCCCAGTGTTTTGCTGTGTACATGTGCTTATAAGTGAAGGCATGATAAAAATGTGTGACCAGATGCCCTGGCTTATCCTCGGGTGCTGAAAGGCTACTTAGTCGGATCCATTCTCTGAGAGATGCCCAGCTGTAGTAACTCTTGGAGCATTTCCCCAATTCGATTTTAAGTGAAGCTCATCCTATCCGGATTACTGAGTAGTCACGGAATTTTCAGAACACTGAGAAGTATGTGCACTTGTCAATGTGCAGTATTTAAAAACCACAGCCAGGCAGCCTGAGTTGATCTGTTGGCATAGGCATCATTCATAGATTAGATAGTTAGGAAAACTTGAAATGCAACCCACTGTCAAGCTCTTTGTTTCCAAGTGCATTTTACTCTATATCAGAAGGAACCTGAAATTGGATTTATTTAGCATGTACTTGTGTGTTCAGCTTCAAATACAGGAGGGCTTGTATTGCAAAATACACAAGAGTTTACCATAGTAAAGTATTCAAGAGTATGAGTAGGGATTCTGGCTTAGGTTTTAACTGATAATGCCTGAAAAAAAACACCACCAGTCATTTTTAGGTATTAGGCTAAAACTGGAAAACAGAGTGTACTGATGATTTACTGAACCATTTCAAGACCTGTTCTGTGATGCTGATGTCCAAGATGGAATGTCGCGTCACTCCAGGATGTTACAGTAGCCCCCGCCTTACGATGCCTCCATCTTATTTGACTCGCTGAATTTATATATTGCATGATTTATTACAACAAATTTCAGTTATGAGACCTAGCACTTTCTGTAGTACTTTAGCAATCATAGCAGTAGCACATTCTGAAAAAGAAGAATATTTAACAGTTAATGTTACTTTTTAACCTCTTTTCTAAGTGATACAATGAAATGAAAAACAAAAAACACTGGAAAACATTATTTTATCTCATTTTTACTACCTTCTTGTATAAACTACAGAAATTAAAAATGCTAAAAAATTTTGAAAATAATGCAGGAATTAGGAAAAAAGAAACACTGAAAAGTGGAAACACTAAGTATGATTAACAAAGAAAGTGCATATCATTTCTGGTTATAATTCACGCTGCTTCACATTTCAACCCCCAAAATGTTCTAAACGGTTCTTGTTATTTACCCTCTTTACAAACCTTGTCATTGGCATGCGTCTGCATTTCTTGCTCATTTCTCATTCACATTCCAAACGTTTTTAAATGTTCTTACATGGATATGCTTCTCAGTCCTAAAACTTGGAGCCATTCAGGTAGTAGCCTGACCAGTCTCACTGATTACCCTGACAAAAAAATAGAATTGTAGTGGAGGATCAACAAAAAGATTAAGGGATGACCATAAAATGCTTTCTTTTTCCTGCCTTAGTTATCATAGTCCATAGAAATAAATAACCTGCTCACCCACAGAGCAATATCATGCGTGGATAAATACTGTATCTCCATTGTTATAAAAGGGATTGGTGAAATAGAGCTTCCTGATTGGCTATAAACATTCTACCAGGCCTATGTTAATCTTAGGTAAACATATACGTCGAGCCTTATCCAATCCCAAACTGTCTACAGCTCTGTTTTGAAATACTCATTTTTTGTAATAGCAGTAAAGCACTGCCGGTTGTTAATGTGCAGTTAATCACCCTCTAGGGCCATGTAGCACTTGGCTATGCCTCGTTCCACATACCCATAGAGGGTGATTAACAGAGCATTAACATAACCCAGGTCTTGCCTTATTGCTTAAGAATATAATTGACATTTTGAGGAATACGAGTCTGGCCTTACTGTTGGACTGGCATCCCAGAAACATTTCATGGAGTTCTGTGTGGCACCTTAAAGGAATGAATCATCCCATGTTTTTTCCTTTGTGCATTCAACACATAAAAGTTATGGGAGGGACTGCCAGCACTAGAAATGTAGACCTTTGTTATTTACAGGCTTGTTAGACCTTAGGCAGGCACAGTACATGGCTTTCTGCACTGCTGCTACTGATGTATCCGTACCCTGACCTGGAGGGACCACTTCTCCTGGGCAAGAGAGTTAATCACACTTCTTACTCTGTTATTTTTGGGGCAGTTCTTATGCATTGACTGCCAGGTTTATCAAATCACATGCATCGATTTTGTGATGTTAACTACCATCCTCCAGGGAATAAGACATGGCCACCGATAGTCATTTGTCTAGTGAATGTGGTACTTTCGCAGCACTATCTCTGTTCACCAGTCATTATTTCATTGGTGACTGTCCTGGCTTTTCAGTGCGGTCTGCAGGAACCAGTAATCATTTCACTAGTGACTGTGCTAACCTTCCAGCACTGTCTCCAGTTCCAGTAGTCATTTCATTGGTGAGTGCGCTAGCCTTTCAGTACTATCTGCAGTCACCAGCAGTCATTTCACTGCACTAGTGTTTCAGCACTATTTCCAGTCAGGATTTCTAGAGTAGACTGGATAGACTACAGGTATTTTTCTGGCTATATCTTCTGTATTTCTGTGTTGTGCAGTCACCAGTAATTGTTTTACTGGTGACTGCGCTAGCCTTTGAGCACTATCTCCAGACTTCAGTATACATTTTTCTGGTGACTGTGTACTAGCATAGTGTTCTGTGACTAGTATTCATTTCAGTGGTGAATGCACTGATTTTCAGCAGTTGCCTTTATTAATTTCACTGGTAACTGTGCTAGCCTTACAGCACGTCTCTAGTCACCAGTACCGGTCTTCTGGTGACTATACTGGCCTTTTAGCACTATCTCAGTAATAGTTTAACATGTGACTGTGCTATCCTTTTACCACTGTCTCTTGTTACTGGTTTCTCTTGTGACTGCTGGTGACTGTGCTAACCTTTCAGCCCAGCCACCAGTAGTTGTTTCACTGGTGACTGCATTGGCCTGACTACCTGCACTCACCAGTAACCATTTAACTGAAGACTGTACGGCCCTTTCAGCACAATACTGAGTCACCAGAAATCGGTCCTTGGTTGACTATGCAGGGCTTTCGGTATTGTCTCTAGTCAACAGTAATCATTTCTCAGGTAACTGCTGGACTTTTAGCTGTGTCTCCACTCCCCATGGTTCTCTGGTGACTGTGCTCACCTTTCAGCATGCTGTCTTTTCTGCTCTGTTTCCAGTCATCAATAATAATTTCCCAGGTGAGTGTGCTAGCCTTGTAGCACTGTCTCCAGTCACCAGGAATGACTTTTGTGCTGACTGTGCTCACCTTTCAACATGCTGATGTTCCTGCCCCATTTCCAGTCATCAGTAATCATTTCTCAGGTGTACGTGCTAGCTTTTCACTGTCTCCAGTCACCAGTAATCAGTAATCATTTCTCTAATTTTATTTATTTAGTTTTTGTTGACCGGGTAAGTGCACTAGACAAATCCTGCCTATTTTCAGGCACGACCTGGGGGAGGAGGATACAGATGAATGCCAACTGACTTTGAACCAGATTAAGCTGTTGGTGGTATTTTAGTGAATGGGGAGGGAATTTGGCCAGGGCACTGGGGAAATTCCGCTACTCTTTTTGAGAAGTGCCATGGGATCTTTAACATCCACCTGAACTACCACCAGAACAGGCAGATGGGACCTCGGTTTAACATCTCATCCGAAAGACGGCACCTCAGAAGTGCAGCACCCCACCCTCATGTTGCACTGCAGTGTCAGTATTGGGATATTAACCCAAGTGCCTGGTGTGGGGATAGAACCCACAGCCTTCTGCTCTCCTGGCCACAGAGGCGAGTGTGCTACCTGCTGAGCCACTGACATAGCTATGCTAGTCTTTCAGCACTGCCTTTAGTCACAATTATTTCACTTGTGACCAGTGTTGAAGATAAAGTACTGCTGCATTACCCATACTGTCCCCATGTTAGTCGTTGTTTATAAAACTATCAGGTCTGACATTTCACTTCTTTCCATTTCAGGCATTGACAGAGGTTTGCTTAAATAATAGTACAGAAAGGCCAGTTTAAATTCTATGCAGAGCAGATGTTGTTTATAGGGTACCGTTGAGCTGCCTACCCCATGTTTCCTGGACAGGACCAAAGGGGAAAAAAGGGATTATTTTTACTATGCTAGTTAGTGCAGTTGGATGTTGCCGCTTCAGGAGCGGTGGTGAGGAGGACGCAACCACCATTCCTTCATGCATTAATGCCCTACAGCAGTTGAAAATTGCTGGAATGCTTCCTGCAGCTGGTGGTGTCATTTGCAGGAAGAATATAGCAAGACTTTATACAAGGAACATATTCATAAAACTGCCCTCCCAAAATCTGGGGCTAACCCCCAAATTGTATTCTGAATAAGTATTATATATTTAAATTGTGACCAGGTCAACAAAGTGTACACCTAGTCTGATTTGCATGTAGATGTAACACCAAGTGCTGAGTTTTTAGATGTGATCAACAGAGGGCTGACCAATAAGACAGACTATTTTACCGTGACGTAAATGTAAAAAGTCTGTTAAAAAGACATCTGCCAAATCATGTGCACAGAAGGGTCTATTTAAAACAAAAAAGAACAAATATGTACCAAATGTGTGCCTACATGTGTTTATTATTATGCGCATCATTTTAGGAAATACTTTTCAGATTATGTGCAAAATTTAGCAAATCCTGCATATAATTCAGAAAACCAAACCGGGGAGTTTGCCAGTTATAATGCAGCATCAGTCTGCAACAGATAATGTGAAACGTTCTCAAAATGTTGTCCTTATGAATATTAAAGCTGAGTATTGCAGTTGTCCTACACATGTACTGTAAGCTCTCTGGGATTTTCTTTTACTGGTTGATTGTACAGTATGTTTTTTTGTAGTTTATTACATAGGCATCACTGAAACACTTTAGATGAGTTTGCTCACTTTGTTTCGTTAGCTGGAGCAGAAGGCATTCCATTTAACTTTTAAAGGAAAACTACAGGCCTCCTCTGACAATAGTTAATCCCCCCCCATCAGACTTTAAAGGCCATCTAGAAATGTTTACTGTTTTTTTAGGTAATTATTCATGGGCAGTCGCATGCATCCCTGGTTGCTCTATGCTAATATGCCCCGCCGACTCAGCCATTGGTTAGCTGGGCAGATTAACACACAGCCGGTGAGGGACGTATGCGGCTGCCATGAAAATGACGGCAGGTGACTTATGGAACCAGTTTTCAGCACGTAATTAATAACTTTAAAAAGTATGTTAACATATTTAAAAAAAATTCATATGGCCTTAAAAGTCTAATGGGAAAGGATAAACAGTGATGGGGAGTGTTGTAAGTTTTCTGTAGTTTTCATTTAAAAAGCTGTTGGACTGGTCATCTGAGGAAAAGAACTGTGTACTAATTCTAGTTATGAATAACACTGACCAGGTGATGCAAGTGTAACTGTCGAAAGTTAGATTTTTCAATAAAGAATTTTTTTGTTACTTCAATATAAGGTTTCGCCAATAACCTTTTTGTTTATTCACCTGTAGTTATGACTATCATGGTTAGGTATGCAAGCAGGGTTTTTTTTCTGGATACAAAGTGAGCTTTGCTTTTCACTCTTTCTATTAATTTTTGTTTTACCTGAGGTCATGAGTTAGGGATTGTCTAGTTCTGTTTTGTTCATGTTTATTTTTTTGTTTGTTAGGAAACAACAGTCTTATAACTTGTTTTTGGTTGTCCTTCATATAAACAGTACTGATTGCTCTACAGTGCATCATGCCTGCATGTCACACACACTCAGTTCATTGATAATTAGACACACCAGCCACCGTTAGCTGATCCCTTTTGTCCTCACACTGGAGAACAGCTCCTTGCTGGATGCGCATTTTGTATCCATGGTTTTGACAAGTCAGCACAAGGTGTAAAAAATAAATAAATAAATAAATAAATAAATAAAAGAGTTCTGAATGCAGTCAGAATGCAGTCCCAGATTAGTGCACGTTAAAGACCCCAAACTGTTGTTTACATGGAAAATCATCAAACATTCATTATGTAGGTATACAGGCTGTCATTACACAAAAATAAAGGAGCAAAGCATGCCGTTAAGTAATGAATTTGTAACATGCCTGAGTGGCGGATGCAAAGTGTCTGTCTGAGGCATCATCAGTAAGGTGTCCTGGACACTGCCAGATGCTAATCTGACTGCTTGATAACTGGAGATCTGAGCATAAGAAAATCTTTGGGTGGTTTCCAGCACACAGGGCAGAGCTGAGCTGGAGAAAAAAATGGAGGTTAACAGTTTGTTTTACAGTTAAATCAGGTATTTTAGTCAAGTGACTGGTGCAGCTTGTAACGAAGCATCTGCATGTGTGTCAGAATGATGCTGGTATGCCACTTTCAAGAAGTTCAGTGTCGACACAGCTGTGACTTACTGCTTTTTGAAGCATCTGAACTGGGAATTAGATAAAGTATCTTTAATATGGGGAGGCGGGGGTGTGTCTTTTTAGATACTATTAATTTTCATAAACTAACACTTGTGTTTTGCCTTGCCAGATTGCCTGGAACACTTTTCATCATTTTGAGTATTAAGCATGTCATTAGTATCTTTCTCCTTTTTTTTAATATATAATTTCTCTTTGTTATATTTATATATTTTTATATAACTGGTTAAACGTAATCAAGATGTAAACTGTGTGGGTGGTACACCTATCACAGCACATAGCAAGCGCTCCATTATACAATGGTTCATACAGTATTTGGCTTACCAATTAGCAGTCAAAATAAGCAGGATTTACTGTCCACCGCAGACAGCTGGCCTGGGTTGAGTAAGTTGGTATCACAGAAGTCTGAATAACTGGTGTCAGTGACACCCAAACGGGAGAGCCTGAAACTTTTTTTTTATCATTCTGAAATGTGCCCCCCCCCCACCTCATGCAGTTATGTCATCTTCAGGTATCCATTTAATTAGACACAGACCAAAGTATGTAATAATTAAATTGCCCCTTCCCATCTCTTCTATAGAATATTTGAAATTATATGGCACTGCTTTGCACATTTTGGGAGGTCCCCACGACAGTGATTACTTACTTTAAACGGTACTTGTACAGAAGTCCCACTAGCTGCCTCACATCAGGTGCATAACCTAAGCGTTATTTCTGACAATAAGCTGACCTTGAAATCTCAGGTGTCAGCAGTTGTCAAGACCTAATTTTTCCTTCTGGGGGAATATCACCCGGGTGAAGCATCTGGTTCCTCCTGATGATCTTTCTACCTTGGTTCACGCCTTTGTGACTACCTGCCTTGACTATTGCAGTGCCCTGTACCTAGGGCTTCTGGAGGTTGATATCTGCCACTTACAGCTGGTACAGAACGCGGCAGCCAGGCTTGTGACTGGGACTTTTAGGACAAGCCACATTATGCCTGTGCGCTGCACGCTGCACTGGCTACCTGTACAGTGGTGGATCACCTTCAAGGTTGGCTTGCTGACCTGTAAAGTCGTACACAGCCAGGACCCTGCTACCTGAAAGATCTCCTTTGCCCCTCCCGCCCTCTTCAATCCACCGAAGAAGGATTGCTAGGGATTCCCAGGGTGCACTTGAAGACATCCGGGACTCGGTTCTTTTCTTACATAGCCCCTACCCTGTGGAATTCTCTACCTTGTCGAGTGAGAGAGTGCCTGACCATCCAAAGTTTTAAGTCAGCCCTAAAAACCTATCTTTATAGGCAGGCATTCCCAGAAAATGTTGACTGATAACTTTAGCCATAAATTTTACGCTGTAATCTTGAAATTTGTTGATTCGTTGTTATTTTAAGTGGATTTTATGAATATTAATGCTGTATTTATATGTGGTTATTTTATATTCTGTACAGCGCCTTGGTTTTGGAATGTTAAATATAAAACTAATTAGGAGTAGTTGTTATACTGTGGTTATCTGACTGGGTTAATCCTAGTACTAGAAATGGGCAAGAACAATCCCGGTCTCTGATTGGCTGAGCACCCCATCTAGGGGTGCATTTATGTGCCAACAGAGACTGGGTAAAAACAAGTCCCATGTCACCCTACCTATATGCCAACTGAAATCACTGCCCCAGAGCAGTTTTGAAAAACTGAGCTAGCCACCATCTCTTTTCCCCACTTAACGAGTAATAGCCCCCCCCAACACACACACATACACACGCTGGCTACAGTACTTGGTGCCACAAACTGACACTTTCTCTCACTTCCTCTTCCTTGCCACACCAAAAAACATGTATATGTGGTAGCACTAGCACAGAGCGTGCTGACCTCTTGGGCTACTTGCATCCCCCACCTCCAGCCATTTTCCTGCTTTCTGTACTGCCGCAAGTCAGCAGCGCAGCTCTGTCTGTGGGAGCCACAATGATGAAAGAACCATGGTACTTCACTCGTTTCATGGTATTTCACTCACTTCTAATATGACCTCATCTCCTTGACATCCTGGCATAATCCCCAAGGTGGGGCAGTTCAGAAGGGGCTGTGCCCCCAACAGAGACTTGTTCGGTATCTACGGAGGAGAGTGCCTTGATCGCCAATGGGGGGGGGGGCCTCTGCAGCAAGGGTCAGATGTCCTCCTGCGACATCTGGCTTTTTCCTGTTTTCTGACCCAACCCCTTGTAGGACACTGAGAAGAGCACTTGATGTGTGTTGCATGTCAGAGCACGTTGGCATCCTCCCTGATTACGTGGCTCCACTTGCACTGCCACCTGTGGTCACCCAGCTGGCAGAAGCACAGTGGAGTCTGAATGCACTCCCTCTCCAAGGTGGAGAGCGTCCTCAGGGATGCACCACTCACCTCCCCCCCCCCTCAAAACCCAGGTCATCAGCATCACGAGCGGCAGTGCTACTGCTGTGCCAGCTGGCCAGCCCCAAATCCCATTCTTTTTTTTTTTTCTTAATCCTTTTTACTTGTATGGTGCTCTGGTCTGCTGTTCACGTCCCGGCATCTGGCCGCCGTCCGGTCCTGCCCAGCTCCCATTGAGGCCCCCATCGCCATCTACCCCCCGCGGCTTGCCCCCCGTGGTGGGGTGGCAGGGAGTCCCCCTTACTCCCCACAGACACTGGTTCCAGTATTGGGTGATGGTGCCCCCGTGACCAGGCAGTTCCCTCGGATGGCCATCAAACCGCCGTGACCAAGCGCCATGTTTTTCTGTTTTTTCCTGACTTGTGTGGGCTGAGGCATGCAATGACGCCAATGGAGAGAGCGCGCGCGCACATGCGCCCTCCCGGTACCGTTCCCCTAAGCTCACCCCCTTCCATGCAGTGCCAGCTCACCGCCCCTCCGCCTCCACCAGAGGTAGGTAGTGCGCTGACAACTGTTGGGAATCCCTCCGCCGGAGAGGGACAGCAGTCCACGGATGCTCTATCCCTCTCTGCCCCTGCCGACCTATGGCGACCCAAGTCTGTTCCCGAACCCCAGTCACCAGCGTGGAGCGAGGTGTGGCGTCCAGCGCCTCAACCCTCGGTGCCACTGGGCCGGCCCAAATCCCATTTTCTAAGCGGAATAATACCCTCCAGGGTGGGTGGGTGGTATTGGACTGTGCTGGACCTTCCAGGGACTGTAAGGCTCTCTGCTTGCCTCGGCTGTCCTCATTACTCCCCTTGGTGGTCTGGCATAGCATAGTAATGCTCAGCCTGTTGGGTATTATTGCTAACATAAGTTCTACTGTACAGGATTCTAGAATGTCTGTTTAACTGTCAAGTATTGCCCCATACCTGGTTCTACTCCCCCCCCCAAAAAAAAAGAGTCTATGCATATCCCTCATATATAATACATATCTGACTACTTTTCTTGTGTGTTGCTTTGGGTAGATTCTGCACATGCTTCTGTTGTTTTCTGTTGTTTTTCTTAAGAGATTTTGCACCGGCATAAATGCAGCATACTGTTTGGTACATTGTAAGTTGATTTTACAAATTAGGTGCTTTATTTTCTTCCCTTGTTTTTGACTCATGTTATGGTCAGTGTAGTATGCTTTTTTTTTAACCAACCCACTTACCAAACTCTGGGACAGTACAAGCTAGGGGAACAGGCAGATACAGGAAGGAGAGACAAATTCAACAGAAAAAAGAATGGATGCAAGAGAGGAGAGGACCCACCACACAAGGAGTAAGAGGATTAAGAAAAATATTTAACGTTTCCTTCCTTCATTTAATTTTTTTCCTGTGTTCAACTAACCATTAGCTACAGTTAATGTTTGAATTTGGACATTGATGGAGCACTGAGGGGCCCTCACATAAGTGCTTATGTGAGTACCACGGTAGTGTAATAAAGTTGTGTAAATGGTGCTCATGCTACTAATAGTAATATGCTGTCATGCGACACCTTGCGCTATTCCTCACATCATGGCACAAGATACTTTAATAAATACAGTATTTTCTCAATAAATATGAAACTGTCTGCTTTTTTTTTTTTTAAACCAATCCACTGCACTTTAATCTTAAGTTTCAATTCTGTGTCTTCGAAATTGTTTTCTTAGAGAGTGGAGGTGGTGCCCCCATCATAAAATCATAAACAATAACTTAAAACAGCTGTTGTTTAACAGAAGGACCCTTCACAGTCACAGCCTGGCCACTGTTTAATGTGTTCTTACTGGGTAAGTGCAACAGGCAAAGTCATGGCCTATTTTCAGGCATGACTTGGGAGAGTACAAACAGCAAGGTGATACATACAAAATATTGGGAGACAGCAGTTACAGGGGGACTCTCGTTCACCTTCCCCGGCTTAAAGGGGAGCCATTTGTGCCCCTCATTGGGAAGTAAAATCTTAAAATGTACCCTCAGTGTTTACGTAGTGTACAGTAATCCGTGGCATAAGTACAGTTTTTAAAACATACCTTTTCTGATTGATTTATGTTGCTGTAGCCACAGAAAGGGTGCTGCCTGTGTTTTGAACCTGTGGTGTGTTGTGTCCCTCTACTCTGTTGATCTGCCTGTCTGTCTGACCTGTACAATGAAATACTTACTGATTGCCTGTCAGGGTACCTACAGATAGGGACGTCGAGCGACAGGTTGCTGCTTTGAAAAGGCAGGCTTGATTCACTGTCACAGTGTCCACAAAATAGATCAATAAGCCTGTTTTTGAGATACTGGCAGTATGTTAACCTGTGAGTGTACTGGTGAGGTGTAAACTTGAAACATAACAAGCTTAGGTTTTCAAGGCAAATTCAATAATGTTTTGATTACAGACAGCAGGTAACTTAAAGCAAAAATGCAACACAGCTGGGCAAAAAAATTGTGACCCAACCTTTTTTTATTATGAAAGATGTTGGGCATCTTCCAGTTTTATTTGGTGGTAACATTTTTTAGTTCCGCTAACATTTGAGTATTTTATAAATGTTTTAATTTAGAGTTTCCTCAAGAAAAAAAGATGGCTGCCACATTTTGCTTAGAAATGACATTATAGAGCTGGGTTAAGATTAAGAAATAAAAAAATAAAAAAAAAAAAAAAACCTCATGGGGGCCGATTCTCAAAGCAGTTAGAATGACGCAGGGTGCTTGCGTCAAAGTTAAAAGATGCAAGTGGCATCCTGCGTCAAAAAATGTGCCAGGAGCTATTCTCAAAAGCAGCCTGTGCTTGGCCTGAAGGGGGCGTGTGCCAGCCTTGTGCCCAAGGGTTGAACTGAGCAGCAGCCCACAGGAACTCAATTCCACCACCTCTTAAAAAACTGTTTGACAGTTTCACCACCTGTCATTTGTCTCCATTGAAGTCTATAGGAGAGTTCCACCTCTAGAAACGACAGTTCCACCAGCTAGAAATATGGATATGAGAGTTCCCCACCTAAAGCTTTCCTGTTTAACCACTGCTTGCACCGCAAAATCGGCTGCGGGTGGTGCTAGGGGGTTTGCGGCAGATGCAGGCTGCCACATCCCCAACCTTGTAAATTCCGAAACCCTTCCAGAGGGCAATGGTCTAAGTACCGTTAGACCAGTCAAGGGCTGGTCTAACGGTACCTAAAAATTCTCTGGAAGATGCAGCAATGTGCCCCCCAACGACCCGATCGGACTGCCTCTGCCTCGATTTGAGCTGCTGTCATTCACTATACAGTACGTGCTCATGCAGAGCTCAGTTGGCAGTTAGCCGCGATGGTGAGCGGTGGGCTGTGCCAGTCACTGGCTCCAGTATGGGTTGGGGTGGAGCGGGCTGGTAGGGCACTGCAGGGTGCACTAAACCATCAGGACGTTGGGCAACTCTGTGTAAGATGGGTCGAGGCCAGGGCAATCCGCTTGACTGCTAGGGAATGTAAATGTGATTTATGGTACAGTAATCATTATCGGGGCTTTGGGGGGGGGCACTAGACTACCAGGGACTACAATGAAACATACATATAGTACCAGTTGGTTTAAGGGGCAATCAGGTTGTTTGGGGGGGGGGCACTAGACTACCAAGGTATACAATTATGCATAATGTCATACTAATTGGTATACCAGGTGATCTGGTCATGGAGGGGGGCACTTGACTACTCTGCTTAGTTGCAACACTGCTGCACGGCTGCCCATGGCTTACAGCAGTCTGTCTAGGTGTGCCTTGTCTTGCACTGCTAGGGTTGCTGCAGGCTATGGGATTTTGCCACCAGGACCCTGCCCGATAGAGAATTGGGCGCAGGATCCCTGGCACACTGGTAATCAGCGCAAAAGCCGCCTTTGGCGTGGCTTGCGCCACTGTTTGAGAATCAGTCCCATGGTGTGTCGGATAGGAGAGCCCTAGAAAAATAGAGTAGTCAGATGTGCTAATATTTGTATTAACTGCAGCTAAAACTAGCTTTTTGGAAAAACATTTTTTATTGCACTGATGCTTTAAGGTACAAAACTAAAAGAGTTGTCATGTGCCAATGATCTGCTAATATTGCAGGCTCCCTTCTGTGTGCAAGTCCTCTGTGCTGGCCCTGTGACTATCTGTATGCCCGCTCTATTTCCTGGCCTCTTCCTTTACCCTTCTTTACCCCTTATCCGCTCCTGGCCCTCTTTCTTACTGCATCTTGTGCCCTAGTTCCAGTGTTATTATCTCTACCCATTTTCTCTACCTGCATTCTCCCCTGTCCTCTTCTGCACTCCTTGTAACTCCCCTGACCCATGTCATGCACAGGGAGTGGGGATGGGACAGAGACAGTGAGTAAGCCAAGAGTGGCATTGTTGGGGGAATCCTACTCGGTGAAGGGGCAACAAACTGCAGGTGGGAATGGTTCTGGGGGGTGACACAGAGAATGAGTGGGTAGGAGCATAGAACAAGAATGCTGAGAACGGAGGAGGCACAGAAAATGAGCGGGCTTCCAGTGTATTTGTGGGGGGACGTGAGTTACACATAAACGGTACTGGAATAATGATACCGAGAAGAGGACAAAAGAGGTGGTTTTCCTTTAGTGTAAAACTGCTGGTTTCCTCCAAAACCATATTTTCAAACACAAGAGGGCAGTGTGCATATTTATAGAACACATGCAAACAGAAGAGAGAAAAAAGTAAGTGCCTCACCTGGGACTTGAACCCAGGTCGCCTGGAATACCTTTCTGGTTGTGCTACCAGCTGTGCCACCAAGGCAGCTGGAAACTGGGCCATCCTGGAGCACATTACTGTTTCTCCAGTGCACAACCTGGTGTTGCACAGATAATTCAATTTTCAATCAGAAGAGTGTGGTGTGCATATTTATGGAACACATACCTACAGAAGAGAGAAAGAAGTAAGTTCCTCAGCTGAGACTTGAACCCAGTCCACCCAGAATTCAGTTCTGGTTGCACTACCAACTGCGCCACCAAGGCAACTGGAAACTGGACCATCTCGTAACGCATTACTCTTTCTCCAGTGCACAACCTGGTGCTGCGCAGATAATTACATTTTTAATCACAAGAGTGCAGTGTGAACAAATGTTAAAAATCACCTAGACACAAGGGGCCATGAACCTAAAAATGTAAATAAAATTTAAAAACGTTTTACATTTGTTGCAATGGCTTTCAGGACCCCACCTTAACAATCAAATAACATATTTTATACAAGTATCATACATTGTTGGAAAGGGCAGTAGATAAGCTTTAAAATAATGCAGGAGTTGGAGTGACTCACACTTAGAGTCTGGTAGGTCAAGGGGCACAGAGCGGACTAGGACGGAGCCCTGAATGGTAATTATAAGTTATATTGTGCGATACGGGGCTTTGGTGCAAAATACTAGTTTCAGTCAACCCATCAATGTGATACATTCCTAACAACCTATTTAATGGATGAATATTGATAAAATCACATAAGGGCCAGAGGTCATAAATTCAAAAATAAAATCAGTGTGGAAGAACTGCAATATTTGCTGCAGTGGCTTCTGGTCCCCAACCCCACCCCTAACCCCATTGCTGGCTAAATCACATTATTTCCACCAAAGGTAATACACAATGAGAAAGGCCAGCTAAATAGCTTTAAAATATAAAGTTTATTCATGGTGATTCCTGGAAAATTATTTGGAGACATCTTAATGGGCTCATCTGCAATGGTTTAATGATTCTTTTCTCAAATATTCTCTTTCTAACATCCAAAAATGTTGCCAGATCTGTGCACAAGTTGGTATACATTATGAAAAGAGATTTAGTTTCCCACCCATAATATTCATGGGATAAATTCTACTTTACAGCTACGATTTGCCTATTCATGTTAATTAACACTAAACATATGATATCCATTGTAATTTATTGTTGGGGACATGTGCTTCTTGCACAGTGGTATGACGACTCTTGTGTTCTTTTAAAACAATAATAAAATATTTTAGTACAACAAATAGGGTGTGGGGGGGGGGGTACCCAGAATAGAAATAATGGAATGCAGTGGTGAGACACGGGGCCTTAATGGAGCTACTGTAAATGCCAAGTCTGATCTACAGTACCAGTACTATGCAAGTAAGAATACCCGACAGGGTGGGTGGTATTGGGCAATTCCGGACCGCCCGGGGGCGTAATGAGGCCTGACGCTGCAGGCAGAGGGCCTTATAGCCCCTGGAAGGTCCGGTATTGCCCATATCGCCCACCCTGGAGGGCATTATTGTGCTTAGAAAATGGGCACTGTGTCAAATTGATTTAGAATATATATATTTTTAAGTTTTTATGGTGAAATTGTTATTTTTATTTACTTGTCTGTTAATAAAGTAATCCCTGCATGTCCTACTTTGATGAGGTTGTCATGGTTAAACTCGCACCCCATTAACACACGTTGCCATGGCTACTGCAACCTCCCCAGCGCCATGAGAAACAAGGACTATTGGCAATTTAAATTTTTTTTTTTATTGAATGTTTTTGGGTTTGTTTGTTTAGGGTAGTGGAGAGGCGGTAGCGGGCAGAAGTAGGGACCGGAAGTTTAGGACAGTGGTCACGGAAGATGACAGTCCGAAAATGAGCGAGCGAAGATGAAAGTCGTGGGAGCCACACAGAGAAATAAAACTGCAGGACAGAATGAGGAGCAGAAGCTTGAAGTAGGAAATGTTTACATTCATTTTTGAAGCTGCAGACTGGCACGCCAGGTGGGGGAAGGTGGCACATGTCATAGTATGGATTTAAGTTGTGTGTATGGTGGCTCACTTGTCTCGCTAATGGCAAAGAAAAAATGGCGGCAGATTGAAATTTTTTGCCCAGTTCATTAGCCAATGACAAAGCAGGTTGGGCTCAAGGATACAATGTATGAGGCTGGCAGAGTTGGCATGGCTGATACATTTTACTTACAGGGCTCTCACTATAAGTTAATGTACCCCATGCCACCCAATCAGACTTGTTTATTTGCAAAGCCCATTTACTAAACATGGCTAAAAAGCAATTTACAGGGGCTGTTTTAATGGAAGCACCTTTGGCAAAATGAGGACGCAGCTACTATGGGCCAGGTGGGAGGCCTAAATAGATTTTTCAGATTTGTCCTCACACACTTCATGATTTTCATGCCAACTGCATAGCCTCCCAAAATGCATACTTTGCATATTTTGGGGTATTAAGTACCACTGAGTAGCATCTCTGGTGATTAAAATGATATTCAATTGGAATGCCAAGCCTGTCTCAAGGAAGTCAGTAGTATAATTTCCTTCCAGTGTGCCATGCAGAACTACCTCTGCAACCTGTGCGTATGCTATGCTGGCACACCAAAGCTCCTAGGTTCCTTGTTCCCATCTCATCTCCCACCCCCTTGCACTTTAAAGGGTACTCCCTTGCATCCGTTGAAGTCGCCAATCAATATCCGTCTGGGTTTATTGTGTTACTACTATACTGCATAGTACTGTATTCTTGCAGCTCCCTGCTTTAGCATTGTAATTATTGTTTTTTCCTGTACAGTGAATTGTCCCTGTCTGATGCCTGCAAGAGTAACTACTATATGTATCCGGAATTAGTTATAATGTATATCTACATTTTGCTGCCATACTAAGTCCCCCCTCCCCCCTTGCAAAATCAGTGATATACCTAAATGGGGGCTATCCTGGTGTGCAAAACTAAATCAATAAAACATTTTTAGAGAGTTGGTTTTATTTTAGACAATAAAATCAGTATCTAGCACATTTTCATCTGCATACACTTCCATCTTATACCTGTAGTCGTGTTACAGATATTCCCTCTTCACCCTCAACCAGCTCCTAATCTTCCATGCGTTTACAGGTTTTGCCTGTAGAAGCTTTGGACGATAATTAAAAGATTGAGGGAGATCTCCCAACCAAACGCAATGCTTTTTTCTGTGTGTGTGAGACACCCTTACTTTATAAAGAGTGTCTCACATGCAAGTGTCCTGGAATCGGGCACATTTGAGGATTTTTATTTTACTATTTTATTGATCGACCTAAATCAATAATATAGAAATACCAGCCAGGAAGACCACTCTTACAGCTGTAAGAGTACTCTCACTTAGATTCTTAGGGTGTGAGAACTGTTCTTCTTTGGTTTGCAGTTCTCATACCCTGAAGTGCCAGAAGCTTTGGGCTGTGGGGGGCAGCCTCCCTCCCTACACGCTGTTGCCCAGGAGCATTCAGAGTGCCACTTTAATGCCTGCTAGGTCAGGAGGGAAGCAGTCATTGCCTCCTTTATCATTTTTTGTGTGCGGTTCCCAGATTACAGTTGAAGTGGAAACTCCTGGCAGGCTGTCACCTAAATGTACCTAAGACCACCCCAATTTAAAAATTAGACCCATTCCCATCATTCACTCATCCATCCTCTATGGAAAAAGTTTCCAGAGCAAGGAATGCGGTTCGCTTTCTGAGCTTCTTGTTCCGTTCTCTGCAAGATCTCATAACCAGCAATATCTGTGTTCTGCTTGGTTACTGAGGTTTTTTTCAGTGGGATAGGATTTGACTGTGCCATCATCTACAAAAGTAAGTCAGCCAACTTAGAACAACTGTGCTTTTTGGAGCAGAGAGGAGTGGAAAGTGCCCATCTCCTGACCGAGGTGCCAAATGTACTAAGCAAATTTTTCTAAGTAAATTGCACCATTTCTTTAATTCCTGACTTAATAATCAAGGCAGGTGCCTAAAGAAACATAACCTGTTGACATAATCTTTCTATGGTTTTAAAGCTGCTAAGTTTTAAAACAGCATAAAAATTAAGTTCACAGGATAATACTGCCTTATAAATTGCCCCTTAAAGTCATGTTGGGAGTTGAAAAAAAGACATAGTTGAAGCCAGCCCAGTGGCGCTGAGGGTTGAGTCACTGGATGCCACACCTCGTGCCACGCTGGTGACCCAGGTTCAGGAATGAGCGCGGGCTGCCAGGGGTTGGCAGGGAGAGATGGATTGAGTGTCTGACGGACAGCTCTCTCCATTTCTGGGAGGGAATCACCTTGATCCCGGTGGCTGACCCCAAGCGGTGGCTGGGGATTGATGTCGTGCCGCTGTATAAGACTTGAGGGGCGAGAGCATGGCTGATGCTGGTGGGGCCTGTGCACGAGTGTAGCGCAGGATCCTCCGCTATGGCTACTGCACAACTGCTCTCGTGGGCGCAGAAAAGAGTGAAAAGGGACCCTGGTGGTTGGTTGTGGCGGCTTGATGGCTGCGCCATCACACTCCATCCCAGAGGTAACACCGAGAGCTAGATCCTTGTCAGCGGGTGGAGTCCCCGCAGCCCCAACACGGGTTGGGGGGTAAGCCATGGGATTTTCAGGGGTGAGGGCCTGATTGGATGGTGATGGGCGGTGGCCAGATGAGGGCCAACCAGGGCCAGGGTGTGGAAGTAAATAGATAAAACAAAAAAAAGACACAGTTTATTCAGGATATGCTTAACATTTACAGTCAAATAAGTGATACGGGGGCCTCAGTCAGGTCAGCAAGGGACACACTTTAGTCTAAATTAATATAATGATCTTGTATGTCCTGGTCTTTCATTTAAAGAAAAGGCCCAAACTCAAAGGTGTTTCTTAAATGTAATATTTTATTTCAGCCAACTATACAGGCAGGAATAAACACAGAAATTAGGAATATCAGCCTCAGCAAGTTGCATGAAGATTCCATACTTCAGCAGGCAGCTTAAAACAATTCCATAAAGTTACTCTAGGGGCCCAATCCATGAAGCCCTATGT
The DNA here is from genome assembly GCA_016271365.2 of Neoceratodus forsteri. Classification (NCBI taxonomy): domain Eukaryota; kingdom Metazoa; phylum Chordata; order Ceratodontiformes; family Ceratodontidae; genus Neoceratodus; species Neoceratodus forsteri. The sequence goes on along the minus strand of CM057453.1, from coordinate 911,512,575 downwards.
GGATCCCCATATGGGTGTGTAGGGCTTGCACATATCATGAAGCCCCCCTGTGCCCATGAGGGGACATCTGCAGCTGTCATGAACTGATGTTCTGCTCCCTCTCCACCGAAATCAGTACAGGTATCTATAGCTACTCATTGGCCTGATTGTGTGGGGTGGGAAGTGGAACGAACTCAAACTTCACAGAACCCTGAAAGGTGCTCAGGCACCCATTCTGCACCTCCAGGGGTACGTAGTCTCTGCCACCCAGAGGTCTGCCATAGTGGCTGTGTACCCCAGGCAGTGTAGGATTAGTGTTTCTGGCTAACAATCAGTTCCCCCTTACCCCACGTCTCGGTATCGGGGTACAGGGAGCATTATGTTACAATGAGGGCCATGGCAGCACAGTGCTGATTCTTGAGATGTAAATACAACTCGTAGCATCCCTATATTGTCATAAGCTTCCTTCTGCATCTCGCAGTGCATGGCAGTTTCTCCATGCGATCCGTTTTATTCAACATGCACCACCACCATTCCTCCTGTTTGGAATGAATTTCTGACCATCTACTAGTGATAACATTTTCTTTGCTGCAGTGGCCAGAATTGATGTTTCTTTGTGTTTTTGTCAGTTAATTTCGTTGACAGCCACCAGACAAATGATTGTCTGGCAGTTTTTTTTCCCCAAGTAGTAAACCTCATTAAGAAGGTTTGGTAGTACAACAATTAAATGTTAATTTATATTCCAAAAATCTCCCCCATGTCCTCCTCTTACCCAGCACTCCCAGAATTTTTTCCACTTGTTACTGCATACCCAGGCTTGAATACAGGGTCATGTTTCTGTACAGTAGACTCTTGTGAGCATTTCCCAGACTATATTTTATCATACTCTCTCACCATATCTAAAATTTTAAATAAAAAAACTGCAACTTTCCAAGCAACCCCTCTTAGACTCCCCAGTTTATGGGATGATGAATATTAGTTCAAATCTGTTTCCTCTGCTAATCAGGAGGCAAGTTGTATTCTCTCTGCCATATCAATTGGATACCGATAACGTTTGATTTGAATAACTCCGACTACCTTGCAGAGTCTAGAGATTTTATACCTTCTTTGTAGATTCCCCTTGTATCATTTCTATCATTAAATTTACAAAATGATTTCAGGGTTGTATTCCTGTCCATTGTTATAGCCTGTTATCTGAAAATACAAATGTATTTTGAAATGCAGCTTTTATATGTCTTTCATTCAAGACATGCAAAACTGGAAGTCATTTCAGCAGTCTTTGGACATGTGGATTCAATGTAAATAATCAGTCAAGCTCATGGTCAACGCAAGTGGTGGGAGTTCCCTCGCGGTGACGCAAAGCCTGACTACTTGTTTTCGTTTAAATTCATGGATCAGAGACTCCTGAAATGGCTTTAAAATTTGGTTTTGTGGGTAAGTGAGATAACATTATTTCTCTTGTGCTCTGTATTACAAAATGTGCAAATGCAGTATTTCTGTGCGTAAAACAGTGGCTTGCAAAAACTACTTTTTTTACCCTATGCCCTTTTAAACTTCAGCCCCCCCACCACGCCAAGTTGCGGCACCCATGCTCATACCCTAAGAATGTGTGTGAGACCACTTCTCTAACTGTAGGAGTAGTCTTTCCAGCAGTATTAGCATATACAGTATGAGCAGACTGGAAGCAGTACTGTGGATGAACACAGAATTAGTGGGTGTGGAGAAGTACCAGGGGAGAGGACACAGAATGATTAAGCTGAGACTTCTGCTGGAGAGAGGACACAAAACACAAGTGGGCTGAAAATAATACTGGTTTATTGAGCATAGAACAAGTGGGTAGGGGGCAGTAATATTAGTGAAGTAGAGAGCTGGGACCAATAAAAAGATAGGAGTGAGAACTGTTATGGAGGAGGAGACTTGAGAGTAGAGGTGGTACTCAAGGAAAGTGAGGAAGAGCAGGGAGCAGCCCTAGTATTTCAGGGGCAAGAGAAACAGCCAACAGTGGGTCTGGTAACTTGGGGGCTATTGAACAGATCAAGTGTGAGCAGACCTGGTACTTGAGGGAGAACAGAAAGAGTGGACCTAGTAACTTGAGAAAGGAAGAAAGGAATAGTCCAGGAGCAGACCTGTTACCTGGATTAGGGTGTTCCTATAACTATATTAGTTGGTCTTGTTATTGCAATTGTCATACCTGTATGGTTTCCTGTGTCAACTATTGCACTATCAATGTACTGCACTTACCAGGTCGCCACTGAAAAAGGGACTGTCTTGTCTCAGTGGGCCTACCCAGTTACCAAAATTCAATAAATAAATAAAATAAAAAATAACCCAGTTTTGGGGTAAGAGATCAGAGAATATCAGGGAGCAGATCAGTACAGGAGGATGTTGAGTGCAGAGCCAATATTTGGGTTGAGGGAGAGAAAAATAATCCATCATAACTGTGGACCCAGTGTAGGGATGGGAGAAAAGTAAGCAGGGAAGGGATCCAGTATGGGGGGAAGGGATAAGCCAGGAGTTGCCCAGTATTGGTATCTAAGCCTGCCCCCCCCCAAAAAAAAAACAGTTGAGTTTTAAATGCCCTTTTATGAAATGGGCAGGGAAATTGCTGCTTTCTGATTGCTCAGCAGCTGTGCATTGTGAGACCACAGCCAATGGTTAAAAAAAATTAAGACTGACTATCAGGAAAGAGCACAGTAACATATCAGTGCCTTTTTAAAGAGAATTCCTGGCCATCACATGTATTCACAAAAACAGACAGCTAGATCCCTAAAAAGAAAACTCCATCACAATTAAAAAAGCGATTAAATGTTCTTTCCCTTTATAATGCTCTCCTTGAACACATACACAAATTAAAAAAAAAAAGCACTATTCACAATTTTAGTTTCTGGAGCTTCGTTTCTGACCAAGAAAAGTCCTTCCTCTATCCTTACCTGTCTACCATTCTGTGAATCTCTTGTTGATCCAATAAAAGGTATCCAATCACCCATTTTGTTCATCTGTCTACCAGGGAAATCGTGTTACTTACGCTGCCACAGATGAAAACTGACTCCCTGGCTTTATTGAGACCTTCTGTTGCATGTGTTTGTGTGCAGGGAGAGGTGAACATTCTGCCAGTAGACAGTTGCAGAAGTTTGAATTCCTGCATTTCATAATAAACAAGCATTCCATCTGTTATATGTGTAGAAAGACAGATGATTGGCAGGTAGGGAGGGACTACATTTTGCTAGTTACTTTTAACAAAAGAAAATGCACATTTTTAATGAAAGGGCTTTTTTTTTTTATACATTTTCTGGGTTTACACATTTTATTAACACAAAAGTCACTTCAGGGCATAAGTTGTTATGTGATAACCACACTTCCTGGTGTTCAAGGCACTCAGTGTAAATGCCTCATGCTTCACAACACACGTGGTTGTGCATTTAATCACATAACCCACAACCTGTTGTGTGTTATTACTTACTTGTTTAGCTTACTTTATGTCCAAACCCAACTGAAATTTAATAAGTGACCTCTGTGGTAATCAGCAGAATTATAAATGAAATACTGCACATGCTAAAAGAAATTATTTACATGACTAAATAAGAAAAAACAGTCCTCGTTAAGTCCAGCAGCACTGAACAACACCTCAGCCAGCAACTGAGTCAGCGTCTGTCTCACACATGTGCGCGTGCACACACACACACACACAGTTGCATTTACACACAACCTGAAAATTTGTTAAAATAGTTTGCAGGAAAAAATACTACTACTGCTATTGTCATTTTTGTCAGTTTTACTGAAAAATGTAACAAAGAAAGGCTTGGGTTCATGAGCTTCTGAAATCAATCCCAATTGTCATGATCCTAATCATAGATGCCAGATGAAGCTGACTTGGCAGTTAGTACCATGCGGTTGCATTTTAAATGCCCCATTTAAAACAACAAGCTTTAGTATCAAAGAGATAGTAAGCTAATTAAAGAGTGTGATGTGCTGCAAAAGAGACATGCTCCTTGCTGTACAAAGACACCCAGAATGAACATATTGGTTTGTCATGTGTTAATGTGTTCTGTTTTTACTGAATTATGTGAAATAAGAATGTGATTTTCAGAGATTCCCAAAATCCTACAGTGGGACTGGGTGGGGGATCCAGCCCACTGCAGAGGGGACGGTGCTGCATCCTCAGGGAGGGAAAACGTGGATTTACCTGGTACTCCTGCACCCACCGAAAATCGGTCATGAAGCAGTATTGGCTCTAACAGCAGCCACCCATCCCCTCCTGGCTGGAAGAATGGCGTTGCTGCCACAACACCAGAAAAGTGAACAGAAATATAAAATAATAAAAAATCCAAATCTGACATCTTCTGAGCTGGGCTGGTGGCTTGGTGGCACTGTGGTGACCCATTTTCTGCTGTGACCATGGGATTCTTGCCTTGTGGCTGTTGTTCAGTTTCAGGATGGTGGTTTCATCCAGAGCTTGTGACTGAAATCCTCACCTGTTGTGTTAGGATTCAAATTGACGGTAAAGCAGTACAGTAGGATTTTGGTGGCTGAAAAGGGGAGTTTGTCAAAGACAGAGTAAGGCTCAAGTGTGGAAAATAAACAGATAATAGGAATAAAACATGTGTATCTAATATTTTTAATGCAAAATGTTCCTGTGTAAAGGTTTAGGGAATTGCACTGGATGGACTGTTGCTAATTAGCACTGAGAGAAACGTTCACTAAGGGACCAATTCTTTGCGGATCATGCCTAGTGCAGCCGATAGGCATGAGTGTGATGGGGAAGGCAGCATTCCTTGTATACCTCAAGGGGCACCAGAAAGCCATTAGCTTGTAGCTCGCTGCCCTTTTTGACTTCCTGGATGAACCTACTGGCCTCTGATTGGATAAACTAGAAGGGAATATTTCATTTCTTAAAGGTTTTTGGATTGATGCAGAACTCCATGTTGCCTTGCATGCATAGCTGAGGGAAGTACTCCACTGGGGAAGTATTGCTGTAGGTGTGGAGTGCAATGTGGTGCCTCTTATAGTGAGGAGAAGCTACCAAAAGTGGCCTTGAGGTGCCCAGAGCACAATTGTTATGACTTACTGTAATGTTTCATAAGAAATAACCTGTTGGTTTCTTTATTTTTAAAAGAAGTAGTTGTCAGATGTTTCAGTCTCATTAAATGGTTGTGAATTAGCAGGAATCCAAACTCTTTTTTTTCTAAATACCACTAACCACTTCAGAAGGGTTTTCTTTGGGCCCAGACGATGAAACCTAAAGACACTAAAATATTTAAAAGCTGTTTTAGCAGTTAGCAAGTACTCAAAAATACTTTTAAATCACACTGTTTTTGGAAATGTTTTACATGCTGCCAGATGCAGTTTTAAATAAGTAGTGGAAATGTCTTAAGATGTTCTCCTTTCAAATTAATATCTTGCCCATATTCTGTGTCCACACGACAGCTTGTTCCCCCCAACAGTACAGAGTAGCATTAAAGCCCATACCTTGTGCTTAGTAAGGCATGGGAGGTGCATGGTAGTTAGTTTTCTTTTTTTACTTGACTCCGTACAAAGCAAAAGCTAAGTGTAAATCCTCTGGCCAGAAAAGATTTTTCTCACTTTTCAGTCTGTGAGGACTGCTGAATTTTTTTTTTTTTTACTGACAGCACCACATTTAGGTCTTTTACTTGTCATTTGCTTGTCATTATCATTAATCGCCCCATGGAGGATATTGCAAATACACTACATGGTAAGTATATCATCGCAAAGGTAAAACTGTTACATTTGATCCATGTTTAAATATTTATTTTTGTATGGGGGGCTTGTTCAGACATTGATAGTATTGAGTTAGATTTGCTAGATATTTAAAACATGGCACATCAAAGAAAATACACATGATTATAGAGTTAGTGCTTTGTGGCCAGGTTTGCCTTCCATTTTACAGGGACCAACCAGAAAATGTTGGCCAAGCAGCCACTGTGCAGAGCGCTGACCAGAATAAGCCGTCAAGCCGGTCAGAATAAGCACTCAAGCTTGCTTGTGAGGTGCGTTTTCACCGCAAAGTACAGTTGTCAGAAAGTGTAGCAGGATTTTCAGATGAAGATGAAATTTGCAAAGATTACCCTCCTCCATACAGTTTAAAGACTGAGTCGTAATATAGAAGCCATATTAAGCGTTGTTTGTTCATAGTTTTACAAATTGCAGCAACATTTTTGAAGGGCTTCCTTGATTTGGTGGAAATAGGATTTCAGGGAAAACATTTAAAAAAGAATACTATGGTGGTTAGATCAGAGTTTGGAAAAGCAGTGTGATACATTGGTTAAAGTGCAATGCGAGAAGGTAGTGTTATACAGTGGTTACAGCATCATTGTGATGTCTAATGTACTACAGTGGTTAAAATGCAGTACAGCACTGTAGTGTTATACAGTGGTTAGAGAATTATTTGGATAGGCAGTGTGATACAGTGGATAAAGTGCAGTGTGGGAATGTAGTGTTATATAATGCTTAGAGCCCAGTTTGGGTAGGCAGTGTAATACAGTAGTTAAAGTGCAGCTCAGTGCAGTAATGTAGTGTTGTAAAATGGGCAAAGGATTTCAAGCAGTCTGATTAGTTGTTAGTCGAGCATTAGATGTGTCTAATGCATGGCTAAAACTAGAAACTCCATATAGATACACAGACCCATTTTATAAGCACAATGAGCCACTCCAGGGACGTATGTTAGACAGGTCTAACGCATGGCTAGGGGACTAAACGCAGTCGGCCTGCAGCCTTGTGCCTCACTACTCCCCCTAGCTGTGCATCAGAACTGTCTAACGCACACCCCGTCATGTCTTATTACTTACTTATACAGTGGTTAGAGCCCCATTTGGATAGGCAGTGTAATGCAGTTGTTTAAGTGCAGTAATGTAGTGTAATAGAGTGGTTAGACCACGGTTTGGGTAGGCAGTGTGATACAGTGGTTAAAGTGCATTGTGGGAATAAAGTGTTATACAGTGATTAGAGACACATTTGGATAGTCAGTGCAGTATTGTAGTGTAATACAGTAGTTAGAGCACAGTTTGGATAAGCAATGTGACACAGTGGCTAAAGTGCAGTGTGGCAAGGTAGTGGTTAGAGCATGGTTTGGATAGTCAGGTGTAATACAGGGGTTAGAGTGCAGTGCGGGAAGGTAGTGTTATACAGTGGTCATAACACTGTTTGTTTAGGCTGTTTAGTACAGTGGTTCGAGTGTAGTGCAGAAAGGCAATATTACATAGTGGTTGGAGCACAGCTAGGGAAAGCGGTGTATCCAGTGGTTAGAGTACAGTTTGGAAAGGCTGTGTTATACAGTGATTAGAACGCAATGTGGGAATACAGTGTGATACTGTAGTTAAAATGCTGCTTGGGAAGGCAGTGTTGTATTGTGGTTAGAGTACAGTAAGGGAATGCAATGTCATACTGTGGTTAGAGTAGAGTTTAGGAAGGTAGTGTTGTACTGTGGTTAGAGTACAGTTTGGGAAAGCAGTATTGCACTGAAGTTACAGTATAATTTGGGAAGGCAGTGTTGTACTGTGATTAGATTGCAGTTTGGGAAGACAGTATTGCACTGTGGTTACAGTACAGTTTGAGAAGGCAGTGTTGTACTGTGAGTAGAGTACAATTTGGAAAGGCAGTATTGTACTGAGGTTAGAGATAGTTTGGGAAGGCAGTGTTGTACTGTGGTTACAGTACAGTCTGGAAAGGTAGTGTTGTACTGTGGTTACAGTACAGTTTGGAAAGGCAGTGTTGTACTGTGGTTAGAATGCAGTTTGAGAAGGAAGTGTACTGTGGTTAGAGACAGTTTGGGAGAGCAGTGTAGTGCTGTGGTTAGAATGCAGTTAGGGAAGGCAGTGTTGTACTGTGGTTAGAGTACAGTTTGGAAAGGCAGTGTTGTACTGTGGTTAGAGTACAGTTCAGAAAGGCAGTGCTGTACTGTGGTTAGAGTACAGTTCAGAAAGGCAGTGCTGTACTGTGGTTAGAGTACAGTTCGGGAAGCCAGTGTTGTACTGTGGTTAGAGTACAGTTTGGGAAGCCAGTGTTGTACTGTGGTTAGAGTACAGTTTGGGAAGCCAGTGTTGTACTGTGGTTAGAGTACAGTTCGGGAAGCCAGTGTTGTACTGTGGTTAGAGTACAGTTTGGGAAGCCAGTGTTGTACTGTGGTTAGAGTACAGTTTGGGAAGCCAGTGTTGTACTGTGGTTAGAGTACAGTTCAGAAAGGCAGTGCTGTACTGTGGTTAGAGTACAATTTGGGAAGGCAGTGTTGTACTGTGATTAGAGTACCATTTGGGAAGGCAGTGTTGTACTGTGGTTAGAGTCCAGTTCGGGAAGGCAGTGTTGTACTGTGGTTAGAGTAGAGTTTGAGAAGTCTGTGTTGCACTGAGGTTAGAGTATACTTTGGGAAGGCAGTGTTGTACTGTGGTTAGAGTACAGTTTGGGAAGGCAGTGTTGCACTGTGGCTAGAGTACAGTTTGGGAAGGCAGTGTTGTACTGTGATTAGAGTACAGTTTGGGAAGTCAGTGTTGTACCGTGGTCAAAGTACAGTTTAGAAAGTCAGTGTTGTACTGTGGTTAGAGTACAGTTATGGAAGGTGCTGTACTGTGGTTAGAGTACAGTTTGTGAAGGTTGTGTTGCACTGAGGTTAGAGTATAATTTGAGAAGGCAGTGTTGTACTGTGGTTTGAGTACAGTTTGGGAAGGCAGTGTTGTAGGTGGTTGGAGTACAGTTTGGGAAGGCAGTGTTGTATTGTGGTTAGAGTACAGTTTGGGAAGGCAGTGTTGTACTGTGGTTAGAGTACAGTTCAGAAAGGCAGTGCTGTACTGTGGTTAGGGTGGTTTGGGAAGGCAGTGTTGTACTGTGATTAGAGTGCAGTTTGGGAAGGCAGTGATGTACTGTGGTTAAAATGCAGTTTTGGAAGGCAGTGTTTTACTGTGGTTAGAGTACAGTTTGGGAAGGCAGTGTTGCAATGTGGTTAGAGTACAGTTTGGGAAGGCAGTGTTGTAGTGTAGGTAGAGTGCTATTTGGGAAAGCAGTGTTGTACTATGGTTAGAGTACAATTTGGGAAGGCAGTGTTGCACTGTGGTTAGAGTACAGTTCAGAAAGACAGTGCTGTACCATGGTTAGAGTACAGTTCAGGAAGGCCGTGCTGTACTGTGGTTGGAGTACAGTTTGGGAGGGCAGTGTTGTGCTGTGGTTAGAGTACAGTTAGGGTAGGCAGTGTTATACTGTGGTTAGAATACAGTTTTGGTAAGCAATGTTGTACTGTGGTTAGAGTACAGTTAGGGTAGGCAGTGTTGTACTGTGGTTAGAGTACAGTTATGGAAGGCAGTGTTGCACTGTGGTTAGAGTACAGTTTGGGAAGGCAGCGTTGTACTGTGATTAAAGTACAGTTTAGGAAGTCAGTGTTGTACCGTGGTCAAAGTACAGTTTAGAAAGTCAGTGTTGTACTGTGGTTAGAGTACAGTTACGGAAGGTGGTGTACTGTGGTTAGAGACAGTTTAGGAAGGCAGTGCTGTACTGTGGTTAGAGTACAGTTTGTGAAGGTTGTGTTGCACTGAGGTTAGAGTATAATTTGAGAAGGCAGTGTTGTACTGTGGTTTGAGTACAGTTTGGGAAGGCAGTGTTGTACGGTGGTTGGAGTACAGTTTGGGAAAGCAGTGTTGTATTGTGGTTAGAGTACAGTTTGGGAAGGCAGTGTTGTACTGTGGTTAGAGTACAGTTCAGAAAGGCGGTGCTGTACTGTGGTTAGAGGTAGTTTGGGAAGGCAGTGTTGTACTGTGATTAGAGTGCAGTTTGGGAAGGCAGTGATGTACTGTGGTTAAAATGCAGTTTTGGAAAGCAGTGTTTACTGTGGTTAGAGTACAGTTTGGGAAGGCAGTGTTGTACTGTGGTTAGAGTACAGTTTGGGAAGGCAGTGTTGTACTGTGGTTAGAGTACAGTTAGGGAAGGCAGTGTTGTACTGTGGTTAGAATACAGTTTGGGAAGGCAGTGTTGCACTGTGGTTAGAGTACAGTTCAGGAAGGCAGTGCTGTACTGTGGTTGGAGTACAGTTTGGGAGGGCAGTGTTGTGCTGTGGTTAGAGTACAGTTAGGGTAGGCAGTGTCATACTGTGGTTAGAATACAGTTTTGGTAAGCAATGTTGTACTGTGGTTAGAGTACGGTTAGGGTAGGCAGTGTTGTACTGTGGTTAGAGTACAGTTATGGAAGGCAGTGTTGCACTGTGGTTTCAGGAAGGCAGTGTTGTACTGTGGTTAGAGTACAGTTCTGGAAGGCAGTGTCGTACTGTGGTTAGAGTACAGTTTGGGAATGCAGTGCTGTACTGTGGTTAGAGTACAGTTAAGGTAGGCAGTGTTGCACTGTGGTACAGTGTAGTTTGGGAAGGCAGTGTTGTACTGTGGTTAAAGCACAGCTCAGAAAGGCAGTGTTGTACTGTGGTTAGAGTAGAGTTAGGGTAGGCAGTGTTGCAGTGTGGTTAGAGTACAGTTTGGGAAGGCAGTGCTGTGTTTAGGGTGCAGTTTTGGAAGGCAGTGTTGCACTGTGATTAGAGTACAGTTTGGGAAGGCATTGTACTGTGGTTAGAGTACGGTTTGGGAAGACATTGTTGTACTGTGGTTAAAGTACAGTTTGGGAAGGCAGTGTTGTACTGTGGTTAGGTATTTGGAGCAGTGTTGACGTTTGGGAAGGCAGTGTCCAATTGTGGTTAGAGTACAGTTTGGCAGGGCAGTGTTGTACTGTGGTTAAGGTGCAGTTTGGGAAGGCAGTGTTGTACTGTGGTTAGAGTACAGTTTGGGAATGCTGTGCTGTACTGTGGTTAGAGCACAGTTCAGGAAGGCAGTGTCGTACTGTGGTTAGAGTACAGTTTGGGAATGCAGTGCTGTACTGTGGTTAGAGTACAGTTAAGGTAGGCAGTGTTGCACTGTGGTAAGGTGTAGTTTGGGAAGGCAGTGTTGTACTGTGGTTAAAGCACAGCTCAGAAAGGCAGTGTTATACTATGGTTAGAGTAGAGTTAGGGTAGGCAGTGTTGCAGTGTGGTTAGAGTACAGTTTGGGAAGGCAGTGCTGTGTTTAGGGTGCAGTTTCAGAAGGCAGTGTTGCACTGTGATTAGAGTACAGTTTGGGAAGGTATTGTACTGTGGTTAGAGTACAGTTTGGGAAGACATTGTTGTACTGTGGTTAAAGTACAGTTTGGGAAGGTAGTGTTGTACTGTGGTTAGAGTACAGTTAAGGTAGGCAGTGTTGTACTGTTTTTAGGGTACAGTTCAGGAAGGCAGTGCTGTACTGTGGTTAGAGTACAGTTTGGGAAGGCAGTGTTACACTGTGGTTGGGGTAGTTTGGGAAGGCAGTGTTGTACTGGTTAGAGTACAGTTTGGGAAGGCAGTGTTGTACTGTGGTTAGAGTAGTTTGGAAGGCAGTGTTGTACTGTGGTTAGGGTGGTTTGGGAAGGCTGTGTTGTACTGTGGTTAGAGTGCAGTTCAGGAAGGCAGTGTTGTACTGTGGTTAGAGTACATTTTGGGAACAGTGTTGTACTGTGGTTAGAGTACAGTTCAGGAAGGCAGTGTTGTACTGTGGTTAGAGTACAATTTGAGAAGGCAGTGTTGCACTGTGGTTAGGGTGCAGTTTGGGAAAGCAGTGTTGCACTGTGGTTAGAGTACATTCTGAGAAGGCAGCGTTGCACTGTGGTTCGGGTGGTTCGGGAAGGCAGTATTGTACTGTGGTTAGAGTACAGTTGGGGAAGGCAGTGTTGTACTTTGGTTAGAGTTCAGTTTGGGATGGCAGTGTTGTAGTGTGGTTAGGATGCAGTTTGAAAACGCAGTGTTGTACTTTGGTTAGAGTGCAACATGTGTATGCAGTGTTATGCATTAGTTAGAGTGCTGTGGTACCCAGAAAGGAGGTCTCCAAGTGAGGGTTGGGGTCCCTGGAAACATCGCCAGAAACAGCACATGAAAAAAATGTCTTCCATCGAATTGCAGAGGAGTGGTGTTCCATGGCAGTGTGGTGTTGTAATGGTAAGTCTGCAGTTTCCTTGACTTGCACAGATTTCCGATTACAGCATCACATGCCGTGGAACACCACTCCTGTGCAATTCAAGGGAAGCCGTTTCTTCTGTGTGCCGATTTTTCTGGGGACGTTCTTTCCAGAGCTTTTTTTTCCATAAACATTTTTTCCCAGAGCCGAGTGCTGTGTGAAGGTAGTGTTATATGATGGTTATAGCACATTTTGGGAGTAGTGCAGTTTGGGAAAGCAGCGGTATACACAAGTTAGTGTGTAATTTAGGACTGTTATATATTTCAGAAGGCCAAGAACCATGCTGCAAAAGCAACGAGGCAAGGGTTACCCAGGAACAGCTTTGGCAATAAAGCCAGGTTTCAGAGAAATGCAAAATCTCACATGCCTCACTGATGCAAAGCATCATGGGTGTACCTGCAAATCACATGAAAGAGTTTAAACTGGTTCAGCTTTACGCAGGAGTGTATGGTGCCAAAAAACCTCTCGCACAGTCTGCATAGGCTGAAAACAGAAGACACAGAGGTCCATGTGTTCTGTTTTCAGCCACCTTGGATTGTTTGAGAGGTCATTTGGCATCATGCACTCCTACTTAAAGCAGAACTGGTCTGAATTGTTTCATGGTGATTTCCATATACTTCCCATGATCCTTTGCATTTCTTTTATATAGTGGCTACAGCATACTTTGGTATGGCAGTATAATGCAGTGGATAGAGGGCAGTGTGGTCTGGTGGTTAGAGCACAGTTTGGGAAGGCAGTTTAATGGTGTGGGTAGAGCAAATTTGGGAAGGCAGTGAGTGTTGCACAATAGTTAGAGTGCAAGTGGGGAGGCAGCATTATGCTGCGGCTAGAATGCAGTTTGAGAAGACTGTGTTACATAATGGTTAGTGTGTAGTATGGGAAGGCAGCGTTATATAGGGGTTAGAAAACATTTTGTGACTGCAGTATGACACAGTGTTTACCTTGGCTGTAGTGCAGTTTGGAAAGACAGTGTTATACAGTGGTTATAGTGTAGTGTGGGAAGGCAGCGTTATATAGTGATTAGAACACGTTTTGTGACTGCAGTGTGATATAGTGATTACAGCACATTGTGGTGTGGGATTGGGATCTGATCCAGTGGTTACTGTAACAAGTAAGGTATTCCAGTGTGATCCAGTGTTTAGAAAAGTTGTTCCATAGTAACATAGTGGCTTAGGGTCAGAAGTGACTCCAGGTCGAACATGTTGGTCTTCACTCACACACCATACAAGCAGGGATGAAAGAAGTATGATGTGCAAACACACACTACATTATAGAGATTACCTACCTACTCAGGGACTTAGGGTACCTACCTAGTGATTCCCTTGGTAAGCAGACATTTATCCATGTTTACATTAAAATTCTGTACTAAATTTTTATTTATTGTTTTTCTGTATCCCCCCACTCCAGTGTGGTGGATAGAACGCCTTCAGGCTGGATTTACAAGCCTTGGAAGGAGCTATGGGGTGGGGGGTGGGGTGGATTTACTGTTATGTTTCTCCTTCTCTTTGTTATTGTGCTCCTAACCCCGCAGGGACGCCAGTGATTGCGACAAGGTCCCCCTCCTGTGGAAGTGCTTAACAACTGCCTGGCTGAGATCAGTGACTGGATGTCCTCCAGTTGGTTGCGACTGAACCCTGACAAGATGGAGGTCCTGGTGATTGAGCCAGGCTGCGGGCGTGATGGGAATGCCTCCGGAGTGGCTATAGGATTTTTCCTGGGTTCTGCTCTGTTGATGGCCTCCTCTAGAGTGCGGGATCTTGGCGTTATCCTAGATGACAGATTGACACTTGAGCTCAGGTGTCATCTGTGGCCCAAAGTAGTTTTTACCACTTGAGGAATATCGCCAGGATTAAACCTCTAGTTCTGCCTGAAGAACTGCTGTCACTGGTACATGCCTTTGTTACATCCAGGCTTGACTACTGAAGTGCTCTATACTTCGAGGTCACTGGAGGGACCCTCTGCCAGCTGCAGCTGGTGCAGAATGCAGCAGCCAGGTTGCTGACGGGCCTTTCTAGGTCTAGTCATGCGACCCAGGTTCTGCGAGCTCTGCACTGGCTGCCTGTCAGATGGAGGATCATCTTCACGGTGGGCTTTGTCACCTTTAAGACCCTGTACGGATTGGGCTGTGGCTTATCTGGCTGATCTCCTGACACCTCAGTTCACTCCCTCTGCTCCTCGAAACAGGGGCCTCCTCGCTGTTGCAAGGGCCAGATTAAAAACCTCCGGCTACCGTGCCTTCGACGTCAATGGACCAGTCCTTTGGAACTCCTTTTCAGCTTCTTTGAGGGAGGCCTCGACGATTGAGATGTTTAAAAAGGGTCTAAAGGCTCATTTATTTGGGTTGGCCTTCCCTGATGAACCTGACTGACCAGAGCTGACTTAATTGTACAGCTGATTTTATTTTAGATACGATATTATCATATTTATCGTTTTAATATTTTAATGTGTGCTGTGTGTGTTTTTGTAATTTTGTTTTTTCCTACCTGCTTTTATGTAAGGCGCCCAGAGCCCCAGGGATTGGTGCTGTATAAATAAACATGCCTTGCCTCCTTTCCTATATCTCGAGCTCTCTGCCACCCATACATCTACGGATAGCAGTAGTGGTGCAGAATGCAGCTCCCTTGCCCCCTCAGGGGGAGCAGAGCATCCACTGGGATGCTTGATTCTCCTACCCCTCCAACTGGCCCCTGATGACCCCGCCTCATTCCTGAACCTGAGTCACTAGCGTCGCAAATAGTACTCCTACTGCTGCACTAATGGGCCAGTCCTGCACTGTCTTTATGTCCACTGGCTCCACTAGTAGGCTGTTTCATAGGTTCACCACCTTCTGGAAGAAAAAGTGCCACCTAATGTTACTTCTGAATTTACCACCCCTGAGCTTCAGGGTATGACCCCATGTCCTGCTCCAGGACACAAGATCAGACATCTCTAACTGTGTGATCTGATGGATACCAGTGATGAAGATCATGCCCACTCAGTGTCCTCTTTTTATTGAGATCAAAACTACATACAGTACTCAAAATGGTGTTTGACCAGGGCCTTGCAAAGTGTCAGGATTTCTTACTGTGCTTTGCTGCCCTCCCTTCTGATACACCCCAGCACTCTGCTGGTCCGCTTGACAGTGACCACCCACTGCTTGTCCTGCTTTGGTTCCTTTTCCTCCACAGCTGCAACAAAAAGAACTTCGTACAGTGTGTAAGTTCTACCTATGTTTTTCCTCCCGAAGTGTGGAACTTTGCACTTGGCAACATTGAATCTGAGGCTCCAGGAGTCAGACCAGTCACCCAGCTTGTTCAGATTCTCCTGATGTTTGTTCCCATCCTCAAGGTTGCCTACCACCCTACCTAGCTTAGTGTCATCCGCAGACCTAAGCAGCCCGCTAGAGACGCCAGATTCCAGATCATTGATAAAGACACTGAAGAGCAATGGCCCCAGCACTGAGCCCTGAAGGACACCACTGAGTACTCTGATTAGTGCCTGTCAACAAGCACACTCTGTTTCTGCCCCTAAGCCAGTTAGCAATCCTGCTTGTGCATGTGTCGTGTATACCTCACTGTTTCACTTTGTGCAGAGGCTTATCATATGCCACAGTATCAAATGCCTTGCTAAAACCCAAGTAAACTACGTCCATGGCTGTGCCTCTGTCAGCCTCTCTAGTCACCCTCATTAAGAAGCTGATCAGGTTGGTGTGACATGACCTGCTCCTCATACAGCCATGCTGAGAGGGGTTGAGAAGCCATGCTGAGAGGGGATGAGAAGCTTGGCCTCAGCCAGGTGCTCCAGTATTCTTAGCTCCAGAATGATCCTGAGGTGTATCCTGTTCACCTCTTGGGATGAACCTGGCTTGATGTTTGCCAGGTAATCAACTACCAGGGCAGGCATGATGTCCAGTGGCTGTGTTATGACAACCCCTGATGTTATGGGCCCTCTCAGTGAGCCCCTGTCCCCACCAGGGTACCATTGGTGAACACTGAAGCAAAGTATATGTTCAGCATCTCAGCCTTTACCTGTTGCTCTCACAAGTTTCTCCCTCACCACCACCTCTATTTCAAGGGCTGAAACCCCTCCTTCACCTTCCTCCTTCCCTTAATGTACTGAAAGAAGGCTTTGGTGTTGTCTGCAGCTCCTGCTGCTATCCTGGCTTCCACCCCTTCTCTTGGTGTCTTATTTCTAGTTTGGCAGTTCTTCAGTGCTGTGTTGCTCTGCTTTCCTATCCAGTCTGAAAGCAACCCGTCTTATTCCAGTGAATATAGACAATGTCTCTCTCCAGAGTCAGTTTTCTTAGGTTTCTTGAGTTGGGGGAGGGGGGCACTTTTTGACCCATTTACTCTTAATTGCTTACAAGAATGCAAACCTCTGTGGCTACTTCTTTAATGAACACCATATGTGCACTGGATTGCCAGCCTCATGCACACCAGGCCCAACATGATGACAGAGTCTGGTCCTGGTTGTAGAAGTCTGGCCAGTTTTGCTTGTCACTAAGTAGAAAGTAACCCAGTTGTGGTCCTTGCCTCCCACCGGTTCCTTTACTTTTACATTGGAAATGACCATACCCCTGCTGCTGAAAACAAGGTTAAGGGTGGTCTCAAACATAGTACCTTATTGGACATGCTGCTGTAGGAAGCAGTCCAGAAAGGTGAACGGGAATTTGGTTTCTGTTCTGCCGTTAGCTCTCTCAAGATGCCAGTCTATACCTGGAGATTGAAGTCCCTCAGGATCACCACTGCTTCTGATTGGACTGCTTTCATAATTTCCCTGACCAACAAGGCATAATGCTACACTAAGCTCTTTGGGTGCCTGTAGCACCCCATAGGATGATTCTTTTGCCCCCTTTTCCCCTAGCTTGACCCAGATGGACTCTGTGACACTGTTTGCCCCACTGATGTCCTCCCATCCATAGTGACTCCTCCTGTTATGAAAAGAGCTACCCCACCCTCTTCCTGTCAAGCGTATCCCCCTGGAACAATCTGTATCCCTCTGTCTTGATGTCCAAGTAGTTTTGTCCCCCACCCCACCAAGTCTTCACCAGGACCACAAAGTCCTGGCCTTGGAAGTGCATTAGGTTCTCAAGCTCACCCATTCTGCCGTTGCGCTGCTCATGTCGGCCTGCATGCATGTGAGGTTTGTTGCTTTCCCTCATGCTTCCCTCACTCCTTGGGGTATCTTTTCCTTGTGCTCAATGGCTCTGCTGTCCTTCCCTCTGTGATCACCTGTATCTGCCTTTCAGACCGTGGTAATCCCCTACACCAGCCCACCCTGATCCTTTAACTTATTTCCATTAACTACCATGTCCATTCTCCTGTTCAGTACCCCCACTCCCTCTGGGCACTGGTGCAGCCCATCCTGGGTGTAAAGTCATCCCTTATCACAAAAAGTCCTCCAGATGGGCTGAAAAATAGAACATTTCTAGGATCGTGGATATGTTGTTCTAGCCACACTTCATGGCAGGTACCTTGCCACTTTAAGGTGTGCTGGAAAGTCTTCAGGCTGGCTCCTCCCACCCACCCGGGTGGTATAGTCCTCTGCTCTGCCCCATGATGCCAGATCTTCCATTCTGCTGAAAGGTTCAGGTTCCCTCCTTAGCGCTCCCGCATGTAGTAGGCCCCTGCTCTTGAATCTTTGAATTCGCTTCCAAAAGTGATTCTAAAACTCTCTCGAGTTCAGTCTTCCTCTTCCTCCCTCACGTCCACGTTGGAAGAAAAGACGGCCCTTGTGTTTCGCCAGTGCCCATGCAGGCAGAAGATGTCTCGTACAGATCCTCACATCGTGTGCGTGTACTGCCTGGGACTGGACCATGATCCGCAGGCCTGTGATCATTGTCAGTCCTTTTCTCTGAATGTGCTTGAAGATCGAGCTGCTCCACTTCAGCGGGGTGACTGGAGAAGTGTTGCCCACTGGTCAAATTGAAGGATGCCCATTAGGTGGTATCTGCAGCTGCGGGGTCTGCTGAGCAGTTAGAACAGCTCAAGGCCTTCGAGGAGGAGGCGACTAAGGCCACGGCAGCCTCCTTTTCGGCTTCCTTCAAGGAGTTGTGCCAGTCTCTCTCTCTCTCTCTACCAAGGGAGAGAGCCCTTTGGGGTGGTCCCGCTCACAGGAATCTCCTGTCTCAACTTTGGTTGCATTCACGGCCGAGGCTGCTGGTTTCATGGTACCCCTGTCAGACCAGTTGGCTGAGACGCCTGTCAACATGGCCGAAATCTTTCTCGAGCCGATCTGGGGTTTTTGCCTGTTCCGGCTGATGATTCTCTTTTTCGGACACTGGTGCTCCTGGTGTCCTCGGATGGGTCGGCTCAGCCCACTGGGCAGGAGCCACCTACCAAGGAACCGAACCAGGAGCCAAGGGTTTCTCTGACTCCTGTCGAGGTCCCCGTCAGCCCCGCCGATGGCTGAGGTCTCGGTCTCACTCCTCGACTTCGAAGTCAGGTTAGACTCGCTCGCGGTGATCTTGTTCCTGCCATCATATGTATGTGCCGCTGCCCTCATCTTCATCCTCCTCGGGTAAAGAGAGGCTTCGGCGTAAGTTGCGTCGACACTACGAAGACCTCAAGTGGCAGCAGTTGGTCTTACCCAGGTCCAAACCGCTCCCACTTTTGACTCCGGCTATTAAGTGTCTGTCACCAGAACAACTGACTTTGCCCACGGCCGCCATCACTGAAGTGCCAGTTCAGGCCCCACTGAAGCTGGCTACTCCACCGATTTGGGTGGAACCATTGCCCGAGCATCCGAAGTTTGGGACTCCGACCAAGGATTCTCAGTCGGCCCAAGGTCTGCTCCATAGACATCGAGTCCTGGGGGGGTCTCTCCATCGATGAGAGCACTTCCTCGCTGATGGGTATTTGTCGGCTTATTTCCAAATCCATGGCAATGGAGCTTGAGCCTGTGCAGAAACAGGCTAAGTACCCCCTTACAGAGATTCTGAATAAAGGGGACACTCCTGTGGAGGCCTTCCCAGTGGCTGAGGCCATTGTAGGTCCAGCCTTGGAGCTGTGGCAGCATCCAGCATCTTGTTCTGGACCTTCTGCCCACGTGGCCCACAAGTACGTGGTGCCTTTGGGGTCCCTATTTGGGCTTTTTCCGAGCACCCCTCTACGGTGGGGTTGGTGACTGACTCCGTGTTTCGGCGCTCAGGCAACAAAGGAGATGAGGATAGACCCCCAGACAGGGAATCCAAACAATTGGACCATTCCGGGAAGAAGGTGTATGCAGCTTCCTTGCTCGGCCTTCATCAGGCCATTTCGGCCATTATCATGGCACATTTTTCCCACACCCTCTTGGGCTCCCTGGATGAGGTAATTCCTCATCTCCTGGCTGACCTCCAGACCACAGTCAAGCAGGTCTGAGACCAGGGTTGGTCGGTGGCAAAGCAGCCACTCCAGACAGCTTTGGATATTGGCGATTCTTGTGCTCGTTTGGTAGCGGTCACAGTGGCCATGTGCCGCAGGGCTTGGCTACACATCTTGACATTTATGGCAGATATACAGCATAAACTGGCAGATGTCCCCTTCTTGGGCACTAACCTGTTCGGGCCCGGCATGGAGGGTCACCTCCAGTGCATAGAGAAGTCCAGTGCCACTCTGGACTCCACCACATCTGCCCAAAAGGACAAGGGCTCCAAACATCAAAACCGCAAGGCCATTTGCTCGTCCACTCCTGCAGCCAGACCGGCCCAGCAGCAGCACCAGCAGCAGGCTCAAACTAGGCATCCTCAGGCCAAGCCCGTGGCCTCCTAGTTTAGGAAGCTCTGGGGGAAGGTTCTGGCGGCCCCACCACCGGACCCTCTACAAGCCTGCCCGGTGACGGGTTGGGGGGTGCCTCCCTCAATCCCATCATGCCTTCCCTGGGACCTCCTGTGGGGGGCTGGCTCAGCCACTTCATTTCCCCCTGGTCCGCTATCACCATGGACCATTGAGTTCTAGAAGTGGTAGGTCGAGGGCTGCCTCTGGAATTTGAGCAGGCCCTTCCTTATCGAGCCGCACCTCACAGGGGGATCTGGTGTCCGCAGCTTCTCAGTCGGCTCTCAGAGATGACTTGGCTCAGCTCCTCTTCAAGGAAGTGGTGCGCCCAGTAGCGGACCCGCCTTCAGACCCAGGGTTCATCTCCAGGTACTTCCTGGTGCAGAAGCGGATGGAGGTCTGGCGTCCCATTCTAGATCTGCATGACCTGAACAAGTTCCTCAGGTCTTGCACCTTTCGGATGGTAACTCTAGCTCAGATCATACCATCCCTGGAGCAAGGAATGTGGTTCTTCACGCTAGATCTTCAGGGCACGTTCTTTCATATCCCGATCCATCCGTCCCATCGACGATTCCTCCACTTCAGAGCTGAGGGAACCCTTTACGAGTTCCAAGCCATGCCCTTCAGCCTATCTTCAGCCCCTAGGGTCCTCACAAATGCATGGCAGTGGTGGTGGCATATCTGAGGTGCCGAGGGGTCCGGGTGTACCCTTACCTGGATGACTGGCTGATAGCAGGTCCCTGCAGGCTGGAGGTGGAGCAGTCCAGGGATCTGGCCCTCCAGACTTGCCTAGAACATGGCCTTCTGATCTGCGAGGCCAAGATAGAACTCGTGCCTGCATAGGTGATCCAGTTCATTGGGGCAGAGCTCGACTCCTGCCAAGCCAGAGCTCAGTTCTCGGCGGACAGGGTCTCTCCTCCTCTGCCCGATAATTTCTGGTTGAACAATTGCGCTCTGCCCAGGACTTCCTGATCCTTCTTCTTTTTTTTTTTTTTTTCTTTCTGTTTATGCTCCTCCCAGACAGCCCCCATCTGACCGACCCCCCAGCCCTGTCACCCGAATTACCAGCGTACCTGTGCCTGGCCCAGGAGCGGCGCCTGTGGGGAGTTGGTCTTCATCCTGCTGCTGGCATTTTCCCCTGTGATTTTCTCCCAGGGGCCCCAGGAGTAGGAGCGCATGCGCGTGGAGGTGCGCATGCGCCTTACAGCCCCAGTCACGACCCCTTCCCCCCACCCCATGGTCTAGTGCCTGAGCACCCTCTAGGCCTGTGTTGCCCCTAGCGTCCACTAGGGGTCACCATCAGCCGAGGGATGCTGCGCCTCCTCCTTGGAGAGGGGAGCTTGCCTACTGGCAGCTCCATCCAGCTCCTCCCTCCTCCCCTCTGCTGCCGACCTCTGATGGCCCAGGCTCGTTCCCGAAACCGGGTCACCAGCGTGCTGCAAGGTAAGGCGTCCATCGCCTCAGCTCTCAGCACCACTGGCCAGCATCTTCCTGTATCTTCTGGGCTACATGGCAGCAAGCACCAGCGTGGTCCAATGGGGCGCTGGCATATGCATTCCCTTCAGTGGGAACTGGCCAGCCAGTGGTCTCAGCGCTCAGGTCATCTCAACCAGCTGGTCTCTGTGACCCAGAGGATGTGGGACGGCCTCCAATGGTAGCTCATCCTGTCCCACCTACAGGAAGGGCTCCCATTTGTCCGCCCTGAGACGACGATCATCCTGACAATCGATGCCTCTTTGATGGGTTGGGGTGCCCATCTGGGGGAGCACCGAGCCCATGGGCTCTGGTCCCCTCAGGAGTACCAATGCCACATCAGCCTGCTGGAGCTTCAAGCGGTTCATCTACAGTTGTAGCCACAGACATTGCCAGATATTTCCAGATATTTCGCTAAACTTCTAAAGAGTTTCTCTCTGCCGCCCTTACTGTAGAAATGGAGAAAGCATTAGATATATCTGGAAATATCAGAGAAATTTCAGTGTCTGTGGCCGCTACTGTAGCCCTAACTGCATTCACTCTGTCTGTCCGGAGCCAACCACGACCATGTACTATCTCAACAGGCAGGGTGGGATGCACTCCTTGCCCCTCTGCAAGGAGGATCTCCGCATTTGGTCACTTGTGCTCAGCCTGGAGGTGGATCTCTTGGCCATCCATGTGGCAGGAGCCTTGAATCAGCTGGCCGATGCCCTCAGCCAGATGGGCAGGGCATCTCACGAGTGGTCTGTCCACCAGGAGGTAGTACAAGATCTGTTCTCCCACTGGGGCACCCCTCAGGTGGACCTGTTCGCCTCCATGGAGAACGCAAAGCTGAGGCTGTTCCATGCCCACCCCCCTCAGCAGGGTTTGCTGTAGGGAGATGCTTTCTCGAGGCCGTGGACCCCAGGCCTCTTCTATGCCTTCCCCTCTCTCCCCTCGATTCACAAAGTAGTCATCAAAGTCAGGAGGGACAAGGCGCAGGTGATCCTGGTGGCCCCAGACTGGTCCCACCAGTTCTGGTATCCAGATCTCCTCAGCCTCAGCTCCAGGTTTCCAAGGTGGCTTCCAGCACGGCCGGACCTGCTATCAGTCAACCAGGGAAAGGTACTCCACCTGGACCTTCAATCCCTGCACCTGACGGCCTGGTTTCTGAGCAGCTCGAGCTCCAGGCCTTGGGTCTCTCCAATGAGGTCCTCAGCATTGTTGAGGTGTCCCATAGGGAATCGACCAGAAAATGCTATGCCTTTAAATGGAAAAGATTCTCCATCTGGTGTCAGGGCAAAGGTTTGAACCCCTCATCCTGCCCTGTGGCTAGCATCTTGGATTATCTTTGGTCCCTCTCCCAGCAGGGGCTACAGTCGACTACCCTAAAGGTGCATCTGGCAGCCATCTCCGCTTACTGGATGCGGGCCGGTCAGCGGCGCAGGAGAAGGTGGTCTGGTGCTTCTTCAAAGGCCTAGATCACATATCCCCTCCGGTGCGTGAACCTCCACCTCCGTGGGATCTACTGCTGGTCTTGGCAAAGCTCATAGGCAAATCATTTGAACCTATGCACAAGTGTGACATGTCACATTTGTCGTGGAAGACTGCCTTCTTGGTGGCTATCACGTCAGCCAGAAGTACTGGGGAGTTACAGGCGCTCTCCATTGAGTCTCCTTACCTGGTCTTCCACAGGGACAAGGTTGTCCTTTGCCCCACCCGAAATTCCTTCCGTAGGTGCAGAGTTTCACCTTAACCAGGTGCTTACTCTGCTGGTGTTCTACCCCAGTCACACCTCGGAGGCCAAGTACAGGCTCCTTACTCTGGACCTGAGATGAACACTCGCCAACTACAAAGAGCGAATGGCGAAGTTCGGGGAGAGGTTTGCCAGCTGTTTGTCACCTACGCTGAAGCCGCACATGGCAGACCTGCAGCCAAGTGGACAGTAGCTCAGTGGATTAAATCTTGCATTGACCTCTGCTATAGGTTGGTGGGTAGGGAGCCTCTCACAGGGCTTATGGCTCATTCCACCTGTCATACCGCTGCATTGGTGGCTGCTTCTTAGGGATGTCCCTGTCCAGGAAATCTGCAGGGCTGCTACCTGGAAGTCAGCACACACCTTCATTTCCCATTACCACATCGACCTTGAGTCACGCCGGGATGCTGGTTTTGGAACCTCAGTTCTCCAGTCCCTCTTCCTTAAGTAGGGTGTGTGTGTCTCGCCTCCCTCCTCCCAGAGAACTGCTAGGAGTCTGCCATGAAGTGTGGATAGAACAACATATCCACGATCCTAGAAAAACATGTTACTCACCTGTAACAGTAGTTCTAGGAGTGGTATATGTTGTTCATCCACACTGACCCATCCGACCTCCCCAGCTTTGACGCACAAACCTGGCTTCCAGCGGGCTAAGATCTGGCATCATGGGGCAGAGCAGAGGGACTGTACCACCCAGGTGGGTGTGAGGAGCCAGCTTGAAGACTTTCTGGCACATGTTAAGCAGCAAGGTACCTGCCACGAAGTATGGATGAACAACATATACCACTCCTAGAACTACTGTTACGGGTGAGTAACCTGTTTTTTCTCTTGCACGAGACCATTAGCCAAGTGTTAGGCTAACTAATAGTCTGCTTCTGCTCCTCTTAGCCCCAAGGAGAGTAGCAACAGCTCAGAAAAGATCACCCTGGAAATGACCTTTCCCTTCAGGAACTTCCCTAGTACCAAAAGTGACCTCCTTGTGTCCTTGGAACTCATGGCTTCCTGTTCAAGGCAAAATAGATGACAGTGGTCTACTCCTCCCATCAACTGTGTTGTTTGGTCCTGGATAGCACTCACACAACCCATGCTCCAGGCAGGCAGACCACCTGAGCCCCTGCTTCAGCAGTGCCCCCTTTACCTCACCTACTGCTCTAATAATAGAGTCCCCAGTGAGTGCAGCCTTGTCCTTCCCCCTCCTTGGCAGGTTGGGTGTTGTGGTGCCAGGCCTGCCACAACTGCCATTTGTGCCCCCTTAACCTAGGCACACAGAAGTTAAAACCTGTTGCCGGTGTCCACTGGCAATGGTGCTCCATATGGCCATGCCTGCTACCTTGCTTCTCCACTCTGATCCATCCCCCATCCCTACCGCTTGAGATCACAGCCCTTGCCATACCCCTGCAATAGTCCTCTGCACCTTATTTGTCCCTGCTAACTGCTTCCCCAGGCCTACAGTTCATACTGATATCCCCCTCTCTTCCAGCCTCCTTAGCTACCTGTTTTCCTCCCTGCACCCCTGTGGGGCCTCCAGCTGCTACTCCAGCCTGACAGTGCACCTCTAGAGAGTATTGATGGCCCTGCAGTGGCCAGAAATATACACCCCTGCCATCCACGGGCCAGATGGTGAACACTGCGTAGCCCTGACAGTGCACCAGATGTTCTCTTCCCTCCCAGTGTTCTAAATGCTAGCCTTTGCACCCCCTTCCCCCATATCTCCCTCCTCCAGGTCCTCTCAAGTGGTCCACCAGCTGTTAAACCAGCAGTGGTCTGAATCACAACCACTGACTCACTATGTGTGATCTTGAACAAGTCAGTTCTGCCTCAGTCCTTCCAGCTGTTAAATCCAATAGAAGCAGACCCCCCAAAAAAAAAGTAACGTTGCATGTCTGCTGAGCTATTCTGGGTAAAATATATAAAGAAAGCAAAGAGAAAGGATAAGAGCATTTTCCTACAACGTAGAAAAGAAAATCTCACCCCCCACCCCAAATTACTCAATTTCTGGTCCTGTTTAAACTATGCTGTATTTCATTTTGTTATGTCCGGTTAAAATAAAGCAGCAGTGCCACAAAATTAGGCAAGTAATCTGACCACACCTTTTTCACTATAAAAGATTCCAGGCATTTTCCAGTTTTATTAGATTAACATTTTCTAGTTCCACGAAAACTTGAGTATTTAAAAAAAGTTTTAATTTATTTTTCTCAAGAAAGATGCCCACCACATTTACCTTAGAAATAGCAAGGGTTAGGACTGGGGGAAACAATGGTGCACAGCAAAGGAATCGCCTCGAGAAGTAGATTGGACTGATGCTAAAATTTGTACTAACTGCAGCTGAACCTAGCTTTTTGGAACAAGATTTTTTGTTGCCCTGCTGCTTTCATGCACCCTAGCTGCTTTTTGACACTTACATTTTATTGCTTTTGAGAAATACAAGAATACATTAAGGCACAATTAGGGAAGAGATCGGCAAAGTTAATATACATGGCATTTAAAAAGGAAAACACAACAACCTCCTCACTGTGTTGCTACACGGGGGTGGGGATCTAGACAAAAACAGTACATGCAGAGTACCCAACGTTTGCCCAAGCTACAGACCCATATTACAGTAATTGTCCATAAAAGTCTGTGCCACTCTCTGCTGCTTTTTAACCCAAGTTGTGTCCATGGGAATTCTTTCTTGGGCTTTATAGCATGTTTGTTATTGCCCCCTTCTTTTAGTAAATACAGTTCTGTGCATAGTTTTAATTTATTAATTAGGTTTCATGACAGGAAGGACAGGCTGGCAAACCTTTCCCAATTTCAGTTACCTCCCAGGTTTGAGCTGTACAGTAGATACAGGAAATGGCAGACAAGCCTAACACGCAGTTACAGGCAGTGCAGCGGGTACAGTTAGGGAGCAGTAGTAAATCTAGCATTAGAACAGGGTAGCGATAATTAATTCAGATCACTGTGGTATTTACACAGTTCTCGTTGCACTTTCCGAAAATCATGTTCGAGTTCAGTAAGGTCATCTGGTTAGTAACAACTGTACAAGAAAAAAAAACTTCTAACACCATTAGGTTCTTCATTATACTGACACTGTATTGTGCAGGACTGTTATCAAAAAAGTCATTTTCCTTTTTCTAAGCAGGTCAGCTTCCAGTAATAAACAAGAGATACTAAATGGACAAACATCAGCGAATAAATCCCAGTATCAAACTAGAGTGTATCAAGCTACGCCATTTGCAAATCACAGGTTAATTCATATTGAGCTGAAGATACTGAAGTGAAAGCTAGTAACTTTGCAAAACAAAAGAAAGCGAATATACATTTTATCAGGGAAGATGCCTTTCTTACGTTATCTTGCAATATGCAGTGCAGAATCCTGCAGCGTCTGTGGAAGGGTGAAAGTACGTTTTAATAATAAAAAAATATAAAAATAATAATTGAAATAGAATAATAAAAAAAGCGGTTTAGTGGGGGCCGCCTAAAGACCCATCCAGCGTGCTTCCATGTCTGTGACTTGAGTTTGGGGGTGATACTGGGGAGCTGGAGCAGTGCAGCCAGGGCTGGAAGTGCTGCCAGAAGCATAGCCGGGTGGGTTTCCTGGGTGGGCAGACATCCCCCTCCCATCTTACTTCCAGTAGATTTTCTTGAAAAAAAAAAAAAAAAAGTACCATTGGTTTCAGTGGGGCGTGCTGTGTTGCTCTGGTCTGTGTTTTTTCCAGCCTTGTTTCGGGATTCGCTGTTTTGCCTGCAGCATTTATTGCCACGTTTTTGTCGACGCTATTATGACCCCATGCCAGCCGGCCCATCAACACAGTGATAGAGCAGCCACTTGTAGCACATGTTGGAGAACCAGCCTGGGTTGTCTGAGGGCCAGTGGGAGGAAGAGGATTTGGAGCCCCAAGGGATGCGCTTCTCCGGGGAGGGAGGATTGCTGCCTTGGTGCAATGCTGCCACCTGGGGGATCATAGTTGAAAGTACAGCAGAAGCAGTGGAAATGTGGACGTTTGCCAAGTTCGGGGACAGCACACTGCCATGCGTGCCCCAACCCACTTAAAGCCCTGAGTGTGCCAAAGTCCTAGAGGCATGGTGGAACATACAGGAAAAACTGCCCCGGTTGCAGCAGGAATATGTAGTTACCCTCACAGCCCCTACACTGCCAACTGCAGTGCCCATCTTCCAGTGCTGGCTTAAGAGAACCAGAGCAGCTCAGCCTGCTGGCCCTGGAAAAAGAACCCCGCCATGGAGGGCAAGCCGGGGTGACAGAAGAGAGGTAAAGACTCTGAGATGAAAGGAGATGGGGCTGGGGGGAGAACATGTCGGGGGGAAGGCAGCCGATGAGAAGGGGGCCGAAACAGAACGTAATAAAAAAAAAAAAACAGACCTAGAACAGTAAGAGCTTACTTCAAGACCCCAACTACAAAACAATGGTGAGCGAGCTAATAAAAAATTTAATAAAACACAGAAGCCCATGGACAAAATGACAGTGGCAGTAATAAAACCCCAGATGCAAAAGTGAGCACAGTCTGCACTTCACAATCTGCTTATGTTCATGTGCAGTGTATTGGTCTTGCAGCACAAGTCATTTTAAATGGAATGCAGTGTGCTGTATTGAATCATTTGTGTAACATAACATAAGCACCTTTCATCATGATAAAACAAACTGCTGCTAGCATA